>CM068833.1:17947510-19288760 GCA_028554795.2 Sinohyriopsis cumingii
GTTTATATTTCTAATTAGGGTATATAATAAATAAACGTCAAATTGTTCATGTGTACTGCCCAATGTGATCTGAGAAGACCACATGAATTTGAACATTGTTTAGTGAAGCATTTTGTCATTTTTCCGGGTCTGCACTGTTTCCTTATGGCTAAGTAAACTTGGTTGGCTATGGGCGATCTTTGATACTTTTGAGAAAATTGATTTGAAGCAAGATTAAAATTAACATCTTTTATATATGGTAAATTCTGCAGCAGTCAATAGATAGATCAAACAGATGTTTGTATCATTATTAACTGACAAGGATGTCGAACAGTTCTGTGCTTCAATTGATGGTTGTACATAATTGTTTAAAATAATATTAATTGACGTTTATTAAAAACTCCATAACATACACGTGATTTTTAAACATTCAATATTTAAAAATCAGTTATATATTTTTAACTTTTTAAGTAATTACTAATACCTATTTGATACCCCTCAAGAAGGACCACCTCTGTTATAATACCACTTTCTGCTGCAGAAGAGATGACCTTATAAGACGGTGGGGGGATTGTAATAAAATTATATTATAATATCTATGGACAATGTTACAATGATGGAGATATGAACCGTAAATTAACATGGTTCATAAAGTGTTCATGTACACATATATTTACAGCAATACATTCTATTATATGGAAGTGAAAAACTACATGTATGTGATCTTGCGTTTGTTATTAATACTTTATAAACATGACTTTCAGTCGTATAAAGCTTTATATACTGGTTTCCATCATAAGATGCCAAACTCAAAGGACACCACCCCTGACCAGGGCCACTTGCCTAATATCCAAAATGATATAGTTTTACCAATATGTTCACTTTACGTCAGGCAGTTTTTGCTATAGCGTCAGATTTTCATTACATAAGGGTAGGGCAGTTTTTCAATGGAAACCACTGTATTTATTGAAAAATAATGGCCTGAGGGACAAAAATTAAAAAAAAACCCACAAAAAACATGAAATAGAATATAGGTATCGGATGAAGAACCAGATCACTTGAATCCCAGAAGCCAATGAGGTGTGTGTCTGTGTATGTGTGTAATTTGGATTTTCAACGTAGCTTTAACAATTTTTCAGTCATATCGCTACGGTATCTGCATTGTGGCAGTTTCTAGTAATGTCTGGCACTGGGGCATCATGCAGCAGACATGAGCATCATGTCCCGCACAGTCACTTTACCCTGATACCAGGCTGACCTGTCCTAACACTAACCTCTTAATGCAGAGCGCCAAGCGAGGAAGCTGTTAGTACCATTTTTATAAGTCTTTGGTATAATTCGGCCGGTGATTGAACCCACGACTTTGCACATCCGAGGCGGACGCTCCAACCATTAGGCCACCGGAGCGATTGAAGCCAATGAGGCAAAAGAGACATAATTGGTACAGACCATTGTTGTTCTCAGATATGTTTCCATGAACTAAGTTTCACCTTGGAATAATCAAAACTACCAAAGGTACAAATTTATGAAATAAAACTTGATAGTCACTGGAAATTGTAAAAGATATAAAAATCTGTGTGCAAAATCTTAAGAGGCCGTATTCGAAAGTTGATTGGCATAATTTGAAAAAATTCTTAAAGACTTTTATGCCATTATGCTATTTCAAACCTTTGGTCAAATTCTGAAGATTTTATCAAAAGTTATTAAAGTATTCTATTTTTCGCAACTAGAAAGATCTCATATCAGATTGCCATACAATTTAATTAAACCATGCATGGATTGTTGTCGCAAAATTTAATCAACAATTTTTGGGAAGAGGGAAATTCATGGTTTTCTTTTTTAGTAATGACAAGCATTCTTAGAGGTGCATCAGCCTCATTAGTATATGGTTTTACGTCCTCCATGACAGGAGAGTTTCTCTCAATTCTGCTCAAATTCTATGAGTGTGTTCAAAAGTTTTTCTTGTCATAGTAACGTTGGCCATATTTTATGCCAGACTGTCATTTTTCGTGGTTCAAAACTAAAAGGTCTTCGTGCCAGGATGCTGTCTGTCAAGTTTGGTCCAATTCTATTCGGCAGTTTTGGAGAATGAACTGTTTAAATTGTATTCTATATTTAGTAATGGTGACCATATTGGACTTCGTATGTGAAAAAATCAAACACCATAAGTTCCTGTGATTAGTACGCACAAACACTGCAAACAGTTTATCGGGTGCCAGCAGATTAGTTTGTAGGCTACATGTTGATAATGGTTTTCATAGTTATCTGCATGAAATACATCGGTTAAATACAGCGTAATAAATGTTATACACTTAGACACTTACCTGGCGGAATAGTTGGTTGGGGAAAGGTGTACTGGGGTATCTACTGCTCTGCAGCTAGATTAGTTGTCCATACCTGTTTGGTAGAGTTGCTGATACATTGGATCTTAGTAGCCACTAACATGGCGAATTGGGCGTATTGGGGCAGGCTGTCAATGAGACCCCCCCCCCAAAAAAAAAAAATAATAAAAAACATGACCATGCATATTTCAGTACTGCTGTGCGTACATTTTACATAAAAGCATTATTTTGCAAATGCATATAATTATTATAGTGGTACCTTTCAAGAATAACAAAAACAATTATCAGTTAATGGCTACTCACGTATTCTATTTTCCCTTAAGAATAAGATGTGATCAGCAATCCTCTTACATATAAGTAATACATATTTGTAGTTAACTTGTTTCTACAAAATTACTTACCCAGTCACACTTATTTTAGAAATTACTTCTACCTTTGCAATCTAACCGTCCCAAAGACTTGAGGTCTCCATTGATATATACATCACACAAAGAGAAGCAACTCTTACAGATTATCTCCCCTTTAAAGCTTGATGTACCGATATAGCCAGTTTGCATGTATTCAAATGTTCACTTAGAACATGAACCAATCGATATGAAATATTTTAAGATGAAAATAATCGTAATATATATGGAACTGAATTTCTTACACAGCGTTTCACACATACACACACGCATATGTGGATAGATAGATAGATAGGTAGATAGATAGATAGATAGATAGATAGATAGATAGATAGACAGACAGACAGACAGACAGACAGACAGATAGATAGATAGATAGATAGATAGATAGATAGATAGATAGATAGATAGATAGATAGATAGATAGATAGATAGATAGATAGATAGATAACATATGAACTGTTTTCATATTACACTTAAAGGCGACGGATCTGTTGGTTCAAGTTTTCTGTTCGTGACAATGGATTGCATTAAGCTACACCATAGTTTTAATCATATCCACTGAATTAGTTATCGTTTGAAAATAAAGATAAAAGGAATATCAAAATCAGGGAGACAGTGATATTATCTTCTTGCCATCTTTGCTGAAAGGAACAATCGACGAGATTAAGCATTGTTTATCATTACATATACAAAACTCCAGACGTTCAAAATGAAAATTCATATCTCTCAACCATCCCCCAACCCCAACTAGATGTTACCGTATACAGATTTTACAATCCATTAAAAACTTGGGCGAATTGTGTAGGGATGATCATCCCTGAATATCATGACCAGACGTAAGAAGTAAACTGACATTAGGTTATTGAAGGATTAGGTGGAGTTGTATTGGCAGACGTAAACTGACATTAGGCTAGTGAAGGATTAGGTGGAGTTGTATTGGCAAAAGCAAACTGACATTAGGCTATTGAAGGATTAGGTGGAGTTGTATTGGCAGAAGTAAACTGACATTAGGCTATTGAAGGATTAGGTGGAGTTGTATTGGCAGAAGTAAACTGACATTAGGCTATTGAAGGATTAGATGGAGTTTTATTGGCAGAAGTAAACTGACATTAGGCTATTGAAGGATTAGGTGGAGTTGTATTGGCAGACGTAAACTGACATTAGGCTATTGAAGGATTAGGTGGAGTTGTATTGGCAGAAGTAAACTGACATTAGGCTATTGAAGGATTAGGTGGAGTTGTATTGGCAGAAGTAAACTGACATTAGGCTATTGAAGGATTAGGTGGAGTTGTATTGGCAGAAGTAAACTGACATTAGGTTATTGAAGGATTAGGTGGAGTTGTATTGGCAGAAGTAAACTGACATTAGGCTATTGAAGGATTAGGTGGAGTTGTATTGGCAGAAGTAAACTGACATTAGGTTATTGAAGGATTAGGTGGAGTTTTATTGGCAGACGTAAACTGACATTAGGCTATTGAAGGATTAGGTGGAGTTTTATTGGCAGAAGTAAACTGACATTAGGCTATTGAAGGATTAGGTGGAGTTGTATTGGCAGAAGTAAACTGACATTAGGCTATTGAAGGATTAGGTGGAGTTGTATTGGCAGAAGTAAACTGACATTAGGTTATTGAAGGATTAGGTGGAGTTGTATTGGCAGACGTAAACTGACATTAGGCTATTGAAGGATTAGGTGGAGTTTTATTGGCAGAAGTAAACTGGCATTAGGCTATTGAAGGCTTAGGTGGAGTTGTATTGGCAGAAGTAAACTGACATTAGGCTATTGAAGGATTAGGTGGAGTTGTATTGGCAGAAGTAAACTGACATTAGGTTATTTAAGGATTAGGTGGAGTTGTATTGGCAGACGTAAACTGACATTAGGCTATTGAAGGATTAGGTGGAGTTGTATTGGCAGAAGAAAACTGACATTAGGCTATTGAAGGATTAGGTGGAGTTGTATTGGCAGACGTAAACTGACATTAGGCTATTGAAGGATTAGGTGGAGTTGTGTTGGCAGAAGTAAACTGACATTAGGCTATTGAAGGATTAGGTGGAGTTGTATTGGCAGAAGTAAACTGACATTAGGTTATTTAAGGATTAGGTGGAGTTGTATTGGCAGACGTAAACTGACATTAGGCTATTGAAGGATTAGGTGGAGTTGTATTGGCAGAAGTAAACTGACATTAGGTTATTTAAGGATTAGGTGGAGTTGTATTGGCAGACGTAAACTGACATTAGGCTATTCAAGGATTAGGTGGAGTTTTATTGGCAGAAGTAAACTGACATTAGGCTATTCAAGGATTAGGTGGAGTTGTATTGGCAAAAGTAAACTGACATTAGGTTATTTAAGGATTAGGTGGAGTTGTATTGGCAGAAGCAAACTGACATTAGGCCATTCAAGGTTTAGGTGGAGTTTTATTGGCAGAAGTAAACTGACATTAGGCTATCGAAGGATTAGGTGGAGTTGTATTGGCAGCCGTAAACTGACATTAGGTTATTGAAGGATTAGGTGGAGTTTTATTGGCAGACGTAAACTGACATTAGGCTATTGAAGGATTAGGTGGAGTTGTATTAGCAGACGTAAACTGACATTAGGTTATTGAAGGATTAGGTGGAGTTGTATTGGAAGACGTAAACTGACATTAGGCTATTGAAGGATTAGGTGGAGTTGTATTGGCAGAAGTAAACTGACATTAGGCTAGTGAAGGATTAGGTGGAGTTGTATTGGAAGAAGTAAACTGACATTAGGTTATTGAAGGATTAGGTGGAGTTGTATTGGCAGACGTAAACTGACATTAGGCTATTGAAGGATTAGGTGGAGTTGTATTGGCAGACGTAAACTGACATTAGGCTATTGAAGGATTAGGTGGAGTTGTATTGGCAGAAGTAAACTGACATTAGGCTATTGAAGGATTAGGTGGAGTTGTATTGGCAGAAGTAAACTGACATTAGGCTATTGAAGGATTAGGTGGAGTTGTATTGGCAGAAGTAAACTGATATTAGGTTATTGAAGGATTAGGTGGAGTTGTATTGCAGACGTAAACTGACATTAGGTTATTGAAGGATTAGGTGGAGTTGTATTGGCAGAAGTAAACTGGCATTAGGCTATTGAAGGATTAGGTGGAGTTGTATTGGCAGAAGTAAACTGACATTAGGCTATTGAAGGATTAGGTGGAGTTGTATTGGCAGAAGTAAACTGACAGTAGGTTATTTAAGGATTAGGTGGAGTTGTATTGGCAGACGTAAACTGACATTAGGCTAATGAAGGATTAGGTGGAGTTTTATTGGCAGAAGTAAACTGACATTAGGCTATTGAAGGATTAGGTGGAGTTGTATTGGCAGACGTAAACTGACATTAGGCTATTGAAGGATTAGGTGGAGTTGTGTTGGCAGAAGTAAACTGACATTAGGCTATTGAAGGATTAGGTGGAGTTGTATTGGCAGAAGTAAACTGACATTAGGTTATTTAAGGATTAGGTGGAGTTGTATTGGCAGACGTAAACTGACATTAGGCTATTGAAGGATTAGGTGGAGTTGTATTGGCAGAAGTAAACTGACATTAGGTTATTTAAGGATTAGGTGGAGTTGTATTGGCAGACGTAAACTGACATTAGGCTATTCAAGGATTAGGTGGAGTTTTATTGGCAGAAGTAAACTGACATTAGGCTATTCAAGGATTAGGTGGAGTTGTATTGGCAAAAGTAAACTGACATTAGGTTATTTAAGGATTAGGTGGAGTTGTATTGGCAGAAGCAAACTGACATTAGGCCATTCAAGGTTTAGGTGGAGTTTTATTGGCAGAAGTAAACTGACATTAGGCTATCGAAGGATTAGGTGGAGTTGTATTGGCAGCCGTAAACTGACCTTAGGTTATTGAAGGATTAGGTGGAGTTTTATTGGCAGACGTAAACTGATATTAGGCTATTGAAGGATTAGGTGGAGTTGTATTGGCAGACGTAAACTGACATTAGGTTATTGAAGGATTAGGTGGAGTTGTATTGGAAGACGTAAACTGACATTAGGCTATTGAAGGATTAGGTGGAGTTGTATTGGCAGAAGTAAACTGACATTAGGCTATTGAAGGATTAGGTGGAGTTGTATTGGAAGAAGTAAACTGACATTAGGTTATTGAAGGATTAGGTGTAGTTGTATTGGCAGACGTAAACTGACATTAGGCTATTGAAGGATTAGGTGGAGTTGTATTGGCAGACGTAAACTGACATTAGGCTATTGAAGGATTAGGTGGAGTTGTATTGGCAGAAGTAAACTGACATTAGGCTATTGAAGGATTAGGTGGAGTTGTATTGGCAGAAGTAAACTGACATTAGGCTATTGAAGGATTAGGTGGAGTTGTATTGGCAGAAGTAAACTGACATTAGGTTATTGAAGGATTAGGTGGAGTTGTATTGCAGACGTAAACTGACATTAGGTTATTGAAGGATTAGGTGGAGTTGTATTGGCAGAAGTAAACTGGCATTAGGCTATTGAAGGATTAGGTGGAGTTGTATTGGCAGAAGTAAACTGACATTAGGCTATTGAAGGATTAGGTGGAGTTGTATTGGCAGAAGTAAACTGACATTAGGTTATTTAAGGATTAGGTGGAGTTGTATTGGCAGACGTAAACTGACAGTAGGCTATTGAAGGATTAGGTTGAGTTTTATTGGCAGAAGTAAACTGACATTAGGCTATTCAAGGATTAGGTGGAGTTGTATTGGCAGAAGTAAACTGACATTAGGCCATTGAAGGTTTAGGTGGAGTTTTATTGGCAGAAGTAAACTGACATTAGGCTATTGAAGGATTAGGTGGAGTTGTATTGGCAGACGTAAACTGACATTAGGTTATTGAAGGATTAGGTGGAGTTTTATTGGCAGACGTAAACTGACATTAGGCTATTGAAGGATTAGGTGGAGTTGTATTGGCAGACGTAAACTGACATTAGGTTATTGAAGGATTAGGTGGAGTTGTATTGGAAGACGTAAACTGACATTAGGCTATTGAAGGATTAGGTGGAGTTGTATTGGCAGACGTAAACTGACATTAGGCTATTGAAGGATTAGGTGGAATTGTATTGGCAGAAGTAAACTGACATTAGGCTATTGAAGGATTAGGTGGAGTTGTATTGGCAGAAGTAAACTGACATTAGGCTATTGAAGGATTAGGTGGAGTTGTATTGGCAGAGGTAAACTGACATTAGGTTATTGAAGGATTAGGTGGAGTTGTATTGGCAGACGTAAACTGACATTAGGTTATTGAAGGATTAGGTGGAGTTGTATTGGCAGAAGTAAACTGGCATTAGGCTATTGAAGGATTAGGTGGAGTTGTATTGGCAGAAGTAAACTGACATTAGGTTATTGAAGGATTAGGTGGAGTTGTATTGGCAGACGTAAACTGACATTAGGTTATTGAAGGATTAGGTGGAGTTGTATTGGCAGAAGTAAACTGGCATTAGGCTATTGAAGGATTAGGTGGAGTTTTATTGGCAGAAGTAAACTGACATTAGGCTATTGAAGGATTAGGTGGAGTTGTATTGGCAGAAGTAAACTGACATTAGGTTATTTAAGGATTAGGTGGAGTTCTATTGGCAGACGTAAACTGACATTAGGCTATTGAAGGATTAGGTGGAGTTTTATTGGCAGAAGTAAACTGACATTAGGCTATTGAAGGATTAGGTGGAGTTGTATTGGCAGACGTAAACTGACATTAGGCTATTGAAGGATGAGGTGGAGTTGTATTGGCAGACGTAAACTGACATTAGGCTATTGAAGGATTAGGTGGAGTTTTATTGGCAGAAGTAAACTGACATTAGGCTATTCAAGGATTAGGTGGAGTTGTATTGGCAAAAGTGAACTGACATTAGGTTATTCAAGGATTAGGTGGAGTTGTATTGCCAGAAGTAAACTGACATTAGGCTGTTGAAGGTTTAGGTGGAGTTTTATTGGCAGAAGTAAACTGACATTAGGCTATTGAAGGATTAGGTGGAGTTGTATTGGCAGACGTAAACTGACATTAGGTTATTGAAGGATTAGGTGGAGTTTTATTGGCAGACGTAAACTGACATTAGGCTATTGAAGGATTAGGTGGAGTTGTATTGGCAGACGTAAACTGACATTAGGTTATTGAAGGATTAGGTGGAGTTGTATTGGAAGACGTAAATTGACATTTGGCTATTGAAGGATTAGGTGGAGTTGTATTGGCAGAAGTAAACTGACATTAGGCTATTGAAGGATTAGGTGGAGTTGTATTGGAAGAAGTAAACTGACATTAGGTTATTGAAGGATTAGGTGGAGTTTTATTGGCAGAAGTAAACTGACATTAGGCTATTCAAGGATTAGGTGGAGTTGTATTGGCAAAAGTAAACTGACATTAGGTTATTTAAGGATTAGGTGGAGTTGTATTGGCAGAAGTAAACTGACATTAGGCCATTGAAGGTTTAGGTGGAGTTGTATTGGCAGAAGTAAACTGACATTAGGCTATTGAAGGATTAGGTGCAGTTGTATTGGCAGACGTAAACTGACATTAGGTTATTGAAGGATTAGGTGGAGTTTTATTGGCAGACGTAAACTGACATTAGGCTATTGAAGGATTAGGTGGAGCTGTATTGGCAGACGTAAACTGACATTAGGTTATTGAAGGATTAGGTGGAGTTGTATTGGAAGACGTAAACTGACATTAGGCTATTGAAGGATTAGGTGGAGTTGTATTGGCAGAAGTAAACTGACATTAGGCTATTGAAGGATTAGGTGGTGTTGTATTGGAAGAAGTAAACTGACATTAGGTTATTGAAGGATTAGGTGGAGTTGTATTGGCAGACGTAAACTGACATTAGGCTATTGAAGGATTAGGTGGAGTTTTATTGGCAGACGTAAACTGACATTAGGTTATTGAAGGATTAGTTGGAGTTGTATTGGCAGACGAAGTAAGAATAATAAAAGGTATCCTACGAATGAGATCCATACATGTAGAGTCACAGCAATCAGTTGTATGGCTAGGATTGTCGCACACACATCGCGAGAAAGTAGAATTTTATATATCTATTTTCTCCGTGTTAAGATTGAAAAAGGAAGACAACATTTGCAGAGAAAACAGTCATTCATATGAGAAAATATCAGGCCTTTCTCACGAACAGAAAATATGGAAAAGAACGATGTCTCTCATCATTTGTCAATGTCCTCTCTCTCTCTCAATATGGCGAATACCTGTACAAATCTTGGCAGCATATCCTGTTTTAAAAATAGTGTTCAGACCTATATTTGTACATTGACTGTCAAGGAAAGAACACTTGCCCTTTGAAGAGGTACCATAACATTTTCGATTAAATATTTATGGGCATACTTGGCTACATTACCATAGAAAGCAAACCACCTATTCAAGCCCTCCAAATCTCATCAAACATTGCTGAACACTACGGCTGCTGCTAGGGTTTCTCAAAATGGTCACAAACATGTGGCTGGGTTATGCGAATTGTCCACAGCATGCTGCTATTTGGTATCGAAACAATTTCTTGCTTAAAGCAAGTCCTACTCGTTGTATTTGATATAGGGCTTTTAAAGTGGTTAATATGGTCGCTACTTAGTGGAACAATATTAAATGAAAATGTTAATTACAATAATAACATTTGACTTTGTCCCATGTTTGTCCTGAATAAATGTTAGTTTCATGACTCACTACAAAACTTTCAATATCATCAGCCATGCCAGCCTCCTAATGCTCAGACATATCTTAATGCTACGACTAGATTAGATATGAAAGTACGAGACTACTTGCAAATGTATGTGATGTACATAACAGTGTGAGCCCATTTATATTTGTACCTGCTGTGTAAATAAAATTGATTGAACCAAATGGTCATTTTTTCTAGTTGGCTGCAGATGTGCAGCAAGTCTTGAAATGACATTGTCGTTGCGCAGCTTTCTGGATCCAAGAGGGTAGACATCTTGTGCAAGTCTCGTGCAAATTAGTGCAACACACATTCGGTTTTATTCTTTGTTCACTGAACATAGATTGTGGCATAACGCTATTGCGATAAACTCAATAGTTTGTTTAGATGTGTGTGTGTGTGTGTGTCGGATTTTTAACGTAGGTTTCACAATTGTTCAGTAGTATCGCTACGATGTCTACAGTGTGGCAGTTTATAGTGATATCTAGCACTGGGGCACCATGCCGCAGACATGTAGAATGATGTCTCACCCAGTCACATTATTCTGACACCATGCCGACCAGTCCTAACTCTAACCCCTGAATGCAGTGCGCCAAGCGAGACAGCTGTTAGTACTATTTTATAAGACTTTGGTATGACTTGTCCAGCCTTCGATCCCGCAACGTCCCGCATTCGAGGCGGATGCTCTAACCACCAAGCTTCCGAAGCGGTTAGTTTATAATGAAGTGACATGGAAATTAATGCTCTATCACAGTAACAACTATCTCGGTATCAATAAATGACATGTCCTTGCTAAAAAGATTTCCTTGGATATCACTGATATGTTGAATAGATTATAGCGACCTTGCAAGTATTTGAAAATAAAAGCACCATTTGAGCGGGTCGATGTTTTGATTTGTTGGTAACGCATATAGATAAGATGAGGGAAGGTGTATTCTGCTAATTGGCATGTATTGTGATCATATTATTTTGGTTTCTTTTTGCTAATAATTCCTTAGCTTTGACCGAATGTTGCGCATTAAACTTTTCAACCTATGTAATAATAGCAAGGTTTGGGAACGTTGTGATGTCTTCCACTGCATATAAATGTATAGTATACTAACTACGAACGGAATGAAAAAGCAATCGTTTCATTGTAGATGTATTTATTTTAAACCTTATAAAACAGATTAAACACTTAAGAGTCTGTAGATTACTCTCCCTCTTTTTTGCCACTGTGTCGGTTGGCCAGACAGCATCTCCGTTTCACCTTGATTAATCAAGCTCATTCTATGTCTATGTCTCTCTCTGTCTCTCTGTCTGTCTGTCTCTCTGTCTCTCTGTCTGTATGTCTCTCTATCTATCTCTGTGTGATGATAAAAATCACCAACTAATCGATGAACAGAGAAACGGAGGAATGGACAATAATAACAATCTTATAGCCAGTTTGTTTCCTACCGCACATCAAACCATACATCTCGCAGACACACACACTAAATAGTACAAGTGAAATTTGAGCCCGATACCACAGAAAAATCATATTTGAACTCAATGCGCCACCTGAACAAAAAGCATCACTGCAAAATAATTTGATCAGCTGAGAAAGAAACACGGAATAGCCGGTTGTTTTGTTTTTCCTTTGAATTACACCCGTATCTTTTATAACAGGAGATAAATTTAAATTACACTGATCAGTATTAATCGACTTTAATGCGCCAAGAGAAACGTGATGTAGCATGTATACAAATGGAGAAACTTATAAAGGTGGAGGTGAAGGATGTGAGTAGAGAACTTTGGAGTTAACAAAGTGACATCTCATTGTTTATTACAATAATTTAATTGCATTCTTTTGAATATTGTTAATATTTGTTTATTAAGAACAAAATCGAAGACCCACATGTACCCTTGTCATCAAATTTTATCACCTGAAAAGGTAAGCCAAACACAAAAATCTGTCAAGCTCTATAACAAGCCTAGAATATAAATGGATTTGTTCATCAGATTAAGAAATTTAGCAATGCATAAACTGGCCATTACAAGAGATACTTTTATTTCAATATCAAGGCATAAACTGGCCACGGCAGGATATACATTTATGTCATTATCAAGGCATAAGCTGGCCATGGCAGGAGATACATTAATTTCAATATCAAGGCATAAACTGGTCATGGCAGGAGATACATTTAGGTCATTATCAAGGCATAAGCTGGCCATGGCAGGAGATACATTGATGTCACTTTGAAGGCGTAAAGTGGCCATAGCATGATACATTTATAAAATTATCAAGGCATAAACTGGCCATGGCAGGAGATACATTTAGGTCACTATCAAGGCATAAGCTGGCCATGGCAGGAAGGAGATATATTTATTTCAATATCAAGGTATACACTGGCCATGGCGAGAGATACATTTATGTCAATATCAAGGCATAAAATGACCATTGCGAGAGATACGTTTATGACAATATCAAGGCATAAACTGGCCATAGCAGGATACACATTTATGTCACTTTGAAGGCGTAAAGTGGCCATAGCATGATACATTTTTGAAATTATCAAGGCATAAACTGGCCATGGCAGGAGATACATTTATGTCACTATCAAGGCATAAGCTGGCCATGGCAGGAAGTAGATATATTTATTTCAATATCAAGGTATACACTGGCCACGGCGAGAGATACATTTATGTCAATATCAAGGCATACAATGACCATTGCGAGAGATACATTTATGACAATATCAAGGTATAAACTGGCCATAGCAGGATACACATTTATGTCACTTTGAAGGCGTACAGTGGCCATAGCATGATAAATTTATGACATTATCAAGGCATAAACTGGCCATGGCAGGAGATACATTTATGTCACCATCAACGCATAAGCTGGCCATGGCAGGAAGGATATATATTTATTTCTATTTCAAGGCATACACTGGCCATGGCGAGAGATACATTTATGTCAATATCAAGGCATAAAGCGACCATTGCGAGAGATACATTTATGTCAATATCAAGGCATAAAATGACCATTGCGAGAGATAAATGTATGTCAATATCAAGGCATAAACTGGCCATGGCAGGAGATACATTTATGTCACCATCAACGCATAAGCTGGCCATGGCAGGAAGGATATATATTTATTTCTATTTCAAGGCATACACTGGCCATGGCGAGAGATACATTTAGGTCAATATCAAGGCATAAAACGACCATTGCGAGAGATACATTTATGTCAATATCAAGGCATAAAATGACCATTGCGAGAAATAAATGTATGTCAATATCAAGGCGTAAACTGGCCATGGCAGGATACATATCCATGTCACTATCAAGGCGTCAAGTGGCCAGAGCATGATAATTTATGAAATTATCAAGGCATAAACTGGCCATGACAGGAGATACATTATGTCACTATCAAGGCATAAACTGGCCATGGCGATAAATATATTTATTTCAACATCAAGGCATACATTGGCCATGGCGAGAGATACATTTATGTCAATATCAAGGCATAAACTGGCCATGGCGAGAGATACATTTATGTCAATATCAAGGCATACAATGACCATTGCGAGAGATACATTTATGTCAATATCAAGGCAAAATCTGGCCATGGCAGGATACACATTCATGTCACTATCAAGGCATAAAGTGGCCATAGCATGATACATTTATGAAATTATCAAGGCATAAGCTGGCCATGGCAGGAGATACATTTATGTCACTATCAAGGCATAAACTGGCCATGGCGAGAAATACATTTATTTCAATATCAAGGCATATATTGGCCATGGCAGGAAATACATTTATGCCAATATCAAGGCATAATCTGGCCATGGCAGGATAAACATTTATGTCAATATCGAGGCATAAACTGGCAATGACAGGATAAACATTTCTGTCAATATCAAGGCATACACTGGCCATGGCAGGAGATACATTTCTGTCAGCATCAAGGCATAAATTGGCCAGGACAGGAGATACATTTATTTCTGTATGAAGGCACAAGCTGACCATGGCAGGAGGTACATTTGTTTGATATCAAGGCATAAACTGGTCATGACAGTTGATACATTTATTTCAATATCAAGGCATACACTGGCCATGGCGAGATATACTTCTATGTCAATGTCAAGTCCAAAACTGGCCATGTCAGGAGATGCATTTATTTCAATATCAAGGCATGAACTGGCCATGCCTGGATATACATTTATTTTATTATCAGTGGTTCAAACATAGTTTCATCATTTCTTCTAGGTTCGACTGATGACTTCTACATATTTTATTTTCCTCCTTCACCTTCTGCAGTTCTCTCTCCAGAAAGTCAAGTCGGTCGTTCTCATTATTTGAAGAAGCTCTTATCTTAGAATCTTTAATATTTTCCCGTAAAGCAAGTACAGACTGTTGTGAAGAACCATGTTCCTCTGATTCAGATTTATTCCATAAAACGTTGGCATAGGAAAAAATACATGCGCTTATCGACCAACACGAGAACCAGTCCATCCTGGACAATACTTATGTGGACTCAAAATAACGCCGAAAAGGTATTTATACTATCCTAGGCCAAAATACACGTCACATGTGCATAATACAGCGCCTACTTACACATCTCATTAGTGTAAATATATAGCAATCAGCTGACCTTGCACTCTCTTTTATAACTTGTATTGTATGCTGTTCAGTGATGGACCAACACAAATCAAGACCATTAACGTATGATGGACAGTGAAGGACCAACAACCATGACCAGTACTGTATGATGGACAGTGATAGACCAACAGCAATTATGGTCATTACTGAATGCTGGCCAGTGATAGACCAACAGCACTTAACGCCAGTATTGTATGCTTGCCAGTGATTTACCAGCATAAATCAAGACTAGTACAGTATGCTGGACAGTGATGGGCCAAAAACAATCAAGACCAGTACTGTATGATGGACAGTGATAGACCAACAGCAATTAAGGTCAGTACTGTATGCTGGCCAGTGATGGACCAACATCAATCAAGACCAGTACTGTATGATAGACAGTGATGGACCAACAATAATCAAGACCATTAATGTATGCTGGACAGTGATGGACCAACAATAATCAAGATTAGTACTGTATGATAGACAGTGATGGACAAACAATAATCAAGGCTACTACTGTATGCTGGACAGTGATGGACCAACAGTTTAATCACGACTAGTACTGTATGACAGACAGTGGAGGTCCAACAATAATCAAGACTAGTACTGTATGATAAGAACAGTGAAGGACAAACATAAATCAAGACTAGTACTGTATGCTGGACAGTGAAGGACCAACAACAATCAAGACCAGGACTGTATAACTGACAGTGATGGACAAATAATAATGAAGACTAGTACTGTATGATAGACAGTGATGAACCAACAATGATCAAGACTAGTACTGTATGCTGGATATTAATGGACCAACAGTAATCAAGAATAGTACTGTATTCTGGACAGTGATAACACAAACAATAATTAGGACTAGTACTGTATGATATACAGTGATGGATCAACAATGATCATGATTACTACTGTATGGTGGACAGTAATGGACAAACAATAATCAAGACTAGTACTGTCTGATGGACAGTGATGGACCAACAATGATCAAGACTAATACTGAATGCTGGCAAGTGATGGACAATAATAATCAAGACTAGTGCTCTATGAAGGAGAGTGATGGACCAACAATAATCAAGACCAGTGCTCTATGAAGGACAGTGATGGACCAACAATAATCAAGACTAGTACTGTCTGATGGACAGTGATGGACCAATAATGTTCAAGACTAGTACTTTATGATAGTGATGGAGCAACACTAATCAAGACCATTAATGTATGCTGGACAGAGATGGACCAACAATAATAAAGATTAGTACTGTATGATAGACAGTGATGGACCAACAATAATCAAGGCTAGTACTGTATGATAGACAGTGATGGACAAACTATAATCAAGACTAGTACTGTATGATGGACAGTGAAGGACCAACAATGATCAAAAGACTAGTACTGTATGATAGACAGTGATGGAACAACAATAATCACGACTAGTACTGTATGATGGATAGTGATGGACCAACAATAATCATGACTAGTACTGTATGATAGACAGTGATGGACAAACTATAATCAAAACCAGTACTTTATGATGGACAGTGAAGAACCAACAATAATCAATACTAGTACTGTATGACGGACAGTGATGGACCAACAATAATCAAAAGACTAGTAATGTATGATGGACAGTGATGGACCAACAATAATCAAAAGACTAGTACTGTATGATAGACAGTGACGGACCAAAAATAATCATGACTAGTACTGTATGATGGACAGTGATGGACCAACAATAATCAAAAGACTAGTACTGTATGATAGACAGTGACGGACCAAAAATAATCATGACTAGTACTGTATGATGGACAGTGATGGACCAACAATAATCAAAAGACTAGTACTGTATGATAGACAGTGATGGACCAACAATAATCAAGACCAGTACTGTCTGATGCCATCGTAAATGCTGAGTATATTTTTATATCAGATTTTGAAATTGGCTCAGCAAATGGCCATGTTTGGATGGTAAAACATCCAAATATTTTGAAAGAGAGACTACTGGCAGTCCAGCAAATCCTGGATAACATATAACGTTAGAATAAATTAAGACTTGTTATCCTGATGTGGTTCAATGTGTAATTTAGAAATTACTTAAAATTTTCTTTTAAGTTTTCCTGCTGTATTTGTTTTATTGAGATTTTGATATGGCTTTTTTGTGCAAAGCTAATTTTCCAATTTTGTTATTGATATTGCTATATAATATGCTTTTTACATTTCAATAAAATATTGTTATTGGTTGTGCTCTTCTGCACAGTGCATATTTTACTTTTTTGTGTGGTTGTATGTTGATGTCATTTGAGTTCTGCCCAGGGGGTGAGTAGAAGTTTAAAAAACATTTTTTTTAAAAATCCTCAGAATATAGAATCATTAGATAGAATACATCAATCTGAACACAATACACTTTAAAGTTTAAAAATTGATAAATAAATGGCCAAGATATTGAATTTTTAATATTTGCGGCTGTATTTGCAGTTGACCAGTTTAGTGAAAATCGTTAATTTTGGGGGTCTGCTACAATGTTATTTCAGAGAATTGAGTTCCCCAAAAACTTGGGCAACGTCTCTGTATAGAAAGTAACAGATCTGGAAAGTTCCAGACAAACTGCAATTAGTTTTTATAATATCAACTACTTAATTTGGCCATTTATGCAATTTGGCAAATTTGAATAAAATCTCGGCATTTTATGAAGAATATTTTTACCCATAACTTTTGAACCAGATAAGGTAGATGTATAATCTTTTTCTTTGTTCTTTTAGTTTTATAAAGATCTATCTATTGGTTATAAAATCCACACAGAATTTCTAAGTTCAAATTTTGGCTGCCAGTACATAATGATGGACAGTGATGGACCAACAACAATCAAGACCAGTACTGTATGATGGACAGTGATGGACAAAACAACAATCAAGACTAGTACTGTATGATGGACAGTGACGGACCAACAATAATCAAGACCAGTACTGTATGATGGACAGTAATGGACAAAACAACAATCAAGACTACTACTGTATGATGGACAGTGATGGACAAAACAACAATCAAGACTAGTACTGTATGATGGACAGTAATGGACAAAACAACAATCAAGACTAGTACTGTATGATGGACAGTGATGGACAAAACAACAATCAAGACTAGTACTGTATGATGGACAGTAATGGACAAAACAACAATCAAGACTAGTACTGTATGATGGACAGTGATGGACAAAACAACAATCAAGACTAGTACTGTATGATGGACAGTGACGGACCAACAATAATCAAGACCAGTACTGTATGATGGACAGTAATGTACAAAACAACAATCAAGACTAGTACTGTATGATGGACAGTGATGGACAAAACAACACTCAAGACTAGTACTGTATGATGGACAGTGATGGACAAAACAACAATCAAGACTAGTACTGTATGATGGACAGTGATGGACAAAACAACAATCAAGACTAGTACTGTATGATGGACAGTGATGGACAAAACAACAATCAAGACTAGTACTGTATGATGGACAGTGACGGACCAACAATAATCAAGACTAGTACTGTATGATGGACAGTGATGGACCAACAATAATCAAGACCAGTACTGTATGATGGACAGTGATGGACCAACAATAATCAAGACCAGTACTGTATGATGGACAGTGATGGACAAAACAACACTCAAGACTAGTACTGTATGATGGACAGTGATGGACCAACAATAATCAAGACCAGTACTGTATGATGGACAGTGATGGATCAACAATAATCAAGACTAGTACTGTATGATGGACAGTGATGGACAAAACAACAGTCAAGACTAGTACTGTATGATGGACAGTGATGGATCAACAATAATCAAGACCAGTACTGTATGATGGACAGTGCTGGACCAACAATGATCAAGACCAGTACTGTTTGCTGGCCACTGATGGACATACATCATTCACGACTAATTAGGAATAAGCTGGTGATTTTCATGGAGAACTGTGATAAGTGAAACAATTTATAACTTGCCCAGAATCTTGTGCACTTTATGTCCGCTGCAAGCCAGCTGTGTTATCAAGACTTCCAGGGTGTCAGTAGAGATTTACTTCATTGAAGCATGTATCAAAACAACAGTGTGTTAAGTGTAACAGGCTATAACTTGGCAGCAATCTTTGACATGGTATGTCCAATTTTAGCCAACTGACCTATCGTAACTCATGGGGTCTCAAGAGAATACATGTTGAGTGTGTGTGTGTGTGTGTCTTGGATTTGTAACGTAGCTTTAACAATTTTGCAGTCATATCGCTACGATGTCTGCAATGTGGCAGTTTATAGTGATGTCTAGCACTGGGGCATCATGCCGCAGACATGTAGCATGATGTCCCACCCAGTCACATTATCCTGACACCAGGCCGACCAGTCCTGTTAGTACCATTTTTGTAAGTATTTGATATGACTCGGCCTGGGATCGAACCCACGACCTCCCGCATCCGGTCGGACGCTCTAACCACTAGGCCACCGGAGCGGTAATGCATATTGAAGCAAGCATCATAACAACTGGGTGATGAGTGTAATGACTTTTAACTTGGCCAAAATCTAGGATCATTTTATGTCCACTGTTATCCATATGGGGTATCATGACTCCCAAGGTCTCAGTAGAGACTGACTTCACGGAAGCATGTATCATAACAATGATGTGAAAGTGAAACAATTTCTAACATCGCCAAATTCTGGAACATTTTAGGTCGACTAATTTGCCTATATGTTTAGAACATTTTATGTCCACTAATTAGTCTTTATGTTTAGAACAGTTTTTGTTCACTAATTAGCCAATATGTTTAGAACAAGACAATTAAGCAACCAGTCTGCTGACATTAGAATTGTGTTAGCAAATAAAAAACAGCTGAATAAGGAATAATAATAATAATAATGTTAATGATACTAATAATAATAATAATAATAATAATAATAATTATTATTATTATTATTATTATTATTATTATTATTATTATTATTCAATGAAATAAATAATTAATGAAACAATTATTAGAATAACATAAAATTAAACAAATGTGTTGTGGTCCACATAATTAAAATAAATGGAACCTTACTCTTAAAATTACATGCATACATATATCCAGAGATTACAATATTTGTATCTTTGTACATGTACATATCAGATATTTCAATATTAGTATGCATGTACATATAAGATATTTCAGTATTAGTATATTTGTACTTGTACTTGTCAGATATTTCAATATTAGTATCTGTGTACACGTACATTTCAGAGATTTCAATATGCATATATATGTACTTCTCAAAGATTTCAATAGGACCATATTAGCCATAATGCATTATTTTATTTAATTTAATGAGGGTAATTATGTTAGTATAATAAACTTCTCTCTCCTGACTCCCACAGGATGAACAAACTACTGTAAGTACAAGAGAAAAAATAAACAATAAAAAATATACAAAAATACAAAAACATAGAAACATATAATAATAATAACAATAATAATAATAATGATAATAATAATAATAATAATAAAGCATGCTTAAATACATTTAGGATAAAAGCACTTCAGAATAGCAGCAGAGAGGGCGATCAGACCACTTAAGGGAGTGGTCACCCTTGTGTTTGTACCCAAAAAAATAGTGACCCTTCATAGAGGTCAATACCACGTCTACGATTATTGTTTGTCCCAAACATAATTGTAGACGCCCCCTCTCTGCTGCTATTCATGTTGTAAAAGAAATTTTAAGTTTGATGAATATTTTTCTTTTCATCTGAATCATGGGCATCTTCATCTGAATCATGGGAATCTTCATCTGAATCATGGGAATCTTCGGAATCTTCGGAATCTTCGGAATTTGTTCTATGTTTCAAGTAATATTCAAGTTCTGATGCTGGTTTTTCTATTTTTGAATTTATGTTCTTTCTGTGTTTATAATATATCATTAAACTTCTGTATCGATCTCCACCGCAATTTTTGCAAATCTGATATAATCCTCTAACACCGTTGTTACAACCAACACAACTTCGTGGACCAGCATGAGGGTTTTTCTTTATAAGATAATTATGTTTCTTGCAATATTCTCCACGGCATTTTTTATTACATTTGTTAGTGGTTCCTTGACGCAGCCACGCACAGTTGTTCATTATATGAACGATATCTTTTTAATTAAATTTACACCTCTTCTGCTGATATTAATTAAATCATTATGTTATAATAAAACGATACATTCGGAATCTCATACTGCAAGAATAGCTCGAGAACGATTAGAAGCAATTAAAAAAATTCTTCCTGTCAGAGACTCATTCAGAAAAAATCTACAAGCGCAGCAAGAAGCACAAGTTGAGTATGAAGAAGAAACTAAAAAACTGTTTAAGCCCGTCACTGCACTCATCAAAGAAGATCTTCTTCCGGTATCAAAACAAACTGCAGCGCAGACTGAAAAAATAGCAAGAAGAACTAAACAGGCAAAGAAGATTTTACGAGACCTTCCAACTGACATAGCTGCAGCTCCACCTCCACCTGTTGGTAAAGAAATACTTGAAGGTATTGGAAAACTTCGTACTGAAGATGCCGATGTGAGAAAAGAACTTGCATCTAAACCCAAACCAGTAGAAGAAGACTTAGAATTAATTGCAAGATTTAACGAAGGAGTTGTTGAGGAAATTAGAAATACTGAAAGAGAGAAATTACCTGAAGCAATATTAAATAGTATGTTTAATAAATCTAGTATTTTAAAATCTCGTTATGAAAAAACAAATGATAATAATTTCATTAAATGGATATATCGCGTATATTACAACAAAAAACAAGCTAGAGGTCCAGAATTCAAAAGTCTTGAAGGAGAAGTAAAAAGACTTCATAGAGAGAGACTGAAACAACCGGAACAAGAAGAATTATCCCAGTATCATCTTCTTCCACCTCTGCAACAAATAGAACAACAGCAATCTTCTTCGCCGCAGCAAAGGTTGAAGTCGAAACTTAAAAAGGCTGAAGAGCTACTTAAAACATCAGCAGAAAGATCACCCTTAAGACTATTCAAGAAAACAACAGAAAAAGGAGAACAGATGTTGGCAGAAAGGGATGATGATGATCCTCCGAGCGCTGTTGGAAGTGGTTTTCTGACTACATCGGAAGAAAACAATTTTGTTTGTCCTGATAATATCATCAATGACGTGTCACGGTTAGAAGTTCTCATAGGAGGAAAACGTGCCGGAAATAATTCACCAGAAATAATTAATGAAGCAGCTGATATTTGTCGGCGATTATTTTAAGGTGGCATCATGGATATCGGAGTTTACCGAGAACTTATCGATGAACTTGCTGATGACTAGTTGTTAGATAAATGGTAAATAAAAATAAGATGATCATACATAATAATCATCGCAAACCTGTACAGGTCAGAGCGGTAAACTCACGATTACCAATCTATAGAGCTACTTACGGAGATGGACTTGGTGATGTTATTCAGGGATTATTTAGAAGGATAGCTCCAAAAGTAGCACCTGTTGCAAAACAATTATCGATGAAGGCTATTGATATTGTTCGTGATAAAGCTCCTGGTGCAATTGTCAATGTTGCTGGTAAGGCGTTCTCGGCGATCAAAGAAAGACTAGCACGATTATTGCGACGAAAACAACAACCGGTAAAATTACCAAGTACTGAGGTGATGCCTGCAGATGTCAATACAATAATAAATCAAGCTGCAAATCAAAAACTAGCGGCGTTAGCAGATCAAGGACTCGATGAATCTGGAAATAATATTTCAAGTTTGATATCCGGAAGTGGAACTTCCCGAAGTGGAATTTCCCGAACGCAGTAATCAACGTGTTAGACGAAAAATAATTATAATAAAATGTTCAAGCGCGTATCCGACACAGCATTTGACATGGAAGCACCCGTCCTTAAGGATGAATCGGTACGTGATTATCAGTTTTATTCTTATGACGCACGAATGCCAGATCAGCGTGGAAGAATTGAACTACAAGTTCATGACACAAGTAGATACTTTTTACCCGCTGATGCTTTTCTTGAGGTAGAAGGTAGAATTGTAAGAACAAACGATGCTAATTACGCAGATGCGATAAAAGTTGGTTTTGTCAACAACGGGATCATGGCACTGTTTGATAGCGCCACTTACATGATCGATGGAAAAAATATTGAATCAATTCAGAAAGATGTCGACGTTGCTACAACAATAATAGGATTAGCAAGATATTCTGATGATTATACAAGTTCAGCAGGTCCTACAATGATGTTTATGAAAGATAATACCAGTCACCCTGAAAGCGATCAGTATGATATAGGACGACCACGAAATCATGCCAATAACGCTGATGCTGATGTGGCGCCGGTGATTAGAAATGTTGTCCAAATTTTCAACTTGGGATTTGGAGCGCGTAAAAGTATGTTGCTAGGAGCCGATAGAAGATTTTCATGCACAATTCCACTATCGCATATTTTTGGATTTTGTAGGAATGTTAGAAAGGTTATTTTTGGAGCTAGACACACGGTTGTTCTTGTGAGAAAAGGTGATGATAATGATGCTCTGTGGAGACTCGGTGTTGATGCTGGTAAAGTAGTATTATCGAAACTTTCACTGTGGATGCCGGTAATGACTCCAACGATCGCAGAAGAACAAAAGTTGATTTCTTTCATGGACACTGGTGGTAAGTTCTTGTTGTCATTGTTAACAACAAGCACGGATAGCATGCAAACTAACGTTAACGGTCAGTTTACATGGCATATAGCATCACAACAGGGTGTTTCTGCACCTAGACATATTTTTATTGATTTTCAGAATTATGATCGATTAGGTAATCAAGAACGTTCTCATATGATATTTGACAAACTAGGTATCACGGATATTTCCTTACGGATAAACGGGCAACAAGAACCAACAGAGAGCATACAACTAAATTATGAACAGAATCGTATAGGACGTGCATATCATCGTTTAATTTCATTCATGGGACGTGATCAAAATGTTGATACTGGGTTGCAAATATCACAACATGATTTCAGAACTTTATATCCGATTTATTATTTTTAATTAGAACATCTTGATCTATCAAAACAATCGGTCGTTGATATACATCTCAAAGCAACATTAAATACAGGTGGTGTTGATTACAGAGCAATCGCTGTCATACTTAGCGATAAAGCCATGTTACTTGAAGGTGGTAGTGGTCGAATGAGAGTCGTTGATGCACCAGTGGAAAATATTTAATTATTCAGAACAAATATTATTTATATAAAAATGTCGTATAGTCATGTTAATGTTACTCTGACTCCCGGTCAGGTAAAAAAGCTTCAATCAAAAACCGCCAACAAATGCGGAACTAAAATATCACTAAAACGAGATCAGATTAGTGGTGGTCCAAACAAATTATCGTTGACAAGTAATCAGATTAAACATTTCAATAAGGTCCTGGAATCAAAAACTGGAGTTCAATTTCCTTTTTCTCCGAGCGCCATCAAAGACATGGTTAAAATAGGTGGTATATTTCCACTTCTCGTGGCCATTCCGGCATTAATAGCTGCTGCTGCTCCAGCCGTAGCAAAAGCAGCCGCGTTAGGTGCTCTAAAGAAAGCAACTGGAAATGGATACAAAAAAAAGGGACGCGGCCTAAGATTGCCAGGATCTCGTTGGGGGAGAGGCCTAAGGCTTCCAGGATCACTTCGTTAGACGTTCCAGCATCAAATTTTGATTTACTTGATGCTGCTAAAAAATTAAAAATAAAAGCCTTTAGAGGTGTTTTTATGCGAGATCAATTACCGAAACAACCAAACAAACTCGAGACAGGTATTATTAATCTTGACGAACGTTCCGGACCCGGTACTCATTGGGTATCATACGCTATTGATCCACGTGGAATCGTTTATTTTGATTCGTACGGGTTAGCTCCACCCGTTGAATTTATCAAGTATGTTGCACCACTTCACGCAGGAACCTCTGGTTCCAAAGTTTGGTATTCAACGCTACCCACACAAACAATGACAGATCCGCCAATATGCGGCCGTGAAGTAATTAATGTACTCGACGCTATATCAAAATCATCCAAACCACCACATAAAGTTGTGCATGATTACACAAGTAACTGATTCGTAAAGCGTTTTAAACAACAGGTCTTATTATAATGGTTGATATTTACGGAAGATCTTCTACTAGTAAGAAAATAAAATCCGACGTTGATCTGCCGAAGTATGGGACTAAAGATGAACTCGCTGATATTATGAACCTGGCTGGAGTTGACCCAGATGAAGTTGTTATTTTTCAAGATCTATATGGTAAACTAAAAACCAGCAATATCAAATGGAATGATATAGTTCGGCGAGTACTCGGTGCAGTTACGGATAATATTCCCGTGTTTACTGATAGCGGAAAAATTAGAGATTCAAGTGTATCATTAGCAACAATTAGAAATGAAATTGCAAGAAGCGTTGCTAATCGTGTGAAAAACACCGGCGACATAATGACGGGTGAACTCAGCATGAACGGAAATAAAATAGTAGTTTTAAGAGATCCAACATCTGACGAAGACGCAGCAACAGAAAAATACGTCGACAACGTGGATGGAAAACTATCCACGCTGCGGGCCGAGTATGATGTTCACGTAACCGCTTTTATAAGACTTCGAAGAAACTTTCAAAAAACCAATGAATCTGTAGATGAGTTCTTTCGAACTCCTCCCGTCATCGACTTAAAACTCGTTGATATCAAAAGTAACCTAGACACGTTCAAACAAACACAGCAAAACATCGTAGCGGGAATTCCTGAGAGTGTCAACAAAACCAATTTGATTAAAATTCCAGCTGGAATAACTCCCGGACATATCACAAACATCGTATACACGGTATCATCGGGTTTTGCAACATGGTCCAAACAAACTAATACTATCAAATATACAGCAACAACCACTGGCGTGTATAGGCTGTCTGTGTTTTGTGCTGCAAAATTTGAAATATTTACAACGTTTCCATGGCGTCATTCCACCGACAGGTTTTCCGGGGTTGTATCTGTTATATTAAATAGCGGAACCGAAGAAATTTTTTTTCTGGAAGCAGCTGATAAGAAATTAACCGCAACATCTTACTGGTGGTGTTTGGAATTTGTAGCTGAAACACCTCAATTGGTTACTGCATAAAAATATATATGGACGGTGCACAATACAGGTACAATCAAGCGCGTGAATGGCAGGCGGCGCTAAAAGATCAAGTTGATCAATATACAGTAAAAGTAAAAAAATATCGACGACGATTGGTTATCGTTGATGTGATTGTTTATTCAGTATCCGCTGTTGTTGCTGGAACGGGTGTAATATTATCAGCGATGACAATGATGGCACCAGCAGCTGTAACTATTTGTATTTCAGCAGCAACAACTATTGCAGGTGTGCTTAATATCATCGCCAAAAAAATATGTACTTGCACGAACGAAAAATTATCCGATTGCAAAATAAAATTACACACAGCGACGGTAGCATACTCGAAATTATCCTCGTTGTTATCAGCAAGTCTCAGTGATGGAATTATATCTGATTTCGAATTTTCAATGATGACCAAAATATACGACGAAGGTATCGGTATTAAAGATACAAGTATTAATAATGACAGAATTACTTCAGCAGATCGTGACCAACACAACTCCGCCAAAGATAACGATGATCTCGGTAAGTTCGTCTAATCCTGAATTTAGTGTTAATTTTCCTACTGCAATTCCAGCAAAAGAAATAGCACTAGTGCAATTACGAGTATATTACAGCTGGCCAAATGTCAGATCAAAATCATTTAATGGTACACCAGCAAATAATTCGCTTGTGTTTGCTAGTAAAAATAAACCCGATGGAACACCTGACTGGGTTGTTGTTGGAATACCAACTGGCAGTTACGAGATTGAAGAGATCAATGAGGAATTTCGACGTAGAATAAAATCAATAACGGGAAAAGAAGCAAAAATATCAATTAATGTTCATGAATCGACCCTGTCCTCAACGGTTGAAATACATTCTCCCGATTACGTCGTTGATATTTATAAATCTTCAATCAGATCCGTGCTAGGTTGGCCTGAAATCCCCCCGATATATGAAGGACTACCAGAACCAACTCGGGATGATTTTACATCATCGAAAAGTTTTCATCATAATATTAAAATGAATTATACAAGTTTCTGGTGGAAGATAGAAAAACGTGTATGGGATAAACGGGATCAATTTCGTGTCGATAAAACCGGTGAGTACTACTGGCTCTTACACAGCGTTGATGGCGGTAATTCATTTTACGATTTGAATATCAATAATGTCATTCATATCGTAAATTCAGATCATGAAGAACAACTGGTTAATTTACGTATCCTTTTTCGTGAATATTTGTCCGATGTGACATCTACGCGTGAAGAAATTATTAAACGAGTGGAAATTTTAAATAATATAGCTGATACTATTGAATATTTTCATAACAGAATCATAAACCTGGTTTTTGAATCATCGGGCGATAATAGAAGCTTTTTCGCAGTCAAATACAAAATACCCGAAGCTGACATTGTAACGTTTAAGTTTCCTGATTATAATCCGGATAAATTAAGAAAATCTGTCAATGATGTCATTGATGAGTTTTTTCCTAAAATACTCGATGCATGGAGAAAACTAGCACCATATCCAACCGTTCTTAGATATGATAATGATCCACATGGCGGCGGAAGACACGTATCTCCGGGAATAGTTAATATAACACCGACTGTCGCGGTCAATCTGGTTTGTGACGTAATCGATGGCAGCTATCAAATAGATCTCGGAAGATCAAATCAAGCTCAACATCGATACATCCTGTACACGTTCACACCACAAGTTCCCCCTGGAAGTTTAATCGTGCAAGAACCAACTAATCCTGTATATTTACGGTGTCACAATAATATGTTAACACGAATAAATTTTAAATTCACAGACCACCTTAATCGCTTAATTGACATACGTGGAGAAGAACTTGTGATAAATCTATATGTGAAATCGTAGATCTTTGATCTTAATATTATGTAATGGAGTGTTTCTATACAAGAGGATTTCTTAACAGTTAGAAGAACATTTGTAACAGAGATCAGGCTCAAATTCGATCAACTTAAAAAAAATAAATAAAAAAATATTTTATTACTGATACAAATTTGTGTTTGGTACAAATTAATCGGCCTTGCAAAAAAATATATGTTTTTATTTTTTTTCTGAAAATTTGATCATTTTACACTACACGTGGTCAGCGTTGACAGGGACCCCAGTTACCAAAACTTTCATTTTCATTATCACCAGTAACGAAGTTACTTTGGATCGTTTCACCAGTAACGAAGTTACTCTCTGACATAATTTTTCTTAATTGTCTTATACGAGTACTAATCGTTTTCTTTGCCTCGTACTCGTGGGATAATAGCGATTTAATTCTTTCTACGGCGGCAGAGAGAGGAACGAACTCCTTCACCTGATTATCTTCTACGGTAGCTAGCGACTGAAACATTGCCGCCTGAATCCGTTTCATGAGCTTGTATTCAGATGATAGTGTGTGTGTTCCCTGGTTTTTGCGTTCTTGTAAAATCTCAAAGTCAGAAACTATTTTTTCAGGATATAGTTCATTGGATATATTAATTCCATCTTTTTCAATTTTTTAATAGCAACAATTACATCATTGATATTTTCATGGTTCATTATATAATATATAAATCTTTAAAATAAAAAAAATTATCCCTAGACCCCCTATCGAGTCTTTAGCGAGTTCGTCGGGATGTTTCAAGGACAGCACAACCAAGAACTCGTAGCTTGCCACCGCAATCTACCAAGTTCATTAGGCAAATATTCCCTCTACGAGAGCCCCTAACCCTCCAAACAACGGTCTAGAAGGCCCAAGAGGGAGGACGGCACAATCCTCATTAAACTCGTAGCTTGCCACCGCAATCTACCAAGTTTAGAGGATATACACATAACATATAACTTAACTAAGGACGGCACAATCCTCATTAAACTCGTAGCTTTCCACTGCAATCTACCAAGTTTAGAGGATATACACATAACACTCAATGAATGAAGGACAGTACAAACATATACGCTCAGCAAAATCCCACCCACAATAATTAATCCAGTGGGTGATACGAAAATATGTATCAACCACCAGTCAATATGATGGTTGAATTTTGCTGAGCGGGGGGGGGGGGGGGGGGGTGCGGTTCCCCCATTATTATAAAAATCGCGATTATGCGCACCACCGACAAATTGTCAGCCATGGGGATTCGATCCTGGACCGCGAGCGTCACAGTCCAATACCATACTGATTGAGCTATCGAACCTTGTTACGAACATATGTTTCGGAAGTTAATATATAGCTAAGGAACCAATACAATTCTGAATTCAAGAAATACGTTTTCACCAAACAAGTTAGATTTATAAAAGCTGGATTATTTACTATACCACGCCATCTAACAGTTAGATGTTTTCATCCTTCCTATAATATAACTGTTAGATGTTTTCATTCTTCCTATGACTATACGAGATTTTCAGTCCTCTCTATGTCTGTTCTATGGAGAAATATATATTACGAGATTTCCCACTCGTAAATCTGTATCGTGGTTAAGGGAGTATTTAGTTGTTAATATTACCCGATAAAAAAAGTAACCACACACACGCACACACATACGTATACAAATATATTTTGTTCTGAACAAGGAAAATGCAATTGATTTTTAATTCCAAACACTATATACATGTATTTCTGTAATCGAGTAAATACATGCAGGATCCCTGTACTGTAGATCTAAAATTAACCCGCCACGATCGATACATACTAGACGCTGGATTCTGCATTCAGTAAGCTGGCATATAAATGTCGGTTTTCTGTATTTATAACAACAGTTTCTGGATATAAAACAGCGTTTTTCCTAAGCAGACTGCGAATCAATAATGACAGCGGTCCTAAGCGGCATGAACACACCTGCAAATCGATTTATACCATAACAACGGTTTCTGTTCTGTACCTATATTACAGCTTCCATGCGGATCAATAACATTGTCATGATTTCTCATAATGTTGTATGATGGGAAATATTTAAAAACCATAAATAATACTTCTACGAGTAATTAATTACGTCGTAATTAGTTAAACTGACTAATTACGATCATAAAAAATCAAAAATCTACGAAGAAAACTATATATTAAAAAAATAATCCCCCCCCCTTATATAATCAAAAATTCAGTAGTATACGATCAGACAGTACTGGGTCCCCTCAAATAATGATATAATTCAATGTGGTGATGATAATTATTGATACTGAAAGGTGATTTTCTGTTTATATTTTTTCGAGAAAGCGGTTCTATATATATTTTTTGCCACTTTTTGTACTGAAGACGGATTAATATCAAAGTATTTCGCAGCTGAATACATTGAACGAAATATTATTTCTTCACCAGTTTCTGTGTTTGTGGAATTTACCGCCCTCATTCCGATTGTTTTACATCTTCCTGTATTACCACATGCAGAGTTCACGCTTCGTGTGACAACTCGAAGGCTGTGCAGGGAGTTGTTCTGAGGATTCCCATCAATATGATCGACCACTAGACCGTCATTGATCACTCCAAAGAAACATTCGTAGATAAAACGATGACAGAAATAATGTTTCTTTCCCCCTTCGTATGTGAACCTTAGATAACCATGATTATTAATACAACCAACTGGTTTGTTTAACCTGCAGTGTCTGATGACACCATTAATATCTGATTCGTAATTCTTAATGACAGGATGTGGGATAAATTTATTTTGCTCCATTATAATAATATTATTTGTTTAAATCATTGTTTGTCTGAAATCTTAATATATAATCCTCCACGGATTTATAGCGTTTTCACCGCTATTATTTTTTTTTGTCATAATATCTTTTAAGTTCTCTGAACCGTTTTCCACCGCACTTTCCACACAATCCTGTTTTTCCTCGCACTCCAATACCACACCGCAGACATGGTATTGGTCCTAGACTTCCTCGTCGTATGTTTTGTGAGTGCATCCAACAAAATTCCTTTCTGCAGGATTTGTTGCATCGATTTACTGAGCCGATCATCAACCATCTGCATTGAGACATTGTATATATAATATTTTTTATTTTAACTATTTGTTTTAATTATATGAACGAGTTTGAGAGATGATCCCAAACTAGGCCTGTTAAATATAAATTCAACCTCGACAGATTATCTCCAGACTTGCCAGTACGAGATTTGGTTGATCCTAAAAATAAAAGTCTGATCTCGAAAATTCACGACGCCAAGAAAGAATTTTACACGGATGGTGCATCTCATACATGGTCAACGTTCAAGATCATACGCAATACTGACAAAGTCAGTGTCCACTCTGTCACGGACGCCACAATGAACGACAAGCGAGCGGCAACTATCATTAACTACATCGCTGAGTACGAGGGCAATCAAAAATATTTCTTCAGAGTAAAATTTATTGTATTAACAGAAACAGGTAGTTGGATTATCCGTGACAAATATGATCCTGTCCTTGGCAATAATAAAACTGTCATATTAAGTAAAAATTCCAGACCGGGTCTACTGACGGGTATTGACAAACCGTATTATGAGCGAGCGTATCCTGTAACAGCGGTTATTTATGGAATCTATGAGATAAATAAAAAACCCAATGTTGATAAACTAGCGCCGATGAAATTTTCAAGTTTAAATTGTGTAGCCGAACGAGCAATAGAACACTTTACAAACGCGATGCGTGGAAACGGATTAACTGATTTAAGATGTAAAAAAATAAACTCATGGGCTGATTCAGTTAAGGATACCGGTGCTACAATAAAAGATGTTGCTGAACTAGGAAAACTATTAAAATTTCCAATAACCGTAGCGACAATAACGGGAGAAATTCTGTACGAATCGAAATATAAATCGAAAGGAGCTCCAATAAATATTATCGATCATAACGCGCATGCATGGACTAACGCAGTAACAATATTTCCACGTGATGAAACTGTTAAATTTTACCCCCCAGATAGTATGTTTGATTTTATTAACGAAATAAGTAAAAACGATCCTGTATCGGTATGGTTATTTAAAAGTAATGAGGAAGGTGAATTTGATCAGTTTGTCAGACCAAACGGTGAAATATATCGCACAGAATCCCTCCATGACGAGATGAAAAATCTTGCGGAGATGTTTTCAGAGTGCAAACACGCGGAAAATACTGACAAATTACTAACTAATTGTTTTACCGTTCCATCTGTTGCGAGAAAAAAATTCATGGAAATCAACACGATTTGATTTACTCGAGGACGTACGCGCAAGTTGCGTCGAATACGGACATGGCGGATTATGGAATACCAAATATAATTACAATGATGTTATTTCGGTTGATATGGTTGCATGTTATCCAGGAAGTTTTCTGGGATACGGAGATTGTTCTGTATACTTTAAAAGATTTGGTCACCCAACAAACGAGATGACGCGAGTGGCAATTAATGGACCATTACCTGATTTTGATCTGACTGGATTTGCTTGTGTTGAATCATTCGAGTTTAACGAAAATCTTGACAAGATTTGTTATGTTTGGTTTGGTAGACATTTTTGTGAAAAACGTTGGGCACCTATAGTTTTATTACGATATATGCTAGATTGTATGATACTGACATCGTTGGTGGTCAGTGAGGCGATTATATCATATTATGCACAAACCAAAGTTTGGTTGCCCATGTCAGATTCTGAAGTTATTAGCGAGTTTAAGGATGGTATTCCTAATAAACTCAAAACCGCAAAAGATCTCGGTAGAAAAATTATAGGTAAATTTACTCAAGGTGGTGCATATGATTGTAAAAGACATCACGCACGATTAATTCTAGATGATGCCGAGTACGATTTTATAATCGCTGATACAACAGCGAGAAATATATTTGTAAATCGAGAAAGTGTTTATTTATCCGACGGAACAAAATTGGGTACGATCGTTAGTTACATAAATGACGTCTCCCCACAGTATACTCATCTAAGATCTTCCATGTTGGCTTATGTTTCCATAAATTTATTATCGATGATTAATAGATTTCCTGAGACCGCAGTCAGAGTCGCAACAGATTCGTTTTATATTTCGAGTAAATATTTAGAATCTGTTATGAAATTTACAAGTAATGATGAACGATGGGGTTCGTGGAGAATAAAAAAAGGAACTATTACATAATTATACAGAATCAGCAGATGTTCCAATGAGAGATTTTTATCGTAAGGGTAATACAATATCAGAAATGTCGAAAGAACCATCGTTGAGTGATCCAATAACTAGATATAAGACAGTATATCTCAATGGACCTGGTGGATGCGGCAAAACGACTCGAGCGATTAATGTTTTTAGAAATTCAGATATTATCGTGCTGACACCCACACATAGACTTGCACGTGAAATGAAACAGCGGCAAGTACAATCGTGTACGTATCATAGTTTCTTTCGGTGGCGCGGGGATACATGGACTCCTGAACGAATGGGAGAAAAATATATACCTAAAATAATTATTTGGGACGAGATATGTACGGTGTCAATGGATACATTAAAAACGTTTCTTGATTGGTTGCTGACGAAAAATACCGCTATAATAATGTGTGGCGATCATGGTCAACCGCCGCCTTTTGTTGGACCATCTCCACATGATTGGTTAAAAAATTTCGTTGATTATTATGAAGAAATAGATGATGATCATAGAGCTCTTGATGCAAATTTGAAGGAGTTTAAAAAATTAATCAGATTACAATCAAACAAAATTCAGTGTGAAATAATACGTGGAGTGATCTCAGAGACCTCAATGGGTGATTTTTTAAATTTATGGAGACCCACCGTTTTGATCGTAGCAAGTAGAAAAATAATCAGAGACGCTTTACAACAACAGTTATTTCAACTACATAAAGAAAAATACTCAGAATTACCCGTACCGTTGTGTTATAGACCATCAGATACACGAAAACAGAATATTAATGTTGATATTCCAGGACCCTTGACAGAGTCAAGGAAACAGAATCTCGTATTAAATGATATTGTCGCCGTTGATATCAGTGTGGTCGAAGATGCATTACGCGCTGACAAATCTCCATGGGTGTTGGGATACGCTATGACGATCCACTCGTCTCAGGGATTAACTATTTCTGATACACGAATCTGGATTGTAGACGATCGCATCGAGTGGTCAAATTTAGTCTATTTAGTGGTATCGAGGGTCAGAAAAATATCTCAATTACGTAGAATTATAATTCCTGAAATCGTTAATAAATTCAACATCATCGATGATGATATAATAAGAAAAAAATTAATCGGATACAAACAATCTGACAAAAAAATAAACGTGACTTTGATCTTGATGTTGAATTTATTATTGAGTTAAAACAGCAGCAGAATAATCATTGCGCAAGTTGTAATTGTATAATGCTGTGGAGGTATTCGAGTAATGATTCAAGACAATTTACCGTAGACAGAAAAGATAATAGTCGCGGTCATACACGAGAAAATACCATGTTGACCTGTCTAGAGTGTAATCGACGTCGGGGTGCAGGCACCCTTGGCGCTAGTGCTAGTTAAGTGATCGAAATCACTGAAGTGATTTTGGCGGTAGTTGTGTATCCTCGGGGATTATTTGTAGTTGTTTACGTGTAAATCCACGTTGAGGAGCAGCAGAATCTAATCTGTAGATTGCAGGTCTACCTGAGGATCTTGTCACGGTAGATATTTTGTGTGTGGTAACACTCCAAATAGGATCAGTCGCTCTCGCTTTACCACCTTCAAGTTCACCAGGCTCATGTAAATATCTAACTGTAACATCACCCAATATTTTCTGTTTTTCAACATCTTTTCGTTGTGTTGGTATATTTTTTTCGTAATTGCATTAATAGGTTTCATGTTGGTTGTTCGTGTGATCTCATTATTTAATGCAGCTATCACGCTTGGTAATCTTGCAACCCATTCGCGAGATCTTTTATCCTGAATAAATTCCCTCGCGTATTGATATCCAAATAACCGCTCAGCGAGTGTTCGATTAAATCGCTCAACAATTGCTTGATCACGGTGAATTGCAGTATGACCTCGTCGTATTTTGGTATTATGTTGTTTCATCAGCTATGATAATGGACCAAGAAATTCCTTACCAGGATCAACCTGTAGTAGCTGTGGCCATCGCAGACCACCCTGTGGTCCGAGTCCTCGTTGATAAATTCGTTCAAACGCATCGGCTACTTCAGATGATGTTTTCGTTGATAGAGGTTCTGCATCTTTATATCTACTTGCAACATCAACTACGGTTAACGCGTGCTTGTACGTTTTTCCACGCACAGTATCATGCGGTAAAAACAGAATATCAGCTTGATGAACTTCATTAGGAACACTGACATCGAAATACGCGTACTGAATTCGTTTAGGACGTGGTAGATAAATTTGCCATATTTTTGCTTGTTTGGATAACCACGTTTTAGCAGTAGAATGTTTAACCGCTGCTGCATCAGCAAGTTTACCAATTGCTACTTTGCCTCTCCAGTATCCTCTTGGTGAATAATAAATCGATTCCATTATTAATTACCAGCCCCAAGCGCTAATTTACCTTTCATCGCGGATCTTACTAACCAATTAGCTAATGATTCTCTAATATTTTTATTTTTTATATAATTTAATGCATGAATTAATTTCACATCTGCAATATGTCTATCTTGTAGATTTTGACTTTTATAAGCTACATCATGAGCGTGACAAGCTCGATCAATAGCGTTTATTGGTTCCTCGGCTGGTTTTGGTTGATCTTGATTATCGAGCCTGATATCAAGTCTGGTACCAGGACCGCAATAATTATATCCTGGTAGATGTTTTTCTCCACTGTATTTAGCCCATGGAGCACCTGGAAACTTTGACATCAAATTAGCTATATCACCACCGCGCTTATTAGGTAAAAACGAAAATTTATTTCTACCGCATACAGAACATTTTCCACCATACGCTATTTTTTTATTTTTTGTTGTAACCCTGGCTAAATCAGTAGTTGGAGTTTTAACTCTACAACGTAAGCAATATAAATTCATGACATAATATATATATATGGATATAATTGATTTCTCAGCAACAAGAAAACGAGAGCCAGTTAAACACCACCCTGCGTTACCAAATTCCATCAGAATGATTATCATAGGACCATCTGGATCGGGTAAGACGCAATTATTACTTAATCTGACAATGAGATGGTTGAAATGGGATACAATGTATTTAGTAGCACCATCTGCTGATGATCAACGATGTTATGATGTACTTAAAGATTTCAATGAAAACGCGCGATTACTGGATGAAGGTAATGATGTTATAGAGTTTATAACCGATATTAATGAAGCACCATCCGTAGATTCCATAGACGGATTTATTAATAATTTAGTTGTATTCGACGATGTGATGCTAGATAAACAATCAAATCCAGCCAGAATATTTTCCGGAGGTAGACATAAAAATACAGACGTGATCTATGTTACTCAACGATACACACAAATTCCGCAGGTGATTAGAGACAACTGCAACATTTTAGTTGTATTTAATGGCGTAGACACACACACACTTAGAAATATTCATCAAACTTGGTGTGGTTTTGACATGGATATAATTAAATTCAAAAATTTCTCACGAGCGCAAGCTACTCCACATGGATTTATAACAATAAATTTACATGATCCTAGAACAAGATATCGTTTGGGTCTTGATAAAATATTTGGGTAAATTTAATTAAAAAGATATCGTTCATATAATGAACAACTGTGCGTGGCTGCGTCAAGGAACCACTAACAAATGTAATAAAAAATGCCGTGGAGAATATTGCAAGAAACATAATTATCTTATAAAGAAAAACCCTCATGCTGGTCCACGAAGTTGTGATGGTTGTAACAACGGTGTTAGAGGATTATATCAGATTTGCAAAAATTGCGGTGGAGATCGATACAGAAGTTTAATGATATATTATAAACACAGAAAGAACATAAATTCAAAAATAGAAAAACCAGCATCAGAACTTGAATATTACTTGAAACATAGAACAAATTCCGAAGATTCCGAAGATTCCCATGATTCAGATGAAGATTACCATGATTCAGATAAGATGCCCATGATTCAGGTGAAAAGAAAAATATTCATCAAACTTAAAATTTCTTTTACAACATGAATAGCAGCAGAGAGGGGGCGTCTACAATTCTGTTTGGGACAAACAATAATCGTAGACGTGGTATTGACCTCTATGAAGGGTCACTATTTTTTTGGGGTCCAAACACAAGGGTGACCACTCCCTTAAGTGGTCTGATCGCCCTCTCTGCTGCTAGAATGATCATATTCAACAGCATAAGAGACATGTAAGATCACATAACTGTTTGAATACTTATTCACTGGATATAATTATACTATGGTATTGATTGGTCATTGTGTTGTACAGCTGAGATGATATTAACTGATGATGCATCAATAAATTGGACATGTTGTCCATAATCATACAATAGAATGGTTTGGACATTTGGATCCAGGGGTGAGACACTTTTAACTCATGTTGTATCAATCAATTTGACACGGTGTCCATATGACATTGTTTTAGTCATTGTGTTTTAGAGGTGATATATATACTATTAACCGATGATGCATCAATAAATTGGACATGGTGTCCATAAGTATACTATGGCAGTTTTTGGTCATTGTGTTTTAGGGGTGAGATACTATTAACTGACGATGCATCAATAAATTGGACACGGTGTCCATAATTATGCTATGGCAGTTTTTGGTCATTGTGTTTTACAGGTGCAATACTATTAACTGATGATGCATCAATAAATTGGACATGGTGTCCATAATTATACTATGGCATTTTTGGTCATTGTGTTTTTGGGGGTGAGATACTATTAACTGATGATGCATCAATAAATTCGACAAGGTACCCTTCAATAAATTAGCTATGTTTGCCTCATTAGTATTATGTGTATAGATATGTATTGTATCATAAGTATTGTATCATGATATGTATTGATAGGCATATTGTTTCACCCCATGTTTTGTTTGGTTTTGTATTCATCGTCATATTGTTTCAATCTATGTAGTGTTTCATTGTGTATTGATGTGTTCTTGTTGTTGGGTTTGATGCCATTTATGAGCACATGATATGCTATACATGGCGGCCAGTATTAATGGTGGAGGAAGAACTTTGGAAAACCCGGGAAAAAAACACCGACCCACGAGAAGCTATTGGCAAGCTTTCTCACATACCCACATTGGCTGAATCCGAGACTCGAACCCACGCAAACAGTATAGATGGCAGTGATCCATAACGGAGAGTACGTTAGACCACTCGGCCACTCGGGGCCCTTGTATTGATATGTATTGTATTATAATTTGTGAATCATGATATGCATTGATAGGCATATTATTACACACCATATTGTGTTTGGTTATGTATTTATAGGCATTTTGTTACACCCCATGTTGTGTTTAGTTATGTATTTATAGGCATATTGTTACACACCATGTTGTGTGGTTGTGCATTGATAGGCATATTGTTAAACCCCATGTTGTGTTTGGTTATGTATTTATAGGCATATCGTTACACCCCATGTTGTTTGGTTATGTATTGCTAGGCATATTGTTACACCCCATGTTGTGTTTGGTTTTGTATTGATATGCACAATGTTACACCCATGTTGTGTTTGGTTATGTATTGATAGGCATATTGTTACACCCATGTTGTGTTTGGTTATGTATTAATACGCATATTGTTACACCCATGTTGTGTTTGGTTGTTTATTATTGATAGGCATATTGTTACACACCATGTTGTGTTTGGTTATGTATTGATAGGCATATTGTTACACACCATGTTGTGAGTTTTTATGTATTGATAGGCATATTGTTACAATCCATGTTGTGTTTGGTTATGTATTGATATGCATATTGTTACACTTCATATTGTGTTTGGTAATGCATTGATAGGCATATTGTTACACTTCATACTGTGTTTGGTAATGCATTGATAGGCATATTGTTACACCCCATGTTGTGTTTGGTTATGTATTGATAGGCATATTGCTACACACCATGTTGTGTGTGGTTATGTATTGATAGGCATATTGTTACACCCCATTTTGTGTTTGGTTTTGTATTATAGGCATATTGTTACACGCCATACTGTGTTTCGTTTTGCATTGATAGGCATATTGGTACACCTCTAGTTGTGTTGGTTATGTATTGATAGGCATATTGTTACACCCCATGTTTTGTTTGGTTATGTATTGATAGGCATATTGTTACACCCCATATTGTGTTTGGTTATGTATTGATAGGCTTATTGTTAAACACCATATTGTGTTTGGTTATGTATTGATAGGTTTATTGTTACACGCCATATTGTGCTTGGTCATGTATTGATAGGCATATTGTTACACACTATGTTGTGTTTGGTTATGTGTTAATAGGCATATTGTTACACACCATGTTGTGAGTGGTTATGTATTGATAAGCATATTGTTACACACCATATTGTTTGGTTATGTATTGATAGGCATATTGTTACACACCATATTGTGTTTGGTTGTGTATTGATTGGCATATTGTTACACACCATGTAGAGTGTGGTTGTGTATTGATAGGCATATTGTTACAATCCATGGTGTGTTTGGTTATGTATTGATATGCATATTGTTACACTTCATATTGTTTGGTAATGCATTGATAGGCATATTGTTACACCCCATGTTGTGTTTGGTTATGTATTGATAGGCATATTGTTTCACCCCATGTTGTGTTTGGTTTTGTATTGATAGGCATATTGCTACACACCATGTTGTGTGTGGTTACGTATTGATAGGCATATTGTTACACCCCATTTTGTACTTGGTTTTGTATTTATAGCAATATTGTTACACACCATACTGTGTTTCATTTTGCATTGATAGGCATATTGGTACACCTCTAGTTGTGTTGATTATGTATTAATAGGCAGATTGTTACACCCCATGTTTTGTTTGGTTATGTATTGATAGGCATATTGTTGCACCCAGTATTGTGTTTGGTTTTGTATTGATAGGCGTATTGTTACACACCATATTGTGTTTGGTTATGTATTGATCGGCATATTGTTACACACCATGTAGTGTGTGGTTATGTATTGATAGGCATATTGTTACACCCCATGTTGTGTTTGGTTTTGTATTGATAGGCATATTGTTACACTCCATATTTTTTTTGGTTTTGTATTGATAGGCATATTGTTACACACCATATTGTGTTTGGTTTTGTATTGATAGGCATATTGTTACACCCCATTTTTTGGGGGTTTTGTATTTAGAGACATATTGCTACACACCATGTAGTATGTGGTTATGTATTGATAGGCATATTGTTACACCCCATGTTGTGTTTGGTTTTGTATTGATAGGCATATTGTTACACCCCATATTTTTTTTGTTTTGTATTGATAGGCATATTGTTACACACCATGTTGTGTTTGGTTATGTATTGATAGGCATATTGTTACACACCATGTAGTGTGTGGTTATGTATTGATAGGCATATTGTTACACCCATATTATGTGTGGTTTTGTATTGATTGGCATATTGTTACACCCCATATTTTGTTTGGTTTTATATTGATAAGGATATTGTTACCCCCCATGTATTGTGTGGTTATGTATTGATAGGCATATTGTTACACCCCATATTGTGTGTGGTTATCTGTTTATAGGCATATTATTAGACACATGTTGTGTGTGGTTATGTATTGATTGGCATATTGTTACACACCATATTGTGTTTGGTTTTGTATTGATAGGCATATTGTTACACCCCATATCGTGTGTGGTTATGTATTGATAGGCATATTGTTACAACCCATGTTTTGTTTGGTTTTGTAATGATAGGCATATTGTTACACACCATGTAGTGTGTGGTTATGTATTGATAGGCATATTGTTACACCCTATGCTGTGTTTGGTTATATATTGATAGGCAAATTGTTGCACCCCATGTTGTGTTTGGTTTTGTATTGATAGGCATATTGTTACACCCCATTTTGTGTTTGGTTATGTATTGATAGGCATATTGTTACACACCATATTGTGTTTGGTTATGTATCAATAGGCATATTATTGCACCCCATGTTGTGTTTTGTTTTGTATTGATAGGCATATTGTTACACCCCATATTGTGTTTGGTTATGTATTGATAGGCATATTGTTACACACCATGTTCTGTTTGGTTGTGTATTGATAGGCATAGTGTTACACCCCATGTTTTGTTTGGTTATGTATTGATAGGCATATTGTTACACCCCATGTTGTGTTTCGTTGTGTATTGATATGTACTGTAATGTACATTGTATATCATATTTACTAATATGTGACAGAAATATCACTTCACCCATTTTATGTTCGGTTATTGTATTTTGTCATTTGTTGAGACAAAAAGACACCAGAATACTAGAAAAACTTATCTCATGGACATACAAAAGCTCTATCTTTTAATGATTGTCCCCAGCTCAGTACTATGAACATCCTATATTTCAGTGGTCCCGCGCACAATGTGACTTATGAAAACCCTATATTTCAATGGTACATCACACCATTTGACGTATGAAAACCCTATAATTGAATGGTCAATCACACACTGTGACTTATGAAAACCCTATATTTCAATGGTCAATCACACACTGTGACTTATGAAAACCCTATATTTCAATGGTCAATCACACACTGGGACTTATGAAAACCCTATATTTCAATGGTCCCTCACACTATGTACGAAGGAAAACCCTATATTTCAACAAGTGTCCCTGGGTCAGTACTTTGGACCTAACATCGGTCCCTCATACCATGTGACTTTTATATGAAAACCCTGTATTTAAACAATTGCCCTAGGGTTGGGTTCGGCATTATACAGTGTAGCAAGACAAATATGTTATTTAGTGTAATGCTTTTGGTATGGTTTGGTATTATACAGTGTAGCAGGTAGGTTATTTAGTGTAAGACAATTGAAGTAAAGTGCCCCACCCAATGACACATTATGGTACCTAACCAGGGCTAATTATATCATAGGATATGAACCCAAATACATTTGGTCATGAGTCCAGCATGCTAATTGCCATGTATCAAACCTGTAAAATATGTGTTGACATGGCCATATATTGTGTGTCAATGGTCAATCACCATGTGTTAGACCTTTATAATAAAATATGTGTTGACATGGCCATATATTGTGTGTCAATGGTCAATCACCATGTGTTAGACCTTTATAATAAAATATGTGTTGACATGGCCATATATTGTGTGTCAATGGTCAATCACCATGTGTTAGACCTTTATAATAAAATATGTGTTGACATGGCCATATATTGTGTGTCAATGGTCAATCACCATGTGTTAGACCTTTATAATAAAATATGTGTTGACATGGCCATATATTGTGTGTCAATGGTCAATCACCATGTATTAGATCTTTATAATAAGATATGTGTTGACATGGCCATATATTGTGTGTCAATGGTCAATCACCATGTATTAGATCTTTATAATACAATATGGACTGACATGGTCATATATTATGTGTCAATGGTCTATCACCATGTGTTAGACCTTTGTAATAAAATATGTGTTGACATGGCCATATATTGTGTGTCAGTGGTCTATAACCATGCCTCAGACCTTTATAATAAATCATGGACCGACATGGCCATATATTATGTGTCAGTGCTCTATCACCATGCATCATACCTTTACAATAAAATATGTACTACAATAGCCATAATTGAAAAGAAAATTAATTCTACCTACAACAAATGACATTTATTATCATCATCCCAAAATGTGCTGATCCAGCAAAACATTACTGCCAGACCTGACCAGAAATGCCCATCATTGAATAATTATCCAGTATTGAGGTAGTAAATCATTACTTTCAGGCTTGTCCAGAAATGCCCATCAGTGAACACTTATCCAATTTTGAGGCAGTAAGTCAGCATATTGATTTATGCAATACTGATTGGCAATAGCAGTGAATGGCATACATTACCGTTGTTGGTTGAAATTCTTTATTATAATTTTCTGAAAGAAAAAAAAATAATTTTTGTATCAATAAATGGTTTGTGAAGAAACTTGTGAAGTAATTCCAGAATGGAATACATTTCCTGGTATATTTAATAATTGAGTATATACATGTTTTCCTTTTTAGTGCTACAGGTTGTAAAAGAGTTTGTGGGATCATCTTCTGTCCATCATCTCTTTGATATCAATCCACAAGCAAAATGTTGTTATTACATTTTCCACTAAACTGTTGCCTGGATTCCAATGCAGCTTTATCCACACATTTATCCCAGGTCTAGTTGGTCCTACATGGCAAATGTGTTGCTTGGAGATCCAATATGGCCCACATATTCATCACAGGATCTAGTTGGTCCTACATGACAAATGTGTTGCTTGGAGATCCAATATGGCCCACATATTCAACCCAGGTCTAATTGGCCCTATATAACATATGTGTTGCTAGGAGTTCCAATATGGCCCACATATTTATCGCAGGATCTAGTTGGCCCTACATGACAAATGTGTTGCTTGGAGTTCCAATTTGGCCCATGTATTCATCCCAGGATCTAGGGGCCCTGAGTGGCCGAGTGGTCTAAAGCGCTCTCCGTTACGGATCACTGCCATCTCACCTCTGTCTGCGTAGGTTCGAGTCTAGGATTCGGCTAACGTGGGTATGTGAGAAAGCTTGCCAGTAGCTTCTCGTGGGTCGGTGGGCTTACCCGGGGGTTTTCCATGTTCTTCCTCCACCATTAATACTGGCCGCCATGCATAGCCTATTGTGTGCTGAAATATGGCGTTAAACCCCACAACAACAACAAAAATCATCCCAGGATCTAGTTGGCACTGTATGACAAATGTGTTGCTTGGAGATCCACTATCACCCACATATCCCTGGATCTATTTGGCCCTGCATCTGCGTGACAAATGTATTACTTGGAGTTCCAATATGGCCCACATATTCATCCCAGGTCTAGTTGGCCCTATATAACAAATGTGTTGTTTGGAGTTCCAATATGGCCCACATATTTATCCCAGGACCTATTTGGCCCTACATGACAAATGTATCGCTTGGAGATCCAATATAGCCCGCATATTCATCCCAGGATCAAGTTGGTCCTACATGACAAATGTGTTGCTTGGAGATCCAATATGGCCCACATATTCATCCCAGGATCTAGTTGGCCCTACATGACAAATGTGTTGCTTGGAGATCCAATATGGCCCACATATTCAACCCAGGTCTAGTTGGACCTATATAACAAATGTGTTGCTTGGAGATCCAATATGGCCCACATATTCATCCCAGGATCTAGTTGGCCCAATATAACAAATGTGTTGCTTGGAGATCCACTATCGCCCACATATCCCTGGATCTAGTTGGCCCTATATAACAAATGTGTTGCTTGGAGTTCCAAATATCACCCATATATTTATCCCAGTATCTATTTGGCCCTACATGACAAATGTGTTGCTTGGAGATCCAATATGGCCATCACAATAGCCAGCTTAAAAATATTGTTATCGTTACATTTCCTAATTGGATTGTCGAATCAACATGTGATTTTAACTGCAGCACCTTTATTTACTACATCCTGTTGGTACATTATACTGATCCAATATGGCTGCCATTGCATCGATCATGAAAGTTTTTTTATTGCCATTTATTCCTCCTTGATTGATGGTCATATCAACACGGGATTCCTCCTTAAGACTTCTTATGATGTCTATTTCATCTAAATGATAATCTTGCTTGACACCTAATATGGCCACCACAGTGGCCATCTTCAAAACCTTGTTAATATTATTTCTGCTGATTGGATGGTCATATCAACATGGAATTTTCACTAAAGACTTATTATGATGTCTAGTTTGTCTTAAATGATAATCTTGCTTGATATCTAATATAGCTACCACAGTGGCCATCTTGGAAATCTTGTTATTACTACCCTGCTGATTGGATGGTCATATCATCATGGGGTTTCCACAGTGGCCATCTTGGAAATCTTGTTATTACTATCCTGCTGATTGGATGGTCAATTATTAAAGGGTTTCCACAGTGGCCATCTTGAAAATCATATTATTACAACTTCTGTTGATTAGATGATCATATCATCATGGGGTTTCCACTAAAACTCTTCTCATGATGTCTAGATGGCTCAAAATAAAAATAGCACTGATCTGATATTCAATATGGCCATCAGTTTAAAAATCTTAAATTAAATTTGTGCCAATCAGACATCTAATATGGCCATCACAGCAGCCATTTTAAAAATCTAGTCATTGTTACTCCTCCTGAGTGGAAAATAATATCTCAAAATATTTTTGTCTCTGCTAATGTCCAAATGAATAGTAAAATAACATGTTGTATTCACCAGTATAATTCTTATGATAACGAGATGGTCCTAAATGAAAATGGTGCAGTTGTACTTCCAATACAGTTACCATGGTAATCATCTTAACAATCTTTTTGTCACTATTACCTCTGAATGGATGATCATTATGACATTGCGTTTTTACCGAAAGACTTGCAATGATGTATACTATGTTCTAAATGAAAATGTACCCAATCTAACATCCATTATATGTACCACGGCAGATAATTTGAAAATATTTTGATCAGTGAAGAAATCAGATCTGGTTTCAACACGTGAGAGTTGAATGGAAGAAATGGTCTTGTCTTGAATTCCGTAAATTCATTACAGAAAGAAGAGTTTATGTCCCTTCATGGGACTGTTGTTTCATCTATCAGTCTCGTTCCTTCAAAGCATTATGTTGCCTTTTTCAGGTTTGACTTGGTACTGGTAATGGGCAGTAGCAGGTAAATTGGCTTGCATCCACCCTCAGAGCCAGGTATTGATGCTTGGTAATGGGAATGGGCCAAATCAGTTGAATTGTCTTGGATCCACCCTCACAGTGCACATATTAATGCACTTATTTCAGGGAGAGTTACCTCCATGGAACTTAGTTTCTCTTCTCTTATGGTTACCTTTCATCATAGCGCAACTGCACTTTGCATTGATCGGATAAAGCTTGCTGCATATATCGTATTTATATCTAATTCTTGGTATCCTGTCAGCTACCCTGACAACTGTGTACATCCCTGACACCTTGCAGATAAAATATGGCAAGTATCAATATTTGTCCAACACCTGATGACTTTCATACACTATCTAACATGTGAGAGTAACCAGTGCCACTAGATTTAATACCCTATCTAGCCTGTGTGTGAGTGACCATTGCTTCTAGATTTAATACCCTTTCCAGTCTGTGTGTGAGTGACCATTGCCTCTAGATTTATTACCCATCCAGTCGGTGTGTGAGTGACCACTGCCTCTAGATTTAATACCCTATCCAGTCTGTGTGTGAGTGACCATTTCCTCTAGATATAATACCCTATTGAGCATGTGTGTGTAACCACTGCCACTAGATTTAATACCTTATCTAACTTTTGCATGAGTGACCAATGCCACTAAATCTATTACCCTATCTAAACTATATGCGAGTACCCACTGTCATGCGATTTCATGCCCATCCTGTCCACGAGTGACCACTGTGTAACATGAATGACCATTACTGGTATTTAATATGAGTGACCAGTGCTCAGCATCTACTTGTAAACTTTGTTCTCTAAAAATCCAGCACTTTGTGACTTGAAATATTTTACATTATAAATTGTGGTAATGAAATTAATATTTTGGAAATTCTTTTCTACCTTTCTGTTTTAAAATTGCATTTTTATCATGACTGCATTTGAATCAAATTTTCTGATATACATTATTCGTAAGTTTTAATTCAGTTTTACTGCATGAAAAATTCCAATAAATGTAAAAGTTACTGCAAAGTGAATTTCTCACTTCTAAGGCCCACGATCCTGCAAAAGTGTCACCTTGCTTAACAGAAACTGTACAACATTTGAACTGGGTGTACATTTCTTATTAGTACATGAAACTTGGTAATGCCTTTATTAGTACATGAAACTTGGTAATGACTTTATTAGTACATGGAACTTGATAATGCCCTTATTAGTACATGGAACTTGATATGGCCTTTATTTGTACATGAATCTTGGTAATGACTTTATTAGTACATAAAGCATGGTAATGCTTTTAGTAGTACATGAGACTTGGTTGTTGTTGTTGTTATTATAGGGTTTAACGCCATTTTTCAGCATACAATAGGCTATACATGCAAGCCAGTATTAATGGTGGAGGAACCCGGGAAAACCCCCGGAAAGAACCACCGACCCAAGAGAAGCTACTGAGAGTGATAAAACTTGTTACTACATGCACCTTGGTAATACCGTTATTATTACAAGGAACTTGGTAATATTAACAAGTACATTTAAAATGTGCCCTTTTTAATGATATTTTAGTCTAACTGAGATTGAATGCAACAAGTTTAAACTGACAGGGCCTAGATCACAATTAAGATATTTCAAAGAAATAGTGCTTTCTTTGCATGGTATGCTTGCCACTGTCTCATTGGGTGAAGTTACTCATTGCTTTATAAAAAACAAAACCCAAAACTTCATCAAATTGTATAGAAATTGGTATTTGCTTGTTGTTGGATGAAGACAAGCAAGATGTCAAATGTATGAGTTTTCCAGGTCATGCAAATGCTTGTTTTGTAATGAAAACAGTAAGATGTCAAATGTGCCAGTTTTCCAGGTCATGGAAATACTTGTTGTTGAATGAAAACAGTAGAATGTCAGACGTCCAGACAGTTTTCTGGGTCATGTGAATGCTTGTTGGTTACTTCCTCTGTATTGTTTGTTTATATTAGTAATATGTGAATCTGTTTGGTATTACACTTGCAGTTTGTTCACCACAAACAAAAGTCAGTGTTGTTGTTATTGTAGCGTCTGATGCCACTTTTTAAGCACAAGATAGGCTATACATGGTGGCTAGTATAAATGGTGGAAGAAGAACCCGGAAAACTCCGCAAAGAACCAGTGACCCATGGAAAGCTACTTTCATGCTTTCTCACATATGTACAACGGCCGAACCTGAGACTCGAACCCACACAAACAAAAGAGAGATGACAATGATCCATAACGGTGAACATTTTAGACCACTCGGCTAATAGTGGCCCCCCAAAAAATAATGAACGAAATGCATAAGAACCAGTGACCCACATGAAGCTACTTTCATGCTTTTTCACACACCTACATTGGCCAAAACAGAGACTCAAACCCACACAATGGTGAGATGGCAGTGCTCTGTAATGGTGAACACTTTAGACCACTCAGCAACTAGGTCATTGAACAAATTGCATAAGGTCATAAAAGAACTTTGTATGACCTGTTGTAAGATCAGGAGGAAAAAATTAATCTGGTCTACTGATATACTTCAAAAATGCTTTTGACTCGTTTTAGTGTGACCTTTTGGAAAATGCTCAGAAATCTTTTAACTTTTGTGGAATATATTTTTCAGTGATTCAGAGTATTTCGCAAGTAATACTGGTGAGATGTTCAATGGTTTTAATATGAAAGGTTCTTCTTTAGCAGTTATGTCCTTTGATTGCCTATTTTTCTAACTACTGCACAATAACTTTATATTTGAATCTATTATTACACACCATTATTTTAATGAGACCTTGATTGAGTTTGATTTCCTGGATGTCACATCTTCATTAATTAGAGTTATGGCCCGTGACTACCCATCAACTCCAAAGCAATGGTTTTCCAACACAAGTTCTACAGCACAAGGCTCTGTGTACTGAGTAGGTTTGGATTTAATGAAGAGTTACCCATAAACTGCAAAGTTTTGTTTTTCCAAGACAAGTTCTACAGCACAAGGCTATTTTTGCTGAGTAGGTTTAGATTTAATGAAGAGTTATTGCCCCTGAATACCCCTCATCTCAAAAGCGTTGGGTTTCAAACACAAGTTCTACAGCACAAGGCTACTGTTACTGAGTAGGTTTGGACTGAATGAAGAGACAAAGAACAGTCATCGAAATTATACATTTATTTATGATGTATATATGCACAGTGATAATTTAGGGTCTACTCTATTCAAGAAACATGCATGTGCATTCTACTATATTCTGACTTCTTGACCACATTTTTGTTTAAATAAATATTGACTAATGTTTGTGTACATATGCACTAAATACTGCTTTGTCTGTGGCAGTGAATTCAAAATAAAAATATTGAGAATCATTTTCAGTTGCCCAGTTAATTACACACATTTAAATTGTGCAAATAATAACATGAATTATAATATTATGTTAACATACATACATGCTTTGACGAATATGAAAATAATTTTCCAAAAAAGGACAAGCCTAAAATCTTACTTCCATACAAAGGACAAGCCTAGAATCTTATTTCCATACAAAAGACAAACCTAGAATCTTACTTCCATACAAAGGACAAGCCTAGAATCTTACTTCCATACAAAGGACAAGCCTAGAATCTTACTTATTTGTACATACAAAGGACAATCCTAGAATCTTACTTCCATACAAAGGACAAGCCTAGAATCTTACTCCCATACAGAGGACAAGCCTAGAGTCATATTTCCATACAAAAAGGACAATGCTAGAATCTTACTTCCACCACAAGGGCATATAACATTGACTCCATGGAATGGACATAAAACATTACTTATATTCAAAGGACCTAGAACATTGCTTATTTACAAAGGACATAGAACATTACTTCTATTCAAAGGACATAAAACCTTATTTTCATAAAAAGGACCTAGAATATTGCTTCCATGCAAATGATCTAGAAACTTCTATACAAAGGACATAGAATCTAATTTCCATATAAAACCTAGAACCTTACTTCAATATGAACACAAGTTGCACATTGTCCTCTGTATCATATATTTATGAATGGTAGTAACTCTTGCTCAATCACTTGTCACCACTAGCAACAGTGAGGTAAAAGGATGTTTCTGTTCAGAGAGAGCATGTTGCAGTTTAAGTGACATGGACTAAACATGCAACACAACATGTCAAGATTGGCAGATACATGATGCAGCTTACATTACGTCAACCTAAACACTCATCATGATATACGAAGACTACAAGGGACATGATGCAGTTCAAGTGATGTAGGCCTAGAGACGGATCAAAACTTATCAAACTGGCAGAGACAGGCAGTGCATTAGCCATTCTAATGTGAGCTGCTCTGCTGGTGACCTGAGCAATGGGGACTTGATTCCCAAACATCTTGATTTGCTGTCAGAAAATCACTAAAGACACCAGATCAAACATTAAAGACATGGTACAAATATTTATAATCAGTTTTGATGTGGCACTCCTTATAAAACAGAGGGGCAAACATGCTGACAACTGTGACACTGTTATCCAATGCTGGGTTTTTAGTATGGCATGCGGTGCCATGCAGTGGGATGTGTCTGTACCAGCAAAACAGGAACATAATTGGTACCTGGTTTGCAGTACAAAAACGTTTCACTATTTTCTGAGTCACATATATGTTCAGCCAGCTGATCCTTAATTTTCACTGGATCAGAATAATATCCCATGTACCTATTCTTACATGCCTGAAGCCCATGCTCATCTTGTGGTGGGGTTTATTCCCACGATGCCACCAAAAAATGAGGGAGCAAACCCCATAGTATATACATTATCGACACAAGATGAAAAACAAGGTAAAATGTGACATGAAGACCACAGGAGTTGTGTCATATTATCCTGCACCAGGTGACTGATATGCTGCTGAAAGTCTAGTGTATCAAAGTGTGAATGTAACATATTTGCATCCACACCCCTCCTGCCCAAAGTCAGGTATCTTTTTTTAGAATTGGGGAAGGCAGCCTGTAGGGATTCCAAGAAGGCTGAGAACTGATTCTTTATTTGAATGTATACTTTAAGTACCGATACATCTGTACTGGCCTTGCATGTTTCCCCTCTTTTGATGAGTTTTATAAAACGGCTGATCAGGTGTCCTCAAACCATGATTTGTACATATTGCAAGGGGTAGAAGAGGTATGGTTTGTGCAAGCAAGGAATAACTCGTTTTTGCCTTGTTATCCTGTATGTCATGAATTTACTGCATTTAGAAGACCATAAGCATTAGAAAACATGTCAGTGTTAATATTTTGAAAAAAAATAAAATAGGTAAATAATACCCGTTATAACCAGAGGGCAAGAATTAAGGACAGTGTGTGAGATCACTTCAAAGTTAACATTCATCAACGACAGCACGTCGTACCACATGGCCTAAAATGCTCAAAGAAAGCAAAAAATTACACAGAATGTCCACAGATTAGAAAAGTAACATATACTACATGTGTATTAATCATTATTAATTCAAACAAATCCAAACTTTTGAATGAATGCTTGATTTTGACACAAAAAAACTTGGATTAATGGGATACGTATTCTGTATGATGCTGTGAACTGAAGTGGGGTTTAAAACTGGAGACACCTGATGGAAGCAAGAGGAAGCAATGAGCAAGAGTTACTGCCCTTTGTCTATCATATAGTAAGGTTGTATTATACATGTCATTAACATATTAACTCCTGGAGGTTTGTGTTGTTTTCGCCTGAAATGAGAGCAGGAAACACATTTTGAAAGCTGTTTCTGAATGCATCCAAAAACACCAAATCCCAGGTGATTTTTCAATAACATACTACCTAGGTGTGTTAGAAACAGCTTTTCATTGGCTATTTGGATTTTGTTTTTGTTTAATAGACCCATTATTTTTGTATTGAGACCACTCATTATTCTAAATGCCCATCTTATCCTACTTTTTGCAAAAGCTCGTCTGTCTGTTTGCAGTTCATACCAGTTTGCCTTACATCTGAGACCAAAAAGTCTAAAATCCGGACACAAAATCCGATTCCGAAAACGAACAAATATTTGGTAGAAAAAGATTGGGTCCAAAAAATTTGGTTTTTCCTTCTGTATTGTGTTGTGCAACTAGATATTCGAGATTGTTTGGTAACACTGTAGAGCTAAATTTTTCTACCTTTCTATAATAACACCGACTTCAGTGTATCGTGCATGAACATGAGGCTACAGAGCTCGGCAGTAGGCTACTACCTCCTACCACATTAACTCATCACTAGGAGTTAATGAGTTAACAGTCATGCATTACCTCCTAACAATATTACTTATAACAGTTTAATTTAGCGCTGTTCTCTGTCATAAAATTATTCACCATTGAAGTTGCGAACAATAGAGAATTTAATTAATAAACTGTCAACTAGCAATCGGATACATGTTTAAAACTATCTGCTATCCTGAATCATTTAATTATCAAAGCACATCTTCATCTCTCAATGATATTTTAGGTTGTAAGAATTCAAACAAAAACATCAATGCTTGAGTATTATTTTTTAAATTCAATTAAATACGAAACACAATAAAACTGGGCAAAAAAAACATGATCGCTAAAATTGCAAAATGTACATAAATGTTTGCACAAAAGTTGAAAATGTTATATTTACAATAAAACAGTCAATAAATCAGCATGCACTGTATTACGTACAAAATGGATAAATTAATAGTTTTCAAAAATACAGTTTTCAACTTAAAATTGTTCTTCAAATATTCCATGCAAATGATCAGGAATTTCTGCTGCAATTTACTAACTAGCCTCTGGTTCTGAAAATCATACCTCAAGTTTGCATGTTCATGAATCATTCATTTTGCTGGCAGAAAACATAACAATCTAAGTCACTTTAATCAGTACTCTGCAAATAAAAAACACAGCCTAAGCCACTTTAATCAGTAGTCTACAAATACAACACACAATGTAAGCCACTTTAATCAGTAGTCTACAAATAAACTTCAGTTTTGATCAGTAGTGAAACTAAACTGGTTTAACAAACATAAAACAATAAACTGTTCAGGTTGAATGTCATACACATTGTCTCCCTAAGTGAGATTCACATTGTCCTGGAATTTAATCAGTTTCTCAAGTAAAACAACTATATCCTGAGTTAAGGTCTGACTCCTTCCATTCAAGTAAACTGGACTATATCCTGAGTTAGGGATTGACTCCTTCCATTCAAGTAAACTGGACTATATCCTGAGTTAGGGATTGACTCCTTCCATTCACGTAAACTGGACTACATCCTAAGTTAGAGATTGACTCCTTCCATTCAAGTAAACTGGACTATATCCTGAGTTAGGGATTGACTCCTTCCATTCAAGTAAACTGGACTATATCCTGAGTTAGGGTCTGACTCCTTCTATTCAAGTAAACTGGACTATATCCTGAGTTAGGGTCTGACTCCTTCCATTCAAGTAATTCTGCAAATGTCCATAGTTATGGTCATAATGATTGTCAACAACCTGATTTAAAGATTTCCTTCCATTCATCACATGCATGTTTACCACTCAGTCTGAATACATGTTCCGACTGTACACGCTGTCTTAAATTACTAATTATAATCAAGTTCTGGTATCTTTTGCTCACTTTCCCAGAACTGTGTACTGCTTAGTAGAACAAATGTTTAAGACTTGTTCTTAAACTTTTCCTTCAATGGCTGGCAAGCATATGTAATGTTTATGCCTCACTTCAGTGAGACGGTTTCATTGGCTTAAAGGCAGAATAGTTCACGATTTACTAATGGGATATTTAGTTTGATTCAAAGGTCCACATTTTTACTAATTAACATACTTGTTTCAAGTAATAGCGTTTGTGACTCGCATTTATGTGATATACTAATAAATCAAGAGTACTTTTGAGACATATTATTTAACCAAGCCAACTGTTTTGTTTTCTTCTAGAGGTAGGAGTGAGTAGGGATTGCAGAATTGTCAATTTCAAGCTCACTGTCATTCCACTACTGTAGAAATATATCGAAAATGATGATTGTTATAAACAATTGGAATGATTTCTTCAGAATAATACAGACCTGGCAAATGTAATTATATACCACACACTTTCTTGGGATACTTAATTTCCTTCCCTACTCAGTATTTTCTGGCTGCAGGGAGTTCTTTAAGACAATGTAAACCATAAAATCTTTATGACGAAGTTTTCCTCATATTTATTGCTTTCTTATAGTGACATATATTTTCCCATTATTTGCCCTCACTCTCCTCAGCTGTTTTCTTCAACTCTAGAGCTTCTACCCTAGATGTCAAAGCCTGTATTGTACCTTCAGCTGTTTCTATTGATCCCTTAACTGTTTCTATTGTGCTGAACCAAGTATTTAGGATATCCAGGTAGGATCCAGTAGCGATTGCTGAAACTTGAATTTGATGAATTTCCTGTGATATCTCATTCTGAAAATTGGCGTCTCCACACTGCTGACTGAGGGTTGTCAACGTTGAGCTGATGCTATTCCAGCAGGTCTGATACTCCATGGCATTCATCTTGCATGACTTAGCATGTCCATACAGTTTGTTCCTGTCTTCTCGCAAACTTTTTATCATGCCCTCTTCCTGCTGAGCCAGGGTAGGTACGATATTGTTAAAGAGAGCGGAAAGAAGTGTGACATCATAGTCTTCTATGTTTGTATTGCCTCCAGTTGGTGGGAACAAGATATCAATCTGGGACTGGTGTAATACCTTTCGTTTAAGAAGACCGTTGATGGTATTCTTGTTTTTGGCAAGATACTGGTCCAAAGTGCAGGTCGGAGTGACTGTGTGATGACTTAACAATTGTCTCAAAACCTTGGATCCAACATCAACCAACAGGTATGTCAGACGCATGAATCTGTCTGTATCACCAGCTGGTGGTGGTGGCATGGGAACAGCAGAAGCTGAAAGATGACAAAATTTATATAAAATTTAGTAAATGCATACACATTCTAATAGCATACATAAATGTTCAGGATATGTATTCATATATCAACAAAAATAGAGGCCTTTTCTAATGAATTTACTAAGACTATATTACCAAAGTATGCTGGATTTCTATTGAAAACACTAAAACTACATTAACAAACTATACTGGAATTCTACTGAATTTACTAAGACTATATTACCAAAGTATACTGGATTTCTATTGAAAACACTAAAACTACATTAACAACCTATACTGGAATTCAATTGAATTTACTAAGAATTTAATTGAGAAACTATACCAAATGTCTGCAGAATTTTCGAGGCTTACATAGTACACAAAATACAGAGGGTATTCTGATTCAAGTTTCTCCAATGAAATTAAAATCTGATATTACAGTTAACTGTATATTTAGCATGTTTGTTGAAGGTGCAAAGGATAACATTTGGTATGTAAACCTTGCTAAAAAGTGCAGTTGGAAAGCATTGCTTCAGACTCATATTGGTCACCTACAGAGATTTATCTCAGACACATGTACTGTGTAGAATGGGAAAAGTCTGGGAGTATAGAAGGAATTAACACAGATCAGTAATATAAATCTGAAATCCCCATTAATACACTGCTGTTTGATATGACTAAATAATTGAAGTTCTATTGTGATCTTTCTGTTCTGGAAAAGAAACTGATTGAACTGATGTTTAGATTGTTATTATTATGTGTTAATCAGTTCTATTATTTCAGTAGAATGACCCTGACATTTGACCAATTGACTCCAAAGCCAATTTGTTTCTGCCTTAAAACAAGTGCTAGCTTTTCTCAAATGGTGGCAAATGTTATTAGAAATGCATAAACCCAAAGAACATGAATAATAAAAGCACAACTGCCATATATATGTAATATTATAACTGCAGAATATTAGCCTGCAAATTTTATTATTTTATTTCAATTTTAAAAAATTGCTCCGAAATAGTCATCAGTGGTGATAGACTTCTGCTTCAACAAGGGTAATGTTGTCAGTGTAAAACAATCCGATTCTTTATCATTGTGCGAAAGTGTTTTTGATTGTGAAAATTAAGTGGTTGCTTGACAATAATTGTCAAAAACTGATTGAGGAACTGCAATTGCATTATGTTCCTTTTTCATTCACCATTCTGGATTCTACACTTTGCATTTTTTCTATTTTTCCTGAAACTGCACTCGTCATTTCATGTGTTCATTCTGCATTGAACCTGACTCAGTCATGGTTGTGTATAATAATCCATTGCTGAGTTTGTACCTTATGTTACTGTCTCTTAATTGTAATCAGTTCTTCAAAAAAAAGAGGCCTCAGAAGGCAAAAGACCACTCATATTGGTGTGGCTGAACAAGACCATTCACCTTGGTGATATTTACCTCAAAGCCAGTGTCTTACAAGGGATGTTGACCATAACCACTCACCTTAGAGATATTTACCTCAAAGCCAGTGCCTTACAAGGGATGTTGACCAAGACCAATCACCTAGGTGATATTTACCTCACAGCTGGGGCCTTACAAGGGTTGTTGACCAAGAAATCTGCATTATGTTCCCCAACATTAAGAAATGTTTCTAATTGAGCAATGGCAAGCCTACTGGATGGATGGAAAAACCTTTTGAGGAGAATGATGCCAACCATGGTTAAAATTGTTTGAGAAGATTTTTTGATGTTGAAATAAGGAATCATTGTTGAAAGACACCTGCCTGATGACAGATGATGCCCAGTACATGCCAGTCACATAACCATAATACAGCAGAAAATACACTTACAACCAGGTGGCCTAACATAATGATATCACATACATTTACAGCCTTTAGTGCTATCACAACCATAATATGACATTATATACAATAACAGCCTGTGGAGCTAACATGACCATAATATAATATCACATAAGCTTCTGACTGGGAATGATGTTGTTGTTGTTGCTGCTGTTTTGGGGTTTAACGCCATTTTTCAGCACACGATGGGTTATGCTTGACGGTCAGTATTAATGAATGACTGCTGACTATGGTGCATCATAAGACATATATAGTTACAATAGTGATGTGACCACTGAGTAGGACTAGCAATACAATGAACCAGAGCATGGGATGAAATTGGTACATCATAATACCTATATATAGTTACAATAGTGATGTGACCACTGAGTAGGACTAGCAATACAATGAACCAGAGCATGGGATGAAATTGGTACATCAAAAGACTTAATATATATAGTTACAATAGTGATCTGACCGTTGAGTAGGACTAGCTGTAATGGAATTTGTTATTTGGATTAAATACATGTACTTGGTTTTCTTTTCTGTGTACAGCGTTACCTCAGGGTGGTGCATCATAAGACATAAATAGTTACAATAGTGATGTGACCGTTGAGGTGGACTACCAATACAATGACTGACTAGTGACCATGAACTCATGATAGTCGCACCACTTGACCTTATGACAATGATGACTTTAGAGAAATTACAAAAGCAAAACAAACTTCAGATAAAATAACTGCAAAAAGAGAGAAAGAAGATTCTGAAAGGTAATTTCCTAAATTATTGAATGGTTAAAGTATACAATGAGAATATATACTTATATCCATCAGTAATCTCATAAATTATTGAATGGTTAAAGTATACGATGAGAAGAATATATACTTACACCCATCAGTAATCTCATAAATTACTGAATGGTTACAGTATATAATGAGAATATATACTTACATCCATCAGTAATCTCATAAATTATTGAATGGTTAAAGTATACAATGAGAGGCATATATACTTACATCCATCAGTAATCTCATAAATTATTGAATGGTTAAAGTATACAATGAGAATATATACTTGCATCTATCAGTAATCTCATAAATTATTGAATGGTTACAATATACAATGAGAATATATACTTGCATCCATCAGTAATCTCATAAATGATTGAATGGTTAAAGTATACAATGAGAATAATATATACTTACATCCATCAGTAATCTCATAAGTTATTAAATTGTTAAAGTATACAGTGAGAAGAATATATACTTACATCCATCAGTAATCTCATAAATTACTGAATAGTAAAAAGTATACAATGAGAATATATACTTACATCCATCAGTATCTCATAAATTATTGAATGGTTAAAGAATACAATGAGAGAAATGTATACTTACATCCATCAGCAGACTGCTCCTGGAAAGTAAAGAAAAATATATTTTATAGTTTATTATTCATTACCGCTTACGTGCCACTATGTGTAAAATTGGGATCCTCACTTATGTAGGAACAAGAATTACCATCCCCTGATGATATAAGATAAATGTTGCGATGTTGTGTAAGGAGTCTGCCATTTTTTCTATGACTGATTATCCAGGCTAAATATATTGATATTTGGTGGAAGGAATCTGATACAGTTTTCACAAAGATTGCTAATATGGGATAAAAAGAACACATTAAGCAACACATGTTATAGTATGTGAGGACTACATTGGCATGGGAAAAGCAGTGGTGATCCTTCTTGAATTTTATCAAACATGACCTTAAAGTGAAGCGCAAGGACCCATTGAAAAGTTTATATGGCAAGTATTCTAACCTATCATATACATTAAGAAGTAACAAGAGTCCCTTGAAGGACGCTCTACTGGGCGAACATGAATTCCGAAATTTAAGTGTCGAAACCATCTCTGATATGCTTTAATTAGCTACTGTGATACACATACTGCATATAAGCATTACACTGTTCATTAGAACAAAGTAGACATCATAAGAACACTTCTGGTGAAAACCGTATGTCATTATGATCATCAATTCAGGGACACTGACAAGACATTTATGAAAGTCATCATAGCAGCCATATTGGATATTGTATTACTGGCACCAGTTTAATTTAGGACTTCTTGAAAACCCTATGCTATCATGACTCTGGGAAAATGACACAGTTATGAAAGTCATCATGGCAGCCAGATTGGTTGTATGACTGGTGCCAGGTTAATTTAGAACTTTGCGAAAACTCCATGCTATCATGAATCAGGGAAACTGACAACAAGATATTTATGAAAGTCATCATGGCAGTCATACTGGATGTATGACTGACATCATATTCATTTAGGATATTTACTATATATACTACTTTATATTTACTATATATACATTGGATATTTACTAGGTACTCGGAAGAAAAAAAATTTGGACCAAAATCCTGTTGTCGAAATAATAATCCATGTTGGAGATGATTAAACACCAGTATTTTCAAGACACGACTCTCCTTTCAGGAGAAATAACAAGATGTACAAGATGCCAACTGTAGTGGTCAGAGGGAACATCATATTATCACCATTTTCATTACTGACCAACTGGACATCGTACAGTATGACTTCCTGCTCAAACAGAAGTGTGGTAAGATTTTAAAGATGAGTGCCATGGCAACTATATTGGATGTCAGACTGGCATCACGTTTATTTGTGACTGGCTGAACACTATGATGTCTTTAGTGAAAATTCTAAGCCAATATGACCAAACATGGAGAATGAATAACAATAATATGATTTTAATAATGACCACTGTGGCAGCCATATTGGACTTCATATTGGTATGATTTTCACTAAGGACCAATCACATATCGTAAGATGTCTTTTAGTTAAAACACCATCTTTATATGACAATCCATTCAGGAGGAGTAGATAAAACAAGAGTATGAAGATGGCTGCCTTGGCATAAATATTCTACATCAAATTGGCACTATTTTGTTCAGGACCAACTAAGCATCACACAAAGTCTTTGAGTCAAATGCCCGTGTTTTAGTTTGACCATCAATTAATGAGGAGAGGAAATAATGAGAGTTTAAAGATGGTCTCCATATCCTACATAAGATCAGCACCATTTACATTTAGAGACAATTAAAACATTTTTAAAAAATTATTTTTGCGACATTTCCTTGTTAACAAGACCATACACTCAGAAAATTAGCAACAACATGATTTTCAAGATGACCACTTCTATGGCCATATTGGATGTCTAAGCAGAACCATCTTCATTAAGGTCTATCATGACCTTGGGATGAATACGTGTGCACATTTTCATGGCAGACCTCCAAATAGTTTTGGAGGAGTTGAGATAACAAGCTTATGCTAATACATTGACAGACAGCGGAATACATATGATGGATGCATGAAGGAGAACAGATCACCCAGTAAGCTCATATTGTCTATGACCAGTTCAGCTAAATATCAGTATAACTAGTGAAGGGGGATCCTATAGCCTCAATGGGAATTAGTATTACAGACCCCCTTGGGAACATATAGCCTCAATGGAAATTTAACATGGAGAAAAATCGTGGGAACATATAGCCTCAATGGGAATTTAACATAGAGAAAAATCGTGGGACGATATAGCCTCAAGAGGAATTGAACATGGGAATTGGGACTGTATAGCGTCAAAGGAATTTAAACAGGGTGGGACTGTATAGCGTCAAGGGAAATGGAACATGGTATTTTTTTTTTAAAAAAGAAAAATTAAAAAAGGGGTAGGCAATGGAAAGGCTATCTCTTTTCGAGAAATATGGCTGGCCCTGAAAAGGGCCTTTGGGTTTTCTTCTTCTTCTTCTAATTTCTTCTTTTTCTCCACCAAGTTCTTATTTTATCTCCTACACTCTTCTTCCCTTTCTTTTTTTTCTTCTCCTCCTCTTCTTTCTTCTTCTCTTCCTCCTCTTCTTTCTTCCTCTTTTCATTTTCTTCTTTTTCAATTTTTTCGTTCCATTTGCTTATTCTTATTCTTTCCTCTTCATCCTCCTTCTCCTCCTTTATCTCTTTCATGACACCACTAATCTTATCCTTTACCTTTTTTAAGTTATTAATTTCCATCTTTACACGATGGGGACTATAGGAATAATGGTCTTCAACGAGTCTTATTAGCATCTGTTCCATTATTCCTAAGTTGTCTAAAACGTCTTGCAAGGTTTGTATTTTGTCCATTTGGTTTGACGCCATCTTCTTTTTATTCTTTGCAGAATGGTTTGAACAACGAACACTGGGGGTTCTTATAGTGAAAGCGCGTACGTGAAGGAAAACATCCCCCTAAAACATAAAATTGATCTTACCTAGATCATGACCCAACAACGCGCGGACGTGAAGGAAAACATCCCCCTACTTTCTCATTTCATATAATATAACCACAACTATACTCTCTACATACGCTAAGAATCAATAAATAAACCCATAATCTACTAGTCACACAAACTTACTTCACCATTTACAAACACAAACTTACTTCAACATTTACAAACACAAACTCACACACAAACACATACACTTTCACTATTAAAAAAGAGTTAGCGTTTATTTTTACACTACTCTACCTACACACATTGGCAAATTAATAGTTATTTCTTTTCTAGAGTATTGGGTAGCCCTGAAAAGGGCTGTTGGTTTTTTTCAACTCCAGATGCACCTATCTAATGGTTGCACCTTCCTGGTCTTGCGCCACACACGCATCTTCTTCCCCAGTCTTCTTTCACCTTTCTTCTGGGGAGCGCAGAGGGAGGATGATTCGCTTCAACACCCCAATCCTCTGTCTCGGAAATATTGAACGACATCCTCTCTTCTCTTTTCTTTTCCTCTTCTTCCCTCTCTCTTCTCTCCTCCTCTTCTTTCTTCATTCTTGCTTCTTCTACGATAGCCCCCGCTGATAGTTCGTTTACTATGCGCCTGGCATATTCCAGGTGCATCTGGAGTTCTAGCAGCTTCACAATCCTTGTATTCATTGTCTTGCTGTTAACAGGTCGACGATGGGCCCAACTGACGATTAATTTTTAATTTATACTGAAAGCGCGGACGTGAAGGAAAACATCCCCCTAAAAACATAAAATTCATCTTACCTAGATCATGACCAAAAAAAAAAACAACAACGCGCCGACCTAAAAGAAACACTCACTCACTTTTTTATGCTACCCATCACTATTTTAAAATTTTTTATAAATCACTTCAATAGACTATTTACATACGCAAAGCAATCCAATTTAACCCCAAATATACACCTCAAACACCAAAAAAAGACATCATTTTAATCTACTATCCACACCAACTTACTTGAGCACTTACAAACACACACACAAACACATACACTCTCACTATCAATAAAGAGTTAGTGTTTATTTTCACACTACTCTACCTATACACATTGGCAAATTAATAATTATTTCTTTTCTAGAGTATTGGGTAGCCCTGAAAAGGGCTGTTTTTTTTTGTTTTGCTATGGCATTCTTTTTTAGTTTCTAAGAATGCGATGTCCTCTGAGGATAGACTTTCTGGCGATAGGTCTGCTTCTTCGGAAAGAGAAGAAGAACTCTTTGGTGTCGATACAGCAATCGACAAAGCCTCTGTCAGCTTCAGGTTGTTGCTGCTGTTGTTGCTGCTGTTGCTGCTGTCTCTGAAGTCTGTACTTCTCTGTCCATTCTTCTTTCTCCCTGTTCATTTCTTCTCTGAAGAGCTCTTCTATCAGGTCTTCAGTGATTTTTAACATTCTCACATTCTCTATTTCTTCTGGCTTCGGTATCAGACTGTGTCTGACCCTATGCAAATTCACGTAGGCTTCGTTGAGCTTAGCTAGTTTGGAGCACATCTTCTTAGGAGGATGAGTCGACAATGGATGGTTAGACTGGGAACAAACCCGGTTCTTAAAGTCAAAGCGCGGACGTGAAGGAAAACATCCCCCACACGGTTTTCGAGCCGCAACGTTTAGTGAGTGTCATGAGAGGGATAGTAAGAAATGAAAGAGCATCAATTCAACATTCTTATAGCTAAACAAAAGACAAAAGCATTTTTTCAAAACACAACATTTTTTATTGAAAAATCACTTAACACTAAACAACAACTCTAACATTTTTAACAATAATCCAACAATATAACATCAAACAATTTTTTCAAATCACAAACATTTTTTTCTCAATTGGCAATCTACTTTAAACAGGACTGACAACGTTGTGAATGAAATTGTGATTTCCACTGTTGGAAATCATTAGGCCATTGATGGACACTACGTTTCCTAGCTTGAGACAAAAGATAAGCATAATGGTCACAAAACCATCGATCTACTTTCACATCGTTTCTAGCAGAAGAACGAGGATCAAAATGAGTCACTAAATGTTCTAAGGAATAGCCCAGGCTGCGATGATGCAGAAAATACACACAGTACTGTCCACACACCAAGGAATCTGTGCCTTGTAATTTCACATTATTGAATCGGGTAGTCTGAGCATTTCTTCTCATAAAGTCAATGATATCGTCTTCCAAAGGGGGCAATCCGTACGAATCGAAATATTCCACACATCCTTCTTGAGGAAAGTAAACGGCTACCCAGTGGGTTCCTGGGAGATGACTGTCGTCCGTGTTGATCACGTAAGCTTGATGGTCTTTAGGTTTGCGATGAGGGAGTTCATCTTTAGCACAGACGACAGGATTCCAAGAAGCCGTATACGAACTGTGGTTCAAAAGGTAATAAAGTTCCCAGGTATCCATTGATTTGTGTGTTTTTTTTCTTCACAGGTAATAATAAGTTGTCAATTCGATCCTGACTTTTTGCTTGAAAATGTCTGACGAATAAACGGTTATTCGTTCTGTTTCCTCACTCTGATTCAGGAGAGCTTCGATACGATGGATCTCTTGAGTGGTTAATGGTGGACAAGAATGTTCACGCAAGTCTTTATACCACTGATGCAACACGTCTTTGTTCGAGATGAGACTCCAAGCTTCGTCTAGATACTCGTCCAATTTTTCTTCTTGACTTAACATCAGGCATTTATCGTGTTTAATTTGACTGGGATGATCGTTTTGACATCCATAGCAATTTTTCTTGATCAATTCTGTTATTTTGTCGACCAAGTGTTTGGCAAAACAGGAGACTAAATGGGCTTCTTGTTCTGGCCATCTCGAATTCATCATGATCACTTCTTCTTCTTCCACTGTTTCCTCACATTTCATGTCTAAAGTTTCTCCACTAGGTAAAGAGGGATAACAGTCTTCCATGGTTTCTAATAATCTAGGATGACTTCTCTCAAACTGTTGATTTCTATGGTATTATCGAATTCTGCATACAGGATGACGTTCACTGTCTCTGGCAGAGGATTTGCAAACTGAAGTTCCACACGAATCTGGCCTGATTTTATAGGATGGAAATGTCCCTCGTCGCTGCCTTGGTCTGGAGTGAAATCGAAAGCCCACAAAGCATAACCTCCTGCGTAATCCTTGTACGTAATGCCGTGACTGGTGTTGGTTCCTAACTGGCCCGTGGCTTCGTACAGGGACAAGTACGATCTCAAGTAATTCTTCTTGGCAAAGTCAGGCTCGAAAGGTCGGGTACACAAGGTCTTGCCATCGCGACTGACTTCGATTTTCTTCACGTCGAAGTGTTGAAAGTGGAAAGGATTTTCAGCGAAGGCTCCGTTGAAGGCTGAATTCTCGACCATACCAAGGATTAAACGTTTGGGTAACTGTCCTTGAAACAGATGATCTTCGATCATGGAATGATGTCCAACGGGAATGGTGAACGTTTTCACTTCCACACGTCGTATGGGATACTTGGCGGTCGTTCTGCTCAACGTCTGACTGATGTCGTTTCCCACTTTGGGTAACACTTCCACGCGTCGTACGTAGAGTTTGGCCTCCTCGATTTGGCTTTTGGGATTGCCAGTCTTAGTAGCATCAGCATCAGCCAACAAATGGAAAGCGGTACTGCTACGATTCAGTCTCAGGCGAAGATTTACCCCGTTTAGCAAATATTTTTCTTGCAACCACATGTCCAAATGCAAACGATCTATCAGTTCTAAACTTTGTCCATTTGTGATTCTGCTTCGTCTTTCCCCAAAGCCGTCATTGTCACCTGCGTCACTTATCTTAAACTTGTTCACTTCGTCAGGTTCCCATACCACACAAGCATTGAGATGAGTGTCCTTGGCATCTATTCCGTACGTCAAGAGATTTTCCAGGTAGGCACGGTAAGGGTATGTATCCATGCTGCTGCTGACTAGTTTGTTATTCAAGTACAAGTCCACTGAGCTGAACAAGGAATGCATGAAATTGTTGACGGGAGCTATATTCTCAGTGTCTTCTACTGTTTTATTTTCCTTATCTAGAACTTTGACTTTCAGGTACAAGTAACTGCTATTCAGATCGATGTAATCTTCGGGCTGTCCTTTGATTTCAAACTCGATGGGAGCGGAATCGGTCAATGAGGAGACGGGATGAAATTCCACCCACTGGGATTCTTGCATGGTCATCATGGTGGGGGGCATGGCAAACAGATCCAGTTCCGTCTTGGAACAAGCGCAAGACTCTCGGTGCATCATTTTTTTGTTCTGTTCTCTCAATAATCGAAAACGTCTAAGTCTCGAAAGGTTCTTCTTTTCTTGGCCTTTCTCGCTTGAAGTCTGGTGAAAGGGTGTTTTCTTCGTCGTCGTCTCTTTCTGCCTTGTCTTTGCTGAATGCCTGACTCGGTAGCGTGCAGGGCATTTATAGGTGTGTCTCGGCGACCCAAAATGTCTTTGCCCGTTTGCAGCAAGACATTTTTGCCAGCCCTCATGAAGGCTTCTTTAGGGTTTTGTTTGTCGATGATGACATTTTGGAGAAATTCTTTGCCTTGTGTCAGTGCCGCATCTTTCAAGGCGTGCAATCCGCGTGTCACCATCGGTTTCAACACCGGGGCCACCGAACGAAAGGCCGATTTTAACATGTCTCCTAAACCGTGTCCTCTCTGTTGAGCAACCCCTCGGTACACTGGATACATGACTTACTTACGAGTCGTGAGAAAACCGTTTTCGAAAATGGAGTTTCACCGTGACTTTTCCTTTGGTGAATGGAATATTTTGTCCCAAATCTCCTTTTATAGCAATGTTGACCGTGTCCAAATACGACTTGCTGACGGGTAAATAGTGAGGATGTACAAATTCCCGGTGGACGTGGTAAGTGTTTCCACCTTCCTGGTCACTGGTCGTGGTACTATCCACTTTGAAAGGAATGACACGCAGTAACGGCACGGAGGTGTGTCCCACCACGTTGTACTCCACCACATCGGATTACACAAAGATCAAATTAAGTCCTTGGTTCAGTTCTACCGGTTTTCCAAAAGCTTTGTAAAAATCCATATTACTGTTGATCTTGGGGCTCATATTGTGTGTGACCATTTCTGCATGTCCACCCAAAATTTCAAACAAACTACCATTGAACCTGAAGGACAACAGTTGAGTATCCTGAAATTTCATCAGTAAGCGACGAGCCACTTTATGGTACTCCAGGGTGACACGTTTAGGATGTTTGTTCAGGGCTTTGCCAAAGGCTAACTCGAACCTGTCCGCAATAGTGTCCACCAAATGTTGGCCACTAAAATAAAACCCTGCTGGAATTTTCAAGGTGTAGATTTTGAAGGCTGGATTGCTGGCTTGTGTTGTGATCCCTGAAAACCCGCCGATTTCATTCATGGTCTTTTGTAATTGTTCGTTCAGGATTTCGACCTCAAAAAAGTTTTGAGTTTCAGTGATGTTTTTGATTTGTGTTGGGTGAATCATTTCTACCAAAGCCACTTCCCAATGGGCTTCGTGATCTAAGGGGATGGCCTGAGGTAATTTGGCCGTGTAACAGCACAACGTGTTGTTGGGAAACACCTCCATGGAACTGTCACTGGGTAAGGTTAAGTAAAATTGGTTTTGGTGACTCATAATTCTAGAGTTCTGTGGCTGTCCGAGGGGATATTACTGGACGTCAGAGACGTGTCTCCGCCCAAAATGGGGTTCTGATTGTGGTTGTTGGAGTGGTGACTGGCACTGGCACTGGACACAAGGTTCCCGTGGTTTCCGTTCGAGGAGAATTTCAGGGAGGGATTGGGAAGCAGGTAACCGATGCAACTGCTCAATAAAATGGTCCACAATTGTTTGTCTCCTTGTTGCAAACTCAAATTGGCGATGGCTGCCCCGATGACACAATACACCACGAAGATTTGGCAGAAAAAGACGATTTGCGTTTTAGGCACACGTTCTCCACACCACACCCACAAGGGTTGTTTTTGTAAATCTTGCACAGAAGAACTGGGTGAACAAGGAGTGGTCGACGTAGCTGCGTCTGATGTGTGAAAGGGCATGATGGTCACTTCTTCTTTTTATAGTCGATGACTTGCGAAGCGTCGATCCAAGAATCGAAACTGGGTGGATATCCTTTCCAACGTACTTTGACTTCTTTGACACGTCGTTTGCCCACTTTACGGGTTCTGCGTTCGAGAATGCTTTCGATGTCGTACACGTCGTCTTCTTTTTTGGTGACACGTTGTAACTCGGGCAAATAAAACGTTCCTTTGAGCACTTCTCCGTTCATGTCTTCCAATTTATAGACGGCAGGATGACGGCCATGCACTCGTCCAGTGACACGAAACAATTCGGTCGTCCAGTTAGGTAAGTAACCTTTGTCGAAAGTGCGTTTGGTTTTGCCAATGCGCACCCAATCTCCTACCGTCAACTCTCCACTTTTCTTGGGGACAGCCCTCGTCGGGGACGTACCAAACTGGCGCTCAAACACCAACACTTCGTTCTCGGGAGTCACGTCTTGCGGGGCACGTCCGATGCTTCGATGGTAAGATTGGTTGTACGCTTGCACCAGGTGCGGTAAGATGTCGATGTACTTCAGAGTGTGGTGATGCGTAAAATATTTCCACATGCGTTCTTTCAAAGTGCGTTGAAAACGCTCCACGATGCTGGCTTTGGTTTCGGGATTCTCGGTGGTAAAAAAATGAATGTCACGTTTCTTTAATTCTTTTTGGAAAGCTTGGTTCAGAAATTCGGTGCCTTTGTCCGTTTGCCATCGAAGAGGGTGACGACCGCTTTGTTTCAACACCCGTTGCAGGGCTCGCACTAACTCGCTGCTCGATTTGGAAGTCAAGGGCACGACCCAGGCAAATTTGGAAAAGACGTCGATGACACAAAACAAATATTTGTAGCCACGATTGTAGCTGGCCAAATGAGAGACATCGGCTAAATCGGCTTGCCATTGATGATCGATACCTTCCACTCGGGTGCGACTTCTGGCAAACTTGCGTCGAATGGGTGTGTGCAAAGTGTAGGTAGCTTGTTCTTGTAACCATCGTTGCACTTGAGGTAAACGGAGACTTTTCAGTCGCGTTTTGGCAGCACGATACAATTTTTGAACTCCTGGGTAACCTGCAGGATGCGAGGGATCGTAGTAAATGCTGGCTAAGACTTTTTCCATTTTTTGTGTTGATTGGTGTCTTAATAAGGCACCCACTCTTGGAAGAGGCTACTCTTTTTCTCTTGGGGTATTTTCTTGGATTGCAATGCTTTGCGTGTGCGACCGGCAATAGGTGTTGAAGAGGAGGATGTCTGAGCAGGGGATATCGGTTCTTGTTTCACTTCTGTCTTCACTTTCTTTTTCTCTTGTGATGAAGAAGGGGTGGCCATCATCTTTTTAATCCATCCAATTCTGGAGGTAGGTGGTGTTGTTAACTTGCGTACTTTTTCTGGTGGAGTTTGAAACCCTTCTTCTTCTTCTTCTTCTTTTCCTTTTTCTGTCTTGACCACTGGTACTGGTACTGGTACTGGTGATGGTGCTGGACTTTTCATCAAGGTCTTAAAATCTTTCAGAGTGGGTAGAGCTGTTTCGTCTAAAGCTTTCTGGTGAAAGAGTTGCAGTCGTTGCAAGAGTTGACCGTACTTTTGCGATTTTTCTGTTTCGGACAAATCTTGGCGATCCATCAAGGACTGCAATTCGTGTTGTAACTGGGACATCTCGCTCAAATGGGGATTGGGAGGTAAATGCGGGTTGTGTTGTTCTTGCCACCGATGGTATTCCATCCATCGTTTGTAAGGCACTAAAGCTAGTTTTCGTCCTTCCATGGGGTTGTCAGGGGTCGATTCTGAGATCTTGGAACTTCCGAGGCCTTTTTATCTTGCTCCCACCAGTCCTCCCAACATGGTTCCCAAGACTCCTTTCAGTATGGGGCCTAACAAGAGAGGTAAAATACCTCCACGTTGCACTAACATCTTCTTTTTTTGACGAATGGGAATTTTCTTTTGAACCATTTGGCGAAGAACGTGACGATGTTTGCCTAAGCATTGTTTCTGGTGTTTGGACAAAGGGATCGTGCCTTTCAAAACGTTCAAACAACATTCGCACACGGTATCGATGACCTCTTTGGAGGCCGTTTGAATGAGATTTTTTCGTAGGGGTGTAGAAGCTTTGGACAGGACAGATAACAGGTCCCCATGTTTGGTTAAACGTGGTGGCAGTCCTTTCCTTTTCTTTCCTTGGGGTTTTCTGGAGGGTGACATCTTTGAGTCTTCAGGAGCACCAAAAAAACACTGATATCCTACTTGGTCACAGGCCTTTTTTATACTGGAACGCGTCGCCACTGATTGTCTTTACGGCGTATCAGTTTGAGGACAGGCATGACACGTCGTGCAGGGGTACGCAACGGACTAAATCGAGCCAGTTCTTGCTTGGACAAATGCAGTAAACTTTGTAACATACCCGATCTTTCATGGACTTTGATTTTGGGAGAAGGTACTTTGTGAGCAGCAGCCACTGCCGCTAAATTGGAGGGTCCTGCCACTGGGGAAGTTCTTTTGGGGGTCATCAACGGAGAAGTTCTTGGTGTGATCAACGTCTCCAAGTACTCTTCAGTTCCTGGTGACATCAACGGAGAAGTGGACAAACGTGAGGCTGCCGGAGACGCAGTCACTGCCGTGGCAGGTCGTGGTTTGCGAGTGTAAGGTTGCGTCCTGGCCGGGGTGCCTCGCTTGCGACTAGTTTTCTTCTGTGGACTTTTCTTTTTCTGGGGACTTTTTCTCTGTTTCTTTTTCTGGGGGCTTCTTTTCTTTTTCCGGGGTGGTGTCTGGTAAGAGGAGGGTCCCGCCACTGGAGAAGTTATTCTTCTTGGGGACCTGGTCTTTTTCTTTTTCTTCTTGGGGCTTCGTTGGACTTTTGTCTTGGGGATAACTTTGGGGGCATTAGGATCCCATCTTAAGAGAGAGCGAATGATGACCCCTCCTAGAGTACCGCTCCCTCCAGGTTTCAAAATGATTTGTTTTTTGGTTTGAGTGTCGATGCGGGGATCGGCCAGTTGGACCAAAGCGACTTTGTTTCGATCGAAAAAGCGTTTGGTTTGATGAGGAATCTGAATGATTCCTTGGAGTAATTGACGTGCCGTCACTGTGAACCATCGTAAGACTTCTTTGAGACTAGCTTCTAAGACACGAGCTCGTGTTTGTGGATCTTTTTCTCGACTGATGCCATACAAGGCACGAATCAATTTGACGGGAAGATGCGACTGAAGGGACGTCATGTTCACACTGTGTGAGACAGACGAAAAAGGGTATGAGGTTTTTATAGATTTTTTCATGGGGAGTGAAATGAAGTCGAGAACGGAGACGTGTACAGGACAGGCCCTCCGTCTTGACACCAGTGGTGAAACAAGTGGGTACGAAATCGCAAATCCTCGGGAGTCGTAGGTTTCAAATCGACGAGTAAATAGGCGTGTGGCATTTGAGTGGCATCGTCGTACGCCTGAGTCAGCCAAGGCGTTCCTAACTGTTTGGCTAAGACTTGCACTTGCGATTTATCTCGAGGGCTTTTAAACAAGACCACGTAATGGGCATTGAGACTGATGGTACGATGGGCTTTACTTTGTTGAAACAAATTTTGGGTGATGTAAACGACACTGGCATTACGGTGATGCCCTTTGCGCGTGAACCACAGTTTAATTTCTTCTTCGTCTTCTCCTAACATGTCGTCGAAAATGACCAAATGGGTTTGACGGGAGTCAGAGACGATGCCGTCGTCTTCTTTAGGAATGCCTTCCACAAACACGATGGAATCGCCTTGACTTTCTCGCAAGAGGCTGTACGCCGATTGCCACTCTTTGTAACACCACACGATCCGTTGAGGGGGTCGATCGATCAAATGATGTTTATGTTCGATCAAACGTTTGACGAATTCGGTTTTGCCTGAACCGCTAGGTCCAGCAATGAGCATGTTAAAGGGATGGCGAAGATACAAAGCCTCCCAACTGGCACGATCTAAGTGTTCGTCGATGACTTTGACAGTAGAGGAAGAGGGAGCAGAGACAGCAGAGGTAGCCATGGTGTGAGAAATGTCACTTGTGACACGAAAACAAACAAGACAAGAGTTTATATACTTTTTCAGAACACGTTTATTGAATTTTTTTTTCAAACATGAATACGAAAGACAAAAATACATAAAAGCCAAAGGCTTAAGTACAAGGATAAAAGGCACATGATAACGATGAACGTGGAATAAACACAAGTGTCTGTACAACATGTTTTGGGTAATGTTCTAACCAGTTCTATAGTAGGGGGTAAGGTCACACAAGTGTCCTCCCGAAAGGGTCTTTCAGGTCTGTCCACGACAGTCCTGTCCTGGGTGACGGGTTCTTCTGGCACCGTCACTAACACGGGTTGAAAAGTAACTTTTTTCCTTGAACAACTCTCGTGCATACTGGGCCACTTCTTGGGTCCAAGCCTCAAAACCCCATTCTTTCCAGGCACGGACATCTGTCCAATGGGGATGTAAGTCACAAGCTACACACACATCGTCATACACGTCTTGGGTAGCTAAAAGTTGACGAATCTTTTTTTCCTGTTGAGGTTGAGAAGTATCCAGATGAAAACGCAAGGCTTTGAGCAAAAGGAGTTTTTCGTGACCATTTAAGGCCATTGAGGTGGTAAGTACTGATCGTAAAGAGTCCACAAAGAATCGGCTGGTAAACGAAATCCCAAAAAACAAGTCACTAAGACACACACCACTTGTCGTCCCAAATTGAATGGATAAAGTTCTTGTAATAATTGATGGTAATGATCCACGGTTTGAATATGGTCATTGAGTTCCTTCCACGGAATCTGTTGGATGACATGTGACATAAACCGTGGCATGGCAGCCTGTTTTTATATTCTCTTTTTTTTGGGATGCAATACACGTACTTTCTAGCCAGAGATCTTCGTTCTCCAGTAGGGAATCTAAATCTTGCATACTGTAACCGAAACGTCAGAGTTCGTTTAAGTGTTTCCTCTTCCGCTAAGCAGATTCCACGTAAAATATGTTTGTAATCCTTTAACTTGTCTTCCTCAATGCGTTGCACTAGGTGAATCTCGAAGTAACCATAATCATGAACATGTCGATCATTAGCGACCTCAAAGTTTTGAACAATGTCTGACCATTGAAAGAATTTCTGACGAATCAGTTCTCTTATACCATTCAGGTACCAGTGGTTAAAGATCTGGTGACGTATCGGATGCAATTGTTCTTTACGTTTAACTTGTATTTTGACCAGCTCTCGGTAACTGCATTCTCTCAATTCCACAGGCAAGGCACGAATGTTCTCTAGCAAAGTATCCATGAATAGGTCATACTAAATCCTCCTTGGTCTGACACAAGAAATGTACTGTTTGCACAGACATGGTTTTAATTCATTGTCGAATCTAAATCGTTTCACCACTAATTTACACATTACAATTCGTTCAGAAGTTTCCTCTTTCACCAAGTTGACATTGCGTGAAAGATGTTGGTAATTCGTTAACTCTTCCTCTGGAATTCGATGCAGTACGTTTACAATGTAGTAGATAGAATCGTCAATACCAAACCATTTCTTTTTATAACCAGGAGGTCGTTGATCAATGTCTGTCCAATGGAACACTTTCAACTCAATTAGTCCTTGTATAGCCTGAAGGTACCAGTGGTTCAAACACCGGTGACGTAACGGATGCAATTGTTCTTTACGTTTCACTTGTATTTTGACCAGCTCTCGGTAAATGCATTCTCTCAATTCCACAGGCAAGGCACGAATGTTCTCTAGCAAAGTATCCATGAACAGATTATTATGGTAAGAAGTTACTTCAATGTCTCGGTCCCACTAAGGGTAAGTAATGACAATTCGGTGACCATCGAGCATGTTCTACGTAGGCCGAATCTTGCGGTTCCCAGTGGTGAAGTGACACACCGCAACTGAAGCACTTGACTTTATCTCCTTCGCCCAAGTAGAAAAATCCGGCTCTGGCTAATTCTTCGGGGGTCGGTCCTCCCAGATATTTAGGCCATTTTCCTTTGAACGATTGAAGACGATTTTCAAAGTCACAGTATTCCGACAAACGCACAGGAAACGAATATTCGTTTTTCACAGGTTCGTTTCGATGAGGGTTGGGTGACAGGAACAGGAGTTTGCTCAGGGCTGGATGACATCCGTAGGGGGGTAGACGTGAAGGTGAACATTCCCCTTTAAACCCGGTAAAATGTCTAAGAGGACGAGCGGCATCGCTTTCGCATCCCTCAGGTTTGACACGCACAGCATCACTTTCCATGACAGGGGCAGTGAGAACAAAGTTCCCATGATGCTTTACGGCATCGCTCAGGTCACAACGTACAGCATCGTACACATCGCAAGGCTCACAATCGCACTCGTCTGCAAACTCCGTTACGCAGTTACAATGGTAACCACATGGACAATCGCAGTTTCCTTCCGGACATTTTCCGTCGCAATGCCTGGGTCTTATCCATCCAGTATTAGTCACACTAGAGGAAGATACAACTTTTTTACAATCTTTCAAAGTATTCATCTTGTTCGCTCGGTCTTGGTAGTCACAATGAACTATCGATCTTGCCTAGGGTTCCTTTTTTATATACAGACCAATACCGACGTGACCGTACGGCAACGTAAAGTGATTGGGAAGTCGCACTCGCTTCTGGTATACAATTTGATAGACTTTTTCCAAGGGTCGACTGACGATGTGGTGAGTGGGTAAACGTACAATCTTGTTCGGCTGGTAGGTGGTCACTTTAAAGTTTCCATCCTCTCCCGATTGCAAGGCTTCTTTCAATACCCCAAAGTTGACCACTCGACTGGTACGATAATTCAGAGTCAGTCCTTTCACTTTGCACGTCGTGTGCACTTCTCCTTGTTTGTCACGGTATTCGTAGCCGTAATTTTTGGGACCGCCACTGACGAAACTTAGAATCTTGTCGTCGGGATGCTCGTCTGTCCAGGCTCCTAAACGGTCTCCTTCGATGTTAGGGTGATGTTGAATCGGGTAATGGATGTAAATGCAACTGTCCGTGTCAAAGTACAGGACGCGTTCTTCTAACAGTTCTAAAGCTTCGTACAATTTTAAGCGAGCATGGGCTGTCACGTAAGCCGCAATGATGACATTTCCAAAAGGGTCGTCTTGTACAAAGTCCAGATCTTCTTCGTAATTGACCAAGATTAAATTCTCTCGAACGACGTCCACGTGTTTCATGTATTTGGTTTTGTCGTGAATCATCTGGAAGTAGCGGGAAGGTTCGGTCAAATATTCCGTCTTGGGTAAACACGGTCGTTGTGCCATTTTACCCCACAAGCAGTTTAACATCACTTTGGCAAACGATCGCCTGCCTTCGTTTTTCTCGATGTGGTCTAAAGTGATGCCTTCTTGTTCGTAGTATTTCTCTTTGAATTGTATTTGGTCTTCGGGAGTGTGACACCAGGAAGGATAGCCGCTGGCTTCTTGCTTCAGTTTCAAAAAGGCATCCACGTAGTCTGCGAAAATGCCTTTCTGCGTGGGGTCACCCTTGTGGTATTGTTGTGTCTTGGGAAAGTGACAAATTTCGTACACTTCTAACAGTTGGTATCCCATGTCCAGAGCTTTGAACAATTCTACGCTGACCCAGGTTCCCGTCAAGGCCCGTTCTTCCTGGCTGTGATGGCAAGGCTGATCTTGGTTGCACGTTTCGGCACAAGTACGGCACAAGGGAAACATCAGTTTGCCTTGACAATGGTGAGGTAAGACGGGATGGTATAGGTTCGTGGGAGGCAAAACTTTACACTTGATCAAGCCTTCGTATTGTCGAATGTTTTTCAGGTCGATGTGTTCCGTCAGCAATTGCGGGTGCCCTACAGGAAAGCGACAATATTTGCACACGTAGGGATACAGCGAACACACGTCCAAGTATTTGATTTCTTCTCCTTTCTCTTCGTCGGCTTGGTACAGCAAACAGGTGGCATTGGTCCTTCCTCCGTACAAACTATCCCTCGGGTTCAGCGGGTCCATGAACTGGTAACTTTCCACGAGGCGTTTAAACTCGGGATCGGTTTTCATACGGTGATCGTACTCGTGTTCCCACATTTCCACCACTTGGTATCCTTGCTGTTCTAACTTTAGGCGCCGCTGACAAGTGTCATGGTACAAGTCTTCCATGGTTCGTTGCAAAAACTGATTTTTAGTGCCACGGTCAGGGTAACAGACGGGACATCCGTGAAATAAGCAACCGTTAAACTCGTACACGATCTTGGGGTTTTCTAAGTCCCAGCCATCGACCGAATACGTTCCGATGGTCTTTTCGCCTCCTCCGTTGCGGACATGCTGAATCCATTTGTCTTCCTTGTCGCACAAGTAATGTAACCAACGTAGGGCTTTGACCGAGTATTGACGCTTGAGATAGTGGGTCGTTTGAGGACTAATGACAGCCACGGTGTTTTCAGGCATGAATCGTTGGCGGTACACTAAGGAACACGCTTTGGCAATGGTGCAAGCTTCTTTCAAAGGATCGACCCCTCCGTGTTCCATGAACAGTTCTCGAAATTTTCCACAGCAACGCCGTAAAATGTCCACGTCGGAACGACAATACTTTAGCATTTCTTCCTGAAAGTCGAAGGGGTCAGAGGCATGAGCCTGGTACCAAGCGTAGAAAGCTTCTCGTTGTTCGGTACGCATGTTGTCGGGGTCGTAATAGTGAACCTCAGGTAAATGGGGTAGAACGGCATGTTGATTGGCTTCCGTATTGAAAAAGTGTGGAAAGTACCCTTTAGCCATTTCTGTCATTCCAAACGTTTTAGGCATTCGACTCAAAGGCATGGCCAAGTAACTCATCGAATCTTTAAACTGCACTTGTCCCACTCGCATGAAAATGATTTTGGCTCCGTTCAAAGTGACTTTAGGACGTTCTGTGCCTTGTTCCGTATAGTATCTGAGAAGAAACTGTCCATCGTATCCGGAGAAATTGTGAGCCATCACCGTGGCATGACGATGACAATCTCCGTAACGTTCGATGTCCTCTTGGCTCCACGTCTTGTCGATGGGGTCTAAGACCCATTGGGCAAAATCGGCTAGCGTGTTCAGTCCCCGAAAGATTTTTTCACGCCCTCCAGGAATCTTGCTGCAGTGAGGACAATGACTGAAGATAGGTTCTTGAATGCACTTCTCGCACGCTCGATGAGCCACGCAGAAATTAGGAATGTGAATGCCGGTTTCTTGCATGCATTCGAAATCGAAAAAGATGAAATTGCCTTTCTTCTTGTGACCGTCCTCTTTCTCTGGTGGGGGTTGGTATTTTTGCACGTAACATTGGTGTTCAAAGTCCACGATGTGGTGACAAATGTGACATTTTTTCTTTCCTGAACATACGTGTGCCTTGGTATTATTGGTACGTATGACTTGTTCACACGTAGAGCACAATCTCAGCAGTTGACAAGCGCATTTCTTCTGTGAACCTTGCGTCTTCAAATGTTGTTGGTAACAGGTAGGGCTGACAAACGTGCGCAGACAAGTTGAACAAGGCACTGGCTCTTCGCTCAGACAGGGTGAAGAGGCCAAACATCCTGTGCATTTCAATCCACAATGCTTGTGTTGCTCTCGATTATTATAACCATGGTCACATTTCTCACAGTAATAACCGTATCCCAGGAATCCGGTGATACTGGTAATGGTATCGAAATGGTCATCGTGATGATAAACATGAATGTATTTTCCGTCCTTAAAATCTTGCCCTCGAAACAACAGAGGCCCGAGCACTTCTTGAGGGTACACTTTCAAGGTGTATCGTGGAGCTAGGGCATCTTGCAATTTTTGCATCTCAGGAATGCCACAGGGTGTGTCTTTGGACAGGCAAGCTTGTTGCAACAGGAGTTCTGCTTCGTTTCGTTGTTTGGCTCTGTCCGATTGTCGAATAGTTTTCCAGGTTCTTTTCCATTCTGCCGTGTCGTTCTTGTTGGCATAGGTTCGTCCCACCACGATGGCACGGGCTAAACACATCTGGTCATGAGGATTGTGAATTTGGACAAGGCTACGCTTAATGCTGCGAAGGTCGTTCACCAATAACATCTTTTTGCGTCCGGTCCCTTGAGGAGGAGAGACGTGGGTCATGTCCAATGTGGCTTTTCCATCGGTGATGTCAAACTGGTCATTAGATTGTTGCACGTGTTGAATCTTGTCCATGACTTTGGAAGCGGTCAATTCTGCAGGGGTGCTAAACTCGATCCAAACAGGGGATTTCAAACCGTCGTGTTGTATGGAAAGTCTCAAGCGATCGTCTTCTTTGGGTTGACATTGTTGCTTGAGTGCAGTGAGCAAAGAATCCCACACCCCAGTGATAAACACTTCTGCTTTCTCTAACGGCACTTCAGCCTTGAAATCTTTAAACTTCACCGTGTATTTGTAAGCCGTGGTTCTAAATTTTCTAGAGGAGCGCTTTTCCGTCTCTCGGATGGAATAGTACTTTTCAGGGTTGACTAAGGGTGGTGAACTTTGTTTAGAGGGTTCGGATTCTGGTTCACTCATGTCCTCTTCAAAATCACTGGCATGAATTTGTGCCAAGATTTCAGCCCTGGTACGAGGCGATAGATCACGTTTCTGCCTCTTACTTTCTTCTTCTTTCTTCTCGAATGAATTAGATCGTTTCATCTTGAAAGCAAAAAGTCAAATGACTCAAGTTCAAACACCATGAGCTACTTTATAGTCATAGCAGACCAGCGTATATAAAAGGGTGTGTGTCTTGTCCTTTCACTATTCATTTCACTCTCAAGCCGAGCACAACGATGGAAGAGACTAACCAGATGGAACGTTTCGTCAGAGCTTTGCGAGGGGTCATTAGAAAATTCTCTTCAGACCAGCCTACGGACTACTCTCCTTCCTTTAGAGATAAAAGTCAAGATACTTGCTATATCTGTCAGAAGAAAGGGCATTGATCTTCAGAGTGTCCAGACCGTCAAAAAAGAACAAAAACAGGGGCTAAAAAAGACAAAAGTCAAGATACCTGTTATTATTGTAAAGAAAAAGGACATTGGTCTCCAGATTGCCCAAAAAAGAAACAAGAGGAGTCAGAAGAAAAGAGGGATTCTTCAGAAGAAGAGAGGGATTCTTCGGAAGAAGAGAGTGATTCTTCAGAGGAAGAAGAGGAAGAAAAAAGACAATTCTATTTACAAGAGGCAAAGGGGCCCCGAGTGGCCGAGTGGTCTAAAGCGCTCTCCGTTACGGATCACTGCCATCTCACCTCTGTCTGCTTGGGTTCGAGTCTCGGATTCGGCTAATGTGGATATGTGAGAAAGCCTGCCAGTAGCTTCTCGTGGGTCGGTGGTTCTTTCCGGGGTTTTCCCGGGTTCTTCCTCCACCATTAATACTGGCCGCCATGTATAGCCAATCGCGTGCTGAAAAATGGCGTTAAACCCTACAACAACAACAACAACAACAAGAGGCAAAGAAACAGGAGAAGAAGAAAAGAAGAAGGGAAGAAAATGAGGAAAAGACGGTGAAGAAATTCAAAAAACAGAGAGACTAAACAAGGAGACAGAAGAAGTCATTGAACTTTTAATTAAAGTGTTGTGTTGTGAATTGTGAATTGGATTGTAACAATGGATAAAAGAATAAATGAATGATATAAGGTAAGTGTCTTTGAGTTTTGATTTTAAAAATAAGAAGCTACACTCACGCACTCATACAAAGACACGTACTATAGGGGTAAAATGGGTGGGTTTTTTTCGAGTTATTGGCAAATTGAAATTGTATTTCTTTTCGAGAAATGTGGGTGGCCCTGAAAAGGGCCTTTTTCTTCATGGAGTAGGTGTGAGTTTAAGCAATCAATTTTAACTGCCTTAAGCCTTTGCCATGGCCAAGGCCTACTTCTGGACTGCGTAATGTTGATGATGATGATAATGATTGAGTTGAAATCACTAAGGGTGGTACGGTAGGCTTAGTCACAGGGTTGACGTGTTTGGCTCGGGAAGGTCGTATTCTCTTCGGTCGTAATAAAGAAGTCTGATACATTTGTTTCAGACTTCTTAACTCCGCTAAAATGTCCAACAGTACCGTGACCGTTTCATTTTCACCCTCTTGTTTCTTTGCTGCTACTTCTTCTTGCTGTTGTTGCTGTTGTTTTTTTCTTACCTCTTCTTCTTGCTGCTGTTGCTGTAGGAGAAAAGCCTGTTCCGCTTCCTTTTGTCGTTGTATAAATTTCTCCAATTCTTCTTTCTGTCTCTGTCTAAAATTCTCCACTTGCGGTAATGAAGAAGGTAACGAAGGTTCGGGAACAAATTCTTGCGAGGAGAGAAAATCCACAAAATCCCAATTCACCTCTTCTGAAAGTAAGTCCGGGTTCCCTTGGGCAGTCTCCCCTGTTGGTGCAGCCCAATGGATCGTTTTCTGAGTTTCCGTCATGTTGAATCACTGTCGCATAGATTGACTGCACACAAGTGCTAGCGAATCTATATAGACTACGTGACGTCACAGACTGCTCTCTTCGGATTGGATGCGGGCTGACTGAATTTTGTAACGCGTGTTCGGATTGGTGAATGAACTCAATCCGTTTCAATCCTTCCTGTACCTATAAATAAGCGCAGTTCACTGCATTGATTCACCTGTTCTCGGCGCCTCAACATGTGGACCGATGTGCACTCTTCAACGCTTGTGTCAACGATGATGTTCAGGACGGACATGCTCATGTATGTCCGATCCAAGTGGACCGTTGTCCACAGGACCACCAGCAGTTTGTGGATACGAAGAGTCTACATAGAGAGACAAGGTTGCCTCAAGAGGACTCTGATGTATGGCCCTGCTGTAAGACGCAGCTTGAGGAAAAGAAGATGCCACAAATGCCCTTTATGTTAAGGGCATATTAACATAAACCCAAAGGCCCTTTTCAGGGCCAGCCATATTTCTCGAAAAGAGATAGCCTTTCCATTGCCTACCCCTTTTATAATTTAAAAAAAAAAAAAAAAATCCCATGTTCAATTTCCCTTGACGCTATACAGTCCCACCCTGTTTAAATTCCTTTGAAGCTATACAGTCCCAATTCCCATGTTCAATTCCTCTTGAGGCTATATCGTCCCACAATTTTTCTCTATGTTAAATTCCCATTGAGGCTATATGTTCCCACGATTTTTCTCCATGTTAAATTTCCATTGAGGCTATATGTTCCCAAGGGGGTCTGTAATGCTAATTCCCATTGAGGCTATAGGATCCCCCTTCACTACTAGTATATAACACACAAAGAGTTTAGCAAAACGTCCATGATGTCATGTTTCTGCATATTTGACTAGAAATATTTCCAGTAATTATTGATGTATCATTCATACATGTATCTCTACGTGTTGTTTTAAATGGATAAATTATCAGTCAGTGCGCTTATAGTGAATATCAACTTAGGCGCTACAGTAAGAAATGTGCTGTCTACAAGTATTAAAACAATTCAGATTTAATAACGGATTTCCTACAACTAACAGTTGTACAATATCAGAGATTTCCTCTAATCAATCATCAGGGTACAAAATCAGATTCTATTTAAAAGACATGTTCTCTCTGAAATTAGCAAGCTAAAATCCAAAGAACTCATCTGCTCTTACTCACCTCTTCCAGAAACCAGAACTTTAGTACATCATGGGAAATAATCACATGGCTCGTGTCATGGAAATGGCAGGGAACATCTACATTCCCCTGCAGAGTGGCAACAGGAATCTGATAGTCTACACTGTATCTGTCAGACTGAGGACACTGTATAGACAACTCAAATTGCAGACTCTGTCCTAGACATCCAATGATACTGCGCAGATTCATGGCTAGGAATTCCCGAACCTCGATACATAGTTTATAAGATGGGGTGTTCTCATTGGTCCCTAATATTGTGACTTGTGCAAATATGCCATGTTCCCTGAATAACAAGGTCAATCTATGATGAAGGTCAACATCAAAGAGACAACAGCCACAGAAAATTAGATTTTCCATGTTCTGCTTGGCAATGGGCCACTGCGCCACACATGCAGCTAGAAGCCTGTGGAAGACAGGTGTGGGTAAAAACTTCCCCGTAAATACAAAGCAAATGACTGATGTATTTTTCTGCTGAGAATTTGGTCCAAGAGAGATGAAATCTTTTGGTGCTGCCTGGCGCAGCATGCATGGAGCAAGGAAATAATTCTCCACCTAAAAGACAAAACATCTGAACTTAATTAAACTCTTACTTAAATACCTTAAAAGTAATTATAAGTTGTGTATATTTGTATACACAAGTTAAATTTAACCTTGCAATACAGAACTTTGAAGGCATCTATTATTTGCATGCACACGTTAAAACAGCCTTAAAATTGAGGACTTTGATGGTGTGCATTATTTGTATGCATGAAGATGTGTATTATTTGGATGTATGAAGTCTGTGATACATGTATGCATGAAGATGTGTATCATTTGGATCTATGAAGTCTGTGATATTTGCATGCATGAAGATGTGTATTATTTGGATGTATGAAGCTGTGATATATGTATGCATGAAGGTGTCCATTATTTGTCCCAATGAAGGTGTGTATCATTTGTACAAATGAAGGCGTGTATTATTTGTATGAATGAAGTCTGTGATATATGTATGCCTGAAGGTGTGTATTACTTGTATGCTGAAGGTGTGTATTATTTGCATGAATGAAGGTGTGTATTATATGTATGCATGAAGGTGCATCCTTTGTATGCATGAAGGCGTGTATCATTTGCATGAATGAAGTTGTGTATTATTTGTATGAAGGAAGGTGTGTATCGTTTGTGCGAATAAAGATGTCTTATATGTATGCCTGAAAGTTTGTTATTTGTATGCTTGAAGGTGTGTCATATATGTATACATGAAGGTGTGTAATATTTGTGTGCATGAAGGTTTATATTATTTGGATGTATTAAGTCTGTGTTATTTGTATGCATGAAGGTGTTTTTTATTTGGATGTATGAAGTCTGTGTTATTTGTATGCATGAAGGTGTGTTTTATTTGGATGTATGAAGTCTGTGTTATTTGTATTACTTGTGTGCATGAAGGTGTGTGTTATATGCATGAATTAAAGTGTGTATCATTTGTATGCTTGAAAGTGTGTGTTATGGGCATGCATGAAGGTGCATATTGGTGGTATTTCTTAAAGTGTAGTGTTTCCCTTTACACACATTTGTGCATCATGGACACACGCTGAAGAAAAATGATGCACATTGTGTTGCCATTTGTATTTTTGATGCAAAGGATTCACATAATGCAATCAGGATTTATTTAATATCTAATGCATTGGACAAGGGATGTCATCATGTATACTTCAAACATAGGGATTGTCTGGTTACCTGATCTGTTTGCTCCCTGCATTGCACTCCTCTATTCGTAAAGCAGAGTGCAATGCAGGGAACACACAAAACAGGGAACCAGGCTAGCATAGGCAATGTTATGATGGAGTAGCTTCCCCTAATCTCGCGAGCACTCACGCAATTTCCATCGAGCTCAGCTAGGTGTAATCTAGATATTTAAGCTCAATGCTTGTTGCACTAGCAACTGATCTCCAGATTAAAACGTCGTGCACTAGGAATTATTAGTGAAGACATTGAAAGAAGCGGAAGACAAAAGAGTAACAGTGGCTCTAACTTTAGTGAAAAATGGAGATAACAATTCTCTTGACTGGAATACGGCACATTCTTTAGGATTACTGGTGTGACTTTTGGTCGCGTATTAGCAAGACTGCAAAGATGAATAATCCTTTCCTGACAGGGTTTAAGAATTTTAAAAAATTTGCCCTTGTTTGCCACACGATATCTGGAGAACACATATATCCCAAGACATTCTTTCACAACAAAGAAATCAGTAAACTTTCAGAAACAAATGCATTATTTGGATTACAAAGTCAGGGGTCATTGCAGATTTTGTTGGATTTTAACCTTGCTGTAATAAAAGATCTGAAAGTTCAAGTGTAACTTATTAGAAAGAAGATTAATCATTAGCATTTTTGATTTTTGGATAAATGTGTTCTAGGACGAAATACAATGAAACTGATGATAGTTCACATTTTATGACAGGCAGTAAATTAACTGCCATTTGATTAAAAGGATTTATTGGGCTTTTTGTATTGGCTTGTATATAATATGTTGGTATATAATATTGCTTCAAAAGGATTATAAGGGGACTGTTAAAAGTACGACTTTAAAAGAAGAATGAACTAATAAAATTATTCTTTGAATGGACAATGCATTTGTATGTTAATTGTGCATGTTGGTTTATTTGTATGTTTAGAGACAGAGAGAGTATGCTGTGCAGCTCACAGTATCCTATTTCAAGCTGAAAAAGTATGAGTCAGATGAACATTTGTCAGTACAGTTTTGACCCCCACAATTTTCATTTGTCCTCCAGTTCTGACACCAATGTTTTTTTTTTTTTTTTACCTTCCATTTTACACCCCAGTGGGATACATTGAACTGTGAATTATGTGTATACATGGTGTGTGTTATGTGTATGCATGAAGGTGTATATTATATGTATGCATGAAGGTGGGTATTATTTGGATGTATGAAGATGTTTTATTTCTATTCATGAAGGTGTGTATAATTATAGAAATGAAGGTTTTTTATGTATCTATGAAGATATATTTTTTGTATGAATGAAGGTGAGTATTATTTGAAAGGAAGAAGATTTATTATTTGTATGCATGAAAGTTTGCATTATTTGAATGAATGAAAGTGTGTGTTATTTGTATGCATGAATGTATGCATTATTTGTATGAATAAAGTGTGTGTTTTCTGTATGCATGAATGTGAGAATTATTTGGATGTATGAATATGTGTTATTTGTATGCATGAATGTGAGTATTATTTGGATGCATGAAGATGTGTTATTTTTATGCATGAAGGTTTCTATTATTTGCATGTATGAAGGCATGTGTTATTTGTATGGATGAAGGTGTGCTGTTTGTATGTATGAAGGTGTGTACTATTTGTATGCATGAAGATGTGTATGAAGGTTTGTGTTATTTATATGCATGAAGGTTTGTATTATTTCTGTGAATGAAAGGGTGTATTACATTTAAACATGAAGGTGTGTGTTAACTGCATAAATAAAGGTATGTGTTAATTGCATGATTAAAGGTGTGTGTTAATTGCATGAATGAAAGTGTGTTAATTACATGAATAAAGGTGTCCATTATATGTATGCATTTTTTGTGTAGTATTTGTATACATGAAGGTTTGTATCATTTGTTCGAATGAAGGTGTGTATCATTTGTACGAATGAACATATTATATGTATGCAAGAAGGTGTGTTATAGTTTTGTTTGAAAGTGTGTATCATTTGTATGTTTGAAGGTGTGTATTATTTTATAAATGAAGGTGTATATTATTTGTATGCATGAAGGTTTCTTTAATTTGTATGAATGAACGTGTGTTATTCGTATGCATGCAGGTGTGTATTATTTGTATGAAGGTGCGTATCATTTTGTATGCATGAAGGTTTATTTTATATGTATGCATGAAGATGTGTATTATGTGCGTGCATGAAGGTGTGTATCATCTGTGTACATGAAGGTGTGTGTTATTTGCATGCAAGTTGGTGTGTATCAATTGTGTACATGAAGGTGTGTATTATTTGCATGAAATTTGGTGTGTATCATCTGTGTACATGAAGGTGTGTATCATTTGCATGCAAGTTGGTGTGTATTAATTGTGTATACGAAGGTGTGTATTATTTGCATGCAAGTTGGTGTGTATCAGTTTTGTACATGATGGTGTGTATTATTTGTATGCATGAAGGTGTGAATTATTTATATGCAAGAAGGTGTGTATCAATTGTGTACATGATGGTGTGTATTATGTATGTGAATGAGTTAAATTTTGCAGGTAAACAGGATATACAGGATAGAGCCTTTCCAATAACTTTAAAAAGTCCATATAGAGTCCTTTCCAAGGCTCCATCTATGACTTTATTAAGTCCCAACAGAGTCCTTTCCAAGAACAACTGCCTCCTTTATAATTTTAATTAACCACTGGTGAAAAAGAGCTCACAAAATTTATTTGTTTACATTAACTGACCTTGACTTCTTCTGCATCTGGACTGTACAACCTTGGTCTGGCCAAAATGTTTAACTTTTCCATGAGTTGTAAAATAATGTCCTTGTAGTGATGGAAGTCTGGGTGTTTCTCTTTTGTCCAGATGGCATCTATAAATAGATATTGTATCTCATAAAGATATTCAAGCCAATAAAACAACATGTTGTGTTTATTGGTATATGGTGTATTTATGCTTACATGTATATTTGTGTATGGTGTATTATGTTTATGTGTGTGTGTGTGTGTTTGTGTGTTGTTATGATGGAAGTCTGGGTGTTTATCTTTTGTCCAGATTGCATCTGGAAAGAGATATTGTTTCTCATAAATATATTAAAGCAAATAAAACAACACAGTGTTTATTGGTATATAGCGCATTATGCTTACATGCTGTCCAAGGCAATGATGCTTGAAGTATGCTACAACTGACATGCTGTCCAAAGCAACCACAGCACAGGGATACCGTAAGAGTCTGACATCCCCTGAAAACCTAGGGTCCTACTGACAATGACTGACATTTCATTGATAATTCCTTAAAAGTTTTGGTCAAAATATTTGATATTTCATTGAAAATTTTGGCAAGCTTACAAACAAATATCACCGATATTGTGGGAAGATTTTACTAACATTTTGACCAAAATGTTCATTAAAATTTTGTTGAATCACCAGTGTAAGTGATGCATAGTATCCTCCATGACAAAAACAACCATCAGATCTCATGACTACACCTGTCTGTGATCTGTAGCATCCTCCATGATAAATACAAACCTCAAATCTAGTGACTACACCTGTCTGTGATATGTAGCATCCTCCATGATAAAGACAACCATCAAATCTCATGACTACACCTGTCTGTGATCTGTAGCATCCTCCATGATAAATGCAACCATCAAATCACATGACTACATCTGTCTGTGATGTGTAGCATACTCCATGATAAATACAAACATCAAATATCATGACTACACCTGTCTGTGATGTTTAAAATCCTCCATGATAAATACAACCACCAAATTTCATGGCTACACCTACCGATGATGTGCAGAATTCTCCGGGATAAATACAACCATCAAATCTAGCAACTACATCTGTCTGTGATTTGTAGCATACATGATAAATACAACCATCAAATCTAGTGACTACACCTGTCTGTGATGTGTAGCATCCTCCATGATAAATGCAACCATCAAATCTAGTGACTACACCTGTCTATATTCTGTAGCATCCTCCATCATAAATACAACCATCAAATCACATGACTACATCTGTCTGTGATGTGTAGCATCCTCCATGATAAATGCAACCATCAAATCACATGACTACATCTGTCTGTGATGTGTAGCATACTCCATGATAAATACAAACATCAAATATCATGACTACACCTGTCTGTGATGTGTAGCATACTCCATGATAAATACAACCATCAAATCTCATGACTATACCTGTATGTGATCTGTATTATCCTCCATGACAAATGCAACCATCAAATCATATGACTACACATGTCTGTGATGTGTAGCATCCTCCATGATACATGGTTGATATTAAAGGGAAATAACTCTAGGGTAAAACACAGATGCACAATAACATTACAATGTACATAAATTCACTTGATGTCAATAATGTTGTCCATGTTTTAATACAGAGCATAAAAGATGCATTATGTTTGCAGGTTTTAACATGACATTTAACACAGTATTGGAATACTGAACCTGTGACCCTTGGAGTTCAAGTCTGAATATGTACTTACCGAGTTACCATGGATGCAGGCTGGACGGATAGGACTAATGTGATATGTTCTACCATAGTCGGAGTGTAAACATAAAGCAAAATAGATGACGGAAAGGAGGTGTAATATTGACTGGACCTAAAAGATAACAATCACATCATTCACTTGTGTGACATATTTCCATAAGGCACTACAATCTTGTCTTTCCACAGACCCAATCACATTTCAATGGGTATTATAAATAGAAATAGTCTGGAAAACTGCACTCTATGTGTAATATAGGGCATTATAAACAGACATAGTCTGGAAAACACTATGTGTAATACAGGGAACTATAAATAGTCTGGAAAACTGCAATGAATGTGTAATATTGGGCATTATAAACTGAAATAGTCTGGAAAACTCCGTTCCTGGTATGGGATAGCAATATTTGGACTGTTGTTGTTGTTTTAGGGTTTAATGCCATTTTTTAAGCACACGATAGGCTATACATGGCAGCCAGTATTAATGGTGGAAGAAGAATCCCGGAAAGAACCACCAGCCCTAGAGAAGCTACTGGCAAGCTTTGTCACATACCCACATTGGCCAAATCCGAGACTCGAACCCAAGCAGACAGAGGTGAGATGGCAGTGATCCTTAACGGAGAGCGCTGTAGACCACTCGGTCAACCTATTTGGACTGTAATTTCCATTATCAAAATTCTCAGATTACATCTAATGTAGTGTGATATCACTTATATGCATGAATGTAGTGTCAACAGCCTCCAATTGTCTATGACTAAATACAAATACTGCGAACAATTTACCAACGCTTAATGTAGGAATGTATTACATTACAAGGAGACCAGGTTTTTGTAAATAAGTTAGAAACATACACACCTATCAGTTGAGAGGTAAGTTTTCCTTTCTCCTTGAATTCAAACCACATGCTCCGGACTGCAGGGTAGTTGTTAAGAACAAACATCTCAGCGGTGATGAGGGACTTCAGGGCATCAATCAACCATTTTGGATCAAGCACAATCCAATCCCTCAAACTTTCCACACTGAAAATTACAATATAAATGTTTATTATTAGACAGAAATGGATATGACTGTTCTCTTGCTCTATGAAGCAGTTAAAATAATTCCATCAGGTTTAAGAGAAACAATTGGTGAATGAGGGAGCTAATTGAACTACTTATTTTCTAGCTGTATGTAATATGGGCACTCTACATATATTAAGAACCTATAAGAGAGTGGCTGGTGTAAGGTGAAGTTATTTACATTCGTAACATGCACGATGGAGAGAATGTTGGTGTAGCTACATGTATTTTCAAGCTTATTGGCTGCAGTTTCTTTGGATATTGTACTTGTGGAAATTGTGCATAATCTAAGCACACAGCGAACTAAAATGACTGCTCCCTTAGCAGCTATTAAAATTGGGAAACAATATTGCCGGACAAGGTAATACAAGCATTTGAAAGTGCATATAATGAATTAACAAATATATCAAATATAAGAATTTCAAAGAAGATTATCGGCTTGTTTATATGTATTTTTTACAATTTACCTCTGAAGACCAGGAACTGAAGATGACTGAGCAAAGCTAGCAGTGTTTTTTTGAAGATGCACATCTCAAGTAAGGCCAAGCTGTATAATCTGTGACCCATACGACACACATCAATCATATCACAAAAGAAAGGGAATTTGGTTTGGATTTTTTAAACATAGCTTAACCAATTATTCAGTCATATTCCTATGATGTCTGCAGTGTGGCAGTTTATAGTGATGTCTAGCACTGGGTCATCATGCCCTAGGCATGTTGCATAATGTTTCACACAGTAACATTATCCTGACACCAGGCTGACCTGTCCTAACACTAATCTCTTAATGCTGAATGCCAAACAAGGCAGCCAGACCTGTCAACCCTAACAAGATCATCTCAGTAAAACAGCCAATATTTTTCTGTAAGTTTGACCAGGTTTTCCATAAGCTGTAACAATATATCATGTACTACGATTGTTAAGTTGGTAAACGTGTATTTAAAATGTTCGTTATTCAAAACCACAGGGACTCGTATCAGTGCTTACAATTTACCTGTTGTACATGTACTAATATAACAGATAAACGTGTATGACTGATAGGTAAACTGTAAGCACTGATACAAGCATCGTTGTTTCAAACTGATTCATCAACAGTAAACATTATGTTCATCTAAAAATTGTGTCAAGTACACATACACCTTCAGTTCTAAAGCCTTTGCAGTTTAATGACTTGTTGCTATCTCTCAACAAGAAGCAACTCTTGGAATTGTTTGCTTCATTTCACATGATGGCTATTGTATATTCTGCCATGTGACATACTCAAATCGACATGTGATGTCTAAAAAACATAATTGTGTCCCTTCTTGATTTTATTCAGAACCAATCTAAATATTCCTTTATTCTACAGTACTGATTCTTAAAGCTTTTTTTAGAGGCTTATTTTTTCCTATCGCTATTAACATGTACCAGAAGCTGGATATCATTTTTTAGAAATTAAATATGATATATACTCGCATACAAGACCTGCATACTGAACAGGTATAAGCACTAAGAAGTGCATGACCTGCGTATAAGCTGACCTACAACTCCGAGACATCTTAAGATGCACGAGGGAAGTTCTAAATCTATTTATTTTGACAAACTTATTCTTAAAAATAAACATGTATACTTATCTCGAGGTTGCCATGCATGATTATTAAAAAGAAATGGTATGAACTTCTTTGAAAAGTAATTTATTTAATTTTGTTTTCTTATTGTTTCTGCCTAATTTAGATTTGTATATAATTTAAGCGAACAATGACAGGAATTTAGCGATTGCGAGTTGCTGTAACACTACCTCTTGCTTCTGACTCGATTATTGTTTGTTTATGCATTGCTGCATTGGACATTTTATATCAGTGCACCGGTACTTTGCTTTGAAAATGTAAATACCTAACTCATTAACATGTAATCCCAGTAGTCCAACACAATGAACAAACAAAATGAATACGGTTTGATTCAACCCTTGCAATTAGGCTACTGAATGTATTTGCATAATGGCGCCAATGTATTTACATTGTATATTTGATTATGTGCTGAATTAAGTACATCCCTTGGAATCGGATCATGGGCACCATTATGCTAAACTTTAATGATATCTCCAAAATACGATAATAAAGTTTCGGAAATAATGATTCGAGAGTTATGCTAATACCATAAAAGTAGAGACATAGTTTGCTTTGATGTAAGTGACCTTACACCATAACTGTCAACTTTCACACGGGGAGGAAGAAAAAAATCTCCAGATTGTTGGGGTCACTCCAAGCCTACCTAATGATTTCTTAATATCTTCCAACTTTTGCAAAGAACTCCCGATTATTACATTATGTCTTTGATTTTCATTTCTTCTAAACAAGAAATGTCCTACATGTTATGTTGTGTCACATATAAATTATTGTTGTGACGAAATAATTACTTTGCTATATAGAATTCGCTTCTTCACTAAATATAATGTTAAGTTTAAACATTATTCACATAAATTAATGTTTTTACCTCTACAGTAATACAAAATAATAAAATAAGCCAGAACAAGAAAATAAACCACAACAATAAAATCTTCCACAATTAATTTCAATCCGAAGAATGATCATTATGATTGCTGTAACTCCATATGTTATAGTGCCATTCCCATGAAATAAACTTACAAGAGTGAACGCCTGGCATTTTTATACCCTATATACTAATGCTAATTGCTATCATTAAATTAAAAGATGGACTGAAAATAGATACCACACAGCAAATGTGTCCTCAAAAAACTAATTCAGAATACATATTTTATAGTAAACAATAATACATGATTTACGAGTTGAAAATAAAGGAAGAAGGTCGGATATACAAAGAGTGGAAAATAGTTGTCACATGTACGGTAGCTTGAGGGTGGCTATTTTGGTACCTTCAGTTCAACGAAATTGGGAATCCTGTATTTGATAATCAATTTCTGGTGCTTGCCTAACACACAACAGTGTAGAACATGGTTTCTTTGAATTATGGCTGAGGGCCAATTGTTTTCACAAAATAGTTGCATGGATAAGCATTAACTTTAATTAGTCACAATGGCTTTCTTGCTTGCTTATTTAAGACAAATCTTTAGCTATTGTGCGGTTTGACAACAGCTGACCACAATATGAAAATAGGGAACATCCTAGGGGAAAATAGGGCACGTCATAGGGAGACATTTTGAGTCTTTTTGACAGTTCCACGCATATTGGACCAGGAAGATCGATCAATATTTAGTGAAAACAAGGCTTTAAAAATGCCATGAAATACTTCCTGATTTTAGGTTCCAATCTCTAGTTTTTATTCAGTCTCTCTGCTTGGCTTCTGAAAACTTCATAGGTATGTCTTTTATAAAACTACAGTAATCATGCTAATATTATGGAATAAAAGGCAATTACACATCAATGTACTGGTATAGTTACCAGTTAAAATTCCCTGTAATCACAAGCCAGTCTGAGGGTTTTAATGCTTAACAGGCCTTAGCTACAATGTCGTAGCCTCAACTTGATTTGTTGTGGCTGAGGCTACAAACTGATCCCATATCATTACAAACTGATCCCATATCATGTAATGGAGCAAAAGATTCATCACTAAAGTCAGAAAATCAAACAGCATTGAAATCTACTACACAAGTGTAATCATGTTGTGAAAAGAAGTTTGGCTTATTTTAAATGTATTAAGCCATTACACGCTAAAATAAAATGGCATGGTTACACTAACCTCACCATGTCCGCCATGACAGATAACGCGATATTCTCGCCATGACACCTTTTCTACGTAAGTCTTGCCAGACGATATTTGGATAGTCTGTGCTATGTTATTATCAATCAAGTGGTGAATAATTGCATCTTGGTGGAATTTCCAAATTGCCGATAAACCGGAATTACGTTTAGTGCGCATAATTTCTGGCTCAAACCGCGCCCAATTTTTACTATGATTTTTTTATGTTTCCAAATAAGGCCTCAATGTCCTTTTATGACACAAACAAATGAGGCTGAGAACGGAAGTAATCATTATTTGAACTAATATGGCAGATGATCTAAAAGAAAACATCGGATAAAAAAGGTAAATGAGATTTTACAACTATTTCTACAATGATTTTCGATATTTCCAGTATTAAATATGAGGACTACTCAATTTATTGGATTATATGCAAGGAATATGTCCAAATTGTTGATATTAGGCTAAAAGAGCACCAGGTGTGAATCATACCGGGCTTGCTCCATTGACACATAAATTATCATGCTAGTACCCTGTCCACGAGGAAGGAATAAGGGTACTAATATTAGTACGATACTGGCCTGTACTACTTGTCGCAAAATGAAAGACTAATTCACTGACTATCAACAAAGAACACACCAGAACATCAAGCTATTTTGTTGTGTGGAAAGTTATGATGTTTGTTCAGCTAAAACACTAAACTAAAATTGATTGATGTTGATCTTAGTTGATCTTTATGAGAATTTTAGCCTTTATTATTACCACTCTTCGTGAGCATGAAAATTATGATGGTTATGTGCCTTGTACAATTAAAAGTGTGTTAATAGTTTCGACCAAGTGAATAAAATCAGTCGAAGCTGATGCAGCCAACAATACTAAAACAATACTTCTATCTAAATGAGCACAAATAAAACACATGTCAAGATTAATCACTTTCGCCATGTTGTCGTTTGAGTGCTCAACATCAAAGGAAGCCAATCCAGCCAACAACACTATGTCAATCGGTTATTAAAGAAGAATTAAAGCCATACTTCCACGAGTGGTATGCTAAACAGGTCACGGTCATCATTATGGAAAAAGATGTTAGTGGTCACACAGTGCACAGTATTAGTACCCCTTGCAATTCATGCTGAATGCATGATTGCAGCACACACCTCAGTGAGTGAAAGATCAGACCTAATTATCAGTGAGAATGCTGGACTTGTTTAATTCAGCATTTTAGGATTACATACTTGAGAAGCATTTGTGAGTACCATGTGGCTTGATTGACACGATGTTGATACAGTGGCTTTGTAGGAAAATCTTTGAAGTGAGAGCTTTAATACTCTGCTGTAATTAGTGAATATGTATAGTGTTTCATTAATAACAAATAGTGTTTCAGGTTTCAAAAAATAGTTATAGTATTGTTGTTCTTTTGGATTAAAAATGAATGGATAAAGTGAAATGTGCTTTAAGAGGACTTAAATGTTTCAACAACAGTTGTACTCGAATGAAGGATCTATTTGAATAAGTATTAAATTTGATTTTCATATTCTATTATTTTTTATGCTTTTTTTCTTTAATTTTCAGTACTACTATTGTTTGAATACCTTATGCTTTTTCTCTATTTTCTATCTATCCTTTCTTACCTCGTATAACGATTTAAGACAGTGAGTGTAAAATTACAGCTATCAGATACCTTATCGAACGTATGCATTGAAACAATAAAAAATGTTTATAATTCTTGTTTCAAAAGGTAAAAAATATAAAATAAACACATGTAAAAGCATATATTGAATTAACAGATTACAGTATTGACCTTGAATTATCAAATACTAGCAGCTGTGTTAATCTCTAGGAATGAAACACTAAGAAAACGTGATGGGGTCATAATCCTACGTGGCTCATTTTTTGCTGGGGATTTAAATTTGTGATTTGGGGCAACAACAAAAACCACGAAAATTTGTCCCCCATGAAAACTGATGATACTACAGTATGCAGATTTTACTGAAACAATTATATTTCCATAGTTTTTCCTTTTATTATTTAAGTCAGTATTTTAAGGATCATTTCGTAGGACTTACTGAATCAGAAGGGTTTGTAGAGCTGGGCAACTATTAGTACCATTTTTATAAGTCTTTGATATGACTCAGCCAGTGTTCGAACCTGCGACCTCCGGAGCATGAGGCAGATACTCTAAAAACTAGTCCAATGGGAATTAAAAGTTCTTTGAACAATACCTAAGATATACATGATCTGTTCTGAACAACCAGGATAAACAATTAGGAAGACAGAGAAAATTATTTTTTAAATTCAAACCCCTGCAAAATACAAAACTGAAGAGCACCACCCTCAAACATGCAAATAGTTTTCTTAGTCTTAGAACATCATGTATAATGTTCTGAATAAAATGTTAAACTAACATTGATATTATGCATGAAAATAAGTTAATTATGCTTCTTTTGCTTACACAATATACCTTGAGGTAGTATTACACGTGTAATGACCTTAATAATGGGGGAAATTAGAAGTCCTAGAATGCAGGAATGAATTCAATTTGCATTTAAGCAAAGGAATATATAGCGAAAAAGTTACTCTTCATTTATTTGTAATTATATTAAGAAATAAACGGTGACAATGCAATATCACTTTTTTCGATATTCTAATGTCAGAACAACAAGCACACGTTTTAACCTCTGACCTGCATGAACCACATCTGTTCCATTCCTTTCAAACTAAACAACTTATTGGTGACATATCAGGAATAACTGTGGCAAGTTTCATCTTCCTGTCTTTCAGCATAATCTAGGTTGCTATGATGATAAAAAAATGCAATGTTCAATTTTAAAATAGCTCGCTTTTTATCAAAAGGGGTAGGGATGGGGGATGGGCTTATTAGGCACTTTGACATTAATAAATACAGTTCTATCGGGGAAGATACAGATGAATATTCAAAAGGACAGTTTTGATGCTTGCCACTTGTTTTGGCCATACCACCAACATTAAATAATACAATTAATAATACCTGTGTGTTCTTTATGGGGTTACTCTACAAAATATGAAATTCTGAGAGAGTGAGGTGAGGTGAAATTGTCTACATTTACATCCTTGTGTTAATTTTTTTTAGCTTGAATTAGTCTAATGTACATCATTTTTAGCAGTAATTAAAATCGAGAAACAAACCTGACCAGGCTAGACAATACCTGCTTCTGAAGCAAATAATGAATTACCAAAACTATAAATATAAAAGATGTTAACAGCTCTTTGTATTTTACAATTTATCTCTGAAGTCCAGGAAGGGAAAATGACCAAGTAGAGCTAGCTGTATTTAGAAAGTTGGACATCTGAAGTAAGGCTAAGATGTATACTCTGAATTCTATGTATTACACACACCAATCATACAACAAAATAAAGGCAACTAAAAGTTCTTTGTGCAATACCAAATGTATACAAGTTCTTTTTAAATATCAGTATAAACAGTGATGAAAACTGAGGAAATTCTTTTTCTTTATAAATCTAACCCTATGCAAAGTTCAAAATTGTAGAGCACCACCAATAGTTGGTTTCACTCCAGTAATTATTAAGGGAGTTAATTGGTCCCATCAATATCAAGCTACCTGCAATATTTGGTTTGAAATTAAATAATAATTAAGGGAGTTAATTTGACACATCAGTCTCAAGCCACCTGTAATATTTGTTTGAAATCCAGTCATAATTAAGGGAGTTAATTGGACACATCAGTCTCAAGCCACCTACAATATTTATTTGAAATCCAGTAATAATTAAGAAAGCTAATTGAATTGATCAGTATCAAGCTATCTGTAATTAATTGAACACATCAATGGCATCCTGCATATAACATCCGGTTAAACTCTAATAATTTATGGAGATAACTGGGCTTGTCAGTATAAACTGTCTATAATATTTGATCACAATCCAATAATAATGAAGGGAGATAATTGGGCTCATATGAATCAAGCAGTCTGTAATATATTTTGTCAAAATCCAAAAATAATCAAGGGAATTAATGAGATTTTCAGTGTGAAGCTGTCTGTCTGATGACCGGTGGTAATCGCTCTGCTAAATGATGCAGAATAACAACAGTGAAATGTGGACATGGTTATTCTGTGTCAATGAAATTGGGATGACTTCATCTGTATCCAGTACCATACAACATTCAGTTGGAATCATCCAAGATCTCATCATTATCCAGTAGCATACATAACTGAGCCGATATCTGACACTAATCGGGGGAGTTATTATGCAACGAAATCATACAAAGCATGTACATTATTATGAACATAACAAATTCAGTGGAAATCATCCAATGCCTCCTCATTAACCATTATCATAACAAATTCAGTGGAAATCATCTAATACCTCATCATTATCCATTAGCATAACAAATTCAGTGGAAGTCATCCAATGCCTCATCATTATCCATTAAAATACCAACTGTTGTGGAACTCTGACAACAATCATGGGGGTTATTCATTCTATAGAAAATAAAGTGGGTGAGTTTGAAAATTAGAGGCTATAACTTTACTTAAATACTGACAATCAAATTCCATAAGAATCTCATCACTACGACCATGTAAACAAAACTTGGTTTCAAGTAATCAAGGGAGTTTATTACAACAATACGGATTTAAAGTAACAGTGGGTGTGCGTGTGTGTGTGTGTGTGTGTGTGTGTGTGTGTGTGTGATTTGGATTTTAACATTGTAACACTTTTCCAGTCATATCGCTAAGATAGCTGCAGTGTGACAGTTTAAATTGATGTCTAGCACTGGGGCATCATGACACAGACATGTAGCATGATGTCCCACAAAGTCACATTATCCTGAAACCAAGCTGACCTGTCCTAACACTAACTTCTAAATGCTGAGCGCCAAGCGAGGCAGCTGTTAGTACCTTTTTTAGAAGTCTTTGATATGACTCTGCCAGGATTGAACCCATGACCTCCTGCATCTCTTTTCTTAAAGTGATAGCCAGACAAGCAAAATGCAACAAATAATTTATCTGCATAGAATATACTGTGAAACTTTATGAAGAAACTACTGTAATGTGAATTAAATCCCAAATAGTTCAAACATTTCTTTCACAACTCTAAAAGGATGGATTATTCCCAATTAATTACAGTGCTGTAACGAATGAATTCCAATCTTGAATTTGTTGAAGTACCAATAGCCTGGAATAGTGATGATGTTCTAACAGTCTTGAACACAGTGATATAATCCAAAATATCTCTAAATAAATTCACAATAACCCCAAACAATGCTGAGCACCAAGTAAGGCAGCTGCTAGTACCATTTTTAGAAGTCTTTGGTATGATTCATCCAGGATCGAACCTCCCACATCGACTTTCTTAAAGTAAGAGAAAAGAGTGAAAGCCAGACAAGTTTAGCAAAATGCAACAAATAATTTATCTGCATAAAATATAATGTGAAACTTTATGAAGAAACTACTGTAATGTAAATTAAATCCCAAATAATTCTAAAATTTCTATCTCAAATCTAAAAGGATGGATTATTTCCAATTAATTCCAGTGCTATCTTGAATGTGCTGAAGTACCAACAGCCTGGAATAGTGCTGATGTACAAACAGTCTTGATCACAGTGATATAATCCAAACTGTCACTAAATAAATTCACAATAACCCACAAAATGTTATTTAGTTTGAATGTATTACTGAGCACTTTGTAATTTCAATGAATAATTTAAATAAATAGATCCTGCCATATATTAACTGAAATACAGTAAGGGACTGATTCCACTTAAGATGTTAAGATAGCAATAAATAATTTTTATGTAAACAACTTTCCTTTAAAAATCTAAGACTCGAAAAGAGGTCAAGGATATTCTGAAATGATGTGTTAAGAGCATCATGAAATTTCCAACTTGCAGCCAAACTTATTTTCAATTGCCAAAACCTATGGATATACACTCATATAATCAGTTGATAATGTTTCTAAAGCAAGCAAATCTAGGATCAATGCAATAATAAATGCTGGGTTCGAATTAAAAATGATAAATACAATTTATAGGACAAATGTATAAACACTACACTCAGCAATACTTATACATTATATAAATTCATCAGCTATTGGTATTTTTACCTAAAGTAGAGAATGTTGCCTGTCTTTCTTCCTTAAACAAGACTGGTACAATAATTATTTACCCAAAGGGACTGTCTTTTTACCTAAAGTAGAGAATGTTGCAAGTCTTTCTTCCATACACAAGACTGGTACAATAATTATTTACCCAAAGGGACTGTCTTTTTACCTAAGGAGAGAATGTTGCAAGTCTTTCTTCCATACACAAGACTGGTACAATAATTATTTACCCAAACGGACTATCTTTTTACCTAAAGTAGAGAATGTTGCCAGTCTCATGCTGAAACCTAAGAAACAGCTCAAGTTGTTCTGTGGTCTTGATCGGAACAGCTCCTCCCTGATTCAGTTCCTCAACTAGACTGTGTGGAATGACCTAACAAGAAAGAATTAATAAAAATAGTTTTGCCATGGCTAAAGTTTGTCATTAGAGAAATTCCCCATGTGATTTTGTTATCTTTTGCTAGACAGGATCACTTTGTTTTTCATGATGACTTATTATCATTAGTTTTAATTACATTCAACACATTTTATTTGTCTCTTTCTCACTCTGTCTCTCTCTCTCTCTGTGACAATATCACAAATAACATAAGAACTGTAATGATGATAACACACAAAATTATAACAAGAGGCCCAACATGGTCTTAGACTACTCACGTGGCTGAATCTGCTCAACAGCCAATTACATGATGTTCAAAAAAATATGACTAAAATGTAAAGAATTAAATTTTAAGAAATCATTTATTGAAAACCTTATCTTTATACAACCATCCAAGTGGAGTAGCGATAACAAGGTTTTCTAGATGGCTACTAAAGCAGTCTTATTGAACATCATGTCAGCACTCCTTATATTTAGAACCAACTAAACATAATATGTTATTTAGCGAAAACCTCATGTTGATAGAACCATCCATATAGGATATCCTGCTTGCTTATCATGGACACAAACAGTAGACATCATATACTTAAATTTGGTAGAAAGATTACAGTATTTGGTAGAATATGATTTTGCATTTACTGTACCTTGATGCCAGAGGCTTTAAGCTTCATGAGTGCTTCTTCCAAGGGAAGCCAATTAGCAGGTAATTCCTCTCCCCAATATGGCTGCCCTGAAGCCAGTTGGAAAATCTGTTTTTTCAAGATCTCTAACTGTGGGTCAAGCTGGGAATTGTCGATAGCAAGAAAACTCACAAGGTGTTGTAAGCATGGTTTATCCTTCAAAATGCGGCAAATCTGCTGAAAATACTTGTTGGCAACCTCTTCACGCATATCCTAAAAGAGAAAGAATGTATAATATAGAAAAAACACCTGCTGATATAGTAAATGACATGTCAAGGTTGCAAGATACATGAAATGAATTGGATCTGAGGCTGGGATATGAATATACAACAAGTCCTTTGAAGAGAATACTCCTCCAACTTGAAGTCAAAAACTAACAAAATACTTGACATATGGATTACAATACCCCTCTGTGTGCTGAAAACATGCTACCTGGCATAAAAAATTACAATACCCCTTAGTGTGAAGAAAACATGCTACTTGTGTATGGATTACAATACCCATCTGTGTGTATAAAGAATACTACTTGTGTATGGATTACAATACCCCTCTGTGTGTAGAAAGCATGATACGTGGCATATGGATTACAATACCCCTGTGTGTAGAAAGCATGGCACGTGGCATATGGATTACAATACCCCTGTGTGTAGAAAGAATACTACTCGTGTATGGATTACAATACCCCTCTGTGTGTAAAAAGCACGATACTTGGCACAATGGATTACAATACCCCTCTGTGTAGAAATCATGCTACTTGGCGCAATGGATTACAAGACCCCTCTTTTTATAAAAAGCATGCTACTTGGCATAATGGATTTAAATACCCCTCTGTGTGCAGAAAACATGCTACTTGTGTATGGATTACAATACCCCTCTGTGTGTAGAAAGCATGCTACTTGTGTATGGATTACAATACCCCTCTGTGTAGAAAGCATGCTAATTGGCATGATCAGAAGCAGTAACATCAATGTTCAAGGGAGTTGGCACCAATCCCTGTATTATAGGAGATCACTAAGTAAAGCCACATAGTTGAGCAGGTAAATTGGCTTCCTAAGCTCAAACGTTTTAGTCTAGGAGTGAAGGATGATCTGGGAAGTAGTTGTTGTTTTACTAAACTATTTAAAGAAACATTCTCAAAACAGGTCTGAAGGAAGGTTTAATTAACCAAGTTATCTTGATTGTTGTAAATAACTTTTATAATTTTTGCTAACCAAATGTCCAGTTCTAAATCTATCTATAATCACATTACAAAAAAGTCTGAATGTCTGTCATTTTTTATCCCTTTTCCAAGTGAAGAATAATGAATTTTGACAGTGCAGTTTGATCTTGTAGATTCAATCAAGCTTATTTCAATATTTAATCCTTGTATGGTTTGGCTCAGTAGTTTCTGAGAAAATCTGACAGACAGATGGATAGTTACACGGTCGATACTAACATGGAGAACCATAAAAGTAATATGCCATCCGCCCTCCCATGGGATCAAACAAACATGATTACATAATTGCTAGCAACCGTATTTCCAAACTGTCTTGTATATCCACTTTAAGTGCTGTTGTTGCTGTTATCTTGGATTCAATGCCATATCCCGAAGCAAGAAAGGTCATGCAAGGCAGCCAGTATAACTGGTGGATGAGAAACAGCAAAACCCATTGTTAAGTTACTGGCAGCTTTCTCACATACTGAACCCAAGACAAGAGCTTACTTCCAGGGGCCCCGAGTGGCCGAGTGGTATAAAGCACTCTCCGTTATGGATCACTGCCAACTCACCTCCATCTGCGTGGGTTCTAGTCTCAGATGCAGCTAATATGGGTATCTGAGAAAACTTGCCAGTAGCTTCCCGTGGGACTGGTTCTTTCCTGGGTTTTCCCAGGTTCTTCCTCCACCAATAATACTGGCCGCCATGTATAGCCTATTGTGTGCTGAAATATGGCTTTAAACCTACAACAAAAAAACTTACTTCCAAGGTTACAGAAAAGGAGAAAAATGTCACACAGTCATTTATTTGGCAATTTGTGAATGTGAGTGGTGTATTTATTTGTGTCTTTTACAGGCATCATGTCAAGCAATTCTAACAATGTATCCAAACACTAAGTATGCTATTGTATACTGACCTCTACAGCCAACACATCAAGCCATGATGACAATGTATCCAAACACTAAGTATGCTATTGCATACTGACCTCTACAGCCAACACATCAAGCCATGATGACAATGTAACCAAACACTAAGTATGCTATTGCATACTGACATCTACAGACAACATATCAAGCCATGGTGATAAGGTATACAAATACTAAGTATCTTTTGCGTACTGACCTCTACAGGCAACACATCAAGCCACTCTGACAATGTATGTAACCTAAGGATAATGTTGCATACTGACTTCTACAGGCAACACATCAAGCCATGCTGACAAAGTATGTAACCTAATGATAATGTTGCATACTGACTTCTACAGCAACACATCTAGCCATGTTGACAAAGTATGTAATCTAAGGATAATGTTGCATACTGACATCTACAGGCAACACATCAAGCCATGCTGACAATGTATGTAACCTAAGGATAATGTTGCATACTGACCTCTACAGGCAACACATCAAGCCATGCTGACAAAGTATGTAACCTAAGGATAATGTTGCATACTAACATCTACAGGCAACACATCAAGCCATGCTGACAATGTATGTAACCTAAGGATAATGTTGCATACTGACATCTACAGGAAACATATCAAGCCATGCTGACAAAGTATGTAACCTAAGGATAATGTTGCATACTGACCTCTACAGGCAACACATCTACCCATGCTGACAAAGTATGTAACCTAAGGATAATGTTGCATACTAACATCTACAGGCAACACATCAAGCCATGCTGACAATGTATGTAACCTAAGGATAATGTTGCATATTGACTTCTACAGAAAACACATCAAGCCATGGTGATAAGGTATGTAAACTAAGGATTCTGCTGCATGTTAAATAAATTAATATACTTGTTGTATTTTATCCACATGTGTACCAACAAGAATCACAGGTGGAGTCACTGGGATGCCAACATCTAAGGATGACACTGGGGTACTAGCTCCATGGGATTGCAATAGAGTGTTAGCAGCTGGGGATGTCACTGCATTATGAGATTTAGAATCTGTACCAGTTGCAGAGGACTGTGCACAGCAATGTACTGAATTGAGCCAAACTTCAACCAGGTCTGAAAGTGAGCAAAGACAAATTTAATTATATTTTACATTCCTTTACTCTGCAAGTATCACTCAAGCCACATAGTAACATTAGAAAGGATCAGGGATCTTTCTTTCTTTAGTAGCATTTCAGTTAATAGTGGATTCACATCAAAGGCTTTGTTGTCTGAATGCATTATATTAAACTTAATCTGATTTAACTACTTCCTTAATATGTATTGATACACTCTACTTTTCAATTATTTAAGCTTGAATTACAAAAAATGAAGTGGATAACTAATCTGAAACCAAATCTTTCTCGGGTTATGTTCCTTTGATAATCTCTGGTCTTGAAGCAATTAGGAATTTTTTCATTACTGGTACATATAATAATCATTAAATTTCTAGAATACTGAATAATGTAAGCTACAATCTTACTATCAGTTAACTGGAATGGATTAACATTATCTTGAACTTGACACAGACTGTTTTTTATGTTTCCTAGAAATGGATTAATATTACCATGAAAATGACATTACCTTGGACTTGACACAGTTTTACTCCCTCTATATCAAAGAAGCATTCATCATCTTTCACAAAATCTGTGATGTGCTTACTAAGATCTGTGACCAAGAGGTATATAGCACGCCATGTGAGAAAGGTCTGGTGTGTAGTGTAGAATACATATTGGCCTGCAAAGTCCCACATGGCCAATGCTGCATAGTCTACTAAACTCTTCTCCAGCTTGTCTGCCTTCTCAACAACCAACTGAAGGAATTCCATTGTTTCATCAACTTTATTGGTTACATGTATTTCACCCTCCTGAATGGTAACACCACTTGAATCCTTAGCTGGAGGACTCTGATCCACCTTGAATGAAGAGGATTCTCCTGGTTGATGCTTGGTATTATCAGCATCTTGCTCCAAGTATGACTCGGAAATGCTGGCTGATGTATCATCATCGTCACTGTCACTATAATGGAGTGGACCACACAAATCTTCAATTGTCTCCCTTTGATAGATGACCTCTATTTGACCTCTCTGCTCATTGCGGACTTCAGGCCTTTCAGTTTGATGGGTCAGGAGCTTCACGAGACGTTGAACTCGAAACAACTGTTCTGAATCTTTCAGAAAAACAGGAAGATAGATTAACACATATCCAGTCATTTTTGTAAACATTGATACTGGTACGTTAGGAAGAATTATGCATTAGTATTCATGTACCTCTGGACAGGCAGAATCATAAACGCCTGTTTTGTTTCTTTATAAAGCTTTGGGATATGTACACTACAGGAAGATTTATGCATCATAACCCATGCACTTTCAACAGGAAGAACCATGTAACTCCTGTCTTTGTATAACTTGGCGATTTCTACATGACAGGATGAATTATGCATCAGTACTCATATACTTTGGACAGAATAAACATACAACTCCTGTCATTTCTTTGTAAAACATGGTGATTTTTACACTATACAAATTATTTATCGCCATTACTCATACACTTCTGGACAGGTAGAATCAGAAAACTCCTGTCTTATCTTTGTAAAACAAGGCGACTAGAAGGGGATTTATGAATCATTAATCATGGACCTCGACAGGCAGAATTATAAAAATCCCATAGGTTCTTTGTAAAACTTATGAATTTGAACAATATATGAGGAATTGTGTATCATTAGACATGCACTTTGGACATGCATAATTATAAAACTCCTGTCTTTCTGTACAAAGCTAATGTTTTGTACACTGGGTGAGGAATTATGCATTATTACAGATACACTTATGCACAGGCAGGATCATTAAACTCCGGTATTTTGTTTGTAAATCTCAGAGATAATGATGGCCTACCTTCATGCTGTGCTATCCATTCCCCAGTGTCCAGAGCGATTTTGCAACAGTGTTTATATACATCGATTCCCTCTGTACTTGTTCTCTTGGATATATCAACCTGCTGTCCAAGGAGGCGCTTTGTTAGTGTTGTCTTTCCGACCCCATAGTGGCCAACTACCATGACTCGGATGTTATAAACCTTCTCCTTTCCATCTTGCAGAGCTTCTTTGTATAGCTGAAAAGATTTATCATCCATACGAAGGATCTCCACAGGAATGACAGAGCCTGAAATCAAATAATTTCAAAAACTAATGTAAGACAAATTTTACAAAAACTTTTTTTAACAAAGAGACAAACTGATATTTAAAAGGAAAGTATCACATGTGTGCCATTTTATCTTTTGCCAAACTTTTAAAAATTAAAACACCTGAAAATGAAAGGTTCAAATTCATTAAATAAAATGTTAAATCATTTTGTAATGATGTTATGCATATTTAATTTGTGTTGTATGTTGACTTTTCTCCTTGATTATATGCTATGTATATCTCTATTGTGTGAGTGACCTTGTCAGCAATAGAGTTCATAGCCTTCCTGACAAATAGTATGTTGTAAACAAAAGTTACATAGTTAATACATCTCTATGGTCCTAAATTGTATATTAAGATCATTAATACTAGAGGTAAACAAGTTTACATGTATCAGTGTTCTGGACATCACTTGAGTTTGTTGACAACTTTGAGAATGTTCTAGAAATGAACTGTTGACCCTCATCCTTGTCCTAGTATTGTAATAGGTTTTTATATAAGATAATTATAGAAGCAAAGACAAGTAATCATTCCTATTTTAACATCAATATTTAGAGGATGAGTCAGTTTTAGTTAATATTTGAGAGAATTTATTTTATTTTATTCACTAGAATTACAAAAGTGCTCAATAGTTTTGGAGTTAATCACTATTTTTGGGAAAACTGAATCGTTATAATGACATTTAGGATAGTATTAGTGTGATACATCAAAATTGTCAGTACATCAGCACTTTCTTTGTTATTGACACATAAACACATTCAGAACAGGAATTCATCTGGAACACAAGTGGAGTCAATTCAAAACTCAGTGCATTGGAATCTGTGAAAGAACTTTTAGGATTCCTTGGGATTTAATTTACATTACTGTAAGTTCTTTTGAAATGTTCTTTTTGTGTTCTAGGAACAAGTAATCACAAAAATCTAAGAATTTCTTAAAATGGGGAGCTATTACCAAATGCGCATACTCCAAATTTATTAGAGTATTTACTGTAACTTTGTAACAAATTTTGCTTTTTTCATTGGTAGTTCATCTAACCTGGCATTAGACATCACTTATGAATTCTTGCCTGCATATGGTGAAAAACTAAAAATTCTACACTCTTTTCCTTCTGCCATTTAATTGTACATGTAATATGCACACCAGCACTGATTATACATAGGTTTGCCTGTTGCTGTAGGGTTTAATGACATTTTTTCAGAACAGGATGGGCTACACATGGTGGCCAGTATTAACAGTGGAGGAAGAACCTGGTAAAATCCCGGAAAGAACCACCAACCCACTCGAAGCTAATAGCTTTCTCACATACCCACACTGGCCAAATCTGAGGCTCAAGCCCACATAGACAGAGGTGAGATGACAGTGATCCGTAATGGTGAATGCTTTAGACCACTCGGGGCCCCTGGTTTTCCTCTATAAATAATTATCACAATTTCAAGTATTATTTTGTATTAAACTCTATCTACATAATTTATGATGAACAGTGGTATTGCAATTCAGTAGCATGCTACAAGTGGATTCGCAAATTAACAGGGTAAAATTATTGCAATTCAAGAAGTAACCCTACTTTTTAGTTTTTGTTTAGATTCTTACTTTTTCAGTTTATCTTAACAGTGAAATAAAAATTTTATACTGCACAGTGTACTTTTAAATGTGCAACTATGAACTAAGTTTGCAAGAGTTCTAATGCATCACTGCTTTCCAAGTGCACAATGTCAAAACACTTTTGCACAATTGTTTTGAGATTTGCACACTGTGATAGCATTTCTGCAAAATTTGCTTGAGCAGTGCGGATTGTCAAATGATGAGGAGGAAGAAGGGCTTTCAACTTTCAATTAATAACATGGTGACTTCAGAACAAAACCTTGAGAATAATGCCAAAATTCATGTTAAAACCAAGAAGAAAGATGATTCTTGATTGGTAATTCTGCATGTATCTAATGTGTGTGGTATTCAAGCAAAATAGGATATTATTCTGTATGTGTGTTGTGATGCAGGAGTGAGACTGTTGTGATGCTGGAGTGAGACTGTTGTGATGCTGGAGTGAGACTGTTGTGATGCAAGATTGAGACTGCTGTGATGCAGGAGTGAGACTGTTGTGATGCTGGAGTGAGACTGTTGTGATGCTGGAGTGAGACTGCTGTGACGCAAGAGTGAGATGGATGTGATGAAGGCATTAGACTGTTGTGATGCAGAGTGAGACTGCTGTGAAGTGAGAGTCAAGCTGATGTTATGCAGGAATCAGACTTATGTGATGTAGGAGTCAGACTGTTGTAATGATTGAATTAGACTGTTGTGATGCAGGAGTCAGACTTTTGTAATGATTGAATTAGACTGCTGTGATGCAGGAGTCAGAATGTTGTAATGATTGAATTAGACTACTGTGATGCAGGAGTCAGACTGTTGTAATGATTGAATTAGACTGCTATGATGCAGGAATCCGATGCTGTGATGCAAAATGTTATCCTTGACTAGATGGTTTCCCTCACAAATCTAAACATGACCACATAATTGTCCTTCAAACTCCATATCCCTATAATTATACTATCTATAAGCAATACATTTATGTCATAATGGAACAGGGTGCCTCTTCTAAAAAAAAGAATTGAAAGGAATTTTTTAAAATAAAAAAAAAGGAAAAGTACAGCCATATTCAGATCCAAACTAAAGAACAATACGGGAAAAACGGAACACTTGGTAGATATACTCAAATCATGACCAGGCATTTTTTCCAGTGATCCTGTTAAGTCTGAATATTTTTATTAATTTCATAATTTCCGTCTTTGTCGGACCTGCTTTTCTGATGACCTGTATTGCAACACATCTTGAGGCAGGAAAATTCTCTGCGGGTGATTCTTCCCTTGTGTGAGTAAATACATACTTGAATAAACTCTTAGCATCTAGAACATTAGTAATCCGATAATACTGATGCTAAGATTTAGCAAAGTAGAACAAACTTTTGATCAACAAGGATCAGGCCTAAGCCTAACGGTCAGCATATTGCCTACTAAATTTGCAGATTTCCAGTGATATTTTACAACACTAGCCTCTCACTATGGCTCAACTTCCTCTTGTATCGGTGCTCTTTTTTAAAATCATTTCAGATGCTTTAAGGATTAAGAAGCACATTATCTTCAATTATAGGAGCAAATAAGAAATTCAAAGGTCCAGTGGACTATTGTTGCTTACATATTACCAGTCAGCAGCTAAACAATCATTCAAGGACCTCAGACCAGCGTAAGGTTCAGGTCCTGTGGGAGTTGAAATCCTCCTGCTTAGGCACAGATTCCCTTTGAGATTTTGGACATTCAAGTCTACATTTTACCTCTACTTTAGGGAATAACTACAGGTGATTTTGCTGAAGATTTAATATTTTCTTCCTTACATTTTCTATCAATAATCATCAACCCTATGCTCTTCACTGGTGCACACTCCAATCAAAATCAAATTTCTCTCATCCAATCAAATCTTAAAACAACCACATACCTTGAAATATGAACAAGCCAAATGTGTAAATTCCTAAATGACTGATGCTTAAATATTTTATGAATGGTTACATTGCCACTTTAATTTTATCTACTGTTCTATAAGGCAGCCACAGATGTGGGGTAGATAATATGTCATACACACAACCAGCGTATATAGCTGTGCTATAAAGCACCAAATAAAATGAAATCTAATGGTCTATATATACTGGTCTTATGTCAGAATCAGAATTTTGTACATCAGTATATATTGTCTAATGTACATACTATAGGAAAACCTCACAATACTCAATTTATTACTACACTTGTTACACTGCATGTAGTTACCGTTACCTTGGTTATCAACAACAGAATCCACTGGGACCTGTACAACTGGAGGCACCTCTCTCTCTACGCTTGACTGCCCTTGATCTACCTAGATGACAAAAGAGAGATCAATTAGCTGACATGCACTTACAAAGAACCATAAATAACATTGCTACATTATGGTGCATAGTCATGCCTTGGCCAATCTCTCCATTTACACTATGCCCTAATCCAATGGGCGGTAACATTGGCCAAGCTGGTAGATGACACTTTAGCTTGAGACAGAAACCAGGAGCCAAGGCATACAACAGGAGACAGCAGACCAACCCTACTGCTGCCTGCTGAACTCTTGTCTTGTCTTGTCTCTAAGGAAACTGTGCAAGTTCCCATCCTATTGCCGAGTGCAGATGGAACAGAAAATCTGGACAAGATTATGCCCAGGGAAACTCCTCAGCCTGGAGAGAATTGTCTCATCTGCACTGTCAAAACGGCTTGAGACAGCTCTGGGTGAACATAGCAGTCAATTTTGTCCAAGCCTCCTCCTCCATCACCTAACCTGACTGGTCGGAAGGAATCAGAAACCCTAATGGAAAGGAAAGGACCACTGCCACTGGTTCCTCTGGGAACTCAACTGAGTCCACTATGATGGTGATGAAATCATCGTCCTTAACCCTCACCAAAGGCAAGAGGGGTTCCATTGTCCCTGTCTAAATGGGGTTGTTCTCAACTTGAAGATGCTCATTGGGGTCATGGGACTAACCTAACTAGTGGGCCTCCTAGGCTAGTGGTATAACTGAACCCTTAATTGATAATCTATGCAGAAAGTTGTTCATCCTTCCTTCTTTCTGACTCCAGCCAGAGCTGACAGAGTAAGCCTGTAGCCAAGTGCCACATCTACTTAGCCTTAAAACTAAGTGTTACCTCTGGGGGCTTAAAAATTGTGTAAAACAGAAGAAAAAAACAAGCATTCAAGTTTTCCAAATGTAAAAATTTAAATAAAACACAAAATCAAATAAAGGCCAAGAATAAAAAAAAATGTACAGCATATGAATCCTTGGATTGTAATTCTAAATCTACTTGAATTATCAATTTTTCACTAATCTGAAATCTGTTCCAAGGTATTCCGATACTAGAATGCTTATGTGTTGCCATGACAGCACAACAAAATTTAACACAATTATTGTTTTTCCTTCAATGAAATCTTGTAATAAAGAATATCACTTAATACTGGACAGTTTCACTTAGTCAAATGTAATTCACTAAATATTCAACTTCTTCAATATAATCACATAATCCCACAGTACTGATTGTTTAAATCAATGGCTGGGATTGATCACAATTAGCAGTTTAGAAAAGTTTTTGTTGTGACCAGTGTCCTCTCATCCATGAAATCTGAAGGTTTCAGAAATCAGAGATAGATATCCTCTGATCAAAGAGAAAGAAGCTTGTCAGTTGTGGAACATGAGCCAATAGGGCTGCAAGAAATTAGTGACACCTAGCCGTCAAACCTCATCACCTTTCCTTAAATGCATTTTGAGTGTATGGTCATCTATATTACAAGATTATCTCCATAACTGCATCATCAACTTCTTTCTATTCACTGCATGCAGGAAAATAGCCATGCATGAAAGCATACTTGTTATGGATATGGATGGGAGATCAGTAATTCATCTGTTTGGGCAGCATTAAGTTCACTATGACTTGTTTGTGTATATCTACCACCAGTTACCCATTATTTGTCACCTAAAGTAACACCCAGTTGAGTGCTAGAGTTGATGGCCCAATCAGTCAGGTCTGGGAATAGCTAGAGCATTGATGGCCCATACAGCCAGGTATGAGAACAGCTAGAGCATTAATGGCCCATGCAATCAGGTCTGGTAACAGCTAGAGCATTGATGGCCCATGCAGTCAGGCCTGGTAACAGCTAGAGCATTGATGGCCCATGCAGTCAGGTCTGGTAACAGCTAGACCATTAATGGCTCAGTCAGGTCTGGGAACAGCTATAGTATTGATGGCCTGTCAGGTCTGGTAACAGCTAGACCATTAATGGCCCATGAAGTCAGGTCTGGGAACAGCTAGAGCATTGATTGCCCATGCAATCAGGTCTGGGAACAGCAAGAAACAGGTGGGCAGTTTATTTTTCCACTTGTTGCAAATAAATCCACCATCAGTCATCTTAGACCACACTGTGTGAAGCAGTTGGCCTCTCATTTAAACACAGCTGCCTTCCAGAGACTGTATAATTAGTTTCAAATCTTAAAGGTTAACTATCTGAACATTAAAGTCTGTAAGAAGCTGATTTATTTTGTCATAGAGTTATGGTCCCTTATCCCTGCCAACTCTGATCATTAATCCAAGCAGTCACATTCTGTTTCATAGCCGTTAATAAATGTAGTCACATTCTGTTTCATAGCCATTAATCCAAGCAGTCACATTCTGTTTCATAGCCATTAATCCAAGCAGACACATTCTGTTTCATAGCCGTTAATAAATGCAGTCACATTCTGTTTCATAGCCATTAATCCAAGCAGTCACATTCTGTTTCATAGCCGTTAATCCAAGCAGTCACATTCTGTTTCATAGCCATTAATCCCGGCAGTCACATTCTGTTCCATAGCCATTAATCCAAGCAGTCACATTCTGCTTCATAGCCATTAATCCAAGCAGTCACATTCTGTTCCATAGCCATTAAACCAAGCAGTCACATTCTGTTCCACAGCCATTAATCCAAGCAGTCACTTTCTGTTTCATAGCCATTAATCCAAACAGTCACATTCTGTTTCATAGCCATTACTCCCGGCAGTCACATTCTGTTCCATAGCCATTAATCCAAGCAGTCACATTCTGTTTCGTAGCCATTAACCCAAGCAGTCACATTCTGTTTCATAGCCATTAATCCCGGCAGTCACATTCTGTTACATAGCCATTAATCCAAACAGTCACATTCTGTTCCATAGCCATTAATCTGCATTCACATTCTGTTTCATAGCCATTAATCGAAGCAGTCACATTCTGTTTCATAGCCATTAATCCAAGCAGTCACATTCTGTTCCATAGCCATTAATCCAAACAGTCACATTCTGTTCCACAGCCATTAATCTGCAGTCACATTCTGTTTCATAGCCATTAATACAAGCAGTCACATTCTGTTTCATAGCCATTAATACAAGCAGTCACATTCTGTTTCATAGCCATTAATCCAATCAGTCGCATTCTGTTTCATAGCCATTAATAAAAGCAATCACCAGAAGATACAATTCTCCCTACTTAATTTAGATTATAAAATTCTTAGCAAAATTTTAGCCAACAGAATAAAAGAGGCAATGGAAGAAATAATTAATCCCCAACAAACATGTGGTGGGAAAAAAAGTGACATTTTAAATAACACACTTTCAATCAAAACCATTTTTGACTAGATGGAGGAAAATAAAATAGGAGCTGTTTTCATTTTATTTTACCAGGAAAAGCCTTCAATAGGATAGAAATAAATTATATTATAAACGTTGTAAAAAAATTTGATTTTGGCCAAGGTTTTATTAATTGGATTTTGACACTTTATAAAGGCGTAAGCTCCCAAGTTAAAACAAACGGTGCTAAAACTAAGTCTTTTAAAATATCAAGGTCAGTCAGGCAAGGCTGCCCCATATCCATGTTGTTATATGTTTTAGGAATTGAAGCATTACAAAGAGCAATACAACAAGATGACCAAATAAAAGGAATTAAGATACTTAACATGAATACAGAATGTAAAACTTTTCAACCCGCGGATGATTGCTCTCATATAACAACTACCAAATCATCATATTTTCATCTTATCAACCAATATACTAATTTTGGAAAAGCCTCTGGCTCACAAATTAATGCAAATAAAACAGAAATCCTACTAATTGACAATTGGAAAAATAATTCACATGGACTAACCGATAAGCAAATAAGACACCAAGTAAAAAAAAAGGTGCTGAGAATAATTTTAGGAAAGGATAATAAAATACTTAATTTTGCACAAATTAAAAAGAAATTGGAACATCATAAGGAAATGTGGACAGACAGAAATCTCAGTTTTACACACAAAATTGAAATAGCTAAGTCATACCTTTACAATTCAATGAACTTAATGTAATAGACTTTGAAAAAATATACCTGGAAAAATTGGAATCAATAATATTGAAATTTATTTGGAATAAGGTTTATAGAATATCTAAGGACACACTACAAAAACAAAAAAAAAACAGAATTAGGGGGGCAAGGACTTTCCAACTTGATACAAAAACAACAGACTAATATAATGTACCGACTAAATAGTGTAACCCCTAAACCTACTTCCTTTTGGCAAAAACTATATATTTACTGGTTAGGAAAATCACTTACTAATAAAATTGATATCCAAAAAATTAAAAATCTAAAACTATCAGTTAAACCCCCCAAATGTACATACAACATAACCTTGACAATTAAAAATATTTCAATCAAATAAAGATTTATGGCAAACTACTGATAAAAAGATGATAGAAAAACAAATAACAGGCACAACTAATTACAAACCCAACCATATTGAAACCAAAGTAACAAATGTAGATTGGCCAAGTATGTGGAAACATTGCAAGGGGATCAAAGAGCCCAACAAACAAGCAAACATATATCTTTATTTACACAATGCGTGGTGGACAGATGAAGAAGCCTACAATAGAAACACGATACCCCACTTATCTAAATGCTTTCTTTGCAAAACTGCAATTGACAGTAAAAATCACATAATACTATATTGTACACATCTCACCAACCAAAGACAAAAATTAATAAATACAATTATTAGAAAACAAGGTAATTTCAATCCACTTCAGCTACTATACACCAACCAAATTAATGACAAACAATTATATATCGAAACAATAAACTTTATATTTATGGCAATAAATGAGAGAAGGAATAAAAAAGGTTACTAAAACCCTATTAAAAAAAAAAAACATTAGAACAGTCTCAATAGCCTAAAGGCTAGTTCAAAAACACTAGACTTACACCATATATGCACTAGGAAATTTAATTTTAAAAAAAAAACACATTAGAACAGTCTGGATAGCCTAAAGGCTAGTTTAAAAACACAAGACCTACAATCTCATTTTAGGATGTTTTCCATCACGTCCGCATGATAGAAGATGTCAATCCCTTTCTAGCTGTAAGCTAGAATACAGTTGTAGAACTAGGTGGCAATCATTAGACGAATCACATGTAACACATACTTCTTCCTTCAAGAAAAAGAGGATAAATACATCTGCAGATTTTTGGAATCCACCGCTGTAGCCTCTCTTTAATACATGAATTACACATGTATTACAAAAATTTAAATCAACAACCATAAAATAAAACAGTCTGACAATTCTTTAAAAAAAAAAAAAACATTATTTTAATGGCGGGGTGTGGTGATGGGAATGTGAAAAGTGACACCTTAACAGGACACACACTGACCTCTCCATTAATAACCAAAAAGAAAATAACAGATACGGCTGAACTGTAGAATTTATTTCAAAATTTTTAACTGTAAAATATGAAGTCTTGCGTACTTCAAAATGACTTAAATTTTATAATTCGTATGAAAAAAGAAAAATCACGACGGGTCCGCACAGGAGATGTCAACCTTGACACCTAAACAGGACTCTAGCTGCGGGCCCCAAGTGATTTAATGCTAGATACATAGACATCAACAACTCATTATACACAAAATTGTACAAAATTAGAAGATAGTGGCACAGTAAAATAGTGGGGATGTCATAACCTGACACCTTAAAAGGACCCACATTGACACCTCCACTAACAACTCAAAAGAATAGCAAACATGACCTGATTATATAAATCACATAATATTTTAACCTTACACTTTTAAGAAAAAAATATCTTTGGCTATTAAGAATACAAAACAAAAAATATTAATGTTGAAAAAATATGATGGAGATTTCAAGCAGACAGTTTCAAATAAAGATTCTGTTCTTGGACTTTCCACCATAATATAAACATTAAAAATTTCAAATCAAAATTTTAAATTAAAGTCATTGAATATGTCTTTGAATTGAAGACAATAGTCTGGTGTCAAACCACCTGCACCCCTGTGCATTCAGATGCACACCATCTAGGTCCATGTAAACACCATGGAATCCATCCGTCCTACAAAATCTAATTCGGCTACTGGCCGACAAAACTCGACATAACTCCAAATTCACTTGGTGGACCCTCCATGCATACTGAGAACAAGTCATCCCTCATGGATGGAACTGAGGCAGTAATGCTCCAATTAAAACAAACTGGACAACACGATCCAAAAACCGTCTACTCAATTGCAATAACTGATTCACCACTATGTTGGGCTCAAGGGCCCCTATACCATTTTCACCCAGTTTGATAAAAATAATATCCGGCAACGGATCCAAAGTTGTTGGCCATGAAATAAAGTTCACCACTCTTGCCCCCGGGCATCCATCCATGGTGACCAAAATATCACTTGGCTGGCGACATAACAAAGATAGATTTGAATACCGATTCAATCGGGCAATGAAACTGTCCAATAACATGAACATTCATTCTCTTTGTAATGAACACAACTGAATGTCCAAAATACGACTGGATTTAAACCCAACAATCAAAAACAAGGATACATCTCATTATCGGTTACGCACCAAGGTGCAATATGATAGAAAATTTTATAACAACTGAACAACCAATTTAACATATTTACGTGCTATAGCACAACCAAGTAAAACTTAAAATGTCTGAAATTTTGGGTTGTAATGGAAAATTCCAAATCCAAATGGACAAAATAATATGCTAAGGCATATACAAGTAAAACTTAATTAAGACAGAGTTATACCTATACAAATATAGAAAAAGTATCCTATCCCCCTTTTCTATGCTAAGGCATAATTTATTATATATATGCATAACATACACTCACCAAATAGAAAAACTGCTTTTAGACATTTATTCTTCTTGGGAAGTTTTAGATAGGATATAAACAACTCTTAGATTTGACCTAGCTATGCTATCCAAAAAATAATGCACGCATACATTACACAAACAAAAGAAGAAAGAAAAACACATACTCCGACAAAACGGCTCTAGCAAAGTCACTTTTAAATTATTATAGGGAGAGGGAAGGAAAACTATTCCAGGGCTGTAACTAGCCTTTGGAGTAATACTACAACCCTAAATCTGAAGCAACAATGGTAGAAATCAGGCCTACTGTCAGCACAGACAAAGGGAAGAAATTATGCCAATGTCTGCTTCTTCTTGGGATAAATAAAAAACTAATAATCTGATGGATAAAAAAGAAATCAACCCTGCAAAATTTTATATCACATTACTGTTTTTAAACAATAACACCTACAGACCTCTAAGGGTGACAGGGGAAACCCATACCAAAACACACTTTTAGAGATTAACAGGGTGTCACTTCAAAGTTCTAACCAACTATATATGCTGGGATGGAGCTTAGGAGTGTCAACAGAGCAAGGATAAAACTCAATTCAAATGTTGTCACATGAGATAAAAAGAGGATTCTGTCTTTACAAGTCAAAGGATTAAAGTCAAACATTCTCAGGAAGCTGTGGAACTCTACTTGGCACTAATCAAGTTCATGTTTTGAATTTGTGACTCAATCAAAAGTATCGTGAAACTGAAAACAGAGTTCTGCCTTTACAAGCCATGAGCTTATCAAGCCATGTGCTCTGGCAGAAAACTTGGAAAATATCACTTGGCAATTAAATCTAACATATAGGAAAGAAAAAAATCCAAAACTTGTAATGTACCAAACACTGTTTATATAAAGCAAACCACAAATATTCAAATGAATACAGCTTGCTAGCATCTGAATGAAAATAGAAGCAATATTTGGTTCATGATTTTTGTCTGTTGTCAAAAATGTTTGTTCAGGAAAAACAATAACCCGACATAAATGTTTCATTTTCTTCCATCATGAGAATCTGCAACACTGTGATATATCCAGGAATCCTGTTTGATATCTTAATGCTTAAAATTGTTACTAAAACAACATTACAAATATTGAGTGGGTGAAAATATGTACATGGTCCATGATAAGGAGTACTTACATCTCCCTGTTCTTTGACAGCTGAGGTTTTCTCAGTAACAGGCTGTTTTCTTTCATCACTCACCAGAACTTTAGGAACTCTGTGCTCTCCTACACAAAAACAGAACAAGCTGTCAGCTTTACTGATAGGGACAATTTAAATGAAGATATTAAAATATGAATAAACAAGTCTGCAGTCAAATTAGTTTGTGAAATATGAATATTTCAAATATGTTCCTTTCTAACAGAATATCAAATCAAAGTTTCCTCATACACATAATAATTGTGGAGTACCACAGGGCTCTATCCTTGGACCTCTGTTATTCATTCTATTTATCAATGATTTACCTCTTAGGATAGGAATTTCAATTTCTTCGACTGACTTCTATGCAAATGATACTACACTGTCTGGGATGGGTAAAACCAAAATGATACTTCAAAATAACTTGCTCTCAACAGACTTCAAGTATGGTGCAAGGAAAACAATATGATAATAAATACAGAAAAAAAGAAATGAAAGCTTTACTAGTTACAACACAACAAAAATGAGCAAGGCTAGAGAGGGACAAACTCCATGTCCTATTTGACAGTGTGAGCCTTAATATGACCTCTCAAGATATAATTCTTGGTGTATTTGTAGATAACAATCTTACTTGGTCTATTCACATGCTCAAAAAAGGTTAATTCTTATCTTTGGCTACTGTGGAAAATAAAAAAAAACATACATTCCTCTTCAGTATATGGCCATCTTTTATAAAAGTTATATTCAGCCATATCTGGACTACTGTAATGTAATTTGGGGTAATACCTCTAATTCAAACATAACAACACTCTTATGACTCCAAAAAGAGGGCTTGCCATTTAATTCTAGATCAACTTATAGACAATTTTCAGGATGCAGTGAATAATATAAAGGGAACTTTAACAATACGTGAAAAAATATTTCTTAGAAAGGCCAAATATATGTATAAAGTATCTAGAAAAAGTAATTCCTGTCTACCTAAGCAATATCTTTCACCAAAGTGATGCTGATGGTACTCCAAATTTAAGGTCCGTAAGAAGTAAGAATTACATTATACCAAGGCCAAAGAAGGAATTGTTTAAAAAAAGTTTTCAATATACTGGTCCACCAGTATGGAACGACATTCCCAGTGACATAAGGCAGGCTCCTATCATTTCTTCTTTTCCTAATCAACGTCTTAAATGGATGAAATCTTTAGAAAATTGAACAGTTCTAATACAAAATGTACCGCCTGCTTTTCTGTAATTTTACATCATTTTCATAGTTGAATTTTTCAATGCAGGATGATATTATGTTTTCATAGATCCCTGTGCATGTGTTCCAAGCCTGATAATTTGAATTTTTAAATTCCTTAATTATTTAATGTCAAGCCAGATTCTTCACATCATGTTGTATATGCTGTGTATATTGTACATAATTATTACTGTGTTTGTATGGGAAAATATAAATTTGTTTTGTCAGATGGATATAATGCACTCCCAAGGTTGTGCAGTATTTATATATGAAAACCTTGTTCATATTTTCCCATAAAAATGCAGTAACCTATATATATTGTATAGAATTTCCAGAATAATTTTGTTAATTGCAAAGTCAGTCATGTGATTGGAGCATTCTAATAAGTATGTCCATCTGTACATCAACAAATCGCTTTACGTGGCTTAATCAAGTTTGGGAGGTTCTTTAAAACAAATTCTACATTTCTTTTATATCAGTCGAAACTTGAAAGTGATTTTCAGTTTTCGCTGTCATCATTTATATGTTTAGTTTGACTAAGTCTGAAATTGGGCAACATGCAGGTATATAATTATCCCCTCCATACCAAGGACACTAAGATCAGGAACATGTATATATACCAATATATATATATATATATATATATATATATATATATATATGCACATGACACTAGAATCAAGCGATATGCTATGCATATGAATACCTCTTGAATGCACATGATATTAGGATTGGGCAACTGGGTAGGCACATAAACACCCCACTCTCTACATGTACCATGATGATTGGACAACAGGTTTGGCATTATACATATCCTGTATATACACATGATACTAAAATATGAAACGTACTAGGTATATCAATACCCTATGCCTGCATATGACACTAAGACTGGACAACAGGTAAGCATATACACACTCCATCCTATATACGAATCTAGAGTGCTATGAATATAAATATGCTATGCCAGCACAGGACTGGGCAACAGGTAGGCATATAAACACTCCCTCACCTACATGCATGACACTAGGATGATATATATATATATATATATATATATATATATATATATATATATATATATATATATATATATATACTCTGTCTGCATGACACAAACACTGAGCAATGGGTTAGGCATATAAACACCCCCTCTCCTATAAGTTAATCTGACTGGGCATGATGCTGTACATGAAAGCTATACACATGCTACTGAAGGACATCACAATAATGCTGATATTCAATTACAGATGCAAATACAGTATAATTGTAATTGATTACTTAATTATACAAATTACATTGTATCTGAACCCAAGTCTGCTACATGTATCTATGACTGGTTCCTTTATTCATGGGATATATGTCACCTGCATGTGTACCTGGTGTAAAAGTATAACATCAAGTCTGGGCTAATGGATATTTATTGGATATTAGTGTCAGTGCATTTTACTGTGTGGGAACATGAAAAACATGATAAACATAAGATGCAGTGACTGACAATAAAAAAAGATACCTGTAGTTTTTGTATTCTCAATTTCATTCGCTGTATATCTATGTAATCTGTTCCACATTTAACCCACTCCTGGAACCACACTGGTGGCCAAGTGGTCTAATGCTCTCACCTTTATAGATGACTCTGCATGAACTGGTCTCAGCTCGGCCAATTTAGGTGTGTGAAAAAGCTTGTTGGCAACATATCATTATTCCTCCACCAAATATACTGGCCAGCAAGTATATGCTATCATTACTGAAAAACAGTGTTAAAACCCACAAGCCAAACTAATCATGTCTTCCTCTAACCCGAACCCCCAGGCCCTGTACTAGGTTTCCTGGCTAATGGCTTATATGGAACAGATACCACTCACCATGCATTTATGTTACAAAGCAGGTTAGCATGAAACAGAGGGTGATTAAAAGCCAAAGGGTGCATAAGAAAGTAAAAAGCAAGCGTGTTGTAAATTGCATATAATTAGCAGGGTGTTTATTTTTGATGCAGAAGTGGCTAAAAAAATGAATATGATGCAAACAAAACCCAATTTATAGTATACTTTGTGAGATCTGCTAACTACGTGTACAAACAATGATATATTTACCATAAAACACACGCTTAGCTTTTAATAAAGCAAAATGAATACATGTTTTAAATACCAATAAGTCTATCATATTGGCAGACAAAAATCAAGTCAAACTATTTAGGAAAGTATATACAGAAAGATTTTGCAGCATTTCTTTCCATGAAGTTTGTCCCAACCATGCACTGTAAAATAATTTCCAATGGTTGAGTGATAGATAACATATAATTCTATGCAAAAAGTAAATTGTGGAGTTTACTACAAGAGCAAATGTGCTTCAGTTGCTTACACCAGTCTAGATTTGTATCAACAAAATAACTTGCTAAAATGTCAGGTTAGCCAAACCAAAATGGCAAGCTTATTTTTAAGATAGCGGCAAGCATGCAATACAACTTTACTGCAAACTCAGACTTGAAACTGCAGCAAGCTCGCAGAAGCTTAATTTGTTCATTTTAAGTTTGCATAATCTTACTAATTACAAGCTTGCATAATCTTACTAATTACAAGCTTACACAATCTTAATTATTACAAGCTTGCACAATTTTAATAATTACAAGCTTGCACAATCTTACTAATTACAACCTTAGGCAAGCTGGCAAACAAAGCTGGCCTACCTAGATGCATCAGAACTAATATGGCATCAATTTAATTATTCTATACATGGTCACATACATCCATTTTCTAACTCTTGATGTCCAAAAAGTATCAGTAATATCCCAAATTAAAATGAAAATGTTAATATATGGTGTACATTAATTGGCAAGAGATCTTTCTGTCACAATGAAAGAAAGAATACAGTCATCATCAAATCATTTAATAATATTTAATCAGAGAAAAATAAGAACATGTGAATGGGATGTGTGGGGAAACTCTCTATATTTTTGTTCTGTATGGCCTTTTAAATGTCTTTACTAATAATTCACTTCCATATAGAAATCCATTTGGGGGAAGGATAGTGTCAAATGGTTAGGATCTCTCTCTCTCTCTCATCTGTCAAAATCATCTCTCTCTCTCTCTCTCTCTCTCTCTCTCTCTCTCTCTCTCATCTGTCAAAATCATACACTATTAGCTGAAGAACAAGAATGTTAGCCATTTGAATTACACTGAATCACCTCTTCTAAACAAAATCCTTTCAGCAAAAAATTATGCATCCTCCTCTGCTTCTGGTATGATTCAGGTATCATCCATTGAAAATGATTTGATTACAGCCACATTGTACTATGTAACCAGGAAAAATACTGACTATTTACCTCCTTGGCAAAAGATATTTCGTGTTTAGTTCAACAATGGTTCAATCTGATATGTGAGAGGAATAAAATGATCACAAGAATAATGTAAATATGATTAACAAGCATGTGTAATTTTATAATCTCGTAACCCTATTGTCGATAAGTGACAGCACTGCACTGATTACGGTACTGCAGTTTGGCAACAACATCAGTAAATAATAATGATCTTTATAGTTGTCATCTCAAGGATTGTTAAAGATACATTATAAAGTCATTATTGGACGCATTTAAATTGTAAACGTGAAACTGCACTTTCGCCCCACCGTCACGTAGCTCAATTAGCACGAGATCGTAAATGCAAAATACAACACACTCTTTAAGTTTACTCACCAACATGATAACTCCATGATTTCAAATTATTTTTGGTTCTAGAATCGGTTGCTGCATATATATTGGTTCTGCTTACAATGAAATTTCCCAAATTAATGAGCTACATTTAAGACGGTTCAATCTTGAAAATTCCACCTAATTTAAACACAAGACTACCATGGTCATTTTGTGTTTCTTGTGCCTCAAATATTTTGTGCACATATCTGCAAATTCGAAAACCAGTCTCCTGACTAAAAGAAGGGAAGTAACTGCCATTAGGCCTCGGTACTGAATCAAGTCTCTGTCACGGAAAACTCGCATTAAATCTTGCATGCCTTTTATTACCTGAATTCTTTCTACAAAAAAAATCAAAATTCACAAAGATCAATTCTTTATTGAATGCTGGCAGAATGGGATGGATCTATACACAACTGTATGTATTTTAATTTTTATGTAGTGTCTAAATAACTGACAAAATTATTTTTTTTCTTTTGGCAGCAGACTGTCATTGAAACAGATATAGATCCATTCTTTCAAAAACTTAAGTAATCATTACAAAACTACAGAAAAACTAGTTGATGGTGCATACATTGTCGGTATAAGGCATTTACAAGCACATGAAAATTTTGTATGGGATGAGCTATTTACAAATTCCATATGGATTATTCACAAATTCCATATGGAATTTTAATTTTATTCCTTATGGACAACCTACATATCTCATGAACTAATTTGCATATTCCATGAGATTTTCCATACGGAGTATGTAAGGAATCCATAACATTTCCATATGGATACACTGAAATCCATAAGAGTACTTCAGCAACAGAATAAAAATGTCCAAATGGATATCTCTGTAAAAGTACGTGTGGATTCCGTATCCAATCCATGTGGAAGATTTCATATGGGTTCCCACATCTGTTGCACTTCTGTGGTGGATACAGCCTTTGTACCATTATTTTGTTAAAATTCGATACAAAAAGATGGTTGCCTTTATTTTCTGTAGCTCTGTCTTCTCAATCTCCAGTATTCTTATCCCATTTAGAACTGGGCCTAATGGGTGGGTGCCCATTCTGGCTTTGGTCACCTTTATGTTAAATTTTCTATCAAATCTCTCCACTATTGCTTGCAGAGGTATTTCTAGAGGTTTATCTGATAAATGTAGCTCGTTGGTCTGTTGTTTTTTTTTATTTTTCTTAATGCTGGTGACAGTTTCTTGATGTTTACTGTCTCTCTTCCAATGATTAATTCTCTGAATGGCTGGTTCCCTTTAGGTCTTAGTATCTAGCCTTGAAAGCACTTCCTCTTGAGGGATTGAGTTAGGCTTACAAAATCTTTATTCATTATTTGTAGCGATGTCATCACTGAGACCATTCCCAGTCTTCTTTCCATTTCTTGTGTATCTTCCTTGTAGGCACATTCAAGAAAGGATCCTTCCTCTGTCTCCATTTTCCTTGTCTTGAAATATTTTTCTAACTCTGATTTTTTGTATGCAGCAGCCATTTTGATTTTCTTCTTTCAGCTTGTGAGCTCGTTCACTTTTCTTCTTTGGATTATTTTGATTATATATTATTTGTAGTATTTTTTCTTCAAATATTCATCAGATTGTTGCACAAACATTCCACAAATGTAGTTGCTTTGCCTATGTAACAAAAACGAGTTTCAGAAGTGTAAGACTTTTAGGCTGTTTTTATACATGTATTCATGTGTTCTTGTTTATAATAAGAATAACATGCCTTGCCTCTGTAACACAAATTATATTAAAACATTATTTGCATAATACTGACATTAATAGAAATAAATAAGTAGTTATACAATAAATAACTGTTATAATATAATTTCATTAAACATAACTATTTATAACCAAGTTATTAAAAGTATTATGATAATGATTTTATCACTTTTTCATCCTTTATGTTTATTATATAAGTTTGAATAATATTTAATTCTTTTTAAATAATGGTACCAAGGGACATTACACAAATTTCACTCTAGCATTTGTTTTTGAGGTCTCACTGGATAGTTTCGTATTTTGACACCCCCCTAATTTTTAAGGTAGAAGGCATGAACCTAATTATCACAAGCCTAGCGTTTATAAATTCACACATAAGCTAAATCTATAATGTGGTTCAGATTTACTTTGAGTTAGGCTTGGAAATACGTTGGCTTGTTGGTGACTGCCTGTCACAGTTAGATTTGCATTGGAGATCAAATGCGTAACTTGGGCTGCAAATGAGCTGTCGACTTGGCTTACGTATTTATGTGTGTCTGCTACAGAGGTAAATATCTAAAAATCTAGATGGTTGAGGGGTGATGAAAAGTATGCTAATTTGTTATAGTACTAGTGAACTTTATTCATGCATAAGGCACATACTGATTCTTTAGGCTGCCTTGTCACAGAAAAATATTCAAAATAGCTATTTCTTGTCAAAAATGAATGTAAAATTTAGGGGTTGGTGGCAGTGTTGGTTCAGTATAAAAACCACCAGTTGCATCAGGAATTAACCAGATTACTGCAGTCAAAATCTCACATGTATGCTTTCTACAAAAATCATTAGTTTGTTTTTATTTGCATCTTCAGTGTAAAATTATTCTCATTTTTCTGTAATTGGTCATCGTCGGATGAAAATTCACCAGATAAACTGTCCAGTGAGACCTGAGGGTTGTTAGTGTTTTAGGGTTTAATGCCATTGTTCAGCACAAGATAAATACATGGTGGCCAGTATCAATGGTAGTGGAAAAACCTGAGAAAACCCCAGAAACAACCACTGACTCACAAGAAACTACTGACAAGCTTTCTCGCATACCCACACTGGTTGAATGCGAGACTTGAACCATTGCAGACAGTGGTTTGTAATGACAAGTGCTTTAGATCACTTGGCCACTCATGGCCCCAGGTGGTTTGTAGAAACACATTTTGTATTTAAAAACTGGATACTGACGCAGCAATTAAACAATTAAAAACTTTGAAATTTACATGATTATCTTTATTATTTTAACAATTAAAAATATAAATAAATACATTATACATAATAATATAAAGTAATCAAACTATTTATCTTTATTTCTTCATAAAGTTCTATCAATCAAAAGCAAATCTTGATTCCCTAAATTTCCATTTATGATTAACACAGCTAATATCCTAATATGAAAACATAGATCAGCATACATGTGCTTTAGTAATGTTATCAATTGGCATTTTGATAAATCCTCCAAGGATTTTTCACAAGAACCACACTGACAAAAATAGCTCAGCAATATTATACCCAACCCCCACCCCACTTATATCCAATCTAACAGTAATATTCACAAACATTTCACTGAAATTCAAGTGGACATCACAACATAATATGGACAGCACTCCCACTTAAATTCAAATGGACAGTACAACATATATGGGCATTCTTATACATGTAGTTTTGACATAACAAATATTGATGAATGGATGATAGGCAGAGTACAATACACAAAGGACGCATGGTCAGAACATAAGCTTGACTGGCCTTTAGCAATGTGATCTATGGTTAAAAAAAGCTTTTAAAACAAAACTACTATCTCATGCACCCCTTACCTTGACTGTGCTGTTTGGCAAGTTTCTTTTGGGAGCGACCAAAACCCAAAGAATGCATCAACCTACGTATCAACCCTTCTGAAAAAATTAAACACAATTAGGTTGGACTGTTTCTTAAACACAACTAGATTGGACTGTCTCTTAAATACAAAACTTAACTAGATTTAGTATATGCAGTTGATTGCTGCCAGAGATAGATACCGAAACAATTTCTGGCCATGACAAAATATACAAACAATTTTCAAATATCCTTAACCGATTAAAAGAAAATAAGAATAACTCATATAACAAGTTAATTTTCAACATCTATATACAAACACATATTTTGCATGGGAAATATAAATAAATAAGTCTCTCAAAGATGGGACAGACTGTGCCATGGAGACATGCAGCTACGTACAGGTGTTTTAGTCAGCTGTAAAATTCCCCATTTTCTTGAGTGAACGTCTGTATTATTTTACCTAATTTGATGCAGATCCTTAACGTCTGTATTAGTTTACCTAATTTGATGCAAATCCTTAACATCTGTATTATTTTACCTAATTTGATGCAAATCCTTAACGTCTGTATTATTTTACCTACTTTGATGCAAATCCTTAACATCTGTATTATTTTACCTAATTTGATGCAGATCCTTAACATCTGTATTATTTTTCCTACTTTGATGCAAATCCTTAACATCTGTATTGTTTTACCTAATTTGATGCAAATCCTTAACGTCTGTATTATTTTACCTAATTTGATGCAAATCCTTAATATCTGTATTATTTTACCTAATTTGATGCAAATCCTTAATATCTATGTTATTTTACCTAATTTGATGCAGATCCTTAAGATCTATATTATTTTACCTAATTTGATGCAGATCCTTAACATCTGTATTATTTTACCTACTTTGATGCAAATCCTTAACATCTGTATTATTTTACCTAATTTGACGCAAATCCTTAATGTCTGTATTATTTTAGGTAATGATTTCCCTAATAGATTGGAGTGAGTGAAGTACACTTACCTGACAATCTTGATATAGGTAATGATTTTCCTAATACATTGGAGTGTGTAAGGTACATTTACCTGACAATCTTGATATAGATAATGATTTCCCTAATACACTGAAGTATGTAAGTCCATTTACCTGACAATCCTCATATAGGTAATGATTTTCCTGATACATTGAGTGTGTAAAGTACATTTACCTCACAATCTTGATACAAAAATAGCAGTGTGAAAGACCATGAAACCTAAAAGATTGGCTTAAGGTAGGAAAGGTCTTGACTGGAGATGTAGCACAAGATGAAAATTCTGAACATATTACAAGTCTAAAGGGACAAATTTTATGAGTTCTATTTAGTTGTAACTGTCGTACGTCATCTAAAGGGACAAATTTTATGAGCTCTATTTAGTTGTAACTGTTGTACGTAACTGTTATACGTCATCTAAAAGGGACAAATTTTATGAGTTCTATTTAGTTGTAACTGTTGTACGTCATCTAAAGGGACAAATTTTATGATTTCTATTTGGTTGTAACTGTTGTACGTCATCTAAAGGGACAAATTTTATGAGCTCTATTTAGTTGTAACTGTTGTATGTCATTTTCGTTTACAGGTTGAAGTTGTCATGTGTTATACTAAATATCTCTTACAATGTTAAATTCTGTAAAATGGTTCAGTCTGTTTTAAAGGAACTTTTAAGTTTGTTATAATTTCTCTAAGAGAGCAGATTGTGTATTAATATGATTTACAATATCATATGGACTATGCAGTTGTTACATCTATTCTTTAAGCAGCGGAATAATTCATTTAGTATCTTCATTTCAAACAAATTATTCATTTATTAGATAAAATCATGAGCAGTATCTAAACAAGTTTATTATTTATTTGTGTAAATCAAAATGAATTTAATTTTTAAAAATATTTCCAGATTGAACCAATATAAAGTTTTAGTATTTCATCACTGCTGTAATAACTAGGAAAGACAGAAAAATCATATTAAGTCATTAATACAGTTTATACAATTTACTACATGTACATTGTACTTAGAAAACATTTTATGAAATTAAACTTCACCACCTGTCTAAGAGTTCACTCGAAACTGATGAAATTGTCCTTTAATTTTGCTAACTTCGCCAGTAGCTGCAAAAACCTGACACTTCTTTAGGTTTCCCACCTTATAGTATATAATGTGATATTGTCAAAATCACTTGTCAGAAATTTATTTGTTTTATGGTATAACGGTACCAATTGCGCAAGTCCAGGTGGGCGGAGCTTAAGGTGTATGGAACATTGTATTCAGAATTAAAGAACAACACTAGCTGTGATTGGTGCATTATGTAAGAGTTGTACTTTCTGTTTGGCTTAAAAAAATGTTGAGCCTCTTGGCAACATGTGAGTTTGTGTTAATTTCTATCTAGATCATATTTTGTGTTTTTTATGATTTTTTTAAAAATATGGTACACATGGCTGAAAATGTGCTTGTTGTGACTAGATAACTCTTACCCCTGTCTAGTTCCAGTAGAGTTATCTCTCTTAAATGCAATGGAGTACCTGGTTATGTCATTGTCAAATTGACAATCTAGCATTGTTCTATATGACAGTGTGTGACATGCATGCCCAAGTAGGACAGAAAGTATATTTATTTCACAAAACATTAGCATTGAGGTATATGGAAAAACAATTGGTACCGTGATACCTTATTATTCACGTATTTTTCCCTGCAGAAAATAATAAAAAAATGTATCTATTAACATGCGTCACTGAAAAGGCACTAATGGAAGTGATACAAAATCACTTACTTATCTGTAATTTCCGACGTGTGCGAAAATTCGTATAATTACACAAACCAGCCGCTCTGTCTATTTATATTACTAGACATGAACGTGCAATTTCCGAATTGTTGCTTTATTCCAATTTGGAGCGTTATAAATGCAATAAAACTAACACGTAATAATTTAAAAAAAAAAAAAAAAATCATAAAACCTTATATAGAACAATTGAATACATCAAACGGCCATCTTTGTAATCTATATTTAACCAGACTGAATGGCACGCGCTTGGAATGAAAGCGACACCTGGTGGATACACTCGGTATAAAATGTCGTCGTCCTTTTCAATCGCTGATAAATTATGTCTATAAAATGTGTTATTTTTATTTACATATAAATAAATATATTATAAATAAATAGTATAAATACATGTAAATCACTTAACAATATCAAAGTGAACTTAATGTAAATTGTATAACAACAAATACTATTTATAAATGTGTAACTTCATATCAACATGACAACTATGCGCGGCGAAACTGTCATGTTGACATTTAAATTTAAAATGAAATCTTTGAGAATTTTCAATAAATGAAGTTTGTAATTTTATTTGTGACGTCATTTAAAGTTTTTTATGTCAATAAAATATAAGAAATATGAATTACCTTGATACACGGGTTGGAATACAGTTTGATACTGGTGTTGGAATACAGTAATGTCTCTACTCATCCAGCATGTGGCATACAGACGTCCATTGTCCCAGAATATGGCTTCTAGACGACGTGGAATTCCCGGTGTGAAAATGGCGACAAGTTGACATGAAGCTGTAAGTTGATGAATACAGGAATCAGGGAATCCACGGTTACATACGAAAATATTCCCGTCTTCATTTATAACGATTGATGTCGGCCATCGTAGACGTTGATGTTTGTATGTATATTTACAATGACTGGGATTCAAAATGTCGAATCCATACACACCATTATTAGGGGATTCATCACCAGCATGACACGCGACATAAATAATGTTGTCTTTTGTTGTCACATTACTCCTACTCACTCTGTTCCCTTCACAAATCCGGTGAATTGTGTCAACATGTCCGTCATCAAGTGACACAACACACAAGTATATCGTGCCCCGTCTTACACCAATGACAACAAGACTGTCATTCAATCTGAAAACACCAACATATTTATCCATTACTCTCTTTATACGTAAAGTCCTGTTCGTTTTAATATGACGTGACATGTCTGTAGAATGAATGGCCATCATTTTTATCAGACCGTCTTCATGAAGGACACAAATTGTCATGGCGTCTATCAGACACATGTCACGTGGTCCTGACTCCAGTCTGTCTGACGATGCCAGGAATTTTCCATCATGGAGTCGATGTATCTTGACTTTACACGTATTGTTGTCTAGGACGACTATCTTGTCTTGGCAGACGACAATAGACTTGTAGTTGGGGGACTCGTCGGCTATGGATATAAAGTGATATAAACATGAATATACATCAACACACAAATATTAAACATATATAATTATGTTAAATTATGAAATAACTTGTACATTTGCAGTGTGTAAGTATTAATACATTAACAATAATTTAATTAATTATATTTATGACTTTAAAATTTAAGTCCTGTTAAATTTTTGATACTTATTCTATTGTTCTTAATTTAGCTCTCACAAAAAAGAAATGTTCGTGGTGGTTGTCGTCGTATATATTACTAAATTTGCATATTTATATTTATATTAAAATACTAAATTAACTTGTATATTTACGTGATATAATCATAAATACACATCTACACACAAATATTAAACATATATAATTATGTTAAATTATGAAATAACTTGTACATTTGCAGTGTGTAAGTATTAATACATTAATACTAATTGAATTAATTATATTTATGACTTTAAAATGTAACTCCTGTTAAATTTATTATACTTATTCTATTGTTCTATATTTAACTCTCACAAAAATGCAATGGTCGTGGTGGTTATCGTAGTATATTTGCTAAATTTGCATATGTATATTTATATTAAAATACTAAATTAACTTGTATATTTACGTGATTTAAACATTAAAATATAGCATATTATAAACGTTGACGCACATCTACACAAAAATACCATACATGTAAAATTTAAATACTAAATAACTGACCATTACAATCGTCGTAATGGCGTCATCATTTTATTATTATTACAAGAGAGATTTACAGCAGACATCACACAGACCCAGTAATCACACTATTATAGTTCTGTACAGTATTTTAGTAAACTGAAGATACCAATAATAGTGTGTTAACAGGTTCTGTGTGGAAACTGCTATCGTCTCTCACTTTTAATCATGTTACGTACGTGTGTATTACTCGTATACTCCTCCAAAAATGGACAAGACAAATTCAGACACGGAGTCCATCCTTACATTAAATAACTCTGTGTCATTCCTTGAAAGCTATAGAGTGAAGGTCTTCATCCCACTACCACGTAATAACTGGACACAAAACATGGGTATAAACCAAAATGGGGGGGGGTTCATATTTTAAAATAAAAAACGGGATTTTAGTCAAAACAAGGAAATAAACGGATAGGCCAGTTTTGCAAACAGAATAACGGCTGTCAATTTTAACGAGTAGAACTATAAGAAAGCATGATATCACACTAAATTAAACACAGCCAACTTAACTTCCATTTGTTAACAAAACCATAACAAATTCAGAAACACTTCGTTAGTTTACAACTATAATCACAGGGGCTCGTTACAAAGAAAATCAAGGGATGGGGGTTCTAACGTGTAATAATATAACACAGGTTAGAACCCCCATCCCTTGATTTTCTTTGTAACGAGCCCCTGTGACTATAATAGTTAACACTTAAAATTTCAATTCTGTTTCAAATTCCATTAAAAGCCGAAAAAATATAGAAAATATAAAGAATTTAACCTGATGAATGTCAATTTTTTCATTCTTTGAAAAGTTGTTTAACCATATTATTGGCGTTGGCCATGCAAACGGGGAATCGCGGAGAAGGGCAGGTGAAAGAAACTCACTAGATAATAATAATAATAACATAATAATAATAATAATAATAATAATAAATCATTCATCGAACATTTCACTGTCATACTCAACATTCAGTCGTTACCCTATATGTATATACTACCCTAAGTATTTCAATGAAAGTTCAATGAAAGTCCATGTTAATAAACGTCTTCATTCGTTTACATGTCTACTGCATTTTCTTACATTGGGATGCCTGCCTCGGATTATGACGTCTGCATTGACAAGAACGCTGGCGGAAACATGCAACATAGAGAAACGTACTTATTTACAAATCCGCGAAGCCCGATGTACTAAAGTTTACATGACACAGGGGTCAAAATAGCGGTAGCGATTTATTCTGACAGAGTCTGAGTATCGAGTTTTGACAGAGCGCCTGTCTTCAACTGTCACACAAACTCCGCCTACTAAATAATTCCCTGGGAAAAATAAAAAAAAGTCAGACAAACATAACGGAAAACAGATTATACACAGGTTTATGTTTAAAAGATTGCATTTATTGTTACATTAGGCTACTTTATAATATAAAACAAGAATACATCGTCAGATTTTAACCAAACGGTAATCATGGTTGTTAATGTTGTTATGTGCAGACTCCTATCAAACATTTGCAGCGATGGAAGTAATACTTTTTTTAAGATATTTAAACATGGGCAGTGTAAATGTGTCTGGGGTTATCACTTTTTTGTATAGTAGTTCTGATGTTAATTTATCATCTTTTTCAAGAGAAATATTTACCAAGCCTGAAGATTCGAACTCCATATATATAATTATCGAAGTTGTATTTCCCTAATGGGTCTTGCACCATTTCATCATGCTCAAGAATAGTAAAGAATCAATCATGTCAGATGTCGTGCATGTAATTTCCGTTGTGATTTTTCACGAAGACAACTGTCTGCGAAGAAAGTGGCTATTTTGGGGAGGAAAGAAAAGGCATTTTTAACTTTAAACGCGTGTATCATGGCCATATATATATATATATATATATATATATATATATATATATATATATATATATATATATATATTCTCATGGAGAAATTATTATGACGAGTTCCGTATATTCACGAAAATAAATCACTGGTCTTCCATGACAAATACACTTTCGTATCTGATGACGTGTGTTTTACTAACAAAATTTATATACTTTTCTTAGAGTTTCCCTTATCTTTTTACGTAACTTCACGGCAAATTTCTGACAAGCTAAAAGAAGTGTCTGTAATTTTTTTTTTTTGGGGGGGGTCGGGAGAGAGAGAGAGAGATAATTTTTTAGATGCTCCCTAACATTACAAAATACCGTTTCCCAGTGGAATGTTCTGCAGCAATGTTACATTGTATATATTTTTACACAACCTCTTTTAGAGAAACCGTAAACATTCATATATGTGATTAACACACACACACACACACACACACACACACACATATATATATATATATATATATATATATATATATATATATATATATATATATATATAGGTATCATACATGCCATTTATAAATTCCACTTGGATATTACACAATATTTTATTTGAACATAATTATCCAATTGAGAAGATAGCATACTCATTTCATTAAAGTCCAAATTTTTACAATAATTCCATAAAACTACAAACATTGTGATTAACAAACTTTATACTGACATTGTTCATTCTAGGTTAAGCTTTATAACTGAGCAAGCTATTGTTACAGCAAATTATAATTTATTTTGTTATACATGTAAATTTTTGCAATATATTGCAGAGTACATATTACAAAACTTCGACTTAAACAAATTCAATTGCAAATTAAAATATAATGTCCAAATAGGCAAAAGCCTCTTCCAGACACTTAAAACAGCGAAGGAAATTTACAGCGAAGCGAACACGCTTTGTCATTGTTGTCGTCATTTGAAATGAATGTGTAATGTCCAATCCCATAACTCAGAAACTATAGGTAATGATAAAAACTGATTCGATTGAGTTTACGACGTCCTATTACCGCGTCATGCCTATCACTGCTTCATGCTTACCACCGCGTCCCACAACTCAGACACTACAGGTAATGATGAATACGATTCAGACTAAGACGTCATGCCTATCGCTGCGGTGTTTGAGCGTACACTACAACCGCTGTTACTGAATCATATCTTTAAAATCATCTACCGCTCTGGTGGCGTATTGGTTAGAGTGTCCGCCTCAGATGCGTGAGGTCGCAGGTTCGAACCCTGGCCGAGTCATACCCAAGACTTATTTTAAAAGATGTTGAACTTAAAGTTAGTTCCGACTGCTGTGTGTCTGTTATTTCGTTTCTGCACCAGTCTCGAGTAAAGAGCTACTCCATATACCAGCCAATCTTAATCCCCCGATTCCATCAATACATTAAATGGTAAAACCGATCAACAGAAGTGGAAGCTACGGTTTCAGGTAGATCAACCCGTGAGAAATAAACACATGCAAACGTCATCTGTTTACAGCTGCCGAAACATTGTTTTACGGCTTTACATCGCAGTAAATCCGGGAATACGCTGTCAGTTATGCCCACTGTACCGTATCCCCTCGACAAAAGGGTAACTGACACGGATTATTTTCTTATGCATACGAAATCTTTCTTATCAATATGTTTGTAAAACTACGGTGCCCTTTAAGTGATATACATTATAAAAGAAGTACTAAATCAAAAAACGACACATTTTGTTTAATGGAATTATTATTATGTATGAAATCAAACAATATCGTTCTATCAAAACATAATGTGTCGATAAATCGAATACTACTTCGTTATTTCATCATTTGGAACACATTGTCTGTTTGAATAAATACGATCTTTTTCTATATATAATGCATGGGTTGTCAATAATTTTGCACAGCCGTCAATAGGGTTTCATATTTTTGAGAAAGATCAATATATTGCCTGAGAGATTCAATGCTTATAATTGCTAATCGCACCGAAGTTGATATCTGACTTTGAGTCTATTACTTGTCGGCATATTTTTAAAAAATAATTGTATCATTATATTTTACTTTTTTTGCAGCCAGGAATATTAACTGAGTAATCTTTCATAACACAAATATCGGCAGAAAAATTTTCATTTCTTTCTAAACAAATGGCCACGTGAGTTTACTTCTTTGAAGATAACGAAGGCTATAAGCCGGGATAGATAGACAGATACAAAGATGTATCACATACATTAAAATTAACTTGACTTTTAAAGTGTTCGTGTGAAGCAATTTGATATACAGATACTGTTGGTATGACCACATATATAATTATTGTTTTAACCATTGATTTTTTTTCTCTTGATAAGTTATTAATTTCCATTTATGGATCATTTATAAAGTAATAAAACAGAAAGAAAAGTAATAAATATTTACCAATTCAGAAATGAATTTGATTGGAATTTCCTCTGATTTCCCCCTATTATTTAGGGAAAAAAACGTGGTGATTATGGAGAGTGAGAGAGGAACGGAATTTGAAGGGATGAACATCTTTAAACGAACCTTACACCAAGTAACCTAGATGAACGCAGGTCGTTATTATGTTAGGCGTACACTTTCCATGAGATTTATATACAATATTACAAACTTACAATAACGTCTCGAGATGAGAAAATCTGACTGGAAATCTTTGACTGTGTGGCATACGTATACATGTACTTTATTTTATGCCGAGCCATGAATTACTATTTTTCTAAATGAAATATTTGTGATAATTCACTAAAAATTTTATATATATATATATATATATATATATATATATATATATATATATATATATATTGTGACGTTCTGTCGTATTGGGGTGGGGTTCTCCCAATATAATTTAATTAAATTAAATTGAAAGTTCCACCCTGGCTCGTTTTGTTAGAAAGTTAAATTAGTGATGATGTAGATTTACAGCTCTGAGCCCCCAGTCAGCAATGCCGACGGTTAAATTATAGAGAACACGAAGATGAAATTAAATCAATAACAATTTAATAAATGTGATAATTTAGAACGATAACTTCCAATCACTCGTCTTTCCCTCGACCAAGTGACAGCCTAATTCATCCCGTGATTTACAGTGTGAGTTCGATTTTCCCCCTGTCCTTGCATCTACTCATCTATTTCTTCCCGCTGATTCTTCCTTCTTTCCGTTCCTCTAACTCCTTCTTTGTCTCTGTTTCCTCTCTACTATCTCCTCCAGCTTCGCTCCAGACTTCAGCTTCTCCTTTCTCCTCCTTTTATTATCTCCTCCTCCAATTCCGCTCCCAGACTTCAACTTCACCTCTTCTCCTTCCTTCCTTTCCTCCGTCTCTCTATCCGAGACAACGGGACCAAACTTTAACTGGTCTGTCCCTCAAAGCTTCCTTTTGAAGCTTTCTGTACTTAGACCTTCCCGCTCTAAGATTTTCCCGCCAATAACGAATGGCTATTCGGAGTTACGCTAACCTCTTCCCTGGGTAATTTCTCTCAGCGAACTAACTTTTGCCGGAAAACGCAGGGATATCATTCTACCCAAATCAAGGTCTCCCCCTTATCTCGATTCTGATTGGGTGGCGCTGTGCCCCTGTTCAATCGTCTTAGCGGCCAGTTCAACCTGTCTGTCTGTTTGCAGGGGAAAGAAGTTAGGACACTCCCACTTCTTCAGTCAATTTCTTTTGATCTTGGAAACATTTCGACACCTAGGTGATAATTGGCTGTCTGTGACTTCGCAACTCCAATGTCCGGTCCTTCGATTCTAGCCACAACAATCTTACGTAACGGATTAGTGCTAGCCTTCGGCAATGTTGGACATCAAACAATGACCCGTCAGAATTACCTTGATTATACATGTTTCAAACTGGGCTACTCTGGGTCGGGGTAAACATGACATATATATATATATATATATATATATATATATATATATATATATATATATATATATATATATATATATATATATATATATCACGATGTCCCACCCAGTCACATTATCCTGACACCAGGCTGACCTGTCCTAAGAATAGTCGATCTATCGAGAAAAGTTGCAAAACACAGAGAGAGAAAAAAAAAATCCATAAAATGGAGCTTAGCAGATATTTTTCCCGTGGCGTGCTACGATGTATGTAGACCTATAATGAAGAAACTGACCAAACAAGCAGGCCACCAGAGAGAGAGAGAGAGAGAGGGGGGAGGGTGTATAAACCAGTCTGAATGTAATTAGCAATAGTAAGTAAAGCAAGCCTTGTTTCCATTTATTGAACCATGTATATACATCACTTTGTACATCAAAGATAACAGGTTACATACATACATACATACATACATACATACAGACAGACAGACCGAGACAGAGATAGATTGTGTGTGTGTGTGTCTGTGTGTGCGCGCTTTATCACTGATATACCACGAGATGTATAAATTTTCCATTAAAAGGAATCAAGGCTTATCCTACATCAACAGCTCTATTTACCCTTTCCATTGGTCGGTTTGATTGATCGTGCTCATACGTCGAACAGAGCAGACACACTTTGGGTGGGCTCTAAAACAATCGATTAACAGCTGACAATTACGCACAAGGAGAGTTATTATATTTTTGTATCTTGAGTGATGGCACTAGATACAACATCGTCATTTTTTTTTTGTATTTTTGTTACTCATATTTAACCTTAATTTTTAATTTTCATCATTATTCATTGAACCTAATTAGATTTTCAAATATTTATGAATATTCCTATGTGTGGGCAGTATACACTGAATACAACTCATAGCATTGCTCACTGCCTTTATTCTTTAGCAATTACACAGTAATTAGTAATCTTTTGGACTAATAGTAGTGTGAGACTCTTCAATAGCAAAGACATTGAACAATGAGTTTATCGCAGAAATATGGAAGCAGAAAACAACATACCATTTAATATACAACGGGGCGGGGGGACGAAATTAAGCACATATTTCAAGACCAAGATAGAAGACCGAGTGCTTCTAGCATTCCATCCCATGGGATATCAAACCTAAGACTTTGCCAATACGTCGAGCGGACCAAGGCAGACTGAAATTCTGACCGCCCTCAAAATCTTAGGGGAGACGTTGAACAAATAGATGGCCTGCAAAATGCAGGCTACAACAACTATGTTCTGTACCCTAAGGAATTCGACACACCTCTTTTAGAGATAAATCAAATGGAAATTAAAGCGAACAACGTCAGTATCAACAAAACTGCGCCCCTGACCAGAGAGTTAGAGGCAAAAAACGATTGATGTTTCGATCTCAGGCCTCCCTCTGGAAATTGAAACAATAGAACTGACGAAAAAGATTGAGAGAAAACTCAAAACAAAGGTAGTGAAATCCAAAATGGCCACAGTCTGGGGTTTTGGCAATGTAAAAACAGGCGCCCGTATCGTCACTGTGGCCAAAGAAGATTCTCCTAAGTTCCCAACGTTTTTCTACGTAATGGGATTTAGGTTAAAAAGCTGGTACAGATGGTGTGAAAACCATAGAAAGTGCCCCAAATGCCAACAAACCAGCAGGCACCAGTGACAAAAACAATAACCTATGCTAGTAAGGTAGCGGGAAAAAAAAAACAACAGAAATAGACATCGACACACAAATAGGGATGATATTAACTGAAATAAGAAACGAGGAAAATAAAGGGGGGGACATAGCCGAAACCACATCAAACAATGAGCTAATGTCTCTCCCTGAAATAGACCTAACGGACATAAAGGGAAACGCTCTAACCCCGGAGTTGGAGAAAATACTCAGCCCGAATAAAACATGGAATATCCAATGCCCCTTAAAGGGGCCTTAGTCCGAGTTTCATCTGACCCTTGCCCCTCCATTTGTGATATTTGGGCATTTATGTTGGGGTTGCCTAGCAGCAGGGGGGGCGAATCGGACATTTTGTCCAATCGTTATTTTGCTTAATTATTACTTTCTGCACTCAACGATCTAGTGTCGTCAGCGCCTGGTAAAAAAAAAACGACGACGTCGTTGGGGGATCGTCCAAACGTCATTTGGTTTAATTAACACCTTCTGCGCGTCGATCCCCAGCGTCGTCAGCGTCCGGTAAGCACGTCGACGACCGCGTCGATGTCATTGCCCCCTCTGCTGCTAAGTGGTTATTTACAATGAAAATTATTTACAACTAACCGAATATTTGGTCAAGTCCGATACGATATCGTGTCCGAGGATCATGTAAATTTATCGTTACAAATCCATGTGGGGTCGACTGAGCATGACTAAAAAAGTTTCGAAAAACATTAAAGTCCATGTCACCGCCGCACCATGTCTGCCAAATATTTCGTAGCGTGTGTGTATCAACGCCGTTGAACACAGCAAGAATATTACAGTTGTCTCTAATTACTTTTGGAATCTGAGTGTATCGTTGAGTGACATATATCACGTCAGTGTTTTTATGCCTGCCTCTGGAAAATATCCTAGCTGGGTTTTTTTGATTGTCTAACATAACATCATCGTACACGACTAGATTGTTAACGTCGCCATCAATATCATCAATACCCGGTGCATCATTGATATCCGTAATAAACTCAATAACATTTTTTTTAGCGATCGCTGATGCATTCTCGTGGAAATCTTTCAACACCTCGTAGCATCGTTGATCATCTACGCTAGGAGCAACCAAATACAACTTATCCCACTTCATCCATCTCATTATTAAATTGAGTAACAATTGCGTCTTGCCGGATCCAGATGGTCCGATGATAATCATCCGGATCGAGTTTGGTAACGCTGCAACATGCTTAACTGGTTCTCTTGTTTTAGTCGCCGAAAAATCAATTATATTCATATCTCTATACATAAATTATGGATCTATATTGTGTGAAGTGTAGAGTACGTACTGGCACAAATGATATGACAACCGCTACAACAAGAAATAACAGATCGGCCCTTACTGGCAAGTGTGTACAATGCGGTACAAAGAAATTTAGATTTATTTCTATTAGACCCGGAGATGTTTTAAAAAAAAGCGAGGAGGTGACATCGCAGCCAAATTGGCAAAACTCCCCGGAACACCGTGGGCAAAGTATCCAGGAGAAAAACACCTCCCAGGATATAACTACTGTGGCCCCGGAACACGATTAGATATTAGACTCGATGATCAAAATCAGCCCAAACCCGGTGAGTATCCAATAAACGCTATCGATAAGGCGTGTCATGCTCATGATGTTGCTTACAAAAGTAGCGATCTGCAACAGCGTCATATCGCGGATGTAAAATTAATTCACGCATTAAATGCTATTCCTGATAAATCCGTCAAAGAAAAATTGGCCTCATGGTTGGTAAAATCGGCTATGAAAGGTAAATTAATGATTGGAAGCGGAGCTTCTCGCGCTGGTAATTGAAAACGATAGCGTTTATAATAACAACATGGAATCCATCTATTATTCTCCGAGAGGATACTGGAAGGGGAAGGCCGCAATTGGTAAGCTTGCAAGCGCTGCAAAGGTAACAAAGACCACTGCGGCTAATTGGTTATCCAAACAGGCTATATGGCAAATCTATCTACCACCGCCTAAACAAATCAACTTCTCGCGCTTTGATGTCAGCGTACCTAATGAAGTTCATCAGGCTGATATACTATTTTTGCCGCATGACAACGGTTACAAATACGCGCTAACCGTAGTTGATGTTGCGAGTCGATACAAACAAGCGGAGCCGTTAAAAACAAAGTCGGCAACTGAAGTAGCCGCTGCGTTTGAAAGAATTTATCGAAGAGGCCCTCTGCGCTGGCCAAATCTATTACAAGTTGATCCCGGTAGTGAATTTCGCGGCGCTGTTTTATCAACGCTGAAACATCATAGCGTCGCGATACGACGAGGTCATACTGCGCTACATCGTGATCAGGCAATTGTTGAACGATTCAATCGGACTCTCGCTGAACGGTTATTTGGATATCAATACGCGAAGGAATTCATCCAAGAAAAACGATCTCGTGAATGGGTTAAAAGGTTGCCAGGTGTAATTGCAGCGTTAAATAACGAGATTACCCGAGCAATCAACATGAAGCCCAGCGACGCGATTAAATACGAGTATATACCCAAAAGATCAAAAATAAATAGCGTTTCCAAGCCGATTCTTGGCGATGTCACCGTTAGATATCTATATGAACCAGGAGAGCTTGAAGGCGGTAAAAAAAGAGCTACTGATCCTATTTGGAGTGTTACCACACATAACATATCAACGATAACACGATCAACTGGTAGACCACCGATCTATAGACTGGATTCAACTGCTCCTCAGCGCGGATTTACACGCGAGCAACTACAAGTGATACCTAACGATACTCAATTGCCCCCACGTGGTCTTAACTAGCGCCGTTGCGTCTATTGCACTCAAGACAGGTCAACCTCACATTGTTTTTGACATGACCGAGACTGTTATCGATCCTATCCACGGTAAATTGGCGAGTGTCTTTATCCGAATAACGCCAACTCATTATACAATTGCAACTCGCGCAGTGATTATTCTGTTGTTGTCGTAGCGAGATTATTAATTCGGCATCAATATCAAAACGCCGCTGTTTTTTTTTTATCCTGTTGGCGGTAACCCGAGAGTTTTCTATCAATGACGCTTGCATCGATGGTGACTTTGTCGCCGGCTTCGTCGGTGGCTTCGTCAATAACAATTCTTCGAAGCTGATTTATCCTTCGTACTCTGGACACTGCAAGATAGACTAGATTCGACCATTCGATGCGATTATCAACTATCCAAACAATTGTGTCCGTGATGGTTAGTCCCTGCGAGGAATGTATTGTTGTTGCGTATCCTAGCGTCCACGGGGATTTATCAGCACGTAGCGCGTCCTCGACGACACCGATATCAACGAGCACAATATCATTCAGCACGAGAATTTGTTTTTTTGTCCCCGACGCTGTCGGGGCTGGAATTTCAACTTCAATGTTCTGCCGCCGTGTGTCCGCGGGTCTATAACATAACGGCACTGGACGCGTTGGAAACTTTTCCTTATGCAACGTAAACAACTTCCGCTGAAGTGTGTCTCTGACTATCTTTCTACTCGCTACAATCAAATCGTTTGGTCTCCATGTTTCCCAGAATTCATTCAACGGCGTTTCCGGAATCACCTCGCGAATTATTTCACACTGAACTCTATCCGGCTGTAATCTGATTAGTTTTTTAACCTCGCGCAGTTGTTCATCAAGTGCTCGGTAATCAGTATCGGTTTCTTCATAATAGTCCACAAAACCCCTTAACCAATCATGTGGACCCTCGCCGACAAATGGTGGTGGTTGGCCATGATCCCCACACATGATTACCGCTGTATTCGCGCGCAGCAACCACTCAAGAAACATTTGTAAAGTATCTAACGAAACAGTACATATCTCATCCCAGATGATAATGTCGGGAATAAATTTTTCACCCATTCGATCAGGAGTCCACTCACCGCCGCTGTATCGAAAAAAGCTGTGATAAGTAACGGCGTCAACATTTCGTTGTTTTATCTCTCGCGCTAGTCTATGGGTCGGTGTAAGCACGATTATACTTGCCCGCGTTCGAAATAATTCAATTGCCCGAGTCGTCTTTCCTGACCCGCCACAGCCGCTTAAATAAACCGTCTTGTGTCTACAAATTGGATCAGAACACGATGGTGCATTAGACCATTCTGACAATTTATCACCGCGTAAGTAGTTGTTCTCAACGGTGACATCTGCTGACGAGGAATAATCGCGTCGTATTTCATTTTTAATTCTCCATGTACCCCAACTCTCGTCCGGACTAGTAAACCCGGCTACGTTTTCCTTATACGCTACGTCAACATAAAACGAATCAACGGCTACTCTAACCGCGGTATCGGGGAATCTATTTATCATCGAGAATAAATTAATAGCGGCATAACCCAGCATAGACGCCCTCAAATGTGGATACGCCGGGCTGTCTCCATCGCTGTAGGTAACAACTGTACCCAACCTCGTTCCATTGGACAAGAAAGCTGTTTTGCAGTTCACGTATCTATTTTTTGCCACTGCGTCCTTAATTACGAAATCATATTCTGCGTCATCTATAATCAGCCGTGAGCAATATCGTTTGTAGTCGTGGTTTTTTCCACCTTGTGTGAACTTACCAATTATTCTTCTACCGAGATCTTTTGCCTCGCGGTTTCGTTGGTTGAATATCCTCCTGGACCATTCGATGATATATTCCTCGTCGGCATCAATGTGTGCTCTAGACTCGTCAATTATGCTATCTAGACGCTCTGGTTCTGGTAACCAGACTTCAGTCTGTGCCCGGTATGATATAATCGCGTCACTGACAATCAACGAAACTAGCATGCTACAATCAATCATATACCGTAGCAGCGCTATTGGCAGCCACTTCTTTTCAGCCATGTGTCTACCGATCCAAATATAGCAACAGCGATGGAGTCCTGCCGCGAATTCAAATGATACTATGCGAGCGAATCCGGTTAAATCAAAATCAGGCAGTGGTCCATTAATAGCAACACGAGTCATTTCATGACTGGGGTGTCCAAATCGTCTAAAGTACTCAGCGGCGGATCCATACCCGAGAAAACTCGCTGGATAACAGGCAACCATATCAACCGAGATCATAGCGTCGCGGTTGTATTCAGTGTTCCATAGTCCACCGTGATAGTATTCCAAACAACTGGATTGTACATCCGGTAGAAATTCCCTGCGCGTTGGTCTCCACGCATTTTTCCTTGCTGCAACATGAGCTACAACCGATGAAATCGTAAAACAATTTGTTAGCAGTTGTTCATCATGCTCTTCAAATTCCATGGCGGTTTTTTTCATCCTGTTGTGAAATGCTTCAGTGCGATATAATTCGCCGTTTGGTCTTACAAACTGATCAAAGGTATCCGCATCGTTTTCAGCGCTGCGAAGTAACCACACTGATACAGGGTCGTTTTTACACAAGTAGGCAATAGCATCAAATAGTTTCCTCTCCGCGAGAAAACCATCCTTGGAGAATTGTTCTCCCAGGAATTCTTCGGGTATATACTTTACTGTTCTATCCCGTGGAAATATTGTGATCGCGGGCGTCCATGCGTGTTCGTTATGATCAATAATTTTGATTGGGGCTCCCTTCGATTTATACTTCGATTCGTATAATACTTCACCGGTGATCGTTGTAACGGTTATTGGAAATCTCAGCGATGTTTCTAATCTCGCTATGTCGCTGATGGTCGCTCCACGCTCTTTTACGGTTAGTTCCCACTGGTTGATTTTGCTACGTCGTAAATCAGTCAATTTGTTTCCTCGACATGCATTTGTAAAATGCTCTATTATTCGTTCTGCTACACAATTTATCCCAGTTGACTGTTTCATCGGTTTCAGTTTTCCGATATCAGGTTTCTTATTTAACGGGTATATTCCATAAACAACTGCTGTTTCAGGATACGCTCGTTCATAGTATGGTTTGTCAATTCCGGTTAACAACCCCGGCTTGGAGTCGCGGCTAACAGTGACTGTTTTCTTGTCGCTGAGAACTGGTTCAAATTTATCACGTATGATCCAATCACCTGATTCCACCCGGACAATGAATTTTACTCTGAAGAAATACTTTTTACCGTCAAGTTGTGATATTATCATTGCTGCGCGGTTGTCGTTCATGGTAGCATCAACAACGCCATCAATTCGAAATGTTGACCAACTATGAGATGCACCATCACGCTTGAATTCACCGATACAATCGCGTATTTTACTCAACAGGGTTTTATCGTTTATTAACGCTTTTGGTGTGTCCTTGAGGACTCTATCGAGATTAAACCTAATATTTTTCCAGGGCTTAATTACTGCTAATCTCTCAAACTCATCCATATAATTAAAACAAGTATTTAAATAAAAGAATATAGTATAATGAATAAATGCAAATGGTTGATGATTGGGTCGATAACCCCGTGTAATAAATCATGTAGAGGTGAATTCTGCGGGTATCATTTACAAAGCGTTCGTAATGGTTCTCTTGGCCCCCTCCCGTGCTTGGTTTGTCACGTTGGTGTAAGAGGAAAATCGCAGTTGTGTATTAATTGTGGCGGAAAGCGATACAGGGAACTAAAACGCTATTACGATAAACGAATAAAAAACGCCGTCATTGACCCCACCGCCGACTTCGTCATCAAAACCCCCCAAGACTACATTGAAAGGTTTATAATTAAACCAAATAATAAATTAGACAAGTAGTATTATTATATAAATGGACCAAGAATTTCAGCCGCATCCCCTGCTCGTCAATTACGAGGCATCTCGCGACGGTATTGTTAGAAACCGCAGACTGAAGAAGCCGGTTGGATGGAAAAACAATCACGGGTATTTAATGTTTACTGCTGGAGGGAAAAAATATCTCTGTCACAGAATCATCTATGAATGTTTCCACGGATTGATCAAAGATAGTCTCGTTATTGATCACATTGATTCTAATTATCAAAATAACAGACTGTGTAATCTGCAAGCTATCTCTCAGAGTGAAAATATTAAAAAAGGCCAGACTGGTAAGTACTCAAAAGCAGCAAGGGGCGTCAAATCATTTGATACGTCAACGCACGAGGAAAAAATATTTCAGTCAATGAATGAGGCAGGAAAATATTTTGACATTTGTAGCGCCTCAGTACGATTTGTTGCAGAACGAGTATATCAAACAGCTTTCTCAAGTAAAAACGGACATAGAATTCAATTTTCATATTTGAAGGGGGATAACTCGTGAGGGTATGACGAAGTCACCATGATAGAGTTATGCTGTCACGTGATTTGCAAATAGTCGTCTGTTTCAATGTAAATAAGTTACCTATGCGCGTTCACCTGGAACGCATTACGTGCTTATATTTTTTAAAAACTCGTTATTTGTTAGGTGCGGTCCGTAGTCCAATGCAAACATGTTTGACTATGAAACTCGAGTCAACAATTTACGGGTTCGCGCCTCGCAGCGGGCAATTGCCTGGCGGGAAACGGTCAGATGTTTTTTTTTTTCTATATAATTGGGGGGGAGGGGATAAAACCCCCTTCGTTGAAGTTCAAAACGAACCAAAACGCAGCCCACACTATCATTCATAGTGTGCGCGGTTGGTTTTTTCCAACTACGCAACCATGATTGATTTTCATGGGTTGCGTTTTGGTTCGGTTGAGTGCAAACCACGCCCCCGTCATTGTTTGTACTGTCCATAATTAAGTATATGTATATGCCTGCAATCTGCCACAACACTCGAGTGGAGATTTACGGCATTGTACTGTCCATAATTAAGTATATGTATATGCCTGCAATCTGCCACAACACTCGAGTGGAGATTTACGGCATTGTACTGTCCATGTATGCCTGCAATCTGCCACAACACTCGAGTGGAGATTTACGGCATTGTACTGTCCATACAAAAAACGGGGTCAAAAATGACCCCCAATAATTTTATTAAACTTTAAACCTAGATTTTAATAAAATTTTTGATATTAGAAATAAGATGTTTATAAGAATATGGATTTCCAAGACATCAATAATATATTAACTGAGATTTCAAAATTAAAAAATCAAGGAATTGTATTATCTGATAGGCTCAACAGCGAGGAAATATTATCCGATTATGAGGCTATAAACGAACAATCGAAGCGAGGGCGTTTTACGCTAGCCCGCGAGTATTCTTTTATAAAACGATTACAACATACAATTAATGAGAACCTGTATGGCAATGACGTAAGCGTATTCATTGGGTTATTCACTGCCGTTGAAACAATACGAAAAAAACTCGGGCAGCTTTATGAAAAACGCCGCGAGATCTCTAGTAAGATTAAAAACATTAGGAGGATCATAGACGAAACCCCTGTGGGGAGCCTCAGCTTGAAGTTACCTGTGCCCACGTCGCGTGACGAAGTCGGCATACAAATGTAACATTATATATATGTGATGTACACAATGACACGATATATTTCTGCCACCATGGAAAGACCCGGCGGAAAATTTTATTTGAAATTGCAGATCAATTTACAATAATGGTAGGTGAATCACTTACTACTCGGCTAGCCAGAGAGCGGCTAGCAGCGCTTATAAAGTTTATACCGTTACGAGACAGAGTGAGAGAGAAACTTCAAACGCGACAACAAATGCAAACTGATTTTGCTGTTGGAAGTGAACAGTTATTTGCCCCGGTAACTAAAGCGACTAAGGATGTTACGGCGGTAACTGTACCCGTTCTTGGTGCGCTTGAAAAGATAGCGGCAGAGACAAAACAAACAAAAAGGTCTTTAGAAACACTCCCTGCAAAAATAGCGGCTGCTACAACACGGAGGCCACCACCACTCGCTATAACCGAACCACAAGAACCTTATGTTACAATGGCCGACGAGGAAGAACTAGACGCTACTGCGAAAGAACCAGAAGAAGAAATACCAGAAGAAGAAATACCAGAAGAAGAAATACCGGAAGAAAAAGAGGGGAATATACCCCGTATTGTACTCAAGAAGAGCACAATAGATCAAATTAGAGGCTTCAGCAACAGGGAAGAATTAATTAATTTTACTGCCAACAATTTTGCTAAGAGCATACGAGATAAGAAGCATATCAATAGCGGTTACGAGAAAAATATAAAGTCGTTAAAGGACTGGGCAAGAATAGTGTATTTAGCAAGTAAACATAAAGATGCATTACCACATCGTAGTAAATCCGATTACGACGCATTCCACAAGGAAGTTAAGAGTATAACACCAAAAAAAGGAAAAGGATACTCTGTTGGTAAAGAATCCTACGGCGTTACCTGTCCTAATAGTGTTTTCAGTGATATATCACGGCTGGAAGTACTAATCGGAGGAAAACGAGCCGGAAATAACTCTACGGAAATAATCAATGAGGCCGCTGATATTTGCAAGCGTTTATTTGCAGGCGGTATTATGGACATTAATGCATATCGAACGCTCATAGACGAGCTCGTGGATGATTAAAAAAATTATAAAATTATAAAATTATCGTTTTTGTTAATTTTTTGACCGTTTTTTGACTGTTTTTGGCCATTTTTTGACTGTTTTTGACCGTTTTTGGCCATTTTTTGAGGGCAAAAACCCAAGGAAATCATTTAGAGAAAATCGATGTTTTTCTGAAAAATCGAGAAAAAAACGACTATAGGCAACAAAAAACGACCAAAAATGACTAGAAATCAAGAAAAAACCAGAAAAAAACCGGATTTTTATCGAGGGCAAAAACCCAAGGAAATTTTGATAAAATTTATTCCGGTTTTCCACACGGCGGTGGGAAGGGGGTCAATCACTAATTGGAAAACTGGTGTTTTTAATAAGGATGATCATACACTACAACCATGATAAACCAGTACTCGTCTACGTGGTAAACTCGCGATTGCCTGTTTACCGCGCGTACTATGGAGATGGTCTCGGTAGCACCATTGCGGGGTTATTTACAAGAATGGCTCCAAAAGTAGCGCCGTTAGCCAAACAATTAGGAATGAAGGCTATTGATGTTATTCGTGATAAGGGAATCAGCGCTATTGGAGATGTTGCCGGAAAGGCGCTTTCAGCCGCGCGGAACAAACTAATGTCGTTGGTGAAATCCAAGAGATTTTCAAGAAAAAAACAGATGCCATCAACGACAGTGATGCCTGCAAATGTCAGTAAAGTAATAAATAACGCCGTGGAAGAAAAATTAGAGTCGTTGGCGACGACTCAGTCGTTGGCGGCGACTCCGTCGTTGGCGACTTCGCCATCCGCCGATGCGGCAACCAACGCGCTCATGAACGCGATAGCGGGAAGTGGTCTACGACGAAAAAATCGCAATTGAAAACATCAACATGATAAATAATAGAATGTTTGCGCGAACCGCTGACCCCGCGTTTGATATGGACGCCCCAGTGCGCAGGGATGATTCTGTCCGTGATTATCAATATTATTCTTATTATGCAGCGCAACCCGACCTACGATCGCGAATTGAACTTCAAGTCCAAGATACCAGTAAATATTTTTTGCCGTGTGAAGCGTTTATCGAAATTGAGGGAGAACTCGTGACAAATGCCGCCGATAATGCACCATACGCAGATGACCATCGTGTTCGAGTTGGCTTCGTCAACAACGGTATCATGGCGTTATTTGAGAGCGCCAGATATCTTATTGACGGGCGAGAAATTGAATCAATAGAACGCGAGGTTGATGTTGCAACGACGATAATTGGGTTGGCGAGATACTCGGATGATTATACAAGATCGGCGGGCCCATCTATAATGTTCGCAAAGGACACCACTAATAACGCTGATCATTTTCAGTACATCAACGTGCTGGTGGAAAGAGATACCGCAACTGACCCACAGGCTGCAGCAGCCAATCCAGACCGCAGGGTAAGACCGGGCGCTAATTTCAATATTATAAAAAGTCTTAACGATAATTACAATATGGGATTCGCAACACGAGTAGGAATGTTGCAAGGACCACGCCGACAGTTTTCATGCGCGATTCCACTCCATCACATATTTGGATTCTGCAGAAATGTCAGGAAGGTTATCTATGGGGCTAAGCATACAATCGCGCTGACGCGAAGGGGCGATGATAACAATGCAATATGGCATGCTGCTGGCGTCGCTGCCGGTAAAGTCATTTTAACTAAAATGGCATTGTGGATGCCGGTGCTGACTCCATCAGTTACCACGGAAGCACGATTATTAGCATTTATGGAACAGGGAGGGAAATCGTTGTTGAGTTGGCTAGCGGTAACAACTGATGCTAAAGAGGATAACGTCGCCGATACGTTTACATGGCACCTGGCATCAAAACAAGGTGTTTCAGCCCCGCGTCATATATTCATAGCGCTGCAGAATAGGGAACGATTGGGCAGTCAAGAACGCAGCCATATGATATTTGATCAATTAGGAGTCAGGGATGTTTCGCTGAGAATAAACGGACAACAGGAACCATCCGAGGATATACAGCTTAATTACGGCGACAACCATATCGCACGTGTGTATCATCGATTGCTGTCGTATATGGGTCGTGATCAAAACGTCGACACTGGTTTGCAAATATCACAACTTGATTTTAAAAACCTGTATCCGATTTATTACTTTTCGTTGGAACATCTTGATTTAACGAGACAATCCGTCGTTGATATACACTTCCGAGCTCGTATAGCCCCGGGTGGTGTTAATTATAGAGCGGTCGCTGTCATTCTCAGCGATAAATCAATGCTGCTAGAAGGTGTTGGTGGACGAATGAGAATCGTTGATGCGCCAGTGGAAAACATGTAATTGAAAGCACAAAACGCGTTTACAATAAAATGTCGTATAGTGTCGTCAATGTAGAGTTGACTGATGGTCAAGTCAAGAAATTACGATCAAAGTCGGCTAAACAATGCGGGATCACAATAACGCTGAAGCCGTCACAGATGGCGGGTGGTAATCATAAGATATCGTTGACGGCGCGTCAAATAAAACATTTCAATGATGCGATGAAGAATAAAAAGGGTGTTCAAATAGATTTTTCAGCCGCAGCAATTAAAAACATGGAAAAGACCGGTGGGATATTTCCGCTGTTAGCTGCGATTCCGGCATTGATTGCCGCGGCCGCACCAGCAGTGGCTAAGGCGGCGGCGTTAGGAGCCGTTGGTACCGCGGCGGGGATGGCATTGAAGAAGGCAACCGGGAAAGGCTACAAAAAAAAACGACCCGTGGCCGGAAAGGGTCTAAGACTACCGGGAACCCCGTATTCATGGTACTCGGGAAAGGGTCTAAGACTACCGGGAACCGTTTATTGACTCAGGAGTCTATGACTCCAATGTCTAATTTTGATTTAATAGACGCCGCAAACGCGCTAGCGATAAAAAACTTCAGAGGTGTTTTTATGAGGGATCAATTACCGGCGGCACCAAGGAATATTGAAACCGGCATAATTAACCTCGATGGGTCCTCCGGAGCGGGAACTCATTGGGTTGCATACGCGATTGATCCGCGTGCGATCGTCTATTTTGATTCATACGGGTTAGCTCCGCCGAAAGAGTTCATGCGGTATGTCCGGGCGTGTTCAGCCCGGGTTTTTTATTCCACGCTGCCAACACAGCAATTAAGTGACCCACCGATATGTGGCCGCGAGGTATTAAACGTACTTGCGGCGATTTCATCATCGCGAAAACCACCTCATGTGGTTGTAAACGAATACACTAGTGGAGTCGTAGAAGCTCAACGGATTTTAGAGAATAACATTTACAATAATAATGATTGATATTTGGGGACGACCGGTTTCGGCGCTGAAAAAGCCCACGGAAACGCCCGCCACCGATGACATAAAAAAACTAATTGAGGATGAAATCGCTGATACGTTGAATTTAACCAGTGTTGACCCAGATGAAATAGTTGTATTTCAAGACCGCCAGGGTAAATTGAAATCCAGTAATGTGTCACTGAATGACGTTTTAATACGACAGCGTGATGCCGCCGAGGACACTATCGCGCTGTATACCAGCGACGGACGAATCAAACCGGGTGAATCCATCTTGACGATAAATGGAAAAATAAGTACACTTGGCGACAATTATATAACCATGTCAAATTCGTTAAAAGGTTTACGTAGTGAAATTAAATCGTATGAAGAACGGATCGTGTTGACGCTAACGCATTTCGACGATGTGCGACACATTGTCGATAGTTTCTTTCGGGGGCCCCCGACGGCAACCGAACCGAATTTTATAATAATAACAAATGCTATTTCGGATCTTATGACGCTGCCGGGCCAATTTACCTCGTTACGAAAAAATGTTAACAGGATCGATGACAACTTTGATAAATTCTTTGGTAAAAAAAATACCAAGCCGGATGAGATCACAATAACTATAAATGATATCACTGCGTATAGACAGGAAATAGAAACAATCAAAACTAATGTTGCAACGAACAAAAAGAGTGTAGACTCGCATGAACGGGAAATAGAAACAATCGGCGTTAATGTTGCAACGATCATAAATAATGTAGACTCGCATGGACGGAAAATAGAAACAATCAAAACTGATGTTACAACGATCATAAATAATATGGACGCACATACACAGGAAATAGGAACAATCAAAACTGATATTGAAGCGAACAAAAAGAGTGTGGACGCGCATACACAGGAAATAGGAACAATCAAAACTAATGTTGAAGCGAACAAAAAAAGCATAGACGTGCATACATATGAAATAGGAACAATCAAACTTGATGTTGCAGCGAACAAAAAAAGTATGACCGAGAATACACGGAAAATAGAAACAATCAAAACTAATGTTGTAACGATCATAAATAATGTAGACGCGCATGGACAGAGAATAGAAACAATTAACACTAATGCTATAGCGAGCAAAAAAAGTATAGACGTGCATGAAGGGGAAATAGAAGTACTCAAAATTAATGTTATAGCGAACAAAAAAAGTATAGACACGCATATACAGGAAATAAATACACTCATTACTAGGGTTGCAGCGAACAAAAAAGATGTGGACACGCATATACAGGAAATAGGAACGATTAAAACTGATGTTGAAGCGATTAAAGACGGACTACCGAGAGTAGCAGAGCAATTCGAAAAAATAAAAATCCCTCATGAGAACATCATCAACACAGTATACACAATTCGGCATGGATCATTCGATTGGACTCCTACACAGAATACAGTAAATATTACCGCAACTGTTAAGGGTATTTATCGATTGACACTGATTTCAATGATGCAGTTTAATATATTATCGTCAAGTTCATCCGGGTTTAACAATACAATATCAACAATTATAGACAGGAACGCAACTGAACAGTTTACAATTTATGCCGTTGATAGAAATCTAGCCCGGGCAAACATTACATGGTATGTGGAATTTGCAGTGAATCTAAGTAATTAAAAACACTAGCTCTTTTAAAATAAAAATGACCACCAAGGAAATTGAATCAGAGGTATCACCGACGTCACATCAATATCGATTCGATACCGCAAAAGAATTTTCCGCGAACTTGAAAACGCTTTCCGAACAATACCGTGCAAAAATAAAAAAATACCGCAGAAAAATAACCGCCATCGACGCGGTCGTGTACTCGGTATCGGGTATAGTAGCTGGCGCCGGTGTTATTTTATCCACGGTGACCACGATAGCCCCGATCGCTGTTCCAATCGCTGTCTCCGCAATGACAACAGTTGCTGGAGTTGCCAACGCAATCACTAGGAAGATATCATCGTGTTTTCAGAAAAAACTCAACGAGTATACAGTAAAACATCAAATAGTATCCGACGCATACTCGAAATTATCCGGGTTGATCTCGTTATCGATTGATAATTTGTTCGTATCCGATGTTGAATTCTCCACGATGGTCCAGTTATATAGCTCCGCGATGTCAAAAATCGAGGATTTTCAACTGGAAGCCGAAACCACCTGGTTGTTAAAATTAGACACTAAAAACAACGAATAATAATAATGTCGCTGAACCCCGAAGGGTCTCAATTACTTCAGCGGATCGCGGAGAATACCACTCCGGTACAAACAAATATGATATCGATAACATCAACGAAACCCGAATTCAGTGTAAACTTTCCATCACCGGTTCCAGTAAAGGAAATAGCGCTGGCAAAATTGCGAGTATATCACAGTTGGCCTAATATCCGAGCGGACGCATTTAACGGACAACAACCTAATAACTCGCTGGTTTTTGCACGGAAAAATAAACCCGATGGGACCCCAGACTGGGAGGAGGTTACAATACCAACTGGGTCATACCAAATAGAGCAAATCAATAAAGAATTTCAACGCAGAATAAAATCGATCACAGGAAAGGAATCAAAAATCGCTATTACGGTTCATGAACCGACGTTATCATCGACGATTGAAATAAGCACACCGGGGTATATGGTTGATATTTATAACAGTTCAATAAGAACCATACTAGGATGGCCTAAGAATCCACCCGCGGATTTGCACACAAATGTGCAATCGTATCATGAGATTAATCCCAGTTATCTGAATGATTTGTCTATTATAAGAAACACGTTATTACCCAGCGAGTTTATATTTCAAGACAGGAATACCATGCAATGGTTTTTTCCGTATAAGAAAACTCCTGAATTGTCAGCCAAGGTCACAGTTCGTTTAGATGATATCACTGGTGCGTTTGCCGAGATTAATCGTAATTACCAATCACAACTAGAACAGCTACGGAAAACAAAAGCACGAAAACACGTTGAGGTGTTAAATCAACTTATATCAGACATGGAATATATTAATGAGCGAATCGTTAAGACAATATCCGATAGCAGCGATGATAATAAACAAAAATTCCTAACCGGGTATAATATCACAGAAGCCGATTTACCCGATTTCAAGTTTCCAGGATACAACGCGCCAGAACTAAGAAAGTCTCTTAATGATTTTCTCAGTCCATCAACTTATATCCTCAGACACGATAACGGGGATGATGGTATACATATTGCTCCATACAACGTAAATATCGCATCGGTGATAGCAATCAATCTAGTGTGTGATGTTATCGAAGGGAGTTACCAGGTAGATACCAATCAATCAAATCAAGCTCAACAGGGATATATCCTTTATTCATTTTCACCAACAGCCCCTCCGGGATTTTTAATCGTTGAGAATCCGATTAATCCGGTCTATATGCGATGCCATGATCGGTTTTTAACGAGAATTAATTTTAAACTCACCGATCAGTCAAATAACCTAATTGATCTACAGGAGGAGGAGTTAGTGATCACTCTGTTTGTAAGATCATTGTAAATAACTTCTTAGCAGCAGGGGGGGGCGATGACATCGACGCGGTCGTCGATGTGCTTACCGGACGCTGACGACGCTGGGGATCGACGCGCAGAAGGTGTTAATTAAACCAAATGACGTTTGGACGATCCCCCAACGACGTCGTCGTTTTTTTTTTACCAGGCGCTGACGACACTAGATCGTTGAGTGCAGAAAGTAATAATTAAGCAAAATAACGATTGGACAAAATGTCCGATTCGCCCCCCCCTGCTGCTTGCCTTAGTCCGAGTTTCGTACACCCCAACGTAAATGTCCAAATATAAAAATTGGGGTGGCAAGGGTCAGAGGAAACTCGGACTAAAGGGGCCTCAGATTACTTTGACCAACAGGTTTTCACTTCTACAAGAAGAAGAAAACTCAGTAGTAGAGGACAATGACAAAATTGAAGGTGTGGAGTCAGATGTGAGTTTGAAGCATCTGACCTCTACTCCCTTGCCAAAAATAAGGATAAAAAGAATAAACAAAAGGAAAGCACTCTCCAGGAGAGGGGCAGTAGCGACACAGAACAAGAGAGCCCTTTAACTATATATGAAATTAAACAGGACAAGACGATAGGGACAAAACAGCTGAGACAGGTGAATGACAACAAATACAGCGACAGAGACAAAGACATTAGCGAAAACGACAACATTACAGAAAACGAAACGGAATCGCAATTAACGGAAAACGACAACGGAAAACACCAAAGACCAAACGAGCATAGATAAGACCGAAGACATCATTTAAGAATTTAGGGGGGATTCAGTGCCCCCTCAAATAAACAATACAAATTAAGTAAATCAAAACATACACATATATTCAATTTGAAACTAAGTTAAAAATAACCATATATAACCGAAATGCGGCAACCTGAAAGGAAAATGAAATATGGAAAGAAAAAATTTCCGCGTTTCATCTATAAATGCAAATGGGATCAACAAAGAAAAATTAACAAAACTATGCAATGAAACCAACAATGATGTATTGTTTATACAGGAAACACATAATAGTTTCACCAGCGAGCTAAAAGCATTATACGAGGATAAAATGAATGGAGTTTTGATTTTAAATGATTTAAAGGGAGAAGATGTAAGAGGAGGGGTAGCAACTTTCATAAAAAAAATAAAGGGGGGGGGGGTGAATTGGAAAAGGGAAAAAAAGGGGGATTTTTTTAAAGGGAGATTGATTCACATTGTAATGGAAGAAGTTCACTTTTTAAATGTATATATGCCAGCGAATAAATAACGCAAACAACTATTTTTGGAAAATGTATCTAAATACATGGAAAAATACACCATGGAAAATTTTATTTTAGGGGGAGATTTTAATTGGGTGGGGGAAAATACAGATAGAGATGGGGAATTAACCACCAACGACATTAGGTTTAAACCAGAGTTCGGATTCTTTTTTTTAAAAAAATCATAAAATGATAGACATATGTAAACATTTTAATTTACTAAGGAGGGAGTATACATATAATTACAAAATAAATAAAGGAAGCAGATTAGATAAATTTTATTGTACTAATGTTGAAAAAGATATTTATAAAGAAGCAGGCATCAAGGACTTCAAAATTTCAGATCACAATTTAATATATCTAGAAATAACTTTGGAATATAAACACAAATGGGGCATAGGGAACTGGAAATTAAACAACACAATTTTAGATATAAAAAAAAACAAAGAGAGGGAAATAAGGGCTGGAAAATACAGTGCTATACATAAAAAAGCGGAGGGACTGTACAAAAGAGTGGAGTTAATGGGGGGGGGTCAAAAATATGTTGAAACTCTTAAAAAAAAATGAGGGAAAGGGGGTAACTTACAGGAAGGAAATTTTAAAATACATCGAAGAGTTTTACATTAATTTATATATGTCACAACAAATTAATACCAATATAATAGAGGATTATTTACAAGGGATAGATTGCGAGGTGATATCATCAGAACACAAAAACTTGTGTGATGATTTCATCTCAAGCGAAGAAATTCTAAATAGCATAAATAATCTGACCAAAAGAAAATACCCAGGTAGAGATGGACTCACCTTGGATTTTTACATGAAATTCCGCGGTGAGTTGTCGCCCATTCTGGAAGGTTTATGCAATAATATTCATTTGAGAAATGATACTATGACAGAAAGCATGAGGGAAGGGATCATAACACTTTATATATATATATATATATATATATATATATATATATATATATATATATATATATATATATATATATATATATATATATATATATATAATGGTGAGGGAGATAGGGAAGATCTAAAACATTGGAGGCCCATCTCCCTCCTAATACTGATTTTAAAATACTAAGCAAAATTTTAGCCGCAAGAATAAAAAAGGGAATGTTTAGAACTGTAAGCATAAACCAAACACGTGAGGCCACGAGGAGGGATATACAAATTAGTGCTCTAAGTACAAAAACAATCATAGAGTACGTACAAGAATGTGGGCTAAAAGGTGCTATGGTATTTTTTGACCAGGAAAATCATTTGACAGATTAGAACACAACTAAATACAAAAAGTCTTGGACAAATTTGGATTTGGAGAAAATGTTCAACAATGGACTAAAATCCTGTACAACAAAATAACCTCAAGACTACAGGTAAATGGGGCGAACACGGGAAAATTCAACATACAAAGATCAGTGAGGCAAGGATGCACATTATCTATGCTATTATACGTAATAGCGATTGCGATCCTAAGTATAAGAATAAGACTGAACAGTAAAATTGAAGGCATAAAAGTTCCAAATATAAAAGATGAAATCAAGATGCTACAACATGCAGATGATTGAACTAACTTTATAAAACACCCAAACTCCTTTAAACATCTGGAAAAAGAATTTGAAATTTTTTTGAAAAGCCTCAGGTTGGAAAATCAGCAACGATAAAACAGAAATTCTAAAGATAAGGAACTGGTGGGGCATTCACCCAGGGCTGCCCCCCCCCCCCCCCATTAAAAAACGAGTTAAGGCACTGGGAGTCAACTTCAGGAGGAGAGACGAACAGGAAAATTGAAAAAAAATATGTAAAAGAGACAGAAGAAAATGTACATATCTGGGCACTAACACCACTATGCATTATGTGGTGGTCAAAACATACATGTATTCAAACATAAATTATATTTTAAAATCTACAGAAATAGAAAATGGCATATTAAACAAAAAAGACGATGATATTATTAATTTTATATGGAATTATAAAATGCTACGTAAATAAAGAAACTGTATATAGAGCGAGGGAAGGAAGGGAATTAGCACTACCATATCCCATTTTAATTCAACATGCTAATATTTTAAATAGGTTTAAAAACTATAATCTGAACCCAACCTACCGTGGGAAGCGATATACATATATTGGTACGGTTTTGCCATGAGAAATAGGAGAGAGATATACCAAAATAAAATTTACAAAAAAAAATTGAAATGCTTAGGAAATGTAGACTTGTTAAGGAATTATTAATTAAATATCGTGATAAAAAGGAATTATGGGAAAAATAAGAGAAAGATACATGCCAATGGATTAGAGAAGAGACAACAGAAGAAAAAAATCCAAGATCAAAATAGAACAAGAACATTTAGGAGTTAACTGGAAAAGGGCCTAGGGGCACTGGAATGAACTAGTATCTCCTAACATTCAAAGCCTCTGCTTCAAATACATGCATACTGCATGGTTGACAGGAGACGTGGCAGTGAGACGGCACATGACCAGAGTATCACAAAAATGGCCACTGTGTAAAATTGCCCCTTTTAGAAAGTACCACACTATGACACAATGTGATAAGAAAAAAGAAGATAGAATAAAATTAATTGGGGAAATATGTAAAAAGGGGATATATAAAAGAGAAAGTATTTTATTTTTAGACAGGAATTTCGATAAAAGCACACTCTATAAAATTACGGATTATATTATAGGAATAATGAGGGCCTGTGGGCAGATAATTGTAATAGGTAGATAACAATGAATTGTTTTAATACAAAGACTGGTACCTGGAGGGGAGGGAGAATATGGAGGGAAAGGGCGATGGGAGGTGGAACTCTAGTTAGCTACCCACTAGGGGTGTGATACTGCCAGTGAGCAGGCCAGAGCCTCCAACTCATCCCTGGACCCGTACATGGAATCTACAAAACCCAGGATCCAATTCAAATATTAAAATTTAAAAAAAATAAAATAAGAAAAAATATAATAATAACGTCTCTAAACCACCAACCAAAATAATATTAAATAGGAACCTAAGACACTTTGATTAAAAACTACATAGAATTTAAATTTCTAAATCAGCAATAATTTTTGGGAAATGATATAAAAATAAAAGTAACATCTTTTCCCGAGATATCAATATGATTTAAAAATTTTAAAATTTCTTTTCAAATAAAAAAAAATATTAAAAAATATACAATTTTACATTTGAATTAAAAAATTCTTAATTTATAATATTATAATATATTCTAAATAAGAGCCCATACTTATTAAATCTTCAATTAACACTTGAAAATTCAAAACACTTATATGATGTCATACTTTGGAAAAATAAAAAATAACTACTATCTGAAATAAGGAACTATAGGGATCACTGCCATCTTACCTCTGTACGCGTGGGTTCGAGTCTCGGATTCGGCTAATGTGGGTATGTGAGAAAACTTGCCAGTAGCTTCTCGTGGTTCGGTGGTCCTTTCTGGAGTTTTCCCGGGTTCTTCCTCCACCAGTAATACTGACCGCCATGCATAGCCTATCGTGTGCTGAAAAATGGCGTTAAACCCAACAACAAACACAAATACTTACAGTATTACCCCCACTGATTAAGGTCCTGTTCTCTTACCCTACAAACCGCTCCGATGGCCTAGTGGTTAGAGCGTCCGCCTCGGACGCGGGAGGTCGTGGGTTCGATCCCCGGCCGAGTCATACCAAAGACTTACCAAAACGGTACTAACAGCTGCCTCGCTTGGCGCTCAGCATTAAGAGGTTAGTGTTAGGACTGGTCGGCCTGGTGTCAGGATAATGTGACTGGGTGGGACATCATGCTACATGTCTGCGGCATGATGCCCCAGCGCTAGACATCACTATAAACTGCCACATTGCAGACATCGTAGCGATATGACTGAAAAATTGTTAAAGCTACGTTAAAAATCCAAATCACACACACACTCTTACCCTACAGCTCCCTCACTGTATGGTCAACCGACCTACATTCTTGTAGTGTCTTAAACAATTTTGGAAATTTCTAAGAAATAGTTTAAATAATTAAAGGATGTCTAACTCGAATCAGGAGAAATACAAGGAGAATAAAGAAATGTGAATCGAGCACAGCCTACCTATTTAAAGAACATACTACGAGGAACCACACAGATTAACACTTGAATAAAACAATATAAATTTTTTTCTTAAACTAATATAGCACACCGTTCCGATCGCTAAAACTCTAAATTGAAAATAAATTAAAGGATAAATAACATAAAATATATTACAATATATTCTATACCCAACGAATTGAAATAAGATAACTGGGGGAAAATTCTGACTTATACTTGCTGTCTCAAACATACAGAAAATATAGCATACACACAATATAGCATTAACACAAGTAGCAAACACTGAGACTTAGGGGACCTGTAGCAAAGGTCACAAAATTTTCAGGGAAGGGACTCCGAGCAAGGTGAATAAGACCAGGCTCGGAAGAATAACCCCATAGATAACAATAGGGAAAATAAATACCCCATCAAAATTAAAACTAAAATTTGTAATAATAAGATTCTTTTTACGAAACAAAACAAAACTTACAAATCTGAGGGGGAAACATACAAACATACAATACATTTTATATTTTTTTTGGAATGGGGGGCATCTGTCTGGTGCACCCCCTCAAAAAAAAAATTGCCTGACCAACCAAAGCAGAGACACTAGATGGGGGCACCTCTTGGATATTTTGATATTTAAAAATAATTTTGTTTTACAACCTAATTATAGTTTTAAGAAAAAACAACAGCAGTAAAAGCAAGCATTAAATAAATTACAGTGTGTGTGTGTGCCTCATAAACAAATAAATTACCTTATAATTTCTACAGATTATTGCGAATTTGTATTACTGATATTATGAACACTGTAGATAAATCCCATGGAAAGTGTACACATACCGTTACAACTATCCAAGTTATAGTAGGCTACATGGTTACGGTTCAGTTTCAAGGGTTTCATCAAGCCCAAATAAGTTTTCTTTTTCATTCCAGATTCCTGCGTACCCTGTCCTGTATGAATGAGGTGGGTGTGTGGAAATTCTTAATATTTGTATCGTTATTTTCTTACGTCACTAGTGATTCATCAGTGATCAATGTAAATTCTTGACTGGTCTGTAGAATTGATAACAGAGTCGAAACAATGTTTAAAAATGCCAGAGGCGGATCAAACTTTAATAAACAATAACTTACACACGCACGTGTGTGTGTGTGTGTGTGCGATATGGTCCAACCACAGGAGTCTGACGTTCTGGCTGACGATAAGACGTCAAACTTCTGTGGTCCAGCCGACATCAAACTGGCTGTAGGTCAAGGTGTTAAATGCGTTTATGAACCTAGGATTGCACGACTCAAGAGTGTGCTTGACCAGTCCACAATGACGGTTTGTAACCCTGGTTGATGGTTGCGCGAGTGGAGTGATTATTAAATCGCTAACTTTCTTAAAATGTCCAAATAATAACATGTACTGTGGTGGACACAACCCATGGTTGACGGTTTGGTGGGTGGGAGATTATTCAACCTCTAACTCTACACATGTCAAAATGAAAGCATATTTTTGTACTGGATAATAACCCTGGTTGACGGTGGGGTGGGTAGGGCAATTACTGACCCATTGTCAAACTAATATCGTTTTTATAATATCCATAGATAAATCTAAATATTCTGATCATCGAACCATATTAGACCGAGTAATATGAGGCGCCATTTTACCCTTTTCCCTTATTTTATGATATTATATTTATCATGTGATATCATTTCATTTTATTATATCAATTAACTGAATTTGTAGTTAATATTTGACGAGCATAAAATCTTAATTAGTGTACATGAACTTTCCAAATTGAAGTTTTAGTCGCGAGTTATTTCTTCAGACTTGAATTCTCTTTTTAATATTGGGAAATAACGCCTATATCCAACACATTTCACTCAGTTCGGACGTCAATGTAAATCATTCATTAGACAAATTTAAGATATGCATCTAATTTTATAAAACAATAAATTGAAAGAAATATTAATATAATGAATTTGAAGTTATGCTATCATACACGAGACTATGTATATCATACACCGAATGTATTATACAGCATACAATAATAACAGGGCACCTCATATGATTACACGATCAATGCAGTCTTATGTTGCCATCTTGCGGACACATGTTTGTGATAGATAAAAATATTAAAAACAATACAATTTTGAGATTTATGCCAACAAATTAGACTATAGACTAAATTATACTGGATTTGGATGACAGGATTTCCTTTACGCACGACTTGCAAAACATGTTCTTGAAGACCTTAACTAGAACATTATTCTTCAACGTAATTCTACTCAAATATGAACAAAATGAGACTCTTTGGTTTAGATGTTTGTTAGCTGAAAACATACAAATACAAAATTTTATTCTTGTGACGTCTAATTTCCAATCTTTTAATAACGCGCATGCATAAAATCTGTATGTTTTCTTGAATCTACTTTGTGCCAGAGACAAACAACACATCTGTTTGGGGATGCTTTATCAATAAAATTGTCGTCATCGTTACAAGTCTTCTTTGTGTTCATAATATCTATACTCCGTAAGAACAGCTTCTAGATAGAGATCAACCCCAAAAAGGTAGTCTGAACATCGTCCGTGCGAGAAAAAGGATACATAGATATTTGACCCTTTTCTTACAAAAATCTAATACCTCTCCACAGGACATATTTTGGCGTTATACATAAAGGTAAATAATTATTTAAGCTCGCTAAGAACAAAACCTAGCATTGCGGTGGTAAGATTACCTGCCAACAGTGACAGGAGCATGTTCATAGCTGTCACCACGTAGTCACAATCGCTATCGGTCGGTTCATATTGCATATGAATAAACATTATTTAGGAACACACTACACTGAACAAAGAGAGTAGTTTCAGTTACTGACCTCTTTTATATGTGTATGTATAGCCATCAGACTATGTCATCTTACAGAAAGCCAGTATAATAGGTGTCATGGTGAAAGCTTACACGTATAACCAATGAAAAGACTTGCATTGCAGCCAGTTGGAATATCGAATTACCAAACAATGAGCTTATGGTTTTACATTATAGTTTTAAGGTTAATTAGTAATTCCATATTTAGGCTTAGCCAACTCTGATGTGTTTCCCACAGGCTGTTGTATTGCTAGTACACACAGTCATTCCTGTCTTTCCTTTCTAATATATGTATTAAAAGCATCTGCATGCAGGGTATGAAAATATTTACTGACAGATTCCATTAAGTATGCCCGACAATAGGTAATGATAAAGTATGAAACTAAGATCGAAATTTAAAGTATTCACTTAAATATTCGAATAAATATGCCAGACTTATGTAACAAAGACTACAAAAATATGAAAGTATTAACTGTCATATTCCATTAGGTATGTCAGACCTTAGGAAACAAATGAGTATAAAATAGAAACTGACATTTTCCACCATGTAATGAATATAGTACAAGTATCCTTATGCAAATTATGAAAATATTCATTGACAAACTCCACTGGATTTTTATACGTAACTTATGGATCACTTACTGGTTTCTTCTAGTGTCAGAGTCCCAACCTTGACAAGACTGTAACCAACTTTTTTCTCTCCTCCTGTAGCCATTTTATCTTCTTTTATATGATTGTGCTTCAGGGTTATACACTCCAAGTGAAATGAGTTTTCAATCTAACACAATGCTGACAGGATGACTGGGCTGCAAAAGATAGACAGGACTATTCTAGCCGTGTTGATGTAATATAAATAACTAATATTTAGTTTTTTTACACACAAAATATAATGACATTTATATTCCCTATTCATCTTAGTGTTTTATGATATTAGTGACATAGTGCCATCTTAGAGGTGTTGTGTAATCTTAGCAGTTTTGTGTGATCCTAGAGGTGTACTGTGACCTTAGTGGTTTCGTGTGATCTCAGAGGTGTACTGTGATCTTACTGGTTTTGTATGATTTTGGATGTGTTTTGTGATCTTAGAAGTGTTGCGAGATCTTAGAGGTATTGTGCGATATGTGGTCTTGTGCCATCTTAGAGGTGTTATGTGATCTGTGATCTTGTGCCATCTTAGAGGTGTTGTGTGATCTTAGTAGTTTTGTGTGATCTTATAGGTGTTATGTGATCTTAGTGATCTTCTGCCATCCTAGATGTGTTGTGCGATCTTAGAGGAGCTGTGTGATCTTTGAGGTGGTATGTGATCTTAGAGGTTTTGTGTGAATTTAGAGGTTTTGTGTGTTCTTAGGGTTTTTGTGATCTTAGAGGTTTTGTGTGATCCTAATGATAATGTGCCATCTCACAGTTGTCGTGTGATTTTAGAGGTGTTGTGTGACCTTAAACGTGTTGTGTGATCTTAATGGTTTTATGTGATCTTAGAGGTTGTGTGTGATTTTAGTGGTTTCGTGTGATTTTTGAGGTGTTGTGTGATCTTAGTGATGTTGTGTGATCTTAGTGATCTTGTGCCATCTTAGAGGTGTTGTGTGATTTTATTGGTTTTATGTGATCTTAAAAGTATTGTGTGATCTTAGTGGATTTGTGTGAGTTTAGAAGTGTTGTTTGATCATAGTGATCTTGTGCCATATTAAAATTGCTTCTTCTTAGTGGTTGTATGTGATCTTAGAGGTGTTGCGTGATCTTAGTTAATTTTTTGTGATCATAAAGATGTTGTGTTAGTGGTTTAGGTGATCTTAGTTCTCGTGTGCCATCTTAGCGATGTTGCGTTTTCTTAGTAGTGTTTTGTGATCTTAGTGGTTTTGTCTGATTTAGAGGTGTTGTGTGATCTTAGTGGATTTGTGTGATCTTAGAGGTGTTGTTTGATCTTAGTGATCTTGTAACATATTAAAGGTGTGACATGTTAGTGGTTTTCTGTAATCTTAGAGGTGTTGTGTGATTTAGTTGATGTTTGTGATTATAGAGGTGTCATATGATCATAGTGGTTTTATGTGATCGTAGTGGTTTTATGTGATCTTAGTGATCTTTTGCCATCTTAGAGGTGTTATTTGATCTTAGAAGTGTTGTGTGATCTTATTGGTTTTGTGTTACCGTAGAGGTGTTGTGTGAATTTATTGGTTTTATGTGATTTTTGAGGTGTTGTGTGATCTGAGTGATTTTGTGCCATCTTAGAGGTGTTGTGTGATCTTAATGTTTTTATGTGATCTTAGAGGTGTTGTGTGATCCTAGTGGTTTTGTGTGATTTTAAGGTAGCTGTGTGATCGTAGTAGTTTTATTTAATCTTAGAGGTCTTGTGCCATCTTAGAGGTGTTGTGTGATCTTAGTAGTTTCGTGTGATCTTAGCAGATTTATGTGGTCTTAGAGGTGGTGTGTGATCTTAGAGGTGTTGTGTGAGCTTTGTTGTTTTATATGATCTTAGAGGTGGTGTGTGATCTTAATTGTTTTATGTGAACTTAGAGGTGTACTGTGATCTTGGTTGTTTTATATGATCTTAGAGGTGGTGTGTGATCTTAGAAGTCTTGTGCCATTGGAGAAGTACTGTGTGATCTTAGTAGTTTTGTATTATCTTAGTAGTCTTATGTGGTCTTAGAGGTGGTGTGTGATCTTAGAGGTGGTGTATGATCTTTGTGGTTTTGTGCGACCCTAGATGTGTTGTGTGATTTTAGTTGTTTTATGTGAACTTAGAGGTGTACTGTGATCTTAGTGGTTTTATGTGATCGTAGAGGTGGTGTGTGATCTTATAGGTGTTGTGTAATCTTAGTATGTTTTGTGTGATCTAAGAGGTGTAGAGTGATCTTAGTGGTTTTGTGTGATCTTAACGGTGTTGTGTATTTAAATTATCTTGTACATATTAGAGTAGCTAATTGTTACAATGACTGGACGAAGCATTGTGCCTTTGTTTTGGGGGAGTTATTGGTTAGTGTTAATAATGTAGGTGTGGAGTTATTGGTGAGTACATATACTGTAGATGGGGAGTTAGAGGTGGGAAAATACTATATATTTGGAGTTAGTGGGTGTAAATGATGTGGATGGCGAGATCAGTTTAAGGGGTAAATACTGAATTATATGAGCTAATTAGCGGTTGGTAGATGAGGAGTTAGTGGGATATGTAAATACAATGAATATGGTGATAATGGTGGGTATAGATAATGTAGATTAGTAGTTAGAGGTGGGAAAATACTATATATTTTGAGTTAGTGCGTGTAAATGATGTGGATGGGGAGATTAGTTTTAGAGGTAAATACTAAATTATATGAGTTAATTAGCGGTGGGTGTAAATGATGTAGATGAGGAGTTAGTGACATGTGTAAATACAATGAATATGGAGCTAATGGTGGTGGTGGTGTGTGTGTTATTTGGATTTTTAACGGAGCTTTAACAAATTTTCAGTCATATCGCTACGATGTCTGCAGTGTGGCACTTTATAGTGGTGTGTGTAAATAGTGTAGATGGGGAGTTAGTGGTATGTGTAAAAAGTGTAGATGGGGAGTTAGTGGTGTGTTCAAATAATGTAGATGGGAAGTTTGTAGTGTGTGTAAATAGTGTAGATGGTGAGTTAGTGGTGTGTGTAAATAGTGTAGAGGAGGTTAGTGGTGTGTGTAAATATTGTAGAGGGGGTTAGTGGTGTGTTTAAATTGTGTAGTTGGGGAGTTAGTAATGTGTGTAAATAGTGTAGATGGAGATTTAGTGGAGTGTATAAATATTGGAGACGGAATGTTAGTGGAGTGTGTAGATAGTTAGAGAGGGAGTTAGTGGTGTGTGCAAATAGTGTAGATGTTGAATTAGTGGTTTGTGTAAAAAGTGAAGATGGAATGTTAGTGGAGTGTGTAAATAGTTAGAGGGGGAATTAGTGGTGTGTGTAAATAGTGTAGCTGGGGAGTAAGTGGTGTGTGTAAATTGTGTAGATGGGGAGTTAGCGATGAGTGTAAATAATATAGATGGGGAGTTAGTGGTGTGTGTAAATAGTGTAGATGGAGAGTTATTTGATTGTGTGTAAATAATATAGATGGAGAGTTAGTGGAATGTGTAAATAGTGTAGAGGGGGAGTTAGTGATGTGTGTAAATTGTGTAGATGGAGGGTTAGTGTTGTGTGTAAATAGTGCTGATGGAGATTAGTTGTGTGTGTCAATAGTGTAGAAGGGAGTTAGTGATGTGTGTAAATAGTGTAGATGGAGAGTTAGGGTGTGTGCAAGTGGTTTAGGTGGAGAGTTCGTGGAGTGTGTAAATAGTGTAGATGGGGAGTTCGTGTGGTGTGTAAAAAGTGTAGATTGAGAGTTAGTGGAGGATGCTAATAGTCTATTTGGGGAGTTAGTGGTCTTTTGAAATAGTGTAGATGGTTAATTAGTCGTGTGAGTGAATAGTGTAGATGGAGAGTTAGTGGAGTGTGCATATTGTGTTGAGGAGGAGTGAGTGATGTGTGTAAATAGTGTAGATGGAGAGTTAGTGGAGTTTGTAAATAGTGTAGAGGGGAGTTAGTGGTGTGTGTAAATAGTGTTGATGGGGAGTTAGTGATATAAATGGAGCTGGGGGGTTAATGGTGTGTGTAAATAGTGTAGAGGGGGGTTAATGTTGTGTGTAAGTAAAGCAGATGGAGAGATAGTGGATTGTGTAAATACTGTAGATGGAGAGTTAGTGGTGTATGTAAATAATGTAGATAGAGGGTGTAAATAAAGTAGATGGAGAGCGAGTGGGCGAATAGTGGAGATGTGAAGTTAGTGGTGTGTGTATATAGTGTAGATGGAGAGTTAGTGGAGTGTGTAAATAGTGTAGATAGGGAGTTAGTGGTTTGTGTAAATAATCTATATGGAGAGTTAGTGGAGTGTGTAAATAATTTGGGGTGAGTTAGTGTTATGTGTAAATAGTGTAGATGGAGAGATAGTGGAGTATGTAAATAGTGTAGATCAGGAATTATTGGTACGTGTATATATTGTATATGGAGTGTTAGCGGCGTTTGCAAATAGTGTAGAGGGGTTGTTGTTGTTGTATGGTTTAACGCCATTTTTCAGCACAAGATAGGCTATACATGGCGGCCAGTATTAATGGTGGAGGAAGAACCCGGAAAACCCCCGAAAAGAACCACCGACCCACGAGAAGCTACTGGCAAGCTTTCTCACATAACCACATTAGCCGAATCCGAGACTCGAACTGTAGAGGGGTTGTCAGTGGTGTGTAAATGGTGTAGATGGAGAGCGAGTGGAGTGTGTAAATAGTGGAGATGTGAAGTTAGTGGTGTGTGTATATAGTGTAGATGGAGAATTAGTGGAGTGTGTAAATGGTGTAGATAGGGAGTTAGTGGTTTGTGTAAATAATGTATATGGAGAGTTAGTGGAGTGTGTAAATAATTTGGGGGGAGTTAGTGTTGTGTGTAAATAGTGTAGATGGAGAGTTAGTGGTGTATGTAAATAATGTAGATGGGGTGTTAGTGGTGAGTATAATAATAGTGGAGGTTAGCAATCCATGTAAATACCGGTAATGATTTCTTTTAAAGAATCTTCATTTGCTCTTATTGACCTCATAGTCACAGGAACTGACAGGAAACGACGTGCACATGATAATTTTACCTTATAATCGCACTCACTAAAAATAAACAACTTTTGTGCATTAAATAACCTACGTGTAAGTTAACCGGGATTTAGTATGTGAACATCTGTCACTGAGAATGTCCAACTCTCTGTATCATCAATAACATATGTTTGAAAACTTAAAAACTCTGTGAATTTAATTGATGATGTATCATTAATTGAACAACTCTTGGAGAGACTAGTGTCAGTGACCTTGATTTGAGTAAATGTAGGACTCTGCACATTCAGTAAAACGTTATTCCATTTTCATGCATTGACTCAATATAAATTAATGTTTCATAAAAAATAAATAGTAGACAGATACTTACAGAATATCTATAAATCCTTTAACATGCAACTTTCCGAAGTTCACCAGTCGGTGTTCTATGTAATGATTGTACTTGTCTCCAAGTAAAGACGTCTTATCATACACAAAACCAACCAATCATTGCATGACAACAAGCCATGTTATTAAGTGTTGACCTTATCTGGCAAGCTATTGGCGTGCGCAGACAAATACTACAATGGATATTCAACTGACTTAGTTACAACATGCGTATCTCTTTCTTCAGGTTTACTTGAGTAAATATGGCTAATAGAGAGAATAAATCTGAAAAATAAATAAATTCAAATAATAATGGAAATGTGTAGTGCTGGCATGCAAATATCAATGTGTAATAGTAGTTACCAAAGTCTATGAAGTTAGTTATACAGGTAGGTAGCTCAAGGGAGTGTGTTTTGGGTTGTGGAATTTTAATGTAGATTTATCGATTTTAGTCATATCGCTACGATGTCAGCAGTGTGGCAGTTTATAGTCACGTCTAGCACTGGGGCATTACGCCGCAGACATGTAGCAGGTGCTGGTGAGAGGCAGCTGCTATGTACCACTTTTATAAACCAATTGTATGATTCTGCTGGGTAAAAACCCACGACCACTAGTATCGAGGTACTGTAGCCATGTAGCTAGCTCACAATCATCTGTTTACTACTAACCACCACCACTACTACTACCGTATTCCTACTTATGGTGGTGCCCTACAGTTTCGTATTTTGCGGGGGGGGGGGGTAGAATTGTAAAGAAAAAGAATTTCCCTGGCTTTCCTCCCTGGTTATGCTGGCTATTTAAAAAAGACCTTGTGTACCTTAGGTATAGTTTTTTTTAAAAAAACTTTAATTCCCTTTGTTTTGGTGTATGATTTATAGGTGTAATATGGGGTTATATGGTATACAGCTTGGCCTCACTCCAGATCTGCACCTTTCAAAAAAGTTGCTAGCTCCACTTGGTCATTTTCACTTCCTGAACTTCAGAGGTAAACTGTATGAAGAAGAGCCGATAACTTTTTTAAAAATACTACTACTACTACTAATACTACTACTGCTAATAGAACTACTGCTATCTTATTGCTACTACAACTACCGTACTGCTACCATTACGTCAGAACTATTACTACTACTACTGCTACTACTGCTACCGTATTGCTACCCTTATGTCAGAACTATTACTACTACTATTATTAATTTATTGATACTGAGATGCTGTTGCAGCTGTTACTAGTACGAGTGACATATAGAAATTAACAAGCCTCACATGCATATAAAAGGAAATATGACCTTCCCCTACTGGGATGATGGAGCGAATAAGGCAAAAATCACATATGACGGCATTAGGCTGTAATTGTAAGGAATTTTTTAAATATCCATTCTTTGTTATATCATCCTAATTTTGATGACGGTATCTTTATATAAAGCATTTATTCGGATTCTTAATCACAGGTCAGCTGGGTTATCTTTATATAAAGCATTACTTTGGATAAGTAATCGACGGTTAGCTAGGTTATCTTTTATATAAATCATTAATTCCGATTCGTAATCGAAGGTTAGTTAGGGTGTTACCAACTAGGTAAAGCCGGGTGGATTACATCTCCTTGAGAAGGGAATTTAGGGGTCTCGTCGCTTGTGAATCAATGTGTTCGATGCAAAATCGAAAATTCCCAGGCCTTAAATATTCTACAGTCAGAACTTAGCTAAGGCTTGGAATTTGGATGTCTTTTGGAATAAGTGAACAATATTGGACAACTTGGAAAAAAATTGAAAATCCTAAATCATCATAAGACGATAAACGTATGTAAACAGGATAATTATTTACACCAAAATGGATATGACATTGATACCAGGGAAAAATACTTTATTCACATTTTATCCACAATTTGCTGCTTAACCGGAATCTGGTAACTTGTGCCGCCTTCCATACAGGCTTATTAGTCTCGACCTGTCCTGCGCATGCCCATTGAGTTTTAACGGCGATGAAAGCGCTTTAGGACGGGTTCATTGAGTGATCGATATGACGAAGTCCAGTATGTTGTATAAGAAGCTGTGACATCTATTAAATATCATCTCTAGTGATCACACGTTGTATCCGCAATCGGCTTTCATCTAGAAAATGTCTCCTTATCATGTCAAACTTGTGTCTTTCGAAATCATCAGGAGGCTACACGTACATGTATACGCATCTGTAATCAGCTGATCTTTGCAGTCTTTGTTAGGGTAATTTTAACTGTTTTTCTTCCCATCAGGAAATTGTATATCGTTTAAAAAAAACAAAAAACAGTTTAGCCATCCCCATTCCCGTATGACGTGCAAGTGAAGTCAGATTCACTTGATCCCGTAATTATTATCAACGTATTCATTTTGAATCAATTAGGTCATTCTGATGATAACGGTATCGGTTGACTCCGGTTTTGCTGACCGTATTATTACGGGTTTGCCGACGGATTCATGCTATTTCCAAATCGCTTGTATATAGTGGTGTATGGTGAACTTTCAATTCGTTGATTGTAGTAATTGACAAAGAGACTTGGTCCTGATTTTGAAGGATGCAATTACCGTAAAGACTAGAAAACTGCCTGTTTCATTACTCTCTATGTTGTTTGCAGGGTCCTTGTAAAACCTTAACTCTAATTAAGAAGATGCGTCTACCTTTTATTTTTTTAATTTATTTATAACTTTTACTGAACAGTGTGTAATACTTTTTTGTCATAATATGGCAGCTAAAAGGAAATCATTGCAAACTATTTTTGTCCCCAATATTCTCTTGATTTGTGCATAATATTCGTGTTAAAAAATAATGACTTGTAATAATGTATTCATTTCGAAAGGTAAATACTAGCTTAAAGTACATCATTAAGTGTGGCACAGGTTGATGCGGAACTGAATTAATTATAAAAGAGAAGAATTATTATCAAATTTCCCAATTATATTTAATTTGGATATTGATGGAGTGTAGCAAGCCTTCTTGTGACTCCTCAAATTTGACAAGCTGCATAGAAGTTAATATGTGGTAAATTCATTGATGGCACTAATTCCTGTTGTGGGTCTATGGTCTTAAACTAAGTAATGGAAACAATCCATCATGTTATGAGCTAATGGTCCTAAACTAAGTAACAGAAAACAGTAAAACCAATAAAGTATTATTAGATTTAGCAAATTATTTATTTCCATACAATACAAAGTGAAAATTTAAAAGCAACTTACAATATTGTGATTTAAATCTCAAATAGTCCTAAAATATTATGTCACAGTTCCAAAATTTAGATTATTCTTAATGAATTTCATTGGTGCTCCAAATAAATTCCAGTCTTGTATGTGTTATATGCCATTATCCTGGAATAGTGTTGATTTGCTAACAGTCTTGATGTATCACAGTGATAAAATCTAAAATGTTCAGGAATTAAATAACAATAATTCCAAGAGTATAACTTAGCAACAGATATTAAGATATGGAATGAGTAATTCTGAAGTAAACAACTTTTTATAAAACGCTAAGACACAACAACAGAACCAGGATATTGTCCAATTTTTCATCAAATTCATAACTAACTTGCTTCTAGAATATACTTTATTTCTAAAACAAATAGATTTTAACCTCAGTAAAAATGTTCATCTCAAAGTAATAAATATTTTTATATGTAAGTTCAAATCATAAACATGTTAAAGAATAATTACTTTACTGATGTTGCTAATTGGGCATAGGGCTGTATAATTATTTTGCTGATGTTAGGAATTAGTTGATTTCTGAAACAAATATACTTTAACCTCAGTAAATATGTTCATCTCAAGGTAATAATAATTTTAATATATCAATTAAAATCATAAACAAGTTAAAGAATAATTACTTTGCTGATGTAGTTAATTAGGCATAGGTTTGTATAATTATTTTGCTAATGTTAGGAATTAATTAGACCTAGGACTGTATTATTATTTTGCTGATGTTCAAAATTACTTATGCATAGGGCATTATGATTATTTCGCTGATGTTAGGAATTAGACATAATGCTTTGGTGATATTTGAAAATACTTAGGCCAAGGACTGTTTGATTATTTAGCTGATATTATAAATTAGTTAGGCGAAGGTCTGTGTAATTATTTTGCTGATTTTAGGAATTAATTAGGTACAGGACTGTATGATTATTGTACTGATGTCAGGAATTAGTCAGACGTTGGGTACAAGGCACTGGACCCATAGTTGCCATTCATAAACCAGTAATAATGATGATGTGATTCGATTCATTAACCAGTAATAACTATGTTGTAGTTCTCATTCATTAACCAATAACAGTGATGATGCATTTACGTAAATTGTTAAGGTTGTCATGGAAACATTATGGTTTAATTAGCAGTGAAAGAAAAGACCGATATAGAATTTCACAATTTTATGTGGATTTTATTTTGGGCTTGCGAGTATTCAGTACAATTATAATAAATTCTAAGATGAGTGGACAACATTGATTATCACCTCTGAGAAATGTGACCTGGAAACCGTTCATACGGCATTGATGGATAATTCAGATTTGATGAGTCAGTAGAGGTCTTTTCTCAGTGTGGCATGATATGTCAAAATATTTTGATTTATTCCAGTGTTAATTATAGGAATTATTTTCTAGGCTGAAGGTTGATAATACTTACGGCGTAATTTAATGTCTGTGTGTGCTTATTGCTTGATTTAATGTCTTTTTGTGCTTATGGCATGAATCCATTCCATGTCAGTGTTCATATGGCATGGTTTCCATGTATGTGTGTGCTTATGATATGGTTCTATGCCATGTCTGTGTGTTTGTATGGCATGGTTTCCATGTATATGTGTGCTTATGACATGGTTCCATTCCTGGTCCGTCTGTTTATTTATGGTATGGTTTCCATGTTTGTATGAAACCACTCCAGTGGGAAAAGTGTCTGCCTTGGATGAAGATCATGATGCTACATGTCTACTACATGAAGCTCTGGTGCTAGACATCACTATAAACTGCCACACTGCAAACATCATAGCTAAAAATCCAAATCACACACACTCTATGTCTGAGTCTGCTTATGGCATGTTTCATTGTCTTTGAGCTGATGGCATGTTCAATATCTGTTTGTGCTTCTGGCATGGTTCATTGCCTTTGTGTGCTGATGTCATAGTTTCCATGTCTTTGTATCCACATAACATGGTTCAGTGTTTTTGTGTGCTTGTGGCATGGTTTCCATGTATGCATGTGTTTATGGAATGGTTCAATATGTGTGTGTGTGTTTATGGCATGTTCAATGCCTGTGTGTGTTTATGACATGGCTACATGCCTGTGTGTGCTTATGGCATGGCTCTTTCCATGTCTGTATGTTCTTGTGGCATGGTTTCCTTGTATGTATGTGTTTATTGCATGGCTTAATGCCTGTGTGTGCTTGTGGCATGGTTCAATATGTTTGTGTGCTTATGGTATAGCTCAGTGCCTGTGTGTACTTATGGCATCGCTCAATGCCTGTGTGTGCTTATGGCATGGCTCAATGCCTGTATGTGCTTATGGCATGGATCAATGCCTGTGTGTGCTTATGGCATGGCACATTGCCTGTGTGTGCTTATGACATGGCTTAATGTCTGTGTGCTCTTATGGCATGGTTCTATGTCTGTGGGTGCTCATGGCATACCTCAGTGCCTAATTCAGTGGGTGTGCTTATGGCATGGCTCAATGTCTTTGTGGGCTTATGGCATGGCTCAGTGTATGTGTGTGCTTATTACATCACTCAATGTGTATGCTTACGGCATGGCTCAATGTCTGTGTGTGCTTATGATATTGTTCAGTGTCTGCTTATTTATGGCTCAGTATATGTGTGTGTTTATGGCATGTTCAGCATGTGTGTGCTGATGTCATGGGGCAACGCCTGTGTGTGCTTATGGCATGGCTCAATGTTTTGTGTGTGTTTATGGCATGGCTCAGTGTCTGAATGTTTTTATATCATGGCTGAATGTCTGTGTGTGTATGGCATTTCTTGATGTCTGTGTGTGCTTATGACATGGCTCAGTGTCTGTGTGTGTTTATGTCATGGTTTCTATTTCTCTGTGTGCTGATGGCTTGGTTTCCAAGTCATTGTGTGTTTATGGCATGGTTCAGTATCTCTCTGTGTTTTTGGCAGCTTAAAGCATGTTCAATGTCTGTTTGTGCTTGTGGCATGGTTAATTGTATGTGTGTGCTTAAATCATGTGCAGTGTCTGTTTGTGCTTGTGGCATGGTTAATTGTATGCGTGTGCTTAAAGCATGTGCAATGTCTGTTTCTAGTTGTGGCATGGTTAATTGAATGTGTGGGCTTAAAGCATGTGCAATGTCCGTTTGTGGTTGTGGCATGGTTCTGTGTATTTGCTGATGACTTAGTTCTATGTCTGTGTATGCTTATGGTCAAGTCCCATATATGTATGTACCTATGGCATGTGTTCTATGTCTGTATATTCTTATGGTCAAGTTCCATATCTGTATGTACATATGGCATGTGTTCTATGTCTGTATATGCCTATGGTCAAGTCCCATATCTGTATGTACCTATGGCATGTGTTCTATGTCTGTATGTGCTTATGGTCAAGTTCCATATCTGTATGTACATATGGCATGTGTTCTATGTCTGTGCATGCTTATGGTCAAGTTCCATATCTGTATGTACCTATGGGATGAGTTATATGCCTGTATATGCTTATGGTCAAGTTCCATATATGTATGTACCTATGGCATGTGTTGTATGTCTGTATATGCTTATGGTCAAGTTCCATATCTGTATGTACCTATGGCATGTGTTCTATGTCTGTTTATGCTTATGGTCAAGTTCCATATCTGTATGTACATATGGCATGTGTTCTATGTCTGTGTATGCTTATGGTCAAGTTCCATATCTGTATGTACCTATGGCATGTGTTATATGTCTGTATACGCTTATGGTCAAGTTCCATATCTGTAGGTACCTGTGGCATGTTTTCTATGTCTGTGTATGCTTATGGTCAAGTTCCATATCTGTATGTACCTATGGCATGTGTTCTATGTCTGTATATGCTTATGGTCAAGTTCCATGTCTGTTTGTACCTATGGCACATTTTCCATGTTTGTCAAGTTTATCTTTTGATGAACACTTTAGCAGACAAGGAGATTAAAACAGATATTATTTGATTGTTGGTTCCTGATGAGAATTTAAGATGCCATCACAAGAGTGAACAACCAATGGCTACGTGAGATGACATTACAAGGGTGTACAAGCAATTATTAAGTGAGATGACATCACAAGAGAGTACAACCAATGATTAAGTGAGACGACACCACAAGAGTGTACAACCAATGGCTAACATAGATGACATCACAAGAGTGTACAACCAATAGCTAAGTGAGATGACATCACAAGAGAGTACAACCAATGGTTAAGTGAGATGACATCACAAGTGTGTACAGCCAATGGCTAACTAAGATGACATCACAAGAGTGTACAACCAATAATTATGTGTGATGACATTACGAGAGAGTACAACCAACGGCAAAATGAGATGACATGAAAAGAGTGTAAAACCAATGCCTGAGTGAGATGACATCACAAGAGTGTACAAGCAATGGTTATGTGAGATGACATTACAAGAGTGTACAATGAATGATTAGGTGAGATGACATCACAAGAGTGTACAACCTATGATTAAGTGAGATGACATCATGAGAGAGAACAACTAATGGCTAAATGAGATGACATCACAAGAGTGTACAACCAATGATTATGTGAGACGACATCACAAGAGTGTACAACAAATAATGAAGTGAGATGACATCACAAGAGTGTACAACCAATGATGTAGTCAGATGACATCACAAGAGTGTACAACCAATTGTTAAGTGAGATGACATCACAAGAGTATACAACCAACTTCAAAATGGGATGACATCACAAGGGTGTAGAACCAATGATTAAGTGAGATGACATCATGAGCAAGGGTACAACCATTGGCTAAATGAGATGACATCACAAGAGTGTACAACCATTGGCTAAGTGAGATGTCTTCACAAGAGTGTACAACCAATGATTAAGTGAGATGACATCACAAGAGTGTACAACCAATTGTTTAGTGAGATGACATCACAAGAGAGTACAACCAATGACAAAATGAGATGACATCACAAGAGTGTAGAACTAATGGCTAAGTCAGATGTCTGCACAAGAGTGTACAACCAGTGATTAAGTGAGATGACTTCACAAGAGTGTACAACCAACGGCTAAATGAAATGACATCACAAGAGTGTAGAACCAATGATTAAGTGGGATGACATCATGAGCAAGGGTACAACCAATGGCTAAATGAGATGACATCACAAGAGTGTACAACCAATGGCTAAGTGAGATGTCTTCACAAGAGTGCACAACCAATGATTAAGTGAGATAACATCACAAGAGTGTACAACCAATGGTTAAGTGAGATGACATCACACGAGTGTACAACGAATGATTAAGTGAGATGACATCACAAGAGTGTACAACCAATTGTTAAGTGAGATGACATCACATGAGAGTACAACCAATGGCAAAATGTGATGACATCACAAGAGTGTAGATCCAATGGCTAAGTGAGATGTCTTCACAAAAGTGTACAACCAATGATTAAGTGAGATGACATCACAAGAGCGTACAACGAACAGCTAAATGAGATGACATCACAAGAATGTACAGCCAATTATTAAATAAGATGACATCACAAGAGTGTACAACCAATGATTAAGTGAGATGGCATTACAAAAGTGTACAACAAATGATTAAGTGAGATGACATCACAAGAGTGTACAACCTATAATTAAGTGAGATGACATCACGAGAGAGAACAACCAATGGCTAAATCAGATTACATCACAAGAGTGTACAACCAATGGCTAGGTGAGATGACATCACAAGAGTGTACAACCAATGATTAAGTGAAATGACATAACAATAGTGTACAACCAATGATTAAGCGAGATGACATCACAAGAGTGTACTACCAATGATTAAGTGAGATGACATCACAAGAGTGTACAACCAGTTGTTAAGTGAGATGACATCACAAGAGAGTACAACCAATGGCAAAATGAGACGACAGCATAAGAGTGTAGAACCAATGATTAAGTGAGATGACATCATGAGCAAGGGTACAACCAATGGCTAAATGAGATGACATCACAAGAGTGTACAACCAATGGCTAAGTGAGATGTCTTCACAAGAGTGTACAACCAATGCTTACGTGAGATAACATCACAAGAGTGTGCAACCAATGGTTAAGTGAGATGACATCACAAGAGTGTACAACGAATGATTAAGTGAGATGACATCACAAGAGTGTACAACCAATTGTTAAGTGAGATGACATCACATGAGAGTACAACCAATGGCAAAATGTGATGACATCACGAGAGTGTAGAACCAATGGCTAAGTGAGATGTCTTCACAAAAGTGAACAACCAATGATTAAGTGAGATGACATCACAAGAGTGTACAACCAACAGTTAAATGAGATGACATCACAAGAATGTACAGCCAGTTATTAAATAAGATGACATCACAAGAGTGTACAACCAACGATTAAGTGAGATGGCATTACAAAAGTGTACAACAAATGATTAAGTGAGATGACATCACAAGAGTGTACAACCTATGATTATGTGAGATGACATCATGAGAGAGAACAACCAATGGCTAAATGAGATTACATCACAAGAGTGTACAACCAATGGCTAGGTGAGATGACATCACAAGAGTGTACAACCAATGATTAAGTGAAATGACATAACAATAGTGTACAACCAATGATTAAGTGAGATGACATCACAAGAGTGTACTACCAATGATTAAAAATGAGATGACATCACAAGAGTGTACAACCAGTTGTTAAGTGAGATCACATCACAAGAGAGTACAGCCAATGGCAAAATGAGATGACAGCATAAGAGTGTAGAACCAATGATTAAGTGAGATGACATCATGAGAAAGAGTACAACCAATGGTTAAATGAGATGACATCACAAGATTGTACAACCAATGGCTAAGTGAGATGTCTTCACAAGAGTGTCCAACCAATGATTAAGTGGGATGACATCGCAAGAGTGTACAACCAACGGCTCAATGAAATCACATCACAAGAGTGTACAACCAATGGTCAAGTGAGATGTCATCATAAGAGTGTACAACGAATGATTAAGTGAGATGACATTAGAAGAGTGTACAACCAGTGTTTAAGTGAGATGATGTCATAAGAGTGTGCAACCAATGGTTAAGTGAGATGACATCACAAGAGTGTACAACCAATGGTTAAGTGAGATGACATCCCAAGAGTGTACAACCAATGGCTAAGTGAGATGTCTTCACAAGAGTGTTCAACCAATGATTAAGTGAGATGACATCACAAGATAGTACAACCAATGGCAAAATGAGATGACAGCATAAGAGTGTAGAACCAATGGTTAAGTGAGATGACATCATGAGAAAGAGTACAACCTTGGCTAAATGAGATGGCATCACAAGATTGTACAACCAATGGTTAAGTGAGATGTCTTCACAAGAGTGTCCAACCAATGATTAAGTGAGATGACATCACAAGAGTGTACAAACAGTGGCTAAATGAAATCACATCACAAGAGTGTACAACCAATGGTCAAGTGAGATGCCATCATAACAGTGTACAATGAATGATTAAGTGAGATGACATTAGAAGAGTGTACAACCAGTGTTGAAGTGAGATGATATCACAAGAGTCTACAACCAATGGTTAAGTGAGATGACATCACAAGAGTGTACAACCAATGGTTAAGTGAGATGACATCACAAGTGTACAACCAATGGCTAAGTGAGATGACATCACAAGAGTGTACAACCAATGACTAAGTGAGATGACATCACAAGACTGTACAAGCAATGGCTAAGTGAGATGACATCACAAGATTGTACAACTAATGGCTTTGACAGATTAATTTAAATAGACATTAGCTTGCTAGATGTATTTTACCAACTGTTTAAATGCTTACCATTTCCATGCATCCCATTTTTATGCAGGCCATTTACCTGCATGCCATTTACATGCATACCATTTGCATCCATCCCATTTACCTGCAGACCATTTATATGTATATCATTTACATGGATGTCATTTACATGCATACCTTGTACATGCATGCCATTTACATGCTCTGTATTCACCTTGCTGAGTACATAACAATGAGGATTCTTTGCTCTGCAGTCATCTTGCAGAGTACTGTTGTGCAAGGGTACTCCATTTAAAATTGTCACATCTATGTGGTCCAAGTTATGTTTTACTGTTTTGTAAGAATAATACATTTGGACATCCATTAGTTTCACAAATACTGGGGCTTAGCACTGTTTTAATGCTTGGCAAGGAAATAAGTATCACAAGTCAGGAATACTGTTCTCCTGTTAGTCACAGACACTATTTTGAAGTGTCATGATTCATGAGGCAGAATATTGTTTTACTGTTAGGCATCAACACTCCTTTTCAAAGTGTCATTGCTATGCGATCAGGCATACTGGGGCCACGAGTGGCCGAGTGGTCTAAAGCACTTTCCGTTACGGATCACTGCCATCTCACCTCTGTCTACGTAGGTTTGAGTCTCGGATTCAGCCAATGTGGGTATGTGAGAAAGCTTGCCAGTAGCTTCTCGAGGGTCGGTGGTTCTTTCCGGGGATTTCCCTGGTTCTTCCTCCACCATTAATACTGATCTTGTGCTGAAAAAATGGCGTTAAACCATACAACAATAACTACAACAACAACATCAGGCGTACTGTTTAAGTAATGGGAATTCATATTGGAAGTATCATGACTATGGGGTCATGAATACTATTGTGATGTTGGCATGTGCACTTGTTTTGGCTGTCATGAATAATGTTGCACTGTTGGTATAGGTACTTATTTTGGGTGTCATGAATACTATTGTACTGTTGACATGGACACTTATTTTGGTTGTCATGAATTCTACTGTACTGTTGGCATGGACATTTATTTTGGGTGTCATGAATACTACTGTACTTTTGGCATGCACACTTATTTTGGGAGTGTCTTCACTGGGGGGTCATGAACGTTATTGTATTGCTGGCATGGACACTTATTTTGGGAGTGTCATGGCTGGGGGTCAGGAATACTGTTTTGTTGTTTTGCAAAGACAGTCCATATAGAAGTGCAGTTATTCTTTTTCCAGGATTACTATTTTACTGTTAACCCAGGCATTGGAAGTGTCATGACCGGAAGGTTATAGTATTGCTTTATCCTAACACAAGGACACTCCATTTGGAAGTGTCATGGCTATAGGGTTAGGAGTACTGTTTTGTTGTTAGCCAAGATGCTCAATTGGGAAGTGTCATGGTTATAGGGTTAGGAGTGCTGTTTTTTTCTGTTAGCCATATATACTCGATTTGGAAGTGTCATGACTATGTGGTTAGGAGTACTGATTTGCTGTTAGCCATAGATACTCGATTTGGAATTGTCATGACTATGATGTAAGGAATACCGATTTTTCTGTTAGACATAGAATCTCGATTTGGAAATGTCATAACTTTGGGGTCATATTATTATGTTACTGTTAGGCTATTCAGCTTGTCCCAAATGCCAGGTAACTACACTAGAAGTATCACTGATCTATTAGAGCCAATCATCTTGTCCCAAATGCATATTAACTACTCTTGGAGAATCACATATTTATTTGAGCCAATCAGCTTCTATTGCATCAAATTGCAGTCATTAATGATTAAATCTCTAGCAAATTTTATTTTGTCTTCCTCAGTTACTGTAACTAGTATTTCTTCCTGAGTAATTGTACCTAGTATCAGCAAGTGTACCTAGTATCAGCAACTGTATCAAGTATCAGTAACTGTGCCAAGTATCAGCAACTGTTCCTAGTATCATGTGTCTTTTTGTATATGATATTCAGTTGTATACAAGAAACAAACTTTGTTTTTTTCAGGCTTGTCAGTCAGCTTTGGTGTATTAGTCTCTCTCAGTTAGTTATGGTGTATTAGTCTTTCCCAGTCAGCTATGGTGTTGTAGTCTTTCCCAGTAAGCTATGTTGTATTAGTCTGTCTTAGTCAACTATGGTGTAGTATTTCTTTCTCAGTCATCTATGTGTAGTAGTCTTTCCCTGTGAGATGTGGTGTAGATGTCTCTCCCAGTGAGCTATGGTGTAGTAGTCTTTATCGGTCACCTATGGTATAGTGGCCTTTCTCAATCAACTATGGTGTAGTACTCTTTCTCAGAATGGTACTATGTAGCCTTGAAACCATTGACTGTGGTGAGATGGAGGATGGCTTATTAGTTTAAGAGACCGTAAGTTCAGAAAATACAACATAAGGAATGTTGACATATTTTATATTTTGATCCCAAATGATAAATAACAGTTAACACATATATCTATCTATCTATCTGTCTATCTATCTATCTATCTATCTATCTATCTATCTATCTATCTATCTCTATTTATAATATGATTGCAGTCTTCCAAACACTTTATAATATATTTGGTAGTTATACATGATGTGGCTGAAGGTGATCCATCCAGAGACTGGCTACTGTGATAAGTTTGATATGAGACATTTGTTCTGTTGTGTCACTTTAGCTAAAATAATATGATACATTTGTCTGGTACCCTAGCCTCCTGTGTTGTTCTGCACTCAAGGCCAGGCATGACCTTTGAATGCCTGATATCTTAGGAGAAATTACAGTTTTGCAGAATAAATCCAAACAATGCATTCACAATAAAGAAATAGGATTAAATTATTTTGTCAGCTGTGTCACCACCATTTTGTTCATTGCATTAGTCAAAACTATGTCAATTTAAAAGGTTCTCATTCTGTGTTTAAAGTGTTACTATGCAGTATTGTCATTTTGAACCATTTTATGTGAGCAAGTTGGTACAGTGAAAGTGTGGAACTGCTTAGGCATGCTTTAATTGTGTCAGAGATGCTTTATTTGAATACATATTTTTCAGTTGTGTTTTATTGTTTTATTTTTTTACATTAAATTTCAACAAATGAATTTTCAACAAATTTTCTCTGTTGATAAATGAATCCATATATATGGATTAATGGCCATTTCTTTGTCATATGACGGAATGCATTATGCTGCTCCAGATTGCTGTGACTTTCTGCTGTGACACCACCCTCGTAGTGAGGTTTATTACATTGTACTACTTTAGACCACTGTGACCTGCTTCTGTGACACTATCCTTGTTGTTAGGTTTATTACATTGTACTACTTTAGACCACTGTGACATGCTTATGTGACACTATCCTTGTTGTGAGGTTTATTACATTGTGTTACATTAGACCCCTGTGACTTGCTTTTGTGACAATACAGTTGTTGTGAGGTTCATTCCAGTATACTACTCTAGACCATTGTAACTTGCTTCTAAGACACTATCCTTGTTGTGAGGTTTTTGACATTATACTACTTTAGACCACAGTGACTTGCTTCTGTGACAGTACAGTTGTTGTGAGGTTTATTACATTATACTATGTTAGACCCCTGTGACATTAGAGTTGTTGTGAGGTCCATTCCAGCACACTACTTTAGATCACTGTGACTTGTGTCTGTGACACTGCAGTTGTTGTGAGGTTCATTCAATTACACTACTGTAGATCACGGTGACTTGCTTCTGTGACATTACAGTTGTTGTGTTGTTCATTCCACTATACCACTCTAGATCACTGTGACTTGCTTCTGTGACGTTACAGTTGTTGTTCCATTATACTTATCTGGACCACTGTGATTTGCTTCTGTGACGTTACAGTTGTTGTTTTTCATTCCACTATACCACTCTAGATCACTGTGACTTCCTTCTGTAACAATACATTTGTGAGGTTCATTGCAATTATACTACACTTCATCACTGTGACTTGCATCTTTGGCACTACCCTTGTTGTAAGGTTCATTCTTTTATACTACCCCAGACCACTTTCAGTTGCTTACGTGACATTGCCCCTGTTCTATGTTCATCCCATTATACTATCCCAGACCACATTCAGTTGCTTACGTTACATTGCCCCTGTTCTATGTTCATTACATTATACTACTCCACACCACTGTGACTTGCTTCCGAGACACTGCCCTTGTTGTGAGATTCATTGCTTCCGTGACACTGCCCTTGTTGTGAGATTGATTGCTTCTGTGACACTGCCCTTGTTGTGAGATTGATTACTTCTGTGTCACTGCCCTTGTTGTGAGAGTGATTGCTTCTGTGACACTGCCCTTGTTGTGAGATTGATTGCTTCTGTGACACTGTCCTTGTTGTGAGATTGATTGCTTCTGTGACACTGCCCTTGTTGTGAGATTGATTGTTTCTGTGACACTACCCTTGTGAGATTGATTGCTTCTGTGACACTGCCCTTGTTGTGAGAGTGATTGCTTCTGTGACACTGCCCTTGTGAGATTGATTGCTTCTGTGACACTGCCCTTGTGAGATTGATTGCTTCTGTGACACTGCCCTTGTTGTGAGATTCATTGCTTCTGTGACACTGCCCTTCTTGTGAGATTCATTGCTTCTGTGACACTGCCCTTGTTGTGAGATTCATTGCATTCATGTGCCGGCTTGAATTATTTTGTTTGCAGATGAGTTTCCTTTCATCATTATTAGTGTGTTGCAGCAACAACACTGAACATTATTTGAAACTACATTAATATTATGTGTATACAAATATTGTACTCAATACCTATGAATCGGCAATTGGAAGTAAATAGTGATGCAGGGTATTAACTAGTGTACACTGTGTACTCACCTGGACAATGAAACAATTATTTCCTTATGTCCAGCCCAATTAGTATGCTACTTCCCATGTATCAGGGTGATGTATAGGTGCCAATTGAATGTCTTATTGTGGCTCAGTGTGCTAACAAAATACTAATTGAATGTCATGTCTTGCATTGGGGACATACCTTAGTGATGATTGAAAAGTCTTATCTTGGACCATGGTACTGTCAAAGTGTCAATTGAATGTCCTATCTTGGATCAGGGTACCACCTACATGCTAATTGAATGTCTTATCTTGGATCAGGTTAACCCCTAAGTGCTAACTGAATGTCTTATCTTGGATCAGGCTAATTTAATGTCATATCTTGGATCATGGTGATGTCTAAATGCTAATTGTAGATCTTATCTTGGATCAGGGTACTACTCTGGTGCTAGTTGAATGTCTTATATTGGAACAGGGTACTAAGTGCTAAGTGAATGTCATTTTGAATCAGGGTACTATCTAAGTGCTAATTAAATGCCTTAACTTGGATCATGGTATTACTCACATGCGAATTGAATGTTTTATCTTGGATCATGGTAATATCTTATTGCTGATTAAATTTCTGATCTTTTACCAGGGTACTACTCAAGTGATAATTGTAGGTTTAATCATGGATCAGGTTGCTATCTAAGTGCCATTTGTATGTCTTAATTTTAATCAGGATATTTTGTGCATATTTTTTGGTCAGGTTACTATCCAAGTGCTCATTGAATGTCTTTTCTTTGATCAGGGTGCAATCTAAGTTATATTTCAAAGTGATATCTTGGATCAAGGAACTATCTAAGTGCTAATTGAATGTCTTATCTTGGATCAGAGAACTAAGTGCTAATTGAATGTTTTATCTTGGATCAGGGAACTAAGTGCTAATTAAATATGATGTCTTGGATCAGGAGCATACCTTAGTGATAATTGAATGTGTTATCAAGGTATTCTCTAAGTGCTAATTGAATAAATTATCTTGGATCTTGATACGTAATAAGTGTCATCTGAATGTCTTATCTTGGATCAGTGTAATATATGTGTGCTATTTGAAAGTCCTATCTTGGCTCAGGGTACTATCTAAGATCTAATTGAATGGCATGCCTTGGATCAAGGAGATATCTTAGTGATTATTGAAAGTTTTATCTTGAATTTTGGGACTAAGTGCTAATTGAATGTCCTATCTTGGATTAGGGTAATGAGTGCTAATTGAATGTCTTATCTTAGATCAGGATACTATCTAAGTACTAATTTAATTTCATATCTTGGATCAAGGTATTATCTAAGTACTAAATGAATGTCTTATCTTGGATCTGGATACTATCTAAGTGTTAACTGAATGACTTATCTTCGATCAGGGTATCTTCGATCAGGGTACTAAGAGCTAATTGTGATTTCTTGCCTCGTGGACCTACCTTATTGGTAATTCAATCTCATATCATGGATCGTGTTACTAACTAGTGCTAATTGAGTGTCTTATCTTGTATCAGGGTACCTTAAGAGGTAATTGAATGTCATGTCTTGGATCAGTCACATACTTTAGTCATAAATGAAAGTTTTATCTTGGATTAGGGTACTAAGTATTAATTGAATGTCCCGTCTTGGATCAGGGTATTATCTAGGTGCGAATTGAATGTCTTATATTGGATCAATTTACTATCTAAGTGTTAATTGGATTTCTTGTACTGGATCAGTGATATACCTTAGTTATAATTGAAAGTCTTTTCTTGGATCATATTACTGGTTAAATGCTAAATGAATGTCCTATCCTGGATAAGGTACTGCCTAAGTGCTAACTGAATGTCTTTCCTTGGATCAGGGTACTATCTAACTGCTAATTGAGTGTCTTTTCCTTGATCTTGGTACTATCTATGTGCTAGCAGAATGTCCTATCTTGGATTATGTTACTATCTAAGTGATTACTTAATGTCTTATCTTGGCGTGGGGTACTAAGTGCTAATGGAATGTTATATCTTGGATCAGGTTAATATCTGTGTGCTACCTGAATGTCTTGAGTCAGGGTACTATTTAAATGCTATATGAGTGTTCTAACCTTGATCAGGGTACTATCTTAGTGCTATTTGAATGTCTTATCTTGGATCAGGATACTATTCAAGTGCTAACTGAATGTCTTCTCTTGGATCAGTGTACTATCTAAATGATTATTGCATGTCTTGGATCAAGGTACTACTCAAGTGTGAATTGAATATATTATCTTGGATCAGGATAATATCTGATGTGGTAATTGAATTTCTGATCTTGGATCAGGGTACTACTCAAATGCTAATTGTTTTTCTTACCGTGGATCATGTTACGATCTAATTGCCATATTTATGTCTTAACTCGGATCAGGGTATTTTGTGCTAATTGACAGATCAGGGTTCTATCCAAGTACTGATTGAATGTCATATATTGGATCAGGGTACAATCTTATTGCTAATTCGATGTCATAACTTTGATCAAGGTAATACTGAATGTTAAGTGAATGTCTTTTCTTGGATCAGGGTACAGTTTAAGTGATAATTGAATTTCTTATTTTGGATCAGGGTATTCTCTAAGTGCTAATTGAACGTCATATCTTTGATCAGGGTACAGTCTAAGTGATAATTCAATGTCTTATCTTGAATCAGGGTACTATCCAAGTGCTAATTATATTTCTTATCTTGGACCAGGGTTTTATCTAAGTGATAATTTTATGTCTTATCATGGATCAGGGTTCAAAGTAAGTGCTAATTAAATGTCATATCTTGGATCAGGGTTCTACCTAAGTGCTAGCTGAATGTCTTATCTTGGATCAGGGTACTATCTAAGTGGTAACTGAATGTCATATCTTGGATTAGGGTTTTATATAAGTGTATGTGGCAATTCAATTTCTTATCTTGGATTAGAATACTATCTAAGTGTTAATTAAATTTTTTATCTTGGATTCGGGTACTATCTTTGTGCTAATTAAATGTCTGATATTGTATCAGTGTACTATCTATGTGAAGGATTTTGTTGTTATGGTTGTTAGGGATGCTCCCGATGTTTAATTAAACCATGTTAGAAGGCCCACCCTGGCTTAAGTTTGGTCGGAAGTTAAATTAGTGAAAGATGTAAATCTCCGAGGCCCGAGTAAGCACTGCCGACGGTTAGATGGTTAAATATACAAAAAGTTTAAAATTCAATAAAGAACTATTTGATAACAGTTAAATTGGCAATGATTCAAATTTCCAATTTCACTCCTTCCGCTCGACCCTTTAATAACCTATTGTATCAGTTGATCAGCAATGTGAGATCGATTTATATGTCATTGTATTCTAATCATCTGTGACATTCTTGTCTCCTATTTCTCCCAATTCATTCTCCTCCTCTTCGACTTCTCTATACTCCTCCTCCTCCATTTTTCTCCTCCAGACCCCGTTTCCTCCTCCTTCACCTTCTATCCAACTTGTCTCCACCGACTAGACTTCTGTCGCCTTCTACTGTTCGGCTAGTCTCACTTCCGTCTCCCCTCTTGGAGACTCGGGACTCAACAGAACCGGAAGTTCTCTGTCCGCTATAAAACTTCCTTTTCGAAGCTTTGTCCTCCTTAGAATCTGCTTATAAGTTTTACCGCCAAATTATGAGTGGTTTTCTCGGAGCAACCCTATTTGCTCAGTAATCTTCCCAAGAGAAACCATCTGCTTACGAATCATGAAAGTTATAATTCGGACCTAAGTTGTAATCACACCCTCTATCTCAGTTCTGACTGGATGTCGCTGTGACCCGATCCAATCAAACTTAGCGGACAATGTCCTTCTCGCTTTCTGTCCATGTGGGGACGGATAAAACACCCCCCATTCACCAAGCGGCTTTCTTTTCATCTCTGAACAAAACTTTAACATGTAGGTGTGATACGGCAAAACCTTTGTCCAGTTGGCACGATCTATAGCCTGTGCCGATTAAAGATTACGGGTCTCTGGCCGGTCATATCTTTCGTAAGAGATTAACACTAGCCCGCGCCAGTCTGGCCGTGGTAATATTTTGAAGACAGTAGATTTATAGCTTATGCATGACTTTATAGCTGCACTTAGCAAACGTGTCAACCTAAGTGCAGGCCAAATGTCTCATCTTGGATTAGCGTACAATCGAAGTGATGATTGACTGTCTTATCTTTGACCAGGATACTATCTAAGTGCTAATATATTTTTTGTCTTGGATCACATCTATAAGTGCTAATTTTTATATCTTGGGTAAGAGTACTATCTAAGTACTAATTGTATGTCTTACCTTTGATCAGGGTATTATATAAGTGCTAATTGAATGTCTTATATTTGATCAGGATGCTATCTAAGTGCTAATGTATGTCATATCTTGGATCAGGGTACTATTACAGTGCAAATTGTATGTCTTCTCTTGGATTAGGTACTATCTAAATGTTACTTGAATGTCTTATCTTGGATCAGGGTACAATCTAAGTGCTAACTGAATGTGTTATCTTGGATCAGGTACAATCTAAGTGCTAACTGAATGTGTTATCTTGGATCAGGTACAGTCTAAGTGCTAACTGAATTTGTTATCTTGGATCAGGGTACTATCTCAGTGCACAGTGTATGTCTTCTATTGGATCATGTACTATCTAACTGCTATTTTAATGCGTTATATTGGATCAGGGTACTATCTAAGTGCTAACTGAATTTGTTATCTTGGATCAGGGTACTATCTCAGTGCAACTTGTATGTCTTCTCTTGGATCAGGTACTATCTAAATGCTAATTGAATGCGTTATCTTGGATCAGGGTACTATCTAAGTGATAATTGAATGTCTTATCTTGGATCATTGTGCTATCAAAGTGCTTACCGCATGTCCTGTGTTGAATCAGGTTACTATCGAAGTGCTCATTTAATGCCATGTCTTGGAACATTGGTGGTAATAATTGAATGTCTTATCTTGGATCAGGGTATTAGCTAAGTTCTAACTGAATGTCTTATCTTGGATCGGGGTACTAAGTGCTAATTGAATATCTGATATTGGATCAGGTTACTAAGTGCTAATTGCCTGTCTTATCTTGGATCAGGGCAATAAGTTCTAATTGAATGTCTTATCTTGGATTAGGGTACTATCTACGTGTTAATTCTATGTCTATATGTATCACGGGTCTATGCAAGTGCTAATTTAAAACTTAATCATTGATCTGGGTACTATATAATTATACACTGAATGTCATATCTCGGTTCAGGGAACTAAGTGCTCATTGAATGTCTTATCTTTGACCATGTACAATCTTAGTATTCATTGAACGTGTTGTATTGGATGAGGGTACTAACTAAGTGCCAACTGTATGTCTTATGTTGGATCAGTACACGAAATGCTAATTGAATGTCTTGTGTTGGATCAGGGCAATAAGTGCTAATTGAATGTCTGATCTTGGATCAGGGTACTATCTAAGTGTTAACTGTATTTTTGTGGATCACGGCACTATGTAAGTGCTAATTTAATATCTAATCATGTATCAGGTACTATCTAATTGGACACTGAATGTCATATCTTGGATCAGGGAACTAAGTGCTCATTTAATGTCTTATCTTGGATCAGGAAATTAGCAAGGTACCAATTGTATGTATTATATTCGATCAGGGTACAATCTTAGTACTCATTGAACGTGTTGTATAGGATCAGTGTACTAACTAAATGATAATTGAAGATCTTATTTTGGATCAGTGTAGTAAGTGATAATTGAATGACTTATCTTGGATCAGGGCAATAAGTATAATTGAAGGTCTTGGATCAGGGTACTATCTTAGTGTTAATTGTATATCTTATCATTAATCAAAACACACTCTAAGTGCTAATTTAATATCTTATCATGGATCAGGGTACTATCTCAGTGCACACTGAATGTCATATCTTGGATCAGGGTACTAAGTTCTCATTGAATGTCTTATCTTGGATCAGGGTATTTACAAAGTGCCAATTGTATGTCTTATTTTGGATCAATGTACCATCTAAGTGGTCATTGAATGTCTTATCTTAAATCAGTTTACTCATTGCTAATTGAATGTCTTATCTTGGATAAGTGTATTGTCTAATTACTAATTGAATGTCTTATTTCGGATCATGACATTAAGTACTTACTAATGTCTTATCTTGGATCAGGGTACTGTCTAACTGTTAATTGTATGTCTTTTGGATCACGGCACTATCTAAGTGCTAATTTAATATATAATCATGTATCAGAGTACTATCTAATTGCACACTGAATATTATTTCTAGGACCAAGATACTAAGTGCTCGTTAAGTTTCTTATCTTTGACCAGGGTATTATCAAAGTTCCTATTGTATGCGTTATCTTGGATCAGGATAATATCTAATTGTTAAATGAATGTATTGGATAAGGGCAATAAGGGCTAATTGAAAATCGTATCTTGGATCAGGGCACTGTCAAAGTCTTAATTGTATATTTTATCATGGATCACGATATTAGGTGCTAATTTATTATCTTATAGATCAGGGTACTATCTTGGACCAGGGTATTATCAAAGTGCCAATTGTTTGTCTTATCGTGGATCACGGCACTATATAAGTGCTAATGTATATCTTATGATGGATTCACTGAATGTCAAATCTTGGATCAGGGTACTAAGTGCTCACTGTATGTCTTATCTTGGACCAGGGTATTATCAAAGTGAAAATTGTATGTCTTATCTTGGATCAAGGTACATTCTAAGTGCTAATCGAAGGTCTTGTCTTGTATCAGTATACTATCAAAGTGGTAACCGAATGTCTCATCTTGTTTACGTGTACCATATAAGTGGTCATTGAATGTCTTATCTGGATCATTGTACTAGGTGTTAATTGAATGTCTTGTCTATGATCAGGGTACTATCTAAGTGTTAATTGTACGTCTTATCATGTATCACAACACTATCTAAGTGTTAATATAATATATTATCATGGATCAGGATAATAAGTGATCACTGTCATGTCTTGGATCAAGGTAATAAGTGCTCATTTAAGGTCTGATCTCGTACCAGGGTACTATCAAAGTGCCAATTTGCATGTCTTACCTTGGATCAGGGTGCTATCTAATTGCTACTTGAATGTCTTGGATGAGGGCACTAAGTGCTCATTGAATGTCCTGTCTTGGATCAGGGTACTGTCAAAGTGTCAATTGTATATCTTATCATGGATCACGGTACTAGGTGCTAATTTATATCTTATGATGGATCAGGGTACAATCTAAGTGCACACTGAATGTCATATCTTGGATCAGGGTACTAAGTGCTCACTGTATGTCTGTGTATGTCTTATCTTGGATCAGGGTGCATTCTACTGCTAATTGAATGTCTCGTATTGTGTACCATCTAAGAGGTCATTGAATGTCTTATCTTGGATCAGGGTACTAAGCGCACACTGAATGTCATATCTTGGATCAGGGTAATAAGTGCTCATTTAATGTCTGATCTTGTACCAGGGCATTATCAAAATGCCAATAGTATGTGTTATCTTTGATCAGGGTACAATTAAAGTGCTATTTGAATGTCTTGTCTTGCATCACTATATTATTAAAGTGGTAACCGAATGTATCGTCTTGTTTAAGTGTACCATGTAAGTGCCCAGTGACTGTCTGATCTTGGCTCATGGTATTGAGTGCTAATGGAATGCTTTATCTTGGATCAGGGTACTATCTAAGGGCTAATTTAAAGTATTATTTTGGATCAGGGTACCATCTAAGTTCTAATAGAATGTCTTATCTTGGATGAGGGTACTAAGTGCTAATTGAATGTCTTATCTTGGATCAGGGTACTAAGTGTTAATTGTATGTCTTATCATGGATCACAGCACTATCTAAGTGCTTATTTAATATATTACGATAGATCAGGGTAAATCTAAGTGCTCACTGTATGTCTTATTTTGAACCAGGGTATTATCAAAGTGCCAATTGTATGTCTTATCTTGTATCAGGATACAATCCAAGTGCTATTTGAATGTCTTGTCTTGCATCAGTATGTTATCAAAGTGGTAACCGAATGTATCGTCTTGTTTAAGTGTACCATGTAAGTGCCCATTGACTCTCTGATCTTGGATCATGGTATTGAGTGCTAATCAAGGTACCATCTAAGTTCTAATAGAATGTCAATTGGGATCTGGGTAATATCTAAGTACTATAAAAGTGCTAACTGAAGGAATTATCTTGGAATGTCTTATCTTGGATCAGGGTACATCCTTAGTGCTAATTGTATGTAATATTTTGGATCAGGGTACCACTCAAGTGCTAATTTTATGTCCTGTCTTAGATTATTTGTATGGCATGGTTAATTTAGGGATGACCATGGGGTTTTAATTAGTGGTCTGTGTATGCTGTTTTGGAACGAACGTTACCGTGCATAAATATCAAACTTGACCCTTGACATCTCTACCCATAATATACAGAATGTTTACCACCCTCTGTATAAAACATCTATACATATTTCGATCAAGAAACTTATTCAAGCACAGAAGTTATTTTGCATAACCAATTCTTCCTAATCATGACAACCTTCACTTTTGACACTTCTGCACCAAATGCAGCAGGCCTCTTACCTGATTTATTTTATGAGCCTCAGAACTAAAATTGATATGCAAAAACCATCTTTAGTTCGTTGAATGTGATTTTGAACTTTGACCTAATGGCTACAGAGTCAAGGTGCAAGTAATTTAAAATTTGGTGAATATCCGTTATCAAGTACTGGATTTTTGTACAGAAACCATGTTTAGATATCACATTCACTTTGTCCATTCACTCTGTGACCCTCAGATCGGTATGCTTCTTTCTTAGCCAAGTGCAAGGCATGCATTACGTTTACGTTTGTCTAGGAATGGGAAACAACTAAATGGATTGTGCGGAATTCATTTGTCTTCTTTCAGTGAAAACTAACATAACCTTTGACCAGTTGAATACACGTTCATAAGTTATCGCTCCAAGTTACATGTTGAAGGTGTATAAAAAGTTTAGTCTTCATATGTGATGTTGAACTAGTTTTATTGTCCAGAAATCAATTATATCTTTCAGTCAAAGAGGCCGTGTTATCTAACTTTTCGATTCAAAAATCGGTTCTTTCGTACCACAAGTTCAAGCCTTCCACTAAGTTTCGTACAGACACGGAAACGTTAATGGACAGATGGACAGACGGAGAAACTTATATTGGTATAAACACCGCCAGAAGGCAATTTCATAAAAAGTCACCGTGTACTTCCCCGTCACCGCGATTCTTGGGGCCCCGAGTGGCTGAGTGGTCGAAAGCACTCTCCGTTACGGATCATTGCCATCTCACCTCTGTCTCCGTGGTTTAGGGTCTTTGATTCGGCTAATGTGGGTATGTGAGAAAGCTTGCCAGTGGCTTCTCGAGTGTCGGTGGTTTTTCCCGGGTTCTACCTCCACCATTAATACTGGCCGCCATGTATAGCCTATCGTGTGCTGAAAAATCTCGTTAAACCCTACAACAACAAAAACCAGGATTATTCCAAAGCGCAAGGAGGGGTGGGGGTGATAAGGATCGTCATGTACATCATGCACTGATTTGAAATATTTCCAGAATTTGAAATAATTTACCATTCCTCTATGGTCTATTGTCTTTCTTTTATCCAAACAGTATTTGAAAGGAAAGAAAATTTTATAAATGGTATAATGCTATTCTGTTTTCTCTCCCTACATTGGACATAACAATGATATAACTTCAAACCTTATTTGAAAGACTCCCATACGGAAAGTTGTTGGCAACTATGCAAAACTACGCTTAACTGACAAACGGCATAATTTCCACTACGATTTAAATGACGTCATCCCCTACAAAGAACCCACTTTGGACACATGCAAGGCTTTATTTCCACTACGATTTAAATGACGTCATCCCCTACAAAGAACCCACTTTGGACACATGCAAGGCTTTATTTCTACTACGATTTAAATGACGTCATCCCCTACAAAGAACACACTTTGGACACATACAGGGCTTTATTTCCACTACGATTTAAATGACGTCATCCCCTACAAAGAATACACTTTGGACACATACAGGGCTTTATTTCCACTACGATTTAAATGACGTTATCCCCTACAAATAACACACTTTGGACACATACTAGGCTTTATTTCCACAGATAGAACACTGAGTACTTCGACAGCACATATTTCATATTTAAACGTTATTGGCATTGTTTTCCATATATTAAAACATTATATGTGACGTGTTTTAAGTAGAGTGAGCACTAAGAATTATATATATATATATATATATATATATATATAGAGAGAGAGAGAGAGAGAGAGAGAGAGAGAGATATTGTTCAGGACAGAGTAGACACACTTCTGATGAGTGACAATTATCTATCTTTGAACTTTGACCTTTAAATGTCCGATACCAGAATAAAAACTGACCTAAATGTTTGATCTTTTGTTTGCATTTTTTTAAGCACACGTCTGTCACATTATTAGCATTAACGACACGTCTGTCACATTATTGGTGTCAATTACGTGTCTAGCACGTTATTGACATTAACGACACGTCTGTCTAGCAAATGTTTGCGTCAACCACACGTGTCTATCACATTATTAGCAATAACGACACGTCTTGCTCATTATTGGCGTCATCCACACGTCTAACACATTAGCATTAACGACGCATCTAGCACATTATTTGCGTCAGCCACACGTCTAGCACACTTTTGACATGAACCACACGTCTATCACATTAATGGCTTCAACAAGTCCAACACATTAATGGCTTTAATGACAAGTCTAATACATTAATGGCTTTAATGACAAGTCGAACATATTAATGTCTTTAACGACAAGTCTAACACATTAATAGTTTTAACCTAACCCTTGCACATGTACCACAAAACAATATTGTATCAATCCTTCACTTAAACCAAAAGAATTAATGCATGCTTCTACAATTCAAATTCACGTGGAGAATCATTACATTGTTCTTTAATTGCTGAAAAGACAGCTTAGGTGGTCTAGTGGTTAGAGTGTCCGCCTCGGATGCCGTACGTAGTTGGTTCGATCCCCGGCCGAGTCATACAAATGATTTACAAAAATGATGCTAACAGTTGCCTCGCTTGGCGCTCAGCATTAAGAGGTTACTGTTCGGACTGGTCGGTCTGTTGTCAGGATTATGTGACTGGGTGGAACATCACGCTTCATGTCTGCGGCATGATGCCCCAGTGCTAGACATCAGTATAAACTGGCTATTAGCTGCCTCACAGCAGACATCGTAGCGATATGACTGATTTTTTTTGAAGCTAAGTTAAAAATATTAATCACATCACATCACATTAATGCTGAAAAGGGTTGGCTCATAGTAACATACATGAGAAATATTTGGTCTTTACAAGGTGTGATTTGTCTCTGGCTGCTTCCAAGTAAGATATTGTTTTAATCGATCACTATCTTAAATGTACAGTGTCGCATCCATATAGTGAATACCCGTTTATAACGGATATTTCTGAGGACCCCAAATGAAAACCTTACTTCAATGGGTCTTTTTAATGCGGAACACCTGTCGAAAATTGATGGATGTCAATGACTTTTCGTTTATTTTGTCAGCAATGTTGCGTATGTCGTCATCATGACCGAAAACGTTTGTGGAATTGCCATCGGTGAATCTTGCCACAGGTGTTATCTAATCTTCATGGATTAGGGAAAGCCCATCTTGTTTTGAGAGTTAGCTACACAGTGGATAATTATCATATTTCACTAGGTCTCATAAATTTGCAAGTTCCACTTAACTCGGATTTCATAACAAATACGATCGTGTTTTAATACCTATACGCTAATGAACACCCAACTTACAAAACATATATGATCTTCCTTTAGTACGTTTACTGTAATGGACACCTTACTGATAAAACATATATGGTCTTACTTTAGTACATTTACGGTAATAGACACCTTACTGATGAAACATATATGATCTTGCTTTAGTACGTTTACGGTAATAGACACCTTATTGATAAAACATAATGATCTTGCTTTAGTACATTTACGGTAATGAACACCTTACAGATAAAACATAGAAGGACTTGATTTAGTACAACTACGGTAATGGACATCCTACAGGTTAAAATAAATATTGGCAGTATGCGCATGAAAATACAGAAAAAGGGTAACAAGTACAAATTGCTTCACTGCCCGACTCCGGAAACACTCCAACATATGGTAAACATTTGCTCCCATTATGATCAGGAAAGGGTAGATTTACACAAACAACAGACAACAGACTTTGAAGAACAAGGCACATAGCCGAGTTACTACAGGCCAAATAAAAAAAAACATCGGACAAAGAGGATAAATTTGAAAGACACAACCCGAAGGAGACTAGGAATATTATACCCGCCATGGCAAGAACTATTTCTAAACAATATACCCCCAACACACCCACCATCTCTACGTGTCGAAGAGAGAGAGAGAGAGAGAGAACAACGAAAAGTGATAAATGTTTTCATGTGTTGGATTTAATGCCACTTCCCAGCGCAAGCTTGGCTATAGATGGCGGTCAGTATAACTTGGTGGATGAACATTCCGTGGAAATCCGGTAAGAACCACCGACCCGAGGGTAGCTTCCTCACATACCCACATTGGTCGAGTCTGAGACTCGAACCCACGCGGGCATAAGTGAGATGGCAGAAATCGATAAAGGGGAGCGCTTCAGACCACTTGACCACCAGCGGCCCAGGTGGGGGAAATAATACATAGAATCATATAAACAAAAGATAAAACAATAACATCAACTTAAACATAACGACTCAAACCATACTTAAACAAATGATCCTACAATTCGATTTGTGTACGAGACGGATCGAAAGGAAAGTGAACAGGAAAAAAGTAAATATAAACCTAGAAAACTCACAAGAAAACATAATGACGATAACTCAAAGAATCAACGCAAATCCTAGGGAGAAGGGCCATGTAATACTAACCCCGACAGGGTGAGAAGTAGTACTTAAATAAGATGTCAGCTACCCAGTTCCACCACAAAGTTCGCTATGTCGAAGAGATGACTAAATGACAAGCGAAAATGGGCAAGGGTAAAATATCAATAATAATAATAATAGTAATAATAATAAAGTTTAACAAGAGAAGTTTACAAAGAAAAATAACACAATGACAAATAAGAAATTAAAAAAACGGGATCACAATTAATAATCTCACTATATATAACACAAAGAATAACAAATAGGTGACAGGAACAAATGATTAACAAATCAAAATAAACATTTCACTTTAAATAACAATATGAACAATCCTGTAAAGGCAACATAGGCAACATCAGTACCAAATGAACAATTCTGTACAGGCAACATAAACAACATCAGTACCAAATGAACAATCCTGTACAGGCAACATAGACAACATTAGTACCATATGAACAATCCTGTACAGGAAAGATAGGCAACATCAGTACCAAATGAACAATCCTGTACAGGCAACATAGGCAACATCAGTACCAAATTAACAATCCTGTAAAGGCAACATAGGCAACATCAGTACCAAATAAACAATCCTGTAAATGCAACATAGGCAACATCAGTACCAAATGAACAATCCTGTACAGGCAACATAGACAACATTAGTACCAAATGAACAATCCTGTACAGGCAACATAGGCAACATCAGTACCAAATTAACAATCCTGTAAAGGCAACATAGGCAACATCAGTACCAAATAAACAATCCTGTACAGGCAACATAGACAACATTAGTACCAAATGAACAATCCTGTACAGGCAACATAGGCAACATCAGTACCAAATTAACAATCCTGTAAAGGCAACATAGGCAACATCAGTACCAAATAAACAATCCTGTACAGGCAACATAGACAACATTAGTACCAAATGAACAATCCTGTACAGGCAACATAGGCAACATCAGTACCAAATGAACAATCCTGTAAAGGCAACATAGGCAACATCAGTACCAAATTAACAATCCTCTAAAGGCAATATGGACAACATCAGTACCATACGAACAATCAGTACCTTAAAAAAGGAACACGGTGAACAAGGTGCAGAAATAGAGAAGATCAGGAAGTACGAAGCAAAAGACGATAGACAACCTGACAGAGAATAACGAAGATGCTAAGTAGGAAGGAGAAACAAAAGAAACCCACCAGGAAATACAACGAGAGACAACCAATAAAAAGACGATTTCATCTGGAAAGCCAGCATCAAGAAAGAAGAAAACCCAATAGCCCACTTGCAGACTCAAACAGAAAAGAATTTGCCACCCCAAATAAATAAAATCAATTCACAAACCCCCAAACAAGGAAAATATCCCCACCCCACCCGCCCAAACTATAATATAAGGGAAGCATACTGATCTATAGTTACACCCATCATAGCACTCACATGCAAAACATAGCATTTCAAATCTACCCTAATGAAAAGGGAAGATAAAAAAATATAGCACGCACAACACAATTATTAAATACGGCTTTCATTCCAGCCCAATAAAGCCCTCTTTTAGGAGAAACCTAAGTGGCCCTGAAAACTAAGTGGCCCTGAAAACTAAAGCGCATGACATACTGCTGGTGATATCACCAAACGGCGATGCGAAAACTAAATAAATGAAGATATTAAAATCATACGGCCACCATAAGCCAACTTCATTAGTATCTATTCGAAAAACAAGTATTGTCAATACAAAATCGAAACAAAACAACCTTTTAGGATAATTGAAAACTTGGAAATATTTTATCCGGAATGTAATCAATGCATTTTTCAGCGTTAGGGTATGCAGTGTCCACTTAAATAGACAACTGGACACAGAGTCGACATAACACAACAATTGTAGCAACTGAAAGGCGAAAGAGAGGATGGGTGGACGGAGGAAAGACAAGGACCACGGATCCGATGAGTGGAGAAGGCGGAACCCGATGGAAGTGTGTCACCTATGTTGGCGCCCTTTCGTCTGGTGTCTTGCTTCGGCAGCATTAATGATAAACGGATAATCGAAAAAAATAATCAGTGCACAAATGCGCACAAATTAAGGGAGCGCGCATGCCAACATGCCTATGTATGACCTAAATTTAAAGCAGCAGTGCGTGTGAGTTTGTGTTTGCTGAATGAAATAGATCAAGGTTATTTTTATACATGCGCAGTTTTATACAAACTTCAGCATAAAGGTGCTTAGACATGAAAAATATTGTTGTTGTTGTTTTTGTTGTTGGGTTTAACGCCATTTTTCATCACTCGATAGGTTATACATGGCGGCCAGTATTAATGGTGGAGGAAGAATCCGGGAAAACCCTGGAAAGGACCACCGACCCTCGAGAAGCTACTGGCAAGCTTTCTCACATAAACACATTGGCCGAATCCGAGACTCGAACCTACGCAGACAGAGGTGAGATGGCAGTGATCCGTAGCGGAGAGCGCTTTAGACCACTCGGCCACTCGGGCCCCGAAAAATATTGTCGCTAAATATATTTTATGAGTGGGGACCCCAGTTTAGTCTTAATCGATAAGTCTTTAATATTTGTCACGTGATATCTCTTATCTCATATCTCTTTATAATAAATGCTATATAATGAAGCCCGTGATTTGATCTATCATATTTCTACTGTGTGGGCACATTGACATATCCATTGTTCTGATACTAATATACATAAAGTAGTTTGTTTAACATACTGTCCGTTTGACCACCTACTGGGAATGCTTCATTCCACGGTACAATAATGACTTTGTCAAAGATTAATATTACAGACATTATTTTAATTCAGCAATGCTCAACGTCTAATATCACGCTTCTTCTCTGTCTTCATTTATGCCTAAAGTACGCATAGCATAAATCAAAATAAAATTGTGTTGTGTATATTTTATTTCATTATTTGTTTGTTAGTTTTAATGTTTTTAATAATTTCATTACACGTTATTATAATGTAACTTTGTTACTGGATTTGACATTGTCCAGCAATTCAGTTCAGTTCTGTTCGACTTATTTTTTGTTGTTGTTGAGAACCAACAGTTAATATAAATATTGTATCTAGTTTCTGACCTCGTTCAAAATCAGTGACAGTTTTGGTAAACAACATTTTGCAAACATTCTTTATCAGGGTAAGATTCTTTAAGTGTAATCAAGGCCATACCTTGATTACGTGTCAAATAGCATGTTTTCAAATGTTACACGCTTCTATTTTTTCTACAAGATTGACCCACATTCGGGAATCTGTTTTGCGTCTTAATTAGCGAATAACTTTTTTAATAGAAGTTTGTCAGTTGGAAAGTTTATTTCCGTAATCCTTCTGCCAGAATCTGTCCAAAATCTTGTACGTAACTATATCATTAAGATGATGACCGCTCCGGTGGCCTAGTGGTTAGAGCGTCCGCCTCGGATGCGGGAGGTCGTGGGTTCTATCCACGAGTCATACCAAAGACTTACAAAAATGGTATTAACAGCTGCTTCACTTGGCGCTCAGCATCAATAGGTTAATGTTAGGACTGGTCGGCCTGGTGTCAGGATAATGTGACTGGGTGGGACATCATGCTACATGTCTGTGGCATGATGCCCCAGTGCTAGACATCACTTTAACCTGCCACACTGCAGACATCGTAGCGATATGACTGATGTTTTCTTTTTACAGCTACGATATAAATCGATAGACACACACACACACGCATTGTGGAGATCACTACACTACAGACACGTGTAATGTATTACAGGTGTGTGGCTTTAACAATATAACTGTTACTGGGGCATTCTTTTCCGGTGGACGTAACACAGTACTTTTAAACTGTACAGGTACGCCGATAAGGAATGTACGGATGATCCCGAGTAATTTTGCAACTACTAAAGTAATAATAACATGTTTTTATGCATCATGACAAAACAATTCCAATTTTCTTGTATAGTTTTATTTACACAACAATTGCATTTGTCCCAAAATTAATTTTTAAACTACAAGTATAACAATAGTTATGATCCTTTAATCATATGTTTGACAAATATCATGTAAGCTAAGGTGGAGGCCAAATACGATGATGTAAAAAGTACTCGGTCCAAATCCAGGTCTTGGAAAAATGTCGGTTAAAACAACAGCTAATTGTATAGTTACATTTAAGAGTTTCAGGAAGAAGTAGTTTTATGTTTGAATTTTACGTAATTTTGCAAGGCCGCCAAATATTTTCTCGTCTGTTAAGGAAACTGTGTTTATGTCTACTTGTCCTCTCTGATACATTTCTTGCCCTGATGTTGGCATCCCACTCAAAGGTACTAGAACTCTCTGACACAATTATTGCCCTTGTGCTGGTGGGATATCCCACTCAATGTTTGCCCGACTATTATATTAAGTGGGATAGCAAGGAACATGTCAGAGTCAACACGTCCTATTTTCATGAACCAACTCTCTAATGTCAGCATAATACGTGTACAGTGTGTAAGTAATACTGTAAGCTTAATCAAGTCACATAAGTTACAGGGTGTAAGTTATACTGTAAGCTTAATCAAGGCAAGTTAGTTACAGATGCAAGTTACAGTATAATATTAATCAAGTCACATTAGTTACAGGGTGTAAGTTACAGCATAAGCTTAACCAAGTCACATTAGTTACAGGGTGTAAGTTACAGTGTAAGCTTAATCAAGTCACATTATTTACAGGGTGTAAGCTACAGTGCAATATTAATCAAGTCACATTAGTTACAGGTTAAGTTACAGTGTAATATTGATCAAGTCTCATTAGTTACAGGGTGCAAGTTATAGCTTAAGCTTAATCAAGTCACATTAGTTACAGGGTCTAAGTTATAGTGTAAGCTTAATCAAGTCGCATTATTTACAGGGTGTAAGTTATGGTGTAAGCTTAATCAAGTCACATTAGTTACAGGGTGTAAGTTTTATTGTAAGCTTACTCAAGTCAAGTTAGTTACAGGTGTAAGTTACAGAGTAAGCATAATTAAGTCACATTAGATACACGGTCTAAGTTATAGTGTAAGCCTAATCAAGTCGCACTAGTTTCAGGGTGTAAGTTATAGTATAAGCTTAATCGAGTCACATTAGTTACATGGTGTAAGTTATACTGTAAGCTTAATCAAGTCACATTAGTTACAAGGTGTACGTTACAGCGTAAGCTTAATCAAGTCACATTAGTTACAGGGTGTACGTTATAGTGTAAGCTTAATCAAGTCACATTAGTTACAGGGTGTAAGTTTCATTGTAAGCTTAATCAAGTCAAGTTAGTTACAGGTGTAAGTTACAGTGTATGCATAATCGAGTCACGTTAGTTACAGGGTGTAAGTTATAGTGTAAGCTTAATCAAGTCACATTAGTTTCAAGGTGTAAGTTACAGCGTAAGCTTAATGAAGTCACATTAGTTACAGGGTGTAAGTCACAGTGTAGTCTTAATCAAGTCAAGTTAGTTACAGGGTGTAAGTTACAGTGTAGTATTAATCAAGTCACATTAGTTACAGGGTGTAAGTTATAGTGTAAGCTTAATCAAGTCACAGTAGATACGTGGGGTAAGGTATAGCGTAAGCTTAATCAAGTCACATTAGTTACAGGGTGTAAGTTATAGTGTAAGCTTAATTAAGTCACAGTAGGTACGTGGTGTAAGTTATAGCGTAGGATTAATCAAGTCACGTGAGTTACAGGGTGTAAGTTATAAAGTAAGCTTAATCAAGTCAAGTTAGTTAGAGGTGTAAGTTACAGTGTAATATTAGTCAGGTCACATTAGTTACCGGGTGTAAGTTATAGTGTAAGCTTAATTAAGTCACATTAGTTACAGGGTGTAAGTTATAGTGTAAGCTTAATCAAGTCACATTAGTTACAAGGTGTAAGTTACAGCGTAAGCTTAATCAAGTCACATTAGTTACAGGGTGTAAGTTATAGTGTAAGATTAATCAAGTCACGTGAGTTACAGGGTGTAAGTTATAAAGTAAGCTTAATCAAGTCAAGTTAGTTAGAGGTGTAAGTTACTGTGTAATATTAGTCAGGTCACATTAGTTACCGGGTGTAAGTTATAGTGTAAGCTTAATTAAGTCACATTAGTTACATGGTGTAGGTTATAGTGTAAGATTAATCAAGTCACGTTATTTACAGGGTGTAAGTTATAATGTTAGCTTAATCAAGTCACATTAGTTACAGGGTGTAAGTTATAGTGTAAGGTTAATCAAGTCACATTAGTTACAAGGTGTAAGTTACAGCGTAAGCTTAATCAAGTCACATTAGTTACAGGGTGTAAGTTATAGTGTAAGATTGATCAAGTCACGTTATTTACAGGGTGTAAGTTATAATGTAAGCTTAATCAAGTCACATTAGTTACAGGGTGTAAGTTATAGTGTAAGCTTAATCAAGTCACATTAGTTACAGGGTGTAAGTTATAGTGTAAGATTAATCAAGTCACATTAGTTACAGGGTGTAAGTTATAGTGTAAGATTAATCAAGTCACGTTATTTACAGGGTGTAAGTTATAATGTAAGCTTAATCAAGTCACATTATTTACATGGTGTAAGTTATAGTGTAAGCTTAATCAATTCACATTAGTTACAGGGTGTAAGTTATAGTGTAAGTTTAATCAAGTCACATTAGTTACAGGGTGTAAGTTATAGTGTAAGATTAATCAAGTCACGTTATTTACAGGGTGTAAGTTATAATGTAAGCTTAATCAAGTCACATTATTTACATGGTGTAAGTTATAGTGTAAGCTTAATCAATTCACATTAGTTACAGGGTGTAAGTTATAGTGTAAGATTAATCAAGTCACATTAGTTACAGGGTGTAAGTTATAGTGTAAGCTTAATCAAGTCACATTAGTTACAGGGTGTAAGTTATAGTGTAAGATTAATCAAGTCACATTAGTTACAGGGTGTAAGTTATAGTGTAAGATTAATCAAGTCACGTTATTTACAGGGTGTAAGTTATAATGTAAGCTTAATCAAGTCACATTATTTACATGGTGTAAGTTATAGTGTAAGCTTAATCAATTCACATTAGTTACAGGGTGTAAGTTATAGTGTAAGTTTAATCAAGTCACATTAGTTACAGGGTGTAAGTTACAGTGTAACCTCAATCAAGTCACATTAGTTACAGGGTGTAGGTTATAGTGTAATCTTAATCAAGTCACATTAGTTACAGAGTGCAAGTTACAGTGTAAGCGTATTCGACTTACATTAGCTACAGCTTTTATATTACAACTTATACAAACATTAGCATACACACAGGAAATTCATCTACTATATGATACTGAAATTCTTTTCTATTGGAGATATTCTTTAGTGTTGATTTATTTTATTTTCTTTTAGCTCAAGATAATTTTGTTAATGACATAATGGATATAACATGGTCTTATTTTGCTATAAATCCGATAACTCTACATGGACAACTTTTGATTTAACAAAAACCTTTCAGGACCCAGCACCAGATCATTAAATTGTTAATCTATAATATAACTGCGGTAAACCGTGAAATAAGACAGTGAAGGACGGTACAATTTTTAAATTGGTATCCCTCCTAGATCAACTAACCTTACATCTGAATTGATCTGTTTTGGTACCGCCGTTTAAAGTCGCACACTTACTCTTTTACCATGCGTTACTCAATTGCTATAAGTCGTTTAGACTTGATCGACTGGTTTTTAATTTCAATTAGTATGTACAATGTGTACACTAAATTCAAACTTGTTCGGAAACTTTTATTCAAAATTTATAACTCTTATGATTTGATTAATTGCAGAGGTGGCTAACACATTATTAGTATATTTTGTCCATTAGTAAAACTGGATATGATTTGGAATAAGTACGGGCTGGCGTTTTGGGGAGTACATGACATCCATGGCTGGCTTTCCCAGTACCTTTCCTCCTTTACCACGCTCGGACAACGTACACGTGGCATTATGTGAACGATTTCCACCTGCCACAAGACCAGGTGTCATAATGTGACGTCATCGCTGCCGACCAATCGTAGCGGCCGTCAGATACTGCTTGGGTTGACACCTGGGGCATTTCAATCCAACTAAGAAACATGAGTGTGTGGTGTGACTATGCCCATTCATGTTTATTAGCCTTTCAGTCAGGTTGTTAAGGACTAGTTTGTCCTAAACCTGAGTGGCTAAATTAAAAAGTACTCTGTGAGTACATAAAAGCCTGGGGGATGAGGCTCCTTTTCCTTCCCCCAGGAGTAATTAAAAATCATGCAGTGCGTGAATAAACAAGTGGTACATGTTCAAAAGAATGAAAACCACCATAATCCAACTAACTAACTAACTAAGTTTTGTCTAAGGAGGGATGTTTTCCTTCACGTCCGCGCTTTTCGTATAAATAGAAAATCGCTCGACAGTCTAGCTACCCTTGTTGATTGTTCAACACTAGAGAATGAACACCCGACTAGCTAAACTGTTAGAACTCCAGATGCACCTGGAATATGCCACGCGCTTACTTAATGAACTGGCCGCGGAGGCCATCGTCGAAGAGGAAAGGATGAAATAGGAGGAGGAAGAGAGAAGAAAGAAAGAGGAGGAAGAAAAAAGAGAGATCATGTGTTATCCTATGATGAACCCTGTGTGCAAGGTGACACCTGAGGCAAGGACATCTTCCCAGCCTGTAGCTGCACCACAGCCACAACCAAAACAGGAGGTAAGGATGCCAAATCATCCTAGAATTAGAAATAGAAGAAGAAAAAGGGAAGTCTTCACTATTCCACAGACAGAAGATTGGAATAGTGAAGCCACTCAACCCTCCTTTGCGCTTCCAGCGACAAGGGTGAATTGGCAAGGAGACTGGAGTTGGAGATGCGTGTGCGGTGCCAGACCAGGAAGGTGCCAGCATTAGAGAGGTGCATCTGGAGTTCAAACAAACAGCCCTTTTCAGGGCTAGCCAAATAATTTGAAAAGAGATAGTAATCAATTTTCTAATGTGTGTGTGTGTGTGTGTGTGTGTGTGTGTGTGTGAAGTAGTGTATTTATAAACACTCACTCTTTCCTGTGAAGATTGTTTGTGTTTATGTATATGATTGTGTGTTTGTAAGCGCTAACGTACGTTTGTGTGGATAGTAGATTACTGGGTTTGATTTTTGCTCATTGGCGTGTGTGGATGGTATAGTTTGGGTTTGTTTATTGCTGCTTCGCGTATGTGGATAGTAGATAATATGAGATGAGAAAAGTAGGGGATGTTTTCCTTCACGTCCACGCGTTTTAAGTGATGACCTAGGTATTATAAGTTTTGAGCTTTAGGGGAATGTTTTCCTTCACGTTCGCTCTTTTTATATAAGAACCCACAAATTTCGTCATTCACACCTAAATAACATAGGAAAATGGGCTGACAAATGGGGGTTCAAACTATCACAGGATAAAACAGAAGTCATCATTATCTCACCCACACGCAAAATAAACAAACCACAACCGACTTTCACAATAAACAATCAAGTAATTAAATATGTTAAATTTAAGAAGTTTCTGTTTATGTACTTCGACGAACACCTAAATTGGGGAAAACACATACAGGAAGTAGTTCAAAGATGCGATAAGGACATCAATCTCATAAGAAGCCTCAAAGGATCGATCTGGGGATCCAATCAGGAAACACTGCTTGCAATATATCGGGCACTGACAAGATCCAAACTTGATTATGGGTGCCAAGTTTACAACCTAGTACCAACAAAACAACTAAAAAAGCTAGAGCAAATACAACGAAAAGCCCTAATTACAATCACTGGAGCATTGCCATCAACTTCACTAATAGAGCTCCAAGTACTAACAGGTGAACTACCGCTCTATCTCAGAAGACAAGAACTAATACTGAAATATGCAGCCCGATTACAAACACAATCACTCACCCCACATTACCAGCAATAGAGAAATGCAACATCTCCTTTAGTAACACTCAAAAGCACCACGTACCAACAGGAAAAATAGTGCACGAATTAACGAAACTACTTCCCATAGACATAAACCAAAAAGAAAAAAACAATACCTTCGATCCTGAAACTTGGTATAACGAAGATCCAAACATCAATACCTCTATCACCAAACATGGAAATAAATTAAATCAAGAACTGCAGCTGCACACTATAACATCAGAAATTTTAGCAACTAAGTATTCAAACCATCTACAAAAATATACACAGATGGTTCAAAAACCACTAAACCCGCAAAAACAGCAGCTGTATATGTAATCCCCAAACTTAAAATACAAGTTGGTCACCGACTACCGGACCACTGTTCAATCCACACAGCAGAATTCTGGGCAATACTACAAGCACTAGAATGGGTGGAGAAAAACAATCCACCCCAAACAGTAATAATAAGCGACTCGCTAAGCGTCCTTACAACTATCCTAAATAACAATACCAACAGTAGAGAAATTTTCCTAAATCAAATCAATCTAACACTAAAACAGCTGAAAAGAAACAAACAACAAGTAGAATTCCTATGGGTCCCATCCCACATAAACATAATAGGAAATAATCTAGCAGACGAATTAGCCAAACTAAAGCTAAGCGAGCTAAACCACGTACCACTGACATACAGTGTTAGTGAAATATACAGCCAAATAACAGTCATGATCAATCAGAAATGGCAAGAATTTTGGGACAATAGCAAGACAGGTAAAAAACTACATAACACACTTAAAGAAACCATTAGAAATAGAAAACCAACATTACTTAAAGGGAAAGAACAAAAAGTAATAAATAGAATTTACACAGGAAAAACCAAGTTGGCTAACAGCTACGGAAAACACATATGACCAAAACCTCACAACCCAAATTGCTTCTACTGTCGGGAGCCTGAAGACCTGCACCACATATTAAACATATGCTACAAATTACAGAAAGAAAGGGAAATTTTCAAAACGGAACAGAAGAAAATAGGATCGAAGAGTACATATCCAGAATTCCTTAATATCACAAACCCCGATTTAAATACCACATACAACAATATCATTACTTTCCTTAAAAAAAACGAAATTTATACAAAAATTTAAATACAAGTCATAAAGTCATATTAAGCAATATACCCTTTAGACCAATGGCAGGGACTAGGATTCGGTTCTCCTGAAGTCTCCATTTATGGGACTGCAAGTTCCATTGACGAGAGAATCTAATCTGAAACCAGCTAAGCAACGAAATTTATTATTACAAAACATAAATAAATAATTAAGTAATATACCCTTTTGGACCAAAGGCAGGGGCTAGGATTCGGTTCTCCTGAAGTCTCCATTTATGAGACTGCAAGTTCCATTGACGAGAGAATCTAATCTGAAACCAGGCAAGCAACGAAATTCATTAGTCTATAATAATATTTTCATACATAAAATAAATATCAAATCTAAACAATTATAAGCAAATCGAATCCACTCACTGATAGAACTCTACAAATAATAAGAATAAAATAAAATACATCAAACACCGAAAGATAACTAGTCCAAAAACCAGGAAGGAATGTACAGGGGGTAGGTGGTGAAAATAACAATCTTACTCCACTCCTCTTCACTTATCCTTCTCCTAACACCCTAACAGCTACAAAACTCTATTCTCTATACATAGGTGACAGCTAAGATAAACCTAGATATAACTATGTAATCCCAAAAATAGAACGTATAAGGTGGTCGCAAGAATAGACCATCAGGGATCCCCTTATTAAGACCCCAAAACTTACACATATGAAGTAGTCGAAAAAACCCAACGACTACTATCAGGGCCGGCGGCACAATGCTGCAAATATAACAACAACATAGATCAACACCCCAAAACATCACATGCATAAGGTAGTCAAAACACCCAATGACTACACTGGACAACAAATTTTTACAAAAGTCATGTTACTGAAATAAAATTAGTCAATTCTTATCAATTTTTATGTGCTGAACACGAATATGACAGTCAAATTGCAAAATTGGCTCTAGTTTTTTTGTAATCTGCAAGAAATTAATGTTTACATAACGAAATGCATTCCAATAGTAAAAGGTCAACTGTAATAGCCTACCTATAAAAAATCAAGTCATTGACTACATCTTAGATTTCTTCGCCTGTCTCTTGTACAGCTGTTCGGGAGCATCTCTGAGGAGTGTCCAGCAGTAGTCAGCCAGCATTGTAGTGGACCATTTTCCCTGGTATCTTTGTTCCATTGTTGCGATATCTTGATGAAAACGTTCGCCGTGTTCATCACTAACAATACCACAGTTGCTAGGAAAGAAATCCAAATGGGAATGAAGGAAGTGAATCTTTAGAGACATATTGCAGCCAAGTTTCTTATACTTCATCAACATGTCTTCTACTAGTTCCTTATAGTTTTCTGCCCTAACATTTCCGAGGAAGTTTGTAGAAACTAGGCGAAAAGCATTCCATGCTTGTTTCGCGTCACCTTCCAGCAAGTTGTTGAACCGGTCATCTTTGAAAAGCTCTCGAATCTGAGGAACCACAAAAACTCCCTCTTTAATCTTTGCTTCGCTGAGTCGAGGGAATTTTTCATGCAGGTATCGGAATGCTGGCAAAGTCCGGTCAATGGCTTTCACGAAGTTCTTCATCAAACCTAGTTTGATGTGAAGGGGTGGTAGCAAGATTTTCTGAGCCTCAACCAGAGCTGGGTGTTGGATATTCTTCTCTCCAATGGCTACATTCTGCCTGTGAGTCCATTCCTTCCTCATGTAGTGCATTTCCCTTGCTCGGCTATCCCACTCGCATAAGAAACACATGTATTTTGTATATCCTTGCTGCAGTCCCATTAAAAGGGCAACTACCTTCAAATCACCACAGAGGTGCCAGCTGTACTTGTTATACTCAATGGAATTCAGTAGCTGCCTTAAGTTATCGTATGTCTCTTTCATGTGGACAGCATACGCTACTGGAATAGATGGAAGAATGTTTCCATTGTGCAAAAGCACAGCCTTGAGACTCAGTTTCGAAGAGTCCACAAATAGTCTCCATTCTTGTGGGTCATGAGTGATTTTTAAAGCATTCATGAGGCCCTCAATATCGGAACAGAATATCAGATTACTTTCCTTTCTGAAGAAAGGCTCCAATTGCTGGTGGCGCTTTCGATATGCAGTAATTGTGACATCTTCTTCTAGAAGATTCCATTGTTGGAGTCTTGATCCTAGCAATTCTGCCTTGTTCTTTGATAAGTCCAAATCACGAATCAGGTCATTTAGTTCTTCCTGTGTTATTCTGTGTGGGGTTGATGATGCACCACAGTGAAAATCTGGATCACTGCATGCTGATGGACCAGGAGAAGAACAGGTCGACTCACCTTTGTCTTCGTCAGATGAATCAAGAGAATATTCTGCTGGAGGTTCTGGAATAGGAAGTCCCTCACCATGTGGAACTGGTCTCAATGCGGACGGAATGTTTGGGTAGACTATTCTCGACTTCTTTCGCTTCGTTATTCCGCCGGAAAGAGGAGGAACCAAGCAGAAGTAACAGTCATTTAGGTGGTTGCTTGGCTCTCTCCACACCATTGGGACTGCAAACGGCATTGATGACCTTTTGCAATTCAACCACTGTGAAAGCTGTGTTGTACATGTAGCACAGCATATATGCGGAGCCCAAGGCTTGTCTTGGTCACCAACCTTGCATCCGAAGTAAAGATGATATGCCTTCTTCACTTGAGAATTGATACTTTTCTTCTGGTTGGCAAATGTCACTTCCCCACAAATATAGCAAAAATTGTCCGCGGTATTAACACACTTTCGAGGCATTACTGTTCTTTATTGTACGTAAATGGATAAAATAATAAGTTTTATGTAACAGTAGCTTGAACTGTCTCGCACAACGTCTAAAATATTTTAAATGCTGAACCTATCTGATTGGGCTTTATATAGTACACTGCTTACGTCAGCTTCAGCAGCCGCCTGGCATTAGTATAATAGGCCTACACATGTATAGTACACTGCTGACGTCAACTTACTTCAGCAGCCGCATGGCATTAGTATTGCATTGCATCAGAAAATGATGCAATCAACTGTGGATGATGTGAGCATGATGGTATTATGCAATGTTACATCATTATTCCGGATGTTGCTGCAGTCCTACTGGAGAAATTTACACAGTGAAACATAGAAAATGAGGTATATGAATATCTTCAAAACGAGAGCCAATACAAATTTTTCACGGTTATATTCGTGTTCGGCACACCAAAATACTACAGATTAGGGCCTTTTCAAGTCAGTAATGATTTCACTGTTGACCAGTGCTATCAGGGCCAGCAGCACAAGGCTGCAACCAAAACTTATAACTAGAAAAATAGGACCCAAAATAATTACTCAACAAGATGGAAAAAACACCAATTCCATCCAGGGCCAGCAGCACAATGCTGCAAAAACCTTTCGACCAAAATGCTGTCTCCTAGTAGCTAAAATCGACCTGAATAGACTCTATCTCACTTAAAAAACAGCACAGTCTTGTATTATTCAAAATTCCAAAGACGGAAATTTAGATAAAAATATCCTGGATCGGAAAAACCCTACTAACCTGTGACAAGACAACTCCGCCCGAGCCCAGCCACTTTCACCCTTTGCCACGGACAGACATCAAAACCCATACGTGCAGTGCACGCATCATAAATTAAAAACGCGAACCAGATCGGGTCCAATCCCACTGGTCGCTGATCAATGCAAATGAATGACAGAGTGCGTGCTGGGTCCAATCCCACTCAAACAAACAAAAATATAAGCCTTACAATCAGATCGATATGTACACAAAAGTACTTCGACCTGACGGCCCAATCAATAAGTGTTCTGTGAACACATAAATGCCTGGAGGAAGTGGCACCATTCCTTTCCCCAGGAGTAATCAAAAAGGTGCCTATGGCATCACAAACCAGTAGTACACGCTCATTGCGAGCGCACACTACTATAATTCAACTCAACAGCAACAAAATCATTCACACCACACCATTCATTCATTCATTCCATTCAGGCAGTGGACAGCGACAGAGCAGGACCGGTGACCAGCAGCGTGTGAGCGGGCGGGCAGAGCAAGTGACACGTGTATGTAGGATAACAGAACAAAGGATATGGCCATAGCACTATTATCAGTAGAGCAACGTACTCTACACTGTAGCTACCTAAAGCCTAAAACAACGTTCACTAAACCAAACGTTGCTGAATTATTTCGACCGAAACAGACAAAGAGTGGAGGAGGGAAGCAGCCGATACTGGGGTTTTTGAAGTTTCCTACAGTGAAGCCACCACCTCTACCATGTCTACAAGTAAGCGACTTAAAGTTATAGCTGGAACGATGGAAGACTGGAGCGGCAGCAATAACCTGGAAATGTTTAGCCCTGACACTGGGGAAAAGCTGCGAGACTACCAGAGGCGTAGCTATGATATTTTGCGCCCGGGGACGAACTATAAAATTGGCGCCCCAGCCCCCTCCCCGTTTAATCACATTTTTGAATATTACCCTTGTTTACTTATTATAATGTAACGTTGTAAGCCTCATTTTGGCGCCCCTGTACCTTGGCGCCCGGGGACATATGTACCCCCTCCCCCCCCAGCTACGCCTCTGGAGACTACCTTTCTAGACCGGACAGCTACCGCAACGCCGGAAATACATGCAGTTCAGCATAGCAGTCTAAGAAGAAAGAATAACAAGATTGCTACCTTTGCCTTAATGTTACACGGCTTTCATTTGACAGAAAGCCGTATTTGATAATACTTTATTTAAACCAGATTTGACCTTATTGGTACCGCCGTAAAAATTTTTATACCGATTATTTATTTATGCGTGACGTCACATTGACTTAACTGATCGGTTTATCTTTTAGAAAAATTAAAGTACACTATGTTCGCAAAATTATTTAACTTGTTTGATCAAAATTTATTCAAAATTGATATAACTTATTAAATTTGAGTAATTGCAGAGGTGGCTTACACATTATTGGCATTTCTACTGTCCATTAGTATAACTGGACTTGATTTGAAATAAGTACGGGCTGGCGTTTCGGGAATTACACAACATCCAGGGCTGGCTTGCTGAGCACCTCGTCCTCCTTTACCACGCTCGGATTTCGTACAAAAGTGGTAAGATGTGGAACGATTTCCACTTGCCACAAGCCCAGGTGTCCTAAATGTGACGTAATAGCTGGCCAATGGCAGCTGACGTCACATACTGCTTGGTTGACACCTGGGGCAGCTAAAATAAACAAATGCAACTGAATGCATGAGTATGGGTTTGTACTATTCCTACTCATGACTTACGCCTTACATTTAGTGACGTTTGGGCATGCAATTACTGTCTACGAACTAACGGCCCAATCAATTAGTACTCTGTGAGTACAGAAATGCCATAGGGGTGTGGCACCATTCCTCTCCCTCAGGAGCAAACAATTAGTGCACCGTGTGCACATAAACTAGTGGTACATGCTCATTATGTAGCGAACACCACTATAATTCTACTAAGCAAGCAAGCAATCATTCACACCATTCTACGGAATAACCGATACAAGATGGAAGTGTCAGCGTTGTTTAATGATTTAAGAAATGTTTAATTTTGGATGATGGATGGAGAATATGCTATTGAAAGGATAGAAAAAGAATGGAAGTTAAGAAAAAGTCTTAACTATATAAATGAACTAAAATTAGCAAGGAAGATGATAGAGGAGATGATAGAGGAAGAAGTTGAGAGGATTGATTCAACAAGAGCATGTCAGTGGGGACAATAAAAGAGTCTATGGAGAAGGTAAAAACAGTGAGATACTATTTGGAAGAGCTAGAGAAATGGTCAGAGTGGAAGTTTGTGAAAAGGGGCAGTGAACAATTAAAGAAAGCAGTGAACAATTAAAGAAAGCAGTGAACAATTAAAGAAAGCGGAGGAACAGATGGAAAAGGTAATAGATGAAGAAGTGCAGAAAAACAATGACAGGTGGGCAAAATATAGGAAAGATCAAGAGAATAGAAAGAAAAAGGAAGAATATGAGAGACTGAACAATAACTGGATAAAAATCATACAGAAGTTTAGAGCGATGGGCCACCCTGACTGGATACCGGAAATTGAAAAGAGGAAGAAGAAAGGAATTTTGGAAAAGATAAGGGGATGGTGGAAAAAATGGAGGAAATAGAAGCAGAAGAAGAAGAAACCCAAAGGCCCTTTTCAGGCCCCCTTCATAGGCCTCGCAAAGACCTTGACTTTCATGCCTACCTTTCTTTTAAAAATGTATGTTGTCGTGTGTGTGTGTGTTATATCCATCTCCCCTGTTCCATTTCCATAGACCCATAAGGTCGGGACCATATTAAAATTTCCCTTGCCGCTATACAGTCCCAAGATTTATTCCCGTGTTAAATTCCACATGACCCTCAACAGTCCCATTCCCCATGTTAAATTCCCCTTGACCCTCAACAGTCCCATTCCCCATGTTAAATTCCCCATGACCCTCAACAGTCCCATTCCCCATGTTAGATTCCCCTTGACCCTCAACAGTCCCATTCCCCATGTTAAATTCCTATAGACCCTATATTCCATATCCTGTGCACCCCATGTTAAATTTACAAAGATCCCATATCGTCCCAGTGTGGTTTTTAATGGGAAGTCCCCTAGACCCTGAATCGTCCCTATAAACTACTGCCAATAATTGAATAATATGCCGAACGTTTAGACACCCGATATTGAAATCGCTGGACAGGACCTATCTAGAACTTCCTCAGACAATGTGACGTTTGCACGTATTGGGGTGGGGTTCTTCCAATATAATTTAATTAAATTATGATGAAGATTCCACCCTGGCTCGTTAGGTTAGAAAGTTAAATTAGTGACAAGATAGATTTACAGCTCTGAGCCCCCAGTCATCAATGCCGACGGTTAAATTATAGACAACACGAAGATGAAATTCAATCAATAACAATTTAATAAATGCGATAATTTAAAACGATAACTTCCAATCACTCGTCTTTCCCTTGACCAAGTGACAGCCTAATTCATCCCGTGATAACGAATGGCTATTCGGAGTCACGCTAACCTCTTCTCTGGGTAATTTCTCTCAGCGAACTAACTTTTGCCGGGAGACGCGGAGATATCATTTTACCCAAATCAAGGTCTCCCCCCATCTCGATTCTGATTGGGTGGCGCTGTGCCCCTGTCCAATCGTCTTAGCGGCCAGTTCAACCTGTCTGTCTGTTTGCAAGGGAAAGAAGTTAGGACACTCCCACTTCTTCAGGCAATTTCTTTTGATATTGGAAACATTTCGACACCTAGGTGATAATTGGCTGTCCGTGACTTCGCAACTCCGATGTCCGGTTCTTCCCGTCTAGCTACAACAATCTTACGTAACGGATTAGTGCTAGCCTTCGGCAATGTTTGACATCAAACAATGGCCCATCAGAATTACCTTGATTATACATGTTTCAACTGGGCTACTCTGGGTCGGGGTAAACATGACACACAATATATTTCATGTAAACCATTGAACTAGATAATATCAGTGCGTTTTCAGGAGAATGCGTCAATTTTCACCACCTAAAAGTAGACAAGATATTTAGTTCGATGTTCTAAATTTTAAATTTCATTCAAAGATAGAAGGAAAATAATCAGTAAGAGACTATACGAAATGTATGAATGTATAAAATAAACGAGACAGAGACTCAAACGAGAAATTAGCACAGAAAACACGTTGGAAATATAACAGCAGTGTATATGTTTAGAGGATCATAAAAACAATATTGTTTCTAGAATGGATAGAAAAATGATATAAATCATTATATCATAGATATACAACATATTTATCAAGCATTTAACAAAGTTATAAATTGACAAACACGGCATGTGTAACACAGCGGTAGCACGTTTGTTTTTGCTCTCATGCTGTCCCTTGATCTTTTACTGGCTCCATCATGGACGCAAATAAAGTTGATTATCCTTCGGTTTCCCAACACAAAATACTGCAAAATCTGTGTCAGGAAAGTGCTTAGTACCAAGTTGTGGCAGTGCTCTACAGACATTATGAATTTCTAAGAGGCTGGCGGGTGTAAAGTGAATTTGTTTACATTTGCAACACGCGCGTTGAAGAGGCTGTTGATGTCTTCTATGTTACTTTCATGTAATGTGGCAGACATTTATTTGGATAGTGTATAGTGAAAATGACCATGCACAAGTAGCGTTGTTTTTTAAAGTTCACGTCAAAAGTAACGCCAAGCTCTAACTATCTGGCTCAAACTACACTCAACAATCGCACATGAAAATAAATGGAATCAAAAGATCTTCGACCAAGTTCTAAGATATGCAAGATTTTTTAAAAATGACCAGTACAACCAGTGAGGAAAATGGGGAAAGATTTTGATCTGAAAATCTAAACCGTATGCAAAATGAAACAATTAGAGCACCACCTTGTGGTTTTGTTTTGTTTTGTTCTTATGACCATGGTAAGTTAACATATATGTCAGGAAAGTGCTTTGTTTCAAGTTTCTGTTGTTCGTTAAAAAGAAAAAATATTGGCATATTCACCACATATTTTGGGAGTGGTCTCTAGGAGATCACGTGGTCTAAAGCGCTCACCGTTACAGATCACTGCCATCTCACCTCTGTCTACGTGGGTTCTAGTGTCGGGCTCGGCCAGCGTGGGTATATGGGAAGGCTTGCTGGTAGCTTTTCGTGGGTCGGTCGTTCTTCCTCCACCATTTATACTGGCCGACATGCACAGCCTATATTGTGCTGAAAGTTGGCGTTAAACCATATAACAACAACTACAACCATATCGTTTGGTTATGCCAAACGGTGGAAATGGAGTTAAGGAGCTTTCCCAAGGACACGGCTGCACTTAACGAACCCGCTACGAGTGGATTACAAGTCCGATGTTGGGGTGAAATCGACGGGAAAAAAACCGTTAAAATATATCCTCACCACTTTGATTTAGCACAATGATATTTAGGTTACTTTGTCTCAATTTTGGAAACAAAATATATTAGAGAGATATGCATACAAAGGTGCGCACTTGTACATACAACATACTAGCTACACAAATCTCGTAGTAATGTACACATAGGTTTATCATCCAGAGTGAACTTAGGTGGCCAAACCTATAATAATAATAGTAATAATAATAATAAGCTATCTTTAACGAGGATAACATATTTGGTCATGACTGGCCCATCTGTCATGTGGTCCTCAGTTTTTGTAATAAAATAATAAAAATAGAAGTTCATGCACATAACCATGTATCGTCGCACACTCATTCGTACATAATTGAAATGAATGACTATGTGTGACTATACTGGGAAACATACAAATATATATCAATTATGGATATGATTTTAAAGTTTTCTATTCAGAGCTTTTAATATATCATTCCAGCTGGTCTAGAGAGACTTTCTTTAATGATAATTTAAAAGAAGCAAGGGATGTTGAATTACGTATCTTCATTGGTAAGGAATTCCATACAGTAGGTGCTGATACAGAAAATGAGCTTTTGTAATGATTGGTTTTCGACCAAGGAATCTGGAGATCGTTGTTTGTCGTCGATTGGAGATTACGCTCAGTATTTGATGATCTTAGTTCAATTATGTAAGAGATATACTATGGAGAAAGACCGTTTAAAGACTTGTATGTCATGATTCCTTTAAAATAAAGAATACGTTTTTGTATAGGTAGCCATTTCAGACGTGAAAACAAAACATTTGAGGGAGTCATAACATGAAGTTTCAGTATTATTCTGGCTGCCCTTTTATGGAGTCTATCAATTCTGGACAGATTATAATTGGATGTGTTTCCCCATATGGTACAGCCGTAATCTATCAGTGGTAGTATATAACCCGAAAAATAAATTTCAAGTGATTGTGGGGGTAGAAATTTTGAAAGCAATTTTAATAGAGTTATTCTTTTGACTACCATTGCACATAAGTGATCGATATGCGCTTTCCATTCCGTCCGTGGTCTCATCCGGTACGGTTATGCACATTTGGCGTTAAGGCAAATCGAGTGTCCTACACGACTTATATGAATATAGAGTTTGTCAGTATTGATCGATGCAGCTAGATTTAAAAAGTAATATGCCATCACAAGAGTATTTGAATTCAACTATACGTTTTCCTCAAGCACGTTTAATAATAAATGGGTATATATTGTTTTATGTTGCTGCATACTGACTCTCGCCTTAACTCCTGTCCCCTACGACTGCATATTAGTGAGATAGCCGATAATAATTAACTTGTCCGAATAACAGCTAACAATGAACACCAAAAAGGCACATCACGTATCAAACAATCAGATTCTTCAAAAATTTGAATTTATGTAAACAGTGAATGGAATGAATGTGAATCAAACAACATGCACATAATACACTGGAGTGACTGTAAGAAATGTAATGTACTCTGTCTTCCACTACCCCTTTGTCATGTTGCTCAAAGTTTGAATAAACATGTATGATACTGATGAGATAACCTATCATGTCATACAGTTGCAACGGGCAGTTTTTGAAGTACATCAGCTGTGTGTAAAACTACACAAACCTCGTGTAGCTTCTCGGAGACGGTTTGGGATCTGTTCACGTTGGCTTTGATGATGCTGTATTCATCCGTGTTTTTGACGCAACAAGTATGCATCCATCCACTCTGCAATTAATGATATGCTTGAAAATATTTATAAGCTACAAGTTTTATATTGTATATTGTCCTAATAAGTCAACTAAATACACGTAGTTTTGTCCAAATTGTAGTGATGACAACGGAACTAGGGGGAGCTTCAGTGTCGCCGAGTATTCCAACATACCCTCAGTCTCATCTTTAACTGGAAAATCGTTTCATTTCTCTCCCTTGAGTAGCTGGTAGCTGTAATAGCTATAGAGTCTGACGCTTTATCAATAAAGCACAACGAAATCTGTGAAAACACTTAATCAGATTATCTAAATAATAAATAAATATATATATATATATATATATATATATATATATATATATATATATATATATATATATATATATAGTTATAGTTATAGTACAGAAAAGGTTATTTATTTTAAGGTACTTTACTGATAAAATGTCAGACTCTATTAGTAACAGTTATATTCGCATGAATATAAATATCGTTGATAACACTACCTGCAACCAGCTCAGTTGTTTTTATTACTGCTACAATACAGTATCACACGTATTTGATATATTTGAATATGAAATTAATATATTTTTTAAAATTTAAAACATTTGTTAAGCTATCCACATCGCAGTCGTTTGTAGTATCAATCCCTCCCTATAACTATTTTAATTTGTTTCTGATCTTAACGTAATTTTACCCTTTTTAAAAATAAGTATTATCGTTATGACACCACAAATGGCAGCACGATAGAATCCTTGCAATAAAACAAAAATAATTAAACAAATGAATAATGAAAATTATCTACAGTACTGTATTTAACTTTTCATACGAAATATTAGAGCAATGTCAATATTTTATGTAAACCTACAGTCATTAAAAGTATTTTTCATGAATTTGTCTGAAAAATCTTATCATATAGATATCCATTAAAAAGGAATAAGTACGTGGATTGTCTCTTTACATCGTCCTTAGATTTTACTGGAAGAGAAAGTAAGTGGCAATTACCAATCCGTTTTGTTTTTCACGTTCACATGAATACAACATGAGTAAAGACAAACTTTTCACATCATTTTACTTTGGATTTGACATACACTCATAATTGCAATCTTTGAGTCATTAAAACTACACAATCTGGATAAGCCGAGGCACATTTATGTACCACAAACATGTTCCTAAACTGTCATTTTATGTACCACACACATGTTCCTAAACTGTCATTTTATGTACCACACACATTTCCCTAAACTGTCATTTTATGTACCACACACATTTCCTATAACTGTCATTTTATGTACCACACACATTTCCCTAAACTGTCATTTTATTTACCACACACATTTCCCTAAATTGTCATTTTATGTACCACACACATTTCCCTAAACTGTCATTTTAAGTACCACACACATTTCCCTAAACTGTCATTTTATGTACCACACACATTTCCCATAAATATCATCTTATGTACCACACACATTTCCCTTAACTGTCATTTTATGTGCCACACACATTTCTCTAAATTGTCATTTTATGTACCACACACATTTCCAATAAATATCAGCTTATGTACCACACACATTTCCCATAACTGTCATTTTATGTGCCACACACATTTCCCTAAATTGTCATTTGATTTATCACACACATTTCCCATAAATATCCTCTTATGTACCACACACATTTCCCTAAACTGTCATTTTATGTACCACACACATTTCCCTACACTGTCATTTTATCTACCACACACATTTCCCTAAACTGTCATTGTATGCACCACACACATTTCCCTAAACTGTCATTTTATGTACCACACACATTTCCCTAAATTGTCATTTTATGTACCACACACATTTCCCTAAACTGTCATTGTATGTACCACACACATTTTCCTAAACTGTCATTTTATGTACCACACACATTTCCCATAAATCTCCTCTTATGTACCACACACATTTCCCTAAGCTGTCATTTTATGTACCACACACATTTCCCTAAACTGTCATTTTATGTACCACACATATTTCCCTAACCTGCCATTTTATGTACCACACACATTTCCCTAAACTGTCATTTTATGTACCACACGCATTTCCCTAAACTATCCTTTTATGTACCACACACATTTCCCTAAGCTGTCATTTTATGTACCACACACATTTCCCTAAACTGTCATTTTATGTACCACACACATTTCCCATAACTGTCCTTTTATGTATCACACACATTTCCCTAAACTATCCTTTTATGTACCACACACATTTCCTAACTGTTATCTTAAGTACCACACACTTTTCCCATAACTGTCATTTCATGTACCATACACATTTCCCTAAACTGTGCTTTTATGTACCACACACATTTCCCATAACTGTCCTTTTATATACCACACACATTTTCCTAAACTATCATTTATGTACCACACATATTTCCTAAACTGTTATCTTATGTAGCACACACATTTCCCTAAACTGTTATTTTATGTACTTTCCCTTAACTGTCATTTTATGTACCAAACACATTTCCCATAACTGTCATTTTATAACCGCTCCGGTGGCCTAGTGGTTAGAGCGTCCGCCATGGATGCGGGAGGTCTTGGGTTCGATCCCCGGCCGAGTCATACCAAAGACTTACAAAAACGGTACTAACAGCTGCCTCGCTTGGCGCTCAATATTAAGAGGTTAGTGTTAGGACTGGTCGGCCCGGTGTCAGGATAATGTGACTGGGTTGGACATCATGCTACGTGTCTGCGGCATGATGCCCCAGTGCTAGCCATCACTATAAACTGCCACATTGCAGACATCGTAGCGATATGACTGAAAAATTGTTAAAGCTACGTTAAAAATCCAAATCACATCACATCACATCACGTCATTTTATGTACCACACACATTTCCCTAAAATGTCCTTTTATGTACCACACACATTTCTCTAAACTATTATTTTATGTACTACACACATTTCTCTAAACTGTCATTCTATGTACCACACACATTTCCCTAAACTGTCATTTTATGCACCACACACATTTCCCTAAACTGTCATTTTATGTACCACACACATTTCCCTAAACTGTCATTTCATGTACCACACACATTTTCCATAACTGTCATTTTATGTACCACACACATTTCCCTAAACTGTCATTTTATGTACCACACACATTTCCCTTAACTGTCATTTTATGTACCACACACATTTCCCTAATATATCCTTTTCTGTACCACACACATTTCCCTAAACTATCCTTTTATGTACCACACACATTTCCCTAAACTGTCATTTTATATATCACACACATTTCCCTAAACTATCCTTTTTTGTACCACACACATTTCCTAAACTGTTATCTTATGTACCACACACTTTTCTCTAAACTGTCATTTTATGTATCACACACATTTCCCTAAACTGTGATTTTATTTACCACACACGTTTCCCATCACTGTCCTTTTATGTACCACACACATTTCCCATAACTGTCCTTTTACGTACCACACACATTTCCTAAACTGTCATTGTATGTACCACACACATTTCCCTAAGGTACCCTTTTATGTAATACACACATTTCTCTAAACTGTTATTTTATGTACCACACACATTTTCCTAAACTGTCATTTTATGTACCACACACATTTCCCTAAACTGTCATTTTATGTACCACACACATTTCTCTAAACTGTCATTTTATGTAAAACACGCATTTCCCTAAACTGTCATTTTATGTACCACACACATTTCCCTAAACTGTCATTTTATGTACCACACACATTTCCCTAAACTATTATTTTATGTACCACACACATTTCCCTAAACTGTCATTTTATGTATCACACACGTGTGTTAATTACGCCTCAAGATCTCTGGTTATATTCAGTAGCGACTGTTTCAAGAATTAACCCCCAAAAACATTCAATTACCGGAGTGTTATTCAATAAATACACTGTCTTAAAATGCTCACTTTTGGTTGGTTTTGTTGCAGGGAATACGATAAGATGCATGCACTTGCTTTACGTAAACCCCACGACAAGGATTATATTTTATTTTCTAATTAGTGGATGATTTGAACTTTATAAAATATACTATATTTTATGAACCTGAGATGAAATTTTAAAGTTGTGATTCTCGCCACATGAATATATTCCACCGATCCCTTTCTCTTTTCAGAAATGGATCATATAAATTTGTAAGCCTAACCAGGACCACGAACAGAGTAGGACAAATTCAGGGGCCCACACCTTTCAATGATCCCGCGGATCCTATCCTTATGACATAACGTAGCACATTTCCATTAGCAAATGTAGGTGGCACTTGTGTATGGTCCTTTAAACAGAATAGCGTGATAGTTGTGGGACATGGCGATCACCATTTACGCATTTCCGAATAGGCAAATTCTCATAGGGACCTTATTAATTGTAAGAGCTGGATATATTCAAGTGGAACTTGCATTTACATATCGGCATAGTGGAATTCAGCTTTGGTGGCTTTGTTTAAATAGCGATAACAACTGAAGCAGTCATAACTCATTCTATACAAATAATATACTTGACGACTGGTGGGTCCTCCTTAATATTTACGGAGGAACTAAAGCTGTTTTCGGGTGGTACAAAAATAAAATGTGCTTTATACACAACTAAAGACCACGCGTATGTTCAACCGGGTACATTGTTATTAACTACATCAAAATATATTATTTGTCTCTGTCTCTCTCTCTGTACCTGCTTACGTAAAGAAATTGGCCTAAGGCAGGTCGATCCCTATTGTACTTGTACCCTTAATCTAATTAATATTTTATTATCGTGGGGTGATACAAAGACTTGTACTGGGATGATACAAAGACTTTGTACTTGGGTGATACAAAGACCTGTACTGGGGTGATACAAAGACCTGTACTGGGGTGATACAAAGACCTGTACTAGAGTGATGCAAACACTTGTACTGAGGTGATACAAAGACTTGTACTTGGGTGATACAAAGACCTGTACTGGGGTGATACAAAGACCTGTACTAGAGTGATGCAAACACTTGTACTGGGGTGATACAAACACTTGTACTGGGGTGATACAAAGACCTGTACTGTGGTGATACAAAGTCCTGTACTGGGTTGATACAAAGAACTGTACTGGGGTGATACAAATACCTGTACTTGGTGATACAAAGGCCTGTACTGGGGTAATGATCCTTACTTAAGAGCTGAAAGCTCCAATTCAAATGACTTGGTGTGTTCCCAAGATCTGTACTGTGTAGATCATAGTATTATCCCTACTTTAGAGCTGCGGTGCTCCTACAAACTGCATAAGGATTGTTGTTCCTAGCCTTCCGATACCCATTATTCTAATATTCTGCAGACCTGGGACGATAACGAGGTCTGTACTCGAGTGACGCCAGCATAATCCGTACCGAGACATGGGCTGTTCCCAGAGGTTGGACATTGAGGGTGATCCCCTATCGTGAAGTATTTAATAAATTGATAGGTGAAGGAGCTATTAAAACAGAGGCCGAATGCTGAATGAGTAGCCCCTATCACAGTTAAGCCGATGACCGGATAGCTTTGTTTGTAACGTACATATGCCATATAATGAGTTAGGGTGGGGCCAGAAGATTGTAGTTAGTGTTTCAGTTCTGAACAGTTAGAGAAATTAACATATTCACTGCAGGTGAAATGAGCACGTAAATGAAGGTCTTGACTGATTTATCGTGAATCTAAACAATAACATCTAGTACCCCAAATACAGAATAGTTCCTAAGCTCCAATGTTGATTTGCTAGTAATGAAATTATATACATAATTATCTATTAGCTGTCTCCATTTTGATTGATAGATAGTGATATCTTAGTTACCATGAATAAGCACAGTGGGTTGATCACATAAATGCATAAATACATCTTTGATAAATTCCGAACAGTCACACATAAAGGGAAACAGTTAGTACCATTCGTGTACGAAATTTTATAATGGCATACACAAACACAGGACTCCATAGCTCACTGGGATAACTACGTTGTAAAAAGTAATTTGTCAATCTCGTGGATGAAGTGGCTATCCGTTTTGAAAGAAAAGTCAATATCATAAATTGTCTCAGGATGTGAACGTTCATATCACTATCGATTTTATATTACAGGTAAATTGAAGAAATCAAATAAAATACTCTTTTCAAAACCAAACTGGTCACTTGTAACGTTTAAAATGAGACATGACATTCCAATGTTGTCCTCTGAAATTTTCAGGTGAGGGGAATATATAAAGTTGCTGAATAATTTTTGTTAACTTGAGACTCATTCGATAAAGAATTTCTGATCGTTGGGTGGCATAAGATGAAAGGCACGTGAACATTGGATCTCATATTACAAATGACTTTTGACCTTTGAACATCATACAATAGAGAATTCTTGACTGTTTGACCTGATACGATAAATGGCACTTAACCCTTGAGACTCATACGAAAATGGACCGTTTGGGCCTCATGCTACACAGGGCTCCAGACCGTTAGGATTCATCTAACAATCGCGACCGTCATACCTTATACGATGAAGGAATCTTGACCGTTTGGGTCTGAAAAGGTATATGACATTCAACCGTTGAGACTCTTAGATGAAATACTCATGACTATTTCGGCCTCTTAAGGTAAAGAACTCTTAAAAGTTGGGTCTCATAAGGGAATGGATTCTTGACCGATGGGACTCATACAAAAACAGTGTTTACGATTGGACATCATTACATGTATGACTCGTGACCGTTTGGCCTCATAAAAGTAAAGAACACAACTGCTTGATTTTTCAGCCAATATGAAACGTAAATCACAACACACGTTTTACTATTATATATCTAAAGGAAAAGCCAGTGAAAATACCTGATCTTCACAAACAAATATTTTAGCATGATTTATATAACAGAGGGTGTAACTAAGGGTGGCATGGCCGTAGAAAAATGTTCATTATACTTTACCGTAAAAGTTATGACAGAAAACATTCATCATGTGTATCTGCATAGCGAGGATTTTATTAATTTCTCTCTCTCTCTTTATATATATATATATATATATATATATATATATATATATATATATATATATATATATATATATATATATATATATATATATATATATATTGAGTGAGAGTGAGAGAGATAGCGATAGGTAGGTATGTAGGTATATGGATAGATAGATAGATAGATGGATAGATAGATAAATATATAGGTATGTAGGTAGGTATATATATAGAGAGGCATAAAGGGCTTCATGTTTTGATATTGAGCTTTAGTAGTTTTAATATAAATTTAATTACAAAAGTATTGAATTGTACACCATTTTCATTTATTAGGCACAAAGCAGTTATATTTATTCTTTTAAATATAATTTTACTACAAAATCATTAGAAGAATACAAACAATTATGTAAGAAAGTCTTAAATCAAATGTTATAATACATGCTAATTTCAAATGAAATTTGCGAAATGAGTTGGATTCTTTTTCTCGTCTGTGAACCTTGGAGGGCAAAATATTGAAATTATTTAACAGTTTCATAAATTTACTTTGAGTACATATGCAGGATTTTATTATTTATGGATCAAATTGCATATGTATCGTGAAATTATATCAAAATATATTCTGATGCTTTATCCATTACACCATTCCTTTGCATGTCATGATTATGCCATTTGTAATGTCATGAAGTCTAATCAAATTTCTATACTTATAGCAAACGTTACATGCATAACAGGGTCCCCGAGTGGCCGAGTGGTCTAAAGTGCTTGCCGTTCCAGACCAGTGCCATCTCAGTTCTGTTTGTGTAGGTTTGAATCTCAGGATTTTCCAGTGTTCTTCCTCTGCCAGTTATACTGTACGCCCTGTATAACATATCTTCTACTGAACAAATGGCGTTAAACCCTACAACAACAACAACAAATACAACATGTATAACAATGTAATGTGTGTGTGTGTGATACAGTTAAGAACATCATGGTGTTCGTTATTTTCTGACTTACATCTATTATAAAAATTGTATTTTTGTTTACCACTAGACAATATTCTTTGAGTGCGGTTGCTAATGGAGAAGTTAATAAATCATTTAGTATGTCATGCAGTTTTAAGTGACATTATATGTAACGGTACAACATTTTGGAGAAATATTTTCGCAGTACATTTTGTCCTGGTCAACGTGACATATAAACATTAAGATTTACTTATGTCCTAGCATCACAACACAATTGGTAGAAAGTGACGGTTAAGCTCTCTTGTTTGTAAGCATGAGTGAATTTTAATTAGGACCTACTAGGTTAACGGTTAGAAACAGAGAGCGGTGTTAATATTAGGTCAAGAAGCGGAAAATGACAAGATCTAAGACAAACCAGAACAAAACGTTAGGAAGTCTTGGGTCATTTGAAACAGGTGTGATATAATGATATTTTCGAATAGTCATTAATGCAAGGAGTCTAGATATAATTATTATGACTTCGATAGGAGTGTTAATATTTGTTGGCAGTTAGCGAAGCAATCCTGATTAGCTTAGCTGAATGAGGGTGTGTGTGGTCACAGGCGGACTTCAATGTTTAAGAAATCATTCTCGTGAAATTACGCAGTCTAAGTCGTGAGGAAGGATAAAAGTTAACTCTGAGAAAAATTAATAAGTAACTTTTCTCGTTATATAAGTTATCCCAGTAAGAGGGTCTGTAAATTTGAGAGACTCATAACCAGAGAAGGACAAAGGGAACTCTACATTTAGTTGGAATGGATGAGTTCGGATTAAGTGGTTTTGTATGCAGCAGAACTCATGAATTGTGGGAAGTTCATCCATTTATGGTGATACACATTGTGAGAAGTAAATTATCTTTCTTAAATAGGGTGTAATATATATGAATTGGTCTTAATGTGTTTATGTCAATGAATTACTAAGTAGCAAAGTAACTTATTTTGGTCAAGGATGGAAATCCATTAATTAACTTAGTAATTAAGCAGTTAATTCTTTTCAACCTAGAACCGATGGTGTTAGCATTATATGGCGTATTTTAACCGACATCGTCAGCTAGTGATTTACAGTCTACATGTGTGAAGTAATAATTATCAAGAGGTCTAATTATTTCATGTTCCAGATGAATCTGAGTGTCAGCTCAAAAAAGAGATTATTTTATAGTAATAGGCATGTGAATGTAAACTGTTTGTGAACTGATGAGAGCTTAGTTCTGTTGAAGTATGATAAATGATATCTGACATAACAAGAGTGGGAATATTGTCTGATCCAGGACAAAAAGCCACTGATTCGTGTTTAGGTATGATATTTTTATTTTGAGGGAAAAATAGCTCCATACCTATACGGCACAATGGGAAAAGGCGAAGGTCTGTAGCCAAGAGGTTGATGACCCGAAATGGTTAGAGAAAGAGGTGAGAAGTAAAGAAATACCGCAATGCCAACTTTTCACCAGCAGTAATTTTGGAAAAGACCGGAAGCAACCAGGTGATACCAACATGCTAGCCATTTAAGTTTGATCAATCACTCGATTATATGACTAAATGTTTATATCGGTATAACGGAACGGCTAATTGACTTTCACATCAATTTTGTAACTCTGTTTCTAAGAGAGAGTGAATCATTCAAATGTCATGTTCAATTTCATTTTCTAATCTCATCATCACACCTTGTGACATTATGCCATATTGGTATGTAGCAGTCATTATGGTTAAGTTAATTCTAGTAATGAGCTAAAACATCTCAACCATGGGGAAATTCATAATATCATAAATTAGATCCTATTAATTAGCCAATCAGAACACAAGATTTTAACAAGTCATACACTTATCGTTCATATTTCTGCTGACAATGAGCATTGTTTAGCAGTTGAAATACGTTTTCTTAATATGGTCAATCAAATGGAAGTAAAATCATACTAAGATCATATAAAATGATCCTTTACATCCATCAACAGTAATGCAGCTAAGCATACAATGGTTGGCTGCACACTATACATTGCTTTTCCATATACTTTTGGGAAAAGGAGATCACTTGAAAAGTTTTGCAACTTTATGCTAACGGTAGCCACAGGGCTTTGGCTGGAATGTCGATGGTATCTCAACTGTGTAGCACTTGATCAGTATTAGTGATTGGCATTTGAACAGCCAATCGATGAGGATCACAGGTGGAAAGATCGACTCGTCATGGGGGGATTAGAAATCAGGTACCATTTCACCAATCAGTGAGATATATTTTGATCATATATATATCGACAATGTAAATTAATTTGAAATGTCTTGTGTATTTTGCACATTTAGAAAACTTACACGCTGACATGACGAGAGGTCCACCTTATTGAGCTTCTCTTTTATAACTTTTGTAACTTTAAATAGGAAATTCCTGAAAACAGCAGCTTGTTTAAAAACAAACAACAACAACCACATGTTTATTCTTTAAGCAGTAATGACTCTGTTACGAGATAGACTATACATGTAAACAACTACCAACTAGTTCAGTTTTGAATGCACATGTACCGTATGGGGCTGGCCATTTAATTGTATGGAGCTAAATTATTATTTCTGACTGTGGTATTTTTTGTTTTGTTCCATTCATCACACGATAAGTTATTTCAAGTAAAGAAATGAATGGCATAGCGACCTTTTTATGCCACAAATCAGAATATCACCATAATTTCCCTCCACCTTTAGAAACTTAAACGATCTCTCCCAAATAAAGACTTGGCGTCGGTGGATGTTCAGCAGAATTCGAAGCAGTTGCCATTGTAAATACAGTTTTAAAATATTAACACTAGAAAATGAGTATTTCAGCTTGGCAAAGGTGCGTTTCAATCATACGAATGACTTGGCGCGTTGCACGTAATACACATATCTCAAATTATGATACAGTTCATAACAACGGAAGTTTTACTGATTGAATTTTTAATAGTCAATAAATGATGACCATCCATGGAAAGACTGAAACGCCGTGCATGATTTACAATCAGATCTCCATAGAATGAAAGAAAATTGTCTTGTCTAATCCTTACATTTAGAGGAGGCTGATTTACTTATTTTGCAATATGTTCATGCTTTTACTTTGTTCAAAGACGTCTGAGTAAACTTACTAACTCTTATGTTTAGACAATTAAATTTCAGTTGACAGTCACTTTTGGTTTAAAAAAATGAGCAAACTCTGAATTTTTAAATCATTTAATGATTTAGTCCCAATGATAAATATACACAGTTGTTCAATTTTAACTACATGTGTAACAGAGGGGAGTGGGGCAGGGTGAACAGACCTTTATTGGGGAGAAAACGATCATATTGAAAATCAACCCTTCTACAACATGGGTAGTGGAGGGGCTCATACCGTTATCAGAAATATCAATGAGAGCTTTGTATCAACCCCATAATCGATCCTTGGTGATACATGTTGGGTAAAAAAGGTTGGACCACTAGGTCATCTGGGGTAATACCCATAAATGAATCAGAGAGTTTCTGACAGACACATTGCAGAGAGTTATAGTAGATGGAGCAACATCAGACATAGCACCAGTTGTTAGAGGGGGTACATCAATGGAGTGTTTTGGGGTCCCATCGTATTCCTGTCATTCATCAATAATATACCTGTGAGTATCAAATCCAACACAATACGTTTAGCAGACGACCGTATAGTCGACCGGGAAATAAATCCCTCCAAAGACTGTGAGATCCTTCAAGAAGACCTGAACCAACTGGTCCTCTGGTAAAGAACTTGGGGCTGTCGTTCCAGCCAGAACAATGCAGCATCTTAAGAGTTTACCGGAAGAAATTACCAATCTTGTTCTAATATACTCATAAGGGGCACAGGTTAGCCAATAAACAGGCAACAAAATACATCGGGGTTGAATTGTACAGAGACCTCTCTTCGAAAAGCACATAGACTAGATGGCTGGAAAAGGGAAGCGTAACCTTGGATTATTGCGCCGCAACTTCCAAATCAAAAATGAACAGTAAAACGTGCAGTACATTTCACTCTGGTTCGACCAGGTCTTGAGTATTGCTCAAATGTGTGGAACCCACGTAATAATTAAGATAGAGATGGTTCAGAGGGGAGCTGCTAGATTTACCTCAAATAAATATCTTAACCCTAACAATGTCAGTACAATGCTGAACCATCTCCAGTGGGAATTACCTGAATCCAGGCGAACCAAGGCCAGGCTGACCATGATGTACAAGACTGGGAACAACCTAGTGGACACATACCTGACACTCTGACCATGACATATAGCCAAACAAGGCAAACCACAGGAAATTAAAGTCAGCACAAACAAATTAGTTCAAGTTCAGCTTCTTCCCATTTATAATATGGACTAAGAACAAATTACCATCAATAATTTCAGAAGCTCCTGTCTTTTATCTCACAAGCAGGAGTGTTCCAAAATCGCATTCTAATGAACTGGCCAGCTACAAATAAGACCTAGTGATTCTCAGCGATATGCCAGTTGAGGTTCCTTATTTCATCACCGATGCAGTAGCCGGATTGGTCTGAGTATGAATTTACGAAAACGTAATCTGACACTCTTTTACTTATTTGTGCCTTTCCTAGCATTGACAGTCCTATTATTTCCGTCTTTATTTTATCTTTGACCAGGCACCACCCGTTGCCTAATAGTCAAGTGTGACTGCGTCAACATATTAATATATATAGATAGCGATAACTAGATGAATGTTTGCTGCAATAATACAGTCTCGGCAAATCCAATTGGATCAATCCGATTTCCACTGAAATCCTATCGCAGAGGACCGTTTATTTCAACTCTCATCATTTCGTGTGCTGGATAACGAAATCGTGAGATATACGGCTCACGTTCACCCTCTTCATTCACATATCAAGACAAGAGGTGGAAATCAATATAAAGCTATACATAACCGTATGCAGCTTATTTTAATGTTCAGCTGTCGTCAATAAGTATTACTCATTTGCCAAGTTAATCTTTAAATTTAGAGTTCATCTGAAACAGCTGTTGAAGGAACAGGCACTAACTTTTTTGTTAGTATAAAACGACAAATACTTGCAACTTGCCTACCTTGATGATATTAACGCAAAATGACATGCATCGCAATATTGTCCCCGTCCCCGCCCCCTTCCAGAGCCAATTCCATGATAAATGTTTTATACAGGCATGCAGGAAATCATAAAATAAAGAGTCCAAATGTGTTCCACGTGTACAATCAAGTACTTTACATATTATTTTCTTGACGTCTCTGGTGGCCTTGTGGTTAGAGCGTCCGCCTCCAATGCGGGAGGTCGTAGGTTCGATCCCCGATCGAGTCATACCAAAGACTTACTAACATGGTACTAAAATCTGCCTCATTAAGAGGTTAGTGTTAGGGCTGGTCGGCCTGGTGTCACGATCATGGGACTGGGTGGGACATCTTGCTACATGTCTGCGGCATGATTCCCCAGTGCTGGACTTCGCTATAAACTGTCAAATTGCAGACATCGTAGCGATATGACTGAAACATTGTTAAAGCTACGTTAAAAATCCAAATCACACATATGCACATTATCAAAAAGGAAGGATTAGGACTTTTGGCGTACTTAAAACTAGAATTTTATGTCCATGTTTCTCCGGTGACATATTTTAGCTGACACATTTACGATCTCGAAAAACTGTGCAAACTTTGTCCGATACTTGCATTCCATTGTATGAGACTAGACTAATGTAAAGATTTTTATATGCAAACAAATTACATAGACCATTCGACTAAAATACACATTAAATCAAGTTGAAATAAAAATCATACTCTGTTAGAGGTCCAAGTTATTTGAACACGACCCAGTTATATAGCAGTAAATTATCATTTCATGCCGACTCATACAAATCTTAAAGTAAGAGCATACTAAACATGTTACAATGTTATTTATAACTAAGAGACGTCTACAAATCATCGACACCTTGCGATTCAAGTAAAGACGTTCATTTAGCAAAACTATGTTGCGTACTCGTAATATTTACTCGTCCTATAACGGCCCCCTAAGTGATTTATTACTCTGTACGAGATTAAGTTGAACGTGCTATTATGTTAAGAAAAATAAAATGTATAATGCATGTGTGTAGTAATTGTATAACTTCTCAAAGCGCAGTTACTATTGAAATAAAAAGTTGAGCTTTTGATACTAAACTATCAATCGGATATTTGAATAAAAATAAATGTTCATTTGTTTCACAACTATTTTTCACTGAATGTTTCTACTGCCTACGCATCTTCTTGTCTGCTGAATCTCTGTCGATTTGATGGTTTTTGTTGTTTTTATTTTACTTGTGACTTTACTCATTTGATAATTACTGTAGGATTTGCAAAACTTTATTGAAGCCATTGCATTACCAGTACTATTGATCGGGTAAGTTCTGTCACCAGGACTAGGGACTTGATGGTGGTTGTATGTAAGCACAGTACAATGGTAGGCAGAACAGCGAGCGAAAACCATACATCGATTACAATCCTTTACGTAACGAGGCATGATACACACACATACACACATACGTATCCATTATTAGTATTATTATTACAACTGATCACGAACAAAATCTTCACAACAAATTTTCACGAAAAAGCGCCACAAATATACTTTATACGAGTAGCTTCTTATATTTTTATATTTTTCCGAACCTCTATCTCTGAACTGTTTTTTAACAAGTCAAAACTTGCTGATACGCGACACTTAATGCAGCTTGTTTGCAATGTGAAACATTGCCCTCACGCGGAACCTAATGCAGCCTGTATGGAAATATAAACCGTTGCTGCTTTCTGATACACAATAAAGTCTGTAGGACATTACAACCCTACGTAATATAGAAAACCTCGACCCTGGGCCATGCAATCTGTCTAAGTCAGTTTAAATCAGGTAACATGTTCTCATTCACTCTAAAAAGTTTCCGATGATCAATCACTTCTTATTTTCCAAATGTTTATTAAAAACGCATCGCCACCAAACCATGCCACGATAACCAGATGAATGTTTGCTGCAATAATACAGTCTCGGCAAATCCAATTAGATCAATCCGATTTCCACGGAAATCCTATCGCAGAGGACCGTTTATTTCAACTCTCATCATTTCGTGTGCTGGATAACGAAATCGTGAGATATACGGCTCACATTCACCCCCTTCATTCGCATATCAAAACAAGAGGTGGAAATCAATATAAAACGATACTTAACAAAATGCAGCTTATTTTAATTTTCAGCTGTCGTCAAGTTTTACTCATTTGCCAAGTTAATCTTTAAATTTAGGGTTCATCTGAAACAGCTGTTAATTAAACAGGCACTAACTTTTTGTTAGTAAAAAACGACAAATACTTGCAACTTGCCTACCTTGTACATATTAACGCAAAATGACATGGCTCGTAATATTGCCCCCCCCCCCCCCGCCAATTCCATGCTAAATATTTTATACAAGCATAAAGGAAATCATAACATAAAGAGTCCAAATGTGTTCCACGTGTACCATCAAGTACTTTACATATTATTTTCTTGACCTCTCTGGTGGCCTAGTCATTAGAGCGTCCGCCTCCAATGTGGGACGTCGTGGGTTCGAATCCCGGCCGAGTCATACCAAAGACTGAAAAATGGTACTAATAGCTGCCTCCCTTGGCGCTCAGCATTAAGACATTAGTGTTAGGAATGGGCGATCTGTTTGCAGGATAAGGTGATGTGATCGATATATTACTTAGGGAGGATATGAAAGATTAAAGAAAGCACAAACTATTTGATGCATATGGCAGATTATACATTTTAAGGAAAAACTTTTTTATGAATATCATTTATATCAAGCCAGTACGCTTGGGGTACTTACAAGAATTTAGAATAAATGAGTGTAAACTATCAGACCATAAAATGGTTAGTAATGAAATAATAATGGAGAAAAGGAAAACGTGGAGATAGGCGGGGCAATGGAACTTAAATAATAAAATATTAGGAGAAAAGGAATACGAAGGAATTACTATAGAAGGATTAAGGGGTTTATAGAGAAAGGCATAAAAGATATTGAAAATGAATGGAATATCTTAAAACGGAAAAACAAAATGAATACTCTAAATTATTGTAAAATTAGAAGGGAGAAAATATAAAATGAGAAACAAGATCATTAATTGTTTTAGACTTGACATAGATAGATTAGGAAAAAATAGCCCATAAACTTCGGAGTGAAATTTTAGAGAAAACAAAATAATGGAGTGAAAAACGAGCTGGAAAATTTACAAAAAAATCAAAGGGGTTATATAAGAGGAAATATTTGAGAAAGGGATGGGGATAGTATAATTTGGAAAGTATAAGGGATGGAAATAATATTTATACACAAAAAGATGATATATTGAAGTATATGAAAATGGCATCAATACGTAAATTCTTCTTAACAAATAGAAAACAAGATAATAAGTAAATACTTGCAAGAGCTAGAGTGTGAAGTGATGTCATCAGAACACAAAGACATGTGTGATGATTTCATCTCACATGATGAAATAAAGAAAACAATTTCATCCCTGGCGAAAACAAAATCGCCAGCGATGGAATCCTCACCACGGTATTCTATCAGAAATTCCAAACAAAATTAGCACCGATTTTAGAATCACTATCTAATAAAAACAAGTTTAGGAAAGGGAATTTTTCTAAATGCATGAGGGAGGGAATGATGGCAATATTATACAAGGGACAGGGACATAGGGAAGACCTTAAAAAACTAGGGGATTAGACGTATATCTCTCTTCTAAATGTCGATTATACAATATTGAGTAGGATTTTATCAAAGAGAATAAAGAATTGTGTCAGGAAAATAATTAATGAAAACAAAAGTTATGGTGAAAAAGGTATGGATATTTAGACTAATATTTTAAACATATAAACCGTGATAGACTATAGAAACCAATCCGGTCAAAAGGGTGCCATGATAACCTTTGACCAAGAAAAAGGTTTCGACATATTACAACGCTACTACAATAAACAGTTGCTAAAAAAAGTTCTTCCAAAAATAAAAAATCAGGTATGGTCCGAAATCTTGTACACTAGAATAAAATTGAGAGTACAGATAAACAGCAATCACGGAAGAATCTTAAATTCTATGGTCAGTGAGGCAGCTATGCCCACTGTCCATGCTATTATGCGTAATAGCAATTGAAATCTTGAGTCACAAAATAAGAAACAAATTGAACATGGAAGATATATGCATTCCAAACTTGAAGCAGTAGTTAAAGATGCTCAAACACGCAGATGATTGCACGAACTGAATCAAAATTGTTCATGCACCTGCACAAAAATTGAAACTTTCGGAAAAGCATCAGACACCAAGAAGAACCACGACAAAACATACAGCACACCTAATAAAAGATAAGGTTACGCCTTAGGAGTGACCCTTTTCCATAAAGCAAAAACTACAAATACATATTATCAAAGATACAAGAGAATATATATATATATATATATATATATATATATATATATATATATATATATATATATATATATATATATATATATATATATAGCTGGATGTGTACGGTATTGTGCATAATGCGGCCAAGATATGCATGTAGGTTTATAAGCAATATGAACAATATTCTACAATCAGATGAACTGGAAATAATACAACTGAATGAATTAGACAAAAACAATTAAATTATATATGGAACAGCAAAACACACTATCTGCTCAAGGAAACATCAGATAAGACGAATTCAGTTTAGGAGGGGTGTTTAAGTCTTCACAATCAAATTATAGTGAAGGTAGCTAATATGTTAAATATATTTGTAAGAAAAATGAAATCCTACCTCAGCATTGGAAATACAGATATATTAAAGCAATAGTTTTAAAATATGTAGAGAAAAAGGAGCTATGGGGAACAAACAGATAGAAGAAAGAGAGAGAAACGTTCGAATGGATCGAGGGGTAACAACGAAAACTGTCAGATGTAAAGTGGAAAAAAAAAACACTGGGGGATTAACTTGGAAAGTTGTGTGGAAGACATGGGCGGAAATTAAAGTCATTACACGTTCAAAGTATGATATTTAAATTTTTACACGATGTATGGCTTACGGGAAAAGTGGCTTTGAAACGCCACGTGGTCAAGTAAATAACCAAATGGCCAAGAAAAAAACAGCCACTATAAAAAAAACCATGCTCAATGTGAGAAAAATAAAGAAGAAAGAATTAACTTGATGATGCAGATATACAAACAAACAGAAGAAATAATGTATTATATCTAGGCGGAATATCTGATTAAAACGTATACAAAATATAACTGATTATATTGTTAAAACAATGTTGAACTCGGGTCATGTAGTTAGGATTAAACAATAAGTGATTGACTAAAATAACATTTTTCATGTAACCCTTGTAGGAGAGGAGTTCATCGTCCAGCTCAGAGGCGGTTCCAGCCGGTGCACCAGCTGAGGCGTCTCACTCACATGTCACAAGAAATGTTTCTCACTACTAACCTGCTCTCCTAATAGTACCATCCCTGCTCTACGTATCGAAATAACAGCCTCTTACCAACATCAGGCGTCCATACTAACACCTCCATGAACACCAACTTTTCAACCTAGATGACAACCATAACATTCATACAGGTTTACTTATAAGACCCGAAATAGAACATATAAGGTGGTCCCAAACCCGGACCATCAGGACCAGCCACACAATGTGGCTTAATTAAAACACTTTTAGGCAATAGGACCCTACATTATTGCATATAAGGTTTTATAAACTGCAAAGACCACTAGGTCCAGCAACACAAGGCTGCAAAATAAAAATAACTTTATAGATCATTAAGAACCCAAACATTTAATAATAGCATTAGGTGGCCTCAACAACCAAAGATCATCAGGGCCTGCCACACAAGATGGCAGCATCAAAACCTATAGCTGTCATCCTATGTACTTTTCTATAACCAGCTCAAAACAGCACAGAGTTATTTACAAACTTGTGTAGGACGACCTTTTAAATAAAATACCCCGGAGACACGGAGCACCTTACCTGTGAAATGGACTCGCCTCCCGCCCGATCGCCCGCTCCGGCCTTGCCACGGCCGGACATCTTAACACCATACGTACAGTTCACGCATTAAATCGCTTAACAATTATATGAGTGTGTGCTGGGTCTAATCCCACTCATGTACACTTACCAAATATAGCGAAGAAAGAGGAATGGATGTGTGCTGGGCCCAATCCCACTCACGACGGCCATACATCCAGGTCGTTAGGGACTAATTAGACCCATGACCTAATGGCCAAATTAATAAGTGTTCCTTGAACACATAAAAGCCTGGGTATGTGTCTCTCTTTTTGTCCCCCAGGGGCAATTGAGAAGCACGCTGTACTTGCATGAAGCCGTGATACATGCTCGAAAGAGTGCACATCACGTTAATTCAAAGAGTCAGTCAGTCAGTATGGGTACCCATCGCTCACTAATTAACTTTGAAGAAGCTGAGTACAGTTTCAAAACTTTTAGAACTCCAAATGCACTTGGAATACGCCCTATGCATTCTGGATGAGCTGGCGACGAGGCCATTTCAGAGAGTGACAGAAATGAGAAAGAGAAGAAAAGGAAAAGAAGAAAGAAGAGAAGGCAAATAAAGATATGATCCTGGCTCACCTCATCCTGAGACAGATCAGCGAAGTCAAGCCCATGATGATGACACTGCCCCATGACAAGCACTACCACCACCAACAAGACCTGAAGTCCCTCAAATCGAAAATTGGAATGAAGAGTTAGAGAGACAACGACGGCAATGACAGCCGCGGTATACCCAGCAAGTAAGGGTACCACAGCAGCAGCAGCATCCGCATGCATATCGCAGATTTGTGAAGAAAAGAGTCTTCAGAGTCCCTCAAAGTGAGAATTAGGATGACGAGGTCACTCACCAACCATTTGCGCTCCCATGGTCACGTATAAATTGGGAGAACACACTGGAGTCGGCGATGCATGTTTGGTGCTCGACATGGGAGATGTCATCATTTGCATTTGGATTTTGAAAAGGCAGCGCTTCTCAGCCTAACCAGATCTCGCGAAAAAATAAACTGATCAATTTGCCAAACAATTATTAGTTTTTGGGTGTGTATATCTATGTATGTGAATGTGTTTGTGTGCACGTGCGTACGTGTGTGTGAATTTTTTTGTGTTTCTGTGTTAGTTCGCGTACGTATGTATATGAGTGTGTGTATTTTTGTGTGCGTGAGCAGGCGTGTGTGTTTGTATGTATTTTTGTTTGTATTTGTGTGCTTGCGCGTGCGTGTGTGAGTTTGTGTGTCCTTTCCTTAACAATCCCTCATGTCCCAGCACTAAAGAATATGTGTGAAAGAAAAATAGTGTAACTATAAACAGTAACTCCTTTACTGATGTGATTGTAGGTGATGTGTGCTTTGTAAACGAAAGGTTTCCTTCTCCACTATGTATTGACAGAAGGTATAGTGGGTTTTGTTATTATTAGTGTGTGAAAAGGAGGAGAAGAAGAAGACGAATAAATGTAGTGAACACGATCAGTAACTTGTGGAAAAGACAACAGTAAAAGAAGTAGAAGAAGAAACCCCAAAGGCCCTTTTTAGGGCCCATCAACTGTATCGAGCAGATGCCTATTCTTTCTTGCTAAAACAGATTAGTCGATTTCTTGTGTGATTTATGTCCATAAATATATGTATGTCTCTGTCTCTAAGCCTGTCTCTCTCTCTAAATATATGTGTATATTGTCTTCTTCCCTAGAGTAAGGCGTATTCAGGTCAACCGCTTGCCACTGTTCACTCCCCATTGAGGTCAGCCACTTGCAACATGGTTGCCATTGTTACCGTGACGTCACCCTCGTTCAATTCATATAGACCCTAGACAGTCCCAACGTATTGTCGCTATACATTCCATATGTTAAATTCCCATTGAACTGAGACAGTCCCACCCATGTTAAAGTCCCATAGACTCCAAAGGACAAACTCACTATCTTAAGATTAAAGCCCCATAGACCCAGACTCGTCCCAGTTTATTACTTTTGTCTCCATTTCGGTGGAATTGTGTTTGTTACTAAACGGGTAATACGATGTGCTTTGTCTGATATCTTCTCTTGATACCCGAACTAAACATTCCAATATCTGTCTACGCTTGGTACCACTCTGATGGGGGCCCCGAGTGGCCGAGTGGTCTAAAGCGCTCACCGTTACGGATCACTGCCATCTCACCTCTGTCTGCGTGAGTTCGAGTCTCAGGCTCGGCTAACGTGGGTACGTGAGAAAGCCTGCCAGTAGCTTCTCGTGGGTCGGTGGTTCTTCCCGGGGTTTTCCAGGGTTCTTCCTCCACCAATTATACTGGCCGCCATGTATAGTCTATCTTGTGCTGAAAAATGGCGTTAAACCATACAACAATAACAAAAACAAACACTCTGATGCCTCGGACCCCTTCAACTTTCAGGAAGAAATGTAAAAGTGTTGTCGTTCCGACTTGGATATTTGACGGAGTTACTGTGGAAAATTTCCAGAATTATTCATGGAGCGCGGAAGGATCGTTCCTTTAAAAGAAGTCTGTACCATCGCCAAAGACTGCTCCTTAGTGTACCGCAAACGATTCATGCCCGGAAAGACCCTGTATGTCATCCGCCCTCATACTACTAATTTTGTCAAGCGTCAATACTTGGTCAAAGCCCTACGCTGGCTACATTACTTGTGTAACAAGAAAGACAATGGATCCAACATGTTGCAAACAAAAAAGGCAAAAAGACTATCGGAACGTGTTCGGTGGATGGCTGGGACTCAACAAACCCGAAGATTGTGTTCGTATTTAACGGTAGCTTCTTTCACGTGACACTAAAAATCAGTTTTTACAACATACCATGGGAGACATGTACGAGGCCACTTATCAGCAGTGCTTGAAGCAAGAACATCGAGTGGTGGAAATGTGTAAACACGAGTACGATCACCGTTTGAAAACGCATCGTTGAAAGTTACAATTGGTGGACCCAGTGAACCCGCGAGACAGTTTGTACTGAGGACGGACGAATGCCACCAATGTGCCGTACTACGCCAATGGGGAGAAAGGAGAAGAAATCAAATACCTGGACATGTGATAGCTGTATCCTTACGTGTGCCGATATTGTCATTTTCTTGCAGGACAATCACAATTGCTGACGGAACACATCGACGTGGACAACATTAGACAATACGAAGGATTGATCAAATGCAAAGTTGTAACTCCCACGGACTTGTACCATCCCGTTTTATCTCACCATTGCCAGGAAAAACTGATATTTCCATTGTGCCGTACATGTGCTGAATTTGCAGCCAATACCAACCTTTTGAGAAAAGCCAGGAAGAAGTGTCCTTGACAGGAACGTGGGTCAGCTTAAAGCTCTGGATCTGGGCTACGAACTAAAAGAAGTGTACGAAATTTACTACTTTCCCAAGAGAGAAAAATGCCACAAGGTTGACGAGACTCAGAAAGTCATTTTCGCAGACTACGCGCATGCCTTTTTGACAATACTGAAACAGGAAACCAGTATTTACATGTAATTGGTGTATACTATAGACTCGTACTGTTCATTTAATATAAACTATATATAACCACTTACAACGTGTAATTGTTATATAATCTGGACTCGTACTGTTCATTTTATCGAAATTCTCCATAACCACTTACAACATGTAATTGGTATATATTCTGGACTTGTACTGTTCATTTTATATAAATTCTCCTTAACCCAATTACATGTATCGTGTCATTGAATAAAACTGCAACCTTTTGAAGACATGAATTTTCCTGGTTTAAAAGTAATTGCCGACATATTCAAGCATATTAATTTCACTGTAGAGATCATAGTAGGTGAAAGTACGACGATCAAATAAGCATTAGGCAACGAATAATATTGCGTGTCAAATTAATGGTGTATAAAATGAGTCTTGTGGAAATTTTAACTTTTTGGGAAATTCGTGAAAGAAAATATATCAAAACTCTTTATGAAAGAAGAAAATATACGCCAATAACGTATAACCGACGGGGTATACGTTATTAATGCATAACATGTAGGATAAAATCAATAACACATTGTATAGTGTATATATATATGGACGAAAACTTCCATTTATGCCTGTTATGTAACTACAATTAAGTATGAAACTTGTTCACGTATAGCCTCTGACATCCTATCATGTTCTCTCTCTCTCTCTCTTGTATACTCTATGTAGTTGTATGTTTTGTAAAACTGTGTGTCGAAGGATTCCTCCCTTCCCCCAGTACTCTCATAATTCTCCCAGGGCTAAAATATTTTATTAAAAAACATAAACCAGGTGAAAGAAACAGTGTATAGCAATACATACGAGGAGAGCTTCCATATATGTCACTTATATAATTATGTGGATTTTACAAAACCGCTGACCTTCTGTTATGGACTCCTCACTGTTCTAAATGCATACGTGTATTGTGTACTGTATGTACTTGTATGTATTGTAAAACCGTGTTTCCATGGTTTGTCAACCCGTGTAATTTTATTTAATGTAAGACCGTGTTCCCGTGGTGTGTCATCCTTGTATATATTGTAATACAGTGTTCCCATGGTTTGTCAAGCCTAGCAATTGTATGTATTGTAAGAACGAATTATCATGCTTTGTCAAGCCTAGTATTTACATGCCTAGTGAAACTTTGTTCCCATTGTTTGGCAACCCTAGTACTTATGTTTTGTAAGACCATTAAACCCATGTTTTGTCAACCATAGTACTTGTGTGCACTGTAAGACAGTGTTTGCTTGGTTTGTCAACTTTAGTATTTGTATTCATTGTAAGACTGTGTCCCCATGGTTTGTCAACCCTAATACATATATGTATTGTAAGACCGTGTTCCCATGGTTTGTCAACCTAGGTACTTGCATGGATTGTAATACAGTATTACCATGGTTTGTCTACCCTAGTAGTGCCCTATGTTTCCTATTTTTGACAGGGTAATACATATTAAAGAAGCAACAAAACAAACTCTGGTGACTAAAGTGAAGACCGATGTTCCATGGTTTATGAATCGTAATAATTGTATGTATTGTAAGATAATGTTTCCATGGTTTGTCAACCCTTATACTTGTATGCATTGTAAAACAGTGTTTTTATGATTTGTCAACCCTAGTAAGTGTATGCATTGCAGGACAGTTTCCATGGTTTCTCAAGCCTAGTACTTGTTTGCATGTGTTGGAAGACCAAGTTCTCATGGTTTGTCAACCCTAATATTTGTATACATTGCAATATTGTGTCCCATTGTTTGTCAAACCTAGTACTTGTATGGGTTATAAGACCAATTTCCAATGATTTGTCAACCTAAGTACTTGTGTATTTTGTAAAACCGTGTTCCCTTGGATTTCCAGGCCTAGTACTTGAATGTATTGTTTGAATTTGTTCCCATGGTTTGTCAACTCAGGTACTAGTATGTATTGTAAGATAGTGTTCCCATAGTTTGTCAACCCTAGTGATTGTATATTATTAAGACAGTGTTGAATTTGTTCACATGGTTTACCAACCCTAGTAATTGTATGCATTGCAAGACTGTGTTCCCAATGTTTGTCAACCCTAGTACTTGTATGCATTATAAGGCAGCCTTCCCATGGTTTGTCAACCTTATTATTTGTATGTATTGTAAGATCGTGTTCCTATGGTTTGTCAACCCTAGTACTTGTATGTATTTGAGGACATTGTTCCCATGTTTTGTTAGCGCTAGTTAAAGGCTGTGTTTGTATGGCTAGTCAACCCATGTACTTGTATGCATTGTAAGACAGTGTTCTCATGGTTTGTCAACTTTAGTACTGTAATGTAATGTTAGACCGTGTCACCAAGGCTTGTCAACCCTAGTACTTTTATGTAATGTTAGACCGTATCCCCTTGGTTTGTCAACTCTAGTACTTGTATGCATTGTAAGAGAGTGTTCCCATGGTTGGTCAATTCTAGTATTTCTATACATTGTAAAACCGCGCGCCCTTGGTTGGTTAGCTCTTGTACATGTATGCGTTGCAAAACAGTGTTCCCATGATCTGTCAACTCTAGTACTTTTATGTATTGTAAAACCGTGTTTCCATGGTGTGTCAACCCTAGTACTTGTATGCATTGTAATACATTGTTTCCATGGTTTACCGACCTAGTAGTTGTAGGCATTGTAAGATCGTGTTCCCATGGCAGGTCAACCCTGATATTTGTATGCATTTTAAGACCGAATTCCCCTCGTTTGTCAAGCCTAGTACTTGTATACATTGTAAGACCGTGTTCCCGTGGTTTGTCAATCGTAATATTTGTATGTATTGTAAGACAATGTTTCCATGGTTTGTCAACCCTAATACTTGTATGCATTGTAAAGCAGTGTTTCTATGATTTGTCAAACCTAGTACGTGTATGCATTGTAAGACAGTTTCCATGGTTTCTCAAGCCTAGTACTTGATTGCATGTGTTGGAAGACCAAGTTCCCATAGTAAGTCAAGCCTAGTGCTAGTATGTATTGTAAGACAGTATAGCCATGGTTTGTCAACCCTAATACTTGTATACATTGCAATATTGTGTCCCATTGTTTGTCAAACCTAGTACTTGTATGGGTTATAAGACCAAGTTCCCATGATTTGTCAACCTAAGTACTTGTGTGTTTTGTAAAACTGTATTCCCATGGATTTTCAAGCCTAGTACTTGTGTGTTTTGTAAAACCGTGTTCCCTTGGATTTCCAGGCCTAGTACTTGTATGTATTGCTTGAATTTGTTCCCATGGTTTGTCAACTCAGGTACTAGTATGTATTGTAAGATAGGGTTCCCATAGTTTGTCAACCCTAGTGATTGTATATTATGTAAGACAGTGTTGAATTTGTTCAATTGTATGCATTGCAAGACTGTGTTCCCATAGTTTGTCAACCCTAGTACTTGTATGCATTATAAGGCAGTCTCTCCATGATTTGTCAACCTTATTATTTATATGTATTGTAAGATCGTGTTCCTGTGGTTTGTCAACCCTAGTACCGTTCTTATTTCCTATTTTGACAGGGCAATACATATTAATAAAGAGACAAAAAAAACCCTCTAGTGGTTAAGGTCAATCCGTTTTACTTTAATGCATCAATAACATCGGTATTTGTGATTACGGTCAATCCGTTTCACTTTACGGAATCAATAACATCATTCTTTGTGATTATTCTCATAAATGTCATTTTCTCAGTGGAGCTATATATATATATATATATAAACTGGTTCTAATGTAAGTTCAGAACTGTAGTCAGTCAAACAAATGCTAGTGCTAAATAAGGAAGCAAGAAGCAAGATCGTCCCTGTTACTGGAATCTACCATGTGACATCCCATTCGAACTGGAATCGAACTTGTGACATTCAGTTCGAACTGGAATCGAAGCAAAAGTGTGCTTTTAATTTTTCTATAAGCTATTCTCATCAACGCCGACATGAACACCCACGAAAATGTAAGATCATGCTTGTAATGGATGATACAACAATAATGTTTGGCATTACAAAATCGCTCATCCAATTATAGTTTTGCTTTTTTCGTGATGATATTAGTCAGTGAAGGTCTTCATAATTTAGTGAACTCTTCGTTTTTTAAAAAGTACTTTCAAAGGACTTATAATCGGGATAAAGTACAATAAAATTTATTTATATGTGGCCTTTATAACTAGAAGGTTTTATTGTATCAAACTAAATATGAAGTATCTGACAATTTAATCAGTCATGTACCTAATAAACTAGCTACACCACAATCAACAAACTGATTATCTCCGTAGCGAGGCCCTGACCGTAACACATTTAATATTAAAATAAACCATTCAAATGAAAAGAAAAGCAAACTCTCTATATATAAACGATTCAAACGAAAAGAAAAACTAACTATCTATATATACTATTCAAATGAAAAGAACAGCAAAATATATTTATAAATTGCCTCCCACTTGCTGATCTCATTACCATTAGCAGATAATTAGAACGATATTTGAGAACAAGTTATGTTTTCTTCAAGCGATTAAAATTGCTTACAAGGACGTGTTAAGTGAGTGTGAAAAGAATTAATACATTACATCGGAATAAAAACATTTCTATAACTAATACAGACCTTGGTTTGATCTTGTTAAAGAAAAGTTGAAATTACACTTGCAATACATGGACAATATATGCAAATTTAAGAACCCGATATTGATAGAGCTTGACATAAAAGCAACCCATAATTTCTTCACACAATTTCCTAAACCAACGACTCATATACAAACAATATTTTTTTTCGGGATAATTACTTAATTTCACAACAAGAATATACGCAAGATATAACTCTGTCAGAAAAGTATTGTAAAATAACACAGATAGAAGGAAAATAAAAGAAAAGACATAAGCATATATAATAACATTAATGGCGGATAGATTTATTGCTAAGTGTAAAATGATAGAAAAGTGAATATTTGTATATTGATTTATAAATCCGTGATCCGAAGGTATGTGACTCAGTGTAGATATTCACCTCTTTTACCGTGGTCTATGTATACTGGCGTGACACATTATAATAAATGCGCCCAAAGTGCGATGTACTTGACTCCTGACAAGCTTGCTATATAATAAAATGTGTTTGTTCGAAGGAATGACCTTGGAATTGTGTGTGTTACATTGAACTCATTTGTAAGTTTGATGTCCGTGCCGTATGGATCCGTTAGACGAACTTGTCTTATCAATCCATTTAGCTCAAAATAAGCAAGGTGACATATTTCAAACTTACCTTGTGTAAATGGTTTTCAAAAATATAGAATAAAACTGGGTGTTGTCAATAATTTTTCTTCTTTACTACGAAATGCAAGTGCTTGTGGCCACAACAGTGTTTTGCATCTGCAGGAAGTACAATGTGACAGATTGTGTTGGTATTCACGCTCATTCCCTTTTCCGGATTTGATCTAGATGAGATTTCCTTTGTACGAGAAAACTGATTTATTTCTCTCGTTTTGAAGATAACATCGAAATGTCTTTCACGTTTAAGAGAGAAATGAAATTGGTAATCAGACATTTTCACAGCATTTATGCCTTGCAAAACAAAAGACCTGGTGGCTAATGTGAGTTAGATGGAGACGTCGTTATTTAGCATAAGTCGCTGAATAAAACTAACAGAGAACCAACAGGTAGTCTTTATACAAATTGTTGTTGTTGTTGTTGTTGTGGGGTTTAACGCAATTTTTCAGCACGATAGGCTATACATGGCGGCCATTATTAATGGTGGAGGAAGAACCCGGAAAACCCCGGAAAGAACCACCGACCCACGAGAAGCTACTGGCAAGCTTTCTCACATGCCCACATTGGCTGAATCTTTGACTCGAACCGCCGCAGACAGAGGTGAGATGGCAGTGATCCGTAACGAAGAGCGCTTTAGACCACTCGGCCACTCGGGGCCCCTTTATACAAATTGTTTGTTTTCTTGTAATTCATGAGAATTTTAAATAATTTTATGGTAACTATATCTATATTTGTGATCTGCATCCTAGAAATACAGCCTGTAAGTCAACATACTTAAAAGGCCGCGCCTCCCTTCCAAAGATGGAAATACCATCAAGTTCATGTATGTATTGATATGTATTGTATCGATGGCTGTGTATCGATAATCGTATCGATACATGTCACAGGTGTATCGTTTCACCCAGACTAACTATATGCTCTATGTGTACTTTATTCTCATGACAACATGGGTTTTCCCCATGATCAAAATTCTGACCTTGGCTCCCTTTAATCGGCATTATCTTCACGCCAAGACAAGGGTTTTCCAAAATTAAAAACTCTGACGTGGACTATATTTAGACTCTACCATAATTTTAATACCGTTACATATAACTGATGCTAAAAGATGTTTACTTATCTTTGAAATTCATTTGAGTGAGGGGGTGTAGATAAAAAATACACAATTAAGTATTGGCTAAAAGTATGTATGTTTGTACAGATTCAGTGAATATAAAATTCAATTGAAATGTAGTATAACATATAACTTTACACTGGCAAACAAGGGAAGTAACTGGAAGGGAAGCGCGGGTATATTCTCTGAGAAGTTGAACTCTCATCTAATCAGGATACTTGACAAAAGCATCTATTGATTTTAGGCGTATTGATCCTTTCCAGTTTCAGCAAACTCCCACCTTATCAATCCTCTTTTCTACAATCCTCCAACCCCCACCCCACCAATCCCTATTTATACAATCCTCCAACCGCCACCCACTAATTCTCATTTCTAAAATCTTCCAACCCCCGCCCATCCAATTTCTAAAATCATCCAATCCCCACCCCACCAATCCCATTTAGAATGTCCTCCAAATTCATTAAAGATCCAAACTAAGATTTATTATAATAGTTACATTCAAGTGTTAAAAAAGAAAGAAATTCTGATCGGCAGATAGCCCATTTTGCCCCGAATGTATCGGCATGGATGGATTTGGATGGTAGGAGGAATCGGTCACAATTATTACTTCCGGTTTAGCAACCACATATGTAGTTTTAGTCTATTTTTATTTTCATAAAATGTTCCACTCTCAATTTGGTGTTGATAGACGAGATAGGTACTTTTTGTGTTTAGAATTTGACCATTTTGGTGTGGTTGTCTGTGTATATTTAGGCGACAATGCATATAGAGCAATGAAGCATTTAACTTGATATGAGAGTGAAATCCATTTTTAGAAACATATAGATCCAACACATGCGAAGATTCGAATGGTTTTCTCTTCACATAACCTGTCATCAATAATGTGTCTATGGTGATAAATATAGGCTTGATCATGGGCGCTCAGAAAAGTACAATTTAGTTGGTTTACTATGGCAACTGAATTAAGACAGTGAGTAGCTACATTTGATACAATTACTGGAAGGGTTGATTCGCATAATAGAAAATAATATTTGCACGCAGGCCGATCAAAGCAGTAGGGACAAGTCCAAAATAGTCCGGATGATGTAAACCCAGTGAAACCTAGCATATAGCCATCAACTGCGGGTTTGGAGGCCGATTTATCGGATTAGAACACACCATGGAAAATGAATTTTTCCCCTTAGGGAGAATTGACACTTTTAAATTACAATATGAAATATGGAGATGGTACTGAATATTACAATATGAATTATAGCTGTGGTTTTGAATATTACAATATGGATAATACAGATAGTTTATAATATTACAATGTGAATTATAGCGGTGGTTTTGAATATTACAATATGGATAATACAGATGGTTTTTAATATTACAGTGTGAACTATAGCTGTGGTTTGAATATTACAATATGGATAATACAGATGGTTTTGAATATTACAATGTGAATTATAGCGGTGGTTTGAATATTACAATAAGGATAAAAAGATGGTTTTGAATATTTCATTGTGAATTATAGCGGTGGTTTTGAATGTTACAATAAGAATAAAAAGATGGTTTGGAATATTGATGTGAATTATAGCGGTGGTTTTGAATATTACAATAAGAATAAAAGGATAGTTTTGAATATTGCATTGTGAATTATAGCGGTGGTTTTGAATGTTACAATACGGCTGGCTTTGATCATTACAATAGGCATTATACATATTTATTTTGAATGTAAGATATGAATATTAGTCTTGTGAAAATAATTACATACTTGAAAAACTATCTTCGCTTTGGTCTTCGCTTTGTCAATTTTTTTTTCTTTTCAAACTATTTATAATGTCTGAAAATGACCCTCAATCCTAAATTGGTCGCTAAAGACCACAAAAGGGAACGCCCCACTAGAATGCATCTAAGATTTGTAAGTGCAAAAATGTTTCACATAAAGAATGGGAAACTATATATCTTTATAGGTAAGGAATATTGATATTGCTTATCTCTGATACGAGACACCATGCAATATAGATATATCTTTGAAGGAGTTCCTGGGAACATATATACTTAGTACGTCAAACACAACACAACAATGACAAAAAGATAAATAACATCGAAATGTATACGTCGCTAATATTACCATGTTAAAGTGCACGCAACTTTTTAAATTTATATACTATCAAGTGTATCGTATAATAAGTTGATATACCATCACGTGTAACGTATAATAAGTTGATATACCATCACGTGTAACGTATACATTTATATACCATAACGTGTAACGTATAGTAAGTCGTTATACCATCACGTGTAACTTATAATAAGTTTATATACCATCGCGTGTAACTTATAATAAGTTTATATACCATCGCGTTTAACGTATAATAAGTTGATATACCATCAGTTTTACGTATCATAAATGTATGTACCATCGCGTGTAACGTATAATAAGTTGATATATCATCACGTGTAAAGTATAATAAGTTTATTTACTATGACGTGTATCGCATAATAAGCAGTGTATAATAAATGCATATGCTAGTACATCTATTGTGTAATAAATTGACATGCTATATCATGCATTGCCTGATAAACATATATGCTATCGTGTAATTAATTTATATTATCACACGTATGATGTACTAATTTCATGATCGTTTATATATTCAATGCAATAACTGTAACTTTTGTATATCTTAATAGAAACACCTCCAAATGTAATGCTAATAATGTAGAAACCCACGACCTTACAAATACCACGGGACATAAAATTTAATTTCTTATGAGGGCTACGTGACTATGTTTAAGACATATAAAACGTTCATGTGTAAAGTAAGTTGTAATGTGTTGAATATCCTTGTCTTAATAAAAACACATTTTTGTACTAAGGAAGTAACCCAACAAGGTTTATAATAACAAAAAGAAACGACATGATTTATTGGTTTCTTTCATTCATTTGCAATGAATGCACGGACGATATTTAAAATATTTTAACATTTTTCAGTGACTGCTAAGTACAAATAGACTACAAGGGTCATGCAACTTCAAAATAATGGAACGCGCTATCATATCAGTATTCAAAGTTTGTACAATTGAAAATACGAATTATGGAGATGGTTTTGAATTTTACAATTCGAATTATAGAGATGGTTTGAATATTACAATATGATTTATGGAGATGGTTTTGAGTATTACAATATGAATTATAGGGATGTTTTGAATAGTACAAGATGATTTATGGGAATGCTTTTGAATATTAATATATAACGTATAGGGATGGTTTTTAATATTAAAAGAGATGGTTTTGAATATTACAATATTGTAATTATAGAGATAGTTGTGAATATTATTTATGAAGCATAAGGGTAATTTTGAATATTACAATATGAATTATATAGATGATATTGATTATTGCAACATGAATTATATTGATGGTTTAATTATTACAATATCAGTTATAGATATGGCGAAGTTGTTGCTTGACAGGTAGGCCCGTGTCAACGTAAAAAGTTTTCGCCAATTGTCAGCATCTTGTTCCTATGTTGAAAGCACACTGTTTTATTATTACTATCTGTGCACGCGGACTTAAATTGTTTTGTAAGATTCCGAAAATGAATGTGATCGGCTGATTGATATTTCACTCGGTGATTGCATTGCTTGTATAATTTATGTTGGGGCGAATTTTTTTTAAAAATTGTATAACAGCGTGCTCATAAAGGTTATTTGCATACGTATATGTTAGGCTACCTTCGTGAGAGAGGTTCTTTAAATTCTGTTAGAGAATTTAGATACATATACAAGCGGTATCAATATGTATACCCTCTCTCTCCCTCACACATACACACCTTGGCTTAATGTGACAAGCACAATACTTGCATAAAAACTTAATAACCTTATCATGTTAAGGTGTAGAACAAATAATACATGTTTAATATTGATCTGTTCATAGGTATTGTTATTATTATTATTAAGGCGTTGTCGGAATAAATAGTATGTACATAATAGTCCAGCCTTGGTCTTCACTTTCTCACATCTCTTGCAAGTGCTAAATAAGAATCTGCATTTCATAAGGCAGAGATACATAATTTCCTAATGCGCTGAATTTATTTTCAAGATTAAGGCTTAATCATATCTCATTAATTCATTTATTTGTTGTTGAAAAAATGAAGTGTACAGTTTCTAAATTGTATGTGACCCCAGAAACGCTAAGGAAGATTAAAAGCTTACAATGCATACAATATGTATTACAATCTGAGCACATAGTAAAAGATACAAGACAAGCGGTCTGTGAGGTAAACCCAGGGCATCTCCAAAGCATAGTATCGTGCGTATGAAATCTAAGTACGTGAGATTATTTCTGCTCGAAATGGATTTTAATCCTCAAATTGACCCCTCGGTTCCAAACGAGTAGGAATTTGGGAGTTAGGTTTATGATATAGGTCATCGCCTTCAATACACCATGCCTGAATATTGCTAATGACACACGCAAAAGTTTGCGTCATAGAGTAATAATCAATTAAAAATAACATTTACCAGAGGACAACAAAAATAAACCAAAATCCTATTAACGTGGTTTACTTTGATGATGTGTGGTAAGCAAATTCAGCAGATAGGTAATTCATCGTTGTTTTAAAGGCGCGCCTACACGACTGATTGTAAATATACCACACAAAACTTGGAATGCTGTAGAATAAGATGATTGATCGCCGTTACACGGTATGGCAGATACATATTATGTATTGATAATTAATATTTTTAGTATATATCAGTAGAGGATATATGCTATGATATCAGATACTATTTTCTGCTGACTGAATTGAAGACATGCCAAGATATACATAACGGGAAAAAAATTCACTGATTGCTGCTTATGCAATTTTGACAGAATTCACGGAGATATCTAGTCGTGGTGTCATTCTTCCAAATAGGCGGAGTGTTAAAACGTTGAGGATTAAACAACTGTATAGATTCAATGCATAAAGCAAATTTATGAAAGAGGCCAAACAAATGGTCAAATGGTATCTGAGTTTCGAATGCAAATCAAACACATATTGAAACATTACTAATTTTAGAAAATTATCTGTGAAATATAACGATATATATATATGGCCATTATGTAGCAAAGACCCATATACATAGCATATGTGTGCACTCAGGACATTGTGTTGTCAAGCAAAATTCATGGCAAATAAGTATCTAGCATAGTGTTACCGCACCAACACACGTTGTTCAAGGCGGTTCAATGTATGGATTGGGTAATTAAACAGAAGTGCCATCATATCTAACCACTTAGGAGTGAAGGGAGTTTCTTTACTGTTAAACGATCGTCTGTTTCCCTCAGGATAAATTTTTCTTAAGTATAAAGAAAATTAAACCGCTTTTGCATATCACAATCTGTCATCATATACGGACTGATATTAAGCATCTCGAGTTTTTCAGACAAACCGTTGTCGATATTTATTTACATGCACGTGATTGTGGATCTGTTCCTGCTGGCAATCCTGGAGAAACTATACACGTCGTCGATGGTAATTCTTTCTGACACGTCTCAGTTCTTAGAAGGTCCGGTTGGTCGGCTGAGATTCACTGATGCACTTGTGGATAACTAAAGGAGTAATTGAACATGATTCGTCCTTAAATAATATTGTCCAATCATGAAGTAAGGGTTGGATTTGTGAGCATCAGCTGATGAAAATAACAGAAGAGAAAAGCTGTTGTTGGGTCACATTGAAGTTTTCTTCAACACAGTTAAAGGTAAATGTCACTGTGTAGTTGATACAAAAAGAACTTAAAAGGTTTTATGTGGCCAACCTAGATAACAGCTGAGTTACATTAATATTTTCTATAATGTAAGTGACGAAAAATAGACTGATGAAATAATTCCATTCTTTGCAGCTTCACAAACGTTATATATAGCGGAGGTCCTAGAGGTTGCATCTATCTCTCTTTCTCTCCTTCTCTTCATTTGTTTAAAAACAAATTCCATGCAATCAAATCAAATAGAGAGAGAAGGAAAGAGTTTAGCATGCCATCTGTTTGGATTTTTTAATAAATTTATATCCGTATTTTTTGTTTCGTATTTTCCCGTTTGTCATTTGCCCTTTGTCTTTAAGCAACCCTTCAAAAAGTTACAGTTCATTACCATTCATTTGTATTATGTGCAATTTCAAAATTATTTTATGAATACATCCATTGTACCCGGGTCATTAGTTCAAAATATACGCATGTTCTTGTTCGGGAAAACTTGGGCTGTTTTCGACGAAAGTTTTCAATATCGCTGCTCTCCAAGTAATGTACATTGTCTATTTACTGCCACGGAGTTATTTAAATCAATACATTAATTATACCCACCAATGTGCGACTTGTTTTTAGAAACACTGTTTCCTGAATTCCTTTTCTTTTGGGATAATGGATTGGGTCTGTGAAAGTGCATTGAACAGCTTGTTGTCAGTGACATTAAAGTAAACTACTTTAGTCTAAAATGCTCATCGTACGATGAAAATATTTTCTAAAGTTATTTTTGAGCTGGATTTACTATTAGTTATACATTTATGTTTGTGTTAATTTTTCTTTCTATTTTACGTTATGACACTACGAAATTTCTAACAATACCGTCGTATTATCTGCAGACATGTCCATCTAGCAATTTTATATTAAAATAACCTTACTATATTGTTTGTGTTAGGAACTAGTGGAATTGGTAACTTGATAATATTAACTATGATCTTAATTCACTGTTTTTTTTATATAAAAAAACCTGTCGCGTATCTCACAAAATCAAAGGATCCGTGTTTGTAAAGAGCATAAATAATGTAGGTTATAATGATACAGTTGAAAATAGTTATTAACAGTTTAACATACCTTTGACACGAATGCGTTATCATATAATCAGTAAACGAAAAAAAAATATTTTCAGTGCGCCCAGAATAAAATCACCCTTTGTTTACATATTTTGAACTACTATTTTGCCCATATATATGGTGTTCATGAACCAGAATTGTGGAAGGACCTTTATATCTAAACAGCGCCTTTGTGGAAAACATTTCGTAAAATATAATGATGAAATCGAAACTAATGACATAAAGATTGGAGCTATATACATTGTACAGTACTTAGGAAACTAAAAGCTTTCCATTTAATAATGGTATTATTCTGGACTCTAATATGTCATTCCCAACAAACTGGTCAGAAACATTTAAAACACGCATTTGTTCAACGCGATAAAGCTGCCTCGTTTTGGAACAAATTGATCGCTTGGTTATGAATACTTGCCAACAAATTAACATATATGAAGTGCACTAAAGAAATGATATCTGTAGGCGAACGTAACTACGTTTAAATACGTATACATTAGGGACGAATATTGTTGAAGGCTAAATTGATGATGTATTAAATTATATTTATGGAAAGGGTACTTCTTTTATCAAATTGGAAAAATATAAATACGAACCCAATTTATGAAAGAGATCTGTGATTATAGTCAAACCGCTTTACTTTACTACATTGATAGCATATATGTTCCCAATGTATCAGCTATAGGACACTCTAACACGTGATCAATTCCATACCATAGCCTTGTCCTAAAAATGATTTAGTCCTGAAAATAAAATATTCAAACGAAAGGAAAGCCAACCATTAACTCTCCTCCTTTTTTAATATATTATATTTAGTAGATAGTTACCTTACATATGCATTAGAACCGTATTTGAAATATAGTTATGTCGGGTTCAGGCAAATCCAATTGTTTCCAATAACGTGAAAACAACGAATACATTCAATTCGAATGAACATAACTAGACTAACAGCTTTTATTGTAAACATACCTTGGTATATTTTAATTAAAAAAGTCTGAAATGACACTTGCAGTAAGTGAATTAGAAAATATACAAGGAATGGATTAATAACAAATACAAGGAATTGCAAAATCATGGCGCGGCCAAAACGAAAGAACGGAAAATTATAGAAGAAGAATACGAGAAAATAAAACACAAAAAATCATCACAGAGAGAATTAAGATTAGAGCAAGTAAATTTGAAGTGCTAAAAAACCAAACATTACATTTAGTGCAACTATTAAGGGGATCAAGATTCCCAAGATGGAGAAGGAATTGAAAACCGTTCTCCTTGTACATGACTGTTCTAATTTTATACGGAATGAAGACTCATTTCACCATTTACAAATATATTTTTCTTTCTTCGGCAAAGCCACAGGCTCCGCCGTTAATCATGACAAAACCGAGATACCGTTAGTCGGGAACTGGATGGGGTAACCACCCTGTCCTCCCCACCTAATCAAGGAACACGTTAAGGCACAAGGGGGGTTTAATGGAAAACAAGTTAATATACCTTGACTACAAATATATTTTAAACAACGTTGATGAACATGTAAAAACGTGGCTATAAGTCCCACTAAATATAATGGAACACATACAAGTCGCTAAGACTTACATATACAGTCAAATACATTATATTATACTTGACTGAAACTATGCTAAACACTTTGGAATTATCCATTTGATATGGAACAAAATAATACATCATCTTCCAAAATGGTGTTATATAACCCCATTGCGACAATAGACTTGGAATACCATACCTATGTAACAAACAAATACCATATGTGATTAACAGATTAAGAAGTTTACATACAATATTTAAATATCCGTTGGAGGCTATATACGTGTACTTCTACGGATATTTGTGTAAACAATTTTATTTTGCATACAAACTGATAAATTAGCTAAATGTTTGAAAGAGCCGCATCAATGTAAAAGAGTGAGTGATATTATATACAAGTATAGAGACGGTAAAGACTTTTGGGAAGAAGACAAAAACAATAAAATCTACTTAAAACGTAATGAAAACTTGTTTAAAAATATTATAATGCCCGTAGAGGTAAAAAAAAACACCATTGAAGTGGAATCAAATCTGGTAGGGATTGGAGGGTATTAAATCACCCTCAAATAAAACGATGATGTTTATGATCTTGACCGGAGAGGAGGCCTTCAATTGACATATTATCCATCTCATCCCTCCGAGTCACATATGTATACAAAGTGTGGACTCTACAACACATATTATACTACACTGCTCCTCACCCCTTCAATATACCCTCATCACCTTCATGCATTAATCAACATTTGTTAAAGAAAAAATATATGCAAGTGATTCTCATGCTTTTCATCACAAAAATCATAGAAATATATTAACGATGGCACAGAATTGCAAATGAAAGTATGGCTACATCTTAGATGAATTGTTTACAAATTCTGTCAAAAATCTTTCCAAATGCAAAAAACGTATCATCATTTGGCACGAAATTCAAGAAAGTTTCAAGAATTTGGATTCATTCCTGAAACACTGAAAACTGGTATATTTCCGAATAATATTCAGTCCATGTCTTTGAATCTGGTTTTCTGACCGCTATATTACCACATACTTTATTAAAATACTTCGAATTCTTTAGTACAATATCTCACAAAATGTATTCAACTCTTCCAGTGGATTTCTGAAGATGTCTGTTAGTGTTACGTTTGATCTCATTTGCTCTGGTGTTATTGTATTATCTGGGATAAGTTGTTTCATTTTTGTATGGTCAACATGATGCTCTAAAATGTCAGAGTCACCTGTGGTTAACCTGCATTATTAGTCACTGGATGAAGCAGGCATGTCTTCCCCAATGGACAACATTTCATCAACTTCTAAAATTTCTCCATCAGAAATGTCAGAGTCATCAGAATCAGAACTTGTTTCATAATCAAAGGCATCAATGAGGTTATCTAATAAAGAAACAGGATGTCTACAGCATTCTAAACTTCAAACAATCTATACAAAACTTGTATTGTAGAATTCATGCATGCAACATCTATGTGGAATTCTTAGTCTCTTTTTATTTCTTGTTCTTCCCATTGCCACACCTAACATACCTGGTGCAAAAAAAAATATATTTGATGTATCAACGTCAACGCTATGTAAAGTCCGTCCTTGTGCCTTGTGAATGGTAATGCTGAAAAGCATAATGAGCGGAATGAGATGCCTTGTGGCTACAATCTTTTAATAAATGGTACTGTAAACAGTAAAATGTTCCTTCATTGCCACAAACTTTCCCTGTAAACCATTTACTAGTGCTGAGCAAGTGTTTCACCAGCATAATCGGATAGCCAATTTTCAAGTGTAACACTGTTGGAACACACATCTTATTGAACCCATTATTGTCACACTCGTCTATTGATTGATAACACTTCGATACACCATCCATTTCCATAAGTTTACATACGTTGTATATTTCACAATCAAATTTCCGTCCACAAAGTCTGATTGGATCACCTCTAGAGGGAAGAGGTCTCTGCAGCCTCAAGATCAAGTTTTTGGTATCTTCGGGGATTTCTCCCTTTAAAACATCATAGATAGCATTTATGAAATCTAATTCATCTTGTCTTATGACCTCATCAAGTACAATTTTATACTACAATACCATTGCAAAAATGGGGGAATTGAAACAATATTCACCCGAATCAGATGTCAATGGGTCAGGTACAGGCGGAAGCTGAAAAAGTCCCACTTGCAATAACTTGTATACCTCCAAAATATAAATCGGAATTTTTAATCATTCTACGTACATATTCAATTTGTTCAAAGGTTTTAGTGAAAGCATAGAAATTTCATCAATTATAAAACAGTCTGCTTTCAAAATATTTTATTTATATGAATCAAAATGTTCATCAGTGAGACGTCTGTACATAGTTCATTACAGTCATATCTACCATCACCAATCCCAGACCAGGAATGCACTGTGTATCCTTTCACATTCAGTGCTGCAATGCCTGTTGTGCCAATTACTCTGACATTTTCACCTGCCGCAGACAATTTCTTTTGTATATCCTTAACGACAAAACTTCCGCCTGTCCCACTTTGCCCTTATAAAATAATATTCTGGCCCTCTACAGCCTTTTCAAAGGCAAATAATTGTGCTTTATTCATGTTCCACTCAAAGCACACATACAGTGCTTAAACAAGTGAAGTTTACTGAATAAAGTAGCTTCATTTACAAATAGTAAATTGGTACATAACCAAATCCAATCACCGACCTCACATGGTTGGTAAAGTGCCGTTAGCTCTACAGGTCATGACATGTATACATTTTGAATAAAATTATGTGTATGAATATGTAAACTAGTGACATATAATTACACAAGAATTAACGAAGTTAATCCTTTTGTTTTTTATGACACTGGTAATCATATATAAGATTCAATTTTGTGTTTGGGTATGCAAATTAGTGACAAATAACTACACAAGAACTAACCAAGATAATCTTTGAGTTTACTTGACAGCGTAAATCCTGTGTAAGATTGATATTATTTAACATACAGATAAATGTTTACAAAGCAATCTATAACATTATGTAGATAACATATCAGTTGACATTCGGGTAATTACTTAACTATTAATTAAACAAGATCACATATATAGCTATTCAGAAAGCGCTAAGAAAAAATTAAATGTAACTAACATATCAATAAATGTTGTTGAATATTTGCCTGGAAATTGTCACATAGCCTTGCTCACAAGTAAAGATTGAAATAGCGTAACGACTTGACAGAATATACCGTAGATAATCCGAATGCATGAGTGCCGGGTTAAGCCGAGATGCAGCGATTGAAAGCGATGTTTGCAAAGAATAATTTTGTAAAAGAACCAATCATTGAAGCAATCACTATCAAATCACATTCACTTCGAAGTAGACCAGAAGTAGATATTTGGAATGGTTGTCTCTGCGTGAAATACACAAAACTACGGATAAACGTTTTGCAAAATTGGCCCTTGAAAGTCAGCAAGGTTGCTTAAATGGTAATGAATGCAAGGTTTGGAGTGTCCGTTATGAGTGACTGAATGCATAGATAGTAGCGGAATATTAGATCGGAATCATCGAGGGATCAGACTGTGACCGGCGAGAGTTAGTTACCTTGTGTTATATGCTGAGTGTACGCATTAGTTTACCACAGAATCAAGTGCCTGTGTAACGTGTGGTAAAAATAAAATATCTGTTTGAGGAACTTCATTAGGAGTGCTGATAGCAAAATGTTCACGCTGAATTGTTTAAGGTGGTTGTAGATAAGTTTGCCATATTGGCTGTCGAGCTAACAATTTGTCAGCAACAGGACGTGTAACATTTGCTGCATCAGCGAGTTTACTTATCGCTGCTCACCTTTCCAATATCCTCTTGGGCTATAATAATCGATTCCATTATATTATGATAATCGGTTCATTAATTAACGGATCCGAAAAATAATTCACCATTCATCGCAGATTGTACTAGCCAAATAGCTCATAATTATCTAATATATTTATTTATATTGAATTTAACGAGTGAATCAACTTCACATCTGCAATGCGTCGTTGTTGCAGATCTGTACTTTTATAAGTTACATCATGAACGTGACATGCTTAATTAATAACATTTATTGGAGACTCTCCAGGTCTTTGTTAATCTCGCTGGTCAAGGCGGATATCAAGTTGGGTTCCAGGACCACACCAATTTTATCCTGGAAGATATTTTTCCCCTGGATATTTAGACCATGGATTTCCTGGTAATTTTCCTAACGAAGTAGCCATATCACCACCATACACTGTGTCCGGAGATAAATTTATATTTATTTGTACCACATTTTACACATTTACCAGTAAGTGCACGCTTTTTAATTTTTGTTATCGTTGCTGTTAATACACTTGTGGGGGTGCATGCTCTACATGGAACACAATATAAATTCATATTATTTGTTATATTTGTACATCATAGATGTCATTGATTTTTCAGCGACACGAAAACAAGAGCAAGTAGAAAATCGTTCAGCATTACCGAATTCCATCAGAATGATAATAATAGGTCCATCTGGGTCTGTTAAAACGCAATTATTACTTCAATTGTTACACAGGTGGCTCAAATGGGATAAGTTGTTTTCAGTAGTTCCATCGGTTGATGATCAATGATGTTACGATGTACTTAAAGATTTTAATGAAAATGCAAAATTGCTGGATGAAGACGGTAATGATATTATTAATTTTATCACCGATATTGATGAAGCCCCATTTGTAGATGACCTATATGGATTTATTATTAATTTAGTAGTATATAACGACGTAATGCTGGACAAACAATCACAACCAGCAAGAATATTTTCTCGAGGCAGACTTAAAAACACAAACGTGATTTATGTTGCTCAGCGATAAACACAAATACCTAAAGTGATCAGTGATAACTGAAATATTTTAGATGTGTTTAATGGAGTTGATACCCATACTCTGAGAAATATACATCAGACTTGGTGTAGTGGGGATATAGATTCATAAACTTCTTTTCAAAAGCACAATCTGCTCCACACGGATTTATAACGACAACTTTACATGATCCTCGATCACGATATCGTATATTTGGTTTAGAGATTGATTCAATTGCTCATACATTTGTAGCAGCAAAGGAAGTGCGACCTCAACAAAACGTCCGGCGGGTAAACAAAACGCACACACCAATTTAGAAAAACGCGTACGATAAAAATAAAGATAATATAACCAAATTAGAGAAACCCTCGGTAAGTTAGAGGCTTTTTTTAGCGTTATTGACGTTATTTTTTATATATGTCGTATGAAATATTTTTCAAAATGACGTTCCAGCAAAAGGTCTGTTCACCTCCTCTGCTGCTACATATGACCATTAGTTTCGTAGTTTGAGATCGGGTCATATCCGGATACAACGGACACTTGTATTTCAAAGTGAAATATTCGAGACGGTTACTAATCTTGTGCCATGGAATATTTGGTATGGGGTTGTTCCATTATTTTGGAGATGTCTCTTATTCGCAGTCTGATGGAAGGACACTTCTGATTAGTGGTTCAGAATTGTGTTTCGGAAGACTCGGAAATGGAATGGGAAAATGGTTCTTTGCATTTATATGTTGGAGTTATGAGTTGTACGTTCATGGTGTGAAGTACAGACGTTACTTTACTCAATAATAACAAGGCGAATCCATGCAATTGTGAAGTGGTGATATTTGCCGTCATTGATTAGCGAAAGGCTATTTTTAGTTTTGGCGCGTTACAAAAACTTCCAGTTAACAAGAGCAGTTGTATAGAAGTACCTGGAAATAGATTAAACATGGGATTTCCAGTCCAAACTCACGCAGGTGATTGAGTCGCTTTATAGAGAGACCCCTAGCGTATAACAATATCACTCAATCAATCTGTGCTTGCTGCATAAGGAAAACACATATGATATCAATAATTAGGGAATATATCCAAGCTTGACAAATTAACACCGAAGGTAAATCCAACTTATTTTTGTAAAGCTTATTATTACAGCACGAGACCATTATCTATAACTCCTCAGCTTTCAAAGTGAAGTCTTATAGGTACAACGTCTGGCAGTAATATACTTGAAAAAGTACCATATATATATAGAGAGAGAGAGAAAACTATCACATATAATAACATCAATAACACTTATTGTGGCAAAACCACATTATCGGATATAGTTAGGAAAACACTGCATGTGATGCCCAAACTAACCCATATCAATTTTATGTAAACGATTCCTCTCAAATTATATCTGAGACGATTCCGAAGACCGAATTTAAAATATTAATCAATTATTTTCTTTACCACAACCTTACATAAAAACCTATCTAAGCACAAACACACAATACTCCCGTATCTAGACACAAACATCCATATATATATATATATATATATATATATATATATATATATATATATATATATATATATGGATGTTTGTGTCTAGATACGGGAGTATTGTGTGTTTGTGCTTAGACATGTGCTTATTGTATGTGTTGTGTTTGTGCTTAGATATGTGCTTTTATATATATATATATATATATGGATGTTTGTGTCTAGATACGGGAGTATTGTGTGTTTGTGCTTAGATATGTGTCGACTGTGTGCTCCTTGATGTGTACACTTTATGTTTATACCTAGATAAGCGAGTGTGTGCCTGGATATGCGTGTAATGTGTTTTCTTATAGATATGTGTATACTGTGCGAAGTGTAGAATAATGCGGAAGCTCTGTATGGTATTTTTGTACATTAATACATCGTGTCTGCATGGTCTTATGGTAAACTAATACATCGTGTCTACATGGTCTTATTGTAGACTAATACATCGTGTCTGCATGGTCTTATGGTAGACTAATACATCCTGTCTACATGGTCTTATTGTAGACTAATAATACATCGTGTCTGCATGGTCTTATGGGAAACTAATACATCGTGTCTGCATGGTCTTATTGTAGACTAATACATCATGTCTGCATGATCTTATTGTAGACTAATAATATATCGTGTCTACATGGTCTCATTGTAGACTAATACATCGTGTCTGCATGGTCTTATTGTAGACTAATGCATCGTGTCTACATGGTCTTATGGTAAACTAATGCATCGTGTCTGCATGGTCTTATGGTAATCTAATACATCGTGTCTTCATGGTTTTTCGTTTTGAGTTATGTACACTGTTGATATTCATTACATTTGATCCGTACATGTAAATGGTTTGAGACTATGCTCATTGGTCTAATCCCAAATGTGTGTCCTAAATAAACAAACAAATAATTAAATATGTAAATAAATAATGGGTGTATGAATTTTAAGTTATTCGTATTTATTTTTTTACTATTATGATATAGTATTTCCTGTCAGAGGTCATGTATAAAGTATATGTCTTGCATTTGTGTAGGTCTTATTCTTGTTCTTGTTGTCAGGAAAACAACATATGTAATTTGGATAGTACTCTGACAAATTTTGAGCATTTAAGAAATGAATATCACGTGAGGAAGAAATAAAAATGTTTTTTCGAAGTTGAAGCTTAACTATGACCGAGTACTGAGACTGGTTTTCTGTTGTTTTTATGATTGGCAGGTCCTGGGAGACACATTTTATTGTATTAGTTATAGCAATATGCTAGGATACGCATATTGTTATATTTGACTATTGCCAGGTACTGGAATACACATTTTATTGTATCAACTTTGGTGAAATACTGGGATACTCATCATGTTGATTAACGTTTGCCAGGAGCTGAGATACGCATAATGTTGTATTTATTATGCACAGGTACTAATATACGTATTTTGATGTATTAACTATTGCTAAGAACTAGGATAGGCATATTCTTGTATTAAATACTGCCAAGTACTGAGATACGCAGCTTGTTGTATTTCTGACTTTAGTACTGATTTTATAGAAAGGTAAACTATGAATCAAAACGTACATGTGTGATGCTAGAAAAACACGTATAATATACACCAGTTTCTAACACATGCAATTATTATATTGATTTCGATTTTCTCCACCTGCATTTAAAACTTGTAATAATTGATAATGTACGCTAACCGGTTAATAAAGGTATAGCAAATTAAATAAAAATGTCATTTGCGAAGCGATATATAGACCTATTTTTTAATATTCTCAAATGATAAATGTTTTGGTTAGTATCTTGTTATAACGCAGAATTAGTATCATCAATCCATGTTATTTTGATTCTTTACTCAAGGTAAGTCGTTCCACTATATAAATACAGTTTATTTCCACTCTTGCTTAAAGTAAGTATTTCCGCTGCAATGTTTTGTCCACGTTTCACACTTTTCGATGAATCATCATAATTATATCCACGTTAATAAAAGTTAAGTTCAACTAGAAGGTCGTGTCCTAAGTAAGTGAGAACGTTGACTTTACAAACATTTTTCTTTTTTTTGTATTTTTGAATCCAGATGTGTATGTATGGATAGGTTCTGGTAACGGAAGACTATGAAGCTGACAGAGAGACCTAACAATACGTTATGGCGGAACAGACTAAATATAAAAAAAGAACTTTAAAACAAGTATTGAGAAACATTATATATATATATATATATATATATATATATATATATATATATATATATATATATATATATATATATATATATACACCACAGTCTATCAAAAATATCATGGCGAAATTAATTAAATATGGACCCAGGACACAATTAATTTTCTGAACTATTCTTTATATTTGTTTCTCAGAACTAATCTTTCCACTGTGAGAATCAATAAAAATCATATGTTAATCTAAAATACCTTCGAAGATGACTTCAAAGTGAAGTTCTTGTCATATGTTCACCGGCATCTTTTAGAGAGGCTAGACTGTAAACAAACTGGCGTGGAATGGGATACAGATTTCACTTCCGGATCATCAACAAGACTTATTACTCACTGCGCACTGCTGCCGAAATGCAAACAGACAACCACACCATAAGCATATATTATAAAGACTAAACAATTGAATTTAAATCCATACCAAGTTTGCCTCAATTGAACTTTTGTATCACCACCAAAAGGAGACAGGAAAAATACTCTAAAATAGACTGGGACTACATTCGGGTACTAAACCGGACCAATTAATTCTGATCTGTTTCCATATACGCCAAGGCGTGCACCTCATAGACTCCGTGAGCATCGAGTATCTTAAGGTGGCAATGCTGATATCTTCACGTTTCCATATTCATAGACCCGTTATTAGCAGTGTTTCCGGCATGGTGCTCAAAAGCTGTTGTAAATATCACTGCTTGACATAGCTTTTCATAATCTTTATTAAACATGATTGATTGAAATACCTTGTCAAAATATATTGTAAGCATGATTGGTAGAACTATCGTTTCAAAACCTATTTTCACATGATTAGTTGATATATGATGATTTCAAAACAGTATAATTAGTAATTTTTTAAGAACACAAACATAATCAGGATTTTATACTATATTAAATCGGATAAATATATGGGGAACGCCACCTCTGTGTTGTGTTACACTATTGTACTCATTTTATCAGGACAAAAGTCTGAAAAATATAGAAGGTTCACTCTGGAGAGCGATAAGCTGTGTTTTTCATTCTCAAGAGCGAAAAGTTGTGATTTTCTCTAAAGACAGCGAAAGGTTGGTAGAACATGTTATAAAAAACATTTATATAACCTCTTTTGTATGCATATATGTTTGCATACCGTCTCTACACACTCTTAAACACTGTTTGTATGTATGTAGTTTTGTATATTGCCCTTTCATTATCTGAACGTTTGAGTTGTTTGTGTGTATGTGTGTTGTATATGATGTCTCTTAATAGTCGTGCATATTTAAACAGAGTGGATGTATGTGTTTGTATATTGTCTCTTCATGATTATAAGCATCTGAATTATTTTTCTGCATGTGTGTTTTGGATTTAACCTCTTCATACACTAAAACATTAGAACTGTGTGTATGTACGTGTGTACGCATATTGTGTTTTCATTCACTTAAATATTAGAACTGTGTGTATGTACGTATGTATGCAAATTGTGTTCTCATACACTTAAACATTAGAACTGTGTGTATGTACGTGTGTGTGCATACGGCGTTTTCATACATTTAAATTTTAAAACTTTGTGTATACACGTGTGTATGCATACTGCGTTTTCATACTCTTAAACATTAAAACTGTGTGTATGCACGTGTGTATGCATACTGCGTTTTCATACACTTAAACATTAGAACTGTGTGTATATACATGTGTATGAATACTGCTTTTCATACACTTAACATTAGAACTGTGTGTATGTACGTGTGTATGCATATTGCGTTTTCATGCACTTAATCAGTATAACTGTGTGTATGTACGTGTGTATGCATATTGCGTTTTCCTACACTTAAACATTAGAACTGTGTGTATGTACGTGCGTTTGCATACTGCGTTTTCATACACTTTAACATCTGAACGGTTTGTAGATATATGTTTTTGAGTATCATATCTCTGTATTATCTTAAACCTAGCAATTGTTTGTATATATGTATGTTTGTTTATCGAGTAAGTGAGATGTATTCATTGGAATGTAAAGCCCGTATCTAAGTGACACTTCAGCGCAAGAGACTGCAGTAATGTCTAAGTAAGATGACATCACTTGAATATACAAAGTCTAAGTGAGATGTCATCACTGGAATGTACGATGTCTAAATGAGATGTCATTACTAGAATGTACGATGTCTAAGTGAGATATCATCACTGGAATATACAGCCCATGTCTATGTGACACGTCATATCAAGAGACTGAATCCAATGTTTAAGTGAGATAGCATCATAGGAGTGTACAGCCAATGTCTAAGCGATATTTCATTATTGGGTTATGCAGCCAGTGACTAATTGAAATGTTGTCACAGGAGAGTGCAGCCAACATCTAAAAGTGAGATTTTAGTACTGGAATGTACAGCCAATGTCTAAGTGTGACGTCATCACAGGAGTATACAGTCAACAGCTATGTAAGATTGTATCACTGGAATGTGCTGGCAATGTCTAAGTGAGATGCAATCACAGGAGTGTACATCCAATAGCGAAGTTAGAGGCTTTTGAATTTTTTTGCTATGTCAACAGTTTGCAATGGTGCTAACAAGTCAAACTGGATTTGGTTTTCATGTAAACATCAAAATAATGGTATTAAATTCAAGTGCGCAAAACGTTTCTACGTACTAAAACAAAGATTAAAAACATGGAAAAATCAATTGTGATTTTATTAAAATGTGAACGTCACCTATCTAATGCAATGTGTGGATAGCATCAACTATCGTCTATGAGAATTGAAACCTTGATAAAGTGCATCATGTCGTTAATGATAATTGAGATTTGATGAGAAAGCAATTCTTAGCAAAGGTCTTCTCACTTTGTGGTATGATTGGATGAGACATCAATTCCAAACTGAGGTATTTGCTCAGTGTGGTATGATTTGATGAGTCAGGAATTCCCATTAAGTTAAAGATTGATACTCCAGACCTGATGAGTCAAGATGTTTGCGTTTTCCAATTAAAGTTATAGGACAATTTTAATAGGTATTAGATCATCAGGCGGAAGGTTGCATAGAGCATGCTTCTACATCTCACATATGTTGTCTGTTTAGTGTATGTGATTGTCTCCCCTTTAGGGAGAAAAATAATTTGCATGAGACTATAAATCCAGGGTGTATGATTGCCTCCACGTTAAGACTAATAATGACTTTGAGATAGCAAGGGTGTTTCTTTTTGCTGTGAATGTGTGTTGGTGTGTGTGATTATCAAAGTATTAGAGTGAGAGCAATACTCAGGTTTAATCTTTAAGTGTATCATTATTCAGTTAGGAATTGCCTCTCAACACCACTGTGGTTTGAAAACTAGATAGTGACATATTTTGGGGGAAGGTCAGTGCGTTGATTATTGCCTTACATACACAATATCCAGCCATTAAGTTGTGTTCCCTCATGCTAACTTAATCTTCCCGAAACAAAGTTGAGACACGTTTTTGTTGTCTTTTCCTAGAGTGCATTAATCAAACAAGACTATTAAATACATGGCATGTTTTACAGTAACTGATAAATTACGATTACTTGTGTTGAAGAAATGGATGATTATCAATTATATGTACTTAGTTATAAATTGGGTATAAAGTTTAGATGACTGTAATTAAAGTTTTGTATTATCCCAGGTTATTAATTTCATAATTTAAATTAAAATGATTAAGGTAGGGATGTACTTCCTCCAGGGTTGAAGCCATATAAGCGATTTTGAAAGTCACACCTTATGATGCCAGTGGATGAAGGCAACATCATCCAGGTTGCAGGCTAATGAAAACATATTTTAAGGCAACACCCAATGAGGTGAATAAGTGGATCAAAGCTACATCCTCCTGGGTTTTGGCCAGATAAACGATTTTGAAAACCACACCCTATGATGTAAACACGTAAATAAATGGATGAAGGCAACTTTCTCCAGGGTGAATGCAAGGATAAGCGATTTTGAAAGCCACACCCAATTATGTAAATACGTGGATTAAGGTACATACTTTGAGTTGGCCAGATGAGCGATTTTGAAGAGCCACACGCTATGATTTAAATAAGTGGATAGGGGATGATGTATCCATTGCTTCTAACATTTGTAAAGTTCCAGTAATTTGAACCTTTATCCAATCTTGCATCTATTTATTCCGGACATTCTCTTCTGAAACATAAATCGTGTCCACTCAAAATATATTTATGAAACTTGATATACATACTATACTAATGCTCTACATGTGCCTTTTGGTGCATATATTATATTAGTGGTTTACATGAGGATTTTAGTGGTTGTTGTTGTTGTGGGGTTTAATGTCATTTTTATCACGCTATAGGCTATACATGACGGCCAGTATAAATGGAGGAGGAAGAACCTGGCAAACCTAGGAAAGAATCACCAACCCATGAGAAGCTACAGGCAGGCTTTCTGACGTACCCACGTTAGCTGAGCAGAGGAGAGATCGCAGTGATCCGGAATAGTGAGCGCCTTAGACCACTTGGCCACTCCGGGCGCCAGTGTAGCTTTTGGTAATATTAGACAAGTGTCCTGCATGTGTCTTTTGGTAGACATATTTGGCTAGTTTTCCAAATGTGCATTTTGGTACATATATTAGACTAGATGTGTTCTTGAGTACACTTATGAATGGTACAGTGTTAAGCCAGGTGGAACAAATGTAATTTTATTTAACCCGTGATATCTTTGTTTTCGGTAATAGAGGTTTCAGTTCTTGAAACAATTTAACAACAATGATTCATATGAGCAAACAATTAGCCCACAATGCCAAAACAACTATAGGAATAAAGGGTAATTGCCCTTGGTAGAAATATGGCCATTATGTTACTTGCATATAAAAGTCGTAATATTCATTGGTAGAAATGTGACCATTATAGTATGCGCACGGCAATATATTAATATTCATTGCTAGAAATAGGCCATTATGTTATTTGCATGGAAAAGTCATAATATTCATTGCTAGAAATATGTCCATTATGTTATTTGCACGGCAATATATTAATATTCATTGCTAGAAATAGGCCATTATGGTATTTGCATGGAAAAGTCATAATATTCATTGCTAGAAATATGTCCATTATGTTATTTGCATGGCAATATATTAATATTCATCGGTAGAAATATGATCATTATGTTACTTGCACGGCAATATATTAATATTCATTGATAGAAATAGGGACATTATGTTTTTTGCATGGAAAAGTCATAATATTCATTGATAGAAATAGGGACATTATGCTATTTGCATGGAAAAGTCATAATATTCATTGGTAGAAATATGGTCATAAATTTAATTCCATGGCAATCCTAACTTTCTAACTGTTCAGTCTGGGATTTCAGATAAACGGTGTTTATATGGACATAAAAATATATTTAAATATTAATTATATATTTTATAAACTGAAGTCATAGGGCAAATACTTTACACAATTTCAATTGTTAGCATTAATGGTTTCTCTTTGAGAAAACGTTAAAAATTTCATCTAAATCAACAGTGATATATATTGAACAAAGTGACCTAAGGAAGGGCAGAAATCTCTCTCTCCCTCATATCGGAATATATTCTATTTGTATCATGAGGTATACGATGATTAAACATATGTCCGGGTTATTTCCAAACTGACTGATTCCGATATATATATATATATATATATATATATATATATATATATATATATATATATGCAAGCAAATTGAAGCAACAAATTGTACTAATGCATGACCTAGCGCAATTATGTCTCAAACAAATAAAACAAATATTGACGATCATATGGATCCATTGCCTAAATTGATTATACAATTGAGTACACATATATTTTATATAAAGTAGTTCCAAGAAATACAGTGTTGTGTGTTTTTTTAAACTATATTTGGAACTTAGAAGAAATGGAAGCGCTTTATTTCATGCAGTGATTCTATTATTATTCATATTTTGTGGGGTTTTTTTTCTGAAAAGGAATATAACAAAAAGGTTGCTATATTTGCATAGGAGAATATGAAATTGTTTAACCGCAATGTTAATGTCTTGTATAATAGCCCAGAAAAATATCGTCCATTTTCGTTCATTTAATGCAAGAAGTTATAAAACATTTATGTGGTTAAACTAGATTTGTGTTTGTAAAACATATATGTCCAAATGCTGTAAAATATATGAGTGCCGAAAGTAAAAAAGAAAAACAAATTAATAAAATCATGAATAAGGAATAGATGCAACTCTTATTTCAGACTGCATGGCCCATATATGTACATTAAAATATAAAGGTATTTTAAGAATACATTTTTAATCATCGTATTTATAAATATAGAAACGCATATGCAGCTATAGATTTTTTTCTTTCTTAAGAACAAAACTATATAACATATTTAAATAGTAATTTGTTTCGTATATCTATAATCGGATAATTCAAACGAATATCATAGTTGCACAGTGATTTTAGGATATAATTCTTACTAATGGATATTCCTGTCATCATTGAAAATACCACTTTCTCATTATTCCTTCAAGTTTAAATGCATTATAGTTTGCATGCATGGTAGATGCACTAAGGTTAAATGTTTAAAAAACACTATTGTCATAAACAATGACTAACTGACCATGTATGCATTCACTAAATTGCATCCACAGAGGTGTGCAATAACCTGTAGCAGTACGGTTTGAATAATACAATTTTGATATTCAAAGCACCATTACTGAATTTACATAAAAAGGACATTTTGTCGAGTTCATCAAAGTCTTAAATGTATCGTCTTCATCGTCTGACCGATTGGAATTTGAAACATGACCCACAGATGTATAAATGTACAACAGAATGTCTTTACATAGTTGTAGCACAATATATTCAAATATTTTCATACTAAATGGTATGATAGATATAGATCTATAATTACTTTCATTTGCCAGGCTACCGATTTCGCTATCTAAAAGTGGGATAGTTGTACCTTGTAAAATCATTTGTAATAGAATTTGGACCAAAAAATGCAATTACATACAATTGTTATAAATCGTGGTGTGTCTTATCTGAAAATTTAAAATACTTTACAATATGACCCTAGATATTTACGCGCCTTTTACGTATTCAGTCTCAGGCAGTGACGTAAGTTCAACAAAATTGGAAGAGGACTTGCACGCTGACACAACATAACTAATATCGTGTCATTTCCATTATTAATGGAGTAGGATTTAAATGATTTGTCCGCAGGTTGTATAAGTTCTGTTTTGGCCATGACCCCATCTATGTACCTTCTATAAATTCAACCTGATATTCCTGACGCGCTTTTAATTTTTGTCTGACACTATCTCGTAAGGGAAGAAATTTCTTTATTGTCTCTAGTCGCTCTCGAGCTAATCTATTGGTATATGATTCTCCGATGTTTGCCATTATTGACATAATAATGATTTAATTTACGGCAGCAGAGAGGACGCTGTCTCCAACTTGACACCGATGAGATCTCGTATTTTCCTTCGATGTATCGCGATTAGAAAAACTTATCAGCGATAGGCTGGGTAAGTCAAATAGAGTTTTAACAGGGTTGTCTTACACTTGATATCTGGATTGTTTGGGTTTTTTGCGATTTTTCCAGGATAAGCTTTTTTTGCGAAATGGAGAGTGAACCAATTAGAGCATGTTCGCCCTCTCTGCTGCTACAGGTGTGTGTGTGTGTGTTCGTGTGTGTGTGTGTGGTTGTGTGCGTGTGTGCTTTTGTGTGTGTGTGTTTTTTCTGTGGGTGCGGGTGTATGGGTGTGGGTGGGTGGGTGGAGGTTAAATGTGGATGTGGGTATTTAGATGTGTGTGTGTGTGTGTGTGTGTGTGTGTGTGTGTGCGAGTGAGTGTATGTTTGTTTGTATGTGTGTGCATTGTTAGTTTATGACAACAGTTATCAATATATGTATCTTTGGGGTAAAGGCTTATTTTCCTAAACATACCGGTCTAATAAATCTGTCAACCAAAAACAAATCTTAATTGATCAATACTGACAAGCAATGAATCCAATATGAATGACAAGATGAATTGGAATTAGTGTTTGTGATTTCGATTTTTAACGTAGCTTTAACAATTTTCTAGTCATATCAAACCGATGTCTGCAGTGTGGCAGTTTAAAATGAAGTCTAGCACTGGGGCATCATGCCGCAGACATGTAGCACATAATTCTGACACCAGGCCGACCGGTCCTAACGCTAACCTCGTAATCCTGAGCACCTAGCGATGCAGCTGTTAGTACCGTTTTTGAAGTCTTTGGTATGACTCGGCCGGGTTATCGAACCAACGACCTTCCACAACCGGGGCGGATGCTCTAACAACTAGTCACCGGAGCGGTCGAATTGGGTTTAGAAAATGATCTAGTAATCTTGCCAAGAAAGCTGCATCTAGTATTTAGAAAGTTACGAACAGAAAGTAAGTTCGAATCACAATGGACATTGTAAAACGAAAACATCGATATCACAGGAAATTTGTAATTTTGTGATGTACAACGCAAATGTCACAACAGCCAATATGTGTATGCAAAATAATAATTTAACAAACCGTATAGCACTTACATGTTTGAAAAATGTTGACTAATATATATATATATATATATATATATATATATATATATATATATATATATATATATATATATATATATAAAACTTTTGACCTTCAATAATGATAAATGTTTTATTTACCTCAGTCTTTTTTTTTGGAGTCATTGAAATTTTTTGTGACATTTACTTGTTTGACTTTGTTCTTATTGTAAACGCCACATGTTCAGTGACACTCTCTTGACAGTGATGCTAGACTGACTGATTCATATCCTACAGACAACTTGTTTAAATGACACTTTGTCGGCTGGAATACTTGACTAAGTTTCCTACCTACTCAACACTTGGTCCTAGACATTTTGTTGACAGGAATACTTGGAAACATTATTGAACAGATCACTTGATTAACATGTTCTTTTGAACCTTTTTATGTGTGTCTTTCCAAGTGATATATGAATGTTGAGCACAGTGTCAAATGGACATGTCATGAATTGTGAGTAGTATCAAATAGACATAGCATGAATGGTGAATGGTGAATACAGTGTCAAATGGACACAGCACGAACAGTGAGCAATGTCAAATGGATACATCATAAACCACGAGCAGTAACAAATGGACACAACATGAATGGTGAGTAGTGCCAAATGGACACAACATGAATGTTGAACACAGTATCAGATTGTTGCAGCATGAATTGTGAGCACAGTATCAAATTGACTTAGCACGAATGGTGAGTAGTATACAAATGAATGCAGCATGAATAATGAAAACAGTACCAAATGGACACAGCATGAATGGTGAGCACAGTGACAATGGACACAGCTTGAATGGGTAAACGGTGAGTACAGTGTCAATGGATACATCATAAATGGTGAATGGTGAGTACAGTGTCAATTTACACAGCATGAATGGTGAATGGCAAGTACAGTGTCAATGTACATAGCATGAATGGAGATGTGTCAAATTGAGACATCATGTATGGTGAGCACAGTGTCAAATGGACACATCATTAAAGATCATTAGTGTTAAATGGACACAGCATGAATGATGAGCACAGTGCCAAATGGACACACGATGAATGGGATCATGGTGAGCTCGGTGTAAAATGAAAATAGTATGAATTGTGAATGGCGAGCAAAGCGTCAAATGGACACAGTATAAATGGTGATTGGTGAGCAGTTTCAAATGGACAAGTCATAAATTGTAAATAGTGAGTACAGTGTCAATGGACACATCATAAATTGTGCATGGTGAGCACAGTGTCAAACGGACACATTATGAATAGTGAGCAGTGTCAAATGGACACAGGATAAATAGTACATGATGAGCACAGTGTGAAATGGACACATCATGAAGACAAGCACAGTGTCAAGTACAGTGCGAATGGTTAGCACAGGGTTAAATGGACACATCATTAATGGTGAGCACAATGTCAAATTGATATATCATGAATGATGAGAACAGTGTGAAATGGACAAAGGATGAATGGTGAGTACAGCATCAAATGGACACATCATGAATTATGAATGATGAACAGTGGCAAATGGACACAGGATGGATAGTGCATGGTGAGCACAGTGTGCAAATCCTAACTATATATTCTTCAGAAGTTTTGGCAAGAGAACAAATCAAATGCAGTCAAGTCAGAGCTGCAAATCCTAACTAAATATTCTTCAGACGTTTTGGCAAGAGAACAAAGAAAATGCTCAAAGGAAATACGCTTTGTATAAAATATAATTTTGTTTTTAATATGTAACTTGTAACTTCTGCATTTATACATACATACATACACACATGCATACATACATACATACATACATACATACATACATACATACATATATATATATACACATTTAAAGGTTGTTGACAATCACAATGAATATCAATGGTGAAGTTATGCCAGCTAAATGTTCTTCGGCCAAGAGAAGTAAGACCATGTCTACTTTGATGTAGATAACACTTTTATATCTCAGGTTTGCAAATTTCAGACTGATAGAGGACCTTGACTTTGTAATTTTATATACCACAACACATTTTAAATTACTGACTTTGAATATTGAAGACTGATAAAGGGAAATAACTCTTTAATAAATGAGCAAAACCTGTTATTCAGAAAAGAGACAAGTCAAACACAAAACAGCAGAGAAAACTTTCACTCCTTAGGATGGACAAATAGAGGACACATGAATAAACGAAATGCATGGATATACACTTGGTATTCTGTATCCACTCACTAGGCACCAAGTGTATGAATAAGGTTTCTGAGTGTTGGCTGAGATGATGTTCTCATGGATTGGAGCTACACAGGCCAATACAAGACTAAACTGAGAACAAAACCTCCCAAAAATGCAATCAATTCAAACAATATACAAAACAAGACTGGGACATAATGATGAAGATGAATCATAACTCCAACCTTGAATATTAAGAGAAACACTGAGAAGTTTGTCTGAAACATGCAAGAATGGATATAATCATATGCAGATTGAGTATAATTACCTCCAGAGTCCTTTATTTGGGCAGGATACACCAGTACAAATAATAATAATAATAATAATAATAATAATAATACTAATACTAATATTAATATTAATAATAATAATAATAACAATAATAATAATTATAATAATAATAATAACAATATATTAGTCATATAGCAAGACCTTTTTATAAGTCCTTTATTTTTGTCAGCATACACTAGCATGAATATAATAATAAAACATGTAATACTAATCAATAATAACAATACACGAGTGATATATAAATACTTCATTCAGATTCGTTTATTTGGTGAGGCCACAACAGTATGAATAGTAATATGTATAAACCAATGCTATACCAATACCTTATTTTAAGGCCTTAACTTGGTCAGTTGACATCAGTATACCACCATGAATATAATACTTATAAACTAGTGGTATGTAAATACCTCACTCTAAGGCCTTAACTTGGTCAGTTGATTTCAGTATACCACCATGAATATAATACTTATAAACCAGTGGTATATCTAGATGTTGCATTAATGCATATACTTGGTCAGTTGACACCAGTTTGCCATCATGAATATTATACTTATAAACAAGTGATATATCAAGTCCTCACTCTAAGGTCATAACTTGGTCGGGTGATATCAGTATTCCATCATGAATATATTACTTATAATGCAATGGTATATCAAGACCTGGTTCTGAGGCTTTATATATATATATATATATATATATATATATATATATATATATATATATATATATATATATATATATATATATATATATATAAAGTGCTATAACGTTGTAAAAAATATAGAAGTCAGTTGCCAAGTATGAGATGTACTACTGCCACTTGAATTAGCCTAAAATGCATGGACATTTTGACCAGGATGTTAATCCCTGCCAGATGTAGAGTATGTAATTGGTATCTCCAATAAGTTATCTATCATTCCTAAAATAGTCTAATGGAGAGGTCTGGATCAGAATTAATACGTTTTTTATCTGATATTTAACACAATCTATGATGTGGTCAGATAAATCAAAAAGCTCAGACACCAGGGACTCTATGAGTATGGATATCCCTCAAGTGCTCTTTTATTCTCACTTGGAATTCCTTTTAGTCTCACCTTTACATGGTGTACCACTTATAGTGATGTTGAGTAAATGGATAGCATTCTGTGGTACAGTGTCCTCATAGTTTGGATTATATCTGAGGTTAGTAAATGAACTTCTTAAGATTTTAAATGTATCCATTGTACTGCAGAGATTACAATTAATGGTCTCGCAATCTAATACTTTGTTTGCTAAAGTTATTCCAGTACGGCCAGGGTCTATTGCAGGGAATTGGATAATTTCATACTTCTTTTTACATAATACTTAGAGGTTGTTATTTCACGCTTTCATATCTAAATAGCAGACACAGGAAATAAAGAAAGGAATCCACACGAGATGAACTACTAATATCGCAGCATTTGTTCCGCTCTCTACATTAATTTCATTACGCATACTTTGAATATAGTCTAAGGTAGTATAGTGCATTCGTGGTGTCTGACGTTGTCAACACACAAAATGCTAAAACTTTATATGTGGTATAGGTATCAGACAACTATTTTACAGCCAGGGAACCAGCCTACTGGTGTGTGGAACACGACATAGAAACCTATACAATCTGGAGATATGCCACTGGCTAATAAATAAATCGGTTCAGTTTTATTCGATTATCCATTTCAGAAACTTAAGTCGATGTACAATATTTAGTTTTATTTGATTTCTTATACTTTATTCCCTAAGGACAAAATAACGTATGAACTCTTGGTGAGAGACTACATGAGTATGTGCAAAACAGGCAGCCACCCTGCATAACAGCACGAGATTCAATAACTTGTTTTGAAGCACCTGTTATTCAAGGCTTTAAAAAATTGCCTGACTCCAATGAATGAAGTTTCTATTTTTTTGATATATTAACATTAAGTTCTATGGGAGATGAATCAAATATAGTCTCATTATTTAATCTTGCCGCATAAACTCAAAATAACTGCAAGCAAGGAATTAAAAAAGATAAATAAAATAAATGATATTGCTGACTATATAATCATGGTTAAGATACAACTAATGATATAAACATGAATATGAAGTGTCAAGTGAATTCAGTTGCATGCTTTGGACAGCCATGCTGTAATACTATATTATTGCTCAAACACACCTCTTAAGAAAAGAAAAAAACGAGCTTAAAACACAAGTCTTAAAAAATACTGAGAAAACGTACAACTAATGAAATCTTTAAATCTACATAATGTACTATTTCATAGCAAACAATTATATTTTCTTCAGTTAATGCACCACCATTATTCATTATTTCCATCAACAGTCAACTTTATAACTGTCTTGTGTATTTACAAAGTCAACATTATACATGTATTGTTTCTATATAGACAACACAATAATTGTCTTGTGTATTTCCATAGTCAACACACTGTCTTGTGTATTTCCATAATCAACATACAAACTGTCTTCTGTATTTCCAAGGTCAACACTATACATGTCCCATGTTTCTCCACATTCAATACCTATTTTTTGTTTGTCCATAGTCAACATCATAACTGTCTTGTGTTTTTCCCTGAAAGTCAACATAATAACTGTTTTGTGTTTCTCCATAGTCAGCACTAATTGTATTGTGTTCATCCACAGTTAACACTATAACTGTCTTGTATTTCTCCATAGTAAACACTGTATATATATTGTGCTTCCCAGCCTATAATTATGTTGTGCTGCACCACAGCCATCACTTGTTTTTAGTTTCACCATAACAATGTTGTCAGATGTTTCCACCCTCAGAAATAATTTGTCCCATAAAGTAATGAGCTGATTCATGACATGGAATGACGTGTCCTGGGGATGTTTCTGCTGGTACATAGGATCTATTCAAGCATTCATTCCTCCTCCACAAGGGAAGTAGCCTTTGATTGGACAATGCTGAAAAAGCATACAGTTTTTGTCTTAAGCTTTAAAAATTCCATGAGCTGAATGAATTAATCAGGAAAATAGTAAGCTGATTATACATGTCATGAACTTTTGTACAGTGCAATTTACAAGTGTGAAATAAAAGTCAAGTCCATACACTTTTATGACATGTGAAAAAGATATATTTTTTTATATGTAATGTTCCATGTCATAATGCAATAACAGTTACTTTAAACTATTACAAAATGCGCTCTCAACATATATTCGTTCAATTTTCTTACATATGTACCATTCGGCAAAATGTCCAATGTCACATATATCTAAGTAATAGGGGTTATAAAAACATACAGATCACTGGAAAAGCCCCTATGGTCAAGAAGGTACAGTTGTTTATATTCTATAGGGGAGATGCTGATGTCCCCGTCAGAAAGAACTTTACATTCATTTCTATATGGCAATGATGTGAAAAACACTGTGATGTAATTGTGATGTTTGCATGATACTGTGATGTAATTGGTATGTGCAGATGATACTGTGATGTAATTGGTATGTGTACATGATACTGTGATGTAATTGGTATGTGTACATAATACTGTGATGTAATTGGTATGTGCAGATGATAATGTGATGTAATTGGTATGTGCAGATGATACTGTGATGTAATTGGTATGTGTACATGATACTGTGATGTAATTGGTATGTGTACATGATACTGTGATGTAATTGGTATGTGTACATGATACTGTGATGTAATTGGTATGTGTACATGATACTGTGATGTAATTGGTATGTGTACATGATACTGTGATGTAATTGGTATGTGTACATGATATGATGACACTATTTAAATCAAGACTGAGATTATTTTGAAAATCATGTGACTAATCTCCAACCTGATATTATTTGTCATGAATTGCACACTACATATTGGCATCCACCTGTTCCAATGTACCATTAGGTATCCCGATAACTGTAATACCTACACTTCATAGAAACCAGAAGGGTGGGTTTAGCTAAAACCAAATTTGTAACTACATTTATGAGGATGAGTTACATGTATGTTCTGCCATCATATCATACACACAATATTTTGACTTTGTACCTGTTGCATCTCCATTATCATCTGTTGTAGCTACCAAGCTTGATATATGGAGATCACCTGACTCCTTTGCTTTGCCAACTCTGGGCTGTATACCTGTCTGCCAATTACAGATTCAATGTCATGAAGTACCGCATCAATATTGTTCCAGTAATCCTCAAATTCTTTTCGGCTAATTTTTCCATCTGCGGAATGACCACTGATATGATTTCTATATGAACGAATTCGTTCCACACTAGCTCCTAGAGAACTGTCCCTTGGTTGATTTTGTGGATCATTTCCCCATCCTGTCATGGGAGCAGGAACTGTGCTGACATTTCTGATCAGAGTATATAGCAACGAAAGGTCGAACTGGTCCACCGTTCCTGTTTTATGTCCCTGAGGATCTGGGAAAACCAGCTGAACTTGATCTGAGTTAAGAAGAGGTCTACCCTGCTTCCTGGTCAATGTGACTTTATTGGCCAATAAAGCTTGGTAGATGTCTTTGTATGGCACAGGAAAGTTGCTAAGGAGAATTTCTCTCATGGCATTTCCACAAACAGTTACTAAAGCAACACAGAGTCGAGCATGATTCATGTGTTCCGGTGTTATGGGTGCATCAGGATCGTGCTCCTAAATGAAATGGAGGACCACTGTTATTATTTACATCGATGACCTCCATGATTTAACATGCAGTAATGAATAACATTACAGGCTGATGCCAGTAATGTAAACATCGTGAAGAAAAGTTTTGTACTTTTTTTATTCTGACAGAAGAAAAGAACATGTTTTTCATTTGACCACATGTTAAGGAAAACCAATAAATAAAACAAGTTTAATGACAATCTGATTTTGACTCAGGAGTGGCAAAAATTCAGTGAATTAGTCGCCATATCGCTTCTTTAATATGCATGGAATGCCACCATTATCTAAATCTTCTGAGATTGCCATTGGATATGCTTAAATTCCAAGTTGTGATCAGTCGTATAAAATGCAATGGCAAAATAGTTAGCCAATAACATTCAATATCACCTCATTAATCTCCCATTCTCTCTCTCTCTCTTATACCATATATTGACATCATTAGCCTGCTTTAATAGATTGATGAAAGTAGTGGAATGTCAACAGTGGAACACAAAGATGATGAACGCAGAGCCATACTACAAGCTAACAAGGCTTTATAGCCAGACAAACTAAAACTGATGTGAAAAATATACATAAAATAAAGTATGCTAAATAACAAATAATAAAAGTACATCCATGCCACTGATTAGTAAAAATATATAATGCATACATGTAAAAACAAAACACACGTGATTAAATTGTCACATTAAACAGGTTTGGATTTGTGTTGGTTAATTAAAAGAATTTATCTTAAGACAACACAATGCACATTTTCCATTTACTCTGGCATCTGACTATGGCTGTTATGTTTTTCAATGATGTTGCATTATGTCAGGTACTGGACTAGATTTATCGGTATATTCTCTTTTTGGAACTGCTATTATACAGTGTTATTTGGTGGGATATCGAGTGACTTATCTAATCCATGGACTTGTATTCCTAACCAGATAACAGAACAGAGGTGTTAGTTTGTGGGATATAATGACCAATTTTTGCTCATAGACTTGCATATCCAACCAGATAACATTATGGTAGAACAGAAGTCTCAGAGAAAGTCAATACTAACATATTATTTTCCCTTCCGTAATGGTTGAAAACAATTTACCTCATCTGTAAACCACATCTGAAACATGCGAGCTTCAGGGACACCATGGGATGGTGGACTCTGTACATGCAGTGCATATTGTAGGTTCTGGCCAAGGTAAGAGATAATCTTGGAGAGATTCAATGTAACGAACTTTCTAACTCTGCTGCAAAGCTTTGCGTCAGGAGTCCTGACTTCATCAATCACCATTCTCGTTATTCTTGCACATATCACATGGTTCCTGTAGCTTAGAGTCAATCTATGGAACAGGTCAAGATCAAACACACAACTGCCACAAAAAATGAGACTTTTGGAGGTTTCTTTATTCTGGGCGACTGGCCAGTGAGCTACACAGGCAGCAAGAAGTCTATGGAAGATGGGAGGTGGCAAAAACTTTCCCGTAAACTCACAGCTCAGGTCTAACGTGCACACAATCCCGGGATCTTGATTTGGGGAGGTAACTTCTCTCGGAGATTTTTGACGAAGCATACAAGGTGTTAGGAAGTAGTTCTCCACCTAGCAATAGTATATATATATATATATATATATATATATATATATATATATATATATATATATATATATATATATATATATATATATATAGGCACACATACAGAAATAAGGTTAGCACAAGTCAAAAATGCTCTGGCCTAGACTTAAAAAGAGGATTATACCAAAGCATGCAAGTGAAACAGAATTTGGCTTTTCTAGATATTTGTTTTTCTAGATATTTAATTAATCTCAGTTTAAATGTACGTGCATAGTTATTTGAATGAAATCCTCCCCAAAATAAATTCTGAAATATAACCTTGATTTGTTTCATACACTAAAATATGTCATCAGTACTGCCATATACATCTTTTTAAGAGTAATGATGTAGCATAAATAGTCTTCTGGTGAAAACATCCTTTTCCATTCAACACCTTTGTCACTAAGTAAGAGCCTCTGCTATCTGATGATTTACTATCCAGTTTAGCGTGTTAACTCTACACCAGCAAGACACATATGTAAGTTTGTAGTCTAACAAAATAGGTCCCAACATTTGATCCATTCATGTACACAGTTATGTTGAGTTGGGGAAAGTCAGTCTATGTCTTGATTGTTTGGGGTTTTATTTGTACTAGATAAAAGTCTTGGAGAAACTGTGGTAATACGTTTTTAAAATCGTTTTAAAAAGGGTTGCCACAACTAATTGGAACACTCCCTTTGTCAAATCTTCAGTTTCAGTGCTGTGTAGGTTTCTGAGTATGTGGAATAGTAGCAATAAAAAGATTTTGTTAAGATGGTTACTGTGTGACCATTTTAGATATGATATTGGCATTAATTTAATTTCAGACTGACCGGACATGATTAAAAGTACTTTAGTGAAAACTGCATGTTGCTATGACTTTCCATTCAGGTGGATTAGCGAAGAACGCCTTTGAAGATGACTGACATGAAACTCTATTAAATCGTCTTGTGCAAAATCCATATTAACAGGATAGATTCATAAAAAGGAGTATAATTGAACTAGTTTTATATTTCGGGGGAGGGACAAATGTTTTTAATGATGCAGTGCTTACCTGTTGATATTGAATAGCATCAAGCTGACCATTCCAGGATGGAAATTATCCTGTTCCATACGATGAGAATTTGTATTCCCAAACAATGAGTTTCTAGAAGATTATTGAAGCCTATCATGTGACCTAACACGTCATGATGTCATTATATTTTTATTTAAGGACAAAGCAAAAGCATTTTAGTTTAAGGACAAAGAATTGTTATTGCATAATACAAACTAGTTTTGTCCCCTAGTCCCTCTACTTTTTAGTATCAGCACTACAGCTAAGGCTTGATAATGTGCAGCTGAATTAACCTGTGTGGTAAAAAGGTGATGACCCCTTCCGAAAAGAACTGGAAAAGATAAAGCAAATAATCAACCTTATGGCTGGAATGCCGATTACTGTTTGCGGGTATTCACTTGGGTAGCTTTTGGGACCTTAAAAATACCGCTGTTTTCGTGCGCCAAGAATGAAAATAGAACAAAGAGGCGGTAGCACGAGAATGCCAAAAGGTGCATTTCTTTACATACTCTTATGACAATTCAGTTCAGTGAAGTAGCAATAGCATGTACCTCATGGAATTTAATCCTCATAAAATAAATGTTCCACTAGGTAAGGGACATTGACGTCATTATTATCATTATCAATATTATTATTATTATTATTATTATTATTGTTGTTGTTGTTGTTTGTATGTGCACGTTACGATAAAATCATAGCTATGGGTATATGTTCTTTCTCAAATCTGAGTTAACCTGTGACATGAGCATGGATTTCTGAAATCGTCTTGCTATGGTTCCACATCTAGAGTCATAACATTGAATTTCACAGAAACAGTGTTCATAAACACGGACCATTAAATGCATTAAAACTTCATAAAGATGGACCTCATTCATGATTCCCATAATCTAAACTTAAATAGAAAATCTGATAAAAATGTCATCTTTATAGTATTCATCAGGTCCATCCATTACCAAGTCCTCTTATTAATATGTGTGGATGTCACTCATAAATCCACTGAGGTCTTCATGATATTAGCATATCAACTAAATTGGATAATTGTGCCCTTTAGAGTGTTCTGAATTTCAGCCTATACACTGCAGGAATGCCATATTAATAAGCATGAATTTTTTTTGTAAATTCTGATCATAAATGAAGTCTCGACTACATCCATAATCATGTGTTGATATATAGATTGATGGATGCCTGATGAAACCTACTGCACACTGAAAAAATGACCATACTATAAGCTTGCGTGGCTTCTGACCAGCTGAGTTCAAATAATGGGGAAAATTTACATCTCTCCTTGAAAAGAAGGATGGGAATTTATGGGATATAAGAGAAGTGTTTGCAAATAGTATGTATGTATGAAAATAAAATTGTATCGTGCAATTTTAGCTTTAGCTCATTCATTTTTAAATTTGTTTACATTAATTTTCAACAAATTAAAAAAAAAATGTTTGGGATGCCTATTTATTCAAGCTCATGTTTAAACTTTGTGTGTATGTGAGTGTGGCTTGGATTTTTTACGTACCTTTACACGTAACGTAGCTTTAAAAATCTTTCAGTCGCTGCAGTGTCTGCAGTTTGATATCTTAAAGTTTTGTCTAGCACTGGGCCATCATGCCGCAGACATGTAGCATGATGTCCCACCCAGTCACAGTATCCTGATACCAGGCCGACCAGTCCTAATAATATCCTCTTATTGCTGAGCGCCTGCGAGGCAGCTGTTGGTACCATTTGATATGACTCGGTCGGGGATCGAACCCAGTGTTTATTATTATACATTTAACATTTAAAATGGGCTAAGTAGTAGTTAAGGCATCAACTCAGATCAGGTGGTTTGCAAGATAGAACCATAGCACAGGTCATACCAATTACTTATACAAGTGGTGGTGGCATCAGCCTCACTTGGCGCTCAGCATTAAGAGGTTAGTGTTAAGACTGGTCGGCCTGGTGTCAGGATAATGTGACTGGGTGGGACATGCTGCTTCATGTCTGTAACATGATCTACCAGTTCTAGCTATCACTATAAACTTCTACACTATAGACATTGTAGCAATATGACTACAAATATTAAAGCTACATCAAAAATCCAAATCTCACACATAAAATGTAAAGTTGAAATAACCTTCTCGCCAGTCTCAGTGAATGACCTTGGCCTGGCAATTATATTTAACTGTTCCATTAACAACAAGATGTGATCTCGGTTTGCATGTAGTTCTGGATTATTCTCCTTTGTCCAGACAGCATCTGTGAAAGCAACAAAACTTTAGATTATCTGGAAAAAATTTATAACGAAATGGGTTCTAAGATACCGATTAAACATTTTTTATTTATTCACATGGATTTGGAAGTGTAATTGGTATTATAATTTCATGACGAATATTCATTCCATTAAGTCCTTAAACGTGCAGAATCTACAGTTGTTGTAGCTAAGGTCATTATCCTAGATATAAACACATTTAATTCCAGATTAAGGCTGAGGTTTTTCACAACAGGTTATAGCCCAATGAAGGAAATAATATATGTCATATATAGTCGACTGAGTGAATTCTTGTAAATATGTAACATATAGTCCATATAATGAATTCATGTAAATATGCCCCATATAGTCCATTAAATGAATTAATGAAAATGTCCCTTATAGTCCAGTGAATGAATTCATGAAAATATGTCCCATATAGTCCAGTGAAAGAATTCATGAAAATATGTCCCATATAGTCCAGTGACTGAATTCATGAAAATATGTAACATATAGTCCAGTGAATGAATTCTTGTAAATATGTAACATATAGTCCATATAATGAATGTTTGTAAATATATAACATATAGTCCAGTGAATGAATTCATGAAATTATGTCCCATATAGTCCAGTGAATGAATGCATGTAACGTCCGATATAGTCCATTGAATGAATTCATGTAAACATATAACATATAATCCATTAAATGAATTCATGAAAACATATCATATATAGTCCATTGAATGAATTCATGAAAACATGCCACATATAGTCTCATTGAATGAAGTCGTACAAACATATCCTAGCATTGAAGCAGAATAGCATATATTAAACACAACATTTACACCCACAATTTCCTTTTAACTTCTATTCCTTGTTTATTTCAAATCTGATTTCATTAAATAAATTATGATCATTTATTATTACTCTCATGAGCCTTTGGAGAGGTAGAAGCAAAGACTATGATAACATACTGGATATCAAGTTTCATGTGGCTAATATCGACTTTACTAACAATAGAAAAGTTATAACTTCTTGGCCTCAGAAAGACATGCTATTTTGGCTTAAATCTGTTATAAAGGTCAGTTTTTAAAAAGAAACCTATCAGATGAGATTTAAATCAATGCATATTATGTCAATTGTATTTCATCAGAGATAGTGCCAGATTGCGATAGAGTGATATTGAATAGCATCAAAATTGGGAGTAGGGGTAGAAAATAAAAGATCTTTGTTGTATATTTGCAAAAGGTAAATTTCATGTCTCTCATTCTTCCTGTTTAACACTGCTGGAGCTCTGGTGAAATCAAAATTCCCAAAAGATGCCTCATAATTGTAACAGCGTTAACGTGCTGACTGTTTCTGAGCTTAATCTGTTCCACATCAGTGTAAGAATATTATCATGTGCTGACGGCCCCCTTTCACTTGCACCTCTCTGCAGGTGTATATGCATAGCTAGTTCATGCACCTTGAACAAGTTGGGAAACATATTTTTTACTGTTATGTGCAATTTTCCACAGCTCACATATATTGTCTCTTGGATATATATGTCCCCAAATACGATTTTTTCCACTGAATGAATTCATTCAATGAATTCATTTATTAAGATGTCACAGCACACGACATTCAAAATTTGATTTTTACTGGATCGCACCTTTAAGTAGATCTCAGAGAATCAAAAACAAAGTTGGCATTTGCCAATGTATTATATGCATAATCGACTTCAAAAGAGCGACACCTTTACTAAAATAGCCGCTTGTGAATGCCCATATAAGTTTCACCAGGTGACATTGAACTCTTCGGCATGAAAAGTCTTTTAGGAAAAGCAGGAGAATGTCACCCTGATCCCATTTACCCAGTTAAATCAATCCCAATCAGTGAACAGTTTTTCTGGAATGCTATAAGGGTGAAGCACACATGCACATAAGAAAATGGTATTAGGTTAGTTCCTTGTAGACTGAGTGGATCGATCTAATTTGATGAACACATGCAAATAAAGAATGATCATCTCGTCTTCCATTTTGGACAAAGGTTAAAGGCTGATTTGGATGAACACCAAATGGTGAATAGATCGTTACGCTGTCAGTCAATGTCTGAATGGAAAGATGTGTTTTGTAGTATATTGAAATGTGGATTCTGATGATGACCACACCACTTAAGAAAATCCCAAACATGATTCATGAACTTGGTTTCCCCTCGCTGTCTAAGATAAATGACAACAGTTGAGTTATGGAAAGAGTCACAATGACCTTTCTAAATTGTATATCCTTCCAAATTTAAAATGCATTCACTATAGTTTTGTCTTGAAGAGGTATGCATGTATGATGCACTCTTGATGGGAACATAGAAACATGAGATCATCTGGTCCACACTAAGATGCATGTAAAGTTGTTACTATGGCTATTGATTGTACATGATCTGTGCACCCCACTCAGTTATGCTGCCATCTCTGCAGAATGTTATTACTCATAGCTTATACTGAATATAGATGTAGTGGTTTCGTGAATAAACGGTCTGAAACAATATCTGTGTTCGCACTGAGCAGACCAAAAAATAAAGAATTATTACCAGGCTTAAATTTGTCTCTTCCATTGGATGGAAGGCAGCACTAATACAATTTTCAATGTTATTATTTGCAGGAAGGTTGCTGGGACACACCAAAACCTATCCCTCTCTACCAAAACATTTTCCTCAGTTGCTTTGAGAACTGGGATGTCACTGTGGAGTACATTTTGGAGGAGTGTTTCTCCTTTTAACATAACATTGGCAGGCCCATCCGTATTCTATAGTTCCTCATGGGAAACAAAGATGGCGGCATGGGTCATTTTCCTTGTACAATATTTGCCTCTTTACTGTCCTTTGCTGAACTCCTGTATGTGGCTCTGGAAAATAGTTCATTGCTCTTCGTTTCCTAATATATTAATCATTCACTGAAAGAGTTCAAGTAATATAAACATTGTTGCATGTACCAGTAGTGTTTATGCCCAACATTTGATTCAAATGAACCTCATAAGCTTACAATATATAGATAAAAAAGAAACATTGCTACGGTACAAAGTGAAGTGTATCTAGCAGGTCACCAACAATGATTGATGACAAGCAGGCAAGAATGCAGGCATCATGAAAATAAAATATCAGAGAAGACAATAAAAGTACTGTTCTAAATAAATTTCAAATTTAGGTGAAATCACTGCTTGACACATAAGATTTAACAAGACAATCCTTTATGGAAAGACATTTCCTGGTTTTGAGCAAAGACCAGGTTGTCCTAGGATCCTCAAATATCTCAGGACTTAAACTACTTAATGCATGGTTATATGAGATGACTTTAAGCCGAAAAGAGACATTCCAGCAGGAATTTAAAACTTATCTTTAGCACTTCAGAATATAAAAGAAGGCAGGCCATGCAGGACAAACTTCTTTCATTTTCTTAAGTTGTAGTTTGCAATGAAACATCTCTCTGCTGATGGCTATAAGCTTCAAGGATTCACAATTATTCTTTGGTGGAATATTTGTTATGACTGACACCTCACAAGCAAATATTATTAAATAGTGAATCTTGAGCCACATATTGAAGAAATCTACAAACAAAGAGGCCCTTGAAGGGTAAGATGCTCTGTTAGGTGAAGGGAATTGTCAGGAATTCGAAAAAGACCTTTTTATCCTTGGAAATACTAAGTGTTGAAACCATCTCTAATACTCCAAAGCTGTAGCATGATGCTCAACACTGACTGCTCCTGTGGCCATATTGAACATTATGTTTGCACCCTTTTTATTTATGATAAATGAGATAGTGTAAGAAGTCCTTTGATGAAAACCTTGCATCAATATTATATGAGCAGTCATAGCAAGATTTACAAGATAGTGATCATTTCTACTTAGGACCGGATAGGTACCATACGAAAGGTTATCGATAACCTCCTCATGTAGACACAGGCATCGAGGTAGGAGAGGTAGTGACATTTTCAAGATGGCTACTATGATAGCTAAATGGGTTGGTCATTATCATTTAGTACTAAAAAGGCTCCATAAGGACCTTCCTTATTTAAAACTGAAGTCAAAATGATTTTCCACCGAAGAGGATTAGCGATATGATTTTCAAGATGGCTGTTCTGGTTACCATAATGGCATCAGACTGGCTCCATTTTAATCCAGGACCAACATGACATTACTAGAAGTCTCTTAGCAAAACCCCAATGTTGATATGTCCGTATAGTCAGGAGAAGCAGCAATAACAATGCATTGAAGATGGCGATTGTGGTTACCATATTAAACATCAGGTCAGCACCTTTTTAATATATGATCAACTAGACATCATACAAAAGTATTTTAGTGGAAACTAACTGTCATCATGATTTTCCATTGAAATCTGTATTTAGAACCAACTTGGCATCATACTATGTTTGAGTGAAAATGTCGGGTCAATATCACCATCCATTTAGGCGAACTCACGATAAAAGGTGTTGTCAAGGTCGCTACTGTATCAGGCATACTGGATTTGTGAGTGACATCTCTTTCATCATTCAAATTTCAAAATCAGTATGTGATACTTCCTTCAAAAATCATATTAAAGGTTTTGAAACAAAACTTGCAAACCCGCCTGAGATGTTTCATTTACAAAACATTTCAGTTAATTATTTTCATAATAACATGTTTGCTGCCAATTTGTTAGTACGATCAGAATGTTATCTGGTTGGAGTCGAGTAAAAGTTGCAGGTGATCCAAGAATAACGATAGAGTTGCAATCCATGTAGATGGGTTGAACAGTTTAACTAATGAAAATTAAGAAGGAAGCTTTCTGAGACACATGAGATGTGAATTATAATGTACAAGATGTTTAAGAATCCATTACTAGCCAGTCTCCTAATATCTCCAATCATAGCATAGATCATTAATGTACACTAAGTAGCCATAGTAACAACTTTACATGCATCTAAGCGTGGACCAGATCATCCCCACTGTTGAACAGGTCATGATTTTATTCTGAGAATCAGGACATCCCCACACTTGCCAGAATATGCAAGTATATCCCAAAACATGCTGGAATATTACAAGACATAATATGCTTTCCCAAAATTAACATGAGTTGTCTTGGATTGTTGTGTCCTAAGGTTGCCCCATTCCAGTACTATCCAGGATTGTCTTCATGTTTGAGCCTGACGCAGACTAGGAAAAATCCAAAGATGACCATACTAGGTCATTGGTTACATAGCTTTACTTATACAAGTGACTTTCAAGGCACTAGTATCCAAGGACTCTCGTTCATGTAAATTATTTATTAGTTAAATGTGACAAAAGGACTAAGAGCAAATGTTACGCGAGTTAGTGCGCTGCAAGCAGATGTCCAAAGTAATCATGACACGCTTAATTATGACATACAAATGGGGGTGAAGGGATCTAAGGTGTATATGATTCCTACAAACCCTTTAAATCTGATTTCTAAGACTTTATTACTGTTATAAGTACACCATCTTGGGACTAACAATGATATGCAGCTTCTATACAAATCAGGCTCTGCAAGACCAAAAGCATATTTTCCTTTGTATGAAGTCATTATGTTGCAAGCTTATTCTTTTTTATGTAGTCCATTGTGACAGATTAGGTTAAGTCTATGTCTTCATGACATATCTGGTATACTTCAGTTCATTGTGACAGACTGTAATACTCTAATCTTTTTTGACATATTTTGTATACTCTAGTCATTTTGGGACATATTTTTATATTCTAGTCCATTGTCACAGATTGTTATACTTAAGCCCATTGTAACAGAGTGGTATAATCTAGTCCTTTGTGACAAATTTGCTATACTATAATCCTTTGAGATCAATCTGGTATACTATAATCCTTATTGACATATTTGGTATGATCTAATCCATTGTGACTGATTGGTTATTCTCTAGTATTTTCTGTCAAATCATGTATACACAAGTTCTTTGTAATACATTCTGTATAATCTAATCAGTTTTGATATATTTGGTATATTATAGTCACTGTTCCAGCATGAATTATCTTCTGGTATGTTGCTAATCTGACTTGCTTATGCATATCTTAGCAATTACCTTCTCTTTGGCCTTTACACATAGAGTCAGGTCTCTGATAAAATATGTAATATGTTTCCCATATTATGAAAGGTGCCAGCAGAATAATATATTATATTGCTAGATCCAAACTACACATCATTTTGTTGAAATATTTCTTCAGTTAAATCTACAATCACAATCTATTCTAGTATTGTGTGTTTCACATAGATCTACAATAACAATGTGGTCTAGTATTTTGTGTTCCACATAATGTTCCTTTCTCAACCTATCTTTGCAAGTTTAACTCATTTACTTTTTAAGTCCAGGCTCAAATTGTGATCTTGGTCACAGTAATATTATTTTCAAAATTACAAAAGTGCTTCTAAAAGTACTTTTGTCAAACACCATTCAATATGGGGCAAGGGATCTGGCTGTACATGTACACGGTTTCCATGTATCCTATTATATCCTTAGCTAGACAAGACATTTTCTTGGCTATAGAAACATTCTCCATGCTTTCTTAAGTTTCCAGCCTTATGTAATTTAAGCAGTCAACAGTACCTATGTGCAATCCTACCGCAGTTTTCTCTCTTGCCTCAAGCTATACTGTATGCAGTTACAGTGTTAATTTTGGTGTGCAGATATCGACAATAAATCTGATACATAATACGATGACATATGTACTTTTGATACTGTTTGGTTGCACTCCTTAAAATGCAATCACATTCCAGTTTTTTATCAGTGCAGGTGAAATGAGATACAATACATTGATCATAAAAGAAACAAATACCTCAAATGATAAGAATGATTCAAAAAACATAGTTCCGATGAATCTAGTTTGTTCATTATCCAGTTACATTATATGAAATGCACTTCAGGAACCAATTCGTATGCGTATCAGAAAATTAGTTCCAAAATATAAAGGAAGCGATTAAACGATCAGTACAAATAAAAACAATTTAACTATTTGATTTGTATCACATTGACCTAGTATTATTATCGGTGAGGTAATCCTGATAAATGCGTGTTTAAATTGCGCTGTCTGTTTGTTAGGTTTATTTTTAATTTTTTAATTTCATTACCTCCTAATGTAATGTAGCATATACATTGGACTTAACCATGTCCAAAATCAAGTTTATGGTGATACAACAGAAGGCTGTTGTCACATTAATATTAAACAGATGCTCACATTGACATCAACACTTTCAATGCTGGACTTAATTTAGACTCCCACTAAAGTTTATTCCAAAATTTAAATTATTATGATCTGTGTCAGATCTGTAATTCTATAATTGTTTTAGGATTTAATTTGGAATAATGTAAGCTGTTGCTTTCATTTTCACATTGTATTTTAGGGAAATAAATTATTGTTGAATCTTACAAAGCTTGTTGGGTTTCAATCTTTTCTGTTACTTATTTGACGAGCATAAATTCGTAATAGTATTGTGTTTATTATAAAGAAATGGATGAAAAATATGAAAGGATATATCCATGAACAACTTTGTTGCTGAAGGAGATAAGGAAATACATATTCTAAAAACTGGAAACAAGGTAATAAATGTACTAACCGACAAGTTCTAAAGTAAGAATTCCTTTCTCTTTGAAGTCAGACCATTTTTGTGTGACAGTACTGTCAGACAGACCGCCACTGGCAGCAGAGCATTCTGGCTGGACAGGGTGAGCATTGATGAGGGACTTCAGGGCATCAATTAAAAAATTTGGGTCCAATACAATATTATCTCTCAATACTTCAATGCTGAAAAGTAACAAGATTTCAAAAGGACTTAAAGATAAATAATGACTTTTCTTCCGTAAAATCTAAAGTTCATGCTTACATCACTAAATTACTTGAGTTACAAAATAGTCAAAAATTCAATTGCTTTTACAACATTGCAAACAAATAATTAAAACAAAACAACAAAAACACATATAAATAAAAAATAAATTAATTTGATAGGTACTTCGAAATAGTAAATACAACAAGAGTTCCATAAATGGTACATAATACACCTGCAGTGATTGGTATTCCCTAAACAACTCTGTGAAGACACCAGTTTATTCTTTGTCAACGACCTTAACCTTTAACCTCGAAGCTGATAGGCTTCTTCGTTACTACAAAGTCAGCCACAAGGTTGGGTATATGATGCAGAACTAATGCCATTGCTTAGAAACTATTCACATTATTTAAATCATCGTAACCTTTAACTTTGACTTTTTGACACTGAAATCAATGGCTTCTTCTTCATGCGAATAGCAAGTCGTCACTAAGGTTGTGTTTATGTAACTTTGGCAAACTCAAATTATTGTGCAGAAATCATTTTCCTTCTTTCAATTAAAACGAATTTGATTTTTGATTTGTCTGACCACCAAAATGTTAAAATTTGTCCTACCCATGTTCAAGTCAGCCACAAGGTTTTGTAACTGTAAATGTTATCTTATTATACAGAAACTACTACTCTTCTCTCAATCAGTGACTTTGACCATTGACTCTGTGTGCCCACAAATCAATATATATATATATATATATATATATATATATATATATATATATATATATATATATATATACACACATATGAATTATATCTCACCCAACCCAAGCGCATGCGATCCATGTAATTTGTTAACTTTTTTTGGTGTGATATTTAAGTAATTTTAAGGCAGCCTTGTTTGTTAATTCAGCCATTGATCTTGACTTTTGAGCGTTTCTCCTCAATAGAGTTGCTACATTCTCTATTATTAATGCTGGCATCATGTATGTTCTTTCCTTGACCATACAGACAGGATGACTTTCTCTGGATAAAATGGACAAGTCATGTATACATTGAACACTGTCTACTGAATCTCATACTTATACCAGCGGACTAGAGTATCATGCATAACTTAAAGCATTTTATAACCTCTATCTAAAAGTATATACAGGATATGAATCAGCAGTTCATCTGTGCAATCAGCCATGGGCCCAATCCATGAACTCACAGGTAGGAAACTATAGAAACCATATAGCCCCAGCTAAAGGTACTACTATGAGTTAGTGGTTAAGGCATGGAACCGTGGCCAAAATGTTGAGCAGGATTCTCAAAAGATGATCAACTATTTTAGGAGGAAAAGGAATTGTTTCATATTTTTAAGTGTGTGTGATTTGGACTTTTTATGTAGCTTTAAGAATCTGAAAATTATCGCTACGTTGTTTACAGTGTGTCATTTTATCGTGATGTCTAGCACTGGGCGTTGTGCTGCAGATATGTGGTAAGTATGTCCGACCAATTCACATTATCTGACATCATGCTGACCAGTCCTAACAACTAATCTCTTAATGCTGAGAGCCAAGCAAGACAGCTGCTAGCATATTTTTATATTTTTTGTATGATTTGGGAGGGGTTCAAACCTGTATCCTGCCACACCCAAGGAAGAAGCTCATAACGCATTAGCCACTGCAGTGGTGATTTTCCCTAAATCAAGGCTAAAACACAACTTAAACATTTAATGACACTTTATGTAGGAAATATTATATAAAGCACAAATTATGTAGACACCTACCAACCAATGGTCATCTAGAGATGACATATACCTGTCCCGCTTTCACCAGTATGTAATGACTCTTACCAAAATAACATTATAGTACTCACTCTAAATGTTTTATACTAATCTTATGACACTATGTATAAGCTATTATTGTTAGACAATGTTTTTATGGTAGAATAAAACAAGACAATCAGTCAGTCTGATATTGATGGTCTGCTTACCTAACACATGACATGTAAGGATGTAAAGTAAATCCACACAGGTAGTAAAAGTGTAAAGAGGAAAATTATAAGCCGAATCACTTGCTTGACACACTGTCTATTAGGACTATCAAAATATGTGTTTCCGCTTCATACCAAAAAAGGAACTGGCTTGTTCAGTCAGAATAAGTTTTTATTTTACTCGTGTTCCTCAAAGAGGCACGGTGATTAGCAAACTGGAGTTTCAACAGAATGGATGTGAATTTGAATCCTATCATTGGCTCCGATTGTGTCGGCAAACATAGTGTTTGCTTGGGCATGGCAATTCGCTCCAATTGCATGAGAAGCTAAATAAACTATTTTTGTTCCAGTGTCACAGCAACATAGAAACACCAAAGCCAAGTCAATCAATTTCCTCCATCCATTAACTGAAAGTAAACCATTGTTGCATAGTTGATTGTATTCGATTGAAAAACAACCCATGACACTATTACTCACCAAAAAGATGTTATACAAAATTGCATCTGTACTATCTATAAAATCGCTAAAATAATATGCTGTAACCTGATCTGTCTTGCTGTAAATCTGAACAGACTTCGACTAACAGACAGCAAAGTAAAAAGATAGTTTCTGAATCAAGCTTTCTATTCCATATCCAGTAGGTAGCGCATATAGTGGGAGAAAACATGACCATTTAACAAGTGAGAGATATAATACTGTTACATACAAATGAAATGAAACATGGCCCTGGCACAATAGTCAGAAAAGTCTGGAACACGTTTCTGTGTTGCTTATTGTTTTACTTTTTTTTTGCATGGAAACTTTGTAGGGTCATCAGCCTGACAATTACATATATTAAATCTAACGTCTCACAGGATATGAAGGGTATATTGTGGTAAAAGCTAAACAACGCAACATATCAGCTGAAAGTAAATTGTGACCAGTGGTATCTGATATATGAGATAGCATCCTGCCTTTAAAGAAATCGTCAACCTCAATATTTGGCGCCATTTTTAAAAAATGTCGCTAGAAGAAGTAGTGAATATTTTTTCAGGTCTATTAATGTAATAGAAAATGAAAATTGAAAAAGATGGGATAGTTATTATTTTATTGACAACCAGTAATACAACCATAATACTATAAAATAAATCATTACATGACTGATCTGCACTACTTCCATGGTCTTTGCATACCACATCACCGTTAGTGCATAGGTATGACTGTTGTCGCCTGAAATAAATGCATTATCACATGCAAAAGATATACTGTCGTGACATCTACAGTCTGTCTCATTTTTTAAAAATAAAAGCATCAGGTATTAAGAAAATCTGTATTATGTATATTATTTTCCAAATAATAGTTTTGTAATTGATTTCAGTTAATGATATTTTAATACTAAAACCCTATGATCGTACTTTGCAATATATATATATAAGCACTAATTACCATCATTAAATTAAAATAAGGAATGAAGAAACATACAGAGCATATCTTCCCCAAAAACACTAATTCGGAATATATATGTTATTTAATAAGCAGTGTTATATGCATATATGGGTAAACGACAAGGAAATAAGTGGGATATAAAATGTGGGAAATAGTTATCACATGTATGGTAGCTTGAGACCACATTTGAACTGTCAACATAAATTCACACCCATTTTCGGTTTTGTTAGTTATACCGAAAACAGGCATTGTTGTTTTGTCAAGCAATTGCTAGTGATTTCACTCACTGTAGAACAGGCGGTTTCTCTGAAGTATGTCGAAGAGGCTTGAGTATAACCTTTAGCTATTGTGCAGTTTGGGCAGATCTGACCATAATATAAAATGGGAGCACGTAGGCGAGGAGATAAAGAACTCCACAGGGAGAAATGGTATGTCCTTTGAGAATTTCACATGTACATGACCCGACAAATATTTGACTATTTAGTTAAATAGGAAATTATTCACAATGCTGTAAGTTAATTAATTTTTTTGACTCCTGTATTTTGACAAAATTATTTTCAATTATGCAAAACATGTTCGTTTTGTTATTTCTTGTTGCATAGTAAGTTTCTGGAGTCGTAGCACTATATTGATGGCAAAAGTAATTAGCATATATTACTTAACCCACCTGGATTTATGTTTGGTAACACACTCCTTCTTCAAAATATCACAACCAGTAGTAAGATAATTGATGACTTGTGCCTTGATGCATATATCACAGAACATCAGCTCTTACTTTGTATCATATCTCAGCCACGGACGCCCAAGTTTCCAGCTGTTGTCGGGAACTTTTGACCTGTTCATCATGATGTGGTGTTGCACTTGAAGCATTACCACCATCATTACATGTAGATGATGTTGGACCAGCAGTTATAACATCAGGTTCAATGACTGTGTTGTCTGATGAATTTGCATTAAATCCAAATGGTTTTAATTTTGTTAATTTAATCTTAAAGACGATAAACACGCAACGGTAAACTTTCGTTTACCCATGATAAAGTTGCACTGTTGACAGCGTATATAGCAAAACTGTTTTATTGGTGCATTTAAAAAAACAAACAGAAGGATTAGCAGTCATTCAGTTAATTGTAACTGTTTCTGTTCGCGTCTTCAGACGTTGGTCGATTGTAGGTATCACAGCTTGCAGTACGCAGGCTGGATGCCAACATTAGCGGATGTTACAATATACCATAATGATGGGTTTGTCGATACGAACAAGGGATTTGTTTATGTAGCTTCCTTTCATGCTCCCATTGAATTTATCCACTCCAAATCCATGATTGTATGTACTAATTAATCAGCCAAATAGGCTGTCGCAACAAAAGCCACCAGAAGGTATATTTTGTCACCAATAATGAAACAAATTCGCAATTTGCAACATTTGCGAAGCCCACGACAATCCCTGACATATGATTTTTAAAAATCTGGTTAATGGCAATATCACTCGAAAGCGTTAGTATTTACTGAGTACAAGAAATAACGTATTGGTGAATTAAGGGGCAAATAGTACATTTTTGACTCAATAGTACATTTACAGAACTTCATATTTTTCTTAGCTTTATATTACATATTACTCAATTAACTCCCTAAGCAGTATAATTTTCTAGTCGATTCTTACTGAATTGTTTGAATCTTATATCATTAAAGACAACTGTTATTTTGAGACAACCTGTCTTGAAAGACCTTATTCTCAATGCACACATTGATTGACTATATAATGTTATAACCTGCGATGAGAGGCCTCCTGTCTTAATAGACCAAACTTTTTTGACAGAAGGGGTGGTCTTTTAAGACAGGTTTTAATGCAATATTGTTTGAATGTGTTAACTTTTACTGCAATGAAATTGATCTGCTTTGATAAAAATCAGTGATTCAAATGGTCCTGATCCAAGGTCATACTGTCAAGAAAACATTCATGGGGCTTTTATTAATTTTTGGTCAAATTCAATCCCACAGTGTGAAAGAGGTTTGTAGTTGAAAGCTTTTACACCATTAAGTACTGGTTTATACAAGCTGACCTGTCTGACAGTTGATTACTATATTTGTTTGTAAATATCTGAAAGGGCTTTAGACCAGGATGCCTTGTGTCAAACTTTGTCAGGCTTAGTTCCTGAGCTTTTAAAAATTTAAAATTATCAATTGTTGAGTTACAATGAACAATGTATACTCGATACAGAACCATGACATAAGCTTACCTTGCTTTACCGAATGGCGAGTTAAAAAGTGTTGAATATGAAAATGTTAAAAATAACAGGAAAAAGGTACAAAAGGTACTTAATATGGTTTTACTGGTCAGTAATACATCAAAGAGTTCTGCTCCAGAAAAAAAAAGTTTCTGGACAGACTGATTCGATAGAGACAACCATAGCAACCCCATCCCTCACATTACATAAAGTATTCACTCTCATCTGAAACTGCTTTGCGCTGAAATATCCAATCAACTGTATTTTCCCACACCTAAAACACTTCCTTATTTACCGTGCACTCAGGTAACTAATGAAATTGCCCAGAGCATGGAGACAGGCGTGTACCCATTTTTCTAATAGAAAATGCAAACAATATGTATCATGTTGCTTAAAATTCTCAACTGAAAAATCAGCGTATAATTTGTTTTGAAGTTGTGATAGGGCAGTCAATGTATATTAATATGTAATTAACACCATACATTTCTCAAACTTTAAAAATAGATCATATTATCATAGTGTCACAACCATCATTTTGCAATAAATTACATATGTAACACAGAGATCAATGAAACGCTATCATTGATTTTCATCTCAAGGTTTCATTAAAAGATACAAAATTGGCCATATTTATTTCAGATGCATTATATATTTTGACTACAATTACTTTCATGATCCCACTCTGAGACTGCTAACTGCTACCCTCATAGACCTGTTAGACATATTGGATGCGAGATGTGCACCATTACCATTTAGAATCAACAAGATATCATGCGAAATCGTTTCCTTGGTAATTTATCCAGTGGGAGTAACAATAACCAGATTTACAAGATGACCACCATGTTGCCCATATTGGCTGTCACAGGATTAATTTCACTTAGAACCAGGTAGACACTAAGCTTTCTGTTGTAAACTCTATGTCTGTTCAGGAGGAGTACAGACATGACTTTCAAGATGGCTGACATGGTGACCATATTGTCTTTCCAATCAGCACTATTTTCATTTTGGACATTAAAGATTTTGGGATTAATGTGTGCATGTATAAACTTGTATGGGAATCTTCCATGTGGTTTGCAATGAGAGGAGATGACACACGTGATAACCGATGGATAAACGACAATGGACAACAGTATATTAAAATCTGATCAAGTGGCCTACAAACCTAATCAGGTCACTCACATATTAATATGCTTACCAAATTTCTTTTGTTTGACTTATATGGCTTTTACGTAATTGTGTTTGTGTAACAAGATCCAAAAACCATGTAATATTTTAAAATACTAAAAATTTAATCAAGTCATTTACGTATGACCATGATTCAGTATTCAATGGTTCTAATGATGTTTCCGATGTGGGACTAAGATCGATTCAGAGAATATGTATGAAAGTATAGATGGACACTGGCAAAAATAGCAACCGGGAAGGGATTTCTAATATCACAGACAAGTCATACAATCTAATTATATACAAGGAGTTCTTTTGGCCCACTGTGATTTAATTACAATATTTGTGATGTTACATTACAAAAGCACCTTAAACTATTTTCTTTTCTAATTATCTTGCAAATGGTTACATTCTTGAATCATATGTGTCGATTATACTAGTTGTACCATCATATTTAAATATTGTTTAAAGTAACTGTACTGGTAACTTATTAAACTCATTTTCCAAAGGTGTAGCCACCATGCAACGAGTATATTATCAAGTTCTTAAATACAAACCTGTTACAAACTTGACCAAACTAATCTCACCTGAAATACATGATAGTGCCTGTTTCATGTAGAAATCTAAGAAACAGATCCAGTTCTTCACTATTTTCTATTTTGACAGATCCATTCTCGTTTATATTTTCCAAGACAGTTCGAGAAATTATCTGCAATTACAAGTTGGCATATCCATCATTTTCATTCGGTTTTTAATTTTAAAGAATGAAATTTATCCACATCAATCGGCCGTTATTTCGTACCATGTTATATAATATGTTTACCATATAGCAACATACAGGTATCTTAATTTGATCTCAATAATCTTAAGTGTAATTATGGAATGACTCAATCCCCTCTGTTATGTGTAACGCATCATGCATCAGCAATATCATGTGTTATGCTACATGGCAAAATAATGAAAAGATGAAATTTTTTAATGCTAGTCCATGTTACAAATACAAGTGGCCCAGGTGGGCCTAATAGTGCTCACCTAGTGTACACAGCTTAAAAGTTGATGGTTTCATTGCTATCATAATAATGAATCAAATGTCAAGAACTTTTCAATTTTCAGAATGGAATGAATTGTGCATATACCAATTTATCTAAGGGAATGAGCTGCACACAAATAACTAAGCAGCATAAATCACGGTTCTGAATTGAATAATTACGTGAACAGGTTGCAGTAATTATCGGATCTGTGAATAGAGGTTTTTGTGAACACATAAAAATGTGAAACATCAATAAAGGACTCTCAAACACTGCAGCAGAAACACAATAGAAAGCGTATTTAAGGAATCAGAGAGATTCAAGCAGTCTACGTTCATGGATTTCACGCATATCGCCCAGTGCAACATGAGATAATGTGACTGTGCCTCAAGTATGCAATGCATATACATATAATAATGCATCAATTCATACATGTTTTCCCCTTGAAGGGACTAAAATACTTCAAAGGACATGTAAATGCTTCCTGTGCTGGCATTCAAAGCTACAATAATGTGACTACTTGTACTTGTGTTGCAACTAATATATGTAACTTGTGACCATAGTCTGAATATGTCTCCTTGTTTGTTTGTAGCCCACAACCGATTTCAATAACACAAATCTTTATTTGATATAAAGTGCACGTATCTTAGTAAATTATATCAGTGATTTATAATTTCTAACCTGACTGTGATGTGAGTAGCCCTAATAGTGGCATCATTTGTGCCTTTCATGCATAATGGACTTTCCATGCTAACATGGCGCCATATTGTGTACACTATGGGCTAATATATTTTCTTCAGACAACATAAAGACGAATTTTATCCTATTCGGTAACTGCCACATAATTTTGTAAATTAACATAACGTTGAACATTTAGAGTTATATCCCTTTGCACACATGAACATAGAAATTACACTACTTTTTAAATCCATGTGAAAGGCAAATTTGCAGTTGTCATTCTTTTCCTTTGCTTGACTTAATATTGTAATATCAGAGAAGACTACGTAGCATTTCCTTCCACGTACAACTTCGTTCAAAATGGACTTGTCCAGGACCTGGAAGCAGGTTATTAATTTTACATTGGAAACTTCCGTTTGGAGTGAAACGTGCTGACGATAACGACGTCAGGGTCCCCCTATGCATAATCAGGTAAGAAATAATAAATCTTAAAATACCTGAAGTTTTATGCATCTTTAATCAAATCTGTGCTTTTCATTTTTTTAATCGGTGACGGGGTACAAATAAACGGGGAGGCATATTCAGACTATAATTGTACTTCTTGTGTCTCATTAAATAGCTACAATTATGTGACTGTTTGAATAGCTGTGAATATATTTAAGAGATAACATATTTGTGTTAAACTGCATAGCTGAGATCAGCTGATATTTAGGATTATGTGAAACCTTTTTGAATTAAACAACTCCTAATAACACATTTAATATTTATGATTATTAACAGGGGGTATTGTGATACACATTAAATAGTGACTAAACTATATAGATGATGAGAGGGTTTAGCATTGAAAAAATAAGGATTGACATATCTCTAAAACCAAATCGTGTGTGTTCTTCATAGAGACTCCAAAAATCGACTTGACACTGGTGTCATATAAGTGTAAAAGAAATGGCTGTCCTAAATGACAAAAGTATGAAATATTTATCATACGTGATTTTCTTATTGATATGTTGAAAGATCCTCTTCATTCATGCATTGATTCACTGCCCAATCTAAATTATAGTTGTCTAGATACAATTTACCCGAATAATAACCATTCAAGCATGCCAGCACTGTGTTTTTTTGCCAGCCATGTTTGTGTCCAAAGAGAAACTGAGAAGCTCTGTGTATAGTTAAGCAAACTGTCAAACTTGAGCAACCATTGTGCATTGCACTGTTCAACACCCAGTCATTAGAACAGTAAACATGCACATTCATAGTTGACTTTATCAACATAGTATAGAAATACCAATATCAGGAAACCTGATTATTCTCAGACATTTTATGTCTCACTTTGACTCTCCTGGAAACCTATACACAATTAAACTTCCTAGATTATATACACACTTGCAACCTGTTGATCATTTAGCCAACCCACCCATAAACGTGCATCACGTTTTAGACTAGAATGTTCTTAAAGCAAATCATATATTCTACTGCCATTATTGGTATCAATGAATAGGGTAGATAATGATATATTACTTCACCATCTCCAGCCTGTATTTGGTATTCACTCTACAACACTACTATTGCTCAAGTCAAAATTAGTGAACAGTACTCAAATTGTGTTTAGATCTGGGAAATAGTCCAACATAGTTGATCTATGTTTCGGTGTTCCATATACACTCAAACGCTCTCAAGACATCCGATGTCATGCCAGTTGATGACACAATGATACAAATCAAGTTGCCCAATCTAGAGTTGAGACACATCAGCTCCGTTCACAACTTTCTTTCACTTTATGCTACTAAGCCACATGTATGATCCATGCGACTTTCAAGACTGGACTATTGTAATTCACTTCAGTCTGGTGTGTACCAGCATGTTACATGAACTTTTAAAGATTAAAGATGGATCTTAGATTATCCTTCGGGCATGAATCACTGAGCACACCTTCCTTCTGCTACATAATCCTTGCCAGTGAATCAAGCACAACATTAGTTTACTATGCTACATTCTGTTGACTTGATGTGTGACATATATATATATATATATATATATATATATATATATATATATATATATATATATATATATATATATATATATATATACATATATATCTGTGTGTGTGTGTGTGTGTTTGTGTGTGTGTGTGACATATATTAGCACCAAGGAAGAACACTTCCCTTTTCATGATCTATTTCAGAATATTTCAACGTAATTCTTGCTTCGACAAAGGAGGATAGGTCTCCCTTCTCCCATGATCTATTAAGAGTCAGTGCCGATATTTCAAGCAAGTCTTTCCAGATCATAATCAGTAAGACACTGATATTTCACCTGAGGCAATAAACTGCTAATGCCTTTAAAAAGTTGGACTAGCTATTACATTTTTAAGGAATGTCTGTTAGTTGCCCCCTTTGTCATAGTCCTCTTGATATGTAAGTCAATGCACTAAATGGAATACTGCTCTCTCATTGGCCAAACAAAAATTATGCACAATGGCAACTATTTTTAAATACGATTTTCTTTATTTCTTTAAATATTTCGAGACATGTTGGATGTTTCCAATAAGATCACAGGTTACAGTATCAGATCAAGATGGTACTGTTAAAAAGTTGCTAACCGAATAATGTAAGTAGGACTATAGAAAATGCGGAAAAAGGTTTAATTGGCAGCCATAAAGAAAGTTTCATGGAATGACTATGCTCAAGTTCTATTGCGTCCAGGATGGTTGATTTCCCGGCGAGTATTTAAGATTAAGAGCATTAATGATGATTTGCTATTGAAAGAAGAACAGGGAATGCTGATAGTTTTTTAATTCATAAAATATCCTCATTCGGATGAGTACTGTTGATCAGATTTCAAGATGGACAATACCGTGCAATAATGGATGTCCAAGCAACGCTATGTTTGCTTACTTAGACTTCGGATGTAATGAATGTGTGTCTAGTAGCATGGCAGTCATCCAAATAGTTTAGGAGTAGCAAGAGCAACTTACGCTACTGGATAGTCAGCAGATAATAGACGATAGCAGGCAATAGACAATATACAACAGACAATAGACAATGGACAACAGACCATTACATAAGCAATAAGCTATGCTCAACTAAGATCAGGAGAACTACACATGAGGGAAATGCTATATCCTTTTGGAACTTCATACAAAAATGCATATAACATAGGTCAGTATGTTTTAAACTTTGAACCACATCGATGTTTATTGATTATGACAGCTATCAGCAAAAGATCCTGACCTATATCATTATCAGAATGAAAACATGAAATCAAATGCTTTACATGTTAATCCCTGTTGCATATTATTTATTAGATTTTGTGTACATGATATAAACAAACACCATCCTTTATTTCACTAAAAAATACTTCATATTTTCATTATTGTCTCTGTTCACGACCATCAGAGACATTTGCATGTCATAATTAAGGCTTCATTTGCTATACTAGAAATTCTAAGTACAGTACTTACATGCTTGACATATCCAGTTACTTGGTTACTAGTAAGATATTTCTGATGTTACAGTCAAAGTTGGAACACGTGTTTTGAATTTTGTCATAATTTACTTGTTTTCAGGTGATAGTTCCAACAATGAAATCTGTTAAATTTTACATCCTGACACCACTAACCATTCAGAGATCATATGATGATTATATGTCGTACAGTTTACCCCTGCCTAAATTGAACTCTGCCCACGTTGTATGATTAGATAGACAACAAGCATATAAAACCTAATGCCACTAATAAAATTTGTTTGACATAATAATCTTCCATTGTACACAAAACTGTATGAACATCTTTTATGTAGCAAATCATGCATTATAATTTTCCCTTTCTTGTACCTTGAGGCCAGAGTCTTTGAGCTTCATAAGCGCTTCTTCCAAGGGGAGCCAGCTTGCAGGCACTTCCTCTCCCCAATATGATTGCTTTGAAGCCACTTGGAAAATCCGCTTTTTTAGGGTCTCTAACTGAGGGTCAACATGGGTGTTGTCAATAACAATAAAGTCCACCAGGTGTTGTAATGTTGGTTTATCCTTCAGAATGCAGCGTATCTGCTCAAAATAGTTGCTAATGACTTCTTTACGCTTGTTCTAAAACGGAAAGGCTCAATAATGTATAACATACAAATATGTTCAAATTGTTCAAATTGTACCACCTAATAACCACAGTGCATCATAATTCAATGAACCTTAAAAATCACCAAATAAGTTTAGAATGTATCTGATTCAAATAGTTTTAAAAGAACTTTAAATTTCATCAAGCAAGTTGTTGTTGTTGTAGGGTTTAACACCATTTTTCTGCGCAAGATAAGCTATACATTGCGGCCAGTATAAATGGTGGAGGAAGAACCCAGGAAAACCCTCGAAAGAACCACCAACCCATGAGAAGCTACTGGCAAACTTTCTCACATACCCACATTGGCAGAATCCGAGAGTTGAACTCATGCAGACAAAGGTAAGATGGCAGTGATCCGTAATGGTGAGCACTTTAGACCACCTGACCGCTCGGGACCCCTCCGTGAAGCAAGTTAAGAACGCACCAAACACAGATAACTTTAAAATGCATCAATTGTGTTTAAAATGCATTATTTAAGTTTAAAACTACTTTAAAATGAATTAAGCACGTTTGAATTGCATCATTTATTGAGACTTGTTTGTGCTGTAAATATCTAGATGCAAACTTTCTACAGATTCATTTTAATCACGCGAAGTGCAATGAGTAACAGTAACAATTTATGAAAATAAAAACCATGAATGCTTGTGCTACAACACTCATTCCATGTCAAGAACAGAAATATTATTGCTATTCAGTTCCACTTTCCTTTACAAGTTTATTGTAATAGTGCAATTTGTTCGTGTATGTAGAAAGTACCATTTTAATGGCATTTAAATCTTCCTGCGTAAAAGTTTGTCATATGAAATATGGGTCAATAATAATCAGATCAGTGTAAATATTAAGAACACTGTTTCATTCCAAGTACCAAGGCATTTCAGGATGGACACCTGAAACATGGCCCAAGGTCTATCCACTACCCTCTCTACAACCGAAACCCGAGAGACTTTGACCCTGGTTATAACATGGAAATAGCTGAACTATTCACCTAGTTACCTCTGGCCAAGAGATCAATCATTAATTTCCATGGGACTGAGCTACCTGGTTATATAGTGGAATTATTGCAAACCCCATAAAAGCCATTGATACAACTACAAGGTATGAAAATACAAATATTAATATTCAACTTTCTTTTCTTGTCATGGCTATTTTTTGTATTATCAGAAAAGTTGACATACTAAATTGAAACTTATGTTTAATCATTATCATCATCATTACAAAAGAAACTCTTTCAAAATGAATCTAAAGAATTTTTAATTAAGGCTTTAATTATACAAGACATATTCAATTAGTAAATTATCATTATTGCTGTAAAAAGAGTTTTCGTTTATTATTTATGTTTCCATTGTTTACAAAGACAATGTCTGACTATGATAAGGTCCCGTAGACTCGATTAAGGTTATCTAAATATTTGATCCTGATACGGTTCAGCTAAATAGTGTTTGAGCTATCGTTTCCTTTCAAGACTGTTTGACAGCCAGAAAGCACTACAATGAACATTTAGATAAAGAAGCAGAACATTGATATGTATCCCTACTTTGGTGAATAAGAGCCGTTGCAATTGCTAAATTACGGTGATCTAAAACAGGTCTTCTACATCCCCAATAAATCCTTACTTCGAATTATAGCAAAAGAGGAAAATGACTGTGTGACCAATTAATCAAAATTAATGAAAGTTACCTTTTACTTAGTTGAAAACAGTTCTGAATTTACCAAAATGTGAATGTTAGTAGCACCGTTATTGTTTCATATGGTGTTTTAGGGTCAAAGCATCAAACTAAGATGTCAGAATAACCAAACAAATGATACTTTCGAATTTAATCTACCTTTTGTATTTTATCAACATGTGTACCAACTATAATCACAGGTGGAGTGACTGGGAGGCCAACATCAGGGGATGTAATTAAGATACCAGCTGCGGAAGACGGTGCACAGCAATGTATTGAATTTATCCAAATTTCAACCAGATCTGGAAAGAAACAAAGCCAAGTTTAAGTAAATTGTATACTCAGACAATGATAATGATATGCAATAATGGGTTCCCTCCTATAAGAACACCACTTCTGTATCAGAAAAGTGAACTTATAATAGAAGTGGCCTTTCTAGAGAGGAATCTCTCAACTCTGAGCAATAAATATGAAAACTGCAAGTTTTAACCAATTTTTAAAATGTTCATATTTTCATTTAAAATCACATAAATGTTATGGAATCAATTTCATTATACAACTTAAATGTATTGATGTTATTTCATTTAATACAGAACTATCATCAAGATTTGTTCAAAACCGTCTTGTCAATAAGACTGGGATAAACACCTCTGTATTGAACTATAATTGATTATGTTTTCCCACTGCATTAGAATTGTAAGTACCAGAATAAAGTAATTATATAAGGTGACAAAACCTAATATCTGTGGAACACGCATCAGTAAGGATACTCAAATTTGATGGATCTGAGGAACACACAGCAGTAAGGGTAATCCAGTTTAATGGATATGATGAACTCACAGCAGTAAGAGCAATCCAATTTAATGGATATGAGGAACATGCAGCAGTAAGGGTAATCCAATTTAATTGATCTGAGGAACACACAGCAGTAAGAGTAATCCAATGTAACAGATCTGAGGAACACAGCAGTAAGGGTAATCCCATTTAATGGATATGAGGAACACGCATAAGTAAGGGTAATCCAATTTAATGGATATGAGGAACACACAGCAGTAAGGGTAACCAAATTTAATGGATCTGAGGAACACACAGAAGTAAGGGTAATCCAATTTAATGGATCTGAGGAACACACATCACTAAGGGTAATCCAATTTAATGGATCCGAGGAACACACAGCAGTAAGGGTAATCCAATTTAATGGATCTGAGGAACACACATCACTAAGGGTAATCCAATTTAATGGATCTGAGGAACACACAGCAGTAAGGGTAACCAATTTAATGGATCAGCATATTAAATCAGATGTCAATGTATTCAAATAAAAAATCAACAAATATTCATGACATTAATGTTTGGAAGCTTGTGATAGATAAACTTTAGTTTCTGCTCAAATATTCCAGCTGTTGGCTATGTAAGAAGGATGGCCATCCTAGCAAAGTACCTTTAAACATAAACTCATTGGTGCCATATTCGAATTATGGCCATATGATGCAGGTGGCCGCTAGTCTGATGTGGCATTCAAGGGGAGGTCATAGTAATGTTATATTGAAACAATGCAGATCCCTCTACTCTGAAAGGAAGTATGGATACAAATAGGTGAGCAGCATTAATAATGGCCTGCACAAGCACCAATTAGTTATTCTGGAATGAATTGCTTGGACACATTTAAAAATCTTTTCGGGTTAAATATTACATTTATAAAAATGACTTAGAGTGCTTGAGATCACATACTGTTATTCTTTTGGCCAAAGAGCTGAACTGAAGAGTGGTTTGCCTAACATCCTATTTGATAGGATTCTTTCTTACCATTAGTCAGTTAAATTAAGTATTATTGAAGGAAAACAATAAACAACATAAATTTAATTTTTTTACTTCATTGACATTTGCTTTATTGGAAGAAATAATTAGGAAGCAGTATTTTAATATGCATGTTCCCCTACCCCCTAGATTTAATCAATCTTTATCTAGGTACTAGCAATGCATGTTTGCTTGGCTGTTCTGTTCTTAATTGCACCCTGGGAATATGATTAATAACATGATGGATGGAAATTGAATTCAAAGACAAGTACTTTTCCCAAGGGATGCCAACTTGAACTGGCCTTGGAAGTACTGAACATCCATAAATACAATGCTCATTCAACTGAACTCCCATTACTCATGAGCATGGTATGGCTAACTCTTGAAAGGTTTGCCCAATAAATCAGTTACAGTTACAATGTATATTGTATTGTGACAATAATCATGATGCTATATAATTTACCCAACATCTGTATCGTATCAACAAGCCACAAGTTATGCAGTACAATTACAAGGACTAAACGTATGTAAAATACGTACATATAAGAACATGATAAACTCTGCCTGACAAACATTTTTTTTAAATACCTTGAAATACGTTATACAGAAGAAAGTAGAATATTTACCTTCAAATAATCCATCCACATTATGTATTTGAATTTTCTATGGCTTGGAAGTGTAATACCATACAAATTAAACATGTCAATATATGCATTACTCATTTAATTTCTATTATCCAAAATATTAGTTTCCAAAGTATGGATTTATAACACTACCTTGAACCTGACAAAGTTGTGCTCCCTCTGTATCAAAGTAGCATTCATCATCTTGCACAAAATCTGTGATGTGCTGACTAAGATCTGTGACCAAGAGGTATATTGCACGACATGTGAGAAAGGTCTGGTGTGTAGTATAGAATACATACTGGCCTGCAAAGTCCCACATTCCCAATTCTGCATGTTCCACTACGCTTTTTTCTAGCTTGTCTGCCTTCTTATTGACCAACTTAAGGAATTCCATTACTGCATCTTTTCTACTAGTTACATCACTTTCACCCTCCTGAATCATAACACTGTTTGCATCCAAAGATGGAAGTCCCTGATCTGCCTTGACAGAAGATGATCCTTCTGGTTGGTGTTTGGTAACGTCTTCTTGGTCAACATCCAACTCTGAACTAACACTAAAATCACTGATATCGATTACCCCTCTATTGGATGATGTATTAGCATCACTGTCATTATAATGGACTAAACCATGTGAATCTTCAGGGGTTGTCTCTTTTTCATAAATAACCTCTGTGTATCCTTTCAGCGCACCACGGTCCTCAGTACTCTCAGTTTGATCAGTCAGTAGCTTCACAAGACGGTGAAGTCGAAGCAACTTATCTGAATCTTAGAGAACAACAGAAAGATGGCTGTATTATAGCCACATATATAGTGTTTGTTTACTCTGTGCACAACATACAATACATAGCAAAGAAAACATCTATGTTAAGTACAAATACTTGCACAAATTACTTTTTACTGCCTCAGCGCAGTATTTCTTGGAAACTACGGCTGTTACTAATTGTTGCGATACTTCTTTAGTGTAAAAACTTTCTTCAAAGTGCTTTTGAAAGAAGTAATAAACACCCTGATAACATTATATATTTTATGTCCAACATTTATTGATGAAAGTGCATTGGTGATAATAACAATAATGATAATAATAGAGTATGTATTAAGTGAGAGTGGCATAGCTTGCATATGCAAATTGATCTTAAGGCCATATCGAACTTTACCCATTTTGCACTATGTGAAGTTTCGAATTGTAAATTGCAGTGAACTCTAAAGTTGAATGCATTGAGCATTACAATTTTATCACATTTAAGCCAGAAAAGTATTTCGATGGGTCACTTCGACTTTCTTCGTTCATCTCCCCCCCCCCCCCCCAGTCAGTGTAAACTTCAAAGGAGCAGCATTTCAACTTGACTGGGGTATCTTAACACAGTCCATAGAAAGTAAACATTTGAGCTAACAACACTAACCTCTTGGTAGGAAGCTATGACCACTTATCATTTGCTGAAAGGGGAAATGTTACGCACGGTCGTTCACAGATTCTGAGCTGTCTAAAACTGATGAAAGGAATTATTTCTTTGGGAAACATTAGGGATCGCTGCCTACGATTGGGTAGAACAAATTAAGCAATAAACTTAGGGCAATCAGACATTAAAGTGACGACCTTAGTCGAAATTCTTTAGTCTGAAAATCTCCTGAAACAGGAAAGTGTCTTGACTCCTTGGAAAGCCTTAAGAGAATACTGCTTTCCTCGTTAACCAAGCAAGGGAACATGTGGCCATCTTTTAAACAGAAAGACAGGGTTTTGTGTTAGGATACACAATTTCTGAAAAGAGAACAGCAATAAGGAACAGCTTTCTAAGAGACGAGACAGTCTGGAGACAGTAGTCCGAAGAAAAGAAGGATGAGGTCAGAATAAGGGACCAGGAAGTCCATGAAGGGGCTAAGCATAGAGCTTAGGAAGGATAAACTAGATGTTGATATATGGTCCAGACAGGAAGGTGATGCAAACGGTCGTGAACATTGTGCTCTTTTTACCTCTCATTACAATGATGAAATAAATCCAAATTAGACGCACATGTAAAATTATATTGATATAATCTAACTTGAATTGGAATTGCCGTTGTTAATGTGTTATAATTACATTTGTTATTTTCTTGTCAAAGGGGGCTTGTATTGCTTCATATTTGTCCAGTATTCAAGCTCAGTTCTCTGTTGAAATTGAAGGGAGGTCATTCTCTAGATAACGCCAGCCATATCCAATTAACCACTCCTCTTACTAAGAAGGCAACGTTACACACCATTATTTTCTATTTCTCTCTCACACACATACATGTTATTTGTTTACATTATAATTCTTCACCCTCACTCCAAATCTATACAGTCATGCATATTATACAAATATACATCAATGAAGGAAGTCTGTAATAATTCTAATGTCCTGTTAAGGGTATGATACCTACTAAAATTTGCACAAGTCAACTACCTCAATGTGTCCTTGGAATAGGCACTTAATTAAGCTTAAATTTGAAATATGGAATGAAAATGCTACTAATAAAGATAATAGTATTATGATAATTTTCTAACTTTGCATATGCTAACTGACCTTAAGGCTCAATCTAACTTTACCGTTTTGCACCATTATTCTCTCTCCCTCTCTTATACATGCACACATATACATGGTGTACATAAACATAAACAAACTGTTCATGTAGATTATAATTCTTCCCCCTCACCCAAATGTATATCACATATAAACATCAATATAGGAAGTATGTGGTAGTTCAGCTGTTCTATTAAAGGTTCGATATCTACCAAAACCAAAACAGTCAACTAAGTCAATGTGTCATTGCAAAAAGTACTGAATTAACCCTATTCATGTAGAAACCAGATTTATGGATGCTGTCACCGAGATATGTATGTCGTACAGAACTCCGGTCTCTATGAGCATTCCATAAAACTATAAAAATATAAATCTCAACAGTGGTGTATATGGATGCCAGATGTCAGCCAATCATTAAGCATGTGCTTTGCATCATTATAACAGTACTGCAGTGAAAAAAAGCATTACAACAGGCCTATTTGATAAGGAAAGTCTTTTGTCAATAGTTGATGAAAACAATAGGAATGGGGTAGTCTTAATTTGAAGAAAGTTTATTTTGTCTTTGAGTGGAAATATATATACGTACAGTAATATGGCAAATTCATTGAATTTAAGAAATAATGTTATGGAGACATATACCACATATGTGATGGTATGCATGTGATCGCCGCAGGACCACTGTCTCGCTCTGCGGGGCAGGAGGTTACTTGCATATGGCATATCCTACACTATTGTGTCCACAGCAGCACCTTCACGCGGTACCCCCTGTTTTAACAGAGCCTGCTGTGTAGCGCGATCGAGTGCCTGGCGGTATAAATGGGTGGGCAGACTGGGCTCGTTAGCCCTGGCAGACAACCAGTCTAAGAAAAGGGAAACTCTGACTCCAAGCCCGCCCAGATGAAGCTCGTTAGCCTTGTCAGGCAGTTCATCTAGGAGAAGGAAACTCTGATTCAAAACCAACCAAATCCCATCCATTGGATTATGGATTCACTGCCCTGTGGATATCTTCGAAAGAAGGAAAGGCAACGGGAGTAAACCTAGACAGAAAATCTGGAGTGGAGCTCCTAAGGCGGCTGGGAGTCGACTACGACCTCCTTCAGGCAGCTTCTGCATCCAAACTGGTTCCAAATGTCATGCGCAGCATTCCTTTGGACCCCAACAGCAAGGACAAGAGGGGGATCCTGAAGTCTGGGCAGCCCAGGATCTCCATACTCCACGCCCAGGCTTGCGCCCTGGAGAGGATAATCCAGTCTCGCTACTGAGTGAGGAAGCAACACGGAAGCTGACAGTTTACGGGTTATAAGTCCCACCCGATTAGTGTCGGGAAGGGGCGCCACGGGTCAGCTTTGACGGTGGGAGGGATCATGAGTCCCACTGGCCAACTATCGCCCGCGTCAAGCCGGGCAGCCCCTGGTCAATAAGGTGTTGACCCGCCATCGTGTGCCTGCTCCAGTGGGTGTCTGGAGCTCAGTGTATTGTTCAGCATGACAAGCAGACGGTAATTCCACACCAGACAAAAGAAACAAGAAACCAATAAAGAAGACTCCAGCTCTTCGATTTACAAGCTGGAATGTGAGCACCATGTGTACAGGCATCTCAGACGACCTCAGAGAAGTGGACGACACCAGAAAGACGGTCATCAGCCATAGAAAACTCACCAGACTAAATATCAGCATAGCTGCCATCCAGGAAACCAGGCTCGCCTCTAGTGGCTCCCTCAGAGAGGAAAACTACACCTTCTTCTGGAAGGGTCAAGAACCTGAGGAGCCCCGTCAGCACGGAGTGGGCTCTGCATCAAAAACAATCTCCTATCCTCGGTTGAACTTCCCACAGGGGGCATCTCTTGTCCATCCGCCTCACCACTGCTTCAGGTCCTGTCAACATCATCAGTGTCTACGCCTCAACCCTCACGTCAAAGGATCAGTTATAAGGGCAACTGGACGAACAGATCAAAGGATGCCCCAAAAATGAATCACTATTCCTCCTCGGCGACTTTAATGCCAGAGTAGGTGCGGACCATGAGTCATGGCCTACCTGCCTCGGATATCATTGCACTGGAAAGACCAACGAAAACGGCCAGAGACTGCTGGAGCTATGTACCTACCATGGCCTGTGCGACACAAACACCTTCTTCAAGTGTAAGCCACAACACAAAGTGTCATTGAAACTCCCCAAATCTCATCATTGGCGCAAACACGACTTAGTCATCACCAGGCTCTCTGCCCTTAACAGCGTCCTCTCCAACAGAACCTACCACAGTGCAGACGGTGGCTCCGACCATGCCCTCGTGAGCAGCAGAGTGCGACTACAGCCACACACGCTACACCGCTCAAAACCAAAAGGACGTCCTCGCATAAACACTGCGCAGATGTCAGTCCCTGCCAAGGTGTAACAGCATGTGTCCGCCCTGAACAAGGCTCTCCAGGACCTGCCTGAGTACGACGCTACAGCCAAGTGGAACGCCATGAAGGGTGCCATCTACAGTACAGCTATGTCAACGTTTGGCAAGAAGGAACGACCCAGCCAGGACTGGTTCAACGCACACCTATCAAGGATGGAACCACAAATCGAGGAGAAAAGAAAAGCCTTCATAGCTTACAAAAAATGCCCTAATGAACAAACGCTTACTGTTCTCAGAAGTGTCCGAAATAACACCCAACGCATCGCTAGACAGTGTGCGAAAGAGTACTGGCAACAACTATGTAAAGGTTTCCAGCGCAGTGCCGAGTCCGGACACTTCCAAGGTATGTACTGTGGCATCAAGAAGGCTATAGGCCCTGCTGTGAAAGGGGTCGCTCCCCTTAAATCTCTGACTGGAGAGAAGATCACAGACCGTGGGCAACAGATGGCCAGATGGGTGGAGCACTACTCAGAGCTATACTCCCAAGAAACGTCAGTCACCGATGCAGCCCGCAGCAGCAAAAAGAATCTGCCCACCAAGGAAGACCTCGACAAAGTGCCAACCTTAGAGGAGCTCAGCAAAGCAATCGACTGCCTTCCAAACGACAAAGCACCAGGTAGTGTCAGCATCCCGCCCGAAGCTATCAAATGTGGAAAACCAGCATTGATTAAACCACTGCACGAGCTACTTTGCCTCTGCTGGGAGGAAGGAGTAGTCCTCCAAGACATGTGGGATGCCACAGTTGTGACCCTTTACAAAGACAAGGGCGACCGCAGTGACTGTAATAATTACAGAGGGATCTCGCTCTTGAGTATCGTTGGTAAAGTGTACCCCCGCATCATACTCAACAGGCTGCAGTTGCTGGCAGATCGTGTGTACCCGGAATCACAGTGCGGCTTCAGAGCAGGCAGGTCGACGACATACATGATCTTCTCCCTATGACAACTCCAAGAGAACAGCAGAGAGCAAGGTCAACCAATCTGCATGATGTTCATCGACCTCACCAAGGCATTTGATTTGGTCAGCAGGAAAGGCCTATTTGAACTTCTGAGTAAGATCGGTTGCCCCCGAAAACTCCTCAGCATGATATTCTCTTTCCATGCAGATATGAAGGGAACAGTCTTTTATGATGGATCCTCCTCAACCTCCTTCCCAATTAACAGTGGTGTGAAACAGGACTGCGTGCTGGCACCAACAATTTTTGGGATCTTCTTCTCCCTGCTCCTGTCCTACGCCTTCGACACGTCCACGGATGGCATATATCTACACACCAGGTCCGACGGGAGGCTGTTCAACCTGGCACGACTGCTCTCAAAGACCAAAGTGAGAGCTGTGCTCATAAGGGGATGCTTTTTGCAGATGACGCAGCTCTTGTGGCCCACACCGAGGAAGCCCTCCAGAGACTGGGAAACCGTTGTGCTGTTGCCTGCATGCAGTTTGGTCTCACCATCAGCTTGGAAGAAACATATGTCAGCGTGCAAGAAACCACCATTGCCCCTTCCATCAAAGTCACCCTGGAAGCAGTCAACAACTTTACCTACCTAGGGTCAACCATCAGCAACATGCTCTCGATTGATATGGAGCTGGAGAGAAGGCTTGGAAAAACAAACACCATCATGGTTCGATTAATGAAGAGGGTGTGGGAAAACAACGCGCTGACAGAGCACACCAAGGTCCAAGTCTACCAGGCCTGCGTTTTCGGCACCCTTGTATATGGAAGTGAGACCTGGAATACCTACATGAGGCAAGAACGCCGGCTCACCTCCTTCCATATACGGTGCCTAAAACGCATCCTGAAAATCAGCTGGCAAGACAGTGTTCCACAGAGCGAGATCCTGCAGCGTGCAAGTACCCTCAGCATGTACTCCCTGCTGATTAAACGCCGCCTTCGATGGCTGGGTTACGTCCGACGCATGGAGAATGGAAGACTGCCAAAGGACATCCTATATGGACAGCTGACTACTGGCATGATAAGAGTCGGACGCTCCTCACTCCGTTTCAAAGATGTGTGCAAGAGGGACATGAAGGCATGCAACATTTCACCCAATGGCTGGGAAGAGCTGGCCGAGGACCGAGGCACCTGGAGACTGATGGTAAACAATGCCATATCAGTCGCTGATGCGAAGAAAGGCCAGTTGGCGGCAGAGAAACGTAAGAGAAAGAAGAACACAGCAACAACCACAGCAACGCAGACTTCCCAGTATGTCTGCACTAACTGCAATAGGGACTGTCACTTACGTATAGGCCTGCACAGCCATAGCAGACGATGCCAACAGAGACAGACAACACCCCAAGGGCTCTATTCACATGGTCTTTCAAGACTGAGTCGCCAATGATGATGATGATGGCATGTGCATGACTTTACCACTTATTGATATACACGTGATGAAATGGCCATCCCATTCAGTAACAAATTCAAGTTCCACTGTATCGAGCTTAAACTAGTGAGTATATTTCAGGAGCCTGTCATATACAGAGCATTTTTCTTTTTATTTTGCTACTAAAGGTGAGAATTGCGATTAGCCTGTATGTATGTATGTATGTATGTATGTATGTCTGTATATATGTATGTATGTATGTATGTATGTATGTATGTATGTATGTATGTATGTATGTATGTATGTATGTATGTACGTATGCGTGACTATGTAAATACAGGGAGTATCAACATGACAACACAATAATGGATGCACAGAGTCAAATTGAGTTTAAAATATATAAAGGCAAAAAGTTTATGATATATCTTTAGGAAACATAATCCCTTCTAAAACAGATAAATATATAGACCTAAATATTAAGGATTGAAAATAACATCTGTTGCATAAACTTTTATACATGATTTAAAGATAATAATAAGTTGTGTCTATTACAATCATATCAATTATAAGCTTTTCATATACATCATGTTTTTCATAAACTTTTAGAATTGATCTAGAATAAACAAAACCTTGTGTCTCACAGAACATATTACTTATATAGATATTACAAAAAATCACACATATTGTATCCAATACTATATATGCATATATAATATATGCAGTACTATATATGTATATAATGTATCCAAAACTATGCACGTATATAATGTATCCAATACTATATATGTTGATAACGTATCCAATAGCATGCACGTATATAATGTATCCAGTACTATATATGTATATACTCTATCCAATAATATATGCATATATAATGCATCCAATATTATATATGCATATAATGTATCCAATACTATATATGCATATATAATGTATCCATATATAATGTATCCAAAACTATATATGTATATACTGTATTCAATACTACATATGTTGATAACGTATCCAATACTATATATGTATATACTGTATCCAATAATATATATGCATATATAATGTATCGAGTACTATATATGTATATACTGTATCCAATACTTTATATGTATATATAACGTATCAGTAATATATATGTTGATAACGTATCCAGTGTTATGCACGTATATAATGTATCCAGTATGATATATGCATATAATGTATCCAATACTATATATGTATATACTGTATCCAATACTATATATGCATATACTGTATCCAATACTATATATGTTGATAACGTATCCAATAATATGCAGGTATATAATGTATCCAATACTATATATGTATATAATGTATCCAGTACTATATATGCATTAAGTTTGCAATATATTACGAAAGAAAGTTGATATATTGACTAGATGCAGCAGTGGATCTGGCATATACCATACAAATCACCATAAAAGCCTATAAATCCATGAATACACTCCTAAATATCTAAACAATTTTATGTTGATTGTCACATAAATATAGATACTTGTATGTATCATATTTATTCTTGCTAGCAATTTCCTGTACATATGTTTGCACAAAAATCTATAAGGTGTGAGACATCTATCATTCCAGAAATTTCAAATGAGAAAATTAGTTTTCTACTATACACCTATAACTTGACATCACGGCTTAAATCATTTTCAGAACAAAACATAATCAACCTAATTGTGATACATTTACAATACATGTCATTAGCATTTTACCTATATAAGTAAAACAGGCTGAGCATGTTGAACTCATTGGATATAAGAGTTTTATTTTGCATGGAATCAATTTGTGAACACTGTACGAATTCACCCAACTCTGAATATAATTACCAATTGTGAAATATATGAATTTGACTTGAAACATACATACACAGTTGGGGCACTTAGAAACAGTCATCATTGGTAACACGGTCATGCAGAAATAAAACAACTACAAAACTCCCGTTTGTACAGCATGATGATACAAACTACAATTTGTACAGCAAGATACAAACGTAAATTTTCACATGATACAAACTTCCATTTGTACAGCATGACATAAACTTAAATTTTTAAAAGACAGAAACTTCCATTTTGACAGCATGATACAAACTTTCATTTTTACAGCATGATACAAAACTCTAATTTGTACATCATGATACAAACTCAATTTTTTACAACATGATACAAACTCCCATTTACAGCATGATACAAACTCCAATTTTACAGCAAGATAGAAACTCCCATTGTACAGCATGTTACAAAACTCCAATTTGTACAGCATGATACAAACTCAATTTTTACAGCATGTTACAAAACTCCAATTTGTACAGCATGATACAAACTCAAATTTTTACAGCATGATAGAACTTCCATCGTTACAGCATGATACAAAACTTCTATTTATACAGCATGATATAGCCAAAACTGATAAAGTGCAATCAAAATTCTGTTATCCAACTTGTTTCAGTACAAAAACTAAATCCTTCAAAAATGATTACTAGGATCGTACATGTTTAGTTCAAGTCAACATTTCCTAAATTCCAAGAGGGATGCTAAAAATTGAACTCAATGAGTAAGGGCATCAAAGTACAAATGGCAATGAGTCGATATTGATACCATAAAAAACTATTAACACACCCATGGAACTGGGTAAACACAGATACAAGTAAAAGGCTAAAAACAAACTCAACACAATGGGTAAACACAGATACCAGACAAAGGCTATCAGCACACCCATGGCACTGGGTAAACACATATACAAGAAAAAGGCTACCAACAAACTCAAGACAATAGGTAAACACAGATACCAGACAAAGGTTATCAACACACCCATGGCACTGGGTAAACACAGATACAAGAAAAAGGCTACCAACAAACTCAATACAATGGGTAAACACAGATACCAGACAAATGTTATCAACACACCCATGGCACTGGGTAAACACAGATACAAGAGAAAGGCTACCAACAAACTCAATACAATGGGTAAACACAGATGCAAGACAAAGGCTATCAACACACCCATGGTACTGGATAAACACAGATACAAGAAAAAGGCTATCAACAAACTCAAGACAATGGATAAACACATATACCAGACAATAGTTATCAACACACCCATGGCACTGGTTAAACACAGATACAAGAAAAAGGCTACCAACAAACTCAAGACAATGGGTAAACACAGATACCGGACAAAGGTTATCAACACACCCATGGCACTGGGTAAACACAGATACAATAAAAAGGCTACCAACAAACTCAAGACAATGGGTAAACACAGATACCAGACAAAGGTTACCAACACACCCATGGCACTGGGTAAACACTGATACAAGACAAAGGATATCAACACACCCATGGCACTGGATAAACACAGATACAAGACAAAGGCTATCAACACACCCATGGTACTGGATACACACTGATACAAGACAAAGGCTATCAACACAACCATGGCACTGGGTAAACAAAGATACAAGAAAAAGGCTACCAACAAACTGAAGACAATAGGTAAATACAGATACAAGACAAAGGCTATCAACACACCCAATGCACTGGATAAACACAGATACAAGACAAAGGCTATCAGCACACTCAAGACAATGGGTAAACACATATACAAGAGAAAGGCTATCAACACACCCATAGCACTGGGTAAACACAGATACAAGACAAAGGCTATCAACACACTCTCGACAATGGGTAAACACAGATACAAGACAAAGGCTATCAACAAACTCAAGACAATGGGTAAACACAGATACAAGACAAAGGCTATCAACAAACTCAAGACAATGGGTAAACACTGATACAAGACAAAGGCTATCAACAAACTCAAGACAATGGGTAAACACTGATACAAGACAAAGACTATCAGCAAACTCAAGACAATGGGTAAACACTGACGCAAGACAAAGGCTATCAACAAACTCAAGACAATGGGTAAACACTGATACAAGACAAAGGCTATCAACAAACTCAAGACAATGGGTAAACCCTGATACAAGACAAACGCTATCAACACACACATATTATTGGCCGAACACTAACACAAGAAAGGGGAATAAAAAGTGCATGGAAAATCTTTTCCATATTTTCACATGCAATTCTCCTTTTCTTAGCGAAGACACTGATGCAGTACACTAGATTTATCTTTTCCACCTTTCAGGATGGTTTTTCCATACAGATGATGATAAATGGTTAATTAACAAGAGTATCAAACAAGAGACCCAACTCTGAAGATTTGCTGAGAAATAGCTACTATACCAAATTGTTTCCAATAACAGCAAACGTTTGCCAATGAACAGGCACAGGATGATAGATGATGGAAAATAGACCATCCCTAATAAGCACCTCTGGTCAATAACCGGTGGAGCTAAAATCAGATCTGCATGTAAAATGCACAAACTTTCATGCATCAAGCATCTGTAGGTCTGCTCAAAATACAACCAATCATTTTGACGACTGCTCAAAGACATCCAAGGTGACTGCTCAAAGACAACAAGACAACTACACAAAGACAAACAAAATTCTGGGACTATTTCTTCTGTGATGAAAACATTTTTTTCTATTTCATTCAGCACCTCACAGAATATATGCTTTCAACAACAGGAACAGAGTACAACAGAACATTATTTTTTAATGTCCATTTTCATAAAATACCCATTTAAAGAGAAGTAAAGTCCTCTGCAATGGTATGCACGAAACAAACCGCCCAAAAGTCCACAGGATGGAAATTTTAAATACAGTTCCAAAAAGTTCAGTGTAAATATGCAGAAATATGAGAATAAATAAACAAACTCTACAACCATAAAACGGAAAAGATTGAATTTTTGAGAAATTACTGACACGAATCCAGAGTGAGAAACACATACTGCTCAGGAAATAAAAATGGCGGCAAACAAAGAACTGACAGAAATGGAGAAATATTTTAGGACTAGACGAATAGAGACAGAAAATGAATCCATGCTACCATCAGGAGAAATAACAATGGGAGGAAAGAAAGTATTTCTTAAAGATCCACCACCAATACTAAGGAGAATAAAAAAATTTAAAAAAACTGCAGAACTACATCTAGTCGACGTACCAGTAGAAAAACTCCTTCAGGCAACAGTTTAGATGTGCGAGGGAAAATTCAACATCAAATTGATGAAAGCGAAAATGGATAATATCTCCTTACCCGTATCAAAAATGGGATACGGATACTTTGGGATAGAAAAATCAGAAATAAGGAAAATAAAGCCAGCCTTGTTCCTACATGGTGTTCTAATGAAATCATGGTATAATGTGTGCATCCATCAGAGAAAGTGTAATAAATGTGGTGACATTGGCCATGCACCACATAAATGTTCAACGATCCAAGATAAAAGCAAACAGCAAGTTTATGTATCGGAAATGACAATATTCCCTAACTTGAAACAGCAACAACAATATAATATCAAACAGGAACATAATACGCAGGAACAAAGACAGAAACAAAGCAAAATATAAAGTTTCCTAACAAAAAGGAACAACACCAGCATCAAGAACAATGGAACACCTAACAGGAACAGCAACAACAGCAACACATACAAAACACAAGGACCAACAACAGAAACAAGAGCACTAAACAGCAACATGAAGAACAAAAACAAAATGCACAAAAAACAACAACACAGACAAAATCAAATAATAAAGAAGAACTATTTGCAGCAGAAAGAACAACAGAACACCAAATTAGAACAACACCATAAACGAAACAATAGACCCTATTAAAAAACAAAAGTAGCAACAGCAAGGACAGCAACACAAACAGGTGCAGATAAGACAACAGAGACAACAAATAATAAACAAGATATGTAGAATGGAACAAAGAGAAAGAAAGGAAAATGAAAAGACCCAAAATGAGAGCTAGAAGGAGACAAAAAAGTCAAGAAAAAGAAGCGAACAGGAAGAAATACTACATACCAAACTTTGATGAGGATTTAGAGAATGAACTCAACATATTTTTTTAAATAACGTTTAAATAATAATAATAATAATAATAATAATAATAATAATAATGATAATAATAATAAAATAGTAATACTGAAAACAAATATAACAGTATAGTACAGCTTCGGCAACAATACCGTTAGGGCAAGGGGCCTCCCTTAACCGGTCTGAAAAGATCCAACAAGGGAGATAAATCGCTAAAACGGAAATATCAGCACATACAACACAAATTGTCTGAGTTTTCACTGCCTATGGAGAAATCAAAATCATACCCACTAGTATGCAATTTAAAATACACACATATCGCACAAGTAACTTGATATACTTCGGTCTCAGTTTCAGATCACTATAATTCAGTCATGTAGATGCCATGTATGAAGAATGGTTTGAACCTACTGTGATATATTTATCACCTGTAGCACTAACACTCAATCTAATGGACCTTTAAAATGTTTTCTTAGGTAAAGACATTTGAAAAATGATGACTTTGCTTAAGTTAGCTTACACCACTTCTCTTTTATGCTACCCATGAATTTGTGCAGTTTCTGAAAAGAAATAATTTTGATAATTCACTTAAGTAAATTATGAGATACATTTTCACTGCAGTCAACAGACATTAATAACCATAAAATAGGATCTCAGTATTGTCACTTGCTTCATCTAGTAGCAAGTATGGCACCCTGTCACACAATAACATCATGGTCAAATTTCACAACATACTTATATTTGTTTCTGAATTCTCTTTGTATGCTTTCTACCCTGAATTCGGAAGGAGAATTGTTTAAATCCTGATATTTTCCATACAAATAAGCACAAAACAGAAGAACACAGACATTGAACTGCTGAAATATCAGATGGAAAAAGTCAAGTATTCTCACCAACTCTATGAAATATATCCTTTTCTTTATTAATACAGGCAACTAAACTGTATTCAGTCCACAATGATTGTTTCACCCCTTGAAGAAGGTTGACCAAGTTCAGAGACTGTTCAGTCCAAAAGAGGATAAAAAGACTGCATTATCTGACCAACATCAGTAGATCTAACATATAAATCTTAGTCGGTTATTTAGTTCTGTGTCAACTTCAGCAAAATATCTTGTCTTGGGAACATAGCACAGAATATAATTTGAGGCTGTTCCAAGATATTTCTTTACGGAATACTGAATTGCAAATGTCTAAATACCTGTTTCATCCCTTGAAGAAGTTTGACCAGATTCAGCCCCACCCCACACCGAAAAATAAAACTGCTGCATTAGTTGACCAAAATTAGGAGAGTTTGTGTAATAAGGTTGATAAAAGGGTATCTTTCTTGCAAGGATAGGTTAGGTTTGGTGTTTTGTAGCACATAAACATTAGTGGGTTATTTAGTGCTGTGTCAACCTTAATAAAGTATCTCATTTGGAAACACAACAGTATCCAAAGCAGGATGACTGAATGTTAGAACTCTAACACAACATTATCCAAACCAGGATGACTGGCTGCTAGAACTCTAACACAATATTATCCATACCAAGTTGATTGAATGTTAGAACTCTAACACACAACAGTATATAAACCAGGATGACTGAATGTTAGAACTCTTAACACAACACAACAGTATCCAAACCATGATGACTGAATGCTAGAACTCTAATACACAACAGTATCCAAACCCAGGATGACTGAATGTTAGATCTCTAACACAACACAACAGTATCCAAACCAGGATGACTGAATGTTAGAACTCTAACACAACACAACAGTATCCAAACCAGGATGACTGAATGTTAAATCTTTTACACAACACAGTATCCCACCCACGTTGATTGAATGTCAGAACTCTAACACACCATATCATCCAACCCAGGATGACTGAACGGTAGAATTCTAACACACCATAGTATCCATCACAGGATGACTGAATGTAGAATTATGAAACACCAGTATCAAACACAGGTTGATTGAATGGTAGGATTCTAATACACAACATTATCCAACCCAAGATGACTGAATGTAAGATTCTACCATGCAGTATCTGACCCATTATGACTAAATGGTAGGATTCCAACACACTGCGGGATCCAGCCAAGTATGACTAAATGGTAGGATTCCAACACAGTACTGTATCCAACCCAGTATGACTAAATGGTAGGATTCCAACACACTACTGTATCCAACCCAGGATGACTAAATGGTAGGATTATAACACACTAATGTAGTCAATCAGGATGACTGAATGGTATGATTCTAACACACTACTGTATCGTACTCATGACGACTTAATGGTCGGATTCTGACACACCACATTATTCAACCCATGAGGAATAAATGTAAGATTCTACCATGCAGTATCTCACCCAAGATGACTGAATGGTAGGATTCCAACCCACATCCTTTCCGTCATGAGTCCAACATGATAACAAATCAGCTGCCATGGGTTAATAAGTATTTACAGTATACATCTCTTGAGTAATTGCTGGTAACACAATCTGAAGTTGCTCATAAGGGTTTATTTATGAATATCTGAATTGTAACTACATGGCAATCATTGTAAACTAATTAGCTTATCCATGCACAGGCTACAGCCATTCTTCTTAATTGCATGTTATTATGTACCACAAAATAATACAGAGGGGCAAAAGCAGAAACAAGGTTCTGAAAGTGGCCCACACTAATGCAGGTCACTAAGTTGTTGCATTTTGAAGGGGTCTACACTAAAGCAGGGTCACTGATATGCTGGGTTCTGAAAGGAGTCTCTACTACAGCAGGGTCACTGAGTTGCTGAGTTCTGAAAGGTGTCCAAAATTAAAGCAATTTCACTAAATTGTTGTGTTCTGAAAGGGGGCCACACTAAAGCAGGGTCACTGAGTTGTTGCTTGGGTAGCACAAGGCTTGTTATACTACAAGAACAGACTTCAAGACACAATAATGCTTACTTCCTTAATTACTGCCAGCATGATTTGTTTGTAATTTCATGGTGTTTGTTTTGATAATGTTGTTTTTGTATATGATTTTTTATGTATCATCTAACATTGTAAAGCGCTTAGAGCTTCTAAAGAGTAGGCCTGTACTAAATCAGCCTTATTATTATTGTTATTATTATCATTATTATTATTATTATTATTATTATTATTATTATTTTAAAAGTCAGCTAACCTAGATCAAGCTGCCCCTGGGAGATTTGGCTTTGCCAAAATAAATGACAATATGATGTCATATCACAAAGAAAATTAAACAAGACACCATAGAAAGGATCTACACTCTACTATCCAAGAATACAAGACAAGAAAGTTATGGAAAGGCTTAAGACCACGTATGTTTTAGGTTCAATACTAGTAACATTTAGTGTTGTTTTCGAAGACTTAACAACACCAATAATAATAATAATAATAACTGTGTTGATGCACTTTAAAAATAATTATATTGTGCATTGTACTTGCATGTATCTTTCAAAATATGGTGGAGTATTCTGTCCGGATTTCAATGTTGGAAAAATACAGATAACTTGTACAAGTTTATAATACAAAAAAGCAGATTCTCTTCAGAAAACAAAAAAAAGTTGTTCAAATCCTACCTTTTCACATTCTCCTAATTGTAAAGAAAAGCAGCTTCTTTCGCAACTGCTTGTTCAAATTATTTTACATTCTAACCATTGTCCTTTTGAATGTTGATGAAAATGAAAGTCATTAGAGTCGGTTAAAATTTAAGTCACATGATCATGTTGGAAGTTGCATGATGCAGCAAAAAGTGTCAACCTTTCAGCATAAATCATTCCTGTCAAATTTTAAGACAATATGGATTTATTTCGGTTTCATGCATGAAAGTACAGAAACACATTTGTCACTTAGTGCGGAGGCAAACTGAGTAAAGTGCCATGCACAAGGACTCACCATTGTTGCTTAGTTGTTCCAGGTTGGTACAGTAGTGGGATTTGAACTTGCACCATTTCGGTCACAAGTCAAGTACAGTAACCATTCAGCTTCCAAGTCTCCCAAAGACAATTTGAAAGGTTGCACAGTAAACACAGCAAAATTGTGTGGAGATATTGTTTCTCATTTTTATTTTTGTGCACTGCTGAGCTTTTTATTTATTTAAAAATCTTTTTGAAATTATCTTAAAACGTATTGAGGTGTATTAATAACAATGAAAACTTTCCAGACTTCCATAGATATTTAACAAACCGTCATACCATTCTGCCTATCACTAAAGATCTGAATGAAAATTTGTATAGAATTTGCCAACAATACATTTTTCTTTTTCATCTTGTGATTTTTATTATATGGAAGTCAACAGCCAATGTATTTAAATACTCCACTGAGCATATTTCCTTACATTTCCATAGAAATTAAGCCATCAGAAGGTTGTGTCATCTCGGTATAAGGGTCATAACATGATAACATGTTTCATCAATGTCAGCCTAACAGAGCCTAACCTGATAATCTCATCAATATGAAGAGGGTGGATATCTTGTCAACAAACTTTTTGATACAAAGAGGTGCCACTAATATGACCTTTCCCCTCCCCCCCCCCCCCATGCCCGCCACCAAAATGCTGTATTACTGCACTTGCACTGTGTGTATTAGTACAGTACTGCAAGTCAATCATGGACAAGAACTCAGTAGAATATGTTTCAAAATCTTTCTTTTAACTTATATCAACTAAGATTTTCTTCAGTTTAAGTCTAAATTTTATATAATGATATCATATTCTGGTCATCACACTCATCAATGATCTTATTAAGATGAAGTAATTTGACTGATATAAAACCCAAGAGGGTGAATCAGGCTTCTCCAAAACACCACAAATGTCATAAAGATAATTCAGGTTTGGTGTGAATCAACCCCAAAAGGGTGATGTGATAAATCTGAGTGAAATTAAAGCAAGATCTGGAATGGAAAACTTCAACCCTAATGCAGTCTCTGTTAACCTAATAATAAAAGATGTCAACAGTGACCAAATGGAAAACTTCAACCCTAACCCAATCTCTGTTAACCTAATAATAAAACATGTCAACAGTGACCAAATGGAAAACTTCAACCCTAACCCAATCTCTGTTAACCTAATAATAAAACATGTCAACAGTGACCAAATGGAAAACTTCAACCCTAACCCAATCTCTGTTAACCTAGTAATAAAACATGTCAACAGTGACCAAATGGAAAACTTCAACCCTAACCCAATCTCTGTTAACCTAGTAATAAAACATGTCAACAGTGACCAAATGGAAAAATTGTAGTGCCAACCTAGATATTACCCCAATACAAATTACCATGGATAGTAATCATGTGTTGTGAAACCAACAATAGTTAAAACTATGTTTGTTCGCTTTATAATGGCACCATGTATGACCTATTGGTCTAAAGGGTTCATCTTCACAAATCATTGACAACATGGGTCAGTAGTTCTTTCCAGGATTTCCTTGGATTATTACTCCATCAGATATACTGACCATCATGTATAGCGTGCCATGTGCTAACAACTGTCATTAAAAGCCAAATAACATCACATTAGTTTATAAATTTAATTTTAATAATAATACAGCTAAGAAGGTATTCAAATTTGGAAAACATTTATGTCAGATCATCTTAAACATATCTACAATTATTATGTTATTGTGTCATTAATAATAAGTCGAAATTCGTGGTAATAGTGATTGCATGGGCAATTAACACTGCATTATCCATAATAAGTCCAAGTTCAAAGTAGTAACTGTAGGGTTAATTAACATTGTATTATTCAAAAGAGGTCAAAGTTCATAGTAGTAATTGTAGGGTTAATTAATATTTTATTATTCAAAATAAGTCCTAGTTCATTGTAGCAATTCTAAGGTTAATTTACAATGCATTACTCATGATAGGTCCAAGTTTACTGCAGTAATTATAGGGTTAATTAACATTGTATTATTCAAAGTAAGTCCAATTTCAATGTAGTAATTGTGGAGTCAATTAACATTGCAATATTCATAATAAGTCCAAGTTCAATGTAGTAATTGTAGGGTTAATTAACATTGTATAACTCATAATAAGTCAAAGTTTACTGTAGTAATTGTAAGGTTAATTAACATTGCATTATTTATAATAAGTCCAAGTTCATTGTAGTAATTGTAGGGTTAATTAACATTGTATTATACATAATAAGTCCTAGTTCATTGTAGTAATTGTGGAGTCAATTAACATTGCATTATTTATAATAAGTCCAAGTTGTCTTATTCATAATACGGCCAAGCTATTAGTAGTAATCTCCATTAGCCAAGGTTCAAATTTGTTCACCCAGTATACACCTTAGTAGACTGAGTAGATGTTATGTTATTTGGGTCTGTGAATTTGATTGCATGCGGCAGCAAGCAATTACATCCAATCAAAATTAAGTTGTTCAAATTTGAACACTATTTCTTCATCATAGAGACAAACACCTTTCACTCAAGTAGACCTGTAATGGAATCTTCTTATTTTGTTTGTTGCATTATTCATAATACACTGAAGTTCATAACAGTGGTGGTTGTATGGATAATTAACATTACTGTATTTTCATAATAAGACCAAGGTCATAGTGGAAGTGATTGTAGAGTTTAAGACTGTCAATTAAAAGTACAGTTCATAAAATTTATATATAAAGAATTGCAAAAAACAAACACTTCGATTGAAAGTCTTCCAAGGAAAACAAAAATCAAGGAAATAATAAAGATAGAGAAGTATCAATATTTCAATTCTGTGAAAGGTACCTAAAATTAAACAAGGATAAATTGTGGTTATTTATTTACAAGTACCATACCAATCATATTCTCATAGCGAAATGTAATATTATGAGGCAAATGATTATCAACAATTTGAGTCTTTATCATCATTATTAAAGTTACAAATCCATGTTAACTGCTTTTGAAGTTACCAATACATGTTAATTGCTATTCAAGTTACCAATACATGTTAATTGCTATTCAAGTTACAAATACATGCTGATTGCTATTAAGTTACAAATACATGTTAATTGCTATTCAAGTTACCAATTATGTTAATTGCTTCTCAAGTTACCAATGCGTGTTAATTGCTGTTCAAGTGACCAATACATGTTAATTGCTATTCAAGTTACCAATACATGTTAATTGCTATTCAAGTTACCAATACATGTTAATTGCCATTCAAGTTACCAATACATGTTAATTGCTATTCAAGTTACCAATACATGTTAATTGCTATTCAAGTTACCAATGCATGTTAATTGCTATTCAAGTTACAAATCCATGTTAATTGCTATTCAAGTTACAAATCCATGTTAATTGCTATCAATTTACAAGTAAATGTTAATTGCTATTCAAGTTACCAATCCATTTAATTGTTATCAAGTTCCAAATGAATGTTAATTGCCATTAAGGTTACAACTATATGTCAATTGCTAATGTTTCATTCTAAGCACTTGGTTTGTAAGGTAAGTCCTTTGTAAAATTTGAACCTCAGTTAAAGAAACCAATTACGCATTTCAGTGTATTTATTAACTGGACTAAATAAGAATACAAACAACAGGTTTGTACAGTTCTTACATTATCGGTGTACAATTTGTGCTTGACCCCTATGCTGTATTGTTTATGCTTGGCCTCTATACTGTACAATTTATGCTTGGCTCCTATACTGTACAACTTGTGCTTGGCCTCTATGCTGTACAACTTGTGCTTGACCCCTATACTGTACAATTTATGCTTGGCCTCTATACTGTACAACTTGTACTTGACCCCTATGCTGTACAATTTATGATTGACTGCAATGACATTTCAGACCTAAATAACGATTCTTGGTGATTCTAATTTTATGATTGTGAGTCCAACTTTTTGAACAGGGATACTTGTTTCCAGGCTGGGATTTCTAAACTCCAGCAGGTGAAATCCAAGACATAACCCTATTAATGCTGGACTGTTTTGAATGCCTCAATTTTTTCAAGGCTCGTAACTGTTAAACATTTAATTATTATTGACCTCATTTATTACCTTGACTGCAAATTTCCTTGGAATCAAACAAGGTTATAAATTCCTAGACTATTTACGAGCAATATTGATGCTTACTCTAAGCTGATCAAGAATCATAACTCTGTAGGAAATTACCAATGTCTACTCACCACTGAACTTTATTCTGAAATCTGTTGAGGTGAAGCTTTAAAACCTAACTCTCTTAACATTATAGAAATCGTAAGCTATAAGAATGCCTTTTCTAAATCATGCAAGAGCCATACTTCTGTAAAACATGACGTGCATAAGTTATCTCCAATGAAATCATTCTAGCTGTTGTTGAAATAATGCTTCGCAATGAATTTTATAAAAATTCTAAGAAAAGTAAGAATGCTTTTTTGCTCACAATCCATTGCAATGACTCTTTTCAGTTCACTGTGTGCAATTACTTTAAAAAGTACAATCCAAGCACGCTGATCATCCCATTCATGATAAGATGAAACTGTACACCATATTTCATAGAAATCAAATATGAATAATATCTTGGTAACAACAATGTGCACATACAAATAGGTCAATGGAAAAACTGATGAACAGCCAATGTTTCTACATCCCTTGTGATAGGGTCAATGAACAATACAGTCACATGCAATTACTATATGTTCGGTGAACAATACAGTCACATCCCCCTCACTATAGGGTCAGGGGACAATACAGTCACTTCCTCTCACTATAGAGCCAGGGGACAATATAGTTACGTTCTCTCATTACCGTCAGGGAACAATGCAGTCACATATCTCACTATAGGGTCAGGGGACAATACAGTCACATCCTCTCGCTATAGAGCCAGGGGACACTATAGTCACATTCTTTCATTACTGTCAGGGGACAATACAGTCACATATGACAATAGAGTCAGGGGACAATACAGTCACATACCTCACTATAGGGTCAGGGGACACAACAGTCACATCCCTCACTAAAGAGCCAGGGGACAATTCAGTCACATTCTCTCATTACTGTCAGGGGACAATACAGTCACATCTCACTATAGGGTCAGGGCAATACAGTCACATCCCTTTGCTATATGTATGTGATCAGTGGAGGAATTGTGTCCGAAAATGACCTTAATCGTATCCCAAGTTTTAAAATCTCTATCTGCACACAAGATGAGGAATTATGCATCATTGCTCAAAATGACCTCAACCGTATTCCAAGTTTTAAAATCTCTATCTGCACACAAGATGGGAAATTATGCATCATTACTCAAAATGACCTCAACCGTATTCCAAGTTGTAAAATCTCTATATGCACACTAGATAATAAATTATGCATCATTACTCAAAATGACCCCTGCCATATGTCAATGTGTATGATTTATATTTGTACACTAGATGAGGAATTATGCATCATTACTCACGCACTTTCAGACAGAGAGAATCATATAACTCATGTATTTTCATTGTAAATCTTAGGGCAAACGACGGCCTACCTCCATGCTCTACTATCCATTCCCCAGTGTCCAGAGAGATTTTGCAACAATGTTTATATACATCGATTCCTTCTGTACTTTTTCTCTCAGATATATTAACTTGCTTTCCAAGGAGGCGCTTGGTTAATGTTGTCTTTCCAACTCCAAACTGACCAACTACCATGACTCGTAGGTTGTAAACCTTCTCCTTTCCATCGCGCAAAGCCTTTTTGTACAGCTGAATGGATTTATCATCCATACGAAGGATCTCCATAGGAATGACAGGGCCTGAAATCAGTCAATATAAAGAACATATTGTTATGTATATTGTTATGTATATTTGATTAAATTCGTATTTGCTTTAATTTAATTGTTCGTTTATTATTTTTATTTCTTTTACTCCATTACATGCTAATGTAACCTAATTTCATTTACTGGATTTGACATTTTTCAGAAACTCATTTTCCAGAAATTCAGTTCAGTTTTTCATAAACACTAATAATATAACTTTATATCTAATGCTGATGTAGTTTCTGACCTTGATTCATCAGCTGAAGTAAATAACTTTTTTACAGATCATTAAGGGTAGATTTATAGAGCAAAATCGAGGCGATACATGAAATACGCGACAAATAACATTTAGCAATTATTTCCAAACTCTGGTTTTACTGGAAAGTCCACCCTCATACGAGTATTTTGTTCTGCGAAGTAGCCAGATTTAATATTGATTTATTCTTGCTTTAACCCTGGAGATGTTCAGATTTTTTTTGTTGTGACCAATTTGAGCTTAATGTTTAACTTTTCTTCAGATTATTTGGATTCTTTGAGATTATTTTTCCCTGGAAATACTTATGCTCTAAATTAATTCTTGGACAAAATATATACAGAATTCAAACACTAGAATATTATTTTCTGTGGTTCAACAGAAACTGTTGACACATCAGTACAACATTGACCACAGCAAACGTCATCGCCTTCCATTTTGGATTTCAAGGGGATTCGAACTAAATTTCATTCGAACGTTTTATTACCAGGAATTCTACTTTATAATTCTTGGATTATTTTTGGATTTGATTCTTAAGACCATTAAATTATTTTTCTTTTTTACCTTGTAAGAGCCGAAACGTAACAAAGAAATTGGGTGTTCATCCTTGGAATATAACAATTTTGGCTAAAATATTTAGAAAACTTTGTTTTTTGACATTTGAATTCCCCACGGTTTTGAAATTTTTTAAATACCAAGTATTATTTTACATTTTTGAAATTTTTAGCAAAATAGGCAAGCTTTTTTACAATGTCTTCAACAGTGGAAATGTTTCTTTCAAATCCTAACCAGGAACAATTAGACCTTTTGAAAACAGATAAAATGATTCAGCAAAGACTTCCTTAACGAAACAAGAAATTGAAAATATTTTGGTCAGTATTTTGCAGAAAAGAACTTTTTGGATAAAAGTGCTTTGGTTTCAATCAGTATGTCTATATCCGACTCTGAAATAAAAGTTAAGGAATTAAAATACAAGATGGATTTAGAGTTAAGGAAGCTAGAACTTCAGAAAGATAAAGAAGAAAAACAAATGCAGTTGCTATTGGAGAAAGAGAAAGAACAAATGCATTTACAATCGGAGAAAAGGAAAGATAAAGACAAATGCATTTAAGAAAAGAACAAAGTTACAGGAGAGATTAACAATTGCAGTTATGGAAAGACAAAGATGAAGAACAGATGCAAATAGATAAGGAAGAAAGAGAGACAGACAGATGCAAATGCAAATACAAAGAGAGAAGGACAAGAAGGAATATCAATTTAGAATAAAATAAATATAACTGACAAGTGAAATGCGCATTTCCAATTCACAAACAAATTCAGGTTTTGATATTACAAAACATATTAGGTTATTGCCCTTTTTTGAGAAAAAGATGTAGACAATTATTTGCTTAAATTTGAAAATTTTGCTGAAAATTTGAAATGGGCAGGAGAGCATTGGACGTTTTTTGGCAAAGCGCGAGAAATCTATGAATCCCTGTCAGTACAGCATAATGCTATGATTTGGTGAAAGAATTCATCTTAAATGGTTATGAGTTAGTCCATGAGGCTTGTTGGCAAAAATTCATAAACTATAAAAAAGAAGTTGGACAGACTCATGTTGAATTTGCTAGAGACAAAGAGCAGTTATTAGAAAGATGGTGCTTAGCCAAGAAAGTTGAACAAGATTATGAAAGCTTCAAACAACTTGTATTACTTGAAGAGTTTAAGAGTTGTATTTCATAATGACATTACATCTTGTCTTGATGGGCATAAGGTTGAAACCTTGGAAAATAATGTTCGTGCTGCTGATGAGTATTCCTTAGCTCATCAAGTTTCTTTTGTAAAGAAGACTTCCACTCAACAGTCTTATAGCAGAAAAGTATCTCAGCCTAACAAAATCCCTTCTAAATCTTAGTCTGGCACAACTTTAAAAATCAAGCTTCAGATAAGCTTGATCAAAGAATCTTGACTCTTCCTACATGTACCTATTGCAAGAAGAAAGGAAACGTTACTTCAGATGACAACAAATTGAAAAATAAGCATCAGTATCAAGACAGACCTATTCTTAATGCTGTTATTTCCAATAGGTCAAGGTCAGGGTCATGTATTGAAAGCAATACATTTGTTGGGTCTTATAAACCCCAGTCTGATATTATTATGGAGAATTATGAACCATTCATGTCAAAGAATTCTATCACAGTTGGGTGGTTCGGCCAATCCCATCTCTATTAAAGTTTTAAGGGACACAGGAGCTTCTCAGAGTCTTTGATTGTCAGGTACTTTGCCTTTTTCTGAGGAGTCTTCTTCTAATGAAAGAGTTCTTATTCAGGGAGTAGAGTGCGGCTTTGTTAATGTTATCATACAATTTAGAGAGTGTTATATACACCTGAGTGGAATGTGCTATCCCTGGATCCTACAGAAGAATACTTGATAACATGAAATAAATGTCTAAATATCATGTAGGTTATAGCATTTGTAAAGTTCTCAAACTGGATGGTAACATCTCTTCATATTTAAAAAATCACTTAATGCCGTCAAGCATTCTACTCTATGGTCCAGGCACAGCATAACACTCTTTCTTTCTCAGTACTTAGTTTTTTATATACAAACTAAATTAATAAATGCTGAAATGATGGATGTCAAAATTTTTACAATTTGGTGTATTCCCAATTTAAATTTCAGATGATGGTCGTTTGCAACAAACACTATTTTTGTACAGCAGTATGTCATGTAAATGTACCTAATATAAGCGAACCTGTACAATTCATTACAGCCTAAATTCATTGAGTCCTGCATGTATGCCTGTAATATTGTTGTGTAGTTACCATTACCTTGTTTGTCATCTTCATAGGCCCCAGGAACCGGTCCAGATGGAGGCATTTCTGCTGCTACAATTAACTGCCCTGGATCTACCTAGATGACAAATGGAAGAATTTTTTGGTAAACTATGGCAAAACTTAATGTACAAAAGAACAATGGTCTGTGATACGATCCTGGAGTCGGCATCAACAATTTCAGTTTAAACTCTCAACTCGTCACTATGTACAGCTAGATATGAAAAGGTGAAATATATCAATGCCTGAATCAGTCTTAATATCAGAGTGTAGACAGGTAATTGCAATCCATTCACCATGTATGTGCACAGTGTTACGCCAGTACTGCATTGAGCTATTGCATCAGAACATCTTGCAAATTGATGTATTTCAATGTACTGAACAAAATGCAAATATATAACTGCTTAATACGTCTTTTAAACAAATCTTAAAAAACTTTGTTTCCATGCTGTCTACGTTAAGTATTCCACATGAAACTAAATCATAATTTAAATTGTTAAAATATGTAAAACTGAGTTGCACTCTCAGAACTATGTCAGTTGTCATATGCAAATGAGCCAGTTTAAGTTAATCCAGTCTTGAAATATACATAGGTAAATGCCGTGAAATCATTTTCTCAAAGTACAGTAATGCTGTCTGTGTTTCCTCTTAAATGTATGTACCTCAAGTCAGTTATATGAACAAAATTGAAAAAGTTATAGATGTATAAACAGTTATATATTTGCAGGTCTGATTTTAGTTTAGAGGTTTAATCACATACACATATTAAACATGAGGAACATGTATGCTTTGTTCATATAATTGACAAGAGGCACATAATTTATGAGGAAGCCAATACTATTTACACCACAAAGTGCTCCTGTAATTATATTATTACTGATGCTTGAGAGGTCTAGAAAATTAGCTTTGATAAAACTTTCATAAAACATCTTGAATGAAATGTCCTCAACAAGTTTTCTAACAATCTGAGATGAAGAAATAAAGGTAAATATTTCCACCTGCATATTTTAACATAGAAAAATTGTAATTTCAGTTACCAAAATTCAGTCTTTATGATTTGTGTTCTAAAAACATTAATCCTACAAAATTTGTTAAAACCTGGCCTAGCTGATTTTGGTTAAACATTATAAACATATGTTCCATTCATTGCTCTGGAAGCATGTAGTTGCTAAGGAAGACATGAACACAAAAGCAATTTGGCTAAACATTTCTAAGAAATATTCAAATAACACTGAATCACAAAGGGCTTCTTAGTTTTTGGAGTGATCAGACAATACATTTTAATCTTGGTTGCTATAGAAGCTAGAAAATTACTTGGAAAATCATTAAAGACATGATTTTGGTAACGCATGTTGTAGAAACCATTTATATAACGTTTAATTACAAACAGCGTATTTGTTTTCTACTTAGTTGCAAGGGAAGCTAAAATTTGTGCGTGTGATTTGGATTTTTAACATAGCTTTAACAATTTGTCAGATATATCACTACGATGTCTGCAGTGTGGCAGTTTATAGTGATGTCTAGCACTGGGGCATCATGCCGCAGACATGTAGCATGATGTCCCACCCAGTCACATTATCCTGACACGAGGCCGACCAGTTCTAACACTGACCTCTTAATGCTGAGCGCCTAGTGTAAAATATTTTACCACAGAATTGTGCATAGTTCTCTAGTTAAGAATTGCATTCCTTCCATAGTTCTTCTCTCCAACAGACCAGTATTTGTATTAAGGCCACCTGGGTAAATGGGACATTTTGCGAACCCACCGATGACTACTATTCTGAGGCTAGAATGTATCAAAAAATTGCTAAATAAAGCAGACATGCCTCTTCTATCTGTCTTGTGATCTATATTTTTACCTTTTGTATTTTTCTAAACAGAGAAACCAATCTTGCTAATGAATATTGGAAGCTAATCAAGTTTTTGGAAATGACATCCCTCTCAAGACTTTTGTAATTTAGTGAAAAGAAAATGAGAATCATTTATATTTCCATGTGGGGATCAATGTATGTGTGGTTGTTTGTATTTTACATCAGTAGATACACTTAATCATCTGATACAGTCTGTATGCATGTGTGTTTGCATATTGTCATTTAATACTCTTAAACAACTGTACACATGTGTTTGAATATGGAGTGATTAACATGTATATCATACATCATATTGATTGACTAACAAGGAGAAGAAAATACTAAACAGATTCATAATGTGTAGAACAATTGAAACGTCACTAAAAATAATTATAACATATGTTACGTATACTTGATTTAAATTAATTGCAAGTTTAAGAAAAAAATAATTTCATTATATGTCAAAATAATATAATTTTTTTTACTAGAAATTTTATATTTTCCACAAATTAGGAATTTGATATTTTGCAGAAATTAGTTTGACCAGAGAGTTAATGGTAAATACCAAGCTGAGTATTTTATTCTGACCTCGTTTCCTGACCTTAATTCAGAAATCACTGAGTGAAGTAAACAACTTTTTATTTTAATTTTATTCTTAGTGTAAAATGATTGGTTTTTGTCAAGATCATACTGGGACTTCGTGCTTTTAGATGTAAATACTTCTTGAAAAGTCTGAAGAGTTGACCTCATCCGAGAACATGTTCTGCGTTTCAAGTTACTCTATAACATTTGCTTATAGAGATAGTGTTTGGTTGGGGCTTTTTTATTAATCTGAAAAGTGTCTGTTGTGTCAGTTGGAGTCATATTTTAATTTGTATTCAAATAATTTGAATCCTAAAAGATTAACCCTTTCTCCTGGAAATATTTGAGTGCTAATACAGAATTATTGGACAAAAACATTTATTTGAATTTTGTTCAGATATTCAAGCACCGGAATATATCGTCTGCGGAGCGACAAAGAACTGTAACCATTACAGCACCATACTGACTACAGTATACATCATCACCTTCCATGTTTTTCATCGTCTGGACTCGAACTTGAATTCATTAGAACACTTCATTATTAGAACTTCTAAAATTCAATTCTTAATTCTATATTGCTCAGCAATCTTCCTATTTGAGACTAAAGTTTCGCTTGCTATTTAGAAGTTAAAATTTGGGTCGAACTTGTTATCACACCCTCTATCTGAATTCCGATCGGGTGTCGCTGTGACCCGATCCAATCAAACTTATCGGACAATGTCCCCTCGCTGTCTCTCCGTGTGGATACGGATTTAGAACACGCACGGTTCACCCTCGCGGGTTCCTCTGATCTTAGGACTAAGCTGTACCACATAGGTGGGAAGTCGCGTGATCTAACGCCTGTGCCGATTCAAGGTGCCGGATCTTCTCTCTGGTTACGGTAATCTTGCGTAAGAGATTAACTCTAGCCTGCGGTAATGTTTAAACATCAAACATTATAACAGTACCTTAGTTTATACAACATTTACTAACTGGGGCTGAGCAAACGTGACAATTTAATATTTTCAATTTGTTATACAACATCATTGGGAAGTGGGGTTCCATTGGTATTGCATGAAAATTGGACCTCTGATGTCGTGGATGTACAGGCCGCTAGACTCATTTGACCAGCAATGAAAACTAGAGACAGCTAGGTCAAATTTTGTGAACATTATTTTCATCTTTTTTATCGACAAATTAAAGACACTTTGTTTTATTTGTAATATATGCAAAGATAAATCATCTTCCAATCTGTTCTTGAATAAATGTAATTCAATTTAATTTTGCCTGGCTTATTAGTAACCAGCTACCCCAAAGTGGTTTATGTGAATTCCAACTTTTTGATGGGCAATACACTGACTCCATATTCAAGCATAAATTTCACAAAATGTAAGATGTGACGGGTAAAATCAGAGGAAAATCGGACTAGTTGATATGACATTTTGTATAGAAGGAGTACCAACAAGAGTTGGATGATAACTGCCAAGATGGATACATGTGTATTGGATACATGTGTATTAGATACATGTGTCTCGGATGTCATTTTGATTTTGGACCAAATTTAAATCATAAGTGTCTTAGTGAAAATCACATGCTGATATGATTATCAGAATTTCATGATGACTACTAAGATGAAAACATCGGTTAACTAAGTTGCAACATCTTCATTTAAATCAACTATATCTTGGCATGAACGTGTCAATTAATTTTCATGCCGATTCTCCATGAAGTTTAGGAATAGCATCAGATAATGGAAAAAGGGTCATCCCATAAAATCTCCAAATCTATAAATATACCAGTAGGTCTATAAAAACTCGCACTAAAACATCGGCCAAATACCTCTCCCCCTAAACTGTCAATTATATTGTGGAAAATGCCCTGATTTTCAAGTAAAAATGACTGAATAGTAGATAAGGTGTATCATCAATCCATATCACGCTTCAGAAGCTGTGAATTCTGTGTCATATCGGAAGTGAACTAGAAATACACAGTGTGGTAAAGTATATGAATGCATGAATGCAGAACTTACATTTCCCTGTCCTATCTCTTTGGATGTCACCTCAATGATGGGTTGTTTTCTTTCATTGCTCATTTGGACTTCTGAAGCTTTATCACGTCCTACAAAAAAAGAAAACTTTTCCCAGCTAATTAGCATAATCAGCAATACCACCAAAACAATGAATCTGAATGAGGTATTCATCAAATCGGTATAAAATAAAAATTATAGCAAAATGGGAACAATTCAATTTTCATAAGAGTGGCAGGGTCTCTACTGGCCAAATAATTTTCAGGAATGCCAGATAAGACTGTTTCTTCTCGTTCAACCTGCTGAGTATTTTCTTGCTCAACAAGATTTTAGAACACTGGACTAAATACAATTGATTCACAAAATCAACTTAAATCAGACTTTACAATATTTCATCTAACTAGCTTTGCTTATTTTTTTATAAATTTATTCTCACCTTTTCAAACTTGAGTCAGTAAATAAAATCTATTTAAAAACGTTGGTGTGGTGGATAGTCTTTGCTTTCTTTCTAATCCTTTTCCTTCATAATTGTTGGCCACCGTTATGCAAAATTATATGGTAATTATCTAGTTGGTGGTGGAGGTTAAAGAATACACTCTGTGCTTGAAAAATGTATTCTTGTTCCTTTTAAAAACTGTACAAATCATGTTTTGCATCATGAAGCTAAATTACATCAGACACAAATATTGCATGAATTAAAAAGAAAATTAAAACCTTACAATTACCTTAAGTAATATGAAGTGTACTTTATCAAATATTATTTCATAATTTCCGATACATACGGAAGCAGATTATTTCAGTTAAAAAAATGTGACACGATGAAAGTTTTGCAATTATGGATGATTTCCCTATATACCCAACCACAGATTAAAAGAATGAAAACAAGACAAAAACATAAAAATGTCATAATCCTGGAAACAAATGCACATAACTTCCTCATTTCTTTCATCAATTTCAAATTGATAACCTTTCATCATCGGGGTCTAGCATTGTTATATTGTGTGTATTCCATATGCACGTGATTTTCCTTACTAATACGGACTAATATTTACCTGGGCGAGTCCAGGTTTTGCCAAACAATTGAGAGATTTCTCGCCGTCTTAGATAAATAGTTCCTTTTACTGACGCAGGTTTGGGAATTGTATACTCAGTACCTTTGTACACATATACACATGTATGCCTTTTTTGTGCTCAAACATTTTGCTAGAAAAATTAAAATATTGAAAAATTAGAACTAAGGATTGCAAGTATTGGACGTTTTTCTTGAAAACGGGATGTTGTTAAAACCGGAAAAAACATAATGAGCACCTGTCTGGTTGTTGACAGCATCTTCCGTTTGGTTTACATTTTTTTTAATGACGGTTATGTTGTGGTATCAATTTTCAATTACAAAAACCGCATAAATAGAAAAGCATTGTTAAAGCAAAGGAAACATTTTATATACATGGGTAAAGAATAAATATTTTTTCGTAAATGATTCCAAAACCATGTTAGGAAATATGGTTTGCAGAACAAGTGAAAACATCCAACGGCCATCTTTGTAATTTAGAGTAAACCGAATTGAATGGCACGCGCTTGGAATGAAAGCGACACCTGGCGGATAAACTCGGTACAAAATGCCGTCCTCTATTCATTTATAAAGTTTGTCTATAAATATTGTGTTATTTTTATATACATATAAATGAAGATATTATAAATAAATAGTATAAATAAATGTAGATCACTGAAAAATTTAAATTTTATAACAACAAATGCAAATTATTTATATCTAATTTCGTTATCAATATGACATCTATGGCTGACAAAACTGTCATGTTGACATTTGTTTTCTAAATTTAAAATGAAATCTTTGAGAATTATCAATAAATGAAGTTTTTAATTTTATTTATGACGTCACTAAAAGTTTTTTTTTTTTTGTCACTAAATATAAGAAATGTGAATTACCTTGATACACCGGTTGGAATACAGTTATATCACTGCTCTCATTGCTTGTGACATACAGACGTCCATTATCCCAGAACATGGCAAGGGGACACCATGGAATTCCTTGTGTGAAAATGGAGACAAGTTGACATGAAGCTGTCAGTTGATGAATACACGAATCGAATCCATTACATACGTAAATATTCCCGTCTTCATTTATAACGATTGATCTCGGGTCTTGTAGACGTTTATGTTTGTATGTATATTTACATTGACTGGGATTCAAAATGTCAAATCCATATACACCGGTATGAGGGGATTTATCACCAGCCCAACACGAGATGTAAATAATGTTGCATTTTGTTGTCACGGAAGTCTGACACCATTCGTCTCCTTTATAGATCAGGTGAATCGTGTCAACATATCCGTCGTAAAGTGACACACTGCACCAATACATCGCACCATGTTTTACACCACTAATAAGAAGACGGTCATTGAATCTGACAACACTATCATATTTGTCCAATACTTCCTGTAGACGTAAAATCTTTGTCGTTCTTAAAACACGTGACATGGCTGTACAATCAATTGACAACATTTTTATCAGACCATCCTCATGAATTACACAAATTTCCATGGCGTCCATCAGACACATGTCACGTGGTATTGACTCCAGTCTCTGTGACGTGGCCAGACAATTTCCGTCAAGGAGTCGATGAAGGCGGACTTCATACGTCTTGTCTATAACGATTATCTTCTCTTGGCAGACGACAATGGCGCCATTGTAGGGCAACTCATCGGCTGTGGAAATAAAGTGATATAATTATTAATACACATCTAAACAAAAATATTAATCATATATCAAAATATGAAATAACTTGTACATTTGCAGTACGTATCAATACATTATATTTATGCCTTTAAAAATTCATTCCTGTTAAATTTATTATACTTATTATATTGTTTTTTATTTAGCTGTCAAAAATGCAATGGTCGTAGTGGTTGTCACTGTATATTTACTAAATTTGCATATGTATATCTATATTAAAATACTAAAATAACAAAATATTTACGAGATATAAACATTAAAATAATGCAGAATATAAACGTTGACACACATCTACACGAAAATACCATGCATGTATAATTTAAATACTAAATAACTATTAAATCTTTCATCTAAAATTTCCTGTCATGCTCAACATTTAATCGTTACCTTATATGTATATACTACCCTGAGTATTTCAATGAAAATCCGTGTTACTAAATGTCTTCATTCATTTATTTGACTGATGCATTTTCTCACATTGGGCTGCCTGCCTTGGATTATAATGTTTGCACTGACAAGAACGCTTGTGGAAATATGCAACATTGCTAAATGTACTTATTTACAAATCCGCGAAGCCAGATGTTCTAAAGTTTACATGACACATGGATCAAAACAACGATAGTGATATATTCTGACAGAGTTTGAGTATCGAGTTTTGAAGGAACGCATATGTTGAACTGTAACACACAAACTCCGCCTACTACATCATCCTCTGGGGAAAAATGAAAATATCAGACAAAATGAAAATGTCAAATAACGAAGAACAGATTACACTGGTTTCTGTTTAAAGTTTGCATGTATTGCTAAAATTTGGCCACTATAAAAAAATAAAAAAAAACACATCGTCAGCTTTTAACCAAATGGTTATCATTGATGCTAATGTTATGTGCAAACTCCTGGTAAACATTTACAGCGATCGAAGTAATAATTTGTAACGAGATTTAAAACGTGGCGCCTTGAATGTGTTTAGAGTTATCAGTTTTTGTGTAGTGGGTCTTATGTTAATTTATATCGTTTTACATTTCGCAAGTTTAAAGATACGAACTCCAGATATATAGTTATCGATATGTGTCGAGTTTTATTTCTCTATAAAGGAAAGTCTTGTACCATTTTATCATGTCAGTGCATAGTAAATAATCAACTAAGCAAATGTCGTGCATGTCATTGCCGTAGTGAGTTTTCACAAAGAAAACTTTCAAGAAGAAAGTGACTATCTTTGGAGGAAAGTAATCGCATTTTGTTCACTTTAAACGTGTGCATACAAAATAAAGATTTTCAGGAATAATTTGTTATGAATCCGCAATATTCACGAAAATAAATCACTGGTCGTAAAGAAGTTTAATACCTTTTCGTGCAGAAATTACATTGTATGAAAATTCCACATTTTCAAGCAGATTAATATTTTCTTCCACGATTACGGGCTTTTCCGTGAAATATGGTAATTCCACACAAACAGCACTTTTCTTCTGAAGAGAGACTTCTCTTAAAACGGTTTTATCAATCGACAAGAACCAATCGCTTTTCAGAAAAGAAACTGAAAATTACTAACGCAGATCAAATTACCGATGTCGATTAAGCAAAACCTTACAAAAAATACTTTGCCACTAATTTGCCTAACACAGTTATCATAATAAGTGTTTTGAAGCTCAACTGTGACAAACAAAAAACACGTACTAATGTGATCATTGTTGCCTCTAGTCCAGTCATGCGACATCACCTAATTGTGAGAGATTGCCGCCAGTGGAAGTAAATGAACTGTCATTAATTTCATTTTTTTTTAATTTAAAAATTTAAAAAAACCGCGAAAAATGTTCAGGAGGTTTTTACAAAACAAATTTTAAACGCTTCGGTGGCCTAGTGGTTAGGGCGTCCGCATCGGATGCGGGAGGTGGTGGGTTCGATCCCCGGCAGAGTCATACCAAAGACTTGCAAACATTTTACTAACAGCTGCCTCGCTTGGCGCTCAGCATTAAGAGGTTAGTGTTAAGACTGTTCGGCCTGGAGTCAGGATAATTTGACTGGGTGAGACATCGTGTTGCATGCCTGCGGCATGATGCTCCAGTGCTAGGCATCACGTTAAACTGCCACACTTCAGACACCGTAGCGATATGACTGAAACAAAAATTGTTGAAGCTACGTGAAAAATCCAAATCACACACACGCACACAATAACAACAACAACAACTTAAGGATTTGATGACAGATGCTTTATTACCAATAATTATATTCTTTTTCTTCAAGTTTCCTTCATATTTTTCCGTAACTTCACCGCAGCCTTTTGACAAGTATCGTGAACAGTGTCTACAAATGTCTTTGGAGAGAGAGAGAGAGAGAGAGGGAGAGAGAGAGAGAGAGAGAATTGGAAATACCCCTGACTATTGCAAAATAATCTTTCCCAGTGGATCGTTCTCCAGTACGCCAAATTGTATACATTTTTACACGTCCTCTTAAAAAACAAGCGTCAACATTTATATCCGTCATGATGTTAGAACCATAAATTTAAATTCGTAGGTATTATCAACGGCATTTATAAGGGTTTTGAAATTCCAGTTGGATATTACACAGTATTTCGTGTGGACATAATCATCCGATTGAGACGCTATTATACTCATCTCACGGGTTATGGCCCTGTTTCAAGTTGAATCACAACGTTTGACAATAATCCCATAAAACTACACACACTGTGATTAGGAAACTTAATGCTGGCATTGTTCATTCTGGCTTTATAACTGATCAAACTATTGTTACAGCAAATTACAATCCGTCTTGGTATAAATATAAAGTTTTGCAATATATTGCAAGGTACATACTACGAAACTTCGACTGAAACAAGTTAAACAGCAAATTAAAATAAAAATGTCAAAATTTAGGCAAAAGCATCCTTCAGACACTTGAAACAGCGAAATGAACAGCCATGCGAACACATTTTATCATTGTTGTCGTCACCTGAGTGTGGATGTCTAATGTCCAGTCCCATAGCTCAGGAACTATGGGCAGTGCAGGATTATCAAATAGGCAGAGTAGGCACCAGACTAGTCACCCCCGGACAACGGATCAAAATAATATTGATAAAACGTATTAGGAGATGATTTGCGGGGTGTGGGTGGGCAAGATTTTGACTGCATAAGGGCCTAAGTGGCTCCACAGGGTTTAATCTGGCAATGACTATGGGTAATGAGGAAAGCTGATTCAATTGAGACTACGACTTCCTATTACTTGGTCATGACTATTACCGCGTCCCATAACTCAGAAACGACAGGTAATGATGAATATTGAATATAACTGATACTACGACACCTTATTACCGCGTCGTGCCTATCAAATGCATGAGGTCGCGAGTTCGAACCCAGACCGAGTCATACCAAAGACTTCTAACAAAAATGGTACTAACAGCTGCTTCGCTGGGCGCTCATCATTATGAGGTAAGTGTTAGCTGGTCGGCCTGGAGTCAGGATAATTAGTCCATGTTTCCTCTTACCCTTGCCACCTCACTTTTGATATTTGGACATTTATGTTGAGGTGTAGGGTCAGAGCGCATTCCTTATCGAAAGATTGGAATTCGCCGACACCAGGCATGGGGTAGCCGCTTACTAGCCGGCCCAGCAAACATGAAAGATATTTCATCGAGATATACCTGCGTGAAATCGAAACGAATATGATTTATGTTCTCAGAAATTGCGATAATAGCGTTCGTTATATCTTTAATCCGCTGATACACGAGATGAAATTGCATCGCTGCTAAAATTTGACCTGGATGTGGCCATTATCATTCCTAGTCATGTGACTATACAACTCTCTCAACCTACATCTCAATGACAGCAAAGGTTATACAGTCACGTGATATCAACAACAAACCATTTCTAGCGTTGTTATAGGAAAACAAATCGAACATATAAGTAAGTCATGTAATTTTTTTAATAGAAATATGGAAAAACAAACTTCTCACAATGTTTATTGCGAAAACAAGACGAAAATCTGTAAATGTTGCAGCAATTTGAAGAAAACAAGATTCACTACGAAGAGCAGGTGACAATATGGTAGTCACGTGACACCAACAAAATAAAAACATCGCTGACACGCGGTCGGTACTTCTTGAAAATGGTTTTCTCCACCCTGCTGCTATACCAACAGGGTTCTGTTCGTTGTTCTCAGAATAAATATGTTGATAATTAAGTGTACATTACATTTATTTACAAACATTAAGTGACTTCTATATAATATGTCCAAATTATATGTACAACAACCGCTCCGGTGGCCTAGTGCTTAGAGCGTCCGCATTGGATGCTGGCGGTCGTGGGTTCGATCCCCGACCGAGTCATACCAAAGACTTACAAAAATTGTACTAACAGCTGCCTCGCTTGGCGCTCAGCATTAAGAGCATAGTGTTAGGACTTGTGTCAGGATAATGTGGCTGGGTGGGACATGATGCTACATGTCTTCGGAATGATGCCCCAGTGCTAGACATCACTATAAACTGCTACACTGCAGACATCGTAGCGATATGACTGAAACATTATTAAAGCTATGTTAAAAATCCAAATCACACACACAAGCACACTATGTACAACAACTTGGGAAATCTGTTTATTGTCGATAACACATGACTATATGACCTCTAATGTCACTGACATGTAGGTTCATGACTATTTGTATAGTCATGTGAATCGGAATGCAAATGGCCAGATCCATGTCAAATTTCAGCAACGACGTACTTTCGTCTCGTCTGTCAGCGGATTAAAGACATGACGAATGCTATGCTCACGAGTTTTGAAATAATAAATCATATTCCTATCGATTTCATTCAGGAATATATCGATGAAAGGTCGTTCAAGTGTGCTGGGTCGGCAAGAAAGCGGCTACCCCAGGCATGAAATCACATTCTGTCACGTTTTTCTCCTGATTCATGATCGATCATATCGCAGTAATAAAAGAAGCAAAAATTAAAATAAAATAAGATAAAACCAAATAAAATAAACTAGTCTTTGACTTAACAGATTTCTAGCTGAAGAAGTTTAGGACATGATTGATTATAATTGTTCGCCTGCCTGCCATATTGCTGACCATTCCACAAATATCACTACATAAATATGGAACTTTAAGTTCGTTCCGACTTCTGATTGTTATTTCGTTTCTTTTTCAGTATCGAGTAAATAGCTAATATATATATATATATATATATATATATATATATATATATATATATATATATATATATATATATATATATATATATATATATCAGTCAATATTAATCCCCCGATTCGATCAACATAGTAGATGGTAAAATCGATCAACCAAAGGGGAAGCTACGATTTCCGGTAGAGCAACCTGTGAGAAATAAGCATATGTAAACGCCGTCTGTTTACAGCTGTTGAAACATCTATCATACGGCTTTACATTGCAGTAAATTCAGGAATACGCTGTCAAACAGGTATAGCCACTATACCGTATCCCCTCGACAAAGGTTAACTGACACGAATTATTTTCTTATGCATACGAAATCTTTCTTATCAGTATGTTTGTATATAAGTGATATATATTAAAAAAGAAGTACTAAATCGAAATGAACTATCTGGTTTAATGGATACATTTAATGGATTATGTATGAATCCAAACAATATCGTCATTTCAAAAAACGAGTCGATCAATCGAAATATTACTTCGTTATTTCATCATTTTGAACCCGTTGCTTTTTTGAATAAATAAGATGTTTTTATATATATAATGCATGGGTTCTCAATAATTGTGCACAGCCGTCAATAGAGTTTTATCCTTTGACAAAGAGCAATCTATTGCATGAGAGATTTTATGTTTATAATTGCTAATCGCACCCAAGTTGATATTTGACTTTTGCCTACTACTTGTCAGTAAGTTTAATTTTTTTTTCTTTGTTTCTTCAGGAGGAATATTAACTGAGTAATCTTTTATAACACAAATATGGCCAGACAAATTATCATTTCTTTCCATACAATGGCCGCGTGAGTTTAATTCTTTGAATATAACGAAGGCTATAAGCCGGGATAGATAGACATATATCAAATATATTAAAATTAACTTGACTTTTAAAGTGGTGGTATGAAGGTGTTTGATATACCAATACTGTTGGTATGACTACGCATATAATTATTGTTTCAACGACTGATTATTTCTCTTGATAAGTTATGAATTTCCATTTATGAATCATTTATAAAATAATATAGCAGAAAGGTAAGTAATTAATATTTACCGATTTAGAAATGAATTTGATCGGAATTTCCTCTGATTTCCCGATATTTATTTAAGGAACAAAAAACGTGGTGATTATGGAGAGTGAGAGGAAACGGAATTTGAAGAGATGAAAATCTTCAAACTGACCTTACTTCAAGTAATCTAGATGAACCCCGGTCATTATTATGGCAGGAATAGACTTTCCATGAGATATATCTACAATGTTACAAAGTTACAATAATGTCTTGAGATGAGAAAATTTAACTGGAAATCTCTGACTGTGTGCGATAAGCATACATGTACTTTATTTTATGCCCGGCCACGAATTACTACTTTGTATAAATTAAATATTTGTAATAATTCACTGAAATATATATATATATATATATATATATATATATATATATATATATATATATATATATATATATATATATATATATACTATTATTTAAGGTGGGTCGTGGGCAGTTTTGTCGTCCTCAGACGGTTTCGTGGGCAGATAAAAGTTCGTGGGCAGATTTCCATCTGCCCACGAAGCACGTCGTCCTTTTCTGCACTCTTGCCACAAATATCAATAAAATAAATGCATATTTACGCTGCTGAATGTTAAATATTCGATAAATATTCATCTGCAAAATAAATAACTACCTTTTTACCTATTTATTTCCATTTTTTCATTAATGAATTGAATTGAATAGCACAACTTGAGTTACCTCCCATTATGTACTAGTATATATTGCACCTTAAAAATAGATTGACCCGGAAGTAGTATGTTTCAAATTTACTGCCCATGATGACAGGGGGTCGTTACAAAGAAAATCAAGGGATGGGGTTCTAACCTGTAACAATATAATATGTTAATAGTGTTACAGGTTAGAACCCAAATCTGTTGATTTTCTTTGTAACGAGCCACTGTGCCCGTGATTATTATTGTGAGAGATCAAAACTTCCCGGGAACCAGGATGTGGAATGAATAATCTGCCAATGTCGCCTACAAGCACCATACATATATACTATTTATTTTGATATCTAAGAAGTTTTCAATAATGCTAATTAGTAACATTATAATGAGTGAGCTGTTATATGTCTTTCGAAATACCTCTATTCACTATTGCTGGTCTTGAGCCCAAACTAAGACGATTGTGGCTGTCATTAGAAATACAAGTGATACCATTTATTTAAATCCAGGCTTAGTAAGTTCATAACTTCACTTAAGTTCATATTATATGCTGCTGCATTTTCTTCTCTCAGTCTACCATTAACAACGACAACAAAAGAAAAATGGTGTTTACTCAGAATTTGTTCCTATATTTATCAAAAAATTTGTTTTGGAACAGATATTTTGTTGGAAAAGCTGAAAGAATAAAATTGGGGGAAAATCATGATGGTATAATAATACAATTGTTTACTTATAATAAAAGAATACTAGATTTAGTGTACAACATCCTTGCAATAATTAAATGGCATTGTGAATACGCAGAACCCCAATTCTTTAATGTACATGTACTGTTTAAGGTACAAAACTGTTTTGCATACTTCATAACTTATTTCTCTAATAGTGCAAATAATAGGAGACAGAAGACATTTAGAAAGAATTAATTTGTCAAAATAAGTTAAATATCAAGATTAGTTTAATGGACGTTTGAAAATTTACTATTAAAGTAAAATTGCCTATTTTTGAGAGAAAAATCCTAATAGTAATACACGTAATTCTATTTAAATTAGCAGTAATGTAGAGGATGCTGATTTATTTATGAAATATACCATAAACGTGTGTTTCATGTTCATTACTCCAAAGTAAAATACCCAAGAACCACCTCAGAAAATCAGTAATGACATATTCACGTAAAACACAAAACACAATTCTAAAAAAGTGATGGAGATGCAGTTATCAGCTGTGAGTCACATAGCTAACACATGTTGAGTAGCAGACTGGATGATTGGTATGGAACGAATTGTATTTGCCTTGTCAGAATAGTTGGTAAAGATTTTAAGAGGACTTCCTGGTTGGAAAAAAGTGAATTGGAGAAATGTATTATTTTTTTCATCGTATGTGTCCTTGTTTCACTTCATTAATAATAATGATATGACTTTTGACAAATCTTTTTGTCCGAGTGACTCAATGCTGATAAGTGTAAAAAAATGTCGAGGCTGCGACAGATGTGTCCTCTGTAGAAATGGGTGTTTATTAAACTAGGTCAAAATTAGGTAGTGTAAAAATAGGAAGTGGAACAATACACAATATGGAAAACGCTCGCTGTGGAAGACATTGGGCGGACATACAGACACATCAAGATGTATTTAATAAGATTCATACACATATTATATACTGTTGTATAGCTCTCCTTGTATGCTTCAGATTTATACTATAAATATTGAAGTTTGTGATACCGAGACAAACGGCAATGGAAGATGCACGTATCAAGGTTATGAAGATTGTTAAATTCACAAGCGATACAGAGTCAAATATACCAAAACTTTCATATTGCATTTTCTTACATTTCTACTATCACAGATCGATTTAGACTGATGCGAAACCTATCAATTTATATCAAATTTGTCAAAATCGGGGTTTATTTACTATTGTTATGAGTTATTCACCTGTATGGAAAACGATCGTATAGGAAGACATTAGGCGAAATGACAGACAAAGGAAGATATACTTAATAAGATACATACACATACTATTTACAGTTGTACGGCTTTAATTATATGCTTTAGATATATAGCAATAGCATCGAAATATGTAGTACGATCGCAAAACGGCAATGGTAGATTCACGTAGCAAGGATATGCAGATCGGTAAAGTCGCACCCGATATTCAGTAAAAAGAACAAAACCTTCTAATTTGCATTTTCACACATGTCTATTGGCACAGATCGATTTAGTATGATTAGAAACATATCAATTAAAATCAAATTTGTCATCTGATATCAAATGTGTCAAAACCGTTGTTTTTGCGATTGTTATGACTTATTCGCCCATATGAAAAACTTTCGTATAGGTCGGATCTAGGCGCACGGACAGACAAATAAAGACGTGCTTATTAAGATATATACACACATTTTATAATATTGTATAGTTTTAATTCTATACTTCAGATCTCTAATATTAGCATCGAAGTATGTGCTACAATCACAAAACGGGAAGGGTGTATTAAAGTAGCAAGCATATGAAGATCGGTAAAGTCGCACCCGATATTCCGTAAAAAGTGGAACTTTTTTATTTTGTATTTTCACACACGTCTATTGGCACAAATCGATTTAGGCAGATGAGAACCTATATATTAATATGAAATTTGTCAAAAGCTGTGTTTGTTTACTATTGGTATAAATTATTCACCTATATGGAAACCGTTCGGATAGGAAGGCATCGGGTGCACAAACAGACATATGAAACCGTACTTAATAAGATACATACACATATTATTTAATGTTGTACATCTTAAATTATATGCTTCAAATCTATAGTATTAACATCCAAGTATGTGCTACTATCGCAAAACGGGAAGGGTAGATGCACATATCAAGGATATGAAGATCGGTAAAGTCGCAAGCACTAATGAGTCATAAATACCAACTTTTTTATTATTAATTTTCTCGACTTTTTTGGCACAGATCGATTTAAACTGATGAGAAACCTATACACTGATATTATATATGTCGAAATATATGGTTGTTTAAGATTGGTACAACTAATTTACCTATATGGAAAATCTTTGTGTTGGAAGGTATTTGGCGCACGGAAAGACAAATGAAGACGTACTTAATAATATATGTAAGCATGTTATATGCTGTTGTTTAGCTTTAATTTTATGCTTGAAATCAGTAGTATTAGCATCGAAGTATGTTGTAACCCCCCTCCCCTTAGTACGCTACTGCAAGCAGACTTTGTAAAATGCTAAGAGACACTAATTGCTCGAAAATTATAATTTAAAAAATATTTATGTATTTATGGACTCGTATATTATAACCTTATAATGCGCCTTCATTTTCCATCAGGTAGGTCTCCAGGTCGAGTTGTCATGAAAAACAGGAACCAGTATCGTACATTCTTTACTAAGCGACTTCTCCGATGGTGCAATGTGTCTATAGAGCGTCCGCCTCGGATGCGAGGGGTCGCGTATTCAAACCCCGGCCGAATCATACTAAAGACATAAAAATGGTAGTAGCAGCTGCCTCTTTTGGTGCCGATCATTAAGAGGTTAGTGTTCGGATTAGTCGGCCTGGTGTCAGGATAGTGTGACTGGGTGGGACAAGTTTGTCTTATGTCCGCTAAAATGCAAAAGCCTACTGAACCAAGTCGAACAGGTTACGTATTATACAACTTATTTTCGAGGTTTCAGCGCCCCCCCCCCCCTTAAATGCGTACATATATTATCAGTATACCTCCATGCTTAAGCCTATGCATTTAGGTTACCCCACCCCCACCACTCTATGCGTACATCCTAAATGGACGGCCCCTAACCATTCATGAGATGGTATTGATTCAAATTTACGAGTGCGATTGTGATGCAAGCATTTCCCTACACAAACACGGGATGGTATTATTCAACCGTACATGTCCACAAAACTATATATATTTATTGATATATGTATACAACCATGGTACATCAATTAGGTATCTAATTACATAATGACAGTGTAGTGGTTAGCAAATTTGAGAAATATACTTTTTTATTCAGACACCATGCCAAAAGGAAAGAACTAGCTTACAGTTTACGCTGAACTAAATTAAATTTACTATTTTTGTTTCCAGCATGGTCGGAATATGTTTACATGTTTCATATTAGGAAACAATTTGCATTATGGCTAAGTATATCTAAGAAGGAAATAAGATGTTCTTACAAACTCTTATTTTGTTGGTGTATTGGTTACCTCTCAACATATGAACCATTCTTTGCCATCTCACGATTATAATCCGTATGTACTTAAGCGTTGTCTCATTTGTAGTGTTAATTTTTAAATGTATACTTTGCTTGTAAAATGATCCCACTTTATATAAATGTACAAACACCGCAATCGTGATGTGCTTACAGGAATACATTCTTCTGAGTTCTACTGAAGCCAGTTATTCGGTATAATTTGTAAAACGATATGGACTGATTGATAAAAGTGACTGTTTTCTTTACTTTGGTTTGTCGCAATATTTTTCTAACACAGTGCTAATATACACTGGTCACACATGACGCCCCAAAGAAGCAGTTGTAGTTAATTCTTTTTTACCTGTAGTAATGGGATTTTTACAATATATGGCTGTGGCAGATGTACGTCGATTATCAGACAATGGTCGGCTTTTGCACTATTCGCTTATTTCCCTACTTCGAGTGCGGACTGATTGACCGTTAAGCAAAATCTCAATTAATCTCTGCGATTTATGTGCAACGTACGATATTGTCCCCAGTGTTTATTTAATTCCATCATCGTTTAACAAAACTTCTTTTCTTATCCTCTCTAAATCAACTTTTGTTGACCAAAGACAATACATTTTATAAGCAAGGCAGAACGCAAAATCACATTACCCATCCACGAGTACAATGAAAATATGTAAACAAAAATAGTTAATAAAATTCAAAGGTATGTATAATATTGTAATATATTTTGGAGTATGCGCATTTGTTTACCGCTCTCCATTTTAAGGATTCCTTATATACTTGCTTGAATATGGGAAGTCGGTGCTGAGATTATAGTCTTTAGACCAAAATAATCAGCCAATTACTAGGGGCAAACGTTACGGAGTGAAGTGTAAGTGAGTTTCAAGATGACATGGTTTACTTTTGGTGAATTCAGGTAAGAGCCGCATGAGTATCCCTGTCACTCAGTAGTCCCTATTCAAATCTAATTGCGTGAATTGATCGTGTGACTCCAGGTGCAGTATTTATGACTGGAGATTGGTAAATTATACAATGGAATCAACAGAAAAGGACTGTTCCGCCGTCGGCGGGCGCCATTTATTGTTGCTGTGGTGGTAAATATGTTACAAAGTTACAGGCGAAATGAAGCTAAAAATCATGATTTAAAAGGCCTAAGGTGGCGTAGTAAAAACGGTTCCCTGTATTAGGTTGTTGAGTTGTATAGTTTCACGGCGTGAAATACTGGCGGTAAGTTACGGAAAGTTAACGAAGAGAAGCTTTGCAGTTGTGACATTGACATACAATTGAGAAGTTGGGATTTGTGGTCATGTATTAATTAGAGTAACATTACTGATAGATTGGACGCGTTGGACTTTCCAGTTTGCAGAAGTAGTTGTACAGGATTCCTTTGAATCGGGGAAACCTATGACTCGTAGCGGGATTCGCGCAAGGGCTTGACATCGCTCGGTCAAGAAACCCATTTGGTTGATACAATATTTCTTGCGTGAGCATAATGCAAATATGTATAATGGCTTGCACTGTTTTCAGCTATGATGTACGATGTTAAGATCTCAGTCGGTCAGGATATTCTTTAACAACGGTATCTTTTATCCTAACACGTCTTTCAATACGGTACCATTTACCCCTTGCAATAAAGTATATCAGTTGGAGGTTGAGGATGAACTAATCGATATTGAATTTCTCTAAGTACTGTTTGGTCAATGTTCGGCTCTCATTATCTTGTTATTGCAAAAAATATATATTGGTTATCATCAATTACACCTTTAGTTTTATGATTATTTAGACATTCTATATAAATCCAGCATGGTATCAGTTAATATTTCGACGATATTGTTATATGTGATCAGTACATTTGAACATGTATGATTATAAACAGTAAAATTAGGCATTTAAACTGTAGGAAAAAAAATTCTACTGAAAAATGTTTCATCAGCATAAAAAACTAAGGATTGTCAAATCCGAGACTAGCAATATTTTATAGTACCTATATTTGCTCTTTTCAGGCCAAGTTCTCACGTAATGGCTTGTTTTAGTAGATTGCTTGTTTTTGTGTGGGGTTTTTTTTGTGCTCCCACACAAAATGCGCATGCGCGGAATTTATTTTCCGTTGCCATGACGTATAAAAGTTACCGGCCATGCACCAACATTTTTCTTTATACATCAGATTTGCATAACATGATTAAAAGTAGTTATACTTGAACAAAAAGAACCAAAAAAAACCTACAAAGTGTACAGAAAAAATAATTTAATTTCTCGAAATAAAAGCATACATCACTGTTACTTAGATACGATTTTCCACGTATAGAGGACGCCAGCAGGAAATGACGTACATTTATCCCCACAAGACGAAGTACTGGGGGGGGGGGGCCGGCACCAGACAGACCCCCACCCCACTTTTCCAAAAAATTATAGTGTTTTATGTGTATTTATCCCCCCCCCCCCCCATGTGTTGTATGTTTTATATTATGCAGAAGAATTTAGGTCAAAAAAATTTAATTCTCCTTTTTAACGGGGTATTTCTTTTAAAACCTAGTTTTATCTATAGGGTTGTTTTTCCGAATAGGTTTCCATCTTTCCATCACCTGACTTGAAATCCCTTCCCTATACTCTTGGTTGACCTTGGCTAGAGGTCGCCTATATCCCGTGTGTGCTATATATATATATATATGCTATAGTTTGTGTATGCCATATTTTGCTTCCATGTTGGGGTAGCCTTTATTTTTTCCCAAATCTCCCCAGTAATCTTAGGACCTTATAATCGGATCAAGAAAAGGTTTATTTTTATTTATTTAATATATTTTTGAATTTTGGCTAAGTAACGGTGTATTATAATTTAATTAAGAAAAAAAAAACTTAATGTGTTCTGTGTGCAAATATATTGTGTCATTATTCACATATTGGATTTGTAAATTGAAATCCGCTGTACTCGAGTTGGAGTCCATACACTTTTATATTTGCTTGTATTTCTCCCACCTAGAGTTAGGCCGTCTCAAATTATTTATTGGATTTCTGCCAAAATCTCTAGAAATGGTTGTTCTTCCCACACACACACACACACACACACACATACACACACACAGTGGGGATTTACCGTGCAGTGCGAGAGCTGCACATTTTGAGCAAATAGAATTAGAAGAGAGACTTATTAGATCCTTTGTTTTCGTGTATGTATGTAAAGTTTCCTATATGAGGTGTTTTTCCCGACTCTTTCATAGCCCCATGACGTCATTATCTCGTACTTTTCCCATATAGTTTCTCTGTCCCGATAATTAGGATTTGTGATAGTTTACGTAATATAATTAAAGTCTATTTAATTATTTAATTTTAATTGTAATGGATAATAAAAAGAAACTGAAGCGGTTTAGGAAAATTTATAAGAAATTAAAAGGGTGGCGGCTACAGCAGATTCCAATCCGGGGTGGGGGTATGAGGGCAAGGGTTCACTTTGCTATGGTCCCCTTTAAGGGGAGATTATCCATTGCCCCATCTCCCTCCCCTTCTTTTCACCCTTTGCAGCCCCGTCCCTCCCATTCACAAATCTTCCTAGAAGTTCTTTTTTTTCTAATTAATTTGAAAGGATTACAAAAAAATTTGCCTATTCATTTTTTTATGTTTATGACTTGGTCACACGCCATGTTATCTGTTATTTTTCCTATTAAAGTTTTGTTAAAGTTGCCGTCTTGATATAAAACTTGGTTTCTTCTGTATTTTTATTTCTTGGATATCTCCATAATTAATTGTATCCTGTCTTGTTTCCTGAACTCGCACTGTGCCATCGCATGATATTTTGTGAAGTTCGCACATTTGCACATGAGATATTTTACATGTATGCATATGTCGTGTAGATATTTGAATATCAAGCGTTGTATTTTTGGAGAGCCGATGTTGGTCCAGTACCTCCAAGGTCTGTCCCAATTAACCGAGATATTTCCTCCTCTACTTTATTTTTAATTTTAGAGGTTAAATTTTCCCTTATCCAATTATATGTTTCCTTAGTTTCAATTCCCCAAAGTTCCTCATTTTCCCTATATTTACATAAAAGTTCCTTTATACTTCTAAAGGTCCTTGTTGTTTCTAGTCTTTTTACCAGTTTATTATTTTTGTAGATGTCACTTATGTTTTTCATACTAAAACCAAACCAGTAAATGTATAAAGCTTCCTAAGGGGTTTTGGGTTGGATATTTACTTATTTTACATTATAAATTAAATACTAGAGAGGAGGCCTAACTCGAATCTGGAGAAACACAAATAAATAAAGAAAGAAAGTGCGGACCCTGACTCGAATACAGCCTACCTCATTTTGAAAATAGACTTTAATGTGAGAAACGCCACACCATAGTCAATCACATAAAACAAAAGTTTTTATTTTAATTTCAAATGGTAGTATACCGTTCATCTCGCCGGAATTCTAAATTGCAAATTAATTCAAAAGCAACTAAATTTATACCAGGACAAACAAATAAATTTGAAAAGTCCATAGAAAAATATATATTAAGACAACAGAGACAAATTTGACATAGTATTGCTGTCCCTACACACAGACTATATAGCATACACACACCATAGCATTGATACACATAGCATACACGGAACATAGAAAATTCTTGACAAAGATCACTAAAAATCAAGGATATGAAATCTGAAAATGGGAATAAGACCCATGTTTCAGACTACTACCCTTTAGAAAACACTAGGACTAATTATAAACTAAAAGTTTGATCAAAATTCCTTTTTTAAACTTTAAACAAGCACACACATCTTGGGGTATACAAGAGTACATGAAAACACTTTATTTTTTGTGGGGGGGGGCATCTGTCTGGTGCCCCCCCCCCCCCATGATACTTTTGTAACTCGTACTAGCGAAAGATTATCATTTGCACTCACATTGTATGTTCTTTAAAATAATGATTTTTTTTTTTATTTGCGAGATATCGTCGTATAGTTAACCTGGATACAATATAATCTTGGTCCGTTTGCACCTTGAAACTTATCATGCGTGAATGGCAGGCGCCTTCAAGCAATCTGGTGATATTTTCGTCTCTTTTGCGATATTTTTTTATCTGACATTAGCGACACACACACAGTAAGGATGCATACGCATGCCGGCATCCGCTACATTTACGGAGTTCGTTGATATATTTTGTTCTGTAAATTTCGCATGATGAAAAAAGAAGGAATACATTATAACAATGCAAGGTTAGTTTCTTTTATTTTATTTTCAATCAAGTGTTTGTTTATTGTACCGTGCGGGGGCGGGGTGGGATGGGGGGGGGGGCACAAATTCAACACAAAATTAGTTCCTTTCTTATCTGCATGGAATAATGGAGCAAATATGATTGACGATATTGACTAGTAATAACAAGCTTTCAATTTACGCGCGCACACACGAAGACAACTTGAAAAATAGAAACAAACAATAAAATTAACTGGTAACTTCGCACTTGCTCAACGCTTTGTAGTTACAATGCGGGGGGGGGGGGGGTCTGTGCTATTATCTGGTTAGGCATGACTATTTCGCTGAAATACAAACAAATCTTTTGAGATGAGCATAAAATACAATTATTTCTTTTCCTCCATACATTTACGATGCTCTCAAAGGACCCACATATTTAGGTAAAAGTATGACCGTTACCAGGCGTTACCGAGTTGAAAATATGCCGAGTAAACTTACGAATTACGCCACGTACAATGTATAAACAACACTTGGCAACTTTTAATGATAAAAGATGGTGTTTTTATTTATTTACTTATTTATTTAGTTATCAGAACTCTTTCAGAATAACAATGTAACTGCCGATTATACAGCTCGCCTCTAAGAAGATTTTCGTAGTTTCCAACAGCCATGCATAAAATAAGTTTATGCCAAAGTGATCGTGACCTACAAAATGTTGGCCATTGTCACAGGGCATAAAAGTCATAAAACAATAAAGAACATTCCTTTTTGTTCTACCAAAGCAGCGGAACCATAATGAGTTGATAAAACACAAGGATATTTGTTGTTATTTTGCAAACCATTGCTAATAAAATCAGCTTCAGAAACTATTATTATTGTCCGCCCTAGAGGAAAGATTTTACAAGGTGGAAATCATTGACTGTCAGTATCCCTGGAATGACAACCAGTATGACAACTATAACTAGTTTGTGCATCAGTAAATAATCTTGAGTAGCCACTGGACCTGAAATGCGTGCAGTCCATTCATCGAATACCTCCTATTCATTCATTGTATAATACACATTTTACTTACTAAGAATACCCTATCACAGTATAAATGTTTAGTCATAAATCGGGAAAGTTTACAACTGTATATGCATATTTATTTCTATTTTAACCATACTGTCATAAAGGTACTTCTGTGGAGGCTAGTGTGTATATGTCATGATGAAAGCTTATGTCATTAATAGTTTTCTTTCTTTGCTCTTTACAAAAAATCAAAATAATAAGACTTTCGTTCATCTTTTGTTAGATTTCATATTTTCTTGAGAATTTTTTTAAAAATGTATCTGGAAAGTAAACATAAAAAATACGATAATTTAAAAAATGAAATTTGGGTCTCCATCTAAAGAATTTATATATTCTTAGTTACTACTCAGTAATTTTTAATTATTCATAAATGATTGTAAGATAAATTAGTTTTACAATGTAAAAGTGCGAGTTTGCTCCATTTACAGAAGGGTTTACTTGCTATTCTCTTTGTATAATTCTCCCAGCTTTAAACTACAGATACAGAACATTACATAAGACAGCGAATTTCAGTCTTGACCTAAAGCTCGAGGCTGGAGAAGAGGTCACTAAATTACCGTTTCCATAGTTACACACTGGTCAGATAGAGCAGTCTCCCGCAGGTATCATTCCCTATAGATGAATTAGAGGCCAAATAAACTGCCTTCATTTCATGAGCTATACTAGTGTAGCATAGATGAAATAAGTTTTAAATTGCAAAAGTTGTCTCTTTTGTAACCAAAGTGCAAATCAATAAAGAAATATAATGACATGTAAAATTACATGAACAGCAATGAAGGATCTTTTCACGAGAGTCGTAAAAGATTGAAACTATTTAACGAATTTCATAAATTTCATTTTAAATAATCTTAAATGTAAGATTATGTTATGTGTATCACATGACAGAAATGATATTCAATAAAAAGCATAAAAATAGGTTACATAATTGACTTTAAATTACATTCGTCATTACACCTTCAATTCATATGTCGTCATGCCGGCATTTGCTGAGTTATTGGGTGTTATTAAACGTATCATATAGTTACGTATGATACTGGAAAATATCATATGGGTATATTAATCTTAAGAGGAGCAACATTGGCTCAGTGGTTAGCGTCTCAGACCTGCGACCGAAAGGATGCAGGTTCAACCCCTGCCATCGGATCAAATCCTCGACCTTACTGGAAAATAATGAGATAACAAGTACATTCTACAAAGACATGGAACCTATTACCTCCACTGAAACGTACGAAATGATCATCTAAATTTGCAACAAGTGATCAGGAGAAGTGCGACCTGTTGAACTCGGAAGTTTGATATGTTACACGTTTAAAAAATTATGATAAACAGTTACCGCATTTTGAAGTTAGAAATGAAACTTTTATTTCTGCCATCATTATATATAAACAAGAAATTATAGATGTAGTAACTAGTCTTGACCTAAACAAAACCGCTGGAACCAATCCAATAAGTAATAAACTTGTACAAGTATAGTTGAAGAAATGTATGTTCCATTGCAAATACATTTAAATAAATCACTCCCAGCCAGCGTGTTCCTAACACAGTGCAAGCTAGCGTATGACATACCGATGTATAAGAAAGGAGATAAAACACTACCGTCTAAATGCAGACTAATTGTTGACTTCAGCTAAATTATATACACTATTCATAAGTCCAACCTTAGAATATACTTCTGGAGTCTGGGATAATTGTTCTATTGAAGATTCGGAAAGATCAGAATAAAGGGGGGAAAATCAGATGGAAGATGCACGGATCGTTCCAGATCTATACCCATTAATTCTTCTAGATAGTCTCTTTATGCGGAAACTGCTTGGTTTGCACAACGAAGGAAAAGGAAGAGATTATGCATTATGTATTCGATTATAAATACTCAAGTACCTAACTATTTAAACGAACTTCTTCCACAAAGGAGATATGAGGCATCTAATTATCGTCTACGTTACTCTCAAAGTATCACACCAATCTCAACCAAACTTTATATTTTCACACGACCTTTTACCATATACGATTCGTCTTTAGAACTCTCTGCCTGATGATATCCGAAATCCTCCAAATCTTTCTATTTTTAAGAAACGTTTCTCTAATTTAACTAACGTGTCATCACACAAGCAGAAAGACATCTTATTGTAGGTGAGTAGTCACGTCACTTTTCAATGATAAATCTAGACTTAACCAAGAAGTGTATTGAAAGGTAGAGCGAAAGAGCTGGGATCTTTGGCATTAGGTAAGGGGCAATAGACAAAGTGTTCAACTTCTTCATTATCATAAGCACATGCACACGTGAAAGAGTTAACTAAATTCACCATGTAAAGGTCGGATTTCAGGAGACTACCTGCTTGTCTAAGTTTAGTATGTAGGATATTAAGGTGACATTTGTCAGTAGCGTAATTTTAGCGTGATGACCCGTTAGTTGAATTAGAAAAACGTTTCTTAAAAACAGAAAGATTTGGAGGATGAGAAACCTATAAACTGATATCAAATGTGTTAACATCGGTGGTTCTTTACAATTGGCATGACTTATTTGGTTATATACAAACCATCAAAAAACGGCAAGGGTAGAAGCGGGTAGCAAAGATATGAAGATCGGTAAGTCGCAAGCAATACCGAGACAAAAAAGGCAACTTTCAAGGTAGCATTTTCACACATTTATATTGACACGGGTCGTTTTAGACTAATGAGAAACCAATAGCTGGATATCAAATAGGTCCAAATCTTTGTAGCTTTTTTTTACGATTAACATGACATATTTAGCCTTATAGAAAACGATCATGTTGCAAGGATATAGGCGCACGGACAGAGAAATGAAGATGTACTTAATAAGATGCATACACATAATTTTTACTGTTTTATTGCTTAAGTATATGCTTCATATCACTAGTATCAGCATCGAGGTATGTGATACCATCGCAAAACAGCAATACTAGAGGCACGTAACAAGGATATGAAGATTGGTAATGGTAAAGTCGCAAAGGATACTGGGTAAAATATATAAACTTTTCTAGGTTGCATTTTCACACATTTCTGTAGGCATAGATCAATTTAGACTGATGAGAAACCTACCAAATAATACCAGATTTGTCAAAATCTGTGTGTGCTTACGATTGGTATGACTTATTCGACTCTAAGATAAACGTTCGTGTTGTAAAGATCTAGGAGCACTAACATTCAAATGATTATCATCGAATTATATGGTACCATCTCAAAGCGGCAAGGGTAGAGGCACGTAGGTAGAATATAGAATATGATGATCCGTTGATGATCCGTAATATCGCAAGCGACACCAAGCAAAAAATATCAACTTTTTTACTTGCATTTTCACACATTTATATATTTCACAGATCAATTTAGACTGATGAGAAACCTATCAATTGATATAAAATTCGTCTAAATCGCGTTTTTAAAAAATTACTAATGTTATAACTTATTTGCCTATATGGAAAACGCTCATTGAGGAAGACATTGAGCGGACATACAGACACACAAAGATGTACTTTATAAGATGCATACACATATTATATATTGTTGTATAGCTTTCCTTATATGTTTGAGATCTATAATATTAAAATTGAAATATGTGGTACCGTGGCAAACTGCAATGGTAGAGGCACGTATCAAGGATATGAAGATCGTTAAAGTCGCAACCGATATCGAGTCAAAAATACAAACTATTTTATTTTCATTTTCACACATTTCTGTTGGCACAGATCGATTTAGACTGACGAGAAACCTAACAATTGATATCAAACTTTGCTAAATCGGTGTTTATTACTATTGTAATGACTTATTCACCTGTTTGTTAAACGATCGTATAGAAGACATTAGGAGAAAAGACAGACAAATGAAGACGTACTTAATAAGATACACACACATATTATTTACTGTTGTACAGCTTTAATTATATTCTTCAAATTTATAGTATTAGCATCGAAATATGTGGTACAATCGCAAAACGGCAATGGTAGTTTCACGTACCAAGGATATGAAGATCGGTAATGTCGCACCCGATATTCAGTAAAAAGAACAATCTTTTTTATTTTGCATTTTCACACATGTCTATTGGCAGAGATCGACTTAGAATCATGAGAAACGTATCAATTGATATCAAACTTGTCAACATCGTTGGTTGTTTGCGATTGGTATGACTTATTCGCCTATATGGAAAATATTCGGTTAGGAAGGCACTAAACGCAAGGACGTACAAATGAAGACGTACTTCATAAGACGCATACACATTATTTACCGTTGAACAGCTTTTATTATATGTGTCAGGTTTATAGAATTAGCATCGAAAAAATGTGATACGATCGCAAAACGGGAATGGCAGATGGACGTAGCAAGGATACGATGATCGGTAACGTTGCAAGCGATACTGAGTGAAAAATACCAACTTTTCTATTTTGCATTTTCACCCATTTATATTGGCACAGATCTATTTAGACTGATAAAAATTTATCAACTGATATCAAACGTGTCAAAATCGTTCTTTGCGATTGGTATGACTTATTCGCCAATATGGAAAACTTTCGTATAGGTCAGATGTAGGCACACGGAAAGACAGATAAAGACGTGCTTAATAAGATACATACACATATTTTATAATTATGTACAGCTTTAATTCTATGCTTCAGATCTATAGTATTAGCATGGAAGTATGTGCTACCATCGAAGAACGGGAACGGTATATGAACGTAGCAAGGATATGAAGATCAGTAAAGTCGAACCCAATATTCAGTAAAAAGTACACTTTTTTGTATTCTGCATGTTCACACATGTCTGTTGGCACAGATCGAGTTAGACAGATGAGAAACCTATATATTAATATGAAATTTGTCAAAATCGGTGTTTATTTACTATTGGTATGACTTATTCGTGTATATCGAAACCGTTCGTAGAGGAAGGCATTGGGCGCACGAACATACATTATGAAGACGTACTTAATAAGAAGATACATAAACATATTATTTACTGTTGTACAGCTTTAATTATATGCTTCAAATCTATAGTATTAGCATCCAAGTAGGTGCTACCATCCCTAAACGGGAAGGATGGAAGCATCAAGGATACGAAGATCGGTAAAGTCGCAAGCGACAATGAGTCACAAATAGCAACTTTTTTATTATTTATTTTCACACATTTTTTTTTAATTATTATTTTTTTTTGTTGCACAGATCGATTTAAACTGATCAGAAACCTATAAATTGATATCATATATGTCGAAATCGGTGGTTGTTTACGATTGGTACAACTTATTTACCTATATGGAACATGTTCGTGTAGGAAGGCATTTTGGCGCACGGAAAGACAAATGAAGACGTATTTAATAAGATATATAAACATGTTATGCTGTTGTTTAGTTTTAATTTTATGCTTCAAATCAGTAGTCAGCATCGAAGTATGTTGTAAACTCCCCCTCCCCTTAGTATGCAACTGCAAGCACACTTTGTCAAATGCTAAAAGGCACTAACTTTCTTGAAAATTATAATAATCAAAAAAATTCCGGATTCGTATATTATAACGTTATAATGCGCTTTCATTTTCCGTCAGGTAGGTCTCCAGGTCGAGTTGTTATGAACAACAGGAAACAGTATCGTACATTCTTTGCTAAGCGATCGCTCAGGTGGTGCAGTGTCTGTACAGAGCGTCCGCCTTGGATGCGAGAGGTCGCGGATTCAAACCCCTGCCGAATCATACTAAAGACATAAAAATGGTACTAGCAGCTGCCTCTTTTGGCGCCCATCATTAAGATATTGGTGTGAGGATAATGTGATTGGGTGGGACAAAATGCTGTATGTCTGTGGCATGATGCCACATTGCTAGACATCATTATAAACTGTCACAATGCAGACATGGTAGCGATATGATTGCATTTTTTTTTAAAGCTACGTTAAAAATTACACACACACACACACACACACACACACACACACACACACTTTGCTTGGTTATTTGCTATTTGAAGAGATGGAATATTGTTCATATTTCAACCGCTTTTTATTAATATCATCGATGTGACCAACATATACGATAATAATACTCCCGATGATGATGATGATGGTTGTTGTTCTGATTTCTGTATTACTACTGCTCTATGGGTATATTATATATCGAACTTGAAAACAGAAGCACTACCAGCAATAAAGCAGCTTTGAAAACAAATCGCACTTAATCGATATCAATATATATTGACATCAAAATGAACGTCAAATGCTCTGTGCAACTGTATCGAAATGAACTATTACATGCTGGTTTTTTTTCTTTTTTTTTTGGACAGTTTTAGACCGAAAAAAGTAGTACTTCAAGGCTCTGTCTATGGTATAAATATGTTCATGTACACTTTTCCATTGTAACTTTAAGTGTATAGACTGCAAATACGATGAAGCACAAATCGAGGACGTCGAGTGTTAGCATTAGAACAATGTTACTACTTCGGTCGAGAAGGATAACGACCTATATATGTATTCCTGCCCACTACCATGTAGGATGTATCAAACTGTATATTACTCAAGCGCTCTTTGTCGAGCGTGCTGGTGTGTGTGTACACAAAAAAAAATGGAATATAATAACTTTAACTGAAATATATACAATTAAATTCTATATAAAAGTGATGCGGCACCTGGGAGTAAAGCAAAAATGGAAGAAACAAATTTCCGGATCGCTACTATCCACAGCAATGGGATAGACAAAGTGAAAGCAGACAAAGTAGCCAAAGAAACAAACTTTGATGTAATAATGATACAAGAAACACACTATGGAATTAAGCCAGAGTTCAAAATTTTAGTAGAAGACAAACTTAACGCAATAAAGATATGCAACAATTTTGCAAATAATGATATTAGAGTTGGTTGCAACAATAATATTTTTAAAAAGCTGGGAAAGGTTTGAGGAGGGGGGAATTTTTTAAGGGACGGTTGCTACGTGTTAAAATGTTTAATTGGCATATTATAAATGTGTACATGCCAGCTAATAGAAATAAGAAACTAATTTTAAAGAAAACTTATATACCTACCTACAACAATATTCGATGGAAAATCTAATCATAGGGGGAGATTTCAACTGGGTAACTATAAATTAAACCAGTCTAGCAGGATTGATCAATTTTACGGAAATTTTTATGATCCATTAATATATATTAATACTGCAATAACCAACCAAAAGCTATCAGACCATTTCATGCTCACTATTGACCTAAAAATGAAAAAAATAGAAAAATGTGGGCCAGGACTATGGAAACTAAATAATAAGATTTTAAATGACAAAGAACATGTCGAAATAATAATTAAAAAAAGAAATTGAAACCGTCAAAAATGAAGAAAATATTAATATAATAATTGATTGGGATGTTTTAAGAAACAAAATAAAAGGAATAAATATTCAGTACTCAAATAGAGGGCGGAAAAAACCCCAGAAAAAAAAAGACAAACACGAACTCAAATTAGAACTAAGCAAAACAACAAACGACGATGGAGAAAGAAAAAAAAACGATTGACAGACAAAATTAAAATCGTTGAAGAAGACGAAAATCAGGGGAGAATAATAAGGGCGGGAAAATTTACTGAGATCTACAACGAGGCAAAAAACGTATATAAGCGAGAAGAATTTAGAAAAGGGGGTGATACAATTTTAAACAATATCAAAATAAACAATGTAACCCATACTGTAAAAGAAGATATCCTAAATAATATTTCCAAATATTATAAAGAACTATACACCACACACCACACAGAACATATACTTCAGCACAATCGACAGCTACTTAAAAAATGTCGACTGTGAGATGACATCAGCAGTACATAGAGACCAATGTGATGATGTCATCTGAGATGAAGAGATCACAAAAAGTATATCAACACTCACAAAAGTCACCAGGGAAAGATGGACTCATCGTGGAATTCTACCAAAAGTTCCACGGTGAACTGACGCCGATCTTAAACGCTTTGTATAATAATATAGTTTTAAGTAAAAATAAAATGACTAAATCTATGAGGGAGGGAGTTATCACAATTATATACAAAGGGAAAGGGAATAGAGACGAGATTAAAAATTGGAGGCCTATATCACTTTTAAACACGGACTATAAGATTTTAAGTAGGATTTTAACAAATACAGTAAAGGGTAGGATAAACAAGATAATTAATGTAAATCAAACTTGTGGGGGAGGGATATACAAAACAATATTTTAAACATTAAAACTATAATTAACTACATAAATGAAACTGGTATGATGAGTGCTATGGTACTCTTCGACCAGGAGAAAGCTTTCGACTGATTTGAACAAAACTGTATAAAGAATGTTTTTAAAAAATTTGGTTTCGGACCCAATTTCCAAAATGGACCAAAATCCTACACACTGGGATAATTAAACGGGAAATGCACGAAAGAATTTGAAATACAACGATCAGTGATACAAGGATGTCCACTATCAATGCTAGAATACGTAATGGCAATATAAATCCTACGCCACACGATAAGAAATAACCCAGATATACAAGCAGGGGCGCATTAACCATTAAGCAGACTAAGCACGTGCATAGGACACCAGGGCCAAAGGGGGCACCACAAAGTTGAGAAAAGGGTGAAAAGAAAGAAAGAAAAAAGAATGAAGATTTGTAAAAAAACACTGATACAACTAGTGCAAATTGATCATGATGTTCTCTTTCTTGATCATGGTACACCCTAGGGTTATCTTCTCAGGTGTACGTGGAAAAGAGGGGGGCACCAAGATTTGTCAGTGCTTAGGGCACCAGTGAGCCTTAATCCGCCCCTGATTATACAAGGCATACAAATACCAAACCTAAAAAAGAATTAAACAATGCTCTAACATGCATATGATTGCAACATCTTTATAAGAGAGGGGAAATGCTATAAGCGTCGGGTTCCAAAATAAACCACAACAAGCACGAAATCTTAAAAATAGTTAACTGGAGGGGCAACCACCCTGGATTATCGCCCCCCCCCCCCCCCCACACACACACACTTACTGAGAGACACTGTAAAGGCTCTAGGGGTTTACTTTGGTAATACAAAAAGAAGCTGTAGAAAATTATGAACATATTATCAATAAAATAAGAGAAAATGTGAAAATCTGGCCATGGCGCCATTACCTATCATGGAGCGGGCCCAAGTGGCCAAGACTTATTTATACTCAAATATTAACTACATAATTAAATCCATAGATATGGATAATACAATTTTAAACAAAACAGACAACGAAATAATAGATTATATATGGAATCATAAAATGCATCATGTAAAAAAAGAGACATTATATAGGGCCAAAAGTAGAGGGGGCTTGGGGTTGCCGAGCCCTCTACTACTATAATTAACTAACATAATCAATAGATTAAAATAAAAAATGCACTCAGACCCGGCTACAGCGTGAGAAGCACCGTACATCTACTGGTTCGGCTTCACCTTGAGAAACCGACCAGAGATATACAAAAATAACAAATTAATATAAAAAAATCCAAGTGCCACGCAAACATATGAGAACTAATTTTAAAATATAGAGACAAAACAGATTTATGCAAAATTTAATAAGTAAAAGTCACGCTTGGATTAGGGAGGAGGTAACCAAAAATATAAAATGTAGAGTAGAGCAGGACAACTGAGGGGGTAAATTGGACAAAAAATTGGAAAAATTGGGGAAAATAAGATCTGTCAAAACACAAAGTATAATTTTTAAATACCTGCACAACACCTGGCTAACAGGCGAAGAAACAATCAAACATCGTATGCTGAGGATAATGCCGAAATGCCCTTTATGTAAAACAGCGAACTTCACCAAACTACATACGATTGTCCAATGTGATAAAACTAAACATAATAGGATAAAGTTAATAATGAAAATTTGCAAAAAATATAAGTATAACAAAAATAACATTTTATTCATAGATTTAGACTACGAAAACAAAATCATTCTAAAATGTATAGACTATATAGTAACTACGATGATATCCTGTGGACAGGTGATAAAGATTTTTAAATAAGATACGTGGTAAAAATAATAATATTAACCACAACAAGAACTCAATACGTCTTACGACGAATAGATACTTACCGTCAGGTTGATATAACGCAATTGATGTTGGAATTGGGGGAGGGAGGAATAGGTATTACAGACCGAAGGGTCGCGTAGCGCAATTGCGAGCTGATGCCATACCCATACCCCCTCCTCGCACCCCACAACAGCCATATTTCAAAGAAAATTTCAAATTCTATTTCAAATATTTCAAAGAAACCCATATAACTTTTTTTTTTTAAAAGAGAAAAGGGAAGAAAGGAAGAAAGAAAAAAATAAAAAAAATTTTGTAATTTAATTTTTTTTCTTCTTTTTCTGAAAGAAAATTCTAAAGACATATATAGGAAGGGATACAGGGAAAATATAAGGGGGAAGTAAATGGCGATGACATCATGGGGCTAAGTCACAGGGCTCAGTGAAGTGCACAGGCCCATCATGAGTCTTTGAAAACACCCAATGTAGAACATAAACAGACAAAATAAAGACACAAATACATACTGTATAACACTTAGTTTAAAACCCTACTAACTTCTCCCGCACTGCATGGTTGACCACTATAGAATAATGTGGTCTCATAAATACGTTTGGATCTTTCAATAAAGCATAATCAGATAAACTAAATAAAGGAGGCCTAACGCGACCCAGGAAAAACACATAGAGAATAAAGAAGCGTGAACCTTGGATCGAGCGTAACCTACCTATCAACATCTTTAAAGACTATTATGAGGAACGACACATATTATCACTCGAATAATAAAATAGGAAATTATTTTTTTTAAAACAAAATCTAAATAGTACACCATTCCATCGTCAAAATTAGAAAACCATAAAACAAATTAAAAGATAGAATATAACATCATAAAGGAAGAAATACAACTGGGAAAGATATTTGATCTATACTTGCTGTCTCAAACATAAAGAAAATATAGCATACACACAATATAACACCATTACATATAGCAAACATTGAGACCTAGGCGACATATAGCAAAGGTTACAAAACATTTCAAGGGAAGGAACTTCGAGCAAGGTGAGGGAAACCAGACTCGGACGAACAACCCTTTAGATAACACTATGGAAACATAAATACCCCATCAAAAATTCTAAAAACTAAATTTTTTATATAAAATTTTGTTTTAATAAAACGTAGAACACATCTGAGGGGGAAATACACAAATATAAAGTACTTTTTATTTTTTTTGGGGAAATGGGGGCATCTGTCCGTTGCCCCCACCACACTCCCAAAAAAGTGTGTGTGTGTGTGTGTGTGTGTTATTATACCCATTACATTACTTGCAAAATATATACGGTGCTGACATTTTCGGCAAGAGGGAGACCTACCGATATTCTGCATATAATTATTTTAATGTTTTTCAGAGCGAGAGCATTGGGGCCTGATCTGTTCAATACATTTCTCAACTGATACAGCAGGTATAATCAGAGGCGTAGCTGGGGGGGGGGGGAAGGGGAGTACATATGTCCCCGGGCGCCCAGGTACAGGGGCGCCAAAATGAGGCTTACAACGTTACATTATAATAAGTAAACAAGGGTAATATTCAAAAATGTGATTAAACGGGGAGGAGGCTGGGGCGCCAATTTTATAGTTCGTCCCCGGGCGCAAAATATCATAGCTACGCCTCTGGGTATAATAGAGACCCCCCCCCCCCCGAGTTTGCCACAGAGCGCTCGTGTAATATACGGTTTAATACAAAATACATGATTGTGGGCAGGAATATACAAATTTTGGTCGATATACATGATCGTTGGTATCTATTCAAACGAGGGCCATGAAATACATTAGCAAATTCCTACAGTATTTTAAGGCAGGCGATTACGAATTATTTAAACCACGTTTTTCATCTGTCACAGATTTTATAATCATTTTGAAGTGGCTGCTTTATCTCGAGGAAAACGAGCGGTAAGTGTTATACAAAACAAAATCTTAATAGCAATTTGATCACTTTTGCGTCATTTGACAGTAAGAATAGTAATAAATAGAGGATAATTTCTTTTCCTACGTTAGGCCTAATACCTGGTATGTTTTTTAGTGTGGTACACACACAAAAAACAACCCCAAAACAACACTGACAACATTTTAAAAAACCCACAAAAACGAGTGCCGTGCCGAAGCCACGGGCTAAAATGCTTTATTATTATTTTTTTTTATTTATAGCATCAATCACAAATTGAAATATATACAGTATTAGCGTTGGAAAAGAAAGTTTTCTTTTTGTTATATTTTTTTTCTCACCCTAGCGAAACACTTTCTGCAAATGACCTTAATAAAGAAAAATAATAAATTAACCTAAACCACTTTGAATGTCGACCGTATCTTTTATTTACACGGCATCATGCGCGGAAGAAAATACCAACTGAACCGGGATTTCAGACAGCAGATGAATTGAAGTTGATTCATTGAACATCATTAGCAATTGTACAATCAAACAGATGCAACAATGAAAAGTGGAACTATGAAAAATCGAGAATGTTAGATTTGCGAAGGATTTATTCCGAATCATTGTCTGCTAATAGAGAATTCATGTCAGTTGCTGTGTCGGCGATGCCCACTCAGCGCACCGTCCAAATGTGAAGTTGCGTTTTGCTGACAGACATAACACTGTGCCATAATTTATCTGATGGCATGTAAAGAAGCTGCTTAAATTATAGTATTTAAAAGTTTCTTCATTTTGTAAGAGCTCAAGAAATTAATTCTGGTTTGAAAGACAAGATGACGGTAAAACTCAGAAGACGTAGCTGTACAGTACCGTTGGTGTTGGAGACATCATAATAAAGGTAACTGCGTTAACTTCGCTTTTTGTTTGGTAATTTGTTGGATAGTATCTTTTGCTGATCTTCTTTGAGCTTGGAGTAAATTTTACATTCTGAACATTTTTATTTGCACTTATCTGCTTAATATGTATTGCTGGGATATCATATAGAATATGAAGTCAGTATAATGGTACTGTATTTTACATATTTGAATGATAAAAGACTGGTAAATGATATAATGATAAACTACAAAATAAATAATTTGCCCATTATCCCAAATATGTTAATTAAAATAAACATTGAATGTAAATTCAGATATAATGAGCAGTTGTAAGAAGTAAGAAATAACATTTTATCCATTTAACCTGTTATGTGTTATCATCATCAGTTTTAAAATAAACACATGGAGACAAGTTTGCTTAAATTCTAAAATTAACACACACACACACACACACACACACACACACACACACGTATGGTATTTTAATCTAATACAGAAATGGTGACATTGATATATGCAGACCAATAGTTTTTTTTCTTCTACAGATATAAATTCAAAAGCCTAATTCTGAGAGTTTCACCTACAACATTCATGATGGGAAAGGGCTACTAATTAAGAGCTGACATATGTGGAAGAAAAATACCATCCATGTTGAAAAGGGCTAGAGGTAATGTGAGAAAACATAATTTATCAATCTTATTTAACATTATTGTTGATATTTTATCTCAACTGGTCAAAAGGCTAAGTGGGTTTATGTAATGGTCCAGAGTGTGTTATTTATTTCACATCCCCTTCTGTCTTTCAACAGTAAGAACTTAGCTACTTTGGAGTCCATAGTTCTGATCAATTTGTTTATATAAAACTTGGTTTTGGGCTTAAATCAACATCTTGGATAAATCTAATAATGAGCAAAATCCAAGTATATACATGTGATCATGTATAAGATTAGTTGAGTTTTTTAACCAGCCTAAAAGCCATACTTCCACAATGTAGGCTAAAATCATTAAGTTGTCCTTGAAGTTTGATGAGTGTTAACCATTAATAATAATAAGGTGATCTTTCATCTGAGTATGTTACCACCGCATGCAATATTTATACATGTAGTGCAGTTTTTACTAAACTTAGAATACATGCTTATATAAATGAGATCTAGATTGAAGAAGTGAAGATGCATACAAATACATGAGGTTATAACCACTACTGCTGATTCAAGTTTGATCATGCTTGGCCATTGGGCTTATAGAGTCAAGTTTCACAATGATGCTTATTATGTGTGATAAAGGTATGGTAGTGAAGTGACCTTGCATCTGATTGGCAGAGTTTCTTGTGATTTGCACAACAGTGTTTATGATCCAATTTAGATCTGACTTGTTTAATTATTTGCTTGTATGTCTGAGGCTATAAGCAAAATCTATGCATATAATGTGGTGGTTCTACATCTCACTAGCCATTCTTGCTACTGCTCTTAAAACTATTTCTCATTAATTTTATCAGACTTGGTGAATAGATTTATCTCATCAAGATATAGCAAAAGAGCAATTTTGTAAAAAAAATATTCATTCATATTAAACTCAAATTCTGCATCTGATTGGTTGACCTTGCAAATACTATAAGGGCTCTATTTCTGACAAAAAGATTATTTTGATCTAATGTAGCAGAAATGCTTATATGATCAAAACATTGAACATATTTGATGACAAATAAGAAATAGTTTTTCATGCAAATTTGATAAACATTGATAAATCGGTTCATATCATTAAAAGCTTGGAAGAGTTTGATTACATGCGAGACCATCACATATTAATCATTCTTTATTTAGAGAATTATTTTTGTCAGGATTTAGTAAAATATGTAAAATCAATATGGACTGGTTTTGTTATGTACAGCAACACTAGTTGTTTACTGAGTACTGAGGGAATTGGAGTAAGCCAAGGGTACATTGCAGTAGGTAACCTGGTTGACTTGATAACAGGATTTTAACACAAACATTTTTATCAGGAGTCTAGCATACTAACCATTGATTCACTGCAGATCCTGCCCCCATTAGTTACCTTTTAATACATAAAGCATTTGGGTTTTTTATGTCACAAATCCCATAGGGATTAAAATTAACATCATAGGTCTCACTGGATAGTTTCGTATTTTGACATCCCTCTAATTTTTAAGGTAGAAGGCATGAACCTAATTATCACAAGCCTAGCATTTATAAATTTACACAAAAGCTAAATCTATAATGTGGTTCAGATTTACTTTGAGTTAGGCATGGAAATAGGTTGGCTTGTTGGTGACTGCCTGTCACAGTTAGATGAGCATTGGAGATCATATGCGTAACTTAGTCTGCAAATGAGCTGCCGACTTTTATTTGTGTCTGCTACAGAGGTAAATATAAAAAAATCTTGATGGTAGAGGGGTGATGAAAGTATGCTAATTTGTTATAGTACTAGTGAACTTTATTCATGCATAAGGCACATACTGATTCTTTTAGTTGCCTTGTCACAGAAAAATATTGAAAATAGCTATTTCTAGTAAAAAATGAATGTAAAATGTACCTGCATCCTTTGACCCTACCAGAACCAAACTAAAAGCTCAAATTTGTGCAGCTGCTTTTGCTCATCACAAACATAATTGGGAGTATAACTGCTAACCCTACCCTCTAGCACACATTTAAGATCTTTAGAGTTTTTAAATACAGCCTTCTAATTATACAAGTTTCATTACATTGGTCAATAATTAGTCACATGTGATGACACTTGTAACTAATCAAACCACAGCAACTGAGAGCAGACTAAGCACTGATATTTATATGGTACAGTGGCAATATACAGTCTGTCTGCCGCAACACATGAAACAAACTGGACAAATCTGAAAGCCTTGAATTTGACTTTATTTATCTGTATGGTAGAACAGAACCTGAGTTGAAAAGCTTTTAAAGAAAGACCTTGATATCAAACCTAATAATAAATGCAGGAGTTATATTATGGATAATTAACCATTCTCTCAGTTTCAAACTGGGCATTCCATCCCATGGGGTTCTAAATGTAAACCAAGTGTAACTGATATCCTAATGAACTGTAAAGACCATAGCAGCACAACAGCAGGGGACCAGATATGTCCAGATCCAGAAATCATAGACCAGTTTCAAACTGATGATGAACCACATAAAAATTACACATCTGCTAGAACTTATGTTATGAAGATAACTTAAATTGCATTATTATTAATCCTCCTCCTCACATTCATCATAATTGAGATGCATCATATATGTTTTATTGTAAAATAGTTTATGCAACATAATTCAGTGAAGACCTTTGCTGCCAATTTACCAGTAAACCATTTGTTTCAGTGAACATATTTTATGTTGTAACAAGGAGCATCATTTAAACATTATGATACACTTATCATACCTGTATATGAAATCTTAATACTAACACTTATACTTGCAATACTACTACTAATAAAAACACCTGCATTGATAATTTGATTATGTTCAATTGGACTTGTATCTAAATGATCACCAGCTGTATGAAAAGACATATTTTAATATATAGATATTGGATGGAATACTAGTTACCACAATTGAATAGTCATATGATAAATGATATATTATTTTAAACAATTTATATTTGCAGTGAAACATACTTTTACATTATTTTCCCTTAAATTTCATTTATAGAGCAGTATACTCTGCATTCATTAAATTACTGAAATGGTTAATAATACAACAACAAATACTGCAACTTCCAGAATCACAAAAATCAAAAGATATAAACAAAAACTTCCCTACATGTATCAACAGTTGTCACTTAATAGACAGAACTATGAAGATTTAGAATAGGATGTTAACAAATTAGGTATTCAAGTTAAAAAGAAAAAAATACCAAGTAAGCTTACTACCAAAAAATCAAACAATAACAGTGAATTTTAGTACATTCCCAGGAAACAGAATATATGATTTTTCTTAACTTGATCTGATACATCTTAAATCTATAGAAAATGATTCATATTGTATAACTAAAATATTATGTAAACAAAAATTCCATCACTTTTTTCAGATGCAACATGCATACCCCAACCCATCCTTTTTGATCATAAAGTATACCAGCATTCCACTATAAGATGGGGAGCTGTAGTGGCTCAGTGGTTAGCTTTCTGGACCTGTGAAATAAGGTAGGTTCAAATTCTACCATCAGACCAACCTGGGTTAGCTACCATGGTGTGTCCTTGGGCAAGGCACTATACTTAAAGTGCCTTGGCACTAAATAACTTACTTGTGTTGGTTTACCATAAAAGGCCAAACCAAACACAAAAAAACAACAACTTTAAAATATGACTTTTGTCAATACTAAGTAAATGAAAATCATGCTGAAGAAATGTTTTTGTTAATACAGTTTAATGGATCTAAAAAATCTCTTTCTTCTGCAGGAATTTAAGATGTTAAATTAAAAAGGTCATGGTACACATTGCTTTGTTCGTACACATCAGGCTCCGTAACCCATATCCAACTAAAAATTTTAGTAGAGTCTGAATAAAACATATTTTAATCTGGATGATAATATTCTTTCTCCATTCATATATTACACCACCAAGATTGATCCAAATAAGATTACATTTTACTATAACACTGAGGATGAGTATGCCTCTTAACAACTGACAAATGTGGAGAGAATGGAGTTAAACTGAACTTTGATTTCTTTTCAACCATAGCACAAGATGATCATTTATTATGAAAAAACCTGAATAAAGTTGGAGTTCAAAACCATGACAGTCTTGATACAATATAAATTCAATATATTATTGTTGTCTTGAGGTATAGTTCTGTATATTACAATCTCACACAAGATCAGGGTATATTTTAGTACCATACAGTTAATTCGGGATTGTATTAATACCTATTCTGGTGAATGAACATTAAATAAGATTTACTATTTTGGAACCAGTTGCAATAAAGTTTACTAAACAAGAGAAAATATGACTTTACTATAATATCTAAAATGTAAAATCTGCAAACAGAATACTTGCTTGACTTTACACTTCAACTATATCATAATATTTATTTGAAATGAATTTATACAAATGGCATTAAATTGGGTTTCAGGCTGGTAATGACAATGGTAGTAGTGAATAGGGACGGTCTAGGGACTAGGGAACTTCCATGTTAAAAAGGGTATATCCACTCTGGGGACTATGTAATTTAACATGGGAGAAAAAAAAATATCCATTCTAGGGACAAGGGGAATTTAACATGGGAGAAAGAAAAAAAACTATTCACTCTAGGGACAAGGGAAATTGAACATGGGGAATAAATCGTGGGACTGTCTTGGGACTAGGGGAAATGGAACAGGGTCGGGACCCTATTTTAATAAGGTCCCGACCTGATGGGTTTATGAAAATGGAACAGGCGAAAATTGAAACAGGGAGGGGTCTCTATTTTTTTATTATTTTTTTAAACAAAAAAATAAAAAAAGGGGTAGGCAATTGAAAGTCAAGATCTTTTCGAGAGATGGAAATGGCCCTGAAAAGGGCCTTTGGTTTTATGTTAATATACCCTTAACATAAAGGGCATCTGTGACATCTTCTTCTTGACCTTAGGCTGCGCCTGACTGCAGGACCATAGATTAAGACTCTTTTGAGGCATCCTTGATGCTCCACATAAGATTCTTCGCATCCACAGGCTGGTGTCTGTCCTGTGGATAACTGTCCAGTTGGATCGGACATACATTGGTATGTCCGTCCGGAACATCATCGAAGACACAAGCGTTGAAGATTGTACGTCGGTCCACATGTTGGGGTGCTGAGTAACAGGTGAAGGAATGCAGTGAACTGTACTTATTTATAGGGGGAGGAAGGATTGAAACGGATTGAGTTTGTTGACCAATCCAAACACGCGTTACAAAATTCAGTCAGCCCACGTCCAATCCGAAGAGAGCAGTCTGTGACGTCACATAGTCTATATAGATTCGCTAGCGCCTGTGCGCAGTCAATCTAAGCGACAGTTTTTCAACATGACGGAAACACAGAAAACGATCAGTTGGGGTGCACTGATGGTGGAGACTACCCAAGGGAACCCAGACTTACTTTCAGAAGAGGTGAATTGGGATTTTGTGGATTTTTTTACCTTGCAAGAATTTGTTCCTGAACCTTCGTCACCTTCTCCTTCATTACCGCACATGGAAAATTTTAGACAGAGACAGAAAGAAGAATTGGAGAAATTTATACAACAGCAAAAGGAAGCGGAACAAGCTTTTCTCCTACAGCAACAGCAGCAAGAAGAAGAGGTAAGAAAAACACAACAACAAGAAGAAGCAGCAGCAAAGAAACAAGGGTGTCAAAATCAAACGGTCACGGTACTGTTAGACATTTTAGCGGAGTTAAGAAGTCTGAAACAAATGTATCAGACTTCTTTATTACGGCCGAAGAGAATACGACCTTCCCAAGCTAAACACTCCAACCCTGTGACTACGCCTACTGCACCACCCTTAGTGATTTCAACGAAATCATCATCAACAGTACGCAGTCCAGAAGTAGGCCTTGGCCATGGCAAAGGCTTAAGACAGTTAAAGTTGATTGTTTAAACTTACCCCTTACACCAAAAAAGGCCCTTTTCAGGGCCATCCACGCCTCTCGAAAAGAGATAGACTTTCAATTGCCAATAACTAAAAAAAACCATTTTACCCAATAGTACCTGTCTGTGTATGAGTGTGCGTGAGTGTAGGTTCTTATTTTAAAATCAAAACCCAAAGACACTTACCTTTTATAATTAATTTATTCTTTTATAAATATTTACAATTCACAATTCACAACAGAGCACTTTAAAAAGTTCATAGACTTATTCTGTCTCATTGTTCACTCTCTGTTTTTTTAATTTCTTCACCGTCATAGTCTTTTCCTCCTCACTTTCTTCCCTTCTTTTCTTCTCCTGTTTCTTTTTCTTCACCTGTCTGTTTTCTTCCTCTTTGTCTTCCTCTTCCTCTGAAGAATCCCTCTCTTCTTCTGACTCCTCTTGTTTCTTTTTTGGGCAGTCTGGTGACCAATGTCCTTTTTTTTGACTATAAAAACAGGTATCTTGACTTTTGTCTCTTCTAACCCCTTTTTTTTCTTTTTTGACGGTCTGGACACTCTGAAGACCAATGCCCTTTCTTCTGACAGATATAGCAAGTATCTTGACTTTTATCTTGAAAGGAAGGAGAATAGTCCCTCGGCTGGTCTGAAGAGAATTTTCTAATGACCCCTCGCAAAGCTCTGATGAAACGTTCGATCTTGGTAGTCTCTTCCATCGTTGTGCTCAGTTTGAGAGTGAAATGAATAGTGAAAGGACAAGACGCATACCCTTTATATACGCTGGTCTGCTATGACTATAAATTAGTCCATGGTGTTTAAACTTTAGTCATTTGACTTTTTGCTATCGAGATGAAATGATCCAATTCATTTGAGAAGAAAGAAGAAGAAAGTAAGAGGCAGAAACGTGATCTATCGCCTCGTACCAGGACTGAAGTCTTGGCACAAATTCATGCCAGTGATTTTGAAGAGGACATGAGTGAACCAGAATCCAAACCCTCTAAACAAAGTTTACCACCCTTAGTCAACCCTGAAAAGTACTATGACATTCGAGAGACGGAAAAGCTTCCCTCTAGAAAATTTAGAACTACGGCTTACAAATACACAGTGAAGTTTAAAGATTTCAAGTCTGAAGTACTGTTAGAGAAAGCAGAAGGGTTCATCACCGACATGTGGGATTCTTTGCTCACCACACTCAAGCGACAATGTCAACCCAAAGAAGATGATCGCTTGAGACTTTCCATACAACATGACGGCTTGAAATCCCCAGTTTGGATCGAGTTTAGCAGCCCTGCAGAATTGACCACTTCCAAAGTCATGGACAAGATTCAACACGTGCAACAATCTAATGACCAGTTTGACATCACCGATGGAAAAGCCACACTGGACATGACCCACGTCTCTCCTCCTCAAGGGACCGGACAATGCAGAAAGACCTTATTGGTCAACAACCTTCGCATTACCAAAACAAGTCTTGTCCAAATTAACAATTTTCAAGACCACATGTGTTTAGCCCGAGCCATCGTGGTGGGATGAACCTATGCCGACAAGAACGACACGGTAGAATGGAAAAGAGCCTGGGAGAACATTCGAAAATCGAACCGAGCCAAACAACGAAATGAAGCAGAACTTCTGTTACAACAAGCATGCCTGTCCAAAGACACATCCTGTGGCATTCCTGAGATGCAAAAATTGCAAGATGCCCTAGCTCCACGATACACCTTGGAAGTGCACCCTCAAGAAGTGCGCGGGTCTGTTGTTTCGAGAGAAAGACTTTAAGGATGGAAAATACGTTCACCTCTATCATCACGATGACCATTTCGATGCCATTACCACTATCACTGGATTCCTGGGATACAAATATTACTGTGAGAAATGTGACTTATGATGGTTATAATAATCGAGAGCAACACAAACATTGTGGATCGAAATGCTCAGGATGTTTGGCCTCTCAACCCTGTCTGAGCGAAGGGCAAGAACCAGTGCATTGTCTTGCTTGTCTGCGCACATTTGTCAGCCCTGCCTGTTACCAACAACATCTGAAGATGCAAGGTTCACAGAAGAAATGTGCTTGTCAACTCCTGAGATTGTGCCCAATGTGTGGACAAGGTCTATGTATCAACAGTACCAAGGCACACGTATGTTCAGGAAAGAAAAAATGTCACATTTGTCACTGCATCGTGGACTTGGAACACCAATGCTACATGCAAAAATACCAATCCCAACCAGGGAAAGAGGATGGTCACAAGAAGAAGAAAGGCAATTTCATATTTTACGATTTCGAATGCATGCAAGAGACCGGTATTCACATTCCTAATTTCTGCGTGGCTCATCAAGCGTGCGAGAAGTGATTCAAGAACCTATCTTGAGTTATTGCCCTCACTGAAGTAAGATTCCTGGAGGGCGTGAAAAAATCTTTCAAGGACCGAACACACTAGCCGATTTCACACAATGGGTCTTAGACCCCATCGACAAGACGTGGAGCCAAGAGGACATCGAACATTATTATGGAGAATGTCATCACCATGCCACGGTGATGACTTACAATTTCTCCGGATACGATGGACAGTTTCTTTTGAGATGCTATACGGAACGTGGCATCGAGCGTCCTAAAATCACTTTGAACGGAGCCAAAATCATTTTCATGCATGTGGGACAAGTGCAGTTTAAAGATTCGATGAGCTACTTAGCCATGCCTTTGAGTCGAATGCCTAAAATGTTTGGAATGACAGAAATGGCTAAAGGGTACTTTCCACACTTTTTCAATACAGAAGCCAATCAACACGCCGTTCTACCCCATTTGCCTCAGCCTCACTATTACGACCCTGACAACATGCGTACCGAACGAGAAACTTTCTACGCTTGGTACCAGGCTCATGCCTCCGACCCTTTCGACTTTCAGGAAGAAATGCTAAAGTATCGTCGTTCCGACGTGGACATTTTACGGCGATGCTGTGGAAAATTTCGAGAACTGTTCCTGGAACACGGAGGGGTTGATCATTTAAAAGAGGCTTGCACCATTGCCAAAGCGTGTTCCTTAGTCTACCGACAACGATTCATGCTTGAAAACACTGTGGCTGTCATCAGTCCTCAAACGACCAACTATGTCAAACGTCAATACTCGGTCAAAGCCCCATGCTGGTTGCATTACTTGTGCGACAAGGAAGACAAATGGATTCAGCATGCCCGCAACGGACAGGGCGAAAAGATCATCGGAATGCATTCGGTCGATGGCTGGGACTTAGAAAACCCCAAGATCATGTACGAGTTTAACGGTTGCTTATTTCTCGGATGTCCCGTCTGTTACCCTGACCGAGGCACTAAAAATCAGTTCTTACAACGAACCATGGAAGACTTGTACCAGGCCATTTGTCAGCGACGCCTAAAGTTAGAACAGGAAGGATACCAAGTGGTGGAAATGTGGGAACACAAATACAATCACCGTTTGAACACCGATCCCGAGTTTAAACGCCTCATGGAAAGTTACCAGTTCATGGACCCCCTGAACCCAAGTGATAGTTTGTACGGGGGAAGGACCAATGCCACCTGTTTGCTGTACCAAGCTGACGAAGAGAAAGGAGAAGAAATCAAATACTTGGACGTGTGTTCGCTGTATCCCTACGTGTGCAAATATTGTTGCTTTCCTGCAGGGCACCCACAATTGTTCACCGAACACATCGACCTAAAAAACATTCGACAATACGAAGGCTTGATCAAGTGCAAAGTTTTGCCTCCCACGAACCTATACCATCCCGTCTTACCTCGCCATTGCCAAGGCAAACTTATGTTTTCTTTGTGCCGTACTTGTGCTGAAACGTGCAACCAAGATCAACCTTGTCATCACACCCAGTAAGAACAGGCCTTGACGGGGACATGGCTCAGCGTAGAATTGTTCAAAGCTCTGAACATGGGATACCAACTGTTAGAAGTGTACGAAATTTGCCACTTTCCCAAGACACAATAATTCCACAAGGGTGACATTACGCAGAAAGGCATTTTCGCAGACTACGTGGATGCCTTTTTGAAACTGAGCAAGAAGCCAGTGGCTATCTGTCCTGGTGTCACACTCCCGAAGACCAAAAGACATTCAGAGAGAAATTCTGGGCACAAGAAGGCATTACTTTAGATCACATTGAGAAAAACGAAGGCAGGCGATCGTTTGCCAAAGTGATGTTAAATTGCTTGTGGGGTAAAATGGCACAATGACCGTGTTTACCCAAGACGGAGTATTTGACCGAACCTTCCCGCTACTTTCAGATGATTCACTACAAAGCCAAATTCATGAAACACGTGGACGTCGTTCGTGAGGATTTGATCTTGGTGAATTACGAAGAAGATCTGAACTTTGTAGAAGATGACTCGCTTAAAATTGTACGAAGCTTTAGAACTGTTAGGGGAACGTGTCTTGTACTTTGACATGGACAGTTGCATTTATATCGATCACCCGAGTCAACAGCACCCTGACATCGAAGGAGACCGTTTAGGAGCCTGGACAGACGAGCACCCCGATGACAAGATTCTAAGTTTCGTCAGTGGCGGTCCCAAAAATTACGGCTACGAATACTGGGACAAACAAGGAGAAGTGCACACGAAGTGTAAAGTGAAAGGACTTACTCTGAATTATCGTACCAATCGAGTGGTCAACTCTGGCGTTTTGAAAGAAGCCTTGCAGTCTAGAGAAAGTGACCACCTATCAACCCAACAAGATTGTACGTTTACCCACACACCACATCGTCAGTCGACCCTTGGAAAAAGTCTATCAAATCGTGTAGCAGAAGCGAGTGCGGCTTCCCACCCACTTTACTTTGCCGTATGAACATGTCGGTATAAAACATTGGTTGTAAGAGGATAGCCACCCACCAGAAGGATGACTTCGCCACAGCAAGAATCGAGTGAGAAATCCAGTGAGAACTCCAAGTTCAAACCCTACCATTTTCCAGTCTTCTTACCTGACTATTGTGATTGTGCCCGTCGATTGGACACGTTTCAAAAATGGCCTACGGATAGGGAAGGATTACCTTCTTCGTATGTTTTAGCTAGAACAGGATTTGTCTACTTCGGACCTGAGTCAGGATTTGGATACGAAGTACAGTGTTTCGCTTGCGGACTGAAGTTACGAATGGATCTATGTATCTACAAAGATTCAGCTATTCTGGAACATACTCGATGGTCTCCGCACTGCCCTTACCTTTCAGTGGCCTTTCCACCCATTAAACTACGGTACAATTATGACGGTACCTTAGAGACGGTACCTTCCAAAACTAGACGTAAACACATTGCATCCTATTTCATTGTTGTTTCTTTTCCACATAATAGCTTATTTTTTATAAAATGTTAAACTTTACTAATCTTTTTTCAAGATCACTTTAGTTTGCAAAAATATATCTTGTCATTTATTGGCATTCTACATTGAATTTTGTAAGCTAGCTATAAACCTGACCTAATTACTCAACTTAACTGCTGACAGAAACAGTCTACAGTAAATGTATTTCATTTCTGTAGCTCGATGGATAAACATTACATCTTTTAAAGCTGTGCACAGAATAGGCCGACATATCACGAGTCAGGAAAACATGGGGGTGGTATCCCCTGTGTCCAAAATTAATATCATTTTGAATATAATATTCTAGTGACAATTGCCTCTTTTCAAATGGTAAGCATTGCTTTTTTTATTTTCGTCAATCTGTCAAATTCGGTATGCATTTTGCTTTAATATTTGAGATGGAAACCTTAGGTGCATATAAATGTCAGACAGCATTGTACATCATGGATGGTGTCCAACATACTTTTATGATCATAAAACAAAATCCCATTTTTTAGTTATGGCCACTGATTTAAAAAATATTCATCCAAGCTAAATATAATAATAATAATAATGAGGACTTTGTATAGCGCCTAATCTTTAGAAGCTCTAAGCGCTTTGCAACATTAGACAACATAAAAACATACACAATGATATGATTACAAAAACAAACACCATGAAATTAGAAAACATAAAAAACATGCTGAGAATATTTAAGGTAGTTAACATTATTAAGTCATTAAGTTTGTTTTTGTAGTCAGAATAAGTAGTTTTGAGAGCACTCTTGAATGGGATCACTGCGTCTTTGTGTCTAAGTTCAGTGGGCAATTCATTCCATGTTGCTGGGCCCTGGTATGCAAAAGAATGCTGTCCATGTGACTTTGTTTTCATAGTGAGAATAATGAGTATATGATTGTCGGAAGAGGAGTGTAAGTATCTTGCTTGTGTGTACACATAGGTGAGGTCGGATAGGTATGTTGGACTAGAGTCTGTCAGTGAAACGTAGCACAGAGAACTAATGTTGTGTTTGATTCTGGATCGAATGGATAGCCAGTGTTGGGTACAGAGCAGCGGGGAGGTGTGCTCTGATTGTGGTACTCTAAGTATGATCCAAGCAGCTATGTTTTGAACTTTTTGAAGTCTCTGCAGTAGATATTAAGATGAACCAGACAGAATTGAGTTACCATAGTCCAGTCTTGAAAGTAGTAATGAACACACAAGTGTTTTAGTGGCATCAACTGAAAGATATCTGAGAATGGAGCTGATGCGTCTCAGCTCAAGATATGCAGCCTTGCATATGTTCATGACATGTTGGTGCAATGTGAGAGTACTGTCCAGAGTAACACCTAGGTTTTGTACTGATTGTGTGAATTTAATGTTGGTGTTGCTGATATTTATTGTGTGAGGTAAAGGATGTGAACGAGAAAGTCTTTGTGTTGTAATCAGAATGGCCTCAGTTTTATCATCATTCATCTGCAGCTTGTTACAAGTCATCCATGATTTCACATCAGAAATGCACATCTCTACACCTTGGATGGTAGCATCAACTTCAGTTGGGTGGCTAGATTTGTATATTTGGGTGTCATCAGTGTACAATTGGTGAGACACTGGATGATGATCTATGACACTTGAGAGCAGCTGAGTGTATAGAGTGTAGAGAACAGGTCCAAGAACAGACCCCTGTGCAACACCACAACATAGATCAACTGGGCTGGAGTGTAATCTATTTGCAGACACAATTTGTGTCCTGTGGCAAGGGCGATATGCAGATTGTACATTGCTAAAAAGACTGTTTGAATTCAGACAAGATGCAAGCTGGGATTGAACAACCTTTTGTAAGATTTTTTATATGAATTGGAGATTAGAAACCGGGCAGTAGTTCTTTAAATCCTTATGGTGTAGTGTTAGTTTCTTCAGCAGGGGTTTTACAATGGGAGTTTTGAAAAATGATGGAAATTATGCTGATGAGAGAGAGGTATTAATAATATCAGTTAGTGAAGGCAATACTGGATCTAAGCACTCAAGCAGCAGTAATGTTGGAATTGGATCAAGTTCACATGACTTTGGTGCACTCTAGGATGATTATTTAAAGATGAAAATCTCAAGTGGAAACCTTTCTGGTCAGCCATCTCATCCAAAACCTCCTGAAATGGAGAGTATTTTGAGACTCTGAGATTTCCTCTTATCCTGCTGGTATGTTCTATTTAGTTTATCTGGGCTCTTTTTATTTTTTATCAATTGCTTTTATACCATGCCACAATTGGAAATTCTTTATCAAAAGTATGTATAAATTTCATCATTTTTCTGTCTGTTTAATAAGATGTGTTTAAGAGTACTTACCTACTCATGATGCTGTATATATGAGATTAGATGTTTTGTTAAAAAAGAATGCATTGTGTGATATATTGTATCACTGCTTTATATACAGTGGTCATTGCAACCAGTATGCATTTTGTTTACATGCCAAAAAATCCAGTCTGATTTCTTTGTTTCTTTTTTACTGCAATTAAGGAGTAGTGATAATCTTTATACTCTTAGCTGCATCCAGAAGGACAACACCATCACCATCCCCATCCACTCTGGAGTGGAGAATATAAAGATTTCTCTCTGCCAGTTCCTCTGCAAGTAGTAAGTATTGAGGATGGAAAAAAAATGTACATTATAGAATAATGAAACAAATACTACAGGTGTTGACTTTTATATAATCTCTTATTTCATTTACAGCTCTCTAAATACGAGTAGGTCAATTATACACTGTATTTATGAATTTAATTCTCATCCAAGGTAGTAGAACTGTTTTATGTTTGACAAAATGTTGGGTAATTTGTGGCCATACACTAAAAACACATTTTGTAGCATTTAAAAATGCTTATGTTCAGTGCACGTAAAACTCATTGGTTTGTTGTCACTTCAGTTGATAATAGTCTTGTCATCATGTAGACATTTTGAATGTTAGTGTTCAATGCTAAGGTCATATACATTGATTCAACATCAAAATTTGTTTGCAAAATGGAAGATTATGACATGAAAGCACAAGCTCTTGTAGCTTAGATACTGTTATTTCAGAACATTGTGAGATGTTAATTAATTAAATTATAGGTCATAAAACATACTGTTCAAGACTTATTTGTGCAAATAAACAATGAATTGTTTTTCATTGATGTGTCGACTGTTCATCATTCCATTGGTTTTTTTATTTTTCTTTCTGATGTATACCATTGTCTTGTGTAAGTCAGACGCCTAAACCATCTACATTGAATGCAGACTTTACAGACACCAGCAGTGAAACAACATATCCAGGGAATAAAAAAATAAAGGATTATAGGGAAAAGTTTTCATATAAACTGTACAAATACCATGTATTTCATTCCATAAATATATTTCATTGTTAAACCCATGTTCATTGTACAGATCCTTTTAAGGAGTTTATAATAATGATCTTGATCTTTCAAAACTAATTTCATCACAAATCTGTTACAGATTTCCAGTTCAATGTACTGATGAAACTGGACACAAATATTGAGAATTTGTTGGAGCAGCTGGCCCTCCAAGTTCATACACAAGGCCCAGACACAGAATATAGAGAAGAAATTCTTGCAATGCCATGTGATTCAGTGGAGGAACTAGAGGGCCTTTGCCAGAGGTTGGAGGAGAATCCCAAACTCTCCAAGAAGATGGTAAATTGGGGCTTTATTTTCTATTTAAAAAAACTGTTATGACCTTTATTTGCTGTTGTGAACTTCAATATGCATTATGCAAGTTCTGCAGTGCCTGTATAATTATTTTTGGGGGTGGGGTGAACATGTAGTGGTCGGCTGTTTTGTCTTACCGATGTAGGCCAAAACATGTTTAGAGATGAACATGTAACATGTATTTTACTACATATACACTATTACATATTATGTGGCTACTTTAATTCAATCCTTGAGTGAATGTCATTTATGAAGTTAATAGATTCACGGTGGTTAATTTGGTTTATAATTGCTATTAGTACATTGTGTTGCATAGTTAATGTTATCAAATTTTTTTCAAGTTAGAGAAATTAAATTTGCTTGCAAAACCATGGCAAAAAATAACTATATACAAGCATATTTTGTCACATCGATCATGAAATACTACTACTAATAATAATATCAAAATCAAAAAATAGTAATATTATTATTATTATTATTTTCAGATATGCTACTTGAGCTCCCTTGGCAGGTTTACAATTGGGGATAGTGTCTGCAGGATGATGAAAAAGCTTAAAACAAAAAGACTGGCCAGAGTATAGTCCAAAGGGACGTAAAGGGAAAAAAGCATTTCAAGAACTTGTGATATGTCAGGTTTTGATAAGTAAGTATGGCTTGATTTAAATTGTGTTTTTCATGTGACTTGCCAGAGATTTTTAAATGAATTGATAAAGTAACTTGAGACAACATTTCAAAGTACATGTTTTAAAAATATTCCATTGATTATTGCTGGCATTTAGAAAAATGCAATGCATCCTTTGTTGTGAAACTTATTTTAAAACATTGTATTACTCTTGCAGAAGCCTGCTTGAAAACTAATGGCAAAGCAAAGGCAAATGGAATGGAAGAGACCATATCAGAGACCCTGAAATATGCACCCAACCAACGCAGAATGATAAAAAACAAGGTAATCCAAATGACTCTTATTTCATCAATATTGGATTCAGTTTCGTCTTTTAAAGCATAGTATTTGCAAAGCGGATGCATTTCTAAACTGATAACAAAATCAGCTTATCCTATTGCCCAGGACTATCAGAGCTAGAGTCCAGCTAACTACAATATGCATATATCTTGTCTGATCGGACAAGTGCCTCCATTTGGAGTTTTTATTCACATGAAATATTTGGATGAAATAAATTCATCTTTGTGCAAATTGATTGCACCATCCACTTGCCAGAAATGACAAGTAAGTGCAAAGTTATCTTGTATCATGGCTTAACGACAGTAAGGGAAGCACAAGTGCAGTGAAGAAAATTTCATACATTTTTATAATGCTGATTAACATGACTTCTGCATATGTAACTAGTGCTGAGATGATATGACTTTATTTAAGCATTACAATTTTGTTTTAATTTGCAGGTGCCTGAGCAGAAGAAGTAATAGATAAACTTTACAGTGGAGTTGGAGACTGATTCTGATTCATAATCTTAATTAAATCTAGAAAATAAACATTAAAGTCGTATTAAAATATCTGTTGTATTGTTTCCTTCTTTCATTTTTCTCTTAAAAACAAATGTCTGAACCTTTAGTCTGTAAATTCAGTGGATTCCTTATCAGCCCATCTACTTTTACTTTACACCATGCTACTTTAAAAAAAAAATGAATTATCCCCATTGGGGTAGGTCCCCCCAACCCCCCACCCTACTTTGTCAACTTACCTGCCACATTTAAATCTAATGGAAGGCCCTGCTGTAAAGCTTGTTAGTAAAACTACCCAACAAGAGGATTTCATACATTTGCAACTCCTAGATGGATGGTAATGTTTTCATTTTTGTAATGTAGATTTGGACATTCTTGCCACCAGTATGGAATATGTGTTTCAGAAACACAAGCAGCTTTCATCAGATTTGCATATAGATTTTATATGTTGTGAGTATGTTGTAGGAAGTTTTTTTAAATAACATCATATGAGATGATGCCAGTGGAAATGGCAGAAAAGTGTCTGTATTGTTCACCAACTACACCTTGTTCTTACAAAATGTGGCTGTTACACATTCCCATGATGATGTCACTGACAGCCATCAGTGAGGAATGCCCCAACAAGCATAATACAAATTGCTTCCATTGTAATTGTTACAATTCCATTCTGACCACTCCGGTGTCCTAGTGATTAGAGCGTCCGCCTCAGAAGCGGGAGGTCATGGGTTCAAACCCCAGCCAAGTCATACCAAAGACTTACAAAAATGGTATTAACAGCTACCTCGCTAGACGCTCAGCATTAAGAGGTTAGTGTTAGGACTGATCGGCCTGCTGTCAGGATAATGTGACTGGGTGCAACATCATACCACATGTTTGCAGCATGATGCCCCAGTGCTATACATCACTATAAACTGCCACACTGCAGACATCGTAGCAATATGACTGAAAAATTATTCAAGCTACGTTAAAAATCCAATCACACACACACAATTCCATTCTACGATCCAGAACCAACACTAATTCCGTACTACAGTTCTTGCATTTCAATCCAATTTTGCTTTTGAAATGTAGTGCCACTCAATTCATAATGAACCCATTCATTTCAAACACTCACAAATACTTATTATTCCTGTCTACAACTGAAAAATATCTATATAAAAAAACGTGTAACTGTGTTTTATGCAAGGGCATGGAGATGCACAAAAACGTGCACCTGAAGCTTGAATAAAACCCCGACTGTGGATAAGACTTTACCCATCGATTACCCCAGCTTGGGGATAAATTCCGACCGTGGCGATTTATTATATATCCTATGACTGCTCCAGCTTGAGGGCAAAATCCAAGCACATCCCTAAAAAGATAACAAGTATAGTGGCTCTTTACCTTCTGTAAATGCCACTTGAGCTTCCTGATGCTGTTGTATCTGCCATTTGACAGAATCACGAATGTGGATATATTTCTTAATTGCCTCTAGTTGTTGAGCTAGTTTAGCTGTATGAAATTCCTTTGTGCAGACTCACTCATTATTAATATTACAACAGTGATTTGATTACACATCACCTGTCAGCACACCGATGATAAGTCAGTTATTTTATAACACACCAACAAGCTTGCCCCTTGCACCCCCCCCCCCTTTTTTTTTATTTGGGCACCTGTGGACATGAATCTGCAAGGCTCAAATTGTCATTTTTAATATAAGATCTCAACATTTTTAAGGCCTTAATTTTAAAGACATCCTTAAAACCCCCAAAAGGTTATCAACTGGATCACCAGCCTTCGTTTAGAGTAACAGCAAGTATATATATATATATATATATATATATATATATATATATATATATATATATATATATATTTAGGTCTAAGGAAACACAATAAAAATGTTTGATTTAACAATGACATATTTGCCTCAGGTCTGTGATCCTGAAGTGAATATTAACTGTCCATTTATTTTCTTGGCTTTTCTTTACTAGGAAATTGATTATAGAGATTTCTGCAATGGTGAAGGCAATGTAAAAATTGGTTACTATAACATACTTTTTACGCCATGTTTGAAAAAATAAATCCAATGGAAAGGTTATAGTCTGAAAATCTTCATTAAATTAAGTTAATATAGGGGAAAAAACTTTAAGAGTTCATAAATATTTTTCAGTGCTGAATAAAGATATAACACTTTCTGCTGTGATTTTAATAGTTTCTGAGAGCATGACAAATTTCTAGAACTATAATGTATAAATGTTTTCAAAAGATTATATTAATATGAGGGAAAAATCTGTTATGAAATAAACCGACAAGATCTTGTATGAATTCATGTTATCTTTAAATATGATATTTGTGTGAAAATATCTGGAAGAAAAAACAAGATGGTGCCACTCACACATACAATGTGGTTGCCACAGTAGCCATATTAAGAAACTTTTTATCGCTACTTCTGAATGGATAATTGTGTCAGCGTGTCAACATGTGTACAAAATACTTATGTTGATGTCTAGCAGGTCCTGAATGAGAATTATGGTGCTGTACAGACATCCTATAAAGCCACCAATGTGGCCATCCTGAAAATCTTGGTATAACTACTTCTCCTGAATGAATCGTCATATCAGTGAAAGACGTCTTATGTCTAGTTGGACGTAAATGAAAATAGTGCCAATCTAACCTCCAATATGGCTGTTTTAATGGGCATCTGGAAAACCCCTTCCTTGCTACTTCTCCTAGATGGCTGGTCATTTTGACATTGTGCTTTCACTAGATGACCTATTTGATGTCTGGTTGGCCGTAAATGGAACTATGCATATGGTTTTGATGTCTAGTTGGTCCTAAATGTGGTTTTTGCTGCTCATAAACTTCTAATGGTATTATAGTTGGTTCCTTAATGAAACTGCTGTACAAAATTAAAAGGCCTTCTCACTTTCTATCAAGTTGGATACAATTATCTTTACCAGCTAGGATTTCTTGATCCTCTTTTTTATACATCAACCCTTCGCATATGTAGTTAGCTAAAACAGTATTTTGAACAATTAGTTGCCCTCTTGCAAATACAATCCCAATTGCATGCTTTTACCAGTGTGAGAGCTCCTTATATAAGTAGCTAAGTATTCAGTAACTGAATTTGCACATCCACATGCATCAACTCAGAATTAAAAGTTGCAAAACATATACAAATTTGAAAATCTTGAGACATGTGTAACTTTGCATGGTGGGTGTTATGATTTAAATGCAACAAGGAAATTGAATTAGGGTTAATTTCTTTAAGCTGTATTCAATCATGGGGCCATGGATTATAGAATGGTCTAGGCATACACATCACTAATCAACTCTCTCTAGTCCAACCAATGTGTGTATATGAGAAAGCTTGCCAGTAGCGTTATGTGTGTTGATTTCTTCCAATAAATATGTTGGCTGCCATGTAAAGTCTATGATGTCCTGAAAAATGGTGTTAAGCTCCATACAAGCAAGCTAAACAATCAATGATATAATGGAACAGTAGACACCATTTTAGCTAAATATGCCAAGAATTGATTTAGAGACTTGGTTAGTGATGATGACTTAAAATTGGCAAGGGATTAAAAAGATAAAAGAAATGACCTTTCATGGCACTGTAATACAACAAATGAGGAAAAACAAAAGTTTATTGCATTTGAACCTTTTGTTTTTTTCACAGTTTCAATTTAAGTCATAAGGCCCCTTATTTTGCCTTACCAAACATATAGCAAGTTATTACCTCAAGCCCTAGCAATAATAATGCCTCACAAGTAAGCAGTCTTTTATGAAGTCTCAGGTCTGAGTATATGTCTAGCAATACTTATGTCCAGTTTGTTTATAAAATTCTTTCTCACATGGTACAGTTTTCAGAGAGACACGATAAATTCAACAAGTGTGGTAATGAATGGACAGGCATTCTTTATTTATGCACACATCCCAAAGGGACATTGCTATGTTTCACTGAACTGAAGAATGGAGCATCAGCTGCATCAATTAAAATATTGTGGCCCACACAAAATACTGCAAGGACTATAATCAATTTATGAGTGCAAAGAATGAATTACTGTAGCAGACTGGAGGAAGTAATCCGAATTTATTAATATCTTGAAGCTAAATATAGTAAAGTTTTCATCTATAATCTGTGGAATCGTTTTTGCACACAGTTTGCAGGATTTGTCTTTGGGTCATCGTTTTTCTTTTTCTTCATCTTTCTAGCTTATGGTATCTTGATAAGTCTTATGGTGCCGTGCAACTGCACTTGATGATTACCACAGCCAGTGACATTGTATCAAATCTTCTGGGATCAGATGATTCAATGCAAATTCCACATAACCTATCACCATCCTCATGTTTGCCATCTGACTTACTAAGTTATTTTGCCTAAATAATAATAAAAACAACCTGGTCTGATGTATTGATAGCGTTCTGAATGACCATACTATATTCTCTGTATCTACCCTAGAAAATCCTGAGTGGATCGCTGTTTGGTTTTAATAAACCAAAGTAATCCAATGAAAGGCATTTTACAGACACAAGTGTCTGTTTCCTGTATGCAGTGATTAAATGATAGTATTATGTCTTTATTTTTTTAAAACTGATGATACATATGATCACCTTCAATGTGCAATATTAGTTATGTTAATTAACGAGTGGGCAATATTTGAATTTCAAAGATAAAAGTGTATGCCATGATCACTTTAGTAGGATGATTTGTCAAGTGAGGTTATCTTTTCTGTTTCAATAAATATTGTTAACTAAACTATTTTCGCAAGTTATGACATAAGAATGATTCAAAGAAAGAAAATTCATTAAATTGAACATATAAAATGTAATACTGCAACAGAGTCTAGATGAACTATTTCTTCAGAGACACAATCCAGACTCTGTGGCAGCAAAATTATCAAATAGGACACAACTAAGAGACAATCACATTTTCAGTCACAATGGTTTGACAATTATCAATGGCTTGAATTCATTGACTGTGAAGGCAAAGTGATTTGCAGTTACTGCAAAAAAAGTTCCCAAACTGTCACAGATTTTAAATTCTACCAGTGGACTTGTAAGTGTAACTGACAAATTCAGGATTTAATCAAGCAAGTCTCATGATAGTATTATACCTAATAAAGCAAAATGTAGCACAGTATATTCATGACACTTAGGCCAGCATGTACAAAATATTCCTCAAGTTACAGTTGCTAGCACTCCACTAAGAAATGTCATTTTATAATAAATAAAAATGTAATGGAAAAAAAATCGATAAAGTGATTGCACTCTTTAACATAGCCTACTACCTAACTCAATAATGTAAATGATTTGGTTCATTATATCTTTGTGTTTTATGGAATAAATGCATACATCTGATTGAATTTTAGGCAAGAGACTGAACTTTTGGGTTAAGTTAAAATGTATGTGGAACAAATGCATTTTCTAAAACTACTTCTATCAGTGTGCATTGTGACTTTTCTTTAAGATAACTCTAAATGGTACTGGGTATATATCATTTTCTTCAACTGCACACTGTTGTCTTCCATTTGATTTGATGACTTACAGCTATACTGTCTACACAGTAGGCCTCAACGTCTGGAAAAATTCTGTATACTTCAGTTACAGCTGAAATAAGTTTTGCATTAGTACCTGAATCAGACAAAAAAGGTTGTGTTCTGGTGTGTGAATAGAAATGGCTAAAAGTAATATAGACAAAAGCCATAAGAGTACACAAGTTACATATGAAAACCACCAATTCACTTGCATGTGTGGCATACAAGTTCAAAGATTTGCTTCATGTTTATTTGTGTACACACATTGTTCAACTCATAAGATATTTTAAGAGCTATTTCTCTATTGTATGCATAATTCATTTACAAATGTGATTAGTAGGCCACACCGAAGGCCATACTATTAGTTCACTTGGCAATATGGTAACGTCAGCTGAAAAGCATAATCATCCATTAAAAGAGCATTATGATATGAACATTAGGTATTTAGGACATATAGATTTTTCTTTTCCAAATGGAGTCCAAGTAATTATTGCCCAATCCAGGTATAATTTTGTACACAAGTAAAGAACAAAATAAGATAAATCTTCATTTATTTGCAATTGACAATACACTTCTTAATGAATATACACTTTTGCATTTATTTTGTATCACTTGAATAAACAATATTTCTTTCAGTTCATTTTAAACTTTTATTTTATATCACTTGAGTAAACAATATCTCTTTCGTTTCATTTAACACTTAGAAACAGGTTCTTCTAGTTACAATAATCAACTCTGGAAACAATAAACAAACTGGAACTTTTGACCTAATTATATTACATTTACTAGGGTTAAAACAATAAATTCCTTAACATAATAAATTAACAGTTCCAGTTAATCAAACACAAAATCATCTTTTATACAGGGTGTGAACTGTTAATATTTACAGGATAAAGCTTATAGTTTCCAAATTGATTGAAGCTTACATGTTGCAGTTGCTGGCACATATCTATTTCCAGCATGGTTTGCATACATTCCACCTTTAATAATTTTGTTACTTCCCTACCCCACCCCATTCAGTAACAAGTATCAAAAATCAGGCTCATTCTAAGGCAAAGTCTGTAACTTGTGTACCACAGTCATCAGAGAGACAGAGATGCAAAACTTTATGATGCCTGTCAAAGGAAGACAACAGTTTGTTGTTTACCCAAGTTTTGAACCAGTTAATTTGAATTCTCAGACCATCAATTGCTACAGCCCCACTAATTACAATTGTTAGGGAATAATGAGAACTCACCTTCAGTTATCTGTGTATATATATAATTTTAATAACCAAGAATACCAGATGTCTGGGAACATTATAGCATTCAATGGTAACGTCAGAACTGAGATGAGAGAATTAAACAAGCATAGTACATGACATAATATATCCATAAACTATTGACTGGGAAAAATACTACAGAACACCATTTCTGCTGGCAGTAAGATGTTGAACCTATATGTCATAAATATCAGGTTGGACATCTAGGACCAGTAATATTCATAATGGGCAGTACCCACCCCCCACCCCCCAAGTGAGAAGGGCCTGATTTGTAATCTAAGCCACCCAACCTATCACAGCCTTTATAGTACTTGAAACAAATATTGAGTAATAGTAAAAAAAACTCTGAAAGTTATTAAAACCAATTTGTTATATTTCCATAACTCTGCATAGTTAACTGTGCAAGCAGACTTAAACATATCAGTGTATGACAGTTAAATTGAGCTATAGCATCGATTAACAGAAGCTACGAATTCATCAACAAGCAGTGAACAATCATCTTCACAATAAATGTCAAACATTAGCATCCATAAGCTGTCAAGACAAGTTGTTACACTGGATATATAATCATCCATTTATTTCAAACAAGCTGTGAAAAACGAACCTCACGTCCAGTATATGTACGCTGGCCATTGCAAAGGATGCTTTAATAGATTAATGTTTATCGTCGTGTCTTGACAACCATTTTGCGCGCGCACACCGGAAAGTGATGCTATATATTTGTTACTTGTGAACGTATTCGTGGGCAGTACGCTATATATTGTTCCCGTGGCCGTATTCACGGGCAGAATGCTATATGTTTGTTCTTCGTGAACGTATTTTGGGCAGTTACTTTGTCATCTTCAACCTAAAGGTCAAAACTGCCCATGAAATTTATATATCTGCCCACGAACCGAAAACATGAATAGGACTATAACATAAGTGTATATACTTATTTTCAACATATACATAATTACTATGTAAGAAATACAACCTATGTATATGTATTTTGATTTGAAATGTAAACTATATCATGTCCTTCCCGTAAACCCACTTTCGGGATGACTGCCCACAACGCACCTAAAACGTGTATATATATATATATATATATATATATATATATATATATATATATATATATATATCGAATTTTGAATAAATATTGAACCGTAAGGTTGAATGAATTGAGCATTACAATTTTATCACTTATAAGCCAGAAAAGAATTTGTAAAGGGTCACTTTGACCTTTCTTCTCCCCCATGTCAGTGTTAAACTTGAAAGGCTAGCATCTAAGACTCATTGACATTCGACCGGGGCGTCGCAGCGATGTCCTGAGAAAGTAAACATTTGGGCTACCAACCATAACCACTTAATAGGGATCATTGTCAAATAGTCATTTTCGAAGGGAAATTGATTGCAACTCGTTCAGAGATATTAGGCTATCCTAAATCTGACGAAAAAAATGATTATCTTGAAGAAGAAGAAAAAAAAGGAACCGCTCCGTACTATTGGTCAGAGTAATTTAAGGCGTACACGTTGGAAGTAATGTGAATTTAAAGTGACGACCTTAGTCGAAATTCTTTAATCTGAAAATTCATGAGAGAGGAGAAGTTTGGAGCCCAGGAAGCTTAAAATGAATAGTGTTTTCCTCGTTCAACAAGAAAAAGGGGACCAGGTGGCTGTTGTGTGAGAAAAAGACAGGGTTTTGTGTTAGAACACTCAATTTCTGAACGAGAACAGCATTAAGGTAGGCAATTTTTTTTCCACGTAATTTTCTATTTTGATTGTTTGTTTATGCAAATGTGTTTGATATGACTAGGTACCACATTATGTATCGTTTATTCAGTTTCATGGAAATCTGTTGATATTAGAGTTATTATGCAATTTATCTCTTTAATTTTACATTTACTAGTTCACTGATAGAATTGACGGATTGAATGCGGTCCAAATTTTCATATGTGTTGGATTTCATAGGGTCGTATGAAATAATTTCCTTTGTCTGCTGGGACGATACTGATTATCGTGAGTTAACTATAATCACATGTTTATATCTGATTTTTGTAATGTTTAAATAATCCTGTAGGTCAGGGATCGCTGTGGGCTAGAATTTTGTGAATTTTATGCAATAGTAATCGAGCACGTGGTAGCATAGGTAAGGAGATACAGTAATGTTAGAAGTACCACTCACGTGTTACTTTATGGTCGGTCGCTGTGAAGCGAAAGTGATGATCTAGCGAATCAGGTCAGAATTTACGCAGTGTTTGGATAGTTAGTAATGCTTCTAAACAACGTGAGAAAATTTTATGTACATATAGAAAGTGATACGTACAGATATTTAGGGGTAAATTTGTCCTTAAGAACACTTCTTTCTGAGAGAGACGGGACAGTCCGAAGACGGAAGCCCGGAAAGAGATGACGTGTTCAGAATAAAATACTAGGAAATCCGGAAAGAGATGAAGAGGTCAGAATAAAAAGACTAGAGAGAATAGGAAGAGGTGATACACGGGTCACGAGACGAAGGTGATGCAATCAGTGGTGGTCATTGCGCTCTTTTCACCATTCATTATGATGATGAAATAAGTCCAAATTAAATTCATAACTTTGATTGACTTTGAGCTGCTATTAATTGTTATTGATTAAACTTTGTTATTTTTCTTGGCAAAAATGGCATTGCATTATTTCTTTCCAATATTCTTTTTCATTTCTCTGCTGATGTTCTTTCTACCCACGCACACCGGGCTATAAAATCAAGAGAGGTTATCCCCTAGATAATGTCAGCCAAATCCAATTAACCACCCTTCTTACTAAGATGGGTACGCTTCAATATATATATTGCCACATCGATCATATTTTAACAAAGAAATATGAGCTCTTTTCAGAAGCTTGAATAGTGTGTGTGTGTGTGTGTGTGTGTGTGTGAGTGTGAGTGTGTGCGTGCGTATGTGTGTGATTTGGAATTTAACGTAGCTTTAGCAATTTTCCCGTCACATCGCTACATGTCTGCAGTGTGATAGTTTATAGTGATGTCTGGGGCATCATGCCGGAGACATGTAGCACGATGTCCCACACAGTCACATTATACTACAAGGCTGACCAATCCTAACAATAACCTCTTAATGCTGAGCGCCTAACGATGCAGCTGCTGTACCAATTGTATAATCTCTGATATGACTCAGACAGGGCTCGATCCCGCGACCTCCCGCATACGAGGCGGACGCTCTAACCTCTAGGTCACCGGAGCGGTCCTTGAATAATGTAGCAGTAAGTATGCGCGAACAGCGAACAAAAGAACCAAATTCAAAATAAAAAATGTCTTCCTGCATGTCTTCTTCATTCTTTTTTAGTGTAATGATTTGCCTTGAATCAGGAAGGAAAATTATATTTATACTGACATTTCCTGTATAAATATGCAGAAAACAGTAGAATTTCAACTCTAACCCGCTGAGGTTTTACAGTACGATATATATGCTATAAATATTTGATACATATTGTGAACTAATACATCTGAGCATATATTTAAATGTCAATTTGTTAAGTGAGTGAGTAACGGATACATTTTATCTGGTAGGTAAAAATCCCCAAGTTTTCATCCACTCGACGAAATATATCCAGCAATCACTCCCTTTTAATCAAACATAATCTCTTAAATCAATTGTTCTTTCAGTCTATCGCTCTGTGACCTACATACTGTACTCTCTCTCTCTCTCTCTCTCTGTTGGGAACAGCTGCAAAAAACAAACCAAATTAAATGCATAAAATGGAACGTAGCAAATTTTTGCCCGTGGCATGCTACGATGTATGTAAACGTCTGATGATGAAACTGTCCAACAAACAGAACAGCAGAGAGAGAGAGAGAGAGAGTGAGAGAGAGAGAGGATAAAATAAGTCTGAATGTGATTAGTAATAATAAGTAAAGCAAGCCTCGTTTCCATTCATTGAACAATTCTTACATCACTTTGCACATCAAAGGTAACAGCTAAATATCATGCATACCTACCTACCTACCTACCTACATACATACACGCACACATACATACATACATACATACATACATACACGCACACATACATACATACATACATACATACATTGGCAGGGATATATTGTGTGTGTGCGCTTTATCACTGATATACCACGAGATGTATACATTTTCCATTAAAAGGAAACGAGGCTTATCCTACATCAATAGCTTTTTTAACCCTTTCCTTTGGTCGGATTGATTGAACTTTTACCGTCATTCAAAGGACGAGACATCTTCCTATGAAACAGTCTAAATAATAGCGTGCTATTGTGGTCCAGAGAGAGAGATAGAGAGAGGGTTTAAGGGATAATTATCAAAGGACATTTAATGTTCTTTGCAATCCATATGTTTCTCTGTTATTTCGATTTGTCTGCAGCCTGACCAACCAACACAGAGAGAGTGGGGAGGGGGCAACTTTCGAATATATTGATATTTAAAAATAATCTTGTTTTTTAACTTAATTATAGGAGAAGGAAAACAGCAACAAAAACAAGCATTAATCAAATGACAGCGTGCCTCATAAACCAAACAAAAAAAAACCTTATAATTTCTTGGAATTTCTATCACTGATACTATGAACCTTGTGGATAAATCTCATGGAAAATATTCACATACTGTTACAAAGATCCAGGACATAGTAGGCTACTTGGTGTAAGTTTCAGTTTCAAGGGTTTGACAAAGCCCAAATAAGTTTTCTCTCACTCCAGATACCTGCGTACTCTGTCCTTTACGGACGGGGGAGGGGCGGGAATTCCTAATATTTGTATCGTTATTTTTTTACGTCGCTAGTGATTAATCAATGGAAGTTCATGATTGATCTATAGAGGTCATGACATAGAGTCGAAACAATGTTTATAAATGCCATGGGCGGATCACAATTTAATAAACCAATAACGTATACACACACGTGTGTGTGTGTGTGTGTGTGTTATGGAGGTTTTATCGTCAGAACGTCAGTCACATGTGGTCCCGCTGACACTGAACTGGTTGGAGGTCGTGTTAAATGCGTTTATGAGCCTCGGATTGCACGACTCAATTCAGTGTGTTTGACCAGTCGACATTGACGGTTTGTAACCCTGGTTGATGGTTGCGCGAGGTGGGTAAGTATTACATCTCTAATTCCTACAAATGTCAAAGTAATAACATGTACTATGGTAGATACAACTCATGGTTGATGGTTTGGTGTGTGGGAGATTATTCAACCTCTAGCCCTACACGTGTCAAAATAATAGCATATTCTTGCACTAACCCTGGATGACGGTGGGGCGGGCAGGGCGATTATTAAACCTTTAGTTTAAATGCAGGTCAAAATAATAGCGTGTTTATAATATTCATATATAAATCTAAATATTTTGGTCATCAAACCATTCTAGACCTTGTAATATGAGGCGCCATTTTACCTTTTTTTCCTTATTTTTGGACATAGATGTTAAAAACGTTAAAATTAAAATAAAAAACGTAAAAAAACGCATTTTTTTCTCAATAAATAAAAAAAAAGTTGCAGTAGTTTTTAGGCAACACAAAAATCAATATCTTACTTATTTACACGCTGCATACCAGCTTTAAAGTTTCAATGATACACATATGAGAAAATGTCAAGGGTTTTAAACCGTAATCCAGATAACATTGATTTTTTTTTCACTCAATGTCGTTATCACCATCTGACTGATCTGACCACTCTAGGCGAAGATTTGCATGCACAAACACTACATCTCGCACTCTCTTGCACTGCATACGGTTTCGCTTTTCGTATGAAGGAAGTCAAATGTAGACCAGTTTCTCTCGCAGGCGGAAGCGGACGTCACCTGTGCTAAGACCTTAACCGCAACTTGTTTGGAAGTACCAAATATAAAAAACGCAAAAAAAATAAAAAACGTAAAAACACGCGTTTTTCGAGGTAAAATATAAAACGAAAAAACGTTTTTATCATCTATGTTTTTTGATATTATATTTATCATGTGATATCATTTTATTTTATTAAATCAATTATCTTAATGTGTAGTTAATGTTTGACGAATATAAATTAATATATATTCCAATTTATTATATCATAAACCCTAAATGTGCTATGACATAACAATTATATATATATATATATATATATATATATATATATATATATATATATATATATATATACGTCATTATTCTGCAATTCTTAATTAATTAGTGTACATGAAATTTCCAAGTTTAAGTTTTAGTCGTGATTTTTTTTTCTAGAATTATCTTTTTTAAGATTGGGAAATATCGCCCTCATCCAACACATTTCACTAAATTCCGACGGAATGTAAATCAGTCATTAGACAAATTTAATTTTATAAAACAAAAAATTGAAAGAAATAATAACATAATGAATTTGAGGTTATGTAATCATACACGACACAATGTATATGAGACACCGAATGTATTATGCAGAATACAATACTAAAACGGCACCTTATATCGTTACACGATCAATGCAATCTTCTGTTACCCTCTTGTTTGTGCTAAATAACAATATTAATAACAATAAAGGTTTGAGATTTATGCCAGCAAGGTAGACTATAGACTAAATTATACTGGATTTGGATGACAGGACTTCTTTTACGCATGATTATGCAAAATATGTTCTTGTAGAGTTTAACTAGAAGGCTACATTATTCGTCAACGTAATTCTACTTAAATAGGACAAAAATGAGACTCTTTGGTTTAGATGTTCGTCAGTTGAAAACATACAAATACAAAACTTTTTTCTTGTGACGTCTTATTTCAATTTTTTTAAGAACGCGCTTTCAAAAAAAGCTGTATTTAAAGAAACAATGTTTTCTTTAATCTACTTTGTGCCAGAGACAAATAACACATCTGTCTGGGGATGCCCTATCACCAACACAATCGTTGTCATCTTTACCAGTCTTCTTTGTATTCATAATATCTCTACTCCGTAAGAATAGCTTCCAGATTGAGATTATCCCAAGAACGATAGTCTGAATGAACATCGTCCGTGCGAGAAAAAGAATACATAGATATTTGACTCTTTCTTAAATACAAAAATCAAATATCTCTCCACGGAGCAGACATTTTGGCATTGTACATAAAGGTAAATACTATTTTAAGCTCGGTGAAGACAAAAACATAACTTAGCATTTCGGTGGTAACGTTACCTGCCAACAGTGACACAGTATGTTCGTACCAGTCACCACACAGTCACAATCGCTATCGGTTGTTCATATTGCGTACGAATACACCCTATGTAGCCACACACTACTCTGAACAAAGTGAGTGGGGTCAGTTATTGATCTCTTTTAAAAGAGAGAAATAGTCTATACTATATTTGTATGACTGTTTGATACACTACAGGACTTGACGCTGTAAAGCGAATTGAAAAGCTTAATTATAAATTCAACTTCTGGGTATAACCATTAGATCGTGTCGTTTTAGAGAAAGCCAATACATTGGGTGTCATGGTGGAAGGGTACACAGATTTCCAATGAAAAGACTTGCATTGTGGTCAGTTGGAATATCAAATTATCTGAATTTATGGGTTTATATCACAGTTGCTAGGTTACTTAGTAATTCCATATTTAGGCTTAGCCAACTATGACGTGTTTCCCACCGGCTGTTGTATTGCTATTACGCACAGTCTTTCCTGTCTATGATTTCTATGAAACGTATTAAAAGCACATGTATGCAGGGTATGAAAATATTTGCAGACATATTCCATTAAGTATGCCCGACGTTAGGTAACAAAAGAGTATGAAACTACGATCGAAATTCAAAGTTTTCACTGAAATATTCGAATACGTATGCCAGACTTATGTAACAAAGACTACGAAAATATGAAATTAATAACTGTCATATTCTATCAGGTATGTCAGATTATAGGAACCAAATGTGTATGAAAATAGTCACTGACATTTTCCACCATGTACTGAATATAGTACAGGCATCAGTATGCAGAGATGAAAATATTCACTTATAACTTATAAATCACTTACTGTCTTCGAGTGTCAAAGTCCCAACATTGACAAGACTATAACCAACTTTTTCCTCTTCTCCTGTGTCCATTTTATCTTTTTTATGATTGTGCTGCAGGGTTATTGACTCCGACTGAAACGAGTTTTCAACGCAACACAATGCTTACACGACGACTGGGCTGCAACAATATAGACAGGAATATTCTAACCGTTTCCATATAATATAGATAACTAATATTTTGTTCATGAATTATTGTACAAATATCACCTTGCTTGTCAAATGAAATATCTATAAAAATGAAATCGCATAAACATTTTGGTATGTAAAGACCTTATCAAAGCTGCAATTACATACACTCTTTTTTACACGCAAAATGTAGTCATCTTTCAATTCCATACTCATCTTGGTAGTTTTGTGCCATCTTATTGGTGTTGTGTAATCTTAGTGATCCTGTGCCATCGTAGATGTGTAGTGTGATCTTAGTGGTTTTATGTGATCTTAGAGGTGGCATGTGATCTTAGTTTTTTATGTGATCTTAGAGGTGTTGTGTGATCTAAGTATTTTTGTGTGATCTTAGAGGTGTTGTGTGATCTAAGTATTTTTGTGTGATCTTAGAATTCTTGTGCCATTTTAGAAGTGTTGTAAGATCTTAGTGGTTTTGTGTGATCTTAGAGGTGTTGTGTGATCTTAGTGGTTATATGTGATCTTAGAGGTGTTGTGTGATCTTAGTGGTTTTGCGTGATTTTAGAGGTGTACTGTGATCTCATTGGTTTTATGTAATCTTAGAAGTGCTGTGTGATCTTAGTGGTTTTGTGTGATCTTAGAGGTGTTTTGTGATCTTAGTTGTCTTGTGTGATCTTAGAGGTGTTGTGCTATCTTAGTGGTATTTTGTGATCTTAGGGGTGGTTTGTGATCTTAGTAGCTTTGCGTGATCTTAGTGGTGTTGTGTGATCTTAGAGGTGTTGTGTGGTCATAGTAGTTTTATGTGATATTAGAGGTGTTGTGTGATCTTAGTGGTTTTGTGTGATCTTAGAGGTGTTATGTTATCTTAGTGATATTGTGCCATCTTAGAGGTGTTGTGTAATATTTGTGGTTTTGGGTGATTTTAGAGGTGGTGTGTGATTTTAGTAGCTTTGCATGATCTTAGAGGTGTTGTGTGATCTTTAGTGATTTTGTGAGATCATAGAGGTAATGTGCCATCCTAGAAGCGTTGTGTGATCTTAGTGGTTTTGTGTGATCTTAGTTGTTTTATGAAGTCTTACAGGTGGTGTCCGATCTTAGAGGAGTTGTGTGATCTTAGAGGTGCTGTGTGATCATAATGATATTGTGCATATTAAAGTAGCTAATGGTTACAATGATCGGACGAAGTATTGTGCTTTTGTATTTAGGGAGTTATTGACTATTGTCAAGTATGTAGGTGTGGAGTTAGTGGTGAGTGTAAATAAAATGCTATAGATCTGGAGTCAGTGGGTGTAAATGATATGGAAAGGGAGATCAGTGTTATGGCTAAATACTTCATAATATGAGTTAATTAGTGGTGGGTGTAAATAATGTTGATGAGGAGTTAGTGGCATGTATAAATACAATGAGTATAGGATTAATGGTGGGTGTACGTACTGAGGATGGGGAGTTAGTGGTAGGTTTGAATACTGAAAATGGCGAGTTGCTGGTGGGCTTAAAACTATAGTGGGAGTTAGTGGTGTGTAATATAATCGTAGAGGTTAGCAATCCCTTTAAGTACCTGTAATCATTGCTGCAAAAGGATCGTCATCTACTCTTATTGACCACACAGTCACAGGAAATGACGTGTACATGATATTTTTACCTTATAATGGCACTCACTAAAAATAAACAACTTTTTTGTGCATTAAATAACCTACGTGTGAGTTAAGAGGGATTTATTATGTGAACATCTGACTCACTGAGACTGTACAACTCTCTGTATCATCAATAACATGTGTTTGAAAACTTAAAAACTGTGAATTTAATTGATAATGTATCATTAACTGAACAACTCTTGGAGAGACTAGTGTCAGTGACCTTGATTTGAGTAAATGTAGAACTCTGCACATTCAGTACAACTTTATTCCATTTTCATGCATTGACTCAATATAAATTAATGTTTCATAAAAATAAATAGTAGACTGATACTTACAGAATATCTATAAATCCTTAAAATGCAACTTTCCGAAGTTTACCAGTCGGTGTTTCCTGTAATGATTGTACTTGTCTCCAAGCCAAGTCGTGTTATCATACACAAAAGCAACCAATCATTGCATGACAACAAGCCATGCTGTTAAGTGTTGACCGTATCTGGCAAGCTATTGGCGTGTACAGACAAATACTACAATGGATATTCAACTGACTTAGTTACAACATGCGTATCTTTTTCTTCAGGTTTACTTGAGTAACAATATGGCTGATAGAATAAAAAATAAATTCAAATAATAACGGTAATGTGTAGTGCTGGCATGCAAGTATCAGTGTGTAATAGTAGTTATCTAAGTCTAGGTTTCCGTCAAGTTAGTTATACAGGTAGGTAGCTCAGGGGAGTGTTATTTGGGTTGTGGAATTTTAATGTAGATTTATCGATTTTAGTCTTATCACTACGATGTCAGCAGTGTGGCAGTTTATAGTGACGTTCAGCACTAGGGCATTACGCCGCAGACATGTAGCAGGTGCTAGTGAGAGGCAGCTGATACGTACCACATTTATAAACCAATTGTATGATTCTGCTGGGCTCAAACCCGCTACCACTAGCATCGAGGGACTGTAGCCATCTAGCTAGCTCACAATTATTTGTTTACTACTAACCACCATCACCACTACTACTACTACCGTATTCCTACTTATGGTGGCGCTCTACAGTTTCGTATTTTGCATGGAGGTGGGATGGGTGGAATTGTAAAGAAAAAGAATTTCCCCGGCTTTCCTCGCTGGTTATAATGGCTATTTAAAAAGACCTTCTGTATCTTAGGTATAGTTAAAAAATCCTTTAATTCCCTTTCTTTGGTGTATGATGTATAGGTGTGATATGGGGTTATAGGGTATACAGCTTGGCCTTACTCCAGATCTGCACCTTTCAAAAAGTGAATATTTGCTTAGAAGACTAGCTGAGCACACATATGAAAACTCCTTAAAATATTTACATTTAATAAATTTAAAAAGACTCGCTTGACATGAATAAATGAATGAACCTACTGAATAGTATTGGATTGACTTTCGTTATATCTGTCGTTATTTTTCAACCCCTGTCGGTCACTGTAATGCCAATGTGGACATCATATTTCCCTTCAACTGTGTTATATATTTTATTGACATTAGCAGGACTAAGGTCGGTTTAGGCAAGAGAGAGAGAGAGAGAGAGAGAGAGAGAGGTTGATTTATATGCATACATTTCTGTCTTGGTCTGTGTGACTAGGAAGTATATGCTTACCTTATATATAGTTGTGTTCTCTCTCTGTCTCACTCTCTCTCTCTCTCTCTCTCTCTCTGTCTCTGTCTGTCTCTGTCTGTCTGTCTCTCGCTCTCTCTCTCTCTCTCTCTCTCTCTCTCTGTACCGTCTCCTATTGCGGAAAGTGGGCACAGTTGTACAGAATGTTTTAATTGCGCCTTCACATGGTGTGACATGGTGATACAACATGTTTCAATAGCGATTTTGTGTACAGTGCTATCAGACTTTTAATAGCGAATTCAGCTTTGACCGGTTCTTTCAGCGGATTGTTCATTTATTTAATATGAAATGTATTTATTTATTTAATATCAACTGTATCATGTAAATTTGTTTTTAAAAAAACTTAATGTACAGATAAATGAAAATGTCTATGGAAAACACGATACGTCCCTAAAGGAAATGTCGACATAATAAATCCCTAAAGGAAATGTCGACGTAATAAATGTACGATGATGTGTACAGTATACGATGTGCATACGTATTTAATGTGTGCCTGTGGTCATGTGTACAGTATACGATGTGCATACATATTGGTTGCCAGTGGTCATGTGTACATTATACAATGTGCATACATATTTAATGGTTGTCAGTGGTCATGTGTACATTATACGATGTCCATACATATTTGTTGCCAATGGTAATGTGTACTGTATACGATCTGCATACGTATTTAATGTGTGCCAGTGGTCATGTGTACATTATACGATGTGCATACATATTTAATGTGTGCCATTGGTCATGTGTACATTATACGATGTGCATACATATTGGTTGCCAGTGGTCATGTCTACATTATACGATGTGCATACATATGTAATGTCTGCCAATGGTCATATGTACCGTATCCGAAGTGCATAGATAAGAAATGTGTGACAGTGGTCATGTGTACATTATACGATGTGCATACATATTTAATGGTTGTCAGTGGTCATGTGTACATTATACGATGTGCATTCATATTGGTTGCCAGTGGTCATGTGCACATTATACGATGTGCATAAATATTTAATGGTTGTCAGTGGTCATGTGTACATTATACGATGTCCATACATATTTAATGGTTGTCAGTGGTGATGTGTACAGTATACCATGTGCATTTATATGTAATGTCTGCCAGCGGTCATGCGTACACTATACGATGTGCATTCTTATTTAATGGTTGCCAGTGGTCATGTGTACATTATACGATGTGCATACATATTTAATGGTTGTCAGTGGTCATGTGTACATTATACGATGTGCATTCATATGTAATATCTGCCAGTGGTCATGTGTACATTATACGATGTGCATACATATTTAATGTGTGCCAGTGGTCCTGTGTACATTATACGATGTGCATACATATTTAATGGTTGTCAGTAGTCATGTGTGCATTATACGATGTGCATACATATTTAAAGGTTGTCAGTGGCCATGTGTACATTATACGATGTGCATACATATTTAATGGTTATCAGTGGTCATGTGTACATTATACAATGTGCATTCATATTTAATGCCTGCCAGTGGTCATGTGTACTGTATACGAAGTGCATAGATAATAAATGTCTGTCAGTGGTCATGTGTACAGTATAATGATGTGCATACATATTTAATGCTAATACGAATCTTGTAATTTAGAACGGTAGATCGAAAATATATATGAACTGGTCGATTCCCATTGGATTAAAAATAGCGCTCACAAACTTTATTTAGTAAGGTTTTAAAATGAAGAGTTCCTCAATACGCGCTCAATAAATAACATTTTTCACGACACGAAACACTTCTGCTAGGATTTAAAGCTTAAAGCAATCAAGATGTTCCATCCGGTGTTTGTCGTAAATCAAAACAAATGAAGTTTGTAGAATGTCGTGCTTGAAATCAGATGTTCATCTTAGCATGTTAAAAATTCCAATAATTATGAAACTTGTTCTGATTTCTTACTTAGTTTCTTCCCAATATTTCATATCATGTACATGTGTGGAGATTTCTTTCATATATACAAGCGCAACTCATTGCCGTTTTTATTTCCTTTATATTTATATGGATCCCCCTAGCAGTGTGTTTTAACAACGGAAAGTTAATAAGGTATCGAGGTTCCTTTACCAATTGTAACTGTCTCGTTCCGTTTCCTTTCTCTGATTCCATTCTCCGTTATTCTCTTTGGTTCATTCATCCATGATTTCAAAAGCTAATATTTCATTTGTCTTAATATATTGACCTAAGATAATTTTTGATTTCCTTCCTTCATGCACTTTTCTCTAGTTCTTGTTTTGTACAATCAAGCAGATAGCTCTTAAGTTTATGGGTTTGTTTGTTTGTTACAAATTTACGTAAATATTCTGTTTGCTTCAGTCTACTGACTTAGGTAGAACAAGCCCTTATAATAAGTAATCCGGTAGACTAATTCATAATAAAAAAAGGATTCAGGTAAACCAGGCCTCAATACTAATGACTCAGGTAGGCCAAGTCCTACTTATAATGACTCAGGTGTACCATTCCCTAACAATAAGGACAAGAATACCATAATATGCATGTCAGGTAGACCTGACCCTAATAATAAAGACGCTTGCAGACCATTCGATAATAATAAGGGTCCAATATCACGAGACCCTATTAATGAAGACTACGGTAAACCATGCCATAATTACAAGGTCAATGCATACACACCATCATGTAGACTTGGTCTTAAAAGCGATAACAATTAATCATCAAACTGACAAGTCTTTGCTGTTAACACATAATATACAGATGGATAACATCACAGTGTGTGTTGAGATGATATGTGGGACTTTGTGGTTTTCCGGTGGGTCAGGGTACATCACTCGTTTAATTGCAAGCATGATGAGTTAAAGGTCACCGGCCATACTCCAACATTTTCCTATTTATATCAGATTTGCGTTACATGGTTAAAAATAGTTATACTCGCACAAAAAGAACAAAAATATTATCAAGTGTAATGAAGAAATAATAATTTAATTACTCGAAATAGAAGTATACAACGCTGTTACTTCTCCTTAGTTACGATTTCCCACCTATAGAGGACGCAACCGGAAATGACGTACATTTATCCCTACAGGACGAAGTACATGCTTCTTGTTGTCGAAAAATAAAACACTATAAAACTATGGATAGGGAATATTTAGATGAAACTAATGAAAACTAATTTACTGTTCAGCCTTATATCGGTATGCGTGCACAAAGCACTAGATTTTGTCGCTTTCAAAACTGTTCCATTGTTTCAATTTATTTTCAAAATTCCCGTTAATACAGGTAAAAATAATCAATGATGGCTTACCTGCGTCGGCAGACTTTATATAACAAAAGATGAAAGAAATGGCACAATTAAAGAATCCAAAGGAACCAAACTCGACTTGCTTTTGTCGGCCAACTTCAGAAGAAAAAATTGGCACACTAAAAAGATACTCAAGTCAAGATTCCGGGATTGATTTGCATTGTAATAAAATAACCTCTTTATTTGATATCCTGACGGTAAGTTTAAACAAAGAGTTTATTGCTCCCTGCTAGTTATGGTTATCACCCGGGCTTCTATTTGTTTGCCACATGTAATCATAATTGACGTTTGCAGGGCAAATAGTATACACAATTAGAACTTCCTTTACTAATAATTTTGTAACACATGCTAGCAAAAAGATTATCATTTGCACTCACACTGAATGTATTTTAAAATAATGATCTTTTTGTTTGCGAGATACCGACTTATAGTTAACCTGGATACAATAAAATCTGGGTCAGTTTGCAATAAGTAACTTATAATGCGTAAATGGCAGGTGCCTTCAAGCAATAATTTCGTGTCATTTGCGATTTTTTTATTTGACATAAGCGATACACTAAGATTGTATAAGCAAGCCGGCATCCGCTACATATACGAAGTTCCTAGATATATATAATTTTTAAAATAATTATCGCATGATGAAAAAAGAAGGAATATATGATAACAGTGCAAGTTTAATTTCTTTCATTTTATTTTCAAACAAGTGTATGTTTATCAATTTATTTTGTACCGTGAGTGGGGGGGGGGGAGAGGAGGAGGGGCACACATTAAACACAAACTTATTTCCTTTCTAATTTGTACGGAATAATGGAGCAAATATGAATGACGATATTGACCAGTGATGACAAGCTTTCAATTTACGCGCGCAAACACTAAGACAACTTGAAAAATAAAAACAAACAATCAAATTAACTGATAAGAGCTTCATATTGCAGCAACTAAATACTGACAAAATGCTCAACATTATTCTCTCTCTCTCTCTCATGTGTAATCTAGTATGTATTGTATGCAGCTGTGTTACAACATGAAGCCTAAAATTAAGTATATTTGTAATAATATCTCATGTACACTACCCTTATAAAAATGTATACGTATTATGTAGAATATTATCTGTTACGTATTTTTGTTTTATAAATGATTATTGATAATTTGACCGGAAGACTTAAACTGAGAATGTCGTTGTGCAGATGCATATACTTTTTAGCATAAAAATGTATGTAAATATTTTAATTAGAACAAGCAATATACGTCAGTTTGTGTTTTATCTCATAAATATGTACGTTACGAAGTATGCTTAGTTTCTTTCAAAGAAAATCAAAATAGCCTGTTTAAATTTATTTTGTTCCCCCTAAAACCTATCTTACATAGCATCTACTTTTTTGTTGGAGAAAAAGAACGTACAAACTATTGTTAAGTTTGGCCGAACTGTATTTCGACTTGGGCCGAATTGTCTTTGGGCCAAATTCACTATAATCCGGCATAAATGATACAACTTTCCCATCTCTCCCCTATTCATTCCCACAGATTAAATACACTTTTTTCTGATAAACATGGTTTTTCGGAAAAAGAAACACGCTTTTTTCCATCATCACTCTTTTGGTTACATCCGAATGCAACACAGTGCACCATATTTTCTGTACAAAAGCACGATCGTACGCTAAATCATATAGACATTTACGTGGGGAAATTAAGCACTTGAATGGCTAGGTTGAATAGAAGGGATAAATGTACGTCATATCCGGTTTTGGCACGCGGAAACTACCGATTGTTTACAGAGATTGCCGAATAATTTTTCATTTTATAAAGCGGAGTTTTAAGTCCAATTAAAAAATTTTTTTTTGTGCATACATAACATATGCGTTTTGTTTATAAGTATACTAATATCACACGTTTGTACAATATAGGTGGCAGGTGACCTTTAATTAAAAAATGATTACTTAGAGATAACAGAGATTTTCTTGTACCTAGAGGATTAATTATTTACGTTAACGTGATGGTTTTAATTCTGTACGTTACCGTGTTGGTTAATTCCTTATGTTACCGTGTTGGTTGATTCCTTACGTTACCATGTTCGTTAATTCCTTCTGTTACCATAGTATGTGTGTGTGTGATTTTGGATTGTTAACATAACTTTAACAATGATTCAGTCATATCTCTACAATGTCTGCAGTGTGGCGCTTTATAGTGATGACATCAGGACGTCAAGTTCGAGCACTAACGTCTTAATGCTGAACCGTTTTTATAAGTCTCTAGCCTGACTTGCCCGGGATTCGAACCCATGAGCTCCCGTATCCGAGGATGTTAGTATAGTAGAGAAAAACCAACGATAATTTATAAAATCTGAGAAATTGAATTATGACAATATGTTTTATTTATGATCTAGAATTTATATTTTTATTGTTGACTGTCTGATTATCACAAAAATTAGTTCAGTGCATTTAAGTATTATTTTAAATTGAACACATAATACATCTGAACCTTTTTTTTTACTTTGGCCATTAATCCTGGTCTTAGGCTTTGAATAAAGAATTCAAAGTTAAAGGGACCATTATTAAACAATTTAAATATTCTAAAGATAAATAGATTGACAATTATCTGACTAACCATTACGTATTTGCAATTTGAAGTTTGAAGAACAATAAAAATACGACCCCATTAAGCCTTTAATCAATCACCTTCTTACCCTCATTTGAAACTTCGCCGAGGGAAAGAAATTAAAACTAGCAATAAAATAGAATTAAATTTCAAACCTGAACGAGCAAGACGATTGAACTGTCATTAACTGTTCATGTCCGTTACTTTTGAATAGGCCCTTGACGAATCGAATTTCCACATATTAGTTTTCGATTGTCTTTACTCTCATTGCTTATGACTTGTAAACGCAACGTTTGACATGACAACGTTTACCTGGATATACTATTCCTTTCTTTGACGGTTATCGGTTTGATCAAAATTACAGGTGTGTGGGGTCGTCATTGTAGGAGAGATAGAGAGAGTGAGCGAGCGAGAGAGAGAGAGAGAGTATATACTCAAGATATCGAGTTCTTTTACAAAAGAGTTATCCTTGTTGCTGTACGCACGATATCGTCCATATATAAATTATTGAGGTTGATATTTCCATTGAAAATAAACAGTAAATTATAAATAGGAAATGAAAAGCAGCTTATCTGCTCGAGATATTAAGACACAATTCAAAATGTTGGACTCCTGAATACTTATTCTTCTTTTTAAAAAACCTGCATGAAGATTCATATAAGTACGCCCAAATGCATATAACCGGGTATTTCTCAACATACCACGCTATATGGTGAATACATTAGGGACCAACAAAATAATTATCTCTGGCAGAAGATTGGGACCTTTGTTTTCTGAAAATTTCCGTTTCTTGATAGCTGAAAAATGTTACTTTAATTTAAAACAAAATAACAACATATTATATATTATATTATTTGAAAACATATTTTGAGATCAAATAAAATAAAACATCTGAAATGGAAATAACATCCCCACCCAATGAATATTCAGTATTGCATTTGCTATATTTATGTTAATTACAGGATCTGTTCAAATGTAAAACTTGGACCTAAAAGGTATGATTCGGCTTACATTATATCTAACATCCTGTAAAGGACATTCTGCTAAAATTAAAGTCCTTGCTAATTAAAATAAGTGTTGACACCGAAGTTTAGAATTCAGTATCTACACTACTGATATAACAGGCAAGGAAACCTTGAGTGGGATGCCAACACCGATGCAATATATATCACATATGTGTGTATCTAACATTAAAAAATATTCATTTATTCGTCACTGACCATACCGATCCGTAATACCAATAATACGCCTTTTAAAATTGGTTTGTCCGAATCATACCTGATCATTGAAATCGTAGTATTAATTGAATTTGAATTTCTACTAATCTCTTCAATAGCTACTGATGTTGTCCGGGTGAAACTATCAACTAGCTGAATTACCAGAAGATTTACAACCTTGCTACCCAGAGTCATCAGTTTCTTTCTTCAGCAATCTCGTTAACAGTTGTCTTTATGCAATTTATAGGGAGCAATAGTGGAGGAAATCCACTGGTGATCGATGAGCTGATACTACAACGATTAGTATATATTTTCACTTCCTGTTCAAAGTTTCATATAACATCAATATAAAAACCGACCAGATATTAATGCTTTCATATTTCTCTGACTTGATTAACAAAAATACATACATACGAACTGTTGGAAATATATATTTTGTGTTTTTTCTTTCACCTTTTATTACGATAGGAAAGCGATACGTATAAAAGTTGCGCACAGATCCTTTTGATTAAAGTTTGTCAATTTATTCACTTATCCTGACTATTTACGTTCATGTATCAATTGACCTATCGCCAGTTGTCAATCATTCTGCTCGATTGACCAATCAGCGAGCGCTATTATACACACCTCCAGTCACTGTTTACGTCCGCCATTTTCCTCCGACCAGCTGCTTCTGTCGTTATGGACTCGGCCATTGTATATATTTACAATTTTTGCAACGGTTTCGTAAAGGCTTTATTTATTTTTATTTTTCTTCAACTTAATAATATATTAAATTTATAAAATGTGTAATTTTTCAACTTTTCCGCTTCTGTACTTTGCGAAAAATAAGTGTTATCTATTCCTTTTGCTCTGCTCTTCAAATTATTATATGCATTTTAATAATATTTGTAGAGATATCGTTATCAATATTTTTTTGTTACATTTACATCTAAAAATGAAACATGCGTACTATATGCAGTATAAGTAAATTTAATCGACGGATGAAAATGATTTAGGCGATCAATATTTTTCCAGTTCTTCAGTTGAATGTTTCCAGATCATAAATATGTCATCTAAAAATCTGAACCAAACAGATGGATTAAAGTTTTCATTTAGAAGAAAATCCTTCACTAATTCACCCATGAAAGGGAAAAGTATATATGAGCCATATTAATACTCATTATGTGTATGTAATTCGCATTATTAAATTGAAAATAATTATTTTCCAAGATAAGTTTTTATTATTTTACAAATATATAAACTAAATAGTGTGCTATTATTAGAATTGTTATCAAGAAAATATTTGCACGCTTCAATATCATCTGCATGCGGAATGTTGGTATATAGTGATGTTAAATCTATTGATACCATTAGTGAAATTATCAGATAGATGTGGAATAGACTTCGACTTTTTAATGAAAGTAATTGCATCTTTAATGTATCTTTAAAGGTTGCAAAACACTATCAATAAATTTGGATAGGTTTTCAGTATATGAATTGTATACTGATATAATGGTTCGTCCTGGAAAATTTTAACGTAAATTATGGTCAGGATTTGTATGAGTTTTGGGTAATACGTAGAATTGGGGTGTACGTATGTTCAGAGGGAAAATATCAAGTTTCTCATATACGGAATTATTATTTTTAGCGATCTCATTAATGCATGTTGAAATTTTTTATTCAATTTCTAATTGACGTTCAACTTTTTTAACATAATCATTTTGATTCACAATAATAATAGTGTTTGATTTATCATCCTTTTTAATCACTATACTGTCGTCATTCATTAGCTTATATACAGACTTAATTTCATCCTTATAAATATTACTATGATATTGCTTTAATTTAGTTAATATATCTTTTGCGATCGCGTCTATATAAAAGTATAAATATGAAGCACGTGAAAGATTACTTAATTCTGTTATAAAAAGGTTATTTTGGTGACAAGTGTTGGGATGACTTATCCAACCAATTGGGGCGACTTCTCCAACTACTCTGGGGCGACTTCTCCAGAAACGCGGGGAGCGAGTTCTCCATGGGGCAAGTTCTCCGCATACCGAAATAACTTAGAGAAGTGCAAGCGATGGATAAATGCTCTCGCTTTCTGTCTCTGTCTCAATGTTGTTTCATATGGCAAATATTGCTGACCACTATCGTCTGGTATATCTTTTAATGTTATCACGCCCGCCATTTCCACAGAATGTTTGTCGGAGGTTAAGAGGTTGTCAAGTCACGTGTTCGGTAGGCGGAGCGATTACCTTCTGGTGTAAGGTCAATTGAACCACGTGACAGAACGTTAGCTCCTGTCAACATAGGATATTTATTCTCTTAAATCTTTTAATTTTGTCAGTCCGCAACCAATTAACTAATGTTGATCACTACGTCTCTTTAAATTCATCTAAAAGTGCAAGTTCATTTATGTACAACTATGTGTCAAAATCTCAATCAAAACAAGCATTTGTTATGTTAAAATATATCTCAGTCACTCGCTATGCATGCTGGGTGCGACCATGTTGTCATGAAAACGATGTTGGAGTAAATAAGGTCGTGTAAACAAGGTTTAATAGAGTCCATATAATGTACATATATTAGCACACACGAAAGGAATATATTTTGGATACCATAACCCACCCCCACTCATACACGCATAAGGTCTATTTCTAACTACTAATAACAGATACACAAGGCAAATGTTACAACTACCATAAGCAAACATACACACACGCACAAAATCTATATTTTAACTACCATTAGCGCATACACATGGCAGATATTTCAGCTACCAATAGCACGCACATAATGTATATCTTGTAGCTACAATACTCGCACACAAAAACACACACAACACGTAAATAATTCAGTTACAATAATCAACAGATTGAACAGTTTTGACCACGCACACATACTCATATTGTCCAAAATTAAAACTAGTTTTATACTTCCTCAAAGTCGAGTCATTCAGTGGTGGAGACAATTGGTAATGTGACGATAATAATAATGCTAATAATTAATCATCTTTAACAGTGGTGTCGACAATTGATATTGTAACGATCAAATCTTTAACAGATATACCGACTCATTAAATGCTCACCAAAAACGAAGTCAGTTACATTTGTTTGTGACGATACTGGAATAAATATAAAAACAAAGAACATATTGTGGTGCAACATTTTGCCTTGATAACGCTTTGTCAATTTAGAGTACATGCAAACAAATCAGAGCTCGGAAACCATGAGGATACCTGGTCTTCGGTGAGAACAAATTTAGTATCTTTTGATTTAGAAACCGCACGTCCGGGAAAATGTTGTCGTTTTTTGTTGTGGTGGGGTTTAACGCCATTTTTCAGCACACTATAGGCTATACATGGTGGCCAGTATTAATGGTGGAGGAAGAACCCGAGAAAACCCCGGAAGGAACCAGCGCCCACGAGAAGCTACTGACAACCTTTCTCACATACCTACATTGCCTGAATCCGAGACTCGAACCCACGCAGACAGAGGTGAGATGGCAGTGATCAGTAACGGTAAGCGCTTTAGGCCACTGGGGGTCCTCGGGAAAATGTAACATTTATGAGCGAAGTAAGGTACTTGCCAACAAACCATTGCCATTATCCAAAATAAAAATGTCAATGCTGATTTGGGTACACATAAATTGGAGCTTCATACCTTATAACGTAACTTTGTCAGCTGCAGTCAATATACAGAGTGGCATTTCATAGTAAGGACATGTCACTTAGATAAACATTCTATAAAGGTCGTGTGCATTGAAGGATATGAAATAGGACGGGGAAACCTAAGAAACAATGATTCGAGAACACTATGTTTGAAATCCTTTTAAGGTCCAGAAGGAGATGTAATTATGTCATAAGACGTTGAACTAGATTTGAGAAGGTAAATAATCAAAAATTGGAAATAACTGATTTCTCATGTTGTGACATAGTATGAACTCTGTGAAGCGGGAACATACAGTGCAAATCAAAATGAATGGAATGGTGATCATACAATCATGGTATTCCGTTGACCCTGTACAGTACAGGTCATCCAAGGGTAGTAATTCTATATAACAAGAATGGCCTCCTCTATTTAAGATTCCTTTTCTAATTATGCCACTCCAACATTATCTTACATATGCGTGCATTTTCAATGCATTCCATTGTGATCTTTATAGATTAAATCGGCACACGGAATACACTGGTAATGTTTAATGTAAGCGGCGAATCTTTGCTTCAAAGCTTCGTAGATTAAACTCATGAAAGAAATCGTTTCAGGTGCGATATAAATAGTCCACTATAGAGAATAATTTTGTAGCAATGCCCTGTAGCCTTTGTCTTTGATGATGTATTAAATAAACTTGTAATGACACCTTGAGACATCTTCTTATGAGTAGATTGGTGTAAAATACTTTCTTTACAGATATCAAAGTTGTGAAATGATAGCCATCGTAACAACAATGGTTGAAACAATGCAAGGTGACATTTGGCTTCGCTAATACTAATGCTAATGACACAGAGGTTACAATAAAAACAAATTGTAATAACTCACAAGTCATGTTCTAGCTTCGGCTGTTGAGAGGAAAAGTCTAATTTAAACTCTATATTGAAGAAAACGATTTACAAATATTAGAAATCTGTGTAGAAAATCTAAAATAGGCAAAAAGAGGATTGTTTTTCAGGAATATAACCACCAACATATGTACTTCTGTATCGACTTATAAACAGCTAAAATGTTTAAGTCTATAAAAATACCTCAATGGATTATTTCTTAGAATACGGATCACTAAAAACATAAGGATTGCGGTTTGCGTGAGATTTTAAGGAAATATCTTGTTCATATCCAGGATGCATAATGCATACTAGCAATCATATGCTTGCCTCAGGTAGACCAGACCCTAATAATAAGGACCCAAGTAGACCGGACCCTAATAAGATTCAGGTAGACAAGGCCCTAATTGTAAGGGCTCAGGTAGGCCAGGCCCTATTGAGGGGTTAATGGAGATGTTAAGCGGTTCTGTCTCTCCTGTGACAATTGTCAGAGAATGGCACTTAAAACGATCATAGACCGGCCCCCTTGGGGAATACACCCCGTGTCGCTGAACCATTTTGGCGTTACGCAAAATTTTGATCGGACCGATAAGACCCGCGTCGGCTTAAAATAAATCAGTATATTTCAACGGTGGTAGATTACGCTGCACGCTATCTAGAGGTTGTCTTGTCGCGTATGGCAGTCTGAAACTGTCTGTTGCCGAGAAGAACTACTCCGTATCGGAGAGGGAATACCTCGGAATCATTCTCGGGATATCACGGTTCGAGCGGTACTTATAAGGGCGGAAGTTCAAATTGGAGACCGACCATCAACCCCTCGCCTATCTTGCGCATACAAAATGGGCGAATGGACGCTTGAGGCGATGGTCATTGTTCTTATAGCAGTACCATATGCATATCAGATACATGAAAGGAATAGAAAACGTTGGTGCTGATTTCGTGTGCGAGAGCGCTAAAATGGCATATATCGCTCTGTAGATGACCATATGTTGTGTGTATCGTCATTTTGATTTTGTTTCATTTATTGCGTGTAGTAACGCACATTTGTATTTGGAGAAATTTTGGGAAATAAAATCACGATTTTATTCTCAAGCGTGGGGGTGTCACGTTTGTTTCGCCACAGTTCGTAAGTGGTGTATAAACTAAGACGCTATTTTTACAAGCCATGTTTGATATCTGAAAAGGCCGCAGTCTAGAGTTAATCTCTCACGCAAGGTTACCGTGACCAGAGAGACGATCCGGCATCTTGAATCGGCACAGGTATTAGATCGAGCGACTTCCCACCTATGTGTTACGAGATCAGAGGAACCGCAAGTGGGAAACAGGGCGTTTTCTAAATCCGTCCCAACGTGGACAGAATACGCAAAGGACATCGTCCGCTGGTTTGATTACATCGAATTAAAGTGAGATCCAATATCAATTAAGACGGAGGGTGTGATAACAATTTCGATCAGAATTATAGCTTCTAACTAGCAAGCGAAAATTTAGTTATCCTGGGAAGATTGCTCAGCATATAGGATTACTCCGAGAAAGCCACTCGTAATTTGGCGGAACACTTCGAGAGGAGACTCTAAGGAAAGATAAAGCTTTGTAAAGGAAGGCTTTTGGGGGAACAGAACTTCCGACTGAATGAGTGCGGAGTCTCTAAGAGGGGAGACGGAAGTAAGACTAGCAGAGAAGTTGGAGTCGACAAGTCTTGTTGGTATAGAGTCGATGAAGAGGAGGACAAGGACTCTAGGAGGAGAACGTGAAGAAAGAGATGGAGTATCTTTTCAATACACTACTACCAAAAGTACAGAAATTCATGAAATTGAGATTTTAAGTCCTGCAAAGTGTGATGTTTGAACATACTCGTTTAATGATCAAACGTTTATAGAATGAAATATGACTGATATAGGTAGATGCATGTTCGCATTAAATTTCCACACATACGAGATAACAAGGAAGAGGTGATATGTGGTAAGAAAATATGACATATACTCACTAGAATAAAGTTGCATAACTTCAATGTATCAGAGATATCAACAGGAACAGTCTTAAATATATTGTTGTTGTTATAGGGTTTAACGCCATTTTTCATCAGACTATAGGCTATACATGGTGGCCAGAATTAATGGTGGATGAAGAACCAGGGAAAACGCTGGAAAGAACCACCGACCCACGAGAAGCTACTGGCAATCTTTCTCACATACCCACATTGGCTGAATTCGAGATTCGAATCGACGCAGACAGAGGTGAGATGGCAGTGTTCCGTAACGGAGAGCACTTTAGACCACTCGGCCACTCGGGGCCCCGTCCTAAAGAGATAAATAATTTGCTAACAAATGGACTTGAGAAGAAATATGCGCATTAAGAAATTGCTAAGTTTCAGAATATAAACGTAATTAATATTCTTGACTGAAATTAGTGAATTATAGATAAAAATTGTTGTAACTAGTCAAATTCAACTTCATAATAAACACTAAGTTTAATTATCGAAGTAACGTAAAGCTATACTTAAAGTGGAAACCTATTTCTTTTTTGTATACGCGATTAGCCTTCCCAAATCATGGCTGCAACATGCTTATACCCAATAATTACATATACTCGGGAAACTTGTCGCTTGTGAGTCTGCTTGTTGGATTCAAACACGAAAATTATCAGGCCATAAATATGTACAGTTGGAATTTAGCTTGAAAACATTTGACATTTGCAAGACTGTTCGAAAATCTGTTGGATATTGCGAAATTTGGAAAAATTGTACAAAACCCTAAATCATCATTATTTGCACTATCGAATGGCGAAACAAAATTTGATATTAATGGTTCATGTGCACTGTGCAAAGTATTAAAAGTATTATTAGGACCTTGCTCTGCATTACATCGAAAAACACACATAATAGGCGCATCGCTGACGTAAATCGTATTCATGATTTGAACGGAATTAGATTACCGGCGATGGGTCAAAGAAGAGCTCGAATTATTATTATCGGCACTAAGAAAGCTAAACTTGCAGAAGCTGACACATTGCGCTAGCGCATCAAGAGTACATTATTCTACGACTACGCCTAGAAACTTTCGTATTGCATGCTAGCACGCCATACACTAATTTCTTATTTAAAACACTAGCATGCCATATGTATAACACGTCATTGGGAAAAGTCACGCGATAACTAAACTTATTATATTCTAGGTAATTATTGGCAAGGGTATCGCTGTCGTCAATAAATTAGGTCACTTTGACGTTGTATTAACCGGCGTCGATGTCGTTAGCCGATATAGATGAGATGAAACTATATCTTTCAAACATTTAAGTATCGGAGACATATTTCAACATATGTACTGGCTCATCTTGGTCAAAATGAGTACAGGTAGGTCCCGGCATCAGATTCAAAGAATAGAGTTAAATAAAAATAACAGAATCACTACAGCCACAACGTCGTTTTCGACCAAGGTAGAGTTCTTGTATTGGTGGGGTAAATTGGGCACAGCGCCGTTATCAGATACCTGAAAGGAAAATGGACAGCACGAGTTTCGGAGAGCTATTGATCCCATCTGGATTCTAAGTACACATACAATATCACCTACAACATCACTAGTCTTAGTGAAGCACTAGTGATATATTATTTTGTTTAGTCACACATAATGTATACATTTTAACTACCTTTAGCACATACACATTAGGCATATATTTTAGGTACCTTTAGCCCACACACACATAAGGTATATATTTAGCTAACATCAACATCAACACACATAATTAAGGTATATATGTATATATTAGTTACCATTAGCCCACACACAAGGTATGTATTTTAGCTGCCATTAGAACACACATACTTTATATACCTTGGCTACCATTAGCACACACATACATTATACATCTTGGCTACCATTAGCACACTCACATAATTTTATATTTTAGCTCCATTAGCAATATTCGCATAAGGTATATACTTTGGTTACCTTTAGCTTACACTCATTTTTATATTGAAGAACTAAATATACAAATATTCAAGTTTGTGTGCAAAGAGCAGGATAGATAAAGACAAACTTTTGATCGATGTTCAAACACACGACCAACATAGATATTTGTCTTTCAACTAGGAGGTATAAGTCAACAGTATAGACTTATAATCTTTTGACGTTTCAGTGGAATTTGCCTTTGGTAAGGTCCACTCATTGTCATATTTCTTAGAGTACGATCCACCAAATGAAATATTTCTTAGGGTATCGTCCACTCAGTGGCATATTTCTTAGGGTCCTGTCCATTCTGTGGAATATTTCCTAGTCTACGGTCCACTCACTACAATATTCCTTATGGTACGGTCCACTCAGTGGTATATTTCTCAGGGTAAGGTCCATTCAGTAAAACATTCCTTAGGGTACTGTCCACTTGAACATTAAGGATTGCGGTGCGTGAATCCTTTGCATGAAGTGAAGCAAGACTCCAGTTCACATTCAACAAGCAGAATACACGCCCACCATCAAATGCATTCCTCACGAAACATATATTTAGAGGAAGATGGGACTTTGTTGTGGACGGGTGGGTGAGGGTAAATATCATAATTCAGTTGTGACAGTTTGACTAAGCATTATGCAGGATTTAGAGCGCCTGAGGAATAAACCCTGATCTATGTGTGTGTCTGTCTGTCTGTGTCTGTCTTTCTATGTGTATGTCTTTCTTTGTATTTATATATGTGTCTGTCTCTATCAATATATATATGTCTGTATGCATATGTATCTGTATTTGTATGTCTGTGTCTGTCTCTATGTGTCTGTCTAAGTCTGACTATATATCTGTATGTCTAAGTCTATCTATCTATCTATCTATCTATCTATCTATATATCTATCTATATATCTATCTATCCATCCAGTATATATGTGTGTGTTTGTGTGTATCTGTGTGTATGTGCGTGTGTGTGTTAAGCTAGACTTGGGAACCCACAGTTACCGTAGATTCAAAGACATTGGCTGCGTGTCCATAATCGGGTGCACTGTTTATGATATATCACGTAGTAGCACGTAGAACTTCAGTTATGTTAATTTATGTGCAGAGTTCGAGCCATGATTCAGCAGCAGTTTTCAAGATAATGGTCGCAACATGCTAGGAAATGGAAGGTAATTACATTTCACAACAACACACTAAGGGAACTGATCCGGCGTATGTGGGTATCGAAGCCCCGATCCCAAAATTATGAATCTGAAGCCCTTCCAACCGAACCACAGTTGCTCTCCATTACATTAAGGTGGGAATAATTGCTTATTGTCCGTATTTCTAATTGTTCTTTAATATTTATGAGGAACGAGAAACCAAGAATAACTAGTTATCGGACAAAAATTTCATTGAATTTCATACAAGTCATATTTGTAAGTTTAGCATTTAGAAATGTTTACTTCTATATATTTATTAAACAATGGAATATTAACAAACAGTGACTTAAACCTTCATTTAGGACGTCGTCGAGGTTTGTATGAAAGGAAAAAAGACCAAAGCCAAACAAACAAAACAACTCAATATCAAACCTGAATGAGCGAAAAGATTACAAACTGATCAAATGTTCACGTCAGTTGCTTTTGAATAGGATAATTTGGAACCAAATTTCAAGGTATTAGTATTTCATTGTCTGTACCCAAACTGCTGATCCCTTTTTACACAACGTTTGACAATGGGACTTTAACCTGGATATCATATTTCTTACTTTGACTTCATTCTTGATTGTATGCAAATTAAAAAGTTATTATGCCAGCGTAATCACTGGAGAGAGAGAGAGAGAGAGAGAGAGAGAGAGAGAGATAGAGAGAGATCACTGTTTTGTACTCATATATATATATATATATATATATATATATATATATATATAGTCAAACATTTAAAATGTTCGTTATTATTTGATGTATAAAAATAACTATCTGTCTCCCTTCCAGCCATAAAGAAGATTAAAATTCCAGTTTCAATTGTTGTATACAACTATCTAAGTATATTTCTTTCACTCAATATGAAAGCTGGAGTTCCTTTTTCATTGTTGTACTAGCAAAGCATTTCAGTTTCACATGAAAAGAATGCTAAAACTTTGTTTAGAAAGTTATCGAAGCTGTCTATATTCCTCAAGAAATTCATTTTAAATGGTTGAGACCCTATGGAAAATCGGGCCTATCTTGCATTAGTCTGATCAATCACCCCCTCTCCCCCCAAAACAATCAGTTTGATACTGACCTAAGATATAAGGGTTTGATATCACCTGATCATTAAAATATGCACGTTTGCTGCATGCAAATCTTTTCGGAACAAATATACGTACACTGTTGACACATACCGGTAATTGGAAACAGCCAGCAAGCCTTTTCATCCTTTTGATTTTGACTATGCACCGCGACCCTCCCCCATTTTGGAACAAGTGCTGCTCTGGCCTACTGTTATCGATTTAAGAGTGAATATTTGCTTAGAAGACTAGCTGAGCACACAGATGAAAACTCCATAAAATATTTGCATTTAGTATATTTAAAAAGACTCGCTTGACATGAATGAATGAATGAACCTACTGAATAGTATTGGATTGACTTTCGTTACATCGGTCGTTATTTTTCAACCCCTGTCTGTCACTGTAACGTCAATGTGGACATCACATTTCCCTTCAACTGTGTTATATATTTTATTGACATTAGCTGGACTAAGGTCGGTTTAGTCAAGAGAGAGAGGCAGAGACAGATAGAGAGAGAGAGAGGTTGATTTATATGCATACATTTCCGTCTTGGCCTGTGTGACTAAGAAGTATATGCTTAACTTATATATAGTTGTGTTCTCTCTCTCCCTCTCTCTCTCTCTCTCTCTCTCTCTCTCTCTCTGTACAGTCTCCTATTGCGGAAAGTGCGCACAGTGATACAGAATATTTTAATTGCGCCTTCACATGGTGTGATATGGTGATACAACATTTTTCAATAGCAGATTGTGTGTACAGTGCTACCAGACTTTTAATAGCGAATTCAGCTTTGACCGGTTCTTTCAGCGGATTGTTCCTTTATTTAATATCAACTGTATTTATTTATTTAATATCAACTGTATCATCTAAATTTGTATTTAAAAAACTTAATGTACAGATAAATGAAAATGTCTATGGAAAACACGATAAGTCCCTAAAGGAAATGTCGACATAATAAATCCCTAAAGGAAATGTCGACGTGATAAATGTATGATGATGATGTGTACAGTATACGATCTGCATAGGTATTTAATGTGTGTCAGTGGTCATGTGTACATTACACGATGTCCATACATATTTAATGTGTGCCATTGGTCATGTGTACATTATACGATGTGCATACATATTGGTTGCCAGTGGTCATGTGTACAGTATAATGATGTGCATACATATTGGTTGCCAGTGGTCATGTGCACATGATACGATGTGCATACATATTTAATGGTTGTCAGTGGTCATGTGTACATTATACAATGTGCATTCATATGTAATGTCTGCCAGTGGTCATGTGTACTGCATACGAAGTACATAGATAATAAATGTGCGTCAGTGGTCATGTGTACAGTATAATGATTAATACGAATCTTGTAATTTAGAACGGTAGATAAAAAATATATGAGCTGCTTGATTCCCTTTGGATTAAAAATAGCGCTCACAAACTTTATTTAGTAAAGTTTTAAAATGAAGAGTTCCTCAATATGCGCTCAATAAATAACATTTTTCACGACACGAAACACTTCTGCTAGGATTTAAAGCTTAAGGCAATCAAAATGTTCTATCCGGTGTTTGTCGTAAATCAAAACAAGTGAAGTTTGTAGAATGTCGTGCTTGAAATCAGATGTTCATCTTAGCATGTTAAAAATTCAAATAATTATGAAACTTGTTCTGATTTCTTAATTAGTTTCTTCCCATTATTTCATATCATGTACAAGTGTCGAGATTTCTTTCATATACACAAGCGCAACTCATTGCCTTTTTTTATTTCCTTTCTATTTAAATGGAACCCCCTAGAAGTGTGTTTAACAAAGGAAAGTTAATAAGGTATCGAGTTTCCATTACCAACTGTAACTGTCTCATTCCGTTTCCTTTCTCTGATTCCATTCTCTGTTATTCTCTTTGGTTTCATTCATCCATGATTTCAAAAGCCAATATTTCATTTGTCTTAATATAATGACCTAAGATAATTTTTGATTTCCTTCCTTCATGCACTTTTCTCTAGTTCTTGTTTTGTACAATCAAGCAGATAGCTCTTAAGTTTATGGGTTTGTTTGTTTGTTACAAATTTACGTAAATATTCTGTTTGCTTCAGTCTAATGACTTAGGTAGAACAAGCCCTTATAATAAGTAATCCGGTAGACTAATTCATAATAAAAAAAGGATTCAGGTAAACCAGGCCTCAATACTAATGACTCAGGTGGCCAAGTCCTACTTATAATGACTCAGGTGTACCATTCCCTAACAATAAGGACAAGAATACCATAATATGCATGTCAGGTAGACCTGACCCTAATAATAAAGACGCTTGCAGACCATTCGATAATAATAAGGGTCCAATATCACGAGACCCTATTAATGAAGACTACGGTAAACCATGCCATAATAACAAGGTCAATGCATACACACCATCATGTAGACTTGGTCTTAAAAGCGATAACAATTAATCATTAAACTGACAAGTCTTTGCTGTTAACACATAATATACAGATGGATAACATCACAGTGTGTGTTGAGATAAGATGTGGGACTTTGTGGTTTTCCGGTGGATCAGGGTACATCACTCGTTTAATTGCAAGCATGATGAGTTAATTAAAAATGGATTACTTAGAGATAACAGAGATTCTCTAGTACCCAGCAGATTAATTATTTACGTTAACGTGATGGTTTTAATTCTTTACGTTACCGTGTTGGTCAATTCCTTATGTTACCATAGTGTGTGAGTGAGTGAGTGAGTGTGTGTGTGTGTGTGTGATTTTGGATCTTTAACGTGACTTTAACAATGTTTCGGTCATATCTCTACAATGTATGCAGTGTGGTAGTTTATAGTGATGTCTAGCGCAGAGGGATCAAGCCGCATACATGTAGCATGATGTCCCGCCCAGTCACATTATCCTGACTTCAGGACGTCAAGTCCGAGTACTAACCTCTTAATACTGAACCTTTCGAGGCAGTTCTACCATTTTTATAGGTTTCTTGCCTGACTCGCCCGGGATTCGAACCCACGGGCTCCGTATCCGAGGATGTTAACATAGTAGAGAAAAACCAACGATAATTTATAAAATCTCAGAAATTTAATTATGACAATATGCTTCATTTATGATCTAAAATTTATATATTTTTTTTTGTTGACTGTTTGATTATCACAAAAATTAGTTCAGTGCATTTAAATATTATTTTAAATTGAACACATAATACAGTTGAACCATTTATTTTCCTTTGGCCATTAATCCTGGTGTTAGGCTTTGAATAAAGAATTCAAAGTTAAAGGGACCATTATTAAACAATTTAAATATTCTAAAGATAAATAGATTGACAATTATCCGACTAAACATTACGTATTTGCAATTTTAAGTTTGAAGAACAATAAAAACACGACCCCTTAAACCTTTAATCAGTCACCTTCTTACCCTCATTTGAAACTTCGTCGAGGTATAGGAATTAAATTTAGTAACAAAATAGAATTCAATTTCAAACCTGAACGAGCAAGACGATTTAACTGCCATTAACTGTTCATGTCTGTTACTTTTGAATAGGCCCTTGACGAATCGAATTTCCAGACATTAGTTTTCAATTGTCTTTACTCTCATTGCTTATGACTTGTAAACGCAACGTTTGACATGACAACTTTTACCTGAATATACTATTCCTTTCTTTGACGGTTATCGGTTTAATTTAAAATTTAAATACATGTGTGTGGGGTCGTCATTGGAGGAGAGAGAGAGAGAGAGAGAGAGTCTATGCTCAAGATATCGAGTACTTTTACAAAAGAGTTATCCTTGTTGCTATACACACGATATCGTCCATATATAAATTATTGAGGTTGATATTTACATTGAATATAAACAGTAAATTCCAAATATGAAATGCAAAGCAGCTTATCTGCTCGACATATTATTAAGACACAATTAAAAATGTTGGACTCCTGAATACTTATTCTTCTTGTTAAAAAACCTGGATGAAGATTCATATAAGTACGCCCGAATGTATATAACCGGGTATTTCTCAACATACCACGCTATATGGCGAATACATTAGGGACCAGCAAAATAATTATTTCGGGCAGAAGATTGGGACCTTTGTTTTCTGAAAATTTCCGTCGCTTGATAGCTGAAATATGTTGCTTTAATTTAAAACAAAATAACAACATATTATATATCATATTATTTGAAAACATATTTTGAGATAAAATAAAATAAAACATCTGAAATGGAAATAGCAGCCCCCACCCAATGAATATTCAGCATTGCATTTGCTATATTTATGTTAATTACAGGATCTGTTGAAATGTAAAACTTGGAACTAAAAGGTATGATTCGGCTTACATTATAACTAACATCCTGTAACATGCTGCTAAACTTAAAGACCTTGCTAATTAAAATAAGTGTTGACACCGAAGTTTAGAATTCAGTATCTACACTATTGATATAGAAGGATAAGAAACCTTGAGTGGGATGCCAACACCGAGGAAACATATATCACATATGTGTGTATCTAACATTACAAAATATTCATTTATTCGTCAGTGACCATACCGATCCGTAATACCAATAATACGCCATTTAAAACTGGTTTGTCCGAATCATACCTGATCATTGAAATCGTAGTATTAATTGAATTTGAATTTCTACTGATGCGCAAATAAAATATCTCTCTGATGAATTTTCTCCTGGATAAGCCACATGCCATCACAAATCTTGATGCATTGTTCAATCCACAGCTCCCGTACAGTCCCAAAACCTACTCGATGCTAAGTCCCATAAGCAAGTTTGTCCTAAATGTAGTGCTAAATTAATATAAGCCACAATCTCTTCAATAGCTACTGATGTTGTCCAGGCGAAAGTATCAAATAACTGAATTACAGGAAGATTTACAACCTTGGTACCCAGAGTCATCAGTTACTTTCTTCAGCAATGCCGTTAACAATTGACTTTATGCAATTTATGCGGAGCAATAGTGGAGGAAATCCACTGGTGATCGATGAGCTGATGCTGCAACAATTAGTATCTATTTTCACTTCCTGTTCAAAGTTTCTTATAACATCATTAAAAACCTACCAGTTATTAACGCCTTCATATTTCACTGACTTGATTAACAATAATACATACATGTGAACTGTTGGAAATATATATTTTGGGTTTTTTCTTTTACTTTTATTACAATAGGAAAGCGATAAGTATAAAAGTTGCGTACAGAGCCTTTTAATTACAGTTTGTCAATTTATTCACTGAGCCTGACTATTTACGTTCATGTATCAATTAACCTATCTTCAGTTGTCAATCATTCTGCTCGATTGACCAATCAGCGAGCGCTATTATACACACCTCCAGTCACTGTTTACGTCCGCCATTTTCCTCCGACAAGCTGCTTCTGTCGATATCCACTCGGCCATTGTATATATTTACAAATTTCGCAACGGTTTCGCAAAGGCGTTATTTATTTTTGTTTTTCTTCAACTTAATAACATATTAAATGTATAAAATGTGCAATTTTTCAACTTTTCCGCTTCTGTACTTTACGAAAAATAAGTGTTATCTGTCCCTTTTGCTCTGCTCTTCAAATTATTATATGCATTTTAATAGTATTTGTAGAGACTGTGTTATCAATATTTTTTTCCAGTTCTTCTATTGAATGTTTCCAGATCATAATTCTGTCATCTAAAAATCTGAACCAAACAGATGGATTAAACTTTTCATTTTGAAGAAAATCCTTTTCTTATTCACCCATGAAAGGAAAGAGTATATATGACCCATATTAACAATCATTATCTGCATGTAATTCGTATTATTAAATTGAAAATAATTATTTACCAAGATAAGTTTTTATTATTTTACAAATATATTCGCTAAATGGTGTGCTATTATTAGGATTGTTATCAAGAAAATATTTGCACGCTTCAATACCATCTTCAGGCGGAATGTTGGTATATAGTGATTTTACATCTAATGATACCAGTATTGAAATTATCAGATAGATGTGGAATAGACTTCGACTTTTTAATGAAAGTAGTTGTATCTTTAATGTACGAAGGAAGTGATTTCAATAAAGGTTGCAAAACACTATCAATAAATTTGGATAGGTTTTCAGTATATGAATTACATACTGATATAATGGTTCGTCCTGGAAAATGTTAACGTAAATTATGGTCAGGATTTCTATGAGTTTTGGGTAATAAGTAGAATTGGGGTGTACGTATGTTAAGAGGGAATGTATCAAATTCCTCATATACGGAATTATTATTTTTTAGTGATCTCATTAATGCATGTTGAATTTTTTTATTTAATTTCTAATTGAAGTTCAACTTCTTTAACATAATCATCTTGATTCACAATAAAAATAGTGTTTGATTTATCATCCTTTTTAATCACTATAATGTCGTCATTCATTAGCTTATATACAGACTTAGTTTCGTCCTTATAAATATTACTATGATATTGCTTTAATTTAGTTAATATCTCTTTTGCGATCGCCTGTATATAAAAATATAAATATGAATCACGTAAAAGATTACTTAATTCTGTTATAAAAAGGTTATTTTGGTGACAAGTGTTGGAATGACTTATCCAACCAATTGGGGCGACTTCTCCAACCACTCTGTGGCGACTTCTCCATATACGTGGGGGCGAGTTCTCCATGGGGCGAGTTCTCCGCATTCCGAAATAACTTAGAGAAGTGCAAGCGATAGATAAATGCTCTCGCTTTCTGTCTCTGTCTCAATGTTGCTTCATATGGCAAATATTTCTGACCACTATCGTCTGGTATATCTTTTAAGGTTATCACGCCCGCCATTTTCACAGAATGTTTGTCGGAGGTTAAGAGGTTGTCAAGTCACGTGTTCGGTAGGCGAAGCGATCTACCTTCTGGTGTAAGGTCATTTGAACCACGTGACAGAACGTTAGCTCCTGTCAACATAGGATATTTGTTCTCTTAAATCTTTTATTTTTGTTAGTCCGCAACCAGTTAAATAATGTTGATTACTTCGTCTCTTTAAATTCATCTAAAACTATGTATCAAAATCTCAGTCAAAACAAGCATTTGTTCTGTTACAATATCTCTCAATCATTAGCGATGCTTTCTGGGTGCGACTTTGTTGCCGTGAAGGCCACGTTGGAGTAAGTAAGTTGGTGTAAATAAGGTTTACTAAAGTCCATATAACATATATATATATATATATATATATATATATATATATATATATATATATATATATATATATATATATAATCAAACGCGTAATGAATATCATTTGGGTGTCAAAAGCCCCCTCCCCTCCACACACACACACACACACACACACACACACACACACTCACACACGCATAAGGTCTAACTACGAATAACACATATACATGGCAAATATTTCAGCTACCATTAGCACGCACATATGGTATATATTTTAGCTATCATAAGCACACACAAACACACAAAAAGAACCATAATTCAGCTACAATAAGCACACAGAGTAAACTATTTTGACCACGCACACATACTCATATTGTCCAAAATTAAAAATAGTTTTATACATCCTCAAGGTCGAGTCATTCAGTGGTGGCGACAATTGGTAATGTAACGATAATAATAATGCTAATAATTAATCATCTTTAACAGTGGTGTCGACAATTGATATTGTAAAGATCAAACCTTTAACAGAAATACCGACTCATTAAATGCTCACAAGAAACTAGGCCAGTTACATTTATTTGTGACGATACTGGAACAAAAATAAAACCTATTGTGATGCAACATTTTGCCTTGATAACGCTCTATGATTTCAGAGTACATGTAAACCCATAAGAGCTCGGAAAACATGAGAATAACTGGTCTCCTTTGAGAACGTTTTTTTTTTTTTGTCTTTTGGTTTACAAACCACACAATCGGGAAAATGTAACATTTCAGAACGAATTAATATACTTGCCACAAAAAACTGCCATAATCCAAGTTAAAATAGTAAAGCTCCTTTGGTTACACATAAAGTGCAGCTTCATACACTGTAATGTAACTTTGTCAGCTGCAGTCAATATACAGAGTGGCATTTCATAGTACGGACTTGTCACATAGATAAACATTCTATGAAGGTCGTGTACATTGAAGGATATGATAAAGAACGGGAAAACCTAAGGAACAATAATTCCACAACACTAAGTTTGAAATCATTTTATGGTCCGAAAGATATGTAATTACGCTATATGGCGTTGAACTAGATTTAAAAAAGGAAAATAAACAAATTGTAGAAGCGACTGAGTTCTGATGTACTGACATAGTATGAACTTTCTAAAGCGGGAAAATACAGTACAAAACAAAGTGAATGGAATGGTAACAATACACCATGGTATTCCGTTGACCCGGTACAGTATAGGTCATCCAGGGGGAGTAACTCTATATAACAAGAATGGCCTCCTCTATTTAAGATTCCTTTTCTAATTATGCCACTACACTATTATCTTACATATTCGTGTCTTTTCAATGCGGTCCATTGTGATCTTTATAGTGTATATTGGCACACGGAATACACTGGTATTGTTTAATGTCAGTGGCGAATCGTAGCTTCAACGATTCGTAGATTAAACTCATAAAAGAAATAGTTTCAAGTACGAATTAAATGCTCCACTACAGATGATAATTTTGTAACAATGCCCTCAAGCCTTTGTCTTTGATGATGTATCAAATAACTTTTTAATGACACCTTGAGACCTCTTCTTATGAGTAGATAGGTGTAAAAGTCTTTCTTTGCAGAAATCAAAGATGTCGGATGATAGCCAACGCAACAACAATGGTGAATCAATGCAAGGTGACATTTGGCTTTGCTAATACTAATATTAATGAGGCGTAGGTTACAATAAAAACAAATCGTCATTACTCACACGTCATGTTCTAGCTTCGGTTGTTAAGGGCAAAAGTCTAATTTATACTCTATATTGTAGAAAACGGTTACAAATATTAGTACGGATCGCTCAAAACATAAGGATTGCAGTAGATGCAGCTTTTGCGTGAGATTTTAAGGAAATGTCTCGCTCATATCCAGCATGCAGAATCCATGCTAGCTATCACATGTTTCCCTCAGGTAGACAAGGCCCTAATAATAAGGATCCAAGTAGACCTGACCCTATTAAGGATTGAGGTATACAAGGCCCTAATAGTAAGGACTCAGGTAGACCACGCCCTAATACTAGCAACTCAGAGAGACAAGGCCTTAACAATAAGGAATCATGTAGACTAGGCTTTAAAAATAATTTCTCAGGTAGACCAGGCCCTATTAACAATGACTCAGGTAGACTAGGATTTAATAATAATGACTCAGGTAGACCAGGCCCTAATAATAAGGACAATAGATGCTCACCATATATTTACCTCGTGTAGACTACTTCTTGATAATAAAGACGCTCCGGTAGCCTAGTGGTTAGAGCGTTCGGGTTCGATCCCCGACCGAGTCATACCAGAGACTTAAAAATGGTACTAACATCTGCCTCGCTCGGCGTTCCGCATGAAGAGGTTAGTGTTAGGACTGGTCGGCCTGATGTCAGGATAATGTGACTGGGTGGGACATCATGCTACATGTCTGCGGCATGATGCCCTAGTGCTAGACATCACTATAAACTGCCACATTGCAGACATCGTAGCGATATGACTGAAAAATTGTTAAAGCTACGTTAAAAATCAAAATCACATCACATCACATCTTGATAATAAGGACTCATGTAGACCAGGCTAGACAAATATTGACAATATATATATATATATATATATATATATATATATATATATATATATATATATATATATATATATATATATATATATATATTAATTCAAATCAGCGAATTATAGATCAAATCTGTGTAACTAGTCAAACTCAACTTGATAATACACACTAAGTATATTTATCAAAGTAACCTAAAGCTATAATTAAAGTGGAAACCTATTTCTTCTTTGAGGACACGATTAGCCTACACAAATCATGGCTGCAACATGCTTATAGCCAAGAATCACATATACTCGGAAATCGTATCGCTTGTGAGTCTGCTTGTTGGATTCAGACACGAAAATAATCTGGCCGTAAAAAATGTACAGTTGGAATTTAGCTTGAAAACTTTTGACATTTACAAGACTGTTTGAAAAATTGTTGGATATTGGAAAACTTGGAAAAATTGTAGAAAACACTAAATCATCATTATTTGCACCCTGGTTTAACCAGTATTGAAACTTCGGTTGACTCCCTAATCATTCTCCCCTTACATTTATACAGTATAGGTTAAAAATTATATCATGATTATGGAATCGCATGCTGGCTCATTTGGACCATGCCTGATACGGACCCAATTACGTGCTGATTTGAACCAGAATGCTAGTTAATTAGGACCAAGTGTCAGTCTGATTTGAACCAGAATGCTAGTTCATTTGGACAAAGTGTCAGTCTGATTTGTACCAAAATGCTAGTTCATTTGGACCAAGTGTCAGTCTGATTTGAACCAGAATACTAGTTCATTTGGACCAAGTTTCAGTCTGATTTGAACCAGAATGCTAGTTCATTTAGACAAAGTGTCAGTCTGATTGGAACCAGATTGCAGATTCATTTCGACCAAATGTCAGTCTGATTTGAACCAGATTGCAGGTTCATTTGGAACAAGTGTCAGTCTGATTTGAACCAGATTGCAGGTTCATTTGGAACAAGTGTCAGTCTGATTTGAACCAGATTGCAGGTTCATTTGGACCAAGTGTCAGGCTGATTTGAACCTGATTGCAGGTTCATTTGGACCAAGTGTCAGTCTGATTTGAACCAGATTTTTAGTCAGGGAAATATTATATTTATGTACCATGGAGTTGTTATAGAATAACAAGAGCAACAACTCTCCTCTGTTGGATTCAAGCAGTTTTGAGTTATCTCTCTTTAACTCTGTCAGGATAGATCATCTTGACGGAATATGTGCATAATACCATGTTTTTAGACAGGGAAATATTTATATATATATATATATATATATATATATATATATATATATATATATATATATATATATATACCATGGAGATGTGTTAAACACCACGCTATAAACTTTTCGTAGATAGCATGTTGTTTTGAGGGAGGTGAGGAAGTAAAGAATTTATATTTTTAAGCAGTATCATGTGAAAAGTCACAAATTATAAGAAGGAGCAAAATTCTGCGGATGTGTTATTAATGGGCGGATGGTTGATAGAAAGGCTAAATGTGGTATCTCACTTTGTCTACATTCGGAATTTTGCACTTATCTTTCACTGTACATGTATTTATTTATCTTTTTATTTACTTGCATGCATATGTCATATTAATTCAGCCTAACAATGACACATAATGACAATGTCATATGCTTCTAATACTACATAGCCAGTTGTAGATAAACGACATTCACATAATCGGTAATATGCTTCTAACAACATATAGCTTGTTGTGAATAAGCGACATTAATTGAATAAAATTTTACACACTGGTGTAGGAAAGAACAATCTCGAGTTGGTGTTCCACAATGGAAAACAAGACCATAGAAATATAGTTGGTTTTAATGTCAATTGTATGCATACTGTGTGAGAGATGTATTATACAGTTTGGCAAGGACTCATGACGATCTTATTTGCGTGCTTATTTACACATGTATTAATATATGTAATAATATATGTATCATTATGTTGTAATATGCCAGTATTGTTTCTATTACATTTTCACTTTTATTGATTGAATGTCATGCATGATCTGTATTCAACTGTGTGTTAAGACTGTCTCTCTTTTATGCATTTTTGTTTTCGCATTAGGATAAAGAAGAGAAGACCATATGATATGAGAAGATAATTATATTAAATTATTTGATGACAGTGTGCGTACCATTATTGTTGATAGCAATTTAGTTTCAACCAATAAATGGTCATTGATAGATACATTTTGTAATGCATGGGCATTAGAGAAAATACGTTTTTAATACATGGTCACTGTTAAATAAATATCTTAATACATGGCCATTGGTAACTAAACTTTGTAATACAATGACATTGGTAAATAAAATTTGTAAAACAATGGTATTGTTACATAAAGAATGTAATACAGGAGAATTGGTAAATACATTTTGTACGTATGGCATTGTTAAATACAGTTTGCAATACATAGGCATTGTTAGGTAAATTTGTAATACAATGGTATTAGTAAATAAAATTTGTGATACAATGTCATTGTTAGATAACGTTTGCAGTACATAAGCATTGATAAATATATTTTTAATAAATTGGCATTGCTAAAAAAAGTGAGTAATACATGAGAATTGGTAGATACATTTTTTATATATGGGCATTCGCAAATAAAGTTTGTAATGCACGGGCATTGGTAAATAAAATGTTGTAATTCAATGGCATTGCTAAATTAAGATTGTAATACATGTGACTTGGTAAATACATTTTTGATAAATAATATATGGGCATTTGTAAATAAAGTTTGTAATACAAAGGACATTGGTAAATACAGTTTTTAAAAAATGGGAATTGGTTAATTAAGTTTAGAATACATGGTTATTGACAATTAAAGTTTTCAAAATATTGAATTGGTAATAACGTTTTGAGAAACTAAGCAATTTGAAGTAAATATCTGAAGGATCACACAGATATGTAAGTATGTATTATGCATGTGTGTATGTATGATGTACGTATAAGTAATTATGTATTATGCATGTGTGTATGTATGATGTACTTACATGTAAGTATGTAGTATGCATGTGTGTATGTATGATGTACCTACATGTAATTATGTATTATGCATGTGCGCATGTATGATGTACGTATATGTATGTATGTATTATGCATGTGTGTGTATGTATGATGTACTTACATGTACGTATGTATTATGTATGTGTGTATGTATGATCTACTTTATGTCTGTAGTATGCATGTGTGTATGTATGATATACTTATATGTAATTATGTATTATACATGTGTGCATGTATGATGTACTTATATATAAGTATGTATTATGCATGTGTGTATGTAAGATGTACTTATATGTAATTATTTATTATGTATGTGTGCATCTATGATGTACTTATATGAATGTTTTATGCATGTGTGTATGTATGATGTACTTATATGTAAGTATTTATTATATATGTGTGTGTATGTATGTATGATCTACTTAAATGTATGTATTATGCATGTGTGTATGTATGATGTATTTATCTGTAAGCAAGTATTATGTATGTGTGTGTATGTATGATGTACTTACATGTAAGTATGTATTATGCATATGTGTATGTATGATGTATTTATCTGTAAGCAAGTATTATGTATGTGTGTGTATGTATGATGTACGTACATGTAATTATGTATTATGCATGTGTGTATGTATGATGTACTTATCTGTAATTATGTATTATGCATGTGTGAATGTATGATGCATGATGTACTTGTATGTAAGTATATATTATGGATGTGTGCATGTATGATGTACTTACATGTAAGTATGTATTATGCATATGTGTATGTATGATGTACTTGCACATTTCATTTCAATTTCAGCATATATTAATCTTCAGTTTAGTCCATCTCACACTATTTTGTGTTATTTCTATTTCACTGTCATTATGAACAGAAAATATGTGTTCAGATATGTTTGCCAAGTGAGTAATAATACCAAACACCAGACTCGGTAGTTCATTGTGCTCTAGTGTATGTTAATGTGGTCATGCAGACACATTTACGCATCTAAAATGAAATAGTACATGTTGTTCTAACAAGTATTACTAGTATAGTTTAACCAATGTCTATTCAGTCTGGTTAGTGAATGCTTTTCATCGTAACTGTCATAAAGACATTTCCAGACGAAATTGTTTGATGCTAATGCATTTACAGTATTGGCTAGGTATAAAGTGGGTTGAGGAAAGAGGATGTCGGGTCTAATTGTGACATTATAAGGTAGTATGACGTCGAGGTCTAATTGTCACATTATAAGGAAGTATGACGTCGGATCCAATTGTCACATTATAAGGTAGTATAACGTCGGGTTTAATTGTCACATTATAATGTAGTATGAAGTTGGGTCTAATTGTCACATTATAAGGTAGTATGAAGTCTGGTTTAATTGTCACATTATAAGGTAGTATGACGTTGGTTGTAATTGTCAGTTTATAAAGTAGTATGACGTCGGATCTAATTGTCATTATAATTTAGCATGACGTAGGGTCTAATTGTCACAATATAAGGTAGTATGACCTCATGTCTAATTGTCACATTATAAGGCAGAATGAAGTGTTTTAACATGCGTTGCTTTCATTGTGACATCACATAGTTTGAACTGGACAACACCTTTAATTTGACCTCTTCCAAATATGCACACGTACTTTAACATTAAGTATTGCCGTATATGTTTATCGGGGAGTGTACATAATGACCTTCCAAAGGAATATCGATATAGGAAGATCCAAATAAAGTTGTTCTGAATATTTATTTTATTAGAACTAATTTCAGTTCTGTTTGACTTGATTGACATTCGTTATTTATTTCATTTATGTAAATACCTAATAATATAAACATTGTATATAATTGGTGATCTTAACATAAGTGACAGTTTTGGTAAAAAAATTCTTTTACATATCTCACAGTAAGAATCAGTAAGTTAAGTCAATGTCATACCTGGGCTACATGAAGTGATGCACGTGTTAATTCGTAAATAAACTTGTATTTTTCTAGAAGGATGAACTCTTTTTCCCATCCCAGAATGTGTTTTGCGTTTTAGTTAGTCTTATAGCTGATGTTATGATTCGAATGCCACCAGTCGTTCCTTAACACATGAAACGTTAAGTTTGTTTTATACTGTGTCCAGTTTGGGGTTGAATTTTTTTTCTTCTTCAGATTATTGAATTCAAGTGATTGTTGTCCCTGTCGGCTTACAGGAGACATTTTAGGCTTCTTCACCATGGACCATTTACTAATAAGTACTTTACTGATGATTATATCGACACTTTTAAGCGATGCTGTCAGGTTACTAGGATACACCTGTATGGGTATACATTATAATTATGTCAGGCAGTACATTAGCTATGAATTGTCTGTTTTTATTCAGATTGGTGTTGTTTACCAAAGCCTTGAGTCGATTAGCTTGAATGTATCCTAAACTTAAGTTGATTAGTTGGACTTTATCCTTGACGTGAGTGGATTAGTTTGAATTTCAAAAGCAATCAGAACTTAAAGTGATTCATGTACGGCGTGACATAAGAATATATGGAATATAACAGGGTCGTCAAATATATGTCCCATTTGACAGAATGCGTCCAGCCAATGGTGTATATTCTGCATACCGATCCATCATAAGTTGTTGCCCACTGGCTAGTGAATAACTTAGGACAAGTTTGGAAAAGTCCTAGTGAGGAACAAAATAAATTGCAATGTGGCTCGACATGAAGAGAAGGTCATACATAATTAAGTCTTATCATAAATTAGGAAGTTGAATGGTATTGGATTAAATGCACACAATCCTATAATTCAGTTTACGTTAGATACAAAAGTGAAGCAATAAGGTATATATTGGTTGCGTATGCATTACGTCCACGTTGATCAAGTTACTTCAAAGGGAAGAGTTAAAACTTATTACAGCTATTCCCGGCATTTGGTACCGGCCTTAAATTCAGATAGTCGAGTTAACAGTGGTATCATACAGATTGGCAGAAGATGTGAAGAGGGATGAAGGTACTTTCAGTAAAAACGAAGATGGACTAAGGAAATAATATGAAATAAACACAGACCATGTTAATGCTTTGTCATAGTTGACGGATATTCGAACTATGACCCATTACATGCACCGAATCTTCGAGATAGATTGGTATTCGTTTCATCTCAAAAGAAAACACTTTCCTTTTCCGTATGTAATATTAAATGCACATGAACCTACAACACAACAAAACATTGTACTACCAATGATAAAATGTTCTGTCAGTTCATAATCAGACGTTCAGGATGATGGACTAAAGTTGCACAGCTTTTAAATCACCCATTTCCTGATAGAGCAACATGAATTGTGTATCGTTAACTGCCTCTACACTGGAATTTTTTAGCATAAATAAAAACAAGTTTATATACCGATAACACAACTTACCTCTAGTTCTCTACACTATTGCAAGCTTGGAAACTCAGAACTTAAGAACACGCTTTTAAGCGATAACTTAAAACCAAATCATACGATGTATGACTGTTTCTTATTATACTTCAAAACAGTTATGTCCATATATAAATTCCGTATTCTATTCAGATATATGTATATGTATATATATATGTTTATGCATATATATTTATATGTATATGTATATATAGTGCAAATAGACGCCCATTAATTGACGTGTGAATGGGTTATTAATTTTATGATCAATAAGTGACATTTTTGCATTATATTTCTGCATCATATCCCTATCTATCTATCTATCTATCTATCTATCTATATATATATATATATATATATATATATATATATACATGGTAAAAGTAACCAGCCGTTCTCACGTCAATGAATGGGCGTCTACTTGAACTATGGAAGACATGTATATTAGCTGACAATATGTTAACACTTATTTGCATAATACACTAATTCAACATAAATATCTAAACTAACTTAACCATTAAACTTAAATATATGAACATATACAACATATTTAACGCACATGTGTGAACACATATAACATGTTTAACATAAATATGTGAATATATATATAACATGTATATCACAAGTATATGAATAGATATAACATATTTACCATAACTACGTGAATACGTTAAATATATTTATCGTCACATCTGGACTAATATAAAAATTGTAACATAAATAGTCTAATAAATATATCTATCTGACATAAACATGTGAACACATATAACACATTTAACATATATACGTGAACACATATCATTTTGAACGCTCCCGTGGCCTAGTGCTTAGAGCGTCGGCCTCGGATGCAGGTGGTCGTGGGTTCGATCCCCGGTTGAGTCATATCAAAGAGTTACAAAAATGATACTAACAGCTGCCTCGCTTGGTCCTCAGCATTACAAGTTTAGTGTTAGGACTGGTCGGCCTGGTGTCAGGATAATGTGACTGGGTGGGCATGTCTGCGGCATGATGCCCCAGTGCTAAACTTTACAATAAATTGCCACATTACAGTCGTCGGAGCGATATGACTGAAAAATTGTAAAAGCTACGTTAAAAATCCAAGTCACACACACAAATAAATCATGTTGTACAAATATCTGAACACAAAACATATTATCATAAATATTCAAACAAATATAATAATTAACCATACACATCCGAACACATGTATTGACTAACCACACATATCCGAACACATATAATAACTGACCATACATATCCGAACACATATAAGGATTAACCATTCATATATGTGTACACATATAATGATTGACCACACATATCCGAACACATATAATGATTGACCATACATATATATATTAACACATATAATGATTAACCACACATATCTGTACAAATTTAAAGATTAGCCCTACATATATGTGCACATATGATGATTAACCATAACATTTGTACACATATAACAGTTAAACATACCTATCTGAATACATCTAATCACTGAATATAAATTTATTAACATTATAAGAAAGTTGACCTATATGTCTAAACAAAGATAAAACATTTGAAATAAATATCGGAAGACATACAATAAATTTGACATACAAATCTGAATAAATATAACATATGCAACATCATTATATGAACACATGATTGCCAGTAAACTACACTAATAAAACAATACATTTTATGACTGAGAAGATGCATGTATTGTAAATCAATGCCAGTCATTGTCAGTGATATACCATAACAGTTTTTAACTTCTACTTCTGATTGACATTTGTTTCTAGTCTGAAAATTAATTAAATGCAGATATATAAATGTGAACCGTTTTATTAAATACAAATTATCCCTGTCATAATTTATTTCAGATTTCAGTTACCGCATCCGGTCCTTTTTTAACCTTTTCAAGCTTAAAAAGAAGGTCATCAGATCCAGAGAGTTGAATTTCGTTAATTTCTTCCCGAATCTCCGTCTTAACACAAGCAGCGTTATAGATCTTGACAGGGTCTGCCAATGTGGCTGTGATATTTTTCCACCTTAAATACATATCACTCCTTGTAATCTTGGTTGATTGAACACAAAGTTTATTTTTCTCTATATGCAGGTACATTATGTTCCGTTTTCTGGTCAATAGCGAAGAAGAAGAGCTGCGGTAAAACAATGTCACAACGTTTCACACCCGTGTTTCTAGTGAGAGAAAATATGAGATTCAGCTGAGAAGGGTAAGAATTTCTTGCTCATAAATCATCGGATCCAGTCAGCATCTTGGAGTGATCGTGTAGAAATATAAAAGTCATCTGAATACTTCGGCTCCGACGAAAGTTCTTCCGACACTGATCCAGTCTGCATCTTGGAGTGATGTCATACAAATGGAAAAGCCATCTGAGTTCTTCCGACACTTATCCAGTCTGTATCATGGAGTGATGTCATACGAATGTAAAAGCCATCTGAGTTGTCCGACACTGATCCAGTCTGCAGCTTGGCGTGATGTCATACAAATTTTAAAGCCATCGGGGTTCTTCCGACACTGATCCAGAGTGCTGCTTGGAGTGATGGTGTGGAAATGTAAAATCCATGTGAGTACTTTGGCTCCCGTGACATCCACCAAACAATAAATTCTCAAGAATTGATCTTCGCTTTTGTTGCAATAGTAGATATCACATTGGTAGGGACTGAAATATTATACATTTCTCTTACATAATATTTCTTTGTCTTTATGAAAATATGCAAATCTGAAATGCTGAGTTATTTTAAAACTGAGAAAGGCTTTTACAATATTATTTATACGTTCACTGACGTACAGATTGAAGCCCATTTGTTAAACTTCGCGTTTTGCTTCGCAGTCTAGTGGAATGTGTTTTCGGTTGGTGGTGTGTACTAAGTATACAGATTTGAAACTAACTCTGAATCTTATTCAAAGTTTAGATTTTTGATTTTATATCTAGTGACGAACAGTCTAGCATAACCAATGCAAATACTCATTACAAAAAACACGTAGAGTTGATTATAACCAATACATGTACACATTAGAATACACACCTACAGTGCATTATAACAAGTCATGTACTTATTAGACCATACACGTATAGTGCATTATAAACAATGTGTGTACCCATTAGAACATACACGTACAGTGAATTATAGCCAATACTTGTACTCATTAGAACATACACGTACAGTGCATTATAACCGATGCATGTACGTATTAGAACATACACGTACAGTGAATTATACCATAGAATGTACTCATTTGACCATACACGTACACTGAATTATAGCCAATGAATGTACTCATTAGAACATATACGCACAGTGCACATACACGCACAGTGCATTATAGTCAATGCATGTACTCATTAGAACGTACACGCACAGTGCATTATAGCCAATACATGCACTCATTAGAACAAACACGTACAGTGCATTATAACCGATACATGTACTCATATGAACACACAGGGGTAGTGAATTATAGTCAATACATGTATTCATTAGAACATACACGTACAGTGAATTATAGCCAATAGAATGTACTCATTTGACCAAACACGTACACTGAATTATAGTCAATGCATGTACTCATTAGAACGAACACGCACAGTGCATTATAGCCAATACATGCACTCACTAGAACAAACACGTTCAGTGCATTATAACCAATGCACGTACTCATTAGAACATACAGGTACAGTGCATTATAACCGATACATATAACATAAAGGTGTAGTGAATTATAGTCAATACATGTATTCATTAGAACATACACGTACGATACATTATAACTGATACATGTACTCTTTGGAACATACACGTACAGTGAATTATCGCCAATAGAATGTACTCATTTGACCATACACGTACACTGAATTATAGCCAATACATGTACTCATTAGAACATGCACGCACAGTGCATTATAGCCAATGCATGTACTCATTAGAACGTACACGTACAGTACATTATAGCCTATACATGCACTCATTAGAACAAACACGTACAGTGCATTATAACCAATACACGAACTCATTAGAACATACACGTACAGAGAATTATAGCCTATGCATGTACTCATTAGAGCATATACATGCAGTACATCATAACCGATACATTTACTCATTTGAATATACACCGACAGTAAATTACAACCAATGCTTGTAATCACTGAATCATACACGGACAGACATATATGATGTGTCAATATATTTTTTCATGATATGTCGAAAGTCAACTTAGTGCAAGGAGTAATCGGAAATGCACAATTGTTGATTCCTTGCCTTATTCCATATACTTTTAAAATAATTTAAGTGAAAGGTAGTGAAAAAATATTCATACATACATATCATTTGACGTTATTTTATGTCTATTCTGGGAACACAATTATTGGAGTTTTGGAGATGAACGTAAAACAGTGAAATCGAATAGTACTTATACATTATATAATATTTGGAGACATTTATCCTTAATACTTTTCCCATAAGATAATATAGATATGTTACATACAACAATCCGCAACAAAAAAGATGGTTAAAATTGTATGATATGTCAAAAGGTAATCATTAGATAAAAAATCAATATAACTGTTTGTGAAGTCTATGCTGCTATTGTATTTATTAGAAGATATATACAAAATTCTGATATTAAATTTTGTTTCTTTTTCTCCTTGGTACTTTGACAAACTGCCAAACAGATTCATGAAAATGGAATATTTAATTACTTACTCTTTTTGTCAGTATCCTGAAATTATAATTAACACAAGACATATTACTAAAAGATGATTAATATTAGATATACAAGAAAGAAATGAATTATCATTTAATAAAAAAATAAATTAAAAATAAAATCCAATAGGGAGGTTATGACGTTATTTAATTATGGTCAAATTCTGACAAAAGCGTCGGTGGTTGACAATGTCTAATGATGGTTTCATTCAGACAAGATCTTCGGTGGAAAACAAGGTGCACCCATAGTTATATTTCGACAAGAAAATCAGAGGATGACAATGTCTAATAATGGTTGTAGGTGGTTCAATGTGCCTAGTCAGTACTGTTTGACCTAATATGAGTTATCCAAATAATGCCCATAAACGAGATTGCGGATATCTGAAAAATTTCTAAGCACAGCACTGATTACAAAACTAATTATGAAATAGAGCGAAAGGTACCCATTTGGAGTGGTCGGCAAAAGATAATTGTCTTGTGTTGGGTAAATATTTTGACTTGAGAAATGCAATAATCAAGTGGTGACTTCTCTCACATACGGTGTTTTGCAACTCATTGACAAATATGAAATTACTTTGCTAAACATTAACATAATAACCGCTACTTGAACACATATTCTCTGGCATAGTTTTCTTAATATGGTATAGTATTCGTGCCATGTACATGATTTCATGTGTTGTCCAAATCATAACCATATTAATCTACATTTAATTTGACGGTTTTTACTATTTTTCTAAATTTTATGAAGACACATAGATTGCTAGAAGACAAATAATATTGGAAAGTTGGATGCCGCAATGCGAATATAAACGAGACAGTTTCATTTTAAGATTATTCTTTCTCCATACACATATAGCAATCAGTAAGAGATTGAAATTACCTCCCAGAAACTCAGCAGTTCCTGTGAGTCAATACAATGGATACCATTGTGAGAGTTGCACCGCATTTCATCGTGTTTGCGCAGAGAACTTAGCTTGTGTAGACCTTCGTTTGTCAGGAGGGACGATTCATTGCATTTGATGCAAGTTTCAAACACAGCGCTAGGACACAGTCGGTCGGCAATCTCAGATAATGATGTTTGCAGGTAGTTCCGTACTGTAATACAAACAGACAGATCAGGGACCAGTCTCTTTTTGGTGTATCGTATCACAGCAGCATGGATAACACTGTCGTTCAAAGCCAACATCAGGCTGTGGCATTCATCCAGCTCGAAGACACAAAGACCACTAAAGAGGAGATATTTCTTTCCTTCCATTCCTGGAGGCCATTTAGACAAGCACAAGGCAATGAGACTGAAGAATACAGCTGCATGTATGAAATTAGTCATGGATTGGAAGCATAACGTAGGTGTCTTGGTTGTATCTCCACTCTCCCAGACACTTTTTATGTCATCAGGTACTTTCTCGTGGATCATACAGGGGACCCAGTAATAGTCCTGCATCAAAAGGATAATTTATAGAAAATATCCATTTCCCCGCTTAAAATGCGTAAAGTGATTGTTTAAAAACTCTAACAACGATTTACCAGAATTTAAGGTTACGTCTTGCATCCATAAAGTAAATCTACAAGTCAGAATGTTCTCATCAATTGCCGACTGCGATGTATGTTTACGAAAAGTAAAACGTGAACTAAACCACTCGATCAGACTGTTCATATAAACAAGTAAACTGATATTAGTAATGTGTTGAGTGAAGACTTTTCCTATTCAAGACCTAGAATACGTCGTTGAGAGAGGTTGCTTACTTCTTTGTTCTCCTCATCCCACAGAGGTCCTGCAATAATATTAATCCTTTCCATTACCTTCAATAGGTACTCTCGATGTTCATGAAGACCAGGGTGATGGGACCACAGCAAATCTGTAATAAGTATTACTTTCTGAGGATTTAGTCTTTCTTTGATACATAATATATGTATACGAATAGTCGCTATTTGATACATTCAATATGTATACGAATAGTCTTTAATTGGTACATTATTTCGGCAAACAAATATCCTTTCTTTGGTATATTGTATATGTATGTGAATACTCGTTATTTGGCACATCATATATGTAAACAAATATCCTTTCTTTGGTATATTACCATATGTATGTGAATAATCGTTATTTGGTACATTATATATGTATATGTATAGTCTTTGTATGGTTGATACATTATATATGAATATGAACAAGCTTTCACTGGAACTCTCCTGTTGGCATGGTAACAGATGGGCAATAAGCATTATATCATTAATTAAACACATTTTCCACAGTAAAGATAATTATAGTGATCATTAGAACCATTTTTGCGTGAACTTGCAGTAGGTTTTCAATATAATATGTTACGACCAACTGTTATTGTTAAACGGCAAGATGTGCACAAAAACGCAGCATACAGAAGAAAATCTAGATATTTGGATAATTGAAGTGTTTCTGCAGTCTATTGAATGTACAATCCACTGTGTGAAACCTCTAACATCAAAACGTGTGTGCACGGTGTGCGACTCTCGTTGACAATATACCATATCAGTCGATTATTGAAGAAGTATTCATGCTTACCTGATCGTGTCCCGTCCTCACCTGCGGATGATTAGCCGAGTTCATAACTTAATAACTGCTAATTTGTGTTTGAATTACTCGATGTAGTGTAAGCATGAAATATCTGAAATTTAATGTAAAGCCCCTAAGGTGAGTATGATATCTTGAATGTCTATCAAAATAAAAACAACTAGGACTCCTCCCGCTGAATAAAAGTTATGAAATGATCTGTGTTTATTACGACTTTCATTTGGCTGCTGTGGAACACGGGTTGTATATGATTTATTCCATAAACACGACTGGAATACAATGTACGTCTAACTATAAAATTGTGTTGTCGGCTGACTGTTTACAAATACTAAGTATTTCTCACTATACAACTGTCTTGTTGGCTGATAGTCCGCTAATAATAAGTTTGCTTAACTATACAACCGTGTTGTTCTGATTGTCTGCTGATACCAAGTGTGCCTAACTATACAACTGTGTTGTTGTCTGATTGTCTACAAATACTAAGTGGGTCTAATTGTAAAACAGTGTTGCTGGTTGATCGTCTAATAATATTAAATATGTCTCACTATTAAACCGTGTTGTTGTCTGATTGTCTACAAATACTAAGTGTCTCACTATAAAAATGTGCTGTTCGCTCATGTCTACTAATGATACACATGCCTAAGTATAAAACTATAGTGTTGTCCAAATGTCTATTAATGCTAAACGTGACTCACTATACAACTGTATTGTTCGCTGATTTTCCACTACTAATAAATGCGTCTAACTATAAAACTGTTGTTGGCTGAATGTCTACTTATACTAATTGTGCCTAACTAAAAAGCTGTGTTGCTGGCTTATTGTCTACTAAGTATGTCTCACTATAAAACTGTTTTGTTTTATAAAACTGTGTTGTAAGCCCGTTGTCTAATAATACTAGGTGAGCCTAACTATAAAACTGTTTTTATTGGCTAGATGCATACTACGTGTGTTTCACCTTAAAACTGTGTTGTTGGCCGATTGTCTACTAAGTGTATCTCACCTTAAAACTGTGTTGTTGGCTCATTTTCTACCGTGTCCCACCTTAAAACTGTGTTGTTGGCCGATTGTCTACTAATACTAGGTGTGTTTATCTATAAAAAATATTTTGTTGGCTCGTTGTCTACAGCGTCTCACCGTCAACTGTGTTGTTGGCGGTGTTGTTGGCGGATTATCTACTAAGTGTGTCCCACCTTAAAATTGTTTTGTTGGCCGATTGTCTACCAATATTAAGTGTGCCTAGCTGTAAAACTGTTTCTATTGGCTCTTTGTCTACTAAGTGTGATTCACCTTAAAAATGTTTTGATGGCCGATTGTCTACGAATACTAAGTGTGCCTGACTATAAAACTGTGATGTTGTCTCATTGTCTAGTAAGTGTGTCTCACCTTAAAACTGTGTTGTTGGCCGATTGTCTTTTAAGTGTGTCTTACCCTGAAACTGTGTTGTTGCCGATTGTCTACTAAGTGTGTCTCACCTTAAAACTGTTGCTGGCCGATTGCCTACCAACACTAAGTTGGATATAACTATAAACTATGTTGTTGGCTCATTTTCTAGTAAGTGTGTCTCACCTTAATAATAATAAGTGTGCCTAACTATTAAACAACTTTGTTGGCTCATTGTCTGCTAAGCGTGTCTTACCTTAGAACTGTGTTGTTGGATCATTGTCTACTAAGTGTGTCTCACCTTAAAATTGTGTTGTTGGCTCATTTTCTACTAAGTGTGTCTCACCTTACTTTGGTGTTGGCCGATTATCTACTAAGTGTCTCATCTTAAAACTGTGTTGTCGGCCGAATGTCTACTAATACTAAGTAGGGCCTAACTATAAACTATGTTGCTGACTCATTTTCTACTAATTGTGTCTCACCTTAAAACTTTGTTGTTGGCCGATTGTCTACTAAGTGTGTCTCACCTTAAAACTGTTTTGTTGGCCGATTGTCTACTAATACTAAGTGTACTTAACTATTAAACTGTTTTGTTGGCTCATTGTCTGCTAAGCGTGTCTCACCTTAGAACTGTGTTGTTGGCCGATTGTGTACTAATACTAAATGAGCCTAACTATAAAACTGTTTTTATTGGCTAGATGTATACTATGTGTGTTTCACCTTTAAAATGTTTTGCTGGCCGATTGTCTACTAATACTAAGAGTGCCTAGCTGTAAAACTGTGATGTTGTTTCATTGTCTAGTAAGTGTGTCTCACCTTAAAACTGTTGCTGACCGATTGCCTACCAACACTAAGTTGGAAAGAACTATAAACTATGTTGTTGGCTCATTTTCTAGTAAGTGTGTCTCACCTTAATAATAATAAGTGTGCCTAACTGTTAAACAACTTTGTTGGCTCATTGTCTGCTAAGCGTGTCTTACCTTAGAACTGTGTTGTTGGATTATTGTCCTCTAAGTGTGTCTCACCTTAAAATTGTGTTGTTGGCCGATTGTCTACTGTGTCTCACCTTAAAACTGTGTTGTTGGCCAATTGTTTTCAAATACTAAGAGCATAAATATAAAACTGCTTTGTTGGCTAATTGTCTGCTAAGCGTGTCTCACCTTAGAACTGTGTTGTTGGCCGATTGTCTACTAATACTAAATGAGCCTAACTATAAAACTGTTTTTATTTGCTAGATGTATACTACGTGTGTTTCACCTTAAAAAGTATTTGTTGGCCGATTGTCTACTAATATTAAGTCTGCCTAGCTATAAAACTGCTTGTATTGGCTCTTCGTCTACTAAGTGTGTTTCACCTTAAAAATGTTTTGTTGGCCGATTGTCTACTGTGTCTCACCTTAAAACTGTGTTGTTGGCCGATTGTTTTCAAATACTAAGAGCTTAAATATAAAACTGCTTTGTTGGCTAATTGTCTGCTAAGCGTGTCTCACCTTAGAACTGTGTTGTTGGCCGATTGTCTGCTAATACTAAATGAGCCTAACTATAAAACTGTTTTTATTTGCTAGATGTATACTACGTGTGTTTCACCTTAAAAAGTATTTGTTGGCCGATTGTCTACTAATACTAAGTCTGCCTAGCTATAAAACTGCTTTTATTGGCTCTTCGTCTACTAAGTGTGTTTCACCTTAAAAAAGTTTTGTTGGCCGATTGTCTACTGTGTCTCACCTTAAAACTGTGTTGTTGGCCGATTGTTTTCAAATACTAAGAGCTTAAATATAAAACTGCTTTGTTGGCTAATTGTCGGCTAAGCGTGTCTCACCTTAGAACTGTGTTGTTGGCCGATTGTCTGCTAATACTAAATGAGCCTAACTATAAAACTGTTTTTATTTGCTAGATGTATACTACGTGTGTTTCACCTTAAAAAGTATTTGTTGGCCGATTGTCTACTAATACTAAGTCTGCCTAGCTATAAAACTGCTTGTATTGGCTCTTCGTCTACTAAGTGTGTTTCACCTTAAAAATGTTTTGTTGGCCGATTGTCTACTGTGTCTCACCTTAAAACTGTGTTGTTGGCCGATTGTTTTCAAATACTAAGAGCTTAAATATAAAACTGCTTTGTTGGCTAATTGTCTGCTAAGCGTGTCTCACCTTAGAACTGTGTTGTTGGCCGATTGTCTGCTAATACTAAATGAGCCTAACTATAAAATTGTTTTTATTTGCTACATGTACACTACGTGTGTTTCACCTTAAAAAGTATTTGTTGGCCGATTGTCTACTAATACCAAGTCTGCCTGGCTATAAAACTGCTTTTATTGGCTTTTCCTCTACTAAGTGTGATTCACCTTAAAAATGATTTGTTGGCCGATTGTCTACTAATACTAAGTGTGCCTGACTATAAAACTGTGCTGTTGTATCATGGTCTAGTAAATGTGTCTCACCTTAAAACTTTCTTGTTGGCCAATTGTCTACTAAGTGTGTCTCACCTTAACACTGTGGTGTTGTCCGATTATCTACTAAGTGTGTCTCACCCTGAAACTGTGTTGTTGGCCGATTGTCTACTAAGTGTGTCTCACCTTAAAACTGTTGTTGGCCGATTGTCTACCAACACTAAGTTGGGTATAACTATAAACTATGTTGTTGGCTCATTTTCTAGTAAGTGTCTCACCTTAAAGCTGTGTTGTTGGCCGATTGTCTACTAATACTAAATGTGCCTAACTATTAAACTGTTGTGTTGGCTCATTGTCTGCTAAGCGTATCTTACCTTAGAACTGTGTTGTTGGACTATTGTCTACTAAGTGTGTCTCACTTAAAATTGTGTTGTTGGCCGATTGTCTACTGTGTCTCACCTTAAAACTGTGTTGTTGGCCGATTGTTTACTAATACAAAGTGCCTAACTATAAAACTGCTTTGTTGGCTCATTGTCTGCTAAGCGTGTTTCACCTTACAACTGTGTCGTTGACCGTTTATCTGCTAAATGTGTCTCACCTTAAAACTGTGTTGTTGGCCGATTGTCTACTAATACTAAGTGGGCTTAACTATAACTTATTTTGTTGGCTTATGGTTCTGGTCGCTAATGAACACTTAGCTAGAAAAATACAATCACAAAATTACGTTTATAACAGCTTGCCAGAACACCTTCTTTAATGTAACAGAAACATCAATGATTACTTAATGACTTACTCTAACATTATCATTTTAAGTGAGAAGGTAAGATATAATAAACACCTACATTAGAATTCAAAACTTAATGGAATTACCAAAGTAATCTAGCTGCAAGGAATGAGGGAAACAGGTTCCATTGGTGCTGACAGATCAAGGACATATGCTTTGTCTCCAAAATGGCTAAACTAGACCTTGTATTATTTTGTCATATATATTTTATATCAAGATTTTATTTACATGAACATTTACATTTTTGTTAGTTCCATGTAGTAAGGTCGCTAGATCTGTTTGAATAATCAGTTTTAACGCAAACTAGACATTCATAGCAAGACTGGTAGTGAACTAGTGTATTAATAACAATGGTAATACATTTGGAGTATGCGCATTTGGTTATAACGCACCGCTTTAAAGAATTCTTAGATTTTTGTGATTAATTGTCTAATTATTGGAATTCCGTGCAATATTAATGTTCCTTTGCCCGAAATAATTAGCCAATTGCTATGAGCAAACGTCCTGGAGTAACGGCTTAAGTAAGTTTCCATGATGCCATGGTTCACTAGTAATGAATTTAGGTCTACACCGAATGAGTGACCCTCGAATAATAAAGTACCTATTAATGTGCGAAATGCAGACCTGCCAACTCCTACAATTTTGCCGTAAGTCTTACGAAAATTACCCTTAAAATACGGACTTACAATATACTAGCAAGAACTACGGAAAAAACATCTAAGCCGAAAAATCCGGAAAATAGGTCCTTCCGCGCTTTATTTGGATCCGGGTTTCATCTTAGGTTTCGGGAAATTAGTCAGGGGACCAGACTAACTTAACAGCGGCACCTAGACGCTTTAAACTGCATATATTTGTTCATGCGAAGCGTCTGCATGATCAAACTGTTGATTGCAGAATTTTTTAAAATGGCGTTCAGAATTTTGTGCATGTTATGAGGACAATAAGCTTCTTGACAAGTGTTAATAATCAACGTGGAACTAATGGAAGAAGTATTCAGATTCTTGTGAATAAAAGCTGGATAGGACACAAATACGTTTATTAGACATCACGTACCAATTTAAGGATGTCTCGCGGCGGGAGAGATGATTGCTGTCGTCATGTGAAATGGAAATGAATTTCCAAGAATTATGTCAAGTTGAGAGATAGCAACAAGCCATTGAACTGCATAGGGTTTGGAACTAGAGTTTGTGCAACTGTACTAGTGGTAAATAAAGTCTACATGTACTTTACAAACTTTTCGGTTAAACATAATGTTTATCGTTGATGCGTCGAACATTTAATTACGTTTTACAGCTTTACAATAGCAGTTATTGATATTTTGATACATCTTACTGAAAACTCGTCAATAGTATGGGAACAAAATCAACTGCCTTACTGAGACGGTCTCGTCAGGGTTGGCAGGTCTTAAAATGTACCTGGGAACCATATTTTTACTGACCTAAGGTGGCTTAGTTAAAATGGTACCATGTGTTAAGGGATAGTTGTATAGTTTCTACAGAGTAAACTGCTGTCGGTACGGATAAATAATGAAGAGAAACCATGCAGATGTGCGGTTCATAGATATTTGACAGATTGTGAAATCTGAAGTCTTGCATTGATTGGGGTAAACATATGACTTCTAGCTGGAATCGCGTCAGTGTTTGACATTGGTTAACAACTAATATATGAATGCCTATGAATGTTCTTGTAAATCTTCTGGTATACAACTAATGTATTAATACCTATGAATATTCTTGCAAGACGCCTGGTACATAAATCATGTATTAATACCTATGAATCTTCTTGCAAGTCGCCCATTTCTCTTAAACTCGGACCACTTGTCTGCCAACTCTTGACGTGTCTTAATGAATTTTTCAGATGCAATGAAAGTGGTCAGTCCACGAATCAATAGTTCAGGATCAAGAACAACTTTGTGTCGGAGACGTTCCGTGCTGCACAAAATAAAACAAAAGCCAATAAAACAAAGAAAATGTAAATGAAACAGGTTAAACACAAAAAGGTGATTTATAATTTTTAATATGAAGTTTAATTGTGGTTTCATAAAAGTATTTTCCAAAGTTTAATCTTAAGTTTGGTATATGAACATACATTTCATTATAGAATTTGCGCTCCACATTGTTTTGATTTTAACAAAGACAATCATATATTACATCCATTATCATGCGTCTCGTAATCATTTTGTTTCTGAAAGCAAACGAGAGCAAAGACAAGATACAATAGAAATGTCCAGGTGTGAGACATAATCTTCCTTACTTGAAGAATACGATGTTCCCAATATCATGTTCGAATTTTAGAAATAGCTCGAGTTCCTCTGGACGCTCAATTCTGGTTTGGAGGGAATCGTTAAGCATCTCTACATCAGCGTATTCGATGACCTGGCCATCATAATAATCACATTAATAAAAATGACATCGTATATATGTGCCAAACTAACACGGTTTGGATTTACTAAATATCACATGGCACGAATGTACTTACAATGGCATGTTATGTATGTGGTGCAAAATGTCATGTAATAAATGATATGGTACGCTACGCTAAAATGATATGGTACGCTTAAGCTAAAAATTATATAATACGCATGTGCTAAAATGATATGCATTTATTTCCTAGTACGAATGTGAAAACAATGACATGGTAACGATGTGCTAAAGTAAAATGTTCTTGTTTGAATGCAATACTCAGGAATAACTAGTGATACAATCAAAAAGTTTAGTCTGAAGTTTCCTAATACACATCTACAGAAATGCGATAAAATTATATCATCGCAAAAAAATAATAATGATACATAATGATAGATAGATTAATTACAAAGATTTGGCATTTTTAAGGAAAGCAAATGTATAAATGTTGCCTTATTTAAATATCTTTTCTAAAACTACGTCAAATAAGATAACCTAGAGAAAGTAAAATCAATTTCGTCGTTGGTACGACAAGTTCAGTTGTTTAGTACCGTGATTTAGGTAGCATTTCAGTATGATAACTCTCTATACACGATTTAATTGTATATAATAACATATATCATGAATACAACACAAATCAGCTGAAGTTTCTTAAAGCATATACACTACCTGTTTTTCTGTCTTTTTTAACAGCTTCAATTCTCTTTCAAGGCGTATCCAGCGAGTTGGAATTTCTTCTCCCCAGTACTCTTGTTTTTCGACCACTTCAAATATTTTGGATTTAAGCTTATTTATTGTGGAATCGGATGCTAGATTGTTGATGGCAAAGTCCTCGTCAACCAAATAACGACTAATTGGCTCGTCTTTTATCGTTTTTCTTATTTCTTGAAAATAAGACTCTTTCTGCTTGTTTATTGATTGCTACAAAATGTTAGAAAATCATTAAAGCCCATTTTAGTCAATAAGAAAGCAAAAAATTATGTTGCGTGTTAGAAACATTTTGCAAAATACAAATTGGCATTCGATATATCAAATACTGCACTAATTCCAGCTTCATATTAAAAATATTTAAATTATTAACACACCGAACCTAAGGATGCCTACTTAACAGTGAACGGATTGAATAATATCGGATAACTTACAAATGAATAAACTGGAACCAGTCTGCTAACTAAACAGTAGATGGACCAGATAACATCTGTGAACTTATTAGTGAATGAATGTGATTAACTCTACTAACATAGTTGATGACGGATTGGATTGAATCTTAAACATATTGTCCAGTATCACCATTGTTGTGCTCGATAACAACAAACTTGCATACCTGATGAATTTTGTCCACATGTGTTCCAACAAGAATAATGGGTGGACAAGACCTGGTATTGTCCTGGTCTCTTTCACTACCTTGCCTTTGTTTCTTCTCGTTGACTTCCATATGTGACTTGTAATCAGAAGACACGAAGAGGCGAGAAAAAATTGAATTGAACCAGTAAACTAGGCGTTCTGAAAGAACACACACAAGATAGAATTAACTTTCTGTTTGACTAATATTACTAATACAACTACGTCTACTGCTACTTATATAAGTACTACTGATATTATTACTACTAAAACAACTAATGAATACAATGACTACAAATATTAACATTATTAACAATAGTTAAAGAAAAACAGTGAAGAAAATGAATTAGAAACTATAAATCAATGCTCAGTTTCGATCAAATATGTGAAAAAACAAAATTAATAGTTTGCATTTGTTGTTATTCTTTTCACGTCACGTGATGAAATTATGTGATCTCATGATATGGATTCGTGTAATGTCACAACCCAGTGGTATAGCGAGCAAAATACTAAAATTATTAAAGTTCTTTAATAAAAATAGAAATAAAACCAGGAACCAGACTGTATCCTGTACTCTGAATATATAGAATGTATGTATGTATGTATATATGTATGTATGTATGTATGTATGTATGTATGTATGTATGTATGTATGTATGCATGTGTGTGTGTGTGTATGTATGTATGTATGTATGTATGTATGTATGTATGTATGTATGTCGCTGATACAGCGTATCTAATGTACATATATTTTATTTGTATCATACACTAATACACATACTAGTATTAAACCGGAATTACGATAGACTAGAGGCCATTATTTTTGACATAGAGAATGAACTTTGCGCAGTACGTCCTATAAAAATATATGTTTTATCATTTGCGGCTATGATAGTCCTCACTGCAATACTGATAAGTTGCTTCTTTTCTTTTCTGAACTTTTATTTTTCATTCTTTTTGATTAAATAAATATAAGACACACTTATGACTGCGAGATAATATATGGCTTAAATGAAAACAGTAGAGCATTAAAAACACAGTATGGTTACATTCTTCAACTCTGAACTCGAAGCCATTCATTTCCTTCCTGGAGGCATAATGAAAAGAGTGGGAAATACAGACTAAGCTAAATGACGAACCAACAAGATGTAATTCAAACATTGAAATGTATTTACAGCTGATTTAAGTCATTAGGATGATTTAATTAACGTTACTACTGACCATACAATTGTTTCTGTACTCCAATTCTACCTTGCTCCTTTCCGTTGGTCCGTATGACTGTAAAATGTACCATCATGTTTGTTCCAGAATTATCCTCAGTTGAGAGAGAGAAAGAGAGAGAGAGAGAGAGAGAGACAGAGACAGAGACAGAGAGAAGGAGGGAGGAAGGTAGGGAGGAACAGCAGTAAATATGATATGACGACACATCAAATAAGAGATAGAAAGAGAAGGAGATGTGGCGGTGGCTTGGTCGTGGAAGGCATACCATATAGGATTAGTGTTAAGTATCCATCCTGATGTGTCTTTGTAGGTCTGCTGCCGTACAAAGCAACACAGTAAGATATAAAGGGGTAGGCTGAGTTTCGGACATTTTGGTATTAAATATATATATAGTATTATAATAATGATGACAGCCATATAGTACAGTAAGTTTGCGCCTCATATCCAAGCAATTTGCAGTACAGGTTCGACCGGTTATTGCGACTTCACTTCGTTTATATTATGAACAATGTATCTAAATCGAATGGAACGTGTGCACCTGACCGCTAGGACTATCTAAACAACGTAGGTTACCTGGTTTAAGTTCAATTTCAATTGCTTCATTAGGTACAAATTCTTTTTTTTCTCTCAGTACACGGATTTCCACATATTTTACACGTGTGCATGATATAGAGAGAAAAAACATGTTTTAATTATTTTGAAAACGGTGGTTATTAATAGCTTGTCTGGTTTTTTTCTGAAGTCGCTAATGCTTTAACAGTGGAAATTCTTCATCGATGTAAAGAGTAGAAGCGATAGCCTACACTTCAAACACTGGAAATGGGTGGTAATGCGCCTTGTCTCACAACTTGATATACCAACAATATTGTTATTATATCAGTTGTTTTGTAACTAGACCTTAAAAGCCATGTTTTTTATGTGTGGTAATATGTATATATATAATTACAAGACCACAAAAACAATATTTTTTTTAAATGTGTAGCAACATATATATATATATATATATATATATATATATATATATATATATATATATATATATATATATATATATATATAATTACAAGAACTTAAAAGCCATTTTTGTAATGTGTGGTAATATGTATATATAATTACAAGAGCTTAAAAGCCATGTTTATTAATGTGTGGTAATATGTATATGTAATTACAAGACCATACCTTTTATAGTGCAGGTCTCATCTCTTTCAGCAGGTATCTTCAAACTGTCATCATTAACTGTATCAGATAAGGACAAGCTCAAGTTGGTCAAAATGATGTACATCATTCTTCTAGACATTAAGGCATGTTGGGTTATGTAAGACAAAACCTCACCAGCAGAATCCAGCAAAGTAATGTTACATGTTGTTTTCATGGAGGTTGGGAAAGCCTTTTTCATATGAACATGTTTCGTAATTTCCCCTTGAATACTATTTACGTGTTGGTATTCTTTCTGATTTCTTAAATCTAAAAAAGAGCATTGTTTATCACTATCTGCATTCTGGATGCCTTTGTCAATTTTATAATAACGACTTTCTTCAACCTTCGCACGGGATGAGCTCTGTACCTCAGCGACGTAAGGTTGTGATTGTTCCCCGCGTAATAAAGGTAGGTGTGTTCTGCTCGGAGATATATTGGCATCAGTAGCCAATATGTCTCGTGCCTCGTTCGAGGAATACTTTTCTGAATTTAGTTTTCTGCTGGAGGGTTTTTCCTCATGGTTAGAAGATTGTATATTTTGTTCATGTAATGAGATTTTTATTGTTTTGCTAGGTATTATACCGGCATCATTAGTCATTCTGTCTGGCTCCACTAGTGTCCCCATGCCAGTGTCCGATACTACCAATTGACTGATCTCATAAGAAGTCGTGATTTTAATAGCTTCCGGTCTCTTACTGACCTACGTGCTTCATAACGGCTTCAGCTGTTCGATGACCATTTGATGAACGTGTATCTGACAAATATGAAGTATGAATATATAATACGTTTTACACCATACACGATACAGTTTACATATGCTACATTTACTTCCTACACAAAACACATTTTTGTACAAAATACATACTCAGTTTAACACACTACACAGTAATCCATACATATGCACGATAATGTTTGCTAAATACACAATACATTCTAGACACTACTCAATACCTTGTACACACTATGGAAAACGTTTTGAGAGGTAAGTGTCAAATATGAATGCAAAAATAATTTTGCACACTACAGATTTCCTTTCCAGGATTATGTATCAAACATCAATACACAATACAGTTAACAAAATGCACAACACTCAGTAACAAACATGAAGATGCAATACATGTTACATTAGAAACAAAAGCTTTCTACAGAACAATACTACATTTTGAGAGATAAATATCAAATTCGAATGCACCATACTTATTGATGGCATTAATGAAAATAACGTTTTTGAAAACAAATGAAAGTATGTGGTCAAATCTGTCGTGTACTATCTAAGGACATTATTAGGTTAACCAGGGTTGAAATCGCGAACCTAACTATTACGTCTAGATTTCTCACAATCAACGTCAAGGAATAAAAAAGGAAGCATATTTGTATTGTTTATAGTGCTAATTGTTCAACTAATGAAAGTTTATTTGAGAAATTATTTGATTTTTGGTTCTATAACGGTGATAATTGTGTCATGTGGTGAGAAAGTAGGATCTTTTAAATGAATTCAATAAATCAGTTTGGTCTAAATCAGCCTTGCAGTTAATAAAAGTAGTTCAAATGTGTCCACTGAATCTAACGGTAGACCGATTTTCTGTTACTTGCAAATATGTTGACGTATAGATGAAAATATGCTCTCATTCTGATAATATATATATATATATATATATATATATATATATATATATATATATATATATATATAATTTGTTACTTGTTACTTTGCTTTGTATATATATATATATATATATATATATATATATATATATATATATACAAAGCAAAGTAACAAGTCAGATAGTAAATTTAAATCAGCTATCTATGTCATAAATTAAATGACATGAGCAGCACAATTATCTAAGGTAATGAAGATATATTTACAACACCTTTAATTTAAGACAACAAACGTACCTGTCTTTTTTCTCCATTCTCTTGTGCCAGGATCTATTTGACAATACATATCTTGAATCTCAATGTCTTCTGTTGATTCAGTTCCTTTTTCTTTGACTCCCTCTCCGAGCAGTTGTCGGGCGAGGGATTTCTTTCCAACACATTTAAGTCCCATTATCATAAGTTGTATGTTATAGACCCTCTCTGATCCTGCTGTTAGTGCCTCTTTATACAACCTTTGAGCATTCTCATCCATCCACATGATCTCTGGGGGTGTCACTAAAGAATGAGGATAGTCATTTTAGAAACAGCAGATATCTGTAATATTTTCATTGTTTGAATATGTAGCAATATATCAGTATTTAGCATTTCGCCATGGTGGTCGTGTAGATAATAGTACCTTGCACGTCACATCATGTGTCCGCCAAGTATTTAATCAACCTTTATGTAGATCTCATCAGGGCATGGTAGATTTTGGATATTATTTAGTACCAGGTCTAAATGACTAGGATATTTAGTCAAAGTCTGCAGTCTTGAACTTCACTTACAGTTTAGAAACCTGTGTTTTCTTACTAGACTTAGCAAGATCCTTACAACTGACTTTCAAAGCTACTTCCACAATCTTAAGTACATTACCGCCAAACGTTATGAAAAAGGTTATTGTTTTAACCTAACCCCATTACTTTCACAAACAAACACCACCAAAAGAAAACTAACACGTATTTTTCCCAAAGACCCCATAACGAAAACTGGCAAAGATGGACATGTCATGGCAGGATCACAGAAAGTCTGAAAGTACATAAACTTAGTCTCAAAAACTAACATGTTATGGGGAAATGTGTTATAACAAGATACCAGTAACATTCAATAAATCTTCTTAGAAATATTGAGAAAGCATATGTTCTAAATGAATTACGTTTCTTCAAATATATGTACCCGGTCACATTAGCAATAGAGATACAATGTACTACCTCCTGAGTCCAGCCATCCAAAAACACGAAGAACTCACTCCTATTTGGTCTGTATCATACAGATAAAGGGCAATAACCACTGCCAATACTCCCCTTTGCCTCCGAAAGATGTCTTTAGATTTAACCTGAGCTATGGATAAACGGGTAAGCTGGAACGATGGGGGAAGTATTAAGGGTGTTAAAGTATTTTCAGAGAAACATAATTTATTAAGAAAATTTGTTTTCTCCTTTATATTTATTTCTGATGATATAAACGTTAAGATAACATGTGATAAGAGATGGGGCTACCGCGCATCCAACCTATATCCTCGACAATCTTGGATTGAAGAAGGCTGGTTTATTGCATTTACCATTCAATAGCTTATAGTACGTATGGTATTGCAACATTTCATGGGAAGAATCTGCATCTCGGCTTAGATATACAACAATGCATTGTACCAGCTGTAACAGGGTAAAACAGAAAATAAACCAATAAAAACATGCCTATCGCACTAGATTTTCGGAAAGTGCATTCCTTATTTGGAAAATATGAAATATTGTTAATATTGTTCTACTTGCATAAAATGTTTGAGTAATTTAATAATATTTCTATCGAGAGCTATGCCAGCCTATTCTTGTCATTTTTAAATTCGTATATTGCCAATTACCGATACACATTTTTAAATTTCCATAGGTACACAGACTGACTAAGTATGTTAAATGTTCTTAAAACACTGAAGTGACATCCGTTTTGTTAAAGTTTCATAAGCCTAATGGTGTACGGTATCAATAATACACAACGCAACAACATCAAATAGGTCATCCTAAAAGTCGTCCTAAAACTGATGTGGATGTTTATTACGCAAAAATGAAAGTGACAACATGATTGATATTGAATAAACATTTCCCAAGATCGCAGATTAACCCTTGTGTCCTAAAATGCATGTATTCGTCTGATATGAACTGTGTTACTATATCATATACTTGTACCTTACTTTGTCATTAACCCCATATTTGCTGTGTGCTTTGGCAACTAAGAGTTTGGCACTGCCAATTTGTTCAACTATACACTGAGACAAAATAAAACTGTACCTTTAAATCAGAGCCACTTATTAGAAACCAGTGTAAAATTGTAAGATGTATAAAGTACAAAAATATGTCACTTAATAGAAGGTGTAAATGTTTACATTTATTATATTCATTAGCAGGTAACCTAATATAAACAGTGTAAACATTCAACGTTTGTGCTTTACACCAATTGCTCACGTTATAGAAAAAAGTTTAATAATATGACGTTTATCTTGTTCATTGATTGGCCATTCAATAGGAAAATGTCTTTAATACTTATATTGTACATCAGTAGGTCACTTTAGACATTAAAATATCAGTGGTGAGTTTAAGATTGATTTCTTCTCAAATCAAAATTTGAGTATAAATATACCGATGCTATAGTGGATGATATTCAAAACAAATTCTGGCAAATATTTCATAAAATGTAATGCATTTCAGTTTGCACAAAATATGCAATTGGCTGGGAAGATGTGATTTTTATATTCGGCGACCACGTTATTTTGTAACTAACTAGTGTTACCTTGTGTGTTGACTTTGTAGTCCACGGTGTCCTCGGAAACATCTACAGATGGAGGCGTGTCTATTCCAGAACTGGCATTGTTACCTAGTTTTCTGACTTCAAGATTACCAGGGTCCTTGGACATCTCTACTAATGGAAGCCGTTCTGTTTCAGAATTAGGTTGCATCTTGTCTACCTAGATGATATTGTAATGTTATTTGTTATTGAAGAATAACTGCAGAAGGCGTTCTATAGTATTTATTATATACAAGACATCAATACAGCTTGGAAGGGGAGTAAAGTCTGCCCTGAGTGCCTATTTCCCATGGAACTTAAACCCTAGTGAATGTATAACATAAACCAGCTGTTGGTGTGTATCAGTTCTAGTGCAGTGTGGAATGTCTGATTACTTTTACTGTCAAGTGATGTTTCAAAGCTAATTAGATTAAGGCTTACACTACATCTCCCTTCCTGAGAAGTTTACATTGAAACGAAACGTGATCTGATGACCGCATTTCTGAACAAGCTACATCAGCTTAATTTATTTTACAAGTTCAGTCTCTCAGGTGGTTTCGACAATCTTCCCGAACGTGTGAAATATCCGTTTTGACTGGTTGGCACTGCTTTGCTTTCATCTGAGTCAGTCAAAGTATCAGGGTCTGAAGCATTCACTTTTAGAGGCTCCGATAATGTGTTAGGCATGGGAACTAAATTTCTCCTATTACGCCGTATCTCTCCCTCGTCAGTTACTACCATGTATGAACGAGGTGTATATGCCTCAGATTTAATTATCCCTGAAGAAAAATGATCTTTAATCCATACTTTATTCCCTACCTGAAGTTTTTTCATATTTCGGACGCGATGTCGACGATCATAATTTCTCTTTTGAGTTTGCTTTTGATAGTTTTCCGATTTCTTCAGTTTCAGTAAATCTGGCCATTTCGGCTCTAAGTTGTTTGGTGCCACTGACAAAGTAGTTTGTAATTTTCTTGCCATCAGTAATTCAGCAGGGCTGTATCCATTTGGTAATGGTGTTGCGCGATATGTCAAAAGAGCTATGTAAGGATCGTTTGCTTTTTTAAGCATTCTTTTAATTGTCTGAACAGCCCTTTCGGCGAGACCATTGCTCTGTGGATATTTTGGACTGCTTGTAATATGCCTGAATCCATAACTTTTTGCAAAATCTTTGAGTATTGCGGATGTGTATTGCGGACCATTATCTGAAACTAAAACTTCTGGTATACCGTGTCGCGCAAAGATTGATTTGAGATGATTGACAATTGCTTTCGAACCCGTGCCTTGCAATTTTGCTATTTCGATGTATCGTGAGAAATAATCAATCACCAAGAGATATGTTTGACCATTCAGTTCAAACAAGTCTGAAGCGACTCTTTGCCAAGGTCGACTTGGAAATTCATTTGGTATCATTGGTTCAGCTTGATCTCGTGAGTTTTCGATGCAATTTTGGCAAGACTTTACCAAGTGCTCTAGCTTGGTACTTAGTTCTTTCCACCTAACTGACGTTTTGGCGCGTTCTCGGCATTTAACTATGCCTTGGTGACCATCGTGAATTCTCTCTAGGATTTCTCTTTGAAGTGATTCTGGTACGACAAGGCGTGTACCTTTCATTAAAAGACCATTTTGAACTGTAAATTCACCTCTATCTGCCCAGTACGATTGAAGTTTTCCGTCAATAGCGGATTTCTCTGGCCACCCCGTTTCACAGAATTGTACAAGTTGTTTGCAAATCGAATCATTTCGATATTCAGACTTTATTTGTTCAAGTCGGGTATTTGATGCAGGCAAATTGCTAACTACGAAATCAACATAGGCGCTAGTTTCAGCCTGAAATTCTCTGTCACTCTCAGAGTGATAACTTAAAGGTGCTCTGGATAGAGCATCAGCAGTTAATAGATTTTTGCCAGCAACATGAACTATACAAAAGTTGAATCTCATCAAACGCATTCTAAAGCGTTGAATTCTAGGGGGTAAATCTCCCAAGATTTTTGTGCTCATTAGTGGTACTAATGGCTTATGGTCAGTTTCAAGTTTGAATTGTGACCCAATTAAATAGCTACTGAAGCGTTCACAAGCCCAAGTGATTGCAAGGGCCTCTTTTTCTATTTGAGCATAGCGTTGCTCAGTTTCTGACATACCTCGTGATGCGAACGCCACCGGTCTCAGAGTGCTTCCGTGCTTCTGCCGTAGCACAGCACCTAGTCCAAATGAAGATGCATCTGCAGATACAACTATTTCTCTATTTGGATCATAGTGTGCTAAAGTTGGTGAAGATATCATTTCTTGCTTGATATCTCTAAAAGCTTGTTCTTGATCTGGACCCCAAGTCCACGAGTTTTTACCTTTCAAAAGCTCACGTAATGGTTTTGATTTTTCTGCCAAATTTGGACTAAATTTGCCAAGCTGATTTGCCATACCGAGAAATCGTCGTATATCTGTTACGCATTTCGGTGTTTCCATTTCCGTTATAGCTTTGGCTTTTTCTGGATCAGGTCGGCAACCATTTTCATCAACAACATGCCCAAGAAACCTTATTGATGGTCTCGAAAATTCACACTTTTCAGCGTTCAAAGTGACGCCGGCCTTTTGAATTGATTTCATTACCATTTCTAGTCTTTCGTCATGCTGTTTCTGCGTTTCCCCAAAGACAAGAACATCGTCCATGTGACCGAGTGTTCCGTCAAGTCGCTCCAGCGTTTCTGACATCCTTTTCTGAAAAAATTCAGGCGCAGAACTGATTCCGAATGGAAGGCGATTAAAATAAAACCTTCCAAAAGGAGTAATGAAAGTTGTAAGGCGGCGTGAATCTTCTGACAGGTTTATCTGCCAAAAGCCTGAGTTTGCATCAAGTTTGGTGAAAAACTTTGCACCTGCTAGTTTTGCAAGGGATTATTCAACTGATGGTAGTGGGTGGTTTTCTCTTTTAACCGATTCATTCAGTTTTGTTAGATCCACGCAAATTCGTACTGTACCGTTTGGTTTCGGAACAACAACCATTGCCGCGCACCACTCAGTGGGCTCATCTACTTTTGAAATAACACCTATTTTTTCCATTCTATCCAACTCCTCTTGAACTTTATTCAATAAAGGGATAGGAACCTTTCTTGGAGTAGATAAGGCATAAGGTTTGGCATTTTTGTCCAGAGTTATGTTATAGAACCATTTTGTTTTCCCTAGACCTTTAAACAAATTTGGAAATTTCTCGCGATAATCCCTATCTAAATGTATGGATTTATCGTGAATTTTTCTTGCATTTTGTGAGTTTTTATCTGAGGCATTTACTGAGGATATATTTACCTGTTCAATTATCTTGAGAGCCTGAATCGCGGCCTGCCCAAGAGTGCCTGATTCAGTCCCTTTACAACAAATATGTCTTGTACACTGAATGCATCGTTTGATTCAAGTCCACATGTGAATTTTCCAAGCACTTTAAGTTCAAAGTTTCCAGGTCCATACAGTTTTCGATCAGACTTTGATAGTTTTTGGTCTCCAATTTTTCTTAAATCTCTCTCAGGAATTACAGTCACATCAGCTCCAGTATCAATCTTGAATACAAGTGAAGTGCTGTTTAATCTCACTCGCGTTATCCACGGCTGACCCTTCTTCGTGCTACTAGTCCCTAGAAATCCAGATTCCTCTCTAGATTCTATTGTGCGAACTGTTGACTTTGACAAACAGCATTTTGCATAGTGTCCTCTTTTCTTACACTTGTAGCATTCTGCTTCTTTTGCTGGACATTGGTCTCGAGAATGATTAATTTTCTTTCCACATCTCATGCATCCTTTTCTGCTGACATTATTTTGCTGAACATTTGGGATTTTATGTTTCTGTTTCCCATATTTCAGTGAAGACGATTTTACTGCATCCATTTCAGACATTCGTTCTCCACTTGCTCGTATCGTTGTTTGTTGCTTTTTCACAGCTTCATTTTGTCGAGCTTGACTAACGGCTGACTCTAGAGTTAGATTTGCATCTAACTGCAATTTTTCTGACAGCTTTGAATCTCGCAGTCCAACTACAAGTCGATCTCTGATCATTTCATCATGTAGTGGCCCGAAATTACAATTATCTGCTAACACATAGATAGCTGTAACAAAACTGTCCACTGTTTCTCCCTCTTCCTGTTTTCTTTGATTAAATTTTGCCCTTTCAAAAATTACATTCCTCTTTGGAATGAAATATAGCATGAATCTATCTGTCACGGGCTTCCACTTCTTTTGATTTTCCTCTGTCAGGTTGAACGAAGACAAAATGTCATCAGCCTCACTTCCCATGGAATAAATCAATGTATTCACTTGAATTTCTTCCTCTTTTTCACTAAGTCCAGACGCTTGCCGAAAGCGTTCAAAGCGCTGAAACCACTTTTCCCAAGTTTCAGGTCTCGAAAAGTCAAATTTGTCCGGATTTGTAAATTGAAATGAAGCCATTTTCAACTCTGATAATTTCGATCCTGTGTTTTTACCGCTGCCACCATGTAATGTTATTTGTTATTGAAGAATAACTGCAGAAGGCGTTCTATAGTATTTATTATATACAAGACATCAATACAGCTTGGAAGGGGAGTAAAGTCTGCCCTGAGTGTCTGTTTCCCATGGAACTTAAACCCTAGTGAATGTATAACATAAACCAGCTGTTGGTGTGTATCAGTTCTAGTGCAGTGTGGAATGTCTGATTACTTTTACTGTCAAGTGATGTTTCAAAGCTAATTAGATTAAGGCTTACACTACAGATATAAATACAGAATTTCCTGATCCCAAACAAACATGCGCATGCACATTTATTTGTTCAGTCGTGTTTATTATACGATTATACACATTACAAGGTGATTCAAAAGTAGTTACCATGCGTTTTATTTATGAATAGTATGTATTGGGAATAAAAGGAAGGGCACGGCAGACAGATGTCCAAGCACTGGACAGGGCCGCACAGAGAGAGAGAGAGAGAGAGAGAGAGAGAGCGTCTAGTTGGCTCTGTCTCAGATGTAAAGACAACATATGACGGCCATCACAGATGAGCAGTACCTGATTAATACTGACGTCCCGCCATCTGGAGTTTGTTCCTAGATACTGAGCGGAACATACGTATAATGATAAGCACTCTGCTGGTGACGTATGTCGAAAGCAGTTAAACCAACTATATATCTATACTCAAGCGGCAAGTGTTAGCTCGAGTTCACTTACTTGCATTACATATGATCTTTCGATATACATTATAAACAGAAATCTAGGAAGTATTTTGAATGGAAAAAAATAAATCATATTTTCCAACTTTAACTATTCATCTAATATACGCTATGTAACTAGGAAAATGGAAGTCTGATGAAGCAATAGTTGCAATAATAATGCCCATATTTAGACAAATGTTAAGGTCTACATTCAAAAAGCTTGTATTAAATCAAGTTGATAGTCATTTTAGTTTTGAAAGATCCTGTTATAAAATGATCATAAGAAACTGCCTTGCAAAAATATTACATTTGATTGGTCTGAATATATTTAATTGACAAATCCGATTTCCGTTAAGACTAATTTCAATATCTAACGTTGTTATGTTTTATTCAATTACTAAGTCTCATTCACCCGCCTACATGATACACACAGCTGTCTTAGCGATGTCTCCAATGCAACAACTGCTTTGCATATAGTCAAGGTACTCTCCAGTCATCTTTCAAGTTCGAAAGAGTCTCTTATAAATGATGTAGGACATGATGACTTGCATAGTGCATGCTAAAGCATGCAATTTGAGTAAATCGCCGAGCCTATGTACACACCAACATCAACTATCCAGACTCATCTGATTGTAAGGTTTGAACCTGTACATCTGATTGTAAGGTTTGAACCTGTACATCTGATTGTAAGGTTTGAACCTGCACATCTGATTGTAAGGTTTGAACCTGTACATCTGATTGTAAGGTTTGAATCCGTACATTCAGTTACTGGTAAAGCTCGCTCACCACTTAGCTACTGCCTCCATTATTCAACTCTTGCGACACACTTTGGGCGCATACAGCATCCACGAGTTCTTAGGGAGTGCAGAAGGGAAAAACAGTGAGTGTAGTATACATCCCTGAATCTGAACCCATTACAGGAAGGTACGTTAGGTGTCTTCTAAAAGTTCTTCTGAAAGTTCAGTAGGTACCATTGGTGTATTCTACATTATTGAGTCCACATGGAGTACAGGGAAAGTACATTGGATATAGTCTACATCCTTGAGTCCGCAGGGAGTGAGCATGCAATGAATGACCAACGTGTTTCGTCAAATAAAGCCAATCGACAATATCAGCAACAATAACAATAACATAACTACCCAAAATGTTCCCCTGCGCATTGAATGAAACAATATTCTCACTTTTTAATTCCGAATCATCATTCGCACTATTCGTCATTCCTTCCGATCTGAAGTAATTTCCCATCAGTTTTATTTTGCTAACGCATACACTTTAATTTGTGTTAGAGTGATTGACTATTTATAGAAGGATGGTAATCAGCTATACGGAGAGTACAACATACAAGCTCTTTCTTTGTTTTGACCAAGGTCTTGCTTTCTTCAGCTGAATGGTTCATGTCTTCTGTTGGTATCGCCTCAGACACTTTCTCCTCACAAACTGAAGAAGAAAGGTTTAGGAGAAGCATTTAATTGTATGGGAGGTGCATTTAATTGTGTGGAAGGTGCATTTAATTCAATGGGTTTTAAATAAAATTCCCAATTTGTTGTATTATTTAAAATATTAAACATTGATCAAAATGTGCGTCATATTACCTTGCATATATTATCATGGCTTGTTATAACTGCAATGGGCGCAAGGTTGCGTGACGAACCCAGCGAATATAACTACTGAAGACCCAGATCATAATGTTTAGGTTCGAAATTTACGTAAGGAATAGTTCAGTTTCCAGATCCTACAACTTTGATTCATTGGTTTGCTGATGTTGAAATTGGGTCTGTCTTTTCAGGATTGTCTAAGCTGCATTTTCTGTCTTTTTTAGGAGACTGTAACAGTATCTCAATATTTTTATATTCCTATGATTAAGTACAAATTAAAATATACAGGCCTAAAAGGTCTTGATGCAGGAATGCTACAGAGTTTATTTTCAAGTTCTACTGATTAGTTGATACACAATTCAGAAACAAATGTTTAATATACAGACATGACATGTCTTGATGCTTTGATGCTGATTATGAACTTCGTTTCGGTTATCATTAATGATTTCTGAGGAGGTACTTTCAGTTTTATTTGAAAGTCTAATATTTGAAATTCATCGTCTTGCCATACAGCCTATATGCATGATTATATTTGCCATGCAATTTCATTTTATGCAATAAGCCTTTCCATAGTTTGCTCCATACCAATTTAAATATGATGGAAAGTGGTTCAAACATTTGAAAGAAATTGATGATATTTGTGAAATTACTTCGAGTCCTTTTTGTCTAACAACATTGCAAAGCATATCATTGTATCAAGCCAACTGATCAACAGTCAATAAAGGTATTATTTTCTCTTACTTCAATTCGAACCAGTAGTGATTACCTTGGGTTTCCAGCTCCATTAATAACTTTGGCCACCAAATGTCTCTCTTGTTGGGATCCCGAGCATCAATATAGTTTAGGACACTCAGGTGACCTGGAACTTCACAGTCCTTCAATAATAATGGAACAACACATTTTTTCCCTTCGTCGAAACCCTGAATTAAAGCCATTTGAATTTCGTGCAAAACAAAACCGCTTTTAAACGCCTCCGTGCTCATTACTACAACAGTTCTACACGCGTATTTGATGCTATTCTCAGCAAATGGCAACAACGGTGTTCCTGGAGCATTATCTCGATCATACTCACAACAAACAAATCCGTAGTCTTTTTCCAGACTTTCGACAGTTTCTTTTACCCAATGTATGTCTGAACTAGAATAACTGAAAAAGACATGATACTTCTTTCCTGGTGGCAAAGATCTTCTCCATAAAGATGCTTGGCATTTTTCAGCTGTGATCAGGTCTGTTTGTCCAGAATATGTCCGGTCTTGCTGAGCTGGTTCCATCGCTTGCTACAAAGAAAGCAAAAATAATACTCCTTCAATAATAATGCTGTGTTCTGACCAAATAACGTTTCAAGGAATCAAAGGTAAAATCCTTTTCATCTTCCTAATTCTTGAGTTTTGAATCTATCCTCAATGTTCTTCAGATGTAACAATGTTGTCAATATTTCCGCTAAATCAAATATGCAATCGGCACAATTTCAATTAAGACCAAATGCATAAGAATTATTCTGGTGAACTGAAACGTCTGTATGATACCTAGTTAGCAGAAATAACAATAATAATGTTTGAAACTGATCTTCCTAGTGACCGTATTGGATATCAGATATCACTATTTTCATTCAGTGAGAACAAGACACAATAATAATACTTAGGTGAATGCCTCCATTTCATGTGAATTATGTTAGGTGGTGTAGCAAAGACATATGCACAATAATAAGCATTCAGGTGAAAGTCTCCATGTGATGTGGCTTCTGTTGAGGTGGTGTAGCCATAGCAGCCATAATGGACGCCATATTAACACCATGTTCCTAAGACAAACAGTCGTCTGGTGAAATAAAGTCGATATGGCTTTCCGTTCAGGAGAAGTTCCTTGAACAAACATGTGAACGAGACCGCCGTGGCAGAGATCTGAGAGGCATCATTTTGATTTAGGACACAAATAGACAATAGGATACATGTTAGTGCGATGAATTCAACGTAATCCACTAAATAAACTTACGAAGACTAGTGATAACAAAGGTATGCTTTCGGATGACGTACAATGGATACAGTAATCACATAAACTATTCTGTATTAAAGGCCAAATGTATTTTATTGTGAATATGTACCAGTAAACCATGGGCTTTGGCCATATAACGTCCAATGAGCACAGTAAAAACTATACATTATAATAAATCCAACAGATGAGATTATGTAGCATACAGTATTGTAATTACATAAAGTTTCAAATTGTTGATCAGGCGATGAGGCAATTTGTTAACTTGTAGCTTATAAAACGTTTTCAGAGAATTACAAAGTAAAGACATTTCAGTATTATCATCACACAAGCCCTAATATGTATCATGAAATCACGGATATAGGTATCTTCATTCCATTCAAACCACATGATATTATGGATAGGCAACCTAAAATGATAGCAACTTGTTTTTTCTTACGGGGTAGGGGTAGTTAAATGTAAATAAAACGTATGTCATCCGGACTTTGTAAATCGTATGTAATTTTGTGAAAGCTAAATTAGAAATTGCATAGTACAATGGCAGTTGTGTAATTACACCTAAATGTTATATATAATTGTTTTTTTCATTTATATTTTGTTTTAAAAATATTGTGTCCTTTTTGATAACATTTGATAGATTATTTATACCGAATTGTAAAAATAGTAAGAATGGCACATAAACCTTAAATCAAAAAGACTGGTGAACACAAGGTTTTCTTTTTGTCTATCGTTTTAGTTTGGAGGGCAGACGAGAGCTTTTATCAGCGCCTAGAGAATCTTAATGACCCCTTTATGACGAGACGACCGTTCTTTTAGAGGTTGTAATGGTATGAAGATTTTTGAGATGGTCATAAATCAAGCATTTTAGAGGTTGTACAGAAACAACCATTTCCTGCATGAAAGAAGTAGTTTCAAAACTTAGATCTGGATATCCATTCCGGACAGACAGCGTTTGCTACATACGTTACATTTTGTAATTTGTGATTTGGATTTTTAACGTAGCTTTAACAATTTTTCAGTCATATCGCTACGATGTCTGCAATGTGGCAGTTTATAGTGATGTCTAGCACTGGGGCATCATGCCGCAGACATGTAGCATGATGTCCCACCCAGTCACATCATCCTGACACCAGGCCGACCAGTCCTAACACTAACCTCTTAATGCTGAGCGCCAAGCGAGGCAGCTGTTGTACCATTTTTGTAAGTCTTTGGTATGACCCGGCCGGGGATCGAACCCACGACCTCCCGCATCCGAGGCGGACGCTCTAACCACTAGGCCACCGGAGCGGTCTACATTTTGTGAGGTCACATTATAATTCTTTACATTTTGGGAGGTTATTTTAGCATAATTCTCATTTAGATGTATCATATACCAACAATATCGGATATGTAACATTCATGATTAACAAAACAATTAGAATATGATTAATAATAACATTTGGAACTAGTAGCTGCAGTGTCAGCAGTGGCAGTGAAAATAACATTACAAGAACATTAAAAACGTGTGTAGAAAGTGCTCCAGAAGTAACAGTAGTGCTGGAAACTCAATTAGAATAATACTGATAATTTTCACAAGTATTAGCCCAAGTAGTAACAGTAGTAGTGGAAACTAAATTAGAATAATATTGATAACTTTAGCTAGTATAAGCTCAAGCGGTAAGAGTATAGTGGAAACATTACATTAAGAATTAAATGTATACATTGTGGAGGTAATGGTTCTAGCGGTAACAACAATAGTGGAAACATTACATTAATAAATTATGTGTATAGTAGCAGTAGTAATGGAAGCATTGTTATAATTATATTAATAACAGTTGAAGGTAGTATATCTAATGTATGTATCAGTAGTGAAAACATCGTCAGAATAATATTAATAACTTGTAGAGATAGCAGTGCCAATAGTATAAGTAGTAGTGGAAACATCATTAGACTAATATTAATAACGTGTAGAGATAGCAGTGCTAATGCTATCAGTAGTAGTGGAATCATCATTATACTAATATTAAAAACTTGTAGAGATAGCAGTGCTAGTGGTATCATTAGCAGAGGAAACATCACTAGACTAATATCAAGAACTTGTAGAGATCGCAGTGCTAGTGGTATCAGTAGTAGTGGCAACAACATTAGACTACTATTAGTAACATGTAGATATAGCAGTGCTAGTGGTATCAGTAGTAGTGGCAACATTAGATTAATATTAATAACTTGTGGAGATGTCAGTGCTAGTGGTATCATTAGCAGTGGCAACATCATTAGATTAATATTAATAACTTGTGGAGATGTCAGTGTTAGTGGTATCATTAGTAGTGGCAACATCATTAGATTAATATTAATAACTTGTAGAGATAGCAGTGATAGTGGTATCAGTAGCAGAGGCAACATCATTAGACTAATATTAGTAACGTGGAGAGATTACTGTTCTAGTGCTATCTGTATTAGTGGAAACATCACTCAACAAATATTAATAACGTATGTTAATAGCACTACTAGTGGATCAATAGTGATGGAAACATCATTAAGTTAACATTAATAACTTGTAGAAATAGTGGTATCAGTAGTAGTGAAAACATCATTAGACTACTATTAAAAACTTGTAGAGATAGCATTGCTGGTGCTATATGTAGTAGTGGAAACATCATTAGACTAATAATAACGTTCAGAGACAGCATGCGCTAGTGCTATGTGTGGTAGTGGAAACATCATTAGACTAATATTAGTAATTAGTAGGGATATTAGTGCTTTGCGCTATATGTAGTAGTGGAAACATCATTAGACTAATAATAACTTGTTGAGATAGCAGTGCTAGTGGTATCAGTAGTAGGGGAAACATTATTATAATAATAGTAATAACTTGCAGAGATAGCAGTGCTAGTGCTATCAGTAGTAATTGAACCAATTATAATGCTAGTAATAAGTGTTAGTGATTGAATTGGTAGCAGCAAGAGTGAAATCATTATTAGAATAATATTGACAAGATATGGAGGTATAACTCTACTGGCAGCAGTAATAGTGAAATCATTATTATAATAATATTGACAACTATGGATGTGGTAACTCTAGTAGTAGTTATATTAATATTAGTGGTAGTAGTGGTAGCAGTAGTAGTGAAAACATTAGTAGAAAAAACATTAATAACTTGTGGAGGTTGTAGATCTAATGTTAGCAGCAGTATTAGTAGTGCAGATTACTTCTGAAAAGATTAAACTAATTGTTAAATTACAGATGCTTTTTCTTCGAATCTTCGAATTAATTAAAAAGTATTACAATTGCATAGTAAAGCTATTGGTGTAATTCCTGAGAGGAGATTAGAAGTTAAACTCCAAGTACAAAATAGATGAAACGAATTAAGTATAAACCTAATGAAGGAATTATTATAGGAAAGGTAAAACACTTGTTTTTGGACATGCTATTGAATATAGTTTGCATAGTTTACTTTTGTAAAATGTTGCACCATCCTTATTGAAATAAACAGAGTATCAAATGTATGTTCGTTCACTTAACTGGTCGTTCTATTAATCTCAAACGAGACACTCTGGCAGATTGTCATGAATCATTTGCATATTGCCCTAGTAGAATATAACTTTAGGAAATAAGTAACGTCAAAAAAACTGAAGCTAACGTTCAAAAAATATTTCACTATTTAAGTGCAAAATTCGAACAGAATATAAACGTATATACAAAATGGTCCTCGAAAAGTTGTTATTCACTTAGCACGTTTATGAACTGAAAGCATTAGAATGAAATTCATGCAGATATTTTCCAGATTGGAAAAAAACCGAACACTGCCTTAATGTAAAAAGTAATTAAATAAAAATGTTTTCCTTGTGCAGTAGAGCTGTAGAATCTATCTCGATCCCATCTAAGAACCGCAACAATGATAGTAAAATTATAATGTTGACAATCATGAATGTATCTTGGATGAATACCAGTTATATACTTTAATATCTAATGTGTATGACCTTATACTGTAATTAGGACATGGTTGACTAGAACATGCTCGGTTGTGGTCTTAAGATAATGTAATTAAATGTTATTAAGCTACTACTTAATACCAAAGCTGGTAAATTATATGTCAACATAATTCGACTTTTGTTGATGATATTCGCTGAAGTCGCTAACTGGAAGATGTTGTCCAAATCAAAGATATTATACCTAATATTATTGCACCTGACAATGAATTTTATATTTAAGCTGATCTAGTGTTTCAAACCTTTTACAACTATTCTCGGTTGCACTTTAATATATTTATCCCACTCGATTGCTCTTTAATCTATTTATCTTACTCGATTGCTATTTAATCTATTTATCCCACTCGATTGCTCTTTAATCTATTTATCCCACTCGATTGCTCTTTAATATATTTATCCCATTCGATTGCTCTCCAATATATTTATCCCACTCGATTGCTCTTCAATATATTTATCCCACTCGATTACTATTTTATGTATTTATCCCACTCGATTGGTTTGTAATCTACTTATCCCTCTCCCTTTCGTTTCAATGCTTGCCAGATATTTTACTTTATTTTACTATACTTAGTTGTAATTCCAGTTTATAGAGAGGAATTATTATGGTTTCCAGAATTCATTAAAGTCTATTCATATATTATCAGAGCAACATACGTTTACATTAAAGATTGTTATCATTCACAAAATGTTCAGTCACAAACATTTTCATTTACATTATGGGATAATCTGTTGATATTGTGATCTGTAAAAGTACAAATGTTTTACAATACATACTTGCTGAGATGAGATCATTCACAAGAAATGACCCTAATTAGATGAAACCGATAAACATGAGTGTATGTTTCTAACCAATAGCATACCTAAATCAATATTCACTGATATTTTATGAATTAAAATCATACATTATTTTACCTTTATTTTAAGGACGCAACATTTATCAAATACATTATTCAGAAATGAAACCGTTTAGTAAATTCTTACCCATGAGGATGAAAAGTTTTTTAAAGAATGATTTACTTGTGAGAAAAATCTTACAATTCTCCTATGCATAGTCCAAAATACCGTATATTTAGACTCTAATACTTAATGGGAGTACAATGTGAAAATCATGGTTATGGTAGGTCCTCATTTGTACCAAGTATCAATTACATACGATCCGTTAGAAAAATATGGTACTTTATGTTTTCCAAGTATTCACTACATATGTCATCATCGTTACAGTGTGAGGAATGTAGAACTTTATCAACATATGCATATAGCAAAGTTATCCCTCCATCAATTTAAACCTTTCAATGGATCATAGAGACCCACTTATGATTTCTATAATGACCTATGGTCAAATTTTAGCGAAGGCGTGAATTATTTGTGTACAAAGATATTGACCAAAAGGCAAATATATCACTATATAATCCTATCATTTTGTTGCTGGGTACACCAGAATCACCCACCTTATCTTGGAACCAGAACTTCAATAAGTCATATGATGCAACTGTGTGTTCATTTTCATGGGAAGAGCAGGTCAGCTCTTCACTCTCTTGCAGTCGCAAAACGGGGATAATGGCTTCCAAACATTCTGCTGGGGATTGGGGGCACTGTATATACCTCTCGAACGTCAGGTTTTGGCACATGTATCCAATGAATGTTGCCAAATTATCATCAATGAATTTCTTAATTTGAATGCAAACATCGGATGATGGAAGCTTGCAGATTTTACTCATCCTTGTCACTCTTACGAAAATAACATAGTCCTTCAAGTGTAAAGTTAGTTTATGACAAGGGTCGACTTCAAAAACGCAGCATCCACAGAAGATCAGATTCTCTGATTTCTTCTTAGCAATTGGCCATTGAGACACACAAGCAGCAAGGAGCCTATGGAAAATTGGAGACGGCAAGAATTTTCCAGTGAAGACGTAGCAAAGGACTGACGAGCTCTCCATTTCAGGATGGCGTTCAGGGAAGATAATATGTAATGGTGTCTTTTCGCTAAGCATGCACGGTACAATGAAGCAATTCTCAACCTAAACGTATAAAGAAAAACGAGACAAGATTAGCATTATGTTAGGGTATTACAATCATAATGTTGCTATATCAGTGTTTTAATCTGAGAAAGATACTTTGAGATGCTGTGTAGTCTAATTAAATATATTTAGATGGAGAATAAGACGCAAACATTTACTTGATGTCACACACCATATTCGCATCAAACAAACAGCATTATGCAAGAGACAATACAAAAATTGTATACATCGTCAGTAGCGTGTATAATATCATTAATAGTTGAACGAGGTCTTCATGAAAAATTGCAATCGTTCAACTATAGTAAAATCCTATTCTGTTCAGCAGGTTCCATTAATTTTGAGATAATGTAGTTCAATGACTTCATTCTACAAACTGCCGACATTGTGGAAAGAGGAAACAGTGAATATAAAATATCCGTTTATGAACATGTAAGAAATATGCGCTTAAAACGTCCTTCTGGTTTGCATATTTTCATATCGAATAACTGACACACTGAAGAAAAACGTATAAATAGTTACACTCTTATTTTGATGTTGTTTCAACAGTTTTATGTATGATTCGTTATGGCATCCTCATACAAGGTTGCCATTTACAATCAGCAACTGAATATATCGTACGAGCAGTTTCTTCGTACTTCAGTAATGTAACTAGTAATAACCTAGACACGTCCAATGAATATAATATTGGTTTCTGATGGGTATATATCAATGCGTTTCCTTATTCGTTCCCATTATTATGTGTGGATGTACAGTATAAACTCCAAACATAGCAATATTAGATATGGCGTTTATGGTTATAAACTATCACCATAATTTCAGAGCAAACACTTTATTTTCAAACTTTCAGCCTTCATCTTTGAACTGGAAATGGACAAATCTGAAGTAGCGAAGAACACAGCATCTTAGTCACTAACAAAGTCTACCTCCTAACAGGTGGAACAGGACGTCATTGATTCGCTTGCGTTCCAAATGCGGGATCTGATCGACTATTGGATCGTCAGGGTCAGACACAGTTGAATGTTTTGAATTACTAATGCCATGACAAGTACAATATGGTGTCCTTATTATAATCACATTGTCTCTAAGGCAATATCCGGTTTCATCCACTAAGTTCCGTATATCGAAATTGAAATAGCTGAGGGTGAAATATGCATTGACGTTTCAACTGTCCAGCTAACTAATGCAAGTGATATGAACTCCGAGAACGTCAACGAATACAAAGCATCCTTCATAGTCTCTATATACCCAATTACATACAATACTCCCTGTACCTCCAGAAGCAAACATCGAGATTGTCTTGACGAAAATAGCAGAAGGTGAAACATGCATTGACGTTTGAACTGTCCAGCTAACTAATGCAAGTGATGTGAACTCCGAGAACGTCAACGAAAACTAGGCCTCCTTCATAATCTCTATATATCCAATTGCATACAACACTCCCTGTCCCTCCAGAAGCAAAGATCGAGATTGTCTTGACGAAAATGATTCTGACATACAAAGTGTACTGAACGAGAAACATCAGATCTAAACCATGCTTAGATGCCAAATTAAATAATGAACGAAAGCCATCTTCAATTAACACTCAAAGTACTACAAAACTGGAAGAACATTTCAACTGCATCGACAATGCAACAATCATATATCAGTCAAGAACATTTGTACCATGCTGAAGTCAATATATAGTTATGCTGGCCTCCGATGAAGATTTACTTTGAAATACAATTGTTATCAATTGTTATGGTGTAGATAAGCAAATCATCCAAAGCAGATTATATGCTATCATTTGTCTACAGAGCCGTAGGCTTGCACGAGGCACACAAAAGGACTGCACCCTGCCAGTCAGTATGGACTGAAACAACTATACCGCAGGAATATGGTAATCGATCAGTAGTCCAAGTATATATGTGTATAGCAAAATGACAACCATGCGACAACCAACGATTTCGGTGCTGTTAAAAAGGCAGCAATTTAATTGCTGTGCATCACATGGTACAACGGCTCAGTCCTGAGGACATGTATGGCTACATGCAAGTACGAGGGACCACAATCAAGATGTTTGCGCCTCGTCAGCTGCATAAGAAATTCCAAAAGCACATCTCCATCCTGTACATGACATTCATTGACCTTGCAAAAGGTATTGACTCAGTCGGTCATAAGGGTGACTGGAATATCATGACAATATTTGGTTATCCCAATAAATGTATCATACTGATTCAACAAATCTATGATGGCATGCTCACGTGGGTCATAAACGACGTCGAGTCATCCGAACATTTCCCCGACACCAAAAGAGTTGCGTCCTGACTTAATCCCTCTTTACTATGATGATCTACGTCATACTTACTTATGCCTTCCATGATTATCACTCTGGAAACTAAATAAGATACCATATTGATAACAATCCTGTCAATATAATGCGACTAATTGTGGAGACACGCTTCCATGAAGTGAATGTTTATGATCATGCTCCGCTGACGACTGTTTCCTGGATGCCAGATATGTGTCTCACACACAATAGAGTACGTACCAGTTCTCTTCCGTTTATATTATTATGAGACAGGAGTAATGAACCAGCTAACACTAGAACAATCTAATGTAGAGCCTACCATCACAGTGAATGGCAGAATCCTCCAGAAAGCGGACAAATTCATATACAACGGCAGTACACTGTCACGTGCGTTCCCTACAGATAATGACACCAACTGTAGATTTGCCAAAGCAAACGCAGCCTTTAGCTGCCGACCCCCATATTCGACTCGTTAAACCATACTGGAGCTAGTGCCTATGACCTTTGGAGACTTGAAGAAGCACATAAGGATAAGTAGTGTAAATCCCAGAATTGGAGCATAACCTATACTGCTAAAGTATCCGCAACCGATATATATGAACTATATTTATGTTTTTATCATTGGAAGCCATATGCGTCATAAATAGAAAACATTATAAAACAAAGTCCTTCAGTTTGGATGTTTTCTATTTAATTTGCGTTAAAGATAAGGGTAGTGTAACGGTCATGGTTACATTTTGCATGCAATTATGAGGAGGATTTTATTGATATAGTCTATGCAGGGTAGTCCTCATGGATGGAATACTAACATCACTTCTAAATAATTCAAGATATTATTTGACAGAAACGGCAGTGTTATATTGTCAAATTCATTTGATAGTTCGTCCCAGGAATCGTTTTAATCATGCGTAGTGATAATGCACAAATTAGGACGTATTGGCCTAGTGAAAGGTCTAAGTTACAATTTCCTTTATTTTACTTGCATTCACACATTTAAATCTTCCGACCATAATCTTTCTTGCCAATTTCTTACTCTACTTCAAATATTGGTATTGCTTTTATATTTATCAAGAAATTAGTAAATATTCAGACCGAAGAAAAAATGTAAAATGTCCTCTTTGTACATGACATAGATCAATGCCCTATAATCCATTTAAAAAAGGACCCTTACGACTGAGACTTTGCAAATTCAGATAATTTCATAATGTTACCTTGACCTCATCTCCAACCGTAATGACTTCCCTTGACCTGGTAATTATATTCAACTTTTCCATCAACAGTAAGAGCAGGTCCTTGTTGTCGTGAAAATCAGAATTATTTTCTTTTGTCCAGATGGCATCTAGAAGTAGAACATGTCATTGCTTAAGTTATATTTTCTGAACAAGACATATCTTAGAAAATAACATGTAAACATTTTCTGCCTAAAGAATACATTGCTGGTTAGTTTTAAATAGTAACATCCCTCTTCACCACATTATTCTCCATATATGCATCAGTTGCATACTTTATATCGCTCATAAATCAATCTATCTCAGTCCCGCTGACTTCAATACTATCAGTGTATAGAATCTATTCCACTCTTGATGTCTGCTACATTACGACTCACTGTGAGTTCTGTAACATGTTAAATTACTACACTGTCTGACAAGGTCACGCTCACTGCAATATTATTATTCTCTGCAAGAGAAATGCACATATTTTGTAAATGTTATGAAGGTGTCTCGATCGATAAAAGAGACCTTAGAAAGAAGACGTCTATTGATAACGGAAGCAATTAGCGTGTTTAACATTATAAATGATGCAATGAATGGTAGATATACACTTGTCCCACGTATAATAGTTTTTGTTCCTGTAGTTTAGCATGTATAGGACATGTATGTCACTGAACAGCATCGATTATTAATAAGAACAACATTGACAATTAATTTGTAACCTGTAAACACATGGTTCTTTCTTGCACACAACGCGAATTATTTTAATTTTTAAAGATGGAGAAAAATGCAAATTGTCATGTAAAAACATTGGTTCCTATTTTTATCATTACAACAATTAGGCTAAATATAGCGATCTATGTAACTTATTACACTTGTATCCAACGAAATTTGCCTATTATGCAGACGCTCAAATTAGCGACTTGTCCAGCGATGCAAAAAAAAAAATAAATAAATGAATGCATAATTAATGCGAAAGAGGTAATACAAAACGAATGCGTTTTCATGAAACAGCTAACACAACCGCAAAACGCATACCAATAAATGATGCATCGGACAGCGCTGATTTTCGTAAATTGATTTTAAAATCGATTAGGCTTAAGAAGATCCTTTGTTCATAACACTCTTGAATCATACTTTGTTTCACCCCTTGCAAATCGTAGTATTGTTCTCTTCGGTACAGTAATATTAATGTGACTAAAGTATCACTGGTAATTGTATCTGTATGTAAAGATTGATGTGACTATATTATCGCTGGTAATTGTATCTGTATGTAAAGATTGATGTGACTATATTATCGCTGGTAATTGTATCTGTATGTAAAGATTGATGTGACTACATTATCGCTGGTAATTGTATCTGTATGTAAAGATTGATGTGACTATATTATCGCTGGTAATTTTATCTGTATGTAAAGATTGATGTGACTACATTATCGCTGGTAATTGTATCTGTATGTAAAGACTGATGTGACTATATTATCGCTGGTAATTGTATCTGTATGTAAAGATTGATGTGACTATATTATCGCTGGTAGTTGCATCTATGTATAAATAAGAATGCTACAATATTATTACTAGTAGTTGTATATGTGCATAAACAATAATATTACAGCAGTATTACTGGTATTTGTACTGCATATAAATAGTGATGTAACATTATCACTAGCAGTTGCATCTGCATATAATTATTTATGTGACAACATTTTAACTGGTAGTTGTGTCTGCATATAAAACATCCATGTGACATCATTGATAGGGTGTATCTGTAATGAAATGTTGATGTGGCAATATTATCACTGTTAGCCGTATCTCTATTGACAGTATTTGTATCTGTAAATAAATGTTGATGTGACATTATTATCACTGTTAGCTGTATCTCTATTGACAGTATTTGTATCTGTAAATAAATGTTGATGTGACATTATTATCACTGTTAGCCGTATCTCTATTGACAGTATTTGTATCTGTATATAAATGTTGATGTGACATTATTATCACTGTTAGCCGTATCTCTATTGACAGTATTTGTATCTGTAAATAAATGTTGATGTGGCAATATTATCACTGTTAGCCGTATCTCTATTGACAGTATTTGTATCTGTATATAAATGTTGATGTGACAATATTATCACTGTTAGCCGTATCTCTATTGACAGTATTTGTATCTGGATATAAATGTTGATGTGACATTATTATCACTGTTAGCCGTATCTCTATTGACAGTATTTGTATCTGTATATAAATGTTGATGTGACAATATTATCAGCCGTAGTTGTACCTGTATAGACATAAGGATGTGACACTATATGTTACTTGTCTCTGTAAAGATCTATTGGCCACATTATTTCTGGTAGTTGTATCTGAATATAAAATATAGATGTGACTAGTCTATCACTGATAATTGAATATACATATTGATGTGACATTGTTCTAGTAGTTGTATCTGCATACAATTATGTATGTGACGACATTATAACTGGTAGATGTATATGCAACGATACAATATCGATATAACGACGTTATTGCTGGTAGGGGTGTCTGTGTAAAAATATTGACGTTACAATATTAGAACTTGCATTTGTATATGCATATAAATGTTAGTGTGAAAATATGATGATTGGTAGTTGCAACGGTATAGAAATATCGATGTGACGACCTTTTCAATGGTTTGGGTGTCTGTATGGAGATATCGATATGGCGACATTATAACTTAAAGTTATATCTGCATATAAAAACTATCGATATGATGATATTATCACTGCTAGTTCATTCTCCATAGAAATACCTCGATATTATCGCTGGTAATTCTATCTGTACTATTAAAGTTAAAACATTCAACATACTGATAAAAAATGAGCAGTCAAATACTATATGCACCGACATATAATCCATGTCATTACAAATAGTCCATGTGCTGACATATACTGTATGTGCTGATACACACTCAACATACTGACACAACTATGCTGTCATATACTGTATGCGCTGATACACACCCAACATACTGGCACAAATATTCTGAAAAATACTCTATGTACTGATTTTTACTCAAGACACTGACATAAACCTCGTCAAAAGTACCCTATCTGCGCTCATAAATGCTATATGTGCTGACAAATGCACAACACACTGACAAAAATGTGCTGTCAATTAATCTATGTGCTCACAAAGACTCAACATGCTGACAGAAATATGCTCTCAAATACTCGGTTATGTTTACATGTTTTTAGTTCCTGTTCTCATTGGTCTGAAACAAGTTCGATCCTGTTTTTACCATTTGAAGCAATTGACAGTCAAAACGTGCACTTGTAATAAGGAAAGAAACCAAAACTATAGTTCTCTCCTTTTACAACTAAACCTCGTTTGTGGAGAATCCGACTTTCTTTGTTCCATTATTTTCCAAGTTGTTTCAACAGAGCGAAAATAAAGCGAACAATGTATAAAAACATTAAATGCAAATCTGAATGCATTTCGGAGCTCGAAAATGGAAACATTAAATTATGACACGATACATAAACGGAAACTTAAATTGAATGCAAAATTAACGGAAATATAGCGTATAAGCCTACAAACGAAATGGTTTGTAATTACTATATAAAATGTTTGTATTGAACCCCATTTTAACTTCTGGCTGATCAGATTACCAATCAAGTCTTGCTTGAGCTTTCCGGTTTTCCTGAAGTCACGCCACATTTGAACGACCTTGGGCTTTTTTATTTTCTTCAGGATGAAATCCTCAGCTGTGATAAGGGTTCTCAAGGCATATATCACCCATTGCGAGTCAAGGATGATCTGTTTCTTCAGTTCTTCTGTCCTGAAATTGACACCAATAATTGAACATCATTGAACACCTTTTAAATAAATACGTTAGGTTTTACTGAATATATAATGAAACAATTGAGTATTTGACACTCAAACTAATAGTCCTTGGTATACTTCAATATTTATGCCAACGTAACCAAAGTTTAGAACTAATGTAACTTATAGTTGATAAGACCTTTACATTGATGTCAATGTACACTAGAAGTGCATCTAGTTGGTAAATGTAAATGCAATGTCTTAGAAGACCCACCATTCATCCAACTTTCAACGGATATGTCAACACATAATTTTAGTAACAATTAAGACCTGTACCATGTATTATTTTTTTAAATTACCTGACTTTGAATATCCTTCCTAAATCTATAAATCTTTCCTATTATTGCTACTGCATTCACTTATAAATTAGCATACCCCCTCCCAAACTTTAATTCCAGAAATGCCCTCTTATGACCGCCATAACTCAGTTTATTATAATATAACCCCACTGAGAAGAGAAGTAGTTATAATAATGATCTCACATGGACAATAATACGTTAGCATGACACTTGATTATGTAACTATTCACAGCATACATTCGTCTGGTGCTATAGCTTTGGGAAACTAAACAGCAAGACCGAGTACCCAACACATAACACATGATCAAGTATGCTGATTAATTACTGCACCCAACACATGACACATGGCCACGTATGCGGATTAATTACTGTACTCAACACATAACATATGACCAAGTATGCTGATTAATTACTGTACCCAACACATGACACATGGCCAAGTATGAGGATTAATTAATGTACCCAACACATAACACATGGCCAAGTATGCGGACTAATTCCTGTACCCAACACATAACACATGACCGAGTATGCGGATTAATTACTGTACTCAACATATAACACATGACCAAGTATGCGGATCAAATACTGTACCCATCATATAACACATGACCAAGTATGCGGATTAATTACTGTACCCAACAGATAACGCATGGCCAAGTATGAGGATTAGTTACTGTACTCAACACATAACACATTAGTCTAAACGAATGATTCATTATTTTTCCTAATCGTTGAAGTACTTCAGCTTGTCACTTATTCTAATAAAAACAGCTCTGACATCCACTAAAAAGAAATTTTGTAAGAATATTTTAAACTTTAGAACATATGATGTTAATTATTTACTCAAATAGTCGCCATCTTGAAAATATTGTATTCTTATAGTTAGTTGTACGGTTCTATCAGTTCAATATATGGATGCATGTTTTTCTTCTAGATATCAGCTTAGTTGTAACTGTTACATTGCTAGCTAATTTGCATAAATATAGACACGGGTATACATTAAAAATACACATCTGCTGAAATATGTATAATTACATGCAACACGCCTTTCTATTTCAATGAGGTATTATAACCAATATAGAATATGCCTCTTTTGTGTTTAATGCATTTGTATGTAGATAGTTGCAGGGCATGGCTAAATCTAAACAGTACTGACCATGACACCTGTTGTTTTTATTTGTGTTTCTGAGAATGTCTGTCTAACCCACCAAATGCAGCTTATTTCCATCTCTTATTGCTAAGTTGTCAAGCTGTCTAACCTACCATCGGTAGCCTGTTTTAATCACTTATCATTTAGTTGTCAAATTGTCTAATTCGCCATCGGTAGATCTTTTAATCCTCTATTATTTAGTTGTCAAGCTGTCTACCCCACAATCGGTAGCATGTTTAAATTATTTATCATTTAGTTGTCAAGTTGTCTGATTCGTCATCGGTAGCTCTTTTAATCCTTTATTATTTAGTTGTCAATCTGTCTAACCCACTATCGGTAGCCTGTTTAAATCACTTATTATTTAGTTGTCAAGTTGTCTAGTTCGCCATCGGTAGCTCTTTTAATCCTTCATCATTTAGTTGTCATCCTGTCTAACCCATCCTCGGTAAGTTATTTTAACCCCTTATCTGTTAGGTGTCAGATGTCGATCCCGACACCTTTAGCTATTATCCATACCTTAACATTAAGGTGTAAGCTGTATAACCCACCATCAGCAGCTTGTCTCCATCTCATAGCACTAAATTGTTATCTGCCTAACCCATCGTCTGTACCTTATCTCCATCTCATAGCATTAAATTGTCGGCTACCTAACCAGTCGTCTGCTGCTTGTCGCCATCTCATAGCATTACATTGTCAGCTCTATATCCCACCATCAGTAGCCTATGTCCAACCATTAACATTAAATTGTCAGTTGACCATCCTACCATCCGTAGCTGATCTATATCCCTTAACATTAAGTTGTTATCTGTGTAAACCACCTTTTGTAGCATATCTAGTTTCCATTAATTTAAATTGTCCATCTGTTTAACCCGCTGTTTGTAGCTTATCTCCATTGCTTAAAATTAAGTTGTCCATCTATTTACCCAACCGGTTGTAGCTTATCTACACCCCTTATAATTGAGTTGCCTAGCTGTTAACCCTACCCGTTGTAGCTTATCTCCATTCCTTATAAATAAGTTGTCCAGCTGTTTACCCACCGGTTGTATCTTATCTCCATCCCTTATAATTAAATTGTAAGCTGTTTACCCCACCGGTTGGAGCTTATCTCCATCCCTTATAATTAAGTTGTCCAGCTGTTTAACCCGCTGTTGTAGCTTATCTTCATCCCTTATAATTAACTTGTCCAGCTGTTTACCCACCGGTTGTAGCTTATCTTTATCCCTTAAAATGTAGTTGTTTATCTGTTTAACCCGCTGTTTGTAGCTTATCTCCATCACTTATAATTAAGTTGTCCAACTGTTAACCCCACCAGTTATAGCATATCTCCATTCCTTGTAATTAAGTTATAAAGCTGTTTAAACCACCGGTTATCGCTTATCTCCATCCCTTATAATTAACTTATCCAGCTATTGACCCCACCGGGTGTATCTTATCTCCATTCCTTATAATTAAGTTGTAAGCTGTTTACCACACCGGTTGTAGCTTATCTTCATCCCTTAAAATTAAGTTTTCCATCTGTTTAACCCGCTGTTGTAGCTTATCTTCATCCCTTAAAATTAAGTTGTCCATCTGTTTAAACCATTGGTTGCAGCTTATCTCCATTCCTTATAACTAAGTTGTACAGCTGTTTAACCGATCGTTTGTAGCTTATCTCCATCGCTTATAATTTAGTTGTCCAGCTGTCTACCCCACAGGTTGTAGCTTATCTCCATCCCTTATAAACAAGTTGTAAGCTGTTTACCCAACCGGTTGGAGCTTATCTCCATCCATTATAATTAAGTTGTCCATCTTTTTACCCCACCAGTTATAGCTTATATCCATCCCTTAAAATTAAGTTGTACAGCTGTTTAACCGATCGTTTGTAGCTTATCTCCATCCCTTATAATTAAGTTGTAAGCTGTTTACCCCACCAGTTATAGCTATCTCCATTCCTTATAATTAAGTTGTAAGCTATTTACCCAACCGGTTGTAGCTTATCTCCATCCATTATAATTAATTTGTCCTGCTGTGTAACCCGCTGTTTGTAGCTTATCTCAACCCCTTATAATTATGTTGTCAATCTTTTGAACCCGCTGTTTGTAACTTATCTCCATCACTTATAATTAAGTTGTAAGCTGCTTACCCCACCAGTTGTAGCTTATCTCAATCCCTTATAATTAAGTTGTCCAGCTGTTTACCCCATCGGTTGCAGCTTATCTATATTCCTTATAACTAAGTTGCACAGCTGTTTAACCCACCGTTTGTAGCTTAACTCCATCCCTTATAATTATCTTGTCCAGCTGTTTACCCCACCGGTAGTATCTTACCTCCATCCCTTATAATTAACTTGTAAGCTGTTTTCCCCCACCGGTTGTCGCTTATCTCCATCCCTTATAATTAAGTTGTACAGCTGTTTAACCGACCGTTTGTAGCTTATCTCCATCCCTTATAATTAAGTTGTCCATCTGTTTACCCCGCTGTTGTAGCTTATCTCCATCCCGTATAATTAAGATGTAAGCTGTTTACCCCACAGTTGTAGCTCAGCTCCATCCCTTGTAATTAAGCTGTCCATCTATTTAAATCGCTGTTTGCAGCTTATCTCCATCCCTTATAATTAGGTTGTCCAGCTGTTTACCCCTCCAGTTGTATCTGATCCCCATCCCTTATAATTAACTTGTCCAGCTGTTTACCCCACCAGTTGTAGCTTATCCCCATCCCTTATGATTAAGTTGTTCAGCGTTTTACCCCACCAGTTGTAGCCTATCTCCATCCATTATAATTAAGTTGTCCATCTTTTTGCCCCACCAGTTGGAGCCTATCTCCATCCCTTATAATTAAGTTGTACAGCTGTTTACCCCACCGGTTGTAGCTTATCTCTATCCCATATAATTAAGTTGTCCAGCTGTTTATCCCACCGGATGTAGCTTATTTCAATCCCTAATCATTAAAGAACGAAGCGTACTGTGTGATAGTCATGTTTTCATTATCTGAATCATTGTAAACTATACGTTATTTGTGCATATTGATAGGCTTCTTTCTTACCTATATGTGTAAGCCATGAAATCTGTTAGATGCTAAATCTTTCAATAAAGTTATTGTGCAGAAATCCCTCATGATGTTTATTACACTATGATCCTGACGTTTGATCTTGATATCTGCAAATCAATAGACTTCTTTCTGAAGTAGTTCATGATGTATTTGAAGCTCTGAGTGACTTTAACATTTGCCCTCTTCACCATAAGTGGAAGTCAACCATCAAAGTTATCGGATGTATAATGTATAAAGGATAAGCTATCTCACAGAACTCAATATCTCCTGCCAGTCACGGTAACTTTGACTTTTATATTTGGGCCTCAAAATCAATTACTTCGATTCTTCTTTCAAACCCCAACTATCGATACAGTTTGATAACTTATCATGGCCATCATCTTAATTCATTACTTGGAAAAAAGAGAATGATTGATGAGAAAACATACAAATGAATGAAACAGAATGAAACACTTTATCCTCTATAATGCATAGAAAATCAAAATGTCCATAATAGGATTAATATATTTTATAAGCTCATCTATTTGGAAACGTATGCCATGCCTAGCCATTTCGACTACCTGCCCTAATTTGAGCCTTTGACAAATTGCATAAGGTTAAATATTGATGTCTATAAAAGCCATAAAAGGTGACCACTACAGGAATGTACATCATTCCCAACTTCTAACAATATATCTTTCTATTGTCTGTTGTTTTTCCCCACAATGATTAATGAAGGACATTTTCTTAACTTCAAAGAATAATAAATGTACACGAATCACTCAATAATTCGCGATGAAAATGATCCTTAAAGTCGACAGCAGGCAAGAAACAAATCTGAGAAGGTGACATAAAGTAAAGTTTTTGTAATCACTAAATATTTGTGGAGTTGAGACTTGTCCTCTCAACATTTGTTGATACATAGGAATTATAAACTCTTTTTCATACACGAATATTTATTTAATGAATATTAAGACCCAGTGACACAAATAAAGCTAATATACATATGTATAATTTATATGAATATTAAATGCATTGTTCTAACTGAAGAACACATATTTATTACATTGATCTAGGCGTTGAAATATAACCCTAAAATGAACTAACGATTCCTATCTATAAATGTCAGAGTCAAGCCCATTCATATGTTTGCACTGCTTCATTCCTCTGCCAGTGGTTTTCAATGTTACCTTACGCGTCTTGATTCGTAGAACATTTGAATGATCACAGTCTAACTCCATGAAGTTTCTACCAATAGAGCCTTTATATGACAACTGTAATGCCCTGGAGTACTACATATGGATAACATAATAGAAAAAGGAAAGACAATTTTTTATGGCGAGCAAATCAAAATGATTTCTACAGCTCCTCATTACAAGCAATACTGCTGCACAAAATTACAAAAGGTGTTTGACTTCATTAACGTTCTACCAATCGTCACGTGGGGCTACATATGAGGTTGTCGTTGTTGCAGTTGTTTGGTTTTAAAGTCATTTTACACATGATGCATAGTTACCAGTGTACTTGATGGAGTAAAAAACAGGAACAACATTGGTAAGAACCACCGACCCACGGGATATTGCTGACAATTTGTTCACATACCATCATTGGCCGAACCAGAGCCTCGAACTAAATGGGACGAAGGTGAAATAATAGTCATCGGTAAAAGCGATTGCTTTAAATCCCTCAGCCACCCGGCGACTGCAAATATGATCTATCTGACTATTTTATTTCTAGTTTGATAGCAATAACATTTGCAAAACCCGGAAGATTGCATATCAATATGCACCCACAATAACTTTAGCAATGACTTGAGAGTAATGTTTTCTAAGCTAGACAACACTTTTAATACATTATTCCAGTTCAATACTAATCCAAGTTGCAATCCAAGAGCCCCTCATTACCATAATCTTCTTTACAATTTGGCAAACCTCTGCGTTGAATTTACGTATTTCGTGCCTGTATTGGACTATTTACGCCTCCAGCCACCACCATAGTTATGAAGCTGTCTGAATTTGAAGCATCAGACACATACATCTCTCCTTCAAGAAATGATTTATCTTACCCAAAATAAAGGATATTTCCAATATCATGCTGAAACCTTAGAAACAGATTCAATTCCTCTCTCGACTCTATTTTCACGGCTCCTTCATGGTTTATCTTCTCTAGGAGACTGTATGCAATCACCTGTATATGAGAAGACAAACATTCCTTAAATTACTATTCGCATATGTCTTGAAAGTTATGGGACACAAACAGTACTTGGCTACCACTTATTAATGTACGATTACATCAGAAAGATACGAGAGAACGTGTTTACTAATGTCTGCTGTATCAAGCATATTCGGTGACATTTTGCCAACCGAATAATGTCACAAGATGGTATACAAGTTGAAACATGGTTTTGAGCTACATAGTACATTAGAAAGTTTGATGCGTTTCCTATTGTAAGCCAGGTTCCCAACTTACACAACATTCTGGCAAACGTTTCGTTTAGAAATATTTTGTGATACAGTGAATATTAACTATCCACTTATCTCAAATATGAAGAAGACAGGACCCCTGATAACAAACTTAAAATATAACGTACTGACAGACGACGGACAACAAGGCGTTCGATAAACAGCCGCGGTCTATGACAACTAGACCTAAAAGTGGAAACAATGTTTGTCATTTTAAAACAGATCTAGAAACTCTTTCACCAGATTTTTATTTTAAGAATAGGTAAACAAAAGTAAATTATAACAAGTTAGTTGCAGTTCTAGTAAATTTAGACGAACATTTTGTATGGACTATTGCTGGATTCTAGTAAATTTAAGACGAGCATTTTGTACTGATTATGGCAGGATTCTAATAAATTTAAGACGAACATTTCGTATGGATTATGGCTGGATGGATGCAAGGTACTTATTTATTTGAGATACATATCCCAACGGTCAGGTCGAGAGTATGAAGAATGTATCCATGTATTATTAGCATTATTATTACCAATAATATTAGAACAATGGTTAGCCTATCGCAAAGCTACAGAATCTATTTAAAATATGTAATGGCTATTATTATCTAATCTATATGACATATACCAGTACTAATGATAACACATGTGGTCCGTACATACATGCATACATACATACATACATACATACATACTCACTTACATACATAGATACATCCTTACTACCATAATACATGCATATGTGGGAGAAATTGTGAGTTGCAAGAAATGTGAAAGGAAAGAATGGTCTGTTGTCAATATGTTAGTTGCAATAATGACAACGTGCAACTATCTGCACACCTAACTACGTCCGTATGCCTTATCAGTGGCTATAATCACAGATTGCAATTGTCCTGTCATCCTTGATCGCGTCAGTATTATAATAGTGTATCAGTGGCTGGAAGACATAATGTAAGAGTACCTATGCCTCAATCATGTCATAATATAATGGTGATTATAATGACATTGTTTCATTGCTGATATCCATTTTCCTCTTTTCTTGTTTTTTCTTCTGTTTGTACTATGCACGTTAGTTGAAATTATTACTTTCTTTCATTTGTATTACAAGTTGAATGATTAAATAAAAGTTGATATCATGTATGCGGTCATCATATATACCTTGACTCCTGCATGCTTAAGTCTCATCAGACGCTCCTCCAACAGAAGCCACCTCGCTGGAATTTTTTCTCCCCAATATGGCTGGTTAGATGCAAGCTGTACAATTTTCTTTTTTAAATCATCCAACTTTGGGTCAATCACGGTATTGTCCAGAGCAAAGTCCTCATCAGCAAGGTGAACTATGGTTGGCTTTATACCAAGATATTCACATCTAATGTTCCGGAAGTATTTTTCACACACCTCTTTTCTTGAGTCCTGAGATAATGAACATATTACGCATGGATAGCATTATCATAATGCAAGTAAATATTGTATTTATGGTAGCAGACACCTAATTAATTATGGCTACAGGGCCAGCATTTTCATTACGGTATGTTAAATACCCTGTTTCAAAGAAATATGATCGTTGATTGCCTGAAATATAATTATTGAATAAGTTAACGTGGAATTCACGAGAAGCCTATCTGTAGGAACATTTTACCCAGTTGTGCCCTTAACCTTAAAATGGTTTTCTTTCCATTGCTGTCGTCCCAAAGATACTACTAGACGTTGGCAAGAGACACCACAAGTCTGGATTTTAGTGTGAGCACTTACAGGGGCATTTAACAAAATGCGGAAAAAACACTGCATATGATATATGATTGTCAGTGTTTATGTTTTTAGGTCATTAATAGAAGGTGGACGTTTACGACAGAGATAACAAATAGCATTCACACAACCCACTCATCACAATGTTATCGGTCATTTAAAGAAAACAAAAACAAAACGTATTAACAAGCACCCAAACACCCACTAATAGCTTATTAGATTGTTTTAAGACTTTGAACTGATATTTATCTACAAGAATTGAACTGGTCCCGTTTTTCAAAAAGGGTACATCAACCAATATTATACAAAGTCCATGAAACTTTCCTACATGATCATATTCATTGGGAATTTGCTTCTATAACCTGACACTTGATTTGTTTTGTTTTTTCTCCATTATTTTCTTTCATTAGCTAATTTTTTTGATTTGATTATTGATGAGTATTGTCCTAGAAAAATACAGTAGTATAATCTATCGATGAAACGTCTTTCTTTGATATTAAAAAAGATTGTTTAACTAACAATTTATTTTACTTCCGATACTTAACAGCTAGGTCTCTCAAGGACGCTAAAGTGTTATGTAAAATTAGTAAGTTATAAGGTTTGCTTCCCCTTGCAATTGGAATCGTCGCTGTGCACACCCTCCTTTCAAATAAACATTTGTCATGCATACCCTTTGAAATAAGACAGGCAAACGCTACCTGTTGCATGTATCGACTCTCGCTGACCATCAAACATTATTTCATTAACACAATAATATCAACTATATCGAATCGTCTAAGAGCTTAAATAATGATTCCTTTATTACAGTCCTGCTGCAATATACGTGGAAATGTATTCACTTTAGGCAAGCACTACATATCCACATGCATATCCAAAATACTTCTTTTAAAATGTGTAGGTTAGTGTCGAAGTAGAATATATTCTCAATGTTTATTACAACGGGTTTCTAAATTGAAAGCATCAAATTGGTAATTGAGGTACAAAATGACATTGTGCTGGTTGTAAGGAATGGTACTTTGAATAAGATTATTATTATGCAAGGACAATTTGAATTTGGGTCACAGTCAAGTATATATGTCGTAGTATATTAAATTATGCATTTAAGGAATAAACATCTCTTAATAGCTGTAAATAATTATCAGGAAATTGATTAATGTATTATTCACAAGAACATAACTCTGTGCATATTAGTATGCTTGAATCTTAAAACATTTATTGCTACTTTCACCACACATTTTCTACTGAATGTAGCCGGAACGAATACCATCGGATAAAATTTTATAATGGGCATTTACGAAAGAATTTTTCTCAAATACGAGGCACGCAGCACATAAGTTTCATCACTTTCAATTTTGTCCTAATGGATAAATATGAAAGCTTGCTTTGCCAATTTTACCAATACAAGGATGATACGTTTAGATAAACGTTAGCAGTATAATCTACTAAAGTTGAATTAGTGGTTGATATCCAACCCTTATCCGCATAGGGACTTACCATAATCACCAGAAATGTGTATGTTTCAGGAGTACGGTGTAACTATTTGGGCGTGTGTGTGACATGACATAACGAGATAACACCAGAAAAACGGTATAACTAGTTGGACTTATATAACCCTGCCAAGTCGTTGGATCTTAGCTACGTGAGTTCAGTTTCCATAATAAGTAATACTAATAATAATGAGGACTTTGTATAGCGCCTAATCTTTAGCAGCTCTAAGCGCTTTACAACTTTAGACAACACCTATAAGATAAGAAACATAATAATATTATTACAAAAAAACGACGTGAAATTAGAAAAACATTAAAAAATAAAAAAAAATAAAAACATGCTGAAAATATTTCAGGTAGGAAACATTATTAGGTCTTTAAGTTTGTTCTTGCTGTCAAGATAAGTGAGTTTTGAGAGGCCTCTTAACTGTGATCACTGTGTCTTTGTGTCTAAGTACAGTGGGCAATTCATTCCACGTTGCTGGGCCCTGGTATGTAAAATAACGCTGTCCATATGACTTTGTTCACATACTTGGAATAATGAGTATACGATTGTCAGAAGAGGAGCGTAAGTATCTTGCTGGTGTGTACACATGCGTGAGGTCAGAGAGGTATGTTGGACTAGAGTCCGACAGTGAAACGTAGCACAGAGAACCAATTGTGTGTTTGATTCTGGATCGAATTGATAGACAGTGTAGGGTACAGAATAGCGGGGAGGTGTGCTCTGATCGTGGTACTCTTAGTATGATCCGAGCAGCTGTGTTTTGAACTTTCTGAAGCTTCTGGAGTAGATATTGAGTTGAACCAGACAGAACTGAGTTACAATGGTCCAGTTTTGAAAGTACTATTGAACACAAAAGTGTTTTAGTGGAATCAACTGAAAGATATTTGCGAATGGAGCTGATGCGTCTCAGCTCAAGATGTGCAGCCTTACATATGTTCACGACATGTTGGTGCAATGTGAGAGTACTGTCCAAAGTAACACCTAGGTCTCGTACTGATTGTGTGAATTTGATGTTGGCGTTGCTGATATATAGTGTTTAGGTAAAGGATGTGAATGAGAAAGTCTTTGTGTTGTGATCAGAATGGCCTCAGTTCTATCATCATTCATCTGCAGCTTGTTACATGTCATCCATGCTTTCACATCAGAAATGCACCTCTCTACACCTTAGATGGTAGCATCAACTTTAGTTGGGTGGCTAGATTTGTATATTTACGTGTCATCAGCGCACAATTGATAATACACTGGATGATGATCTATGACACTTGAGAGCGACTGAGTGTATAGAATGAAGAGACAAGGTCCAAGAACAGACCACTGTGGAACACCACAACATAGATCAACTGGATTAGAGTGTATTCCATTTGCATATACAATTTGTGTCCTGTTGACCAAGTAGGACTTGAACCACAGTAAGGCTGGAGACGGTGAAGTAATATATGATGGTCTATTGTGTCCAATGCTGCATACAAATCAAGGAGGGTGAGGACTGTAATTTGTGCGCTATCCAATGCAGAAAGAATGTCATTAACTACTTTTAGAAGAGTAGTTTCAGTACTGTGGCAAGGGCGATATGCAGATTGTACATTGCTAAAAAGACTGTTCGAATTTAGATGAGATACAGGCTGGGTTAGAACAACCTTTTCTAAGATTATTGAAATGAATGGGAGAGTAGAAACTGGGTGTTAGTTCTTTAAATCCTTATGGTCTAGTGTTGGTTTCTTAAGCGGAGGCTTTACAAAGGCAGTTTTCAAAAATGATGGAAATTCCCCAGATGAGAGAGAGGTATTAATAACATAAGTTAGAGAAGGCAATACTGGATCTAATCATTCAAGCAGCAGTGATGTTGGAATTGGATCAGTTCCGATGACTTTGGTGCACACTTCATCACGATTGTACGTACGAAATCCACAGAGACAGGTTCAAATGCTGTGGTTGCCGCTCAAATTCTGTATCCCAACTGTATGGTGACGACAAGTCAACTGAAATTGTGGTGTCAAGCTTATCTCTAATGGTTTTTATTTTGTTACAGTAAAAATTTGCAAACATGTCCAGAAGATCGACTGGAGAGAAGGTAGTTAAAAGTGGTGTTGATTTGTTCTTTGACATTAGCTTGTTTGTAATCCCGAAGAGCTCTTTGCAGCTGGAACTTTCCATGATCTTAGTAGTGTACTGGGCTGATTTCGCTGCATGGACTATATTTGTGACATTCTTCTTAGAGACTTCATAGATTGGCTTATGAGTAGTGAGTCAGGTGGAAAGCCAGAGCCTCTCAGCTTTACGGCTGTCTCATTTAGCAGTGCGAAGCTGGTCCCTAACACCGCTATACTATGGAGAACACTTTTTTAATTGATTCTCTGCATTTGGTAGCTAAGGCATGTTTGTCAAGCAATGAACGCAGAAGTTATCGAGTTCTTCTGCGGTAGGAGGTAAGCCAGTTGTTATCTTAGCTTGGATGTCGTGCATTAATTTGGTTCTATTTATCATACGGAGGTTTTTCTTAGTAGCAAATAAAAGTGGAGGGTTAAGGGCTGATACGTCAGGATGGCATATAATACAGAGGTGATCGGATGCAAGGTCATGGGATACCACTGAGGACCGTAGAATGTTATCATTAGGTCTATGAAGTATCCAGTCTAAAATGTGACCATGTTTATGGGTGGGTTGGTTAACTGACTGTTTGAGGTTGACAACATTAATGGAATCTATGAGTTTTGATGCATTTGTGTTTCCGGGACAGTAGAGGTGAAAGTTGAAATCTCCAAGAATAATCAGGTTGCCACCTATCGAATTTCCATAGTCCAGGAGATTCGGAAACTGCTCCAAACACAGAGAGTCAGCCAATTTGTTTTTTCCACTAGGAGGAGGCCGGTATAGGCAGAACAAATGGTCTGAGTTTTGCTCCAGTGTGACTGTGGTTTGGACTAGTTCAAGCGATGTGTGGTCGAAATCGAATGTTGTGGTGTAGTTCAGACGTTTTATCATGGAGTTCTTTGAGATGACAGCAATTCCACCTCCGCGAGAATTACGGGGGAACGACTTGATAGGGTAACCAGTGGGTGTTAGACCCACACACTTGGGCTCATCGCCTGATGATTTTAGCCATGTTTATGTCAAGAATAATATGTCAATATGTGCGCTTTTCCGGTGGTCCTACTGACTGAGCATTGAATAAGCATTTCTTGGATAGTTGACATAAAGGTTGTCGAATTAATTGGGATTTGAATTAGGTTACCTAAATTAACGGTCGAAATTTTGTAAAGTGGTTGCGTCAAAATAAGGAAGATAACTGGAATTCTTCTTCCTGTTCTACGCCGGTCAGCTTTGAAACAACGTTTCTTTTTTGCTTCTGTTTACATTAGGTAATGATGAATGTCGTCCCAGTTCGTTTAGTCTAGAGCACAATGTAGTGTGACAGCAAGACAGCTGAGAAAAAGTCCAATTATTTTCGTTTTCAAAACAAGGAGATGAAGAAAAACATACGAATTTAACAGCCAATACATAATGAACACAATAACGAAGATGAAAACAGGCAACAAGCACAAATATTGTTAAAGCGGCCATAAAAACGGAACAGCTGCTTCAAGGTGGTTAAGCGATAGCGGCCATCTCATTTTCATAGCGAGTTAACACCAGTATATTGTAACTATTTGGGATTATGTGTCGCACATATCCCTGTTGAATGGTATCTATATGAGTTCCCACCATAAGTATGGTGTAACTATTTGGTATTATCTATCACAAGACATACCTACTGAATTTTATCTACATGAGTTCCCACCATAATTATAGTGTAACTATTTGGGATTATGTGTTACACACATACCTGTTGAATGTTGCCTATATCAGTTCCTACCATAGTTATAATGTAACTATTTGGGATTATGTATTACTTGGCATATCTGTTGAATTTTATCTACATGAGTTCCCACCACAATTATAGTGTAACTATTTGGGAGTATGTATCACCAAACATACTTGCTGAATTTTATCTATATCAGTTCCCACCACAGTTATTTTGTAAATATTTGTGATTATTTATCACCAGATATAACTGTTGAATTTTATCTTCATGAGTTCCAACCATTAGCATACTGTACCTATATGTATGTATCACCAGACATTCATGTTGAATGTTATCTGTATGAGATCACAACATAATTAAAGTGTAACTATTTGCGAGTATGTATCGCCTGACATTCCTGTTGAATTGTATCTACATGAATTCTAACCATAATTGCAGTGTAACTGTTTGGGATTATATATCACCAGACATACCTGTTGAATTTTATCCACATGAGTTCCCACCAGAATCACAGGGGGAGTATCTGCCTCGGGTGATGATGCACAAGAATGTATGGAGTTCATCCACACTTCAACAAGTTCTAAAGAAGGAGGATAAGCAAGAAAAATGTTATTAGTAAGAGAATGCAAATAATTACTGTCTCTTATTGCATCACTGACATATTGTATTCACAAGAAGTACTATTTTGCCATCATATATATGAACATTTTAAAGGCCTTATTGCAATAATAATTCTGTATAAGTGAATCAAGTAAAGACCAGCGGTTTTTGGAATTTACGTTTTATCTATTTTTGGTAACCTCGGTCATAATTGGTTTCAGATAGGCAATATGTATTTAAACTTGAAAGATCCTTTACTGGATGATGGACTGTGTCAAGTGTCGATCAAATTGGTCTAGGGATTTTTGATAAGTTGCAAGCAGCAATTATTGGCGCATGTCGAGCGAATGATGGACGTTGCACAACACTGAGATTAAAGGAATTAATTCTGACATGTTGTCTATAAAGTCTTATAATGTAATATATATTTAAAAGTGTGGTGTAACATATATGCACTAGCAGTATGCATCCATTAACGTATGCATATGCTCAGTATATAACATTATTTTAAGTTAAGACTGCAGCATATTTAAACAAAATAGAAGATTAACACCCATTATGTGGTGTCCCTAAAATATTATTTCTAAAATGCAAAAAGGACAAACATTCACAAAGCTAGAATTTGCCTCTATAGTCCTTGTTCACAGCACTAAGGCGTTAGCACTTGGGACTGAGTATTATAGAGAGTCAATTAAAACGAATTCCTAAGTAAAAGTATACCTTCTTGCTAAATATGAAGATTAATCACTCACACAAATTAACCCAAGCAATAAAATGGTAGGTTTCCAGAGTCATTTACGTATGTAATTGAAATATTCAAACCGGATCAATTTAGTCATCAAACGAGACATTCTTAGGTCTAGCTACAAAATCAATTTGCTTCTAGTGAAGAAAAAAATGGTGATCCTCTGTATTGTTGACGACTTCGAGGTATCCGAGGTTGTTATGAGTCGACGAAGGACACTTAGTATGTACATTGGGCAGAATATATGTACATTAAGCAGGGTATATTCACAGGTGGACGTCTGTTAAGGGATTTCATAACAAGCGATTTAACCCTGCATGTAAAACCTATCATCAAAACATTGATATAAAACCTGGACTGCTATCCTAAGATTAAAAATGCAAGAACATGTGCAAAACATGAATTGTATAGTTTTATAATTCTTTCATTTTAAGTGTAAAGGAAATCCGTCAAGAGGTACAGGACATACATGCAAATAAAAAGGAAGAACGTATGTTATCGAAACTTTAATGGGTGTGTTCATGTGACTTCGACATTTCTCCCGATATCAAAGATTCCAGAAATGATCCTGCCGAATAAAATTGGCATAACTCCATAAAGATTCAGCTCACGATTGAGAAAAATACATAAAATGGTTTATGAAACATATGCCAATATATATTTTTAACACCTAATCTTCAAAGAAGTATTTTGATGAAGCCAGAAACAAACATTTTATATGGCTGTCAAAACCTGAGCTATGTGGAATGAATTACCATAGCTCCATGATGATTCATACCATCTCTTATGATAACATAACAATTTCTTGTCCTATTCATAGTAATATTTTCTTGATTATTTCATAATTTAATAACCATTCCGCTTTAGAATTTATTTTAGAAATTTAGTTCAAGAAGAATTACCTTCATCTACCGTTTCTTTGAAAATAAACGTAACGTTTCTTCTTGAATATTTCATCACTTCCATGTTTTCTTTTCCTGAGGTTGACCATGTTCTCTAGAAGTGTACCCAAGCTAATCAAAATCATTAAGACATATATGACTGCAAATGAAATTCAAAGTTCCGTGCTTTTTTTGCTCATCAGTGCGGTCTACTCATTAAACCGGGTTACCCATCATTCAATCAGTTTAGAATAGCAATGGTTTCATTTTTTTTATTTTCTGTGATCCTTTTGGGGTGCTATACAGCTGCAGCAGATGCAAATTTCTTGCATCAGAGGTGAACGATACGATTCAATGGTGCTGGTTTGAAAATCAAAACGCATTAGAAAATGTGTATCGATAAGCCATGGACGTTAATAAACATTTGATGTCAATGTCTCCACTAGGAAAGTGAATGATATGTCTTATTCCCGTTTATGTAAACTGCTACACTGAAAAAGTGACTGCTATGTTCTCCTTGCAACTAACGTTGGCTTGTCCATATATATCGAATCTAGTGTGTACTGACGCTAGTGTATTAGCTATAATTATGCTTCAAAGAGCGTAATTTGTGGGTAGCATGCTAATAACTGACCACTTCCATGCTATTTATGTGATGACGATTCATAAACATTTAATTCGAGTTATACTATACATATTTATCTTTGTGAAAAATGTTTTGCATGAACCATGCCTATACTAAGATAATCAGAATCCAAAGCTCTAAGAAATCAGCAAAAATGGGTGTTAACAAATCTGTCCACGCCTTTGCTTAGTTTAATAGTTCAAAACTAATTTAGTTGAAATCTAATCTGGTTCTAATATAATTATAAGCGTAGACGTTAAAGCAAACCCATGGCAGAAAGCTGTCAAGAGCTTAGGTAGTTAAATACTATTTAGATATGCACTCGTATTAAATGGCAAACACAAGGCAGAAAGCTGTCAAGAGCTCAGGTGGTTCAATACATTTCGATATGCACTCGTATTAAATGGCAAACACAAGGCAGAAAGCTGTCAAGAGCTCAGGTGGTTCAATACATTTCGATATGCACTCGTATTAAATGGCAAACACAAGGCAGAAAGCTGTCAAGAGCTCAGGTGGTTCAATACATTTCGATAAGCACTTACATTAAACATATTGAGGGGAGAACATAATAACATTCCCATCGTGAGTCAGATGGATGAAATACATTCTATGTGTTCATTTCCTAATATTGTATATGGTTAAACTTACCGTACACTTTACATAATTTTGTCCCCTCAATATCAAAATAGTATTCATCTATCACTGTATCAGTCACTTGCTGACTGATATCTGAAACCAGCAGGTATATTGCCCGTTCTGTTAGAAATGTCTGATGTGTTGTGTAGAATGAGTACTGACCAGCGAAGTCGGCTATTGTGACAGGCACATTTTCATCTGTTTCTTGCTTCAATTTATCAGCCTTATCTCGCAATAATTTCAAAAGTTCCACTGCTGGCTCATCTTCTACCTCACTTATTAGTGAGTCGGGTTCTTCCACCTTAGTCTGATTCTTGCTTTCAATTGAAGTGAGTTTATCTGAAGTAGAACCAGATGGAATATCTTGACCAACATCCTGCCAGTGGGGCTTTTTATCAATTTCACAAGTTACGTCCCGATGTAGATTGCCTGCAACCGTTTCCTCACTTCTGTCCATCGAGTTCAGTTTCTGTAATTTATCATTCATGACATCAGCTAGACGCTTTAGCCGCAAGTTCTGTTCTGAATCTGAAATTAAGCACCGAACCGAATCAATATTGACTTCAAATAAGATGTTTCCTCAGCAGTTCATGATGACAGTTAAATGCTTGCTTAATATTTTATTATGAAGATTTGCTTGCTAAGCTTGTAAATGATAAAGCATTCAAAATAATGTTATCAGAACATATAATGTGTACGTGTAAGAGGGGATAAAGACGGACGCTTAAAAGAAACTCTAATATGATGTTATATGTATAACTATTTAAAAGAGTTTGAACATGTAGTTTCTTCAGATGTTTGAATATGATAAAGACACATTGACTCAAATAATACTTCAGCCAAAAAATTATTGCTTAGGCACTCATATGCCTTTTGAGTCAAGTACATGGACTCAATGATTTGGCCAGTCGCATGTCTTTCTCTGTGACATATTTAATGCTTCTGCTAGCGGCATGAATTTCTCTGTAAGGAACATTGACACAATTATTGCTTCGAACAGCCTTCTACCTTTCACCAGAGAGCACTTGACAAAACTATATGTTTCTGTGGAAGGCAAATTGATACAAATTATGCTTTGCTGTATTATCTTCTTTGTGTATTACCTATACATATTTTAGAATCATACAATCCGTTTGAAGTTTATGCAAAGATTTTAATCACACTTTCCCGAATAAATATGATTTTTTTTTTATATTCCCTATTGCACAACCATGAATCACATTCAAATCCGGAATTATACAAAAGTATTAAGTAACAAGACTGCAAACAAGTAAATAAATATATCAATAAATAACTGTGTATATATTTTTCAAAGATTCTGTAAATAATTGATATTTGAAAATTCTACACAAAATATGCATATGTATTGCTTTGATTATTACCGTTTGTCAACAGTATCTCCAATACACCTTTCCAAAGGTTTCTTTTTCTTTAAAATACATTATTAATAAATTTACAGGATCACACACCAATATTTGACGTCAGAACACGAGTAGATCGTGCAATAATTTGGGGCTGACACGTTAAATACATCATGTATTATATATAAGTCATATCACAATTACACGTACACGAATTAATTACTTCTCGCTGTCTTCTCCTTCAAGTTAACTCATATCTTCTTCAAATGTATAGACTTCACTCCAAACCAATTTCCCTCACTTGCTTTCTCCCAGGCGTTCACTATCCTAGCTTCTCTCTTCCTTCACGATCACTCACGTCTCCATCAAATCAACTTAATATTTCCTGATACAATTTACCCTAGACTTCATTCACTTTTAATTTCTAGCTAAATGAAAAGGTATCTCTACCATTTTTTGAGTCCTACGTGACATGTTTGTTTCACCTTTTGTTTCAAAAGCAAATTTGTGATCGATGCCATTAATATCAATTTTAAACAAGATCAATACTGAATGTTGAGTAAATCAGCTAAATTTCAGTTCCTTTCTGTGGAGGGCTAGTGGCTAAATTTCAGTTCCTTTTGTGGAGGGCTAGTGGCTAAACTTCAGTTCCTTTCTGTGGAGGGCTAGTGGCTAAATTTCAGTTCCTTTCTGTGGAGGGCTAGTGGCTAAATTTCAGTTCCTTTTTGTGGAGGGCTAGTGGCTAAATTTCAGTTCTTTCTGTGGAGGGCTAGTGGCTAAATTTCAGTTCCTTTCTGTGGAGGGCTAGTGGCCGTGTATCTAAGGCGATAGCCTGAACAACTCACTCACACATCTCAACAATGTTTCCGAGTTCGAGTATATGATCAGCCAAACTTGGTATGTAAGCATCTTTCATTTGGTATGTGCTTTGATAGAGCTTTACAATGATTACATTGATTGCAGGAATAAAATAAATATGTGTCCATAATATGTCAAACAGTGTTATTGGATTGGGACTCTACATCGATTACATCGATAAAACACCATATGCCTATCGTGGTGGTTTTCTTGGTGATTTTCAATTTGCCACACGATATTGAATTATTCTATTCAATCCAAGGATACTGTATATCGACTCTGGCCCTATACATGTATACCAAACGTATTTACAAATGACAATAAAACAAAGTATTCTTTAATAAGCTATAGTATGTTGGAGATATGTGTGTAGAGAGGTAATATCAGAGGTTGCTTCTTGTTGGAGATATATGTGTAGAGAGGTAATATCAGAGGTTGATTCTTTTATACATGTGCATACAAATAAATACGTATCTAAAGTTGTTGCATATTATTAACAAAATTAAATAGTTCTGACTTTTATTATTCCTACCTTATTATCTGTCCCTTTTGTTACTACTGTAAGTGCTGTTGTGAATAGTGTGAAATAATATAATTATGAAAAGATTAGTAGTAGTAGTAGAAGTACTAGTAGTAGTATCTGCTGGCAGAAGAAAACACAATTGGCAGTTTTTTTCCTATTAAATACAAAATAAACATCATATAATTGTTTTCTTTGAGAGAGAGAGAGAGAGAGAGAGAGAGACCCAATTCATTCTGGCAGCAGTCTAAAGCTTCATGAATATCGCTTGTTAAAAAGAAAGAAGTAAATTAATAAAATCACTCAAAATGAAATGTGGTTTTCCCACAAAGTCCTAATTCGGTATTGATACCTTAACGACGGTTAATTGCCCTGTTTACATTCTTGAATCTGGTTTACTAACTTCCAAATATGCATGTAACATATATGAGATACTAGAACACAGAACTACTACGGCAGCCTAGTGTTCATATACGCTTGTATCGATGACATCAGAGTGAAAGGTAAATACAACCAAGTCGAATGCTTTCCGACATCAATTAAATTAAGTCTCTTTCGAGATATAGTCACTTATTTTCTAGGATTAAATAAATGATAACTGAGTTTTATAGGCGAATACTTGACTGTTCTCAAGGTGATAAAGTAACATTTATTTCAACATCCAGTCACAACAATATAGATGGGCGAGCAGAAAACAGAACTATATAGTTCTCTTGTTTACTTCAACACAACACAGATAATCTTTTTTTTCACATTTACAAAGAATGCATTCGTTATCTGAACCATTTGCTAGAAGCTGTGAAATAAAAGACATTTGAACACTAAATAAGAAATATGTTAAATGCCAGCACACTGCAACTTTATAAATGTATAAATAGATAATTAAATCATCCTTTGGTAAAGCCGAATAGATGGAGGAAAATATTATTAATTTTTGAAAATTACATAATTTCTGATGAAATTGTTGAGATAACTAGCAATAGCAGATGACAATAATATATTAACTGAGCAAAGTAATTGTTAAATAAACATGCTATTTTTAAGTCTCCTAATTAATTCGTGATTTAACTGAAAGAAAAGATTTGCAAAAACATGTTACGCGTAGATTATGGTAATGATACATCACATTCAGATACATATCGGTTGCAAAGTTTTGTAGTCAGTGTGACAGCATCAAGTTCATGGTGAAGGTGTTATTATGAAAGAGCATCATCCTGTCACCAGTGGCAAGGCTTGCAAAAGTATAACTTATCTAGGAAGATATAAAACATAAAACTATCAGCCGTGAGACAAATATTTAAAGAACAAGCAACCTAATGCAAAATTATTTAATTAAGAAAGAAGCTATACCACCTGACACGACGCAATAGTAAACACCAAACACTTGATATAATGTGCAGTGAGTATAAAATGAGCCACAATTACAATTGCACTGAATGCATTATAGTTATTTGGATCTCTGTAGGAAGAATAATGTTCGTTATCAGGACTACATAACAAACCCACTCCATTATCTCACCCTTACCGTTGACCTACACACGACGCAGGTTGTAAATGTTTCGAATGTATTATAATTACCTGTCTCTCTCTCTTGCAGGAATCGTTTATTGTATGATGACTATATAAATGCTCACCTGGGTTACGATATTTAGAGTTGTTCAAATTATATGAATGAATTCCAAAGGATGCAACTTTATCTAAAGGCGAACATTCCGTCCTTTTTCAACAAAAGCGGAATTTTGGAAAAATACATAATAACATAACCAGCCCTCTATTTTAATAATCATACTCTCACATCAAGATAGTTGTCGAGGGGATTAAAACCAAAACAACTGTGTATTAACGTACGCCTAAATAGATTAAAAATGTGTTTAAGAAACAAAGAATACACAATTTGCTATCGTATAACTTTAGTGGATTTGACCTTAGCTCTCCCCCACCCACTATACGAGATAAGATAGCCAAAAATGATATCTTATAGATGGGGAAAATAACTTTCATTTACTTTAAACCAAGTGGTTTGAGCGATTAGGAACATACAGATTGACATACAGAAAGACCAAGAGGTAAATATAAAATATTACAAATCTTCATACATGAAAATAAGGTATCGGACTCAAATTGAAAAGGCATACCTCCTTTATTTAAACTCCATTTAAATGTATCCCGTGATACCCTGCAGCAATGAACATGGACTATAATGCCCTCGGTACTTCTTCTGTCTGTGATGTCGACCTCCTCCCCTAAGATACGCTTAATCAGGGTTGTTTTACCCACACCCAAGTGCCCCACAACCATTATGCGAATATTGTAGACTCTTACTTCCCCATCTTTCAGCGCCTCTTTGAACAAACGAATTGATCGGGCATCCATTCTCAAAATTTCTGCTGGGATCGCTGCAGTGTCTAAAAGAGAAACATTGTTTGAGCTGGTATCAGAGTCATCACATAAAGTCTCACTGGATAGTTTCGTACTTTGACACCCCCTAATTTGTAAGATACATGGCATGAACCTAATTATCACAAGCCTAGCATTTATAAGCTCACACATAAGCTAAATATGTAATGTGGTTTAGATTTACTTTGAGTTAGGCTTGGAAATGGGTTGGCTTGTTGGTGACTTATGTATTTACGTGTGTCTGCTAGAGCGGGAAGGGGCGTGTTAGAACCCCAGCCGAATCATAGCAAAGAGGTAAAAAAGTAGTACTAGCCACTGCCTCTCTTGACGCTTAGCATTAAGAGGTCAGTGTTAGGATTGGCCGGCCTTGTCTAAGGATGGTGTAACTGGAGAGGACACTATGATATATCTCTGAGACAAAATGTCCCAGTGCTAGACATCGCTTTAAACTGCCAAAGTGCATATATCGTAGCGATAAGACCGAAACAAATTAGTAAAGCTACATTAAAACTACAGATCAAAGACACAGATGTATTTGTGTGTCTTATGTTATACACTGGTGATCTCCTGCTTTTATTATTGCGATGCCAAAGGATATCAAAAATACATTGGTAGTTACCACAGAAAGAACGTGAAGAATATGTCTTCTTATGCATACATTATGCTCGTTTGCATTACTTAGGAGACAGAGAAAACGATGATTTAATTGTATACATGTTTATAATTTTACTGGTACAATGATTTAACAAAACATGGAAAGGGAAAAATGTCATATAATTTTTTATATACGTTTTCGACAACAAAAACAAAAACATCAATAATAATAATAATAATAATAATAATAATAATAATAATAAATAATAATAATAATAATAATAATAATAATAATAATAATAATAAATAATAATAATAATAATAATAATACTCTGGACTCAGTACAGCGCATTATCTTTAGAAGCTCTAAGCAGTATTAAATAACACATAAAAACATTCACACCGATAAGAATACACAAAATATATATAATAAAATTGCGGAACAACAAATGCCAATAATAAGGAAGGAAGAAAAATATATTAAGTCTTTAAGTTTGATTTTGTTTTCAAAATAGTGAGGTTATAAGAACACTCTTGAATGAGATCATAGTGCACTTCTATCTAAGCCCTATGGGCAATTCGGTCCAACGAGCTGGGACTTAGTACGCAAAATAACGCTGTCAGTATGATTTCGCATAAATAGTGTTAGTGATTAAATGTTGAGTGTTCGAAAAGGAAGGCGAGTTTCTCGATGGGGTGTTCATTAGGAAATTAAAATGGATCGAAGCCAGAATTTTCGTTGAGTCTGGGTCGAATTGGTAGTCAGTGAAAGATACAGAACGGGTCGCGATTCTGAATTATTCGTGCCTAAATGATGACTCGAGTAGCCGCATTTTAAAATTATGAAGTTTTTGTAGTAGATGCTGAGACGAACCAGATATAAGTGAATTACAATAGTTTAGTCCTGAAAGTGCTAAAGGCATGCATTTGTTTTAATGGTATAAGCCCAATGAAAATTTGGCACGGAATGGAGCTGACGCGTTTCAACTAAAGGCATGCAACCTTGTATATGTCCATTATATGTTTGTGTAATGAGAACCTACTGTCAAGAGTGACATCAAAGTTTTTTACTGACTGTGCAAATTGAATGTTAGTATTGCTGATGACTACTATTTGAGGTAAAGGATATGAAAGTCTGTGAGTGGAGATCATCATTCATTTTCAGCTTGTTACATGTAGACCATGACTTCATGTCAGAAACGCATTAGATGGTAGCCTCAGCTTCAGTTGGACAGCACGATTTGTGTATTTGAGTGTCATCCGTGAGACACTGGAGGTCGCTTTCTGCCACTTGAGAGCGGCTAAGTGTTTGTAATGAAGAGAAATGGAACGAGAACAAAGACTTGAGGAAACATAAAACACAGATCAGCTGTGCTAGAAAGTTTTCCTTTAACGCATACACGTTGTGGTTTTTGTTCACTACGTAGGATTTGAACCATAATAAGGCTGTTTCGTGGATATCAAACATATACTAAAGACGGTAGTGAAGGAATATATAATGATATATTACGTACAATGCCGCAGATAATTTCACCAGGGTGAGGATTGTAACATTTTCAGTATCAAATGCAAAACTTTTGAAAAATGATGGGCATTACTCATATGAGAGAGAAGTATTGATAACAGAGGTTAGACGAGGAAATATTTACTCTAAGCACTCAAGCAGCCATGGTGTCTGACTCGAATCGAGTTCACATGATTCTGTAGCTATGACGGTTAACAACATTATTGTTTGCATCTTACCGTTCGCTGACTGCCTCTAGTACAAAATACCTGTTTGACATCACCCTTCTAGATAACTATGTCCCTTTCCTCACAATTGTAATCTCATTATACTCATTATTTGCACGATCGAAATCATATGGATAACGTTGTTTAAAATACCAGGGTCCAACTTCCTGGAACGAAGTGTCCATTGAACTTGGACATAGTGACAGAGTGATCCCATACAATAGTGTTCTAAAACTTTACCTCTTTTGGCTCTAGGAACAGATTTAGCAATGCGTCTTTACCATTCATTATTTACAGCTTGTTTTTATGTGTTAAGTTACGGTATTTGCATTTGTAACATTGTCTTCATTGATGTTATTTGCGTTAACTACTACTACTACTAATAATAATGATAATATTATTATTATTATTATTATTTATAAATTTACAAGTTCTGAAATCATGCCTTAACTAATCTCACCCTTTGAAGATAAAGCTATAAAGGATGCATTTAATACTTCTCGTTATCTCAATTTGTACGTTTTTTTTTGTAGTATTTGCTGTTCAGTTTATATGCTAGTATGCTTTGTTTGCAGAAAATTGTAACATATACACCTTCATGATTTTCACAATGTCCGGATCCATCTTTTTCATAATTCGTATTTTATTCAACACAAAATTACTAGAAATATTCATTTTAACTACTCATCAAATCAAATTTAAGTGTACCTTAATTATGATTCTTGCCGTGTTGCTATGTTTGTGATGAATGTAATTACTTTTCCGCGATTAATATACATAAACGCTATCAATTCATTAGTACATGTAACAAACCCTTGACAAATTTCATTTTTTTCAGTATATTTTCCGTATTTTGTAATACCTATAATAATTATGCTGTTACATCACACGCTAAATTCATGTTAGGTTCTTATATACCTCATTTGTCGTAAACTCTACAACCGCAGTTTAATTAAGGTTTTGTATTGTCTTGCCAATAAAGATTTTGGCGGGTATCCACTTATGTCAACCAATTTTAAATGTCAAGATTCCTACAATTCTAATCGATAATATGTTGGATTGTAATGATGTACCTTCTTTACGTCTCCATTCAATAGGCGTTTATACAAGAAGCCAAGCCAGTTAATGTAAGTGCCACAACACTTTAAATATAATGTTGCAATGCATGTGTATTCACTAAAGTTTTCATGCGTAGGATTAAAAGAAACGATAAACTATACGAATAAATATATGCAATATATAATACCTCGTGTCACTTTTCAAACAGACGATTATTTGGTCATGTTTGTGAAAATAATCTTAGCAGTAGTTTTAAACAAACGTTTAAATCAACCGATAACGTATTTTTGGGATCCAATTAATACTACAAAAACCCTATACCCCAAACGCACATGCATATGAAAAATACCGTATTGTTCTGTTTAACAAGAAGAGCATAGACTACATTTATACATAAAATTCTAGATCAGCCACACCATAAAGTAAAAATAAATAACTTTATGAAAGGATTGTGCTATTGCTTCTGTCAATTAAAAGACTTCGAAAGAATGAACTCATCGAACATGATTAACAGCACTCACGAGTTGTTATTTCTAGTTTCCTTTTCATGAGGTCAGCGAGGTAATTGGAAACAAGTATACATTTTTATTTATCTTTCTGCGTGTCAATGTTAAACATTAAGTAAAAACTGTTGATTACCTTGCGTATCTCTCCACTCTATGCGGAATCTCGAGAGGTCATTGCTTTTGAAGCTTGTTACGATGAATTCATCTTGATTTCCTTCCAAATAAATAGCAAGAGGAAATGGGGAAATCCCCTCTTTAAACACCATTACTGGTTCTCCTTCTTGTGACACTAGGTGAATACAGGCAGGGTAACCGCAATTGCAAACATATATGTAGCCCTTGCTGTCCACACAAAGCCCCCTGGGGTTAGCTAGGTCTCTATGGGTATAGGTAAACTTGTGTTTCCCAGTCTTCGTTTGATATCCGTACACTCCTGTATTCAGACCAGCATAACAAGATATGTAAACATCACACTGATCATTACTTGTACACAAGAAACCACCAAAACCTTTGTATTCGCATACCCTTCGTATGGTCCCAACCTCTCCGTCTAAAACAGAGAGAAGACACCAGCAAAACATCTGCTGGTATACACCGCTTAGTACAAGATTACCATGGGATAGTAGGGATCGCATTCCATAACATTCGTCCAGCTTTGTTTGTATTCTCCTCCCCGGTTTAATGACAGTCGACGATTCGGTTGATTCAACATACATTATTTGAACAGTTCCATCATCTAATGACACGGCAAATTCAGATTCGTTCCCATCCAATACACAGACATCCCAGGGTCTTGCCCGCAGTTTTTCGGATATAGCAATCAAAATTCCAGTATCACGGTGATACATGCGTACATTATATGCAGTATCATGGCTGTCTATCAACAAAAGACGGTTGCAGGATAAACAAATTATGGCAGTGTACCAGGGCTGAGCATGGCCACCTAGGGGATGAAGTGAGATACATTTTATCATATGTGTGGTTTCTTATGCACTGCATAATAAGAACAAAGCTATACATTGTGAGTCATTTCGACTGGTGTAATTGCTATTCATACTAAATTGGACGATATGCATATAATATGCCTCACTACTTCATATGGACACGCGGTATTGTAAGGAAATATTGGAACTAACGTGGAAATTGGTGACCATGAAATATTTTATATATGGGAATAGGTGGCTAGGATTGGCTGATAATGAAAGTTATTTGTAGGAAAAATAATATTTTGAGAGATTATCCTAGTAGTAGCTTAAAAGAAATAGACATTGTTTTCGTGATGGAATATCAGTCTTGAATTTGGAACCCTGGTTACTGATGTGTGTGTGATGTGATTTTGATTTTTAACGTAGCTTTAACATTTTGTTCAGTCATATCGCTACGATGTCTGCAATGTGGCAGTTTATAGTGATGTCTAGCACTGGGGCATCATGCCGCAGACATGTAGCATGATGTCCCTCCCAGTCACATTATCCTGACACCAGGCCGACCAGTCCTAACACTAACCTCTTAATGCTGAACGCCAAGCGAGGCAGCTGTTAGTATCATTTCTTTAAGTCTCTGGTATGACTCGGTCGGGGATAAAACCCACGACCTCCCTCATCCGAGGCGGACGCTCTAACCACTAGGGCACCGGAGCGGTAATGGTTACTGAAATTAGTATATGACTCTATTGTGCGAGATTAAAAGCGAATATTTCAAACACATGTCCGTAATAAAATGTCACGACTCATCATTTTCTCTACACAGAATCTGTAATCCAGGTTTCGTCTACACTGATGAATATAGGTTTGATGATGAGAAGTCAGAAATTTAAAGTTATTACATTTTGAATATCATGGAGTTATTTAGGTTTACTATGGAAACTGATTTAGCACCCTGACCTAATGTCTATGATAAATACAATGAGTAAAAAAGTTTGTATGTGCCAAATAACTCTACAGTGCAGGAACACATCGAACCTCACCACTATCAATGGTACCGATGAAACAAGAGCTCTTAATCGTACACTTTATAACGAAATATGATCTACACATAAGAATTCGCTATAGTGTGCAATTGGAAGAACAATACAAAATTAAAATATGACAAATATACATTATTATATTTAAGTCAGGCTTTCAACATATGTTTGAAAGAAGGTTTGGTAAGTAATGCATATTCCAAACATTTGCTACTACATTTACAGAAATTAATACACAGAGAAAAAATAAAAATGTTAAAAATGGCACAAGCTTTCAATTTTTACGCGTATGAATATACTGCCCATATATGCATAGATAAGAAATATAGTTCGTATACATGATTAAGGCAACAATGCACACATATGCATATATAAGACATATAGCTCGTATAACACGATCAAGCAAACAATGCACACATATGCATAGATAAGAGCAGTCACAAGTATAAATCGCGCTTCATCTTCTTCCTGCTCATCAATGATTTATCGAAAATGAAAATATTAAATTCCCCAAAATCTGGAACAATATTAATTTCGTCACTCTATCTCAAAGGTCATACCTTATGTTTTCAAAAGTTCTACTTCCCTATCATTAAACCTACATACCTGATTGTGCTATCCGGTATGAATATGAAACAGAACCGACCGGATGACCATAAAGATTAAAAGAGGTGTTAAGTTGGTAACGAATGTACTAGAAACAATTGTTTTAACCCACATTTATCTCAAATGTAGTCCACTTGCCTGTTCATGTATCTTTAAACTGAGGTTAGGATTAATAACACTATTTAAATTGAGGAAGACTAGTGGAAACTATTTATTTTATACAAAACAAGGCTCAAAGCTAATAACAGAATTTAAACTGAGCAAGTCGAGTAGAAAACGTTTTCTTCATAATGTCTAATTTAGTGGTTGTTGTGGTATTATCATAACAGGTTTTTAATATGGCGACACTTTTATCTGTCTGCCTTTTATAATGTCTAATTTAGTGGTTGTTGTGGTATTATCATAACAGGATTTTAATACGGTGACACCTTCATCTGTTTGCCTTTCATGATGTCTAATTTAGTGGTTGTTGTGGAATTATCATAACAGGTTTTTAATATGGTGACACTTTCATCTGTTTACCTTTCATAATGTCTAATTTAGTGGTTGTTGTGGTATTATCATAACAAGTTTTTAATATGGCGACTCTTTCATCTGTCTGCCATTCATAAGGTCTAATTTAGTGGTTGTTGTGGTATTATCATAACAGGATTTTAATATGGTGACACCTTCATCTGTTTGCCTTTTATAATGTCTAATTTAGTAGTTGTTGTGGTATTATCATAACAGGTTTTTAATATGGTGACACTTTCATCTGTCTGCTTTGCATAAGGTCTAATGTAGTGGTTGTTGTGGTATTATCATAACAGGTTTTTAATATGGTGACACCTTCATCTGTTTGACTTTCATAATGTCTAAATTAGTGGTTGTTGTGGAATTATCATAACAGGTTTTTAATATGGCGACTCTTTCATCTGTCTGCCATTTATAATGTCTACTTTAATGGTTATTGTGTTATTATCATAACAGGTTTTTAATATGGTGACACTTTCATCTGTCTGCCATTCATAAGGTCTAATTTAGTGATTGTTGTGGTATTATCATAACAGGTTTTTAATATGGCGACACTTTCATCTGTCTGCCTTTCACAAGGTCTAATTTAGTGGTTGTTGTGGGATTCTCATAACAATTTTTTTTAATATGGTGACACCTTTGTCTGTTTGCCTTTCATAATATCTAATTTAGTGGTTGTTGTGGTATTATCATAACAGGTTTTTAATATGGCGACACTTTCATCTGTCTGCCTTTCATAATGTATTGTTTAGTGGTTGTTGTCGTATTATCATAACAGGTTTTTAATATGGCGACACTTTCATCTGTCTGCTTTTCATAATGTCTAAATTTGAGGTTGTTGTGGTATTATCATAACAGGTTTTTAATATGGCGACAATTTCATCGGTCTGCCTTTCAGTTAGTTATTCAGTCCGTTGATGCTCTTAAGTCGATGAAAGTTAAAGTTCTGTTCTAGATATTACGAACTTTCTTCTCCTTCTTCGTTTTCTTCGTTTTCTTCTTCTTCTTCTTCTTCTTATTATTATTATTATTATTATTATTGTTATTATTATTGCCATTAGTAGTAGTAGTAGAATTATTATTATTATTATCGTCATCATTGTTATAATTATCACGAACTTTGTCGTATTCAAGATATTAATTATATCAGTATTGACTTTCCAGGAGAATTATTAGTAATTAATCGCAATGTAACATAAATGTATCATTTAAACCATCACAAGTCAAATTATTGATAATAAGGATAACACGTGTTGTTCTCTAGCCACCTAAGGAGATCGTTAAATAAATGTAAAACATATTATTGATTAAATAAGCGAATAATCTGTTTCACTACCTGCTGGTTCCAGATTCCCAAGTCTGACAAGTTTAATATTATCATCTGCCATAGCTGCAGCTGCTGTTCAGGCTGCTATTCTGCTGCTCTTCCAGGACAATTGTTTTCACTTTTATTCAGTAACAGTGATTCTGACATGACGTAACTTCATAACACAATACAGTGTATAACAGTGATACTGACATGAATTGACTTCATAACACAATACAGTCTGTAACAGTGAGTCTGACATGACATAACTTCATAACACAATACAGTCTGTAACAGTGATTCTGACATGACGTAACTTCATAACACAATACAGTCTGTAACAGTGATTCTGACATGACGTAACTTCATAACACAATACAGTCTGTAACAGTGATACTGACATAACGTAACTTCATAACACAATACAGTCTGTAACAGTGATTCTGACATGACGTAACTTCATAACACAATACAGTCTGTAACAGTGATTCTGACATGACGTAACTTCATAACACAATACAGTCTGTAACAGTGATTCTGACATGACGTAACTTCATAGAACAATACAGTCTGTAACAGTGATACTGACATGACGTAACTTCATAACACAATACAGGCACCAGGCTTTAGATGCAAATTATTAGCGAACTAGTAATGATCCTAAGAAATATTATTTTACCTGGACAAAAACGCTGTCAATGGTGAATCTTTTCAAATGTTAAAGTAGACGCTATTGCTCAAGGCTTTTGTTTAAAAAAGAATATTAGTTTGCAAAATTATTATTTATCGGCTGATCAATCAGAATATCAGATTCACACCTATAAGATTCTCATTAATTCTAAACTGAATCTTGAAATTAAGAGATTTAGTATCAGGCAATGTCAGTACAGAACCGAAAAGTCAAACATGATTATCCCGCCTGAAATTATCTAGATTGTAAATTCATACAGAACCAGAGCTGTATATCCTGGCCGTGATTAAGCGCTACTAAGACCGTACATGCATGCAGAATCACAAATTGTATATCCTGAATGAGACACTCCACCACCAAGATATTAAAAGCATACACAGCCAGTGCTGTATATCATGACAGATACACAGCACTACGAAGACTAAAATCATACACAATCAGTGATGTATATCCTGCATGAGACACACCAATGCCAAGACTCTAAAAGGATACACAACCAGTTCTGTATATCCTGACAGAGACAAACCACCACCAAGACTGTAAACACAATAGTACTACCGAAACTGACGAAGACCGAGCTATGTAGATTTTTTCCTTAGCCGTGGGTGTCTCTAGCTTTGTTTAACGATTTATCACACATAGTGTATCATATCGCCCCTCTCAAAAGTGTATACATGTGCATAGTTCAAAATAATCGTCTCGCCTGGTCCTTATGGAAAAGACGTTGCGCGTCTAGTGGAGATGCCATTTCCTGTCTGCGTTATCAAGGTTTCAAAGACCAAAAACGTGACCAGCTATGAAAACTGTCTTTATATTGAAATAAAGCACATGTCGAGGAGAGTACAAAAATATAAAGCAGGAGCAAGAACAATACTTAAATACAAAGATTGTGGTGGAATAATTAAATTGGGTGTCACTTATATTCGTCGTTGTAGCATATTTTGACCGGATCGCAAAGGGTAAATTTGAACATTAAAGCTTAGTATAAGAAATATAGTTGTCAAAGGTTTTTTGTTTACAAGTAAGTTAGCAGGCGTTGTGTGGACCATTAAATCAAGCAGCAACAAGTATTTTGCAGGTAATTAAAACAGTGAATTAAGGCTATTAGTTTTGAAAGAAATGTCATCATTATGTATATATATATGTGTGCCATGGAAATTCATTCTCTGTATCTAAGATTATGAGGACTGATGATACAAAGTGAAGAAAATTAAATGTTTACTTTGTCATGTTTGATCAACAAACGAATGGAGTCATCAGCGGTAAATACAAATATTTAACCTCTGTTTACATATAGACGGAGAATAATGTGAAATAAAAAAGTTATTATATACAAATGTGGAAGGACCGCAAACATGAACTCCACATTTTGGGTCACAACTTTATAAAATAATTATATCTTTACAATCAGTTAGTTGAGTAACACAAAATTACTCCAAATACGCTCTGCTGGAAAACGACACTAGAGAGTTAAATTGTATAATCAAATCAGGTACGAAGTGTTACAAAATGATGCACTCTAGTGCAATGTTTAAAAGACCGTAGATCACCCGTTGAAACAGCAGTTGTACTGGATAATGTTTGCTGACCGAGGCCAAGGCGAAGCAGAGAACTTTTAGAACGCCCTTTCTAGCCACATTATCGTGTTACGAAATATAACCGGCAAGCATTCTCAAATACCCATATGTGTGTGTGTGTCTGTGTGTATGTGTGTGTGCGCGCACGCGCGTGTGTGTGTGTGTGTGTGTGTGAGTGAGATGTTTTGACAAGGCAATGCTGTTCACTCGAAATTAGTGAACCTTAGCTTTGTTCTTGAATAATCTAGTTTTAAACACCACAGTTCCATTCAACTGGTTCCTGTTTAACTCCTCTGCTTTATCAGCTTATCGATAGGATGATATAGTCAAATCTCGACCAGGAGTATATATCGGACAACTGGTTCAATAATTGTTCCTGAGATCACTTATTGCTTAATATGTTCATGTAATATGACTTGTTTCTTTTTGCATGAATATATGTCCTATGTTGCACGACCTCATGTCCGCTTTCACCAGAAACCGTCTGAGCTATGACGCCGAGAATATGAATGCGATGGGGTGATAACTGCGTGAACAATTCTGACAAAGACTGCAAACACTTCCGATTATAAGTGTAGAACATGCTATAACTGTATCAGAAATATTTGCAGATACACCGTATAAATGGCTTAGATGTCCGAGTACCTTAGACCCTGATCTATACGACAATTCAAATAGAGGGCATTCCCAGGGTTCAGATTTCGTCATCGTATCATCACTTCCTTTTCTGATATCGTCACTTAACTAGGATGACGGTGTAATTTTATGTAAACATGTTTTAAAGGCAGTTTAGCCAGTGCCTTATATGATGTGTGCATACAATCATCAGATATAAACTTCTATAAGTATGCGAAATAAAACGGAACAGACAACTAAAACAATGTTTTCACGATTTCAGCTGAGGTTGACTATCGCCCTGGCTGTATTGACTAGCTAGGTAATTGCGGCCAGATAGGAACACTAATGAGAAACAATGATTAATTTCAGATGGAAAAAAAATAATTTAAAAAGTCATTTGATTTCTCATGAATGAATGTGAAATTTCATTCTTAATATATTTAGTGTGTGTCCCATGCACCCGTTCAACACTCTTTTTCTCATCTACTTGGGCTGTGTATTAACTAAAATAACTGTCACTAAACTGAAAGGAAAATTAAAATACACAGAACTGCTTCATCAATGTATGTATTGCAAGTACCCACTTGTTTTGGCGGAAATGCTTACTTGTTTTGGTCGGAATTACTCACTTGGTGTAGGTGGAATTATCCACTTCGTATTTGTAATTAGCCCATTTAAATTGATTACATAAAACAACTTTTAGTCTTGTATTTATAATGTTCTCAAATGTTACTTTAAAAAAAACCTGCAATTACAAGTTACAAGAATGTTGACTCCTTACACGAAGTTGTTCATTTAGATCACACTTTCATCGACAAGGCAAAAATGCCTCTCTAAGTCTAGGTCCACAGCTTGACTTAAATATGGGTAAAAAAAATGCACCACTGGTCAGTTGCATCCAACTATTTCGCTCATACTGACCATTTTAGATGTTTAAAATGTTTTAAGGTGTAATGTACATATACAATGTAATTTGTTAGGAAAATTTCGAATGTCATGAAAGCGTACCCCCACCCACTGGGATTGTTTATCATTTTTTCATCTATATAACTTTGAGTATTATATTATCTCATGTTTGTCTTTCTTTTTAGAGTCGAATTAGGTATTTTGTTTTGTTTACGGCATTATTTTATGCTGACTTTGTTACCCTGACAAACTTAGTTTTATCTCAAATCTAGATCGTCTGTAATTAGGCTAAGTATAGTTTCGTTTGATAATATGTGTAAGATTATGGTTACACTTTTCTTTTTATCTCAACTAGCATGCCTGTAATTTAGACATTATTGTGATATGGTGTGCGTCTTGCATGCCAGTAATTTAGACTTGATTGTGATATTGTGTGCGTCTAGCATGTCTGTAACGTAGACTTTATTGTAATATTGTGTGCGTCTTGCATGCCAGTAATTTAGACTTTATGTGATATTGTGTGCGTCTAGCAAGCCGGTAATTTAGACTTTACGGTGATGATGTGTGCGTCTACCACGCCTGTAATTTAGACTTTATTATGTTGTGTGTGTCTAGCATTCCTGTAACTCAGACTTTATTGTGATATTGTGTGCGTCTATCAATCCAGTAATTCAGACTTTATTGTGATATTATGTGCGTCTAGCATGCCTGTAATTTAGACTGTATTGTGATATTCTGTGCGTGTTGCATGCCTGTAATTTAGACTTTAATGTGATATTGTGTGCGTCTGTCATGCCTGCAACTAAAATTTTATGGTGATACTGTGTGCGTCTAGCAAGCCTATAATTTATACTTTATTGTGATATTGTGTGCGTCTAGCATGCCTGTAACTCAGACTTTATTGTGATATTGTGTGCGTCTATCAATCCAGTAATTCAGACTTTATTGTGATATTGTGTGCGTCTAGCATGCCAGTAATTTAGACTTTAATGTGATATTGTGTGCGTCTGTCATGCCTGCAACTAAGATTTTATGGTGATACTGTGTGCGTCTAGCAAGCCTATAATTTATACTTTATTGTGATATTGTGTGCGTCTAGCATGCCTGTAATTTAGACTTTATTGTGATATTGTGTGCGTCTAGCATGCCAGTAATTTAGACTTTATTATGATATTCTGTGCGTCTAGGATGCCAGTAATTTAGACTTTCTTGTGATATTGAGTGCGTCTAGCATGCCAGTAATTTAGACTTGATTGTGATATTGTGTGCGTCTAGCATGCCATTAATTTAGACTTTATTGTGATGTGTGCGGCTAGCATGCCAGTAATTTATACTTTATTGTGATATTGTGTGCGTCTAGCATGCCAGTAATTTAGACTTGATTGTGATAATGTATGCGTCTAGCATGCCATTAATTTAGACTTTATTGTGATATTGTGTGCGTCTAGCATGCCTGTAATTTAGACTTTATTGTTATATTGTGTGTCGTCTAGCATGCCTATAATTAAGATTTTATGGTGATACTGTGTGCGTCTAGCATGCCTGTAATTTGTACTTGATTTTGATATTGTGTGCGTCTAGCATGCCATTAATTTAGACTTTATTGTGATGTGTGCGGCTAGCATGCCAGTAATTTATACTTTATTGTGATATTGTGTGCGTCTAGCATGCCAGTAATTTAGACTTTATTGTGATGTGTGCGTCTAGCATGCCAGTAATTTAGACTTTATTGTGATGTGTGCGGCTAGCATGCCAGTAATTTAGACTTGATTGTGATAATGTATGCGTCTAGCATGCCATTAATTTAGACTTTATTGTGATATTGTGTGCGTCTAGCATGCCTGTAATTTAGACTTTATTGTTATATTGTGTGTCGTCTAGCATGCCTATAATTAAGATTTTATGGTGATACTGTGTGCGTCTAGCATGCCTGTAATTTGTACTTGATTTTGATATTGTGTGCGTCTAGCATGCCATTAATTTAGACTTTATTGTGATGTGTGCGGCTAGCATGCCAGTAATTTATACTTTATTGTGATATTGTGTGCGTCTAGCATGCCAGTAATTTAGACTTTATTGTGATGTGTGCGGCTAGCATGCCAGTAATTTAGACTTTATTGTGATGTGTGCGGCTAGCATGCCAGTAATTTATACTTTATTGTGATATTGTGTGCGTCTAGCATGCCAGTAATTTAGACTTGATTGTGATACTGTGTGCGTCTAGCATGCCATTAATTTAGACTTTATTGTGATATTGTGTGCGTCTAGCATGCCTATAATTTAGACTTTATTGTTTTATTGTGTGTCGTCTAGCATGCCTATAATTAAGATTTTATGGTGATACTGTGTGCGTCTAGCATGCCTGTAATTTGTACTTGATTGTGATATTGTGTGTGTCTAGCATGCCAGTAATTTAGACTTTATTATGATATTCTGTCCGTCTAGGATGCCAGTAATTTAGACTTTCTTGTGATATTGTGTGCGTCTAGCATGCCTGTAATTTAGACTGTATTGTGATATTATGTGCGTCTTGCATGCCTGTAATTTAGACGTTATTGTGATATTGTGTGCGTCTAGCGTGCCTGTAATTTAGACTGTATTGTGATATTCTGTGCGTCTAGCATGCCAGTTATTTAGACATTTTTGTGATATTGTGTGCGTCTAGCATGCAAGTAATTTAGACTTGATTGTGATAATGTGTGCGTCTAGCATGCCAGTAATTTAGACTTTATTGTTATATTGTGTGTCGTCTAGCATGCCTATAATTAAGATTTTATGGTGATACTGTGTGCGTCTAGCATGCCTGTAATTTAGACTTTATTGTGATATTGTGTGCGTCTAGCATGCAAGTAATTTAGACTTGATTGTGATAATGTGTGCGTCTAGCTTGCAAGTAATTTAGACTTTATTATGATATTATGTGCGTCTAGGATGCCAGTAATTTAGACTTTCTTGTGACAATGTGTGCGTCTATCATGCCTGTAATTTAGACTTTATTGTGATATTGTGTGCGTCTAGCATGCCTGTAATTTAAAACTTGATTGTGATATTCTGTGCGTCTAGCATGCCTGTAATTTAGACTTTATTTTTGATATGTGTGCGTCTAGCATGCCTGTAACTTAGGCTTTATTGTGATATTGTGTGCATCTAGCATGCCTGTAATTTAGATTTTGTGACGACTTATGTGTATCTGGCGTACCTATAATTTAGATTTTATGGTGATATTATATGTATCAAGAATGCTTCTAATTTAGCTTTTGTGTTACTTATGTGTAGCACACATTGGACAAACAGTGCTGATCATTCCTCATCGAGTAATATCAAGAGTCATTAATTTTGTTTTGTTTTATGTATTGTATTTACTTTATCGTGTCCCTCGAAAGTAATGTTGCTCTGCTAAAACTACAGCAACTTCCCTGATATTAAGACAGCTTTGTTAAATTTATTTTTGTGTCGAATATTGAATCTATTTCTGCTATTATTCAACTTCTTCAATATATCGAACTTAGTACGAAAACTATTGTGTGTTTGATTTAACATGTTCGCAATATATATGTAAGTGCGGTATAAATATATAGGTTGACCTTGAACTTGATATCCTGGATATAAGACATTTAGCGTATCATAATGCACGGATTTATCGCTTACTGTATTTGTATGGGAAAATATAAACGAGTTTTTCTGAAAAATACCGCAAGATCTTGTGATGAATGAAGGAATTAAACATATCACATTTGTAGAGAATTATAAATTAAATTACCAGTCCCATACAGTAAAAATGCAATCAGAATTGAACTAAAGTTCGTAGCTGTGTACTTGTATATTCAGGCTAGTGACAGAGTCATTAGTTTTGTATATATGTAGCAAAATGACCAAGTTTCATTTAGGATCAACTAGAATTTCAGATTAATATGTGTACAGTATGGCTTAATTTCATTTAGGACCAGTTAGACGTTCAGTTCAATATGTGTACAGTATGGTTTATTTTCATGTAGGACCAGCTAGACCTTCAGTGGAACCTGTGTACAGCCTGTCTTAATTTCATTTAGGACCAACCGAAATTTCAGATGAATATGTGTACAGTATGGCTTAATTTCATTTTGGACCAGCTAGACTTTGATTTGAATATGTTTACAGAGTTTAAGGGCAACTCTCGAAATAGGAGAAGCTGTAATAATAACAATATTTTACTACCGGATGGATGATCGACAGTTGGACAACAAGCAGTTTCATATAATTGTCACGGAATGGTGTAAATGTTGTTAATTAAATACATGTACTCGGGTTTCGTTTCTTTTTCTCTGTACAACGATACCCGAGGGTGATTATAATATGGTCTATGTATTTCGAAATCGTGAGTACGATTCGTCCTGTGCCACACGTGCAAGGTGCCTTTGATAAAGAATAACGAAAATTCTAAAGGTATAAATACGTTAGTACATGTAAAGGACCTTTACAATACTAATGGTTTTGTCAGCAAGCGGCCTGCTTAAAGGATTCGCACAACTCCAGCTGTAGGGGTAGGTAATGTTTTGGGTTTTAAGTGATAACTAGTGTATTACCATATTTGCCTTTGCATGTTTGTTATAGTTTTCTTTACATACCATAATGCGTGCATTTTTTATTCTTGTTGCGACGTAGTGCAGGACTTATATTGGTAATGTAAAGCTACATTTTTTAAAAAAGAATTGTTTACTATTGTCTTATCAAGCAAGGTTAGGTTTACTATTGAACCTCTGTTTTGTAATTGCCATTATAATATAATCTTTTTAACTTACCATGTATAACGTCCTTACGTTATGTCTGTATCAAGTTTAGTACACTGTATCGGGTATATTTTCAGCTGAGTTTTTGATGGTAGGAATATCCGGGGTGTCCGGTGTTGTCAGAGTGTAGAAACGTCCGTGTGTCCGGAGCGTTTAATGTGCCGGAGCGTCTAATGTCTAGCGTCCGGAATGTCAAGAGCGACTAAGGTGACCCAGCTGTAGAGCCGTCAAAGGACCAGGGGGACCGGAGGGTCTAATATTTCAAGTGTCCGGAGGGTCTAATGTTTCAAGTGATCATAGTATTCCGAGGGTCCGGAGTCTATATTGGTTGTGAAATTGATTCGGAGGAGCTGTGGAGCGGATATGGTGCACGGGTGACGGAGTGCATCTCCACACGTGTATTTTTAGCTGTATGCTAATTTTGGGTTAGTAAGACCCAGTGTATTATTCAGGACTGGAAGGATAGATTGTATATCCGTTCTTGTTTAGTGACATCTACCTGAGCGAATACATTTTTTTTACTATGTGTAAAGACTTGCATCGTTTACTATTTGAGTGAACTATATTCATCTTTCCATTATTGAATCCTGAACTAAATTTATTTGTATATTTTTTCCATCTTTGAAAATGTGCGTTTTTTGTTAAACAGATCCAATATTTGGATTATAAATACGCACATATCTTCATCATGCACTACTCATATAAATCGCCACATTAAACCATATATCTGTGTCGTCAAAACGTGTTCTGTTGTTAATCCGAAATATCCCACCCGGTTATCTTGTTACAAATGGTGTCAGAAGTGAGATTTGAACCCACGCCCACATTCTTGGACCAGAACTTTAGTCTGGTCCACGAATGTGGGCGTGGGTTCAAATCCCACTTCTGACACCATTTGTAACAAGATAATCGGGTGGGATATTTCGGATTAACAACAGAACACGTTTTGACGACACAGATATATGGTTTAATGTGGCGATTTATGAGTAGTGGATGATGAAGATATGTGCGTATTTATAATCCAAATATTGGATCTATTTAACAAAAAACGCACAGTTTCAAAGATGGAAAAAATATACAAATAAATTTAGTTAAGGATTCAATAATGGAAAGATGAATATAGTTCACTCAAATAGTAAACGATGCAAGTCTTTACACATAGTAAAAAAAATGTATTCGCTCAGGTAGCGAAATTATGTCACTAAACAAGAACGGATATACAATCTATCCTTCCAGTCCTGAATAATACACTGGGTCTTACTAACCCAAAATTAGCATACAGCTAAAAATACATGTGTGGAGATGCACTCCGTCACCCGTGCACCATATCCGCTCCACAGCTCCTCCGAATCAATTTCACAACCAATATAGACTCCGGACCCTCGGAATACTATGATCACTTGAAACATTAGACCCTCCGGACACTTGAAATATTAGACCCTCCGGTCCCCCTGGTCCTTTGACGGCTCTACAGCTGGGTCACCTTAGTCGCTCTTGACATTCCGGACGCTAGACATTAGACGCTCCGGCACCTTAAACGCTCCGGACACACGGACGTTTCTACACTGACAACACCGGACACCCCGGATATTCCTACCATCAAAAACTCTCTCAGCTGAAAATATACCCGATACAGTGTACTACACTTGATACAGACATAACGTAAGGACGTTATACATGGTAAGTTAAAAAGATTATATTATAATGGCAATTACAAAACAGGTTCAATAGTAAACCTAACCCTGCTTGATAAGACAATAGTAAACAATTCTTTTTTAAAAAATGTAGCTTTACATTACCAATATAAGTCCTGCACTACGTCGCAACAAGAATAAAAAATGCACGCATTATGGTATGTAAAGAAAACTATAACAAACATGCAAAGGCAAATATGGTAATACACTAGTTATCACTTAAAACCCAAAACATTACCTACCCCTACAGCTGGAGTTGTGCGAATCCTTTTAGCAGGCCGCTTGCTGACAAAACCATTAGTATTGTAAAGGTCCTTTACATGTAGTAACGTATTTATACCTTTAGAATTTTCGTTATTCTTTATCAAAGGCACCTTGCACGTGTGGCACAGGACGAATCGTACTCACGATTTCGAAATACATAGACCATATTATAATCACCCTCGGGTATCGTTGTACAGAGAAAAAGAAACGAAACCCGAGTACATGTATTTAATTAACAACATTTAATGGTTACGGGGGGGAGTCCCTTAGAAATTTCGTTCGTGAAGAACAAGCCCGGGAGAGGGACCAAAGATTAAAGGAGAGGGAATTAGAGAGGGAAATAGAAAGGGAAAAAAGGGAAACCCAGAAGGAAATGATAGAATTAGAGAAGGGTAAGATTGAACTATCTTGTTACAAATGGGATTCGTGGACCAGAACTTGAGTCTGTTAAATAGATCCAATATTTGGATTATAACCTATTCTCACCTATGACAAGTTCAGGTAAAATTGTACAATGATTCTACATCTGAATTTTGCATAGAATTTATTTACATTGTTACATATATGTTCTGTAGTATCATTTTCGTTTGGTCAAGAGAGTTTGCAAAGTTCTGCCATGTTATGTATTTAAAATTTTAAAATGCAGAGGAAACAATCAATCAATGGAACAATTTTGTTTTTATTTGTAAAACGTCTTCATTGGTGGAGCACGGCATTTACCATATGTATATCAGACAATCTTATTAATCCATTGTTACACTCAAAGTACAACATAAATTGTAAAATAAGCTAACGTGGCACAATAATTAGAATAATAATAATACCTTTTTCTCACAGCTAGATTCTACAGGACAAATTTTTAATTTGTTTTGTTTTTAATTATTTTTTTTATTTTTGTTATTCACGGTGTGTTATTCATGCAGGAACTGATACCAATGCTTCTGAAGCTTTCCAGTTCTACGTCAGTATTGCTAATAGCAAACACTTATTTTTTAAATTACACCCGAAATAATTTTCGGAACATTACAAGTATCTGATGATCTCACGAAAAGATCATAATACTTAAAAACACTACAAAATAAAATAATAATAAATAAGGATTTATTTTAAATATCCGATCTTTTTACTGATCCAACCAAAATTTCATTGGTCCTGATAAAATCAATAATAACCAGTCGATTTTCCCATTCAAATTTGCTCTTCATTTATATCAAAGACGCCCGTATGGTTTTCATATCGCTACCTAGTTTAAACAGTTGTAATATGTTTCTAATCAACACAACTTTACACAACAGGTACTAATAAGCCTACACTTTGAATTCTTTCCATGCATAACGGTACAATCAGTAAATCAGGTTCGTCTTAATGTCATCTACAATCTTGATATTATAAAACCCAATAACTAAGTTTTACAAAAAAGAAATAAGAAACAAAACATGTAAATAAAGTAACATTTTCTGCCATACGATCAACTCATGATCATGGTCAGACTTGACTCGTTGTAAAACTGGTAAAATACATGATGATTTATGTAACAAGTACGTGGAAAATCCAATGCAATTCAGTCCAAAGATTTGTGCCAATCCCAGTCAATTAGGAAAAGATAACATTGGAAATAAGTATTGATTTTATTGGAATCAAACTTATCGGATATCATGACAATACAATACTATTTAGCAACTTTTGTTATAGCCCGACTAAAAGAAGAGGCATGATATTTTTTACCGGCTTGGGAAGGAAAATGAAGTTGTTAGAGAGTTAATAAATTTAGGTAATCACATAAAGTCATTAGAGTGTTTGCAAGCTTGGATAATCAAATGCAGTCATTTTATTGTTTACAAGATTATGTCACCACACAGTCATCAGAGTGTTTACGAAATTTGGTAATCAAACACATAATGACCTAGTTAATATAAATGGATCTCATTATGAGACGTACGTGGGGCGGCCTTTGTGACATGTATCACAGTAATAAGGTCTTCATTGCTAGATAACATCATGTTGCTAGCATCGGAAAATCCAGAACATTACGAAATGGATATTCTGATTTTAATCGCAAGACCTGATCTAGCAATCAAGACTGAATTACTATGACAATTATATGCCTGTCATACTCAAATCAATTTTCATATAAATATACTGAATTAATATGACAATTACATGCCTGTCATACGCAGATCAATTTTCATTTTAATATACTGAATTACTATGACAATTATGTATTTGTTACAAACATTTGTATTTTAAGATACCCAAAAGAAAACGAAAAAAACAACAGAAATTCCTTATCATTTAAAAGCTTAACAGAAATTCCTTATCATTTAAACGCTTCTGTAACATACAATTCATCTTAAATCATAAACCAAATTTAATTTTTTGGACAGCTGATATCAGCATGAATGTTAGCTTTATTTTATGAGATCATGTAACACATTCACTTTCACTACTATCACTTAATAACACAAATCACTCTTTCCATGGGAATAGCATACCCATATATGTGATATACAGCTATTGGGCAGTTGTCAAACGTTGCATTAAGGAACAATCAACAGCTGGGTAACTAGATAAGTTACAATTTAAGGCCTGTCTGTTAGTATTTTGAACTGTTCTTGGCAAGACATAGAGATGATGAAATGGAGACCTGGCGTGATAACGGCATCATTATTTTCACATTTGTTTACAGTGAGATGAATCAATTGCTGCTACTTGTAAAATAGAATCCTACTTATTTCCAGTTTTGTGCCAATCTGGCAACGAAATTGTTGTTTGTCTTTGTTTATTTGTAAGCAGGACATCTGGAGGAAAAGTAATTCCCCTCTCATATGAGAGTACAATAATATGAATCCAGTAAACAACATTATCATTTTCCTTCTTTGGGGCTTTGACAGAAAAATTCTTGCTCGTTCGTCATCCTTGGGTGGAATATTTATAGGTATGTTTTAAGTGTATATTTCAAATTGGATTCCGCTGGGCAAAAATGGTAAGGAACTCAGCAGGTCATGTACAATATTAAAATGTGTAGATTTTGCTCATTTATCAATATTGTCTGGGTCATGAGAATACAAGTCACTATTCCAAGTATGAACAAAACCAGATTAGAAAATTAGGGTTTACTGAATTATATCAAGCTCGTTCAATGAAATGCAATATCTTCTCGTAAGTATACCTCCCACTTGCTCATTATTCAATTTATGTCAGATCGTGACAATATTAACTTAGAAAGATTGGCAACACGTTTGGGCATTACATTAAATATTACCTCAACAATATGTAAGGATTGTGTTCATTCTTAAATTTGTCTGAAATGATACAAGTTTATGTTCCAAGTCATTGATAAACGACAACCCATGCTGGGCCATGATATAAGCTCCTTTGACCTAATGGTCTGTTTAGCTAATCATTGATCAAAAAGCTATTTTGAATGAAAATAATTTTTAAGACTTAATGAAACGACACTCTTGAATACTTGAATAAAGCATCAATCCAAATTACAAAACATCTTTTTCCTTATGTCAGTCATATTTTTCTGTGAGATTTGGAATATGGTTCCATACAACTTTCAGCAACTAAGAAACAATGATGTGTTAGTATAATATAACCATTGTGAGATCAATATCAACTGACATCAACCACTGGAGCAATATTGTAACCCGTATCAGAACCTCTCTCTCTTTCTCTTTCTCTCTCTCTCTCTCTCTCTCTCTCTCTCTCTCTCTGTAATTCTCCACTGGCTTATTTCTCAGACCCTTCATAACTACTTGTGTATTCTCGCTCTCATTCTCTCTCTGTAATTCACTCATGATGTCGGATATGTTATACCACAGGTACAGCTCACAACTGTTTTGATACCAGAATTTAGTGATTATGACAGATACAAGCATATTGCCAAATCTTACCTAAAACATTTATATAGCAGTGAACTTACATAGGTAGGTCAGATTTATGTTTTTACATTTCGACCTGTTAAATTGGAGTTTTAAGAGATAGGTAGGAAATAATTATGTTTATACATATGGACCTTTTCATTGGAGTTTAAAGAAATAGGTTATTTCGATTTATAAGTCCCACCTTCTACATCTTCCATATTGATTTAACAAGGTATGTATGTCAGATTCATGATTATCCACTGTAAAGGAGTATAAAGAGCAAGACTTTAAATAAAAGAACCATACAAAATATGTCCGGCAGAAACGAAATATAAGGTATGAGAGAATCACCTAATTATGACTAGTATTCTAGTCTTAAAATTCTTAGTAAATTGAATCTTAAAATATGTTACCACTGACTTTGCTAATGTTCCGTTGAATAACACCCATTTTTTATCCAATGCTCAAATAACTTGCCAATGGCATTGCTAATGTCCAGTGGATAACACATTTTTGTTATTTAATGTTTAAATACGTTGCCACTGATATTGCTAATGTCCAATGGATAACACGTGAAAAAGAGGATTTGTTGCAAAATCTGAACTTGTATACAACTTAATGTCATTTCGAGTTCGAAGGAATTTTCCTGCCAATGTAGAACATAAAATATATCCAAAACAAAGTAATAAGCTTGGAATAAGTAATGGTCACAATGCTGCCATGGAAAGATGTTTACATATATATTTATAATGTGATCATTATTAAACATTGCTGAGATGAATCTTCACTAACGATTTGGTTGAAATGTAATACCACATGTAGAAGCGACCGAGTTCACAGTTTTGTGAATTAACAATGCCTCTCCTACATTGAACAAGGGTCATAACAATATACACTCCTTTCCTTATATTACATTGATATAATCAGCAATACAGAACACATAAGAATATCTGAGCTAAAGATCAAAAGTCTCACATTTAAGACGCAAACCTTAAACACGAAAAATTTAGATCAAGGGTCCAAGTGCCGAAAAATAAGTTAGATGTTACCATCACAAGATATCTGGGATATGTGATGTGATGTGACGTGATTTTGATTTTTAACGTCGCTTGTGGCAGTTTATAGTGATGTCTAGCACTGGGGCATCATGCCGCAGACATGTAGCATGATGTCCCACCCAGTCACATTATCCTGACACCAGGCCGACCAGTCCTAACACTAACCTCTTAATGCTGAACGCCAAGCGAGGCAGCTGTTAGTACCATTTTTTAAGTCTCTGGTATGACTCAGCCGGGGATTATCTGGGATATGTAAGAACCCTTAATCATAACATATGACAAAAGGTCACTTAATTAGAAGCTATAATCATGACATATCATGACCAAAGGTACAGGTATTGACAAGAGAGTTGCAAGCCACATTTATATCATGTCTGAACTAAAGGTCCATGGGCTGGTAATTATCTCTAAGCCATTATTGTGATTTGTCTAAAATCAAAATCCTAGGGCTGAAAATGAGCTCTGAAGACACAATCGTAATCTATCGTCAACCAAAACCATTGGGCTGACAATTAAGACTGAAGCCATATTGTGTCATTAAATTGAGGTATACACAATGAATCTTGGAAGGTATTGGTTGGCTATTGTATATATTTAATCATTTCTTGTAATTGACTCATAGTATTTCCATTGTTTCCAAGGAATTTTTAGGACTTCGTGAACAAATCTTATTCTAATAATTAGGAAGAAGCCTGTTCTAAGCACTCAAAACAGCGAAGGATATTTACTGCTAAGCAAACAGATTTTATCATTGGCGTCAGCTGAACGCGAATGTTTAACATCCGTCCCGTAACTCAGAAACTGCAGGTAAGGATGAAAGCTGATGTGGCTGATACTAGGACGTCATATCACCTCCCATTGCTTATTACCGCGTCATGCCTATTACTGTGGCATTCGAGCGTATGACAAAACCACTGTCATCATGTGTCACCTCTTAATACTGAGTTACATCTTTGCAATCACACTTAGCTACCTACCTACATAGCTATCTACAAACCTACATACATACACGTGTTTTGGAAAGTCCACGTTCCCACTGTGGCCCTTAATTAGTTTCATGATGTGTCCGTCACGGTAAGATCTTCGTGATCGTCGTGGATTGACCACGCTGTGGCTTGTTGCGGGTAAAGTTGTATAACCTCAGTTGTTGGTTTTGTTCTTATAGGGTTCAACGCCATTTTTTAGCACAAGATAGGCTATACCTGGCGGCCAGTATAAATGATGCAGAAAGAAACCAACGAGCTTCTACCGGCAAGCTTTCCACTTATCCACATTGGCCGAGCCCGAGAGTAGAACCCGGACAGACAGAAATGAGATAGCAGTGATCCGTAGCTGTGAGCGCTTTAGACCAGTCGGCCACTCGGGGCCCCATATTGACTCAGACGTCGTAGCAAATGGACTACAATGCATCCACTACAGCGATTGCAGTACATAGTGCAGGTTCCTCTTTTTACGTTGTACACAATGCCATTTATCAGAGATTACAGATTTTCCGAACAAAGAATGTGGGGACAGTTTAGATGTTTGACAACATATACAAATTGTTATAGTAATTTTAATAATATCAGCGAGAGTGTATGTTTGTGTGTGTGCATGTGCGGTTTAGATTTTTAACGTAGCTTTAACAATTTTCAGTCATATCGCTACGATGTCTACAGTGTGGAAAATTATATTGATGTCTAGTGCTGGGGCATCATGCCGCAGACATGTAGCATGATGTCCCACTAAATCACATTATCTTGACACCAGGCCAACCAGTTTTACCACTACCTCTGAATGCTGAGCGCCAGGAGAGGCAACTGTAAGTACCATTTTTATAAGTATTTGCTATAACACTGCCGGGGATCGAATACACGACCTCCCGTATCCGATGCGGACACTCTAACCACCAGGCCACCGGAGCGGTATGAGAGAGATTTTGCTTTAAGGAAAATAGAGGAAGAAAGAAAGAAAGAAAGAAAGAAGAAACAAAACAGCGTATGTCTTCCCTGGTTTGACTCTAGCAATCGTTTTGACATGTTCCCACACAAAGAAATATATACAGTGCTATCCAGTATGCGGCTACTGCTAGGCCAGACTGTTTAGTACATGCAACCCATATAAATGCGTCCGTGCGTAACCATTTCTCAGAAACTAGAGACGTATTTACTTTTCCAATTTACCTATTGTTTTTAAGCCGGTTCAACGAGACACGTGATGCCACATTCTATACACAATAGCTTAATAAATTTACTTACAATAGCTGGTTGGGTTATCTAAGGAGTTCACATGTAATATTATGTAAACCGCTGTTTATTAGTTTTATTTTTTGTGTGCGTTTAGTATTTTGGTGCAGGGCCGTAGAGAGCGATCAAAGACCCTGACGTAAGAAACACCCGAGCCTCTCCTAGTTCTTATTAAAAACAAAATGTTTCTTTTATAAAAATTAAAAAGTGTTGTTCAGGCATGGCCCCCTTGTGGGCCAGGATCCCGGGTATATCATTATTATGCTCCTTATCATTTTGTGAATTATCCGTGTTTGATAGATTCGTTAACATTTAATTATATATCTATTTCATGTGTATATCTTGAAGGTGTTCTTTTTCGTCTTCTTGTTCTGGTGATTTATTTGGACATCATCAAGTCTGATTACAGTACAAGAATCCACAGAGACATAACTTTATTATTTCTCCCATATAGCCGCTACATGTATTACGATATGGATGTGGGAAAGGTGTGAGTAAGTTAAATGACTTCAGTATCTTCATTAGGAAATAACCTTGCATGTATTATTTTCAGTTAATGCAGATGAAAACTGAGGTAGATCGAAATTATTGCAGTAGCGATTAGTTTCTTCAGTGCATACATGTACATCAGATCTTTTGCAATTCAACGCAAATGCATAATATAATGCAAACTTAGTTGTGAAATGGGTATCTACGTTAGATACGATTGAACTTACAGTAAAACAAATATCTACCTTTTTAAGCTTTATCTAACTGGAATTTCTTCTTCTTCGTAAATCTTGTCGCCATGTTACAGAAGTTAATTTCTCCAAGCATCCATCACACCATATTTTACAATTCAGCAACAATAACTGCTATTGTGCAAATTTAGTTGCGAAATTGGTATCTGCAGTTGATACGATTACCCCCAATTCTTTATGAAAGTGGATTAACGCCATAATTATATGCATGTATTTTCTAACCAAACTTGATGCATTATTGTAAATAGCTGCTTGCAAGTGCTACTTTCATAATTTTATTAATGTATATTGTATTTTAATTGACGCAGCTTGTACGTGGCAGTTTGCTAGTGCTACTTTCATAATTATATCAAAGTATATTGTATTTTAATTGACGCAGCTTGTACGTGGCAGTTTGCTAGTGCTACTTTCCTCCTGCATTATTTTCAATGGCTTCTTGCAAGTGTTACATTCATAATTCTAGTCATGAATTTTCTATTCTTCATTGATGCAAGCTGTAAATGGCTGCTTGAAAGTGCCTAGATCTATTTTCCTTCTGCGTCATTGTATCTTGCAATTTGCCAACTACTGAACTGAATCTCTAGTTTTTGTCGTATGGCAAATCCTGTTAGTTATTAAAGTTTTGACATTCTATTTATAAACTTGCTATATCATAAGTTACATAACTTGCACTTTCCAAGATCATGACTGTAACGTAGCATCAAGCACGTTGCAAGTTTGAATCAAGGAAGGTAGCATAAAATAATGCCTCATTAGGACAACAGATGGCGCTGTGACACGTCAATTTCTTACAATACGACTACTCCCCTGACTTGGGCGTCTTATTTAAAATATCATTCGAATTAAATTACAGCAGCTGATGTCTCAGAGCATTAACATTCGGAAGAGAGGTGATCTGCAAGTAGCACAAAACAAATTAAATATATCAAATTGTATACAGTTAGATGTATTTACACAACGTTGTATTTCCGCTGACCCTTTCCACCCCATTTTATTTGAACAATTGTGTCTGTTTAGTTTACCGTTGCCGCACGGTGGCAGAATAGTGTAGCCGCTTACAAGCAAGATTTAAGGCCCTAACTTGTTTATATATTCTCACTCACCATGTTATTAACATAGAGCATATTTATTATTTTAGAGTGCAGTGCGAATTCTGTTTTTTGTAGCAGTAAAGACCTCATAAAGTTTGAGCAAATTGCAGATAATTGCACCTCGATGCCATACTTTCATTTCTTCTTTATTCACGAGAGAGAGAGAGAGAGAGAGAGAGAGAGTAAATTAGAGAGATGAGGATTGTTTATTCTCTCAACCCTATGTAATTACATTTTACAGTTAATCTGCAGTGGCAGTTTTATTATATATATATATATATATATATATATATATATATATATATATATATATATATATATATATAACAAGAAGTAAGGTAAATAGTCAAATTATACAGAATTCTTGTATATGTAGGGCATGGATGATTATGCAATAGCCAGCAGGTATTGTCACTAGTTGTCTGTGACAAGTATGTCATATCTCCAATTTCATTTTAAATCTCAAATTCCAATACAATAGCAAGAGGCAAATGAATTGAAACAAAGACATCACATACAAAGCATATATGCAGCAAAATATGAACTAATTTTATTATATAAGAAAAGAAATTCTAAGAGTATAAAAGATATTTTACATATGTAAACATAAAGAACAATTCCATCCAATTATGATATGCTTTATTTCGATAGATATCAAACATGAAACTACATGTGTTTATGATTTAAAACCAAATTCATCCATATATGAAGCGATATTTATAGTACAGATAAGATGACTGATTGAATGGTACCTTATTGATAAAACATCAGACTCCTTTGGTAGTAATTATAAAAAATATATTGAATATAAATAACATTGCTACCGCTACCAGTAATCAGCTCAATTCCTTTGTATTTTTACTGCTACAATACAGTATTACAAGTGCTTTATACATCTGGATGTGAAATTAATGTAGTAATTAAAAAGATTAATACAAATATTTACATGTATCTTCCCCAGTTTTCTGTTAGAAAAGTAAGACACACACCACATAATTTTCTAAAAAATTACTTGTAAAGTTTGTAAGGCTACTCACAGCTCAGGCTGTTGTAGTATCCACTCCACCCCACCCCACTACCCCACAGAAACATCTTCATTTGTCTGTGATTTTATCATTATTGTATCTTGTTTAAAATATAAGTTAATATTGTCATGATACAAGAAATATCAACACAATACAAATATGCAATAAAGCAAAATAAAAAAATAAGAACAATATGCAGTCCTATGTTTAACTTTTCATAGGAAATATAACATAAAGAAAAGTTTAATTTAAACCGGCATTCATAAAAACAATATTGTTAGATGAATTAGTCTGAAACAAAAATTATCATACAGGTAAGCAATTATAAGGAACAAATACCTGGATTGTCTTGTTACATTCTTATAGATTTATTTGCCCATCCTTTTTGTTTTTCACTTTCACATGAATAAAAGATGGATGAAGACGAACTTTTCACGCAATCTGGCTTTTGGATTGGACATACGCTCATCATTGCAAATTCTGAGGAAATAAAACTGCAAATTTTCGATTGGCCAAGACACATTACCTTTTGTTTACCACACATATTTGTAAATTATGAATCAAGAACAGTCAGGTTATGTTCCCTAGTGTCTGTTTCAAGAATTATTTCCCCAAAACATTTCATTACTGGATCTGTATTCAATATATACACTGTAAAAAAAATTCTCACTTTTTGGAAAATTTATTTTGCGGGTAGTACGAAAAGTTGTTAGCATTTGCTATGAACAAAACACATGAAATGGATTGTATTTTATTCGCTAATTTGTTATCTCTGATATTTTGACCTTCACAAAATTATTATATTTACAAACCCGAGATGAAATTTTAAATTTGGCCTCTTATCCCTAATGTATGTCCCTTGGAACAATGGATAAGGTAAATTCCATAGTTTAAATGTCTTAATCTCTCAGCAGAGAGAGAGAGAGAGAGAGAGATTCATAAGTAAATTAGTTTCTTCACAGAATAATAGAAACCGCTAGCCAGTTTCTGACTGTAGTTGTAAGATATCTGAGCAGAAAGTAACAGCTACTTGATAAGCATGCAAGTCATTTTAATTTTAGTTATAGGCCCCCAAGTACTATTCCGGAGAGAAGACACAAGACTGGGTTTTAGAAATTAGAGCCACACAAGTACCAGTTTGTTACTTTGTGAAAAGCGGGGTCCTTACGTGAAAATGAAGACACATGATGTACCTGCTATTGATAAGTGGTCAGTGAACAATCAGCAAGTTGTTCCTAAGTCATATAGACAGGAAATGCATAGTCTAGCCAATAAAACTCCTTAAGCTGGTCATTTTAGTGTCAATAAGACTGATCACAATATTCTCAATCAGTTTTATTTGCCGAAAATTAAAAGTGATGTTTATAAATACCATAGATCTTGTCACGCTCGTCAAATGGTAGGAAATCCCAATCAGAAGATATCTAAGGCACATCTACAATGTATTCCTGCATTTGACCATTGGACAAGTCATTTAACAGAAAAAATGGTCGACTGTCGGTTCTTTGCCTAACAAGTCAAGCAACCAGTAATTTTTGACGATAATGTGTGCGTACTCGAGATTTATCTAGTCTATTCCTTTGAAGAATATTAATGCGAAAACTGTTCTAAAAGTTTAGACAATGTTCTTAACACGTGTTTGTCCCTAATCTATCCAGCAAATATTATGTTTGATTATTTCCAGCACCGTATGAATCAAATAGACATCCAACAGTTTAATTTTTTTTTGTCACACTGAAAGTTATTGGGCTAATTCAAAACTGTCCAAAAACACTCTCACCTACCCGGGATACATGGATACCATTATATTGCATCAAACCTTAAAAAAGACAGTGATCAGTAAAATCCTGCTTTGAATAATTATCAAGTAAGATCAGTAGAGATTATTGTTTCCTTGATAATTTGCTGACGACTGTCCAAAAACACATTCATCGACCCAGGATACACTTATACAATTACAATAACGTAATGAAATATGCAGTTTTGGTGCATTATCTATCTTTCTTTATATCTTTCTTTGATCATATATAATTCACCAAACCACTTTCATATTGCAAAGAACAGCACAATTAACAAGTCAGAATCGTGCGTCACTACATTCATATTTCAAAAGTGTTTTAAAGCTTATTGTAAATCTGTAATGTGACAAAGTTCAGCTGAATAATTAGAACCTAAGGGTGCTATTTTTATATTTTGAAAATTCTTGAATCAAATTATTAATTCTAATTGGTTTGATAATGGTAAGAATTACAGTAAATACAAGTAAAATCTCCTGTAACATCTTTTGTCTCTGATTATTTTCACTTTTAGAGACAAAAGTTTTAAAGGATGCAACTCGGTTTTAAAGCCGTTGTGGGTTTTTTAAATATAAATATATACAAGTTTGAGGTTCTGTACATAAACAATGCAAATTAAGTATTGGAAACATCCGTACACTAATCTAATACTTCTAATTGCAAGTAAACATTTGTATCATGACACGAACATGATTTTCCATAGTTTCATTATTTCCGCTTTTGCGGCAAAATATGTTACAAAATGAAGATCGTGATAAGAATAAGAACACCTTTATGCAATGCTTAATTTTTTATATCATTTTACCTATGAACATTTTTTATGTACTATTGATGTTGCTCTAAAATATTTTATTTCGCGTAGCTTATGTACAAGAGTATCACAGGAAAGATAGATGCCTGTGAGGTGCATCAAAATGGATGACGTACAACACAATCCCTACAACCAGGGTTTGTCTGATGAAAGCTGGTTAATAAGAGTACCAGGGAATATACCGTTGTCATTTCTGATCCATACTAAATTAACTAATGTCTCCAAAGTAATGAGAGATATCACTAAGAAGTAGATTTCTTAAACGGTAAAGGTAATTACTTAAATGCGTCAAAATTGGGGTTGAAAAAGATGGACCACCCTGCTGAAGTGTATGCGTTTTTGTTTTCGTAGGTAAGGTGTTATACATTATTTAGATCTTCGAGAACAAATATGGTTTTAGAGACGATTCCAACTTTGTTGCTAACGTACACCTTAAAAAAAGGACTGAAAGAGTTATCGACACAAAATGAATGCCGTAAAGCTCCGTAGAGAGCATTGATTATTTCTGACCACCGTCTGTTGTCATAATGCCATGCTCATCTCTAGTATGCCATTATGACAACAGATGGCGACACAAGTTGGACGATTAAGACGATACTGATACAACTTAGTATTTACACTGTCGCAAGACCAAATCTGTATGAAAGCAACAGATGGAATGATGTAATTGTAAAGTTTATAAACAGAATATACAAAGCTTGTAATATTTGACATAGCGTTTGTCGTACGACAAACTACAGAATAAATTCAGTAGTTGGCAAATCACAAGACACAATGACGCAGCAGGAAAGTAGGTCGAAACAAACTTTCAAGCAACAATTTATAGCTTTGATCAATGAAAAATAGAAAATTCATGACTAGAATTATGAATGTAGCACTTGCAAATAGTCATTTACAATAATGAAGAAGGAAAGTAGCACTTGCACACTGCACGTACAATTTGCATCAATGAAAATACAAAATACATTGACAGAATTATGAAAGTAGCAACATAGATTGGGAAATACACGCATATAATTATGGCGTTAATCCCCCTCCATAATTCTGTACGTCGCGTTGGTTTAAGTGGAATTTATTTTCTCCTTCATAATTCTTGCATACACCCCTCCATCGTTCCACCCCGTTGTTTAACTTGTTTGCTATTAAACACAAGTGATGTCTCCAATAGATTAATGGTTAGAACGTCCACCTCGGATGCGGGTGGTTGCGGGTTCGAACCCTGGCCGAGTCATACCAAAGAAATACAAATGGTCATACATGTATCTAGTTGCCTCGCTAGTCTCTGAGAAAATGAACAATAATTATAGTCAGGGCCCGATGAGGTCAAATGTTGCCGGTGGGGTCCAATATTTAATAAGAGCATCGACTTTCCTCGAAAGATCACTAATGGACAAGTGTCTAATTACTCAAAGTGTGCATAATACACAACAAACGTGCACAAAAATAAAAGGATGGTGAAACTTCAAGTGGCAAGTGACTAAGTGTGTGCGTGTGTACTTCTCCCATCCCTGATGTTTAGTTTTTTCATATAATGCTAGAGACCAGTTTTACACGATATGATAAGTTTAACATAAGGTGTGTTTCTCAGTCCATTTTTGTACTAACATTTGTTTAGTTTCAAGGTGTGTGGTTCTGTGATATTTTCTTTCATTGTACATCTTGAAATTTCCACGAGCGACAGTGAACAGTAGTTGTACTTGTACTAACTCTCCTGACTTAATGCTGTTTTGATGCCGGAAGCTACAGGAACAGGCGATAGGCTGACTTCAAAGCATGACTCCTTATGCCAGTGCCAGGCCATGCATGTAGATTTCATGGAACAAATGAGAGAAATAACTTGGTATTCTTTATTTAAATCATTTTGTTCATGGCATGAATGGTGACTAATAGAGTGACACAGGCAATACAGAGTGCATAATTGCGTGACTCTAAAATAAATGCCGTACCTCTCTCATAATCAATGATATTTTCAAAGTTTGAGAATAAAAGTGCAGATAAAATAAATGTTCGTAGTTTAGTTAGTGTTTTTGTTTTATTTTAATATATGACGACATGTTTATTCTTGTAGAATAAACTTAGAAATTAATTATGACATGGATATATTAATATTCTAATGTTCTTAATCTTACATGTGCGATATAAATAGTACATAGCTGGTTTCTTATCGAATTTTATATGCACTACTGGATTCATTAGTTCTTTAATGAGGCTATTGGAAATAATATAGAAATACAAGAAAACTGACAAATTACTATTTATTAATGATGATAAATTATTAATGCATTTCTGACACGTACGAATTGTTACTGAACGACACAGACGAGCGAGCCACTTCGACGCATGATAAGGATCTTGTGCTAGGACAGTTTTATTTCAGTGTGTATCTCTCTTCCCCTCCCATCGTGTAGCTGGGCTAATATCGTTGTCTTTGTTGTTACTGTCGGTTTAACGTACGATAGGTTGCACATGGCGGCAAGTATTAATGGTGGAGGAAGAACCCGGAAAATCCCAGGAAAGAACCACCGACCCACATGAAACTACGGGCAAGTTTTCTCACATACACACATTGGCCGAACATAAGACTAGATTTTTTCTTCATATTTTAATATAGACATATATGTTTAATATTTTTGGGTTCTTTGTTTAAAGTTTAAATCAGTTTTTTCACAGACAACGAGTCCCCCTGCTTCAGATGTATTATCGTCTGCCAAGACAAGATCGTCGTTTTAGACTTGCATGCGTCTAATGTCTAGATTCATCGACTCCATGACGGAAAATTCCTGGTCACGTCAGACATACTGAAGTCAGAACCACGCGACATGTGTCTGAGGGCCGATATGAAAATGTGATGGCGAACGTCTGATATAAATGATGTCCATTTTCTAGAGACATGTCACTTGTTTCTACAATGGCCAGGATGTCACTTGTTTTTACAATGGCAAGGATTTTACGTCTACAGGAAGTATTGGATGAATATTATGGTGTTTTCAGATTCATGAATAATCTTGTTATCAGTGGTGTAACACAGAGCACGATGTACTGGTGCATCGTGTCACTTGAAGACGGACATGTTGACACGATTCACCCGATCTGTAAAGGATACACTAGTTCAGTGACATCAAAAGACATTATTTATTATCTCGTGTAATGTTGGTTATGAATCCCCTGATAGTTGTCTATGGATTCCACATTTTGAATCCCAGTCATTGTAAATATAGTTACAACCATCAAAAACGTCAACAATGGCCGAAATCAATCATTATAAATAGACGGGAATATTTTCGCATGTAACGTTGGATTTCATGATGATTCCATGATGATCCCTGTATTTATCAACTTGCAGCTTCATGCCAACTTGTCTCTATTTTCACATGGAATTCCATCATGGATGTTACCCTATGCCATATTTTCGGACCATGGACGTAGGTCACATGCCATGGGAGTCATGACATTATTGTTTTCCGTCCCGATTATCACGGTAATTCATATTTGTTATATTTTATCGACATTAAAACTTTTAATGACGTCATAAATAAAATTATAAACTTAATTTATTGACAAATCTCAAAGATTTTATTTTTAATTTATAAAAGGAAATGTCAACATGACAGTTTCGTCATGCACAGTTATAATGCTGACATGAAGTTAGAGATAAATAAATAGTATTCACTCCCATATTGTTAAGTGGTCTACATTTATTTATACTATTTATAATATTTCCATTCAATATTATTTAAAATTATTACAACTTTTATAGACAAAATGTATTAACGACTAGATGAAGACTACCTTTTGTACATTTTATCGTCCAGGTGTCGCTTTCATTCCAAGCGCGTAACATTCAATCAAGTTTAATCTGGATTAAAAAGATGGCTGTTGTATGTCTTCACTTGTTCTATACACCGTATTTGTTGACACGGTTTAAGAATCATTTACCAAAAGAGTGTTCCGTATTCTCGTTTTTCGTCACGTGTAAATCGTTGTTTGATTCTTTACCTTGCTGATATCATCTACGCTGACTTGTATTTGATTCCATACCGGATTTAGAAGTGCATACTGATGGTGGTGTTGCTGGTGGTGGTTGTGGGAGGGATCTGAAAGTGTGCACTATTCTACAGCGGGATAGAGATGGCTGAATACCCGAATGTTGAGTTATGTTGGACTACTGGTGTCTATTGGTGTCTCTTGATACAAAAATGTTATATGATGAAATGAATGAAACTGAAAAATGGAACGAAAAATGAAAAACATGTTCGAAAAGAACACTAGTAATATTGCCTAGGGCGTTTGCCCAGATATGTCATAAATAATTTTCAAACCAGTTGCATTTTCAAGCATGATACTAGAATGCACATTTTCGGTTACTTTTCCCTATTGGGACATTTTCATTCTTTCTCGTGCTTTTCATATGCTTTTCATGTTTAACTTTTTTAAGAACATTTTACAGGCATGTGCCACTGCACTCAAGTTAATTTGTGTGTTTTGTAAACTCCATGTTGCGGGGGAAGTCATATCCTTAGATAATATTATGATATGTCAAAAGTGTGGAATAAATAAAAATGCCTATATTGTCTCTGATGCTACAATCTCAATTTCTTTTGGGGGGATCTTTCGATTTAAAGAATAAAAAAAATTGTGTTCTGTTTAACATGTTAAAAGATCCCCAAGTAATATACAATTTCTTTGGATGTATTACTAAAAGATGTAAAAAGAATTGGAAAAGAAATATATGCATATAATCTTTATCAGAATATTATCTAAATTGATTTTGATTTTTGTTTGTGGATTTGCTGATTTTTTTAAAAAGCTTTGTGCCTGTGGCAATATTTATATTCTGTTGTGCGGGAGGTATAATTTATTTTGGCGGTATGTTTATTATTATTGTAAGTTTTCAAAATATTGGAATATCAAACAAGTGCATCTATTCTCCATCAGAGTACTATCTAAACTGCTTTTGATTTTTGGCTTAGGCTTTGCTAGGTTTTCTTTAAGTTACGTTACGTAATGACATGTAGGTTGCTTAGTTCGAGCGAGTACTGATTTGATAGGTCATATATATATATATATATATATATATATATATATATATATATATATATATATATATATATATATAGGTCATTTTGATGTTTTGATTTGTGCGTGGACGTGAATGAAAACACTGTCACTTTTCTGTTGCGTTCATTCTATTTGCTTAAATATGGAGGGGGAAATATTGATATCTTACAGCGGCAGAGAGGGACATGTGTCCCTTTTTTAGATGCACCTGCCTTTGAGGTCGAGTTTGCCTTATATCCATCATTGTTTCTGCCTTTCCATGTAAGCTGACTTAAAATATGGGGGTGTCCTGGTTAAAATATAACTTTGGATTCCCTTGTAGCTTGTGTTTATTTTAGCCATTAGTTTTCATTTTGTTACACGTTGATTAAGATTTTCTTACACCTGTACTTTATTTTCTTAATAATTACTTCCATATACTTTTATTATTGCTATTGCTTAGGTTTCCCTGTGACCTTATTGACAAACGTAAAATCCAAACCCAACATCGCGTCTGTACAGGGTATTAAACTTTATATCATCTGTGTCATTTAGCCCGGTAGAAAAATCACATTGAAAATATAAATATCCCATTGTTATATTTTCGTTATGAACCCGTTAGTTCTGGAAGATCTGTTGCAAGCTCAAGGTTCACGCTGAGCTTTCTCCTTGATTACAGGGTTTCACTAACAAGAATTACGTAGATTTGATTGTGTAAGTTTCCCTTATAATTTTACGTAACCTTAGGGCAAGTCCCTTATAATTTTGCGCAACGTTTTGGAAAGTTCCAGACATGCGTAGCATGTTGTGCAATGAGAGTCAAAGAGGGAGGGTTATTTTGCGATGCGCCATGACATTCTGATATCTACCGTATTATGTGTTGATCTTTCTCAAACAAAAACCTATTTAAAACATATTGATAAAGGTACCCTCTAACAAATATACGTATGTTAAATTTGTTTTCTTATTCATTAGGCCCCAAATTAATACGAAGTGAAACATTAAGTCATCAAGTTTATGAAATGCAGTCAAAAATACAGCAAAAATAACAACTTTATTTGCGGTATGTCAATTTCATAAAGTACTGATATTCAGAGTTTCTATTCATCATTTTTTTTACAAGTGTTTACATTTGACGTTGTCAATAGTTCCAGTCCTTTTGGTAATATCAGCTGTCTTTAGTACAAAAAAGATCTTGCTGTAATAGGTCCTGACCAGTATCATTATCATCATAATTAGACATTCTGTCCTCAAGAAACTGGAATTAATAAATGTTTTAATAATGGCTAATAATACTCACTGTATCATGCTGCCTATGTGGTCCTTATATAGAATACCTGCATTATTGAAGAATATTGAAAGACAATTGGTTGGCATTATCCAAAACATCTGTACAGCATTTATTACGCAAAATTGTATTTCTACTCAATGATATGATACTATTCTCATGGAGTCATTAGGACTCCATAGTTAGATTAATAAACAAAACATTTGGTAATAGTTCCTGCTGCAGAAATCAAGCAATTGTGTGGAGAAGGAAATGTAATGGACATACATTGTCATAACATAATGCACTTTCCCTAAAATTAGGTGCATACAGTTTTAGCTCTTGCTTGAACACAAATGCTATTGTATTGAACTATAGTAAGACAGCCACACTGCTAAATATGGTTCAGACCCTGCCTACAATTAATATTAAAAAAGCAACACGGAATGGTCAGACAAATGGATGCCCTCAATATCAATTATTTACCATTGCACACTAATAGAAGGTAAAATGTCAAGTTAACATTGGAAGGTCTCCATTTGCTAGTGCCAACTTTCCATTGTTAATTGAGATTTATACCCTCCATCATTGCTTTTTTGCTACTGTACCAAACAAAGTTATGAAATAAAATCAAAGAGAATATTCAATACACTTGCTTGCGGACAGAACCAAACGTTTATAAAGGAATAGAAGATGCATATTCTTGGGTACTAACAAATGCAGACTTGTATAGATTACTAGAATGTACAAAACATTTGGGTACTGACAGATGCAAACTGGTATAGATTACTAGAATGTATAAATATATTGGGTACTGACAAATGCAAACTTGTATGGATTACTAGAATTTATAAAAATATGGGGTACTGACAGATGCAAACATTTACATATTACTGGAATGTACCATACTATTGCATACTGAGAGATGTAAACTTTTACAGATTGCTAGACTGTACAATGATCTTGGGTTCTGACAGATGCAAACTATTATAGATTACTAGAATGTGCCATTCTCTTGCATACCGACATATGCAAGCTTGTACAGATGACTAGAATGCCCCTTATTCTTGCTTACTGACAGATGCGAAGATTTATATATTAGAATGTACTATACTATTGCTTATGATATGTAAACTCCTTTACAGATCATACAGAACATACTCATGCATACCGACAGATGCAAACATTTACAGATTCATCCCAAACAGCATTATTCATTGGAACTATTTGCTGCCAGCTTGCTAAATACGACAATTAGAAGTAGACTTGTATATCATACCTTAGAAGAATTATATGCACAGTATATATTGCCATGACTCTCCTTTCTTCACACTATTATTTAAACCATTTCTCTCGTTTCCCTTTATGCCCACTAATATAATTAACATTTACCCACTAATACAACTACAATTGTTCAACAAATAAAACTAGAATCTTTTTCCACTGATTGTCCTGTTCCCTCTTATGTAATTACCTTTTATACACTAATGTAAATGTCATTTTACTATTAGTTATTGCATAAATTTCCGTTTTATTTGTACCACCCCTTACTGATTTTAATAGCAAAAATATATAATGTGGTAGAAGATGTACAGAGCTTACTCAAGATGAAACATTGTGGCAAATTTATTTGATATCTAGACATGAGTGCTGATATTAATAGATCAAATTGTTTGAAATCTAGATATGAGTGCTGATATTAATACATAAAATTGTTTGAAATCTAGAACTGAGTGTTGACGTTAATACATCAATTTGTTTGAAATCTAGACATGAGTGCTGATGTTAATACACCAATTTGTTTGAAATATAGACATAAGTGCTGATGTTAATACATCAATTTGTTTGAAATCTAGACATGAGTGCTGATATGAATACGTCAATTTATTTGAAATATAGACATGAGTGCTGATATTAATAAATCAACTTGTTTCAAATCTAGACATGAGTGCTGATATTGATACATCAAATTGTTTGAAATCTAGACATCAGTGCTGATATCGATACATCAAATTGTTTGAAATCTAGACATGAGTACTGATGTTAATACACCAATTTGTTTGAAATCTAGACATGAGTTCTGATATTAATACATCAATTTAGTTGAAATCTAGCCATGAGTGCTGATATAAATGCATTAATTGGTTTGAAATCTAGACATGAGTGCTGATATTAATATATCAATTGGTTTGAAATCTAGACATGAGTGCTGATATTAATACATCAATTTGTTTGAAATCTAGACATCAGTGCTGATATCGATACATCAAATTGTTTGACAGCTAAACATGAGTACTGATGTTAATACACCAATTTGTTTGAAATCTAGACATGAGTGTTTATGTTAATACATCAATTTGTTTGAAATCATAACATGAGTTCTGATATTAATATATCAATTTAGTTGAAATCTAGACATGAGTGCTGATATAAATGCATGAATTGGTTTGAAATCTAGACATGAGTGCTGATATTAATACATCAATTTGTTTGAAATCTATACATGAGTGCTGATATTAATACATCAAATTGTTTGAAATCTAGACATGAGTGCTGATATAGATAAATCAAATTGTTTGAAATCTAGACATGAGTGTTTATGTTAATACATCAATTTGTTTGAAATCTAGACATGAGTGCTGATATTAATACATCAATTTGTTTGAAATCTAGACATGAGTGCTGATATAGATACATCAAATTGTTTGAAATCTAGACATGAGTACTGATGTTAATACACCAATTTGTTTGAAATCTAGACATGTGTGCTGATATTAATACATCAATTTAGTTGAAATCTAGACATGAGTGCTGATATTAATACATCAGTTTAGTTGAAATCTAGAGATGAATGCTGATATAAATGCATCAATTGGTTTGAGATTTAGACATGAGTGCTAATATTGATACATCAAATTTGTTTGAAATCTAGACATGAGTGTTGATATTGATACATCAAATTGTTTGAAATCTAGACATGAGTGCTGATGTTAATACATCAAATTGTTTGAAATCTGGACATGAGTGCTGATATTAACACGTCAGTTTGTTTGAAATCTAGATATGAGTGCTGATATTGATACATCAAATTGGTCAAAAGAGACACAAACACTCCTGATTTTCAAACTTCTATCAATGCTATAAACCATCAATGATCAAAACATTGATTCATAGAATTATGTAAGTAATTGTTGCATATTACATCAAAAACCTAACATACATATTTACCTTGCTGAAATATAACGAGACCAGACACGATGTAATAGACATACCGAGAATAGGCACGATGTAATAGACATACCAACGATGTATTAGACAAACAAAAACCAAGCAGAAAAAAACATACATACAGTCAAGAGATAAGCAGTCAACACATGATTTGTCTTTGCAGCAACCCATCTGATATGGACATAATATTATTACAAATACCAAAGTTACAAAAGAAATAAGTATTATGCAAACCATAGTCATACCACGATTGTTTAAACAAATGATCACAGTTCTTAATGTGAATGATGTTTCCAAATGAAACAGATAGTGTACACACATGTAAGCAATTAAGGCATTTATTCAGAAAAATGTTAACTCAAGGCCATACGTTATATGTCCATATGTAAAATAATATAATCAAAAATCTCAATGAAGCACATCTGGAAAAAACAATGCATTGAAATACAAAATGAAGTTTCTATTTACAATGACAAAGATTCATCATAAGATAGTCATATAGTAGCAGACCTGCCAACCCTTACAATTATGCCTTAAGTCTTATGTAACTGACCCTTAAAATATGGACTTACCGAATAAAAGCAAATACTATGGACAAGCAATTGTTGCCAAAAACTCCGGCAAATTTGTTCGTCCGTGTTTGATTTGGATCCAGGTTCCGTATCAAAATTAGTGGAATTAGTCAGGGAAACTGACTAAATTAACAGCAGTACCTCAGACGCTTTAAACTGCACATATGTTGCCATGCAAAGCGTCTGCTTGATTCAGCTGTTGACTATATATATATTTTAAAAAATGGCGTCAATCGGGCGAGGCAATTTAATGATGAAATAAAAAGAGGAATATGCAGAATCTTGTGAATAAAAACACGAAGAGACAACATTATGTTTATTGGACATCAGATGAATATGTCTCGTGGTGGGAGATATAATTGTGGTCATCTGAATTGGCCCAAAACATTTAGAATAATTATATAAAGTTGAGAGATAGTATCAAGTCATTGAGCTGCATATGTCATTAGGCTGTGTTGCCTTATTGTATGGGTGGTGTCATTGTGCTGTGTTGCCTTACGGTATGGGTGATGTCATTAGACTGTGTTGCCTTATTGTATGGGTGATGTCATTAGGCTGTGTTGCCTTATTGTGTGGGTGATGTCATTAGACTGTGTTGCCTTATTGTATGGGTGATGTCATTAGGCTGTGTTGCTTGATTGTATGGGTGATGTCATTGGGCTGTGTTGCTTTATTGTATGGGTGATGTCATTAGGCTGTGTTGCCTTATTGCATGGGTGGTGTCATTGTGCTGTGTTGCCTTACGGTATGGGTGATGTCATTAGGCTGTGTTGCCTTATTGTATGGGTGATGTCATTAGGCTGTGTTGCTTTATTGTATGGATAAAACTGACTTGATAACTTTAGGAATCTCTAATAATGTGATACGGTTATCAAGATAAGATGACTTTGTTCAGAGATCATGCATCATCTTTCACAAATTGCCCATTCATCAAAATGTGTATTCACTTTGAAGTTATTACTTTTCTGGCATTACTCAAAATAAGCAATATCATTTTTCTGTACAAATATCAGTCACAATATTCCTTCCATTCTTCTAGACAAATATTAAAGAAGCTTGCGTGATCTTAGATGCATGGGGTGATATATTAAGTGTGTTCTGATATTTTATTGTACCGAAGTACAAACAGACACAATTGCCACGCACCACAGTAGCTAACAAAGTGTTTTTGTACGAGGGTCTTTAAGTTAGGTTTGACTGTACATTATTGAAGTGTTATGTGACAAGGAAATGGGGTCCTATTAATTGTACCTGGTACAAGTAACTACTTGTACAAGAGCCTTCACGACAAGTTTGACTGTGCACATGAGTATTGATAAGCGAATACTTAATACACAGTTAGCGTAAAATATGCATACAATATTCATTGCATATTCAGTTGGATTGCCAATTCTCATAATGGGAGGACTCCCCACCACAATCGATGAGTTTATAATCCAGAGTAAAATGTAACGGAAACCTTTGCCTATCTCTAGTACTTATGCAAATGGATTGCCCCGTCTTAAAGGTATCGACAGGTTCATAATGTATCATAACGTTACCTGGAACTTCCACATATTTCCATTACATGTTTGTAAGGTTGATTGCCGATTTTCAGGTTATAAATTACCCCTCTACAATGGCATATACCTGTCTGGGTAGCCAAGTGATTAAACTGATCCACTGGACACTTCAGGCAACTGGCCAAGTATGTAACACACTCCAAACCAGGCATGCGATGACCCGCATATCTTGATGAAGGTATATAGTCATGCTTGCTATGTCTGTGGAAACATTTGTTTTCAGTCAGTGACCTTGGATTTTAACCTTTAGACTTTAACATCCTCTGAATCATTTATTCGTCAAGAACTTACCTGGAATGTTTGGTAAAGGTACGTGCTTAGGTTATCATGTAGAAAAGGGAAATACGTATGGACAACCAGAGATAGTCACAGCATTATATACTTCTACATTAAGACATGGCATCCAGCATATATATTCAACGTGGGGATGAAGACACTGGCCCAGCAATTCATCCTCGTAATATGGTCTTTAAAGATCAGGTCCTCAACAAACTCCATGACCAGGTTAATGTCTTCCAGGTTGAATAAGTGGCTCTAGTAAAGTGAAGTCCTTCTGCCTGTGCTGGATGCTATATCTAGGTCATGACTCATGTAGCTCTGGATTTGGTGGTAACTGCAGGCCAAATTGTATTTGGTTTCCTCGGCCTGCTCCATATTGCCTTTGAGGTTCTGAGTCACATCAGTGATATTGAGTTTGTTGTACCTCATTGAGTTGCATTCATGGTTGTTGCGACAAGGATCTGGCAAGGTGCAGAGAAGCCATGTTGGATGCCGATGTGCCAGGAGATTTACCTGCCATCTACTCTCTGCTTGTTAAAGACTTGAAGGATAAAGTTGAATATGCCACATTTTGTCACTAGTGTCATCGCCATAGCCTGCATCAAGTCTGTACTCTTCATGGTTGTGATCTTGCATGCAGACATGGTGTTATTGCTGTAGATGGCATTGTCAGTTGTGTTCTTGTGGGTCAGAGTGGTAGTGTGCTTGCCTTAAAATATGACCCGGAAGGTGCCAGTGATCCGGGACTCCAATAATATCAATGTTATTAACTTCTCATTCACAAGAAAGCCAAAAGACCACATACACAACGAGACCAGCTGCCGGATCGCATCCGTACACTGTCCCCAAGCATCTATGCATACAGTTGCTGACGAATCTTCTACAGCATGGATTGGCAGAAATGTTATAACTCCCTGAATCAGTTAAAGTACAGTTATTTTAGAGCCGGTCCGACAGGACGACCTGGATGGGACGAAAAATATCTTAGTCAATGACAAATGATACTAGAGCAATGAAGAATATCACTGATGTGGGTAGCTCACCTATCATTCAGTGCTACGCTTACATCTTAAAACTGATCCAACATAGCGCCAACATAGGTGTCCTCTTCTGAGGAGCAATGCAAATAGCCTATGAGGGTTAGTCTATACTTACACAGTAATAAAGCCAGTCAGACTCACTGAGGGAGTCTGTTGGGATGTTTGGAGCGAGTGGCAGCCTATAGAGTAGGATGCAAGGAAGCCGAACAGCCAAGAAGGAGGAACTAATGCCGCTTAGGACGCTGCACAAAATAAACAGAGTCACTCTGCTATCCCCACCTTTACTGTGCGCAAGATAAAAATAACCACAAATCTAAAACCTTTTGCAGAGAATATTTCCAATTATATCAATGGGAAGACACCTTGAGATACCTGCAGCTGACAACAAACATGAAACAAAACGTAATCTGAAGGAAACTGGCAGATTACACAAAAGACGCCTCTTGAAAGCAAGCCAACGTGGATGAGGCATAAATCCTGCTGTAAAAGACAGGCAATATGCCAAAATCTTGATTAGTTCATGGAAGCCACAATAGCCACCAGGCACAAGGTTCAAGGACCTTGTGTGCTTCCTAGCCATTAGTCCAAAATGCCATGGTTTTCAGGAGGCTATATCACCCGGCAGATTGCACATGCTGAGTCAACACTTTCAATGCAGTAGGCCACAGAGATGACCTGTATCGTTACAGAAGCAAGTCAACTCCTTTGATGTGATTCTCACCTTGGCACCCTCTCCTATATTTCTTATATGGGTTGAGGTCTCACGCTACACTAAGCCTAATACATGGTGAAAGCGTTCTGGAGAGTTAAGAGAAGAACCCAATTTAAGCACTAACATGGGAAAATGGCTTCCTGTGCTTCTGGCCCTGCAGAGAATACAATGAGAAAACGAGCTGACCAGCTACCTAAAAATGCTAATGGGGGTTACCAGGCAACAAAACCCGTGACATGGTCAATGTGGCCAGAGCCATCTGCCAGCAGCTGCTGAAAGACACTATCTTGTTCAGACCAAATTCGATGTGCTGATTTAAAAAATTCACAACAAGTACTATGACTCAACTTTCGACACCGAGGAGATTGCTCATGGACAATGCAGATGGTGAGCTCGAAGAAGCTGGTGTAAGATGACAACTTTCCAATGCCAATCAAGGCACTTCATGGACACAACCTCGAGATTACACCGTCACGCAACCTGGACTGTTATAACCTATCCAACATCTACTACGGATCTCCCAGACAACAACCAACGCACGTTTTCTTCAGAACATATCACCTAGAACAGCATGCAGCTACCGATGGGTGTCAATGAGACTAACATTATCAATCTGGAAGCCCAGCAGCAGACCTCAACCCATACAAGAAATAAAAGAGATGGTGCTAAGGTGATAATCACGTCAAAGGAGCTGACTTGCTTTTGAAACGATAAAGGTCATCTGTATGGCTTACTGCATTGATAGTGTTTACTAATCATGTGGAAGAGGATAGGGTGACCCATCATGGTAGGTTCTGTAATGGCAGTCCTCTGTCTGGGCTACAATGCTGCGCCTTGCATCACACTTATTACCACCATGACCTTGCCATACTTCATCTTCGTCGCCATGCCAAATTTTCTGTGGAGTTGAGCACCAGCGATTGGGCTAATCCTGCCCATTTGCTCTAAAATTTAACCCATGACCAAAGCGTCATTTATGCTTCCACTACCTGCCATGCAAATCCCTACATCACAAACGCTGAGCTTTGCACTGACTGCCAAGAAGATTAACCTATATGACCAATGCAGGCTTTTGCATCATCTCCATAGTCCACTTTAAAACAATGCTCCATATTTATATTCAGCTGCAGGATCATATGATCGAAAATTAATAGACTGACGATTTGAGAGAGAGAATGTGTGTGCATGTATGTTATAAGAAAAATTAGTTATACAATAGTTTGAAATTAAATGAACATCTTATTTATGCTATGAAAAATTGATCTTTGACAAGCAGTCAGTAATTTTAAATATAATATTTTGCTTTAAGGTCTTCTTGATGAAATTGACAAGTTATTAGTTTAATTATAATCTTGCACCGTAATATATTTTTCTTTGCTTACAGTCTTCATTTTAGAGTGATGAGCTGAATCACCACCATTTCGAATTCATCCCGGTAACCCAGGTTACCAATTATGTATTTTCACCTCATATCATCAATTTTATTGCAGCAATACTCAAACCCCTCCTGGTTTATGTTTTCTACCACTACCTGTATGTGAGCAGATTCTCTCTACACTCACTACAGAATGATTACTGATATTACCCCTATATGAGCAGTTTATCTCTACACGCACTCAAAATGACCACTAATACTACCTCTCCAGGAGCAGATTCTTTCTATACTCATTACAGAATGACCACGGATCATGCCCCTATATTGAACAGGTTATCTCTACACTCACTCCAGAATGACCATTAATAATCCCTCTGCGGAAGCAGATTATCTCTAGACTTACTAAATATGTTGTTAATTGTTTGATCTGTTGGAGGATTTTCAAAGCCTTTTGATGGAGTAGAAACCAAGTTTATATTTCTAATTAGGGTATATAATAAATAAATGTCAAATTGTTCATGTGTACTGCCCAATGTGATCTGAGAAGACCACATGAATTTGAACATTGTTTAGTGAAGCATTTTGTCATTTTTCCGGGTCTGCACTGTTTCCTTATGGCTAAGTAAACTTGGTTGGCTATGGGCGATCTTTGATACTTTTGAGAAAATTGATGTGAAGCAAGATTAAAATTAACATCTTTTATATATGGTAAATTCTGCAGCAGTCAATAGATAGATCAAACAGATGTTTGTATCATTATTAACTGACAAGGATGTCGAACAGTTCTGTGCTTCAATTGATGGTTGTACATAATTGTTTAAAATAATATTAATTGACGTTTATTAAAAACTCCAAAACATACACGTGATTTTTAAACATTCAATATTTAAAAATCAGTTAGATATTTTTAACTTTTTAAGTAATTACTAATACCTATTTGATACCCCTCAAGAAGGACCACCTCTGTTATAATACCACTTTCTGCTGCAGAAGAGACGACCTTATAAGACGGTGGGGGGATTGTAATAAAATTATATTATAATATCTATGGACAATGTTACAATGATGGAGATATGAACCGTAAATTAACATGGTTCATAAAGTGTTCATGTACACATATATTTACAGCAATACATTATATTATATGGAAGTGAAAAACTACATGTATGTGATCTTGCGTTTGTTATTAATACTTTATAAACATGACTTTCAGTCGTATAAAGCTTGATATACTGGTTTCCATCATAAGATGCCAAACTCAAAGGACACCACCCCTGACCAGGGCCACTTGCCTAATATCCAAAATGATATAGTTTTACCAATATGTTCACTTTACGTCAGGCAGTTTTTGCTATAGCGTCAGATTTTCATTACATAAGGGGTAGGGCAGTTTTTCAATGGAAACCACTGTATTTATTGAAAAATAATGGCCTGAGGGACACAAATTAAAAAAAAACACAAAAAACATGAAATAGAATATAGGTATCGGATGAAGAACCAGATCACTTGAATCCCAGAAGCCAATGAGGTGTGTGTCTGTGTATGTGTGTAATTTGGATTTTCAACGTAGCTTTAACAATTTTTCAGTCATATCGCTACGGTATCTGCATTGTGGCAGTTTCGAGTAATGTCTGGCACTGGGGCATCATGCAGCAGACATGAGCATCATGTCCCGCACAGTCACTTTACCCTGATACCAGGCTGACCTGTCCTAACACTAACCTCTTAATGCAGAGCGCCAAGCGAGGAAGCTGTTAGTACCATTTTTATAAGTCTTTGGTATAATTCGGCCGGTGATTGAACCCACGACTTTGCACATCCGAGGCGGACGCTCCAACCATTAGGCCACCGGAGCGATTGAAGCCAATGAGGCAAACGAGACATAATTGGTACAGACCATTGTTGTTCTCAGATATGTTTCCATGCACTAAGTTTCACCTTGGAATAATCAAAACTACCAAAGGTACAAATTTATGAAATAAAACTTGATAGTCACTGGAAATTGTAAAAGATATAAAAATATGTGTGCAAAATCTTAAGAGGCCGTATTCGAAACTTGATTGGCATAATTTGAAAAAATTCTTAAAGACTTTTATGCCATTATGCTTTTTCAAACCTTTGGTCAAATTCTGAAGATTTTATCAAAAGTTATTAAAGTATTCTATTTTTCGCAACTAGAAAGATCTCATATCAGATTGCCATACAATTTAATTAAACCATGCATGGATTGTTGTCGCAAAATTTAATCAACAATTTTTGGGAAGAGGGAAATTCATGGTTTTCTTTTTTAGTAATGACAAGCATTCTTAGAGGTGTATCAACCTCAGTAGTATATGGTTTTACGTCCTCCATGACAGGAGAGTTTCTCTCAATTCTGCTCAAATTCTATGAGTGTGTTCAAAAGTTTTTCTTGTTATAGTAACGTTGGCCATATTTTATGCCAGACTGTCATTTTTCGTGGTTCAAAACTAAAAGGTCTTCGTGCCAGGATGCTGTCTGTCAAGTTTGGTCCAATTCTATTCGGCAGTTTTGGAGAATGAACTGTTTAAATTGTATTCTATATTTAGTAATGGTGACCATATTGGACTTCGTATGTGAAAAAATCAAACACCATAAGTTCCTGTGATTAGTACGCACAAACACTGCAAACAGTTTATCGGGTGCCAGCAGATTAGTTTGTAGGCTACATGTTGATAATGGTTTTCATAGTTATCTGCATGAAATACATCGGTTAAATACAGCGTAATAAATGTTATACACTTAGACACTTACCTGGCGGAATAGTTGGTTGGGGAAAGGTGTACTGGGGTATCTACTGCTCTGCAGCTAGATTAGTTGTCCATACCTGTTTGGTAGAGTTGCTGATACATTGGATCTTAGTAGCCACTAACATGGCGAATTGGGCGTATTGGGGCAGGCTGTCAATGAGACCCCCCCCCCCAAAAAAAAAAAAAAATAATAAAAAACATGACCATGCACATTTCAGTACTGCTGTGCGTACATTTTACATAAAAGCATTATTTTGCAAATGCATACAATTATTATAGTGGTACCTTTCAAGAATAACAAAAACAATTATCAGTTAATGGTTACTCACGTATTCTATTTTCCCTTAAGAATAAGATGTGATCAGCAATCCTCTTACATATAAGTAATACATATTTGTAGTTAACTTGTTTCTTCAAAATTACTTACCCAGTAACACTTATTTTAGAAATTACTTCTACCTTTGCAATCCAACCGTCCCAAAGACTTGAGGTCTCCATTGATATATACATCACACAAAGAGAAGCAACTCTTACAGATTATCTCCCCTTTAAAGCTTGATGTACCGATATAGCCAGTTTGCATGTATTCAAATGTTCACTTAGAACATGAACCAATCGATTTGAAATATTTTAAGATGAAAATAATCGTAATATATATGGAACTGAATTTCTTACACAGCGTTTCACACATACACACACGCATATGTGGATAGATAGATAGATAGGTAGATAGATAGATAGATAGACAGACAGACAGACAGACAGACAGACAGATAGATAGATAGATAGATAGATAGATAGATAACATATGAACAGTTTTCATATTACACTTAAAGGCGACGGATCTGTTGGTTCAAGTTTTCTGTTCGTGACAATGGATTGCATTAAGCTACACCATAGTTTTAATCATATCCACTGAATTAGTTATCGTTTGAAAATAAAGATAAAAGGAATATCAAAATCAGGGAGACAGTGATATTATCTTCTTGCCATCTTTGCTGAAAGGAACAATCGACGAGATTAAGCATTGTTTATCATTACATATACAAAACTCCAGACGTTCAAAATGAAAATTCATATCTCTCAACCATCCCCCAACCCCAACTAGATGTTACCGTATACAGATTTTACAATCCATTAAAAACTTGGGCGAATTGTGTAGGGATGATCATCCCTGAATATCATGACCAGACGTAAGAAGTAAACTGACATTAGGTTATTGAAGGATTAGGTGGAGTTGTATTGGCAGACGTAAACTGACATTAGGCTATTGAAGGATTAGGTGGAGTTTTATTGGCAGAAGTAAACTGACATTAGGCTATTGAAGGATTAGGTGGAGTTGTATTGGCAGACGTAAACTGACATTAGGCTATTGAAGGATTAGGTGGAGTTGTATTGGCAGAAGTAAACTGACATTAGGTTATTGAAGGACTAGGTGGAGTTGTATTGGCAGACGTAGACTGACATTAGGCTACTGAAGGATTAGGTGGAGTTTTATTGGCAGAAGTAAACTGACATTAGGTTATTGAAGGATTAGGTGGAGTTGTATTGGCAGACGTAGACTGACATTAGGCTATTGAAGGATTAGGTGGAGTTGCATTGACAGAAGTAAACTGATATTAGGTTATTGAAGGATTAGGTGGAGTTGTATTGGCAGAAGTAAACTGACATTAGGCTATTGAAGGATTAGGTGGAGTTGTATTGGCAGAAGTAAACTGACATTAGGTTATTGAAGGATTAGGTGGAGTTGTATTGGCAGACGTAAATTGACATTAGGTTATTGAAGGATTAGGTGGAGTTGCATTGACAGAAGTAAACTGATATTAGGTTATTGAAGGATTAGGTGGAGTTCTATTGGCAGAAGTAAACTGACATTAGGCTATTGAAGGATTGGGTGGAGTTTTATTGGCAGAAGTAAACTGACATTAGGTTATTGAAGGATTAGGTGGAGTTGTATTGGCAGACGTAGACTGACATTAGGCTATTGAAGGATTAGGTGGAGTTGTATTGGCAGAAGTAAACTGACATTAGGCTATTTGAAGGATTAGATGGAGTTGTATTGGCAGACGTAAATTGACATTAGGCTATTGAAGGATTAGGTGGAGTTGTATTGGCAGACGTAAACTGACATTAGGCTATTGAAGGATTAGGTGGAGTTTTATTGGCAGAAGTAAACTGACATCAGGCTATTGAAGGATTAGGTGGAGTTGTATTGGCAGACGTAGACTGACATTAGGCTACTGAAGGATTAGGTGGAGTTTTATTGGCAGAAGTAAACTGACATTAGATTATTGAAGGATTAGGTGGAGTTGTATTGGCAGACGTAGACTGACATTAGGCTACTGAAGGATTAGGTGGAGTTGTGTTGGCAGAAGTAAACTGACATTAGGTTATTGAAGGACTAGGTGGAGTTGTATTGGCAGACGTAAACTGACATTAGGCTACTGAAGGATTAGGTGGAGTTTTATTGGCAGACGTAAACTGACATTAGGCTACTGAAGGACTAGGTGGAGTTGTATTGGCAGAAGTTAACTGACATTAGGTTATTGAAGGATTAGGTGGAGTTCTATTGGCAGACGTAAATTGACATTAGGTTATTGAAGGATTAGGTGGAGTTGTATTGGCAGAAGTAAACTGACATTAGGTTATTGAAGGACTAGGTGGAGTTGTATTGACAGAAGTAAACTGACATTAGGTCATTGAAGGATTAGGTGGAGTTGTATTGGCAGAAATAAATTGACATTAGGCTATTGAAGGATTAGGTGGAGTTGTATTGGCAGACGTAAATTGACATTAGGTTATTGAAGGATTAGGTGGAGTTGTATTGGCAGAAGTAAACTGACATTAGGTTATTGAAGGACTAGGTGGAGTTGTATTGGCAGACGTAGACTGACATTAGGCTACTGAAGGATTAGGTGGAGTTTTATTGGCAGAAGTAAACTGACATTAGGTTATTGAAGGATTAGGTGGAGTTGTATTGGCAGACGTAGACTGACATTAGGCTACTGAAGGATTAGGTGGAGTTGTATTGGCAGAAGTAAACTGACATTAGGTTATTGAAGGATTAGGTGGAGTTGTATTGGCAGAAGTAAACTGACATTAGGTTATTGAAGGATTAGGTGGAGTTGTATTGCCAGACGTAAATTGACATTAGGTTATTGAAGGATTAGGTGGAGTTGTATTGGCAGAAGTAAACTGACATTAGGTTATTGAAGGATTAGGTGGAGTTGTATTGGCAGACGTAAACTGACATTAGGCTACTGAAGGATTAGGTGGAGTTTTATTGGCAGAAGTAAACTGACATTAGGTTATTGAAGGATTAGGTGGAGTTGTATTGGCAGAAGTAAACTGACATTAGGTTATTGAAGGATTAGGTGGAGTTTTATTGGCAGAAGTAAACTGACATTAGGTTATTGAAGGATTAGGTGGAGTTTTATTGGCAGAAGTAAACTGACATTAGGTTATTGAAGGATTAGGTGGAGTTGTATTGGCAGAAGTAAACTGACATTAGGTTATTGAAGGACTAGGTGGAGTTGTATTGGCAGACGTAGACTGACATTAGGCTACTGAAGGATTAGGTGGAGTTTTATTGGCAGAAGTAAACTGACATTACGTTATTGAAGGATTAGGTGGAGTTGTATTGGCAGAAGTAAACTGACATTAGGTTATTGAAGGACTAGGTGGAGTTGTATTGGCAGACGTAGACTGACATTAGGCTACTGAAGGATTAGGTGGAGTTTTATTGGCAGAAGTAAACTGACATTAGGTTATTGAAGGACTAGGTGGAGTTGTATTGGCAGACGTAGACTGACATTAGGCTACTGAAGGATTAGGTGGAGTTTTATTGGCAGAAGTAAACTGACATTAGGTTATTGAAGGATTAGGTGGAGTTTTATTGGCAGAAGTAAACTGACATTAGGCTATTGAAGGATTAGGTGGAGTTGTATTGGCAGAAGTAAACTGACATTAGGTTATTGAAGGACTAGGTGGAGTTGTATTGGCAGACGTAAATTCACATTAGGCTACTGAAGGATTAGGTGGAGTTTTATTGGCAGAAGTAAACTGACATTAGGTTATTGATGGACTAGGTGGAGTTGTATTGGCAGACGTAGACTGACATTAGGCTACTGAAGGATTAGGTGGAGTTTTATTGGCAGAAGTAAACTGACATTAGGCTATTGAAGGATTAGGTGGAGTTGTATTGGCAGAAGTAAACTGACATTAGGCCATTGAAGGATTAGGTGGAGTTTTATTGGCAGAAGTAAACTGACATTAGGTTATTGAAGGATTAGGTGGAGTTGTATTGGCATAAGTAAACTGACATTAGGTTATTGAAGGATTAGGTGGAGTTGTATTGGCAGAAGTAAACTGACATTAGGCCATTGAAGGATTAGGTGGAGTTTTATTGGCAGAAGTAAACTGACATTAGGCCATTGAAGGATTAGGTGGAGTTTTATTGGCAGAAGTAAACTGACATTAGGCTATTGAAGGATTAGGTGGAGTTGTATTGGCAGAAGTAAACTGACATTAGGTTATTGAAGGACTAGGTGGAGTTGTATTGGCAGAAGTAAACTGACATTAGGCTATTGAAGGATTAGGTGGAGTTGTATTGGCATAAGTAAACTGACATTAGGCCATTGAAGGATTAGGTGGAGTTGTATTGGCAGACGAAGTAAGAATAATAAAAGGTATCCTACGAATGAGATCCATACATGTAGAGTCACAGCAATCAGTTGTATGGCTAGGATTGTCGCACACACATCGCGAGAAAGTAGAATTTTATATATCTATTTTCTCCGTGTTAAGATTGAAAAAGGAAGACAACATTTGCAGAGAAAACAGTCATTCATATGAGAAAATATCAGGCCTTTCTCACGAACAGAAAATATGGAAAAGAACGATATCTCTCATCATCTGTCAATGTCCTCTCTCTCTCTCAATATGGCGAATACCTGTACAAATCTTGGCAGCATATCCTGTTTTAAAAATAGTGTTCAGACCTATATTTGTACATTGACTGTCAAGGAAAGAACACTTGCCCTTTGAAGAGGTACCATACAATTTTCGATTAAATATTTATGGGCATACTTGGCTACATTACCATAGAAAGCAAACCACCTATTCAAGCCCTCCAAATCTCATCAAACGTTGCTGAACACTACGGCTGCTGCTAGGGTTTCTCAAAATGGTCACAAACATGTGGCTGGGTTATGCGAATTGTCCACAGCATGCTGCTATTTGGTATCGAAACAATTTCTTGCTTAAAGCAAGTCCTACTCGTTGTGATTGATATAGGGCTTTTAAAGTGGTTAATATGGTCGCTACTTAGTGAACAATATTAAATGAAAATGTTAATTACAATAATAACATTTGACTTTGTCCCATGTTTGTCCTGAATAAATGTTAGTTTCATGACTCACTACAAAACTTTCAATATCATCAGCCATGCCAACCTCCTAATGCTCAGACATATCTTAATGCTACGACTAGATTAGATATGAAAGTACGAGACTACTTGCAAATGTATGTGATGTACATAACAGTGTGAGCCCATTTATATTTGTACCTGCTGTGTAAATAAAATTGATTGAACCAAATGGTCATTTTTTCTAGTTGGCTGCAGATGTGCAGCAAGTCTTGAAATGACATTGTCGTTGCGCAGCTTTCTGGATCCAAGAGGGTAGACATCTTGTGCAAGTCTCGTGCAAATTAGTGCAACACACATTCGGTTTTATTCTTTGTTCACTGAACATAGATTGTGGCATAACGCTATTGCGATAAACTCAATAGTTTGTTTAGATGTGTGTGTGTGTATCGGATTTTTAACGTAGGTTTCACAATTGTTCAGTAGTATCGCTACGATGTCTACAGTGTGGCAGTTTATAGTGATATCTAGCACTGGGGCACCATGCCGCAGACATGTAGAATGATGTCTCACCCAGTCACATTATTCTGACACCATGCCGACCAGTCCTAACTCTAACCCCTGAATGCAGTGCGCCAAGCGAGACAGCTGTTAGTACTATTTTATAAGACTTTGGTATGACTTGTCCAGCCTTCGATCCCGCAACGTCCCGCATTCGAGGCGGATGCTCTAACCACCAAGCTTCCGAAGCGGTTAGTTTATAATGAAGTGACATGGAAATTAATGCTCTATCACAGTAACAACTATCTCGGTATCAATAAATGACATGTCCTTGCTAAAAAGATTTCCTTGGATATCACTGATATGTTGAATAGATTATAGCAACCTTGCAAGTATTTGAAAATAAATGCACCATTTGAGCGGGTCGATGTTTTGATTTGTTGGTAACGCATATAGATAAGATGAGGGAAGGTGTATTCTGCTAATTGGCATGTATTGTGATCATATTATTTTGGTTTCTTTTTGCTAATAATTCCTTAGCTTTGACCGAATGTTGCGCATTAAACTTTTCAACCTATGTAATAATAGCAAGGTTTGGGAACGTTGTGATGTCTTCCACTGCATATAATTGTATAGTATACTAACTACGAACGGAATGAAAAAGCAATCGTTTCATTGTAGATGCATTTATTTTAAACCTTATAAAACAGGTTAAACACTTAAGAGTCTGTAGACTACTCTCCCTCTTTTTTTCCCACTGTGTCGGTTGGCCAGACAACATCTCCGTTTCACCTTGATTAATCAAGCTCATTCTATGTCTGTGTCTCTATCTCTGTGTGATGATAAAAATCACCAACTAATCGATGAACAGAGAAACAGAGGAATGGACAATAATGACAATCTTATAGCCAGTTTGTTTCCTACCGCACATCAAACCATACATCTCGCAGACACACACACTAAATAGTACAAGTGAAATTTGAGCCCGATACCACAGAAAAATCATATTTGAACTCAATGCGCCACTTGAACAAAAAGCATTACTGCAAAATAATTTGATCAGCTGAGAAAGAAACACGGAATAGCCGGTTGTTTTGTTTTTCCTTTGAATTACACCCGTATCTTTTATAACAGGAAATAAATTTAAATTACACTGATCAGTATTAATCGACTTTAATGCGCCAAGAGAAACGTGATGTAGCATGTATAGAAATGGAGAAACTTATAAAGGTGGAGGTGAAGGATGTGAGTAGAGAACTTTGGAGTTAACAAAGTGACATCTCATTGTTTATTACAATAATTTAATTGCATTCTTTTGAATATTGTTAATTTTTGTTTATTAAGAACAAAATCGAAGACCCACATGTACCCTTGTCATCAAATTTTATCACCTGAAAAGGTAAGCCAAACACAAAAGTCTGTCAAGCTCTATAACAAGCCTAGAATATAAATGGATTTGTTCATCAGATTAAGAAATTTAGCAATGCATAAACTGGCCATTACAAGAGATACTTTTATTTCAATATCAAGGCATAAACTGGCCACGGCAGGAAATACATTTATGTCATTATCAAGGCATAAGCTGGCCATGGCAGGAGATACATTAATTTCAATATCAAGGCATAAACTGGTCATGGCAGGAGATACATTTAGGTCATTATCAAGGCATAAGCTGGCCATGGCAGGAGATACATTGATGTCACTTTGAAGGCGTAAAGTGGCCATAGCATGATACATTTATGAAATTATCAAGGCATAAACTGGCCATGGCAGGAGATACATTTAGGTCACTATCAAGGCATAAGCTGGCCATGGCAGGAAGGAGATATATTTATTTCAATATCAAGGTATACACTGGCCATGGCGAGAGATACATTTATGTCAATATCAAGGCATAAAATGACCATTGCGAGAGATACGTTTATGACAATATCAAGGCATAAACTGGCCATAGCAGGATACACATTTATGTCACTTTGAAGGCGTAAAGTGGCCATAGCATGATACATTTTTGAAATTATCAAGGCATAAACTGGCCATGGCAGGAGATACATTTATGTCACTATCAAGGCATAAGCTGGCCATGGCAGGAAGGAGATATATTTATTTCAATATCAAGGTATACGCTCGCCACGGCGAGAGATACATTTATGTCAATATCAAGGCATACAATGACCATTGCGAGAGATACATTTATGACAATATCAAGGTATAAACTGGCCATAGCAGGATACACATTTATGTCACTTTGAAGGCGTACAGTGGCCATAGCATGATAAATTTATGACATTATCAAGGCATAAACTGGCCATGGCAGGAGATACATTTATGTCACCATCAACGCATAAGCTGGCCATGGCAGGAAGGATATATATTTATTTCTATTTCAAGGCATACACTGGCCATGGCGAGAGATACATTTATGTCAATATCAAGGCATAAAGCGACCATTGCGAGAGATACATTTATGTCAATATCAAGGCATAAAATGACCATTGCGAGAGATAAATGTATGTCAATATCAAGGCATAAACTGGCCATGGCAGGAGATACATTTATGTCACCATCAACGCATAAGCTGGCCATGGCAGGAAGGATATATATTTATTTCTATTTCAAGGCATACACTGGCCATGGCGAGAGATACATTTATGTCAATATCAAGGCATAAAACGACCATTGCGAGAGATACATTTATGTCAATATCAAGGCATAAAATGACCATTGCGAGAGATAAATGTATGTCAATATCAAGCCGTAAACTGGCCATGGCAGGATACATATCCATGTCACTATCAAGGCGTCAAGTGGCCAGAGCATGATAATTTATGAAATTATCAAGGCATAAACTGGCCATGACAGGAGATACATTATGTCACTATCAAGGCATAAACTGGCCATGGCGAGAAATATATTTATTTCAACATCAAGGCATACATTGGCCATGGCGAGAGATACATTTATGTCAATATCAAGGCATAAACTGGCCATGGCGAGAGATACATTTATGTCAATATCAAGGCATACAATGACCATTGCGAGAGATACATTTATGTCAATATCAAGGCAAAATCTGGCCATGGCAGGATACACATTTATGTCACTATCAAGGCATAAAGTGGCCATAGCATGATACATTTATGAAATTATCAAGGCATAAGCTGGCCATGGCAGGAGATACATTTATGTCACTATCAAGGCATAAACTGGCCATGGCGAGAAATACATTTATTTCAATATCAAGGCATATATTGGCCATGGCAGGAAATACATTTATGCCAATATCAAGGCATAATCTGGCCATGGCAGGATAAACATTTATGTCAATATCGAGGCATAAACTGGCAATGACAGGATAAACATTTCTGTCAATATCAAGGCATACACTGGCCATGGCAGGAGATACATTTCTGTCAGCATCAAGGCATAAATTGGCCAGGACAGGAGATACATTTATTTCTGTATGAAGGCACAAGCTGACCATGGCAGGAGGTACATTTGTTTAATATCAAGGCATAAACTGGTCATGACAGTTGATACATTTATTTCAATATCAAGGCATACACTGGCCATGGCGAGATATACTTCTATGTCAATGTCAAATCAAAAACTGGCCATGTCAGGAGATGCATTTATTTCAATATCAAGGCATGAACTGGCCATGCCTGGATATACATTTATTTTATTATCAGTGGTTCAAACATAGTTTCATCATTTCTTCTAGGTTCGACTGATGACTTCTACATATTTTATTTTCCTCCTTCACCTTCTGCAGTTCTCTCTCCAGAAAGTCAAGTCGGTCGTTCTCATTATTTGAAGAAGCTCTTATCTTAGAATCTTTAATATTTTCCCGTAAAACAAGTACAGACTGTTGTGAAGAACCATGTTCCTCTGATTCAGATTTATTCCATAAAACGTTGGCATAGGAAAAAATACATGCGCTTATCGACCAACACGAGAACCAGTCCATCCTGGACAATACTTATGTGGACTCAAAATAACGCCGAAAAGGTATTTATACTATCCTAGGCCAAAATACACGTCACATGTGCATAATACAGCGCCTACTTACACATCTCATTAGTGTAAATATATAGCAATCAGCTGACCTTGCACTCTCTTTTATAATTTGTATTGTATGCTGTTCAGTGATGGACCAACACAAATCAAGACCATTAACGTATGATGGACAGTGAAGGACCAACAACCATGACCAGTACTGTATGATGGACAGTGATAGACCAACAGCAATTATGGTCATTACTGAATGCTGGCCAGTGATAGACCAACAGCACTTAACGCCAGTATTGTATGCTTGCCAGTGATTTACCAGCATAAATCAAGACTAGTACAGTATGCTGGACAGTGATGGGCCAAAAACAATCAAGACCAGTACTGTATGATGGACAGTGATAGACCAACAGCAATTAAGGTCAGTACTGTATGCTGGCCAGTGATGGACCAACATCAATCAAGACCAGTACTGTATGATAGACAGTGATGGACCAACAATAATCAAGACCATTAATGTATGCTGGACAGTGATGGACCAACAATAATCAAGATTAGTACTGTATGATAGACAGTGATGGACAAACAATAATCAAGGCTACTACTGTATGCTGGACAGTGATGGACCAACAGTTTAATCACGACTAGTACTGTATGACAGACAGTGGAGGTCCAACAATAATCAAGACTAGTACTGTATGATAAGAACAGTGATGGACAAACATAAATCAAGACTAGTACTGTATGCTGGACAGTGAAGGACCAACAACAATCAAGACCAGGACTGTATAACTGACAGTGATGGACCAATAATAATGAAGACTAGTACTGTATGATAGACAGTGATGAACCAACAATGATCAAGACTAGTACTGTATGCTGGATATTAATGGACCAACAGTAATCAAGAATAGTACTGTATTCTGGACAGTGATAACACAAACAATAATTAGGACTAGTACTGTATGATATACAGTGATGGATCAACAATGATCATGATTACTACTGTATGGTGGACAGTAATGGACAAACAATAATCAAGACTAGTACTGTCTGATGGACAGTGATGGACCAACAATGATCAAGACTAATACTGAATGCTGGCAAGTGATGGACAACAATAATCAAGACTAGTGCTCTATGAAGGAGAGTGATGGACCAACAATAATCAAGACCAGTGCTCTATGAAGGACAGTGATGGACCAACAATAATCAAGACTAGTACTGTCTGATGGACAGTGATGGACCAACAATGTTCAAGACTAGTACTTTATGATAGTGATGGAGCAACACTAATCAAGACCATTAATGTATGCTGGACAGAGATGGACCAACAATAATAAAGATTAGTACTGTATGATAGACAGTGATGGAACAACAATAATCAAGGCTAGTACTGTATGACGGACAGTGATGGACCAACAATAATCAAGACTAGTACTGTATGACGGACAGTGATGGACCAACAATAATCAAGACTAGTACTGTATGATGGATAGTGATGGACCAACAATAATCAAGGCTAGTACTGTATGATAGACAGTGATGGACAAACTATAATCAAGACTAGTACTGTATGATGGACAGTGAAGGACCAACAATGATCAAAAGACTAGTACTGTATGATAGACAGTGATGGAACAACAATAATCACGACTAGTACTGTATGATGGATAGTGATGGACCAACAACAATCATGACTAGTACTGAATGATAGACAGTGATGGACAAACTATAATCAAGACCAGTACTGTATGATGGACAGTGAAGGACCAACAATAATCAAAACCAGTACTTTATGATGGACAGTGAAGAACCAACAATAATCAATACTAGTACTGTATGACGGACAGTGATGGACCAACAATAATCAAAAGACTAGTAATGTATGATGGACAGTGATGGACCAACAATAATCAAAAGACTAGTACTGTATGATAGACAGTGACGGACCAAAAATAATCATGACTAGTACTGTATGATGGACAGTGATGGACCAACAATAATCAAAAGACTAGTACTGTATGATAGACAGTGACGGACCAAAAATAATCATGACTAGTACTGTATGATGGACAGTGATGGACCAACAATAATCAAAAGACTAGTACTGTATGATAGACAGTGATGGACCAACAATAATCAAGACCAGTACTGTCTGATGCCATCGTAAATGCTGAGTATATTTTTATATCAGATTTTGAAATTGGCTCAGCAAATGGCCATGTTTGGATGGTAAAACATCCAAATATTTTGAAAGAGAGACTACTGGCATTCCAGCAAATCCTGGATAACATATAACGTTAGAATAAATTAGGACTTGTTATCCTGATGTGGTTCAATGTGTAATTTAGAAATTACTTAAAATTTTCTTTTAAGTTTTCCTGCTGTATTTGTTTTATTGAGATTTTGATATGGCTTTTTTGTGCAAAGCTGATTTTCCAATTTTGTTATTGATATTGCTATATAATATGCTTTTAACATTTCAATAAAATATTGTTATTGGTTGTGCTCTTCTGCACAGTGCATATTTTACTTTTTTGTGTGGTTGTATGTTGATGTCATTTGAGTTCTGCCCAGGGGGTGAGTAGAAGTTTAAAAAACATTTTTTTTTTAAATCCTCAGAATATAGAATCATTAGATAGAATACATCAATCTGAACACAATACACTTTAAAGTTTAAAAATTGATAAATAAATGGCCAAGATATTGAATTTTTAATATTTGCGGCTGTATTTGCAGTTGACCAGTTTAGTGAAAATCGTTAATTTTGGGGGTCTGCTACAATGTTATTTCAGAGAATTGAGTTCCCCAAAAACTTGGGCAACGTCTCTGTATAGAAAGTAACAGATCTGGAAAGTTCCAGACAAACTGCAATTAGTTTTAATAATATCAACTACTTAACTTGGCCATTTATGCAATTTGGCAAATTTGAATAAAATCTCGGCATTTTATGAAGAATATTTTTACCCATAACTTTTGAACCAGATGAGGTAGATGTATAATCTTTTTCTTTGTTCTTTTAGTTTATAAAGATCTATCTATTGGTTATAAAATCCACACAGAATTTCTAAGTTCAAATTTTGGCTGCCAGTACATAATGATGGACAGTAATGGACCAACCACAATCAAGACCAGTACTGTATGATGGACAGTGAAGGACAAAACAACAATCAAGACCAGTACTGTATGAGGGACAGTGATGGACAAAACAACAATCAAGACTAGTACTGTATGATGGACAGTGATGGACAAAACAACAATTAAGACCAGTACTGTATGAGGGACAGTGATGGACAAAACAACAATCAAGACTAGTACTGTATGATGGACAGTAATGGACAAAACAACAATCAAGACTAGTACTGTATGATGGACAGTGATGGACAAACAACAATCAAGACTAGTACTGTATGATGGACAGTGACGGACCAACAATAATCAAGACCAGTACTGTATGATGGACAGTAATGGACAAAACAACAATCAAGACTAGTACTGTATGATGGACAGTGATGGACAAAACAACAATCAAGACTAGTACTGTATGATGGACAGTGATGGACAAAACAACAATCAAGACTAGTACTGTATGATGGACAGTGACGGACCAACAATAATCAAGACTAGTACTGTATGATGGACAGTGATGGACCAACAATAATCAAGACCAGTACTGTATGATGGACAGTGATGGACAAAACAACACTCAAGACTAGTACTGTATGATGGACAGTGATGGACCAACAATAATCAAGACCAGAATTGTATCAGGGAAGGGAAGGACCAACAATAATCAATACTAGTACTGTATGATGGACAGTGATGGACAAAACAACAATCAAGACTAGTACTGTATGATGGACAGTGATGGACCAACACTAATCAAGACCAGTACTGTATGATAGACAGTGATGGACCAACAATAATCAAGACTAGTAATGTATGATGGAAGGGAAGGACCAACAATAATCAATACTAGTACTGTATGATGGACAGTGATGGACAAAACAACACTCAAGACTAGTACTGTATGATGGACAGTGATGGACCAACAATAATCAAGACCAGTATTGTATGATGGACAGTGAAGGATCAACAATAATCAAGACTAGTACTGTATGATGGACAGTGATGGACAAAACAACAATCAAGACTAGTACTGTATGATGGACAGTGACGGACCAACAATAATCAAGACCAGTACTGTATGATGGACAGTGATGGATCAACAATAATCAAGACCAGTACTGTATGATGGACAGTGCTGGACCAACAATGATCAAGACCAGTACTGTTTGCTGGCCACTGATGGACATACATCATTCACGACTAATTAGGAATAAGCTGGTGATTTTCATGGAGAACTGTGATAAGTGAAACAATTTATAACTTGCCCAGAATCTTGTGCACTTTATGTCCACTGTAAGCCAGCTGTGTTATCAAGACTTCCAGGGTGTCAGTAGAGATTTACTTCATTGAAGCATGTATCAAAACAACAGTGTGTTAAGTGTAACAGGCTATAACTTGGCAGCAATCTTTGACATGGTATGTCCAATTTTAGCCAACTGACCTATCGTAACTCATGGGGTCTCAAGAGAATACATGTTGAGTGTGTGTGTGTGTGTGTGTGTGTGTGTCTTGGATTTGTAACGTAGCTTTAACAATTTTGCAGTCATATCGCTACGATGTCTGCAATGTGGCAGTTTATAGTGATGTCTAGCACTGGGGCATCATGCCGCAGACATGTAGCATGATGTCCCACCCAGTCACATTATCCTGACACCAGGCCGACCAGTCCTGTTAGTACCATTTTTGTAAGTATTTGATATGACTCGGCCTGGGATCGAACCCACGACCTCCCGCATCCGAGGCGGACGCTCTAACCACTAGGCCACCGGAGCGGTAATGCATATTGAAGCAAGCATCATAACAACTGGGTGATGAGTGTAATGACTTTTAACTTGGCCAAAATCTAGGATCATTTTATGTCCACTGTTATCCATATGGGGTATCATGACTCCCAAGGTCTCAGTAGAGACTGACTTCACGGAAGCATGTATCATAACAATGATGTGAAAGTGAAACAATTTCTAACATCGCCAAATTCTGGAACATTTTAGGTCGACTAATTTGCCTATATGTTTAGAACATTTTATGTCCACTAATTAGTCTTTATGTTTAGAACAGTTTTTGTTCACTAATTAGCCAATATGTTTAGAACAAGACAATTAAGCAACCAGTCTGCTGACATTAGAATTTTGTTAGCAAATAAAAAACAGCTGAATAAGGAATAATAATAATAATAATGTTAATGATACTAATAATAATAATAATAATAATAATAATAATTATTATTATTATTATTATTATTATTATTATTATTATTATTATTATTCAATGAAATAAATAATTAATGAAACAATTATTAGAATAACATAAAATTAAACAAATGTGTTGTGGTCCATATAATTAAAATAAATGGAACCTTACTCTTAAAATTACATACATACATATATCCAGAGATTACAATATTTGTATCTTTGTACATGTACATATCAGAGATTTCAATATTAGTATGCATGTACATATAAGATATTTCAGTATTAGTATATTTGTACTTGCACTTGTCAGATATTTCAATATTAGTATCTGTGTACATGTACATTTCAGAGATTTCAATATGCATATACATGTACTTCTCAAAGATTTCAATAGGACCATATTAGCCATAATGCATTATTTTATTTAATTTAATGAGGGTAATTATGTTAGGATAATAAACTTCTCTCTCCTGACTCCCACAGGATGAACAAACTACTGTAAGTACAAGAGAAAAAATAAACAATAAAAAATATACAAAAATACAAAAACATAGAAACATATGATAATAATAACAATAATAATAATAATGATAATAATAATAATAATAATAAAGCATGCTTAAATACATTTAGGATAAAAGCACTTCAGAATAGCAGCAGAGAGGGCGATCAGACCACTTAAGGGAGTGGTCACCCTTGTGTTTGGACCCAAAAAAATAGTGACCCTTCATAGAGGTCAATACCACGTCTACGGTTATTGTTTGTCCCAAACAGAATTGTAGACGCCCCCTCTCTGCTGCTATTCATGTTGTAAAAGAAATTTTAAGTTTGATGAATATTTTTCTTTTCATCTGAATCATGGGCATCTTCATCTGAATCATGGGAATCTTCATCTGAATCATGGGAATCTTCGGAATCTTCGGAATCTTCGGAATTTGTTCTATGTTTCAAGTAATATTCAAGTTCTGATGCTGGTTTTTCTATTTTTGAATTTATGTTCTTTCTGTGTTTATAATATATCATTAAACTTCTGTATCGATCTCCACCGCAATTTTTGCAAATCTGATATAATCCTCTAACACCGTTGTTACAACCAACACAACTTCGTGGACCAGCATGAGGGTTTTTCTTTATAAGATAATTATGTTTCTTGCAATATTCTCCACGGCATTTTTTATTACATTTGTTAGTGGTTCCTTGACGCAGCCACGCACAGTTGTTCATTATATGAACGATATCTTTTTAATTAAATTTACACCTCTTCTGCTGATATTAATTAAATCATTATGTTATAATAAAATGATACATTCGGAATCTCATACTGCAAGAATAGCTCGAGAACGATTAGAAGCAATTAAAAAAATTCTTCCTGTCAGAGACTCATTCAGAAAAAATCTACAAGCGCAGCAAGAAGCACAAGTTGAGTATGAAGAAGAAACTAAAAAACTGTTTAAGCCCGTCACTGCAGTCATCAAAGAAGATCTTCTTCCGGTATCAAAACAAACTGCAGCGCAGACTGAAAAAATAGCAAGAAGAACTAAACAGGCAAAGAAGATTTTACGAGACCTTCCAACTGACATAGCTGCAGCTCCACCTCCACCTGTTGGTAAGGAAATACTTGAAGGTATTGGAAAACTTCGTACTGAAGATGCCGATGTGAGAAAAGAACTTGCATCTAAACCCAAACCAGTAGAAGAAAACTTAGAATTAATTGCAAGATTTAACGAAGGAGTTGTTGAGGAAATTAGAAATACTGAAAGAGAGAAATTACCTGAAGCAATATTAAATAGTATGTTTAATAAATCTAGTATTTTAAAATCTCGTTATGAAAAAACAAATGATAATAATTTCATTAAATGGATATATCGCGTATATTACAACAAAAAACAAGCTAGAGGTCCAGAATTCAAAAGTCTTGAAGGAGAAGTAAAAAGACTTCATAGAGAGAGACTGAAACAACCGGAACAAGAAGAATTATCCCAGTATCATCTTCTTCCACCTCTGCAACAAATAGAACAACAGCAATCTTCTTCGCCGCAGCAAAGGTTGAAGTCGGAACTTAAAAAGGCTGAAGAGCTACTTAAAAAATCAGCAGAAAGATCACCCTTAAGACTATTCAAGAAAACAACAGAAAAAGGAGAACAGATGTTGGCAGAAAGGGATGATGATGATCCTCCGAGCGCTGTTGGAAGTGGTTTTCTGACTACATCGGAAGAAAACAATTTTGTTTGTCCTGATAATATCATCAATGACGTGTCACGGTTAGAAGTTCTCATAGGAGGAAAACGTGCCGGAAATAATTCACCAGAAATAATTAATGAAGCAGCTGATATTTGTCGGCGATTATTTTAAGGTGGCATCATGGATATCGGAGTTTACCGAGAACTTATCGATGAACTTGCTGATGACTAGTTGTTAGATAAATGGTAAATAAAAATAAGATGATCATACATAATAATCATCGCAAACCTGTACAGGTCAGAGCGGTAAACTCACGATTACCAATCTATAGAGCTACTTACGGAGATGGACTTGGTGATGTTATTCAGGGATTATTTAGAAGGATAGCTCCAAAAGTAGCACCTGTTGCAAAACAATTATCGATGAAGGCTATTGATATTGTTCGTGATAAAGCTCCTGGTGCAATTGTCAATGTTGCTGGTAAGGCGTTCTCGGCGATCAAAGAAAGACTAGCACGATTATTGCGACGAAAACAACAACCGGTAAAATTACCAAGTACTGAGGTGATGCCTGCAGATGTCAATAAAATAATAAATCAAGCTGCAAATCAAAAACTAGCGGCGTTAGCAGATCAAGGACTCGATGAATCTGGAAATAATATTTCAAGTTTGATATCCGGAAGTGGAACTTCCCGAAGTGGAATTTCCCGAACGCGGTAATCAACGTGTTAGACGAAAAATAATTATAATAAAATGTTCAAGCGCGTATCCGACACAGCATTTGACATGGAAGCACCCGTCCTTAAGGATGAATCGGTACGTGATTATCAGTTTTATTCTTATGACGCACGAATGCCAGATCAGCGTGGAAGAATTGAACTACAAGTTCATGACACAAGTAGATACTTTTTACCCGCTGATGCTTTTCTTGAGGTAGAAGGTAGAAGTGTAAGAACAAACGATGCTAATTACGCAGATGCGATAAAAGTTGGTTTTGTCAACAACGGGATCATGGCACTGTTTGATAGCGCCACTTACATGATCGATGGAAAAAATATTGAATCAACTCAGAAAGATGTCGACGTTGCTACAACAATAATAGGATTAGCAAGATATTCTGATGATTATACAAGATCAACAGGTCCTACAATGATGTTTGTGAAAGATAATACCAGTCACCCTGAAAGCGATCAGTATGATATAGGACGACCACGAAATCATGCCAATAACGCTGATGCTGATGTGGCGCCGGTGATTAGAAATGTTGTCCAAATTTTCAACTTGGGATTTGGAGCGCGTAAAAGTATGTTGCTAGGAGCCGATAGAAGATTTTCATGCACAATTCCACTATCGCATATTTTTGGATTTTGTAGGAATGTTAGAAAGGTTATTTTTGGAGCTAGACACACGGTTGTTCTTGTGAGAAAAGGTGATGATAATGATGCTCTGTGGAGACTCGGTGTTGATGCTGGTAAAGTAGTATTATCGAAACTTTCACTGTGGATGCCGGTAATGACTCCAACGATCGCAGAAGAACAAAAGTTGATTTCTTTCATGGACACTGGTGGTAAGTTCTTGTTGTCATTGTTAACAACAAGCACGGATAGCATGCAAACTAACGTTAACGGTCAGTTTACATGGCATATAGCATCACAACAGGGTGTTTCTGCACCTAGACATATTTTTATTGATTTTCAGAATTATGATCGATTAGGTAATCAAGAACGTTCTCATATGATATTTGACAAACTAGGTATCACGGATATTTCCTTACGGATAAACGGGCAACAAGAACCAACAGAGAGCATACAACTAAATTATGAACAGAATCGTATAGGACGTGCATATCATCGTTTAATTTCATTCATGGGACGTGATCAAAATGTTGATACTGGGTTGCAAATATCACAACATGATTTCAGAACTTTATATCCGATTTATTATTTTTAATTAGAACATCTTGATCTATCAAAACAATCTGTCGTTGATATACATCTCAAAGCAACATTAAATACAGGTGGTGTTGATTACAGAGCAATCGCTGTCATATTTAGCGATAAAGCCATGTTACTTGAAGGTGGTAGTGGTCGAATGAGAGTCGTTGATGCACCAGTGGAAAATCTTTAATTATTCAGAAAAAATATTATTTATATAAAAATGTCGTATAGTCATGTTAATGTTACTCTGACTCCCGGTCAGGTAAAAAAGCTTCAATCAAAAACCGCCAACAAATGCGGAACTAAAATATCACTAAAACGAGATCAGATTAGTGGTGGTCCAAACAAATTATCGTTGACAAGTAATCAGATTAAACATTTCAATAAGGTCCTGGAATCAAAAACTGGAGTTCAATTTCCTCTCTCTCCGAGCGCCATCAAAGACATGGTTAAAATAGGTGGTATATTTCCACTTCTCGCGGCCATTCCGGCATTAATAGCTGCTGCTGCTCCAGCCGTAGCAAAAGCAGCCGCGTTAGGTGCTGTTGGAACAGCTGCTGGAATGGCTCTAAAGAAAACAACTGGAAATGGATACAAAAAAAAGGGACGCGGCCTAAGATTGCCAGGATCTCGTTGGGGGAGAGGCCTAAGGCTTCCAGGATCACTTCGTTAGACGTTCCAGCATCAAATTTTGATTTACTTGATGCTGCTAAAAAATTAAAAATAAAAGACTTTAGAGGTGTTTTTATGCGAGATCAATTACCGAAACAACCAAACAAACTCGAAACAGGTATTATTAATCTTGACGAACGTTCCAAACCCGGTACTCATTGGGTATCATACGCGGTTGATCCACGTGGAATCGTTTATTTTGATTCGTACGGGTTAGCTCCACCCGTTGAATTTATCAAGTATGTTGCACCACTTCACGCAGGAACCTCTGGTTCCAAAGTTTGGTATTCAACGCTACCCACACAAACAATGACAGATCCGCCAATATGCGGCCGTGAAGTAATTAATGTACTCGACGCTATATCAAAATCATCCAAACCACCACATAAAGCTGTGCATGATTACACAAGTAACTGATTCGTAAAGCGTTTTAAACAACAGGTCTTATTATAATGGTTGATATTTACGGAAGATCTTCTACTAGTAAGAAAATAAAATCCGACGTTGATCTGCCGAAGTATGGGACTAAAGATGAACTCGCTGATATTATGAACCTGGCTGGAGTTGACCCAGATGAAGTTGTTATTTTTCAAGATCTATATGGTAAACTAAAAACCAGCAATATCAAATGGAATGATATAGTTCGGCGAGTACTCGGTGCAGTTACGGATAATATTCCCGTGTTTACTGATAGCGGCAAAATTAGAGATTCAAGTGTATCATTAGCAACAATTAGAAATGAAATTGCAAGAAGCGTTGTTAATCGTGTGAAAAACACCGGCGACATAATGACGGGTGAACTCAGCATGAACGGAAATAAAATAGTAGTTTTAAGAGATCCAACATCTGACGAAGACGCAGCAACAAAAAAATACGTCGACAACGTGGATGGAAAACTATCCACGCTGCGGGCCGAGTATGATGTTCACGTAACCGCTTTTATAAGACTTCGAAGAAACTTTCAAAAAACCAATGAATCTGTAGATGAGTTCTTTCGAACTCCTCCCGTCATCGACTTAAAACTCGTTGATATCAAAAGTAACCTAGACACGTTCAAACAAACACAGCAAAACATCGTAGCGGGAATTCCTGAGATTGTCAATAAAACCAATTTGATTAAAATTCCAGCTGGAATAACTCCCGGACATATCACAAACATCGTATACACGGTAACATCGGGTTTTGCAACATGGTCCAAACAAAATAATACTATCAAATATACAGCAACAACCACTGGCGTGTATAGGCTGTCTGTGTTTTGTGCTGCAAAATTTGAAATATTTACAACGTTTCCATGGCGTCATTCCACCGACAGGTTTTCCGGGGTTGTATCTGTTATATTAAATAGCGGAACCGAAGAAATTTTTTTTCTGGAAGCAGCTGATAAGAAATTAACCGCAACATCTTACTGGTGGTGTTTGGAATTTGTAGCTGAAACACCTCAATTGGTTACTGCATAAAAATATATATGGACGGTGCACAATACAGGTACAATCAAGCGCGTGAATGGCAGGCGGCGCTAAAAGATCAAGTTGATCAATATACAGTAAAAGTAAAAAAATATCGACGACGATTAGTTATCGTTGATGTGATTGTTTATTCAGTATCCGCTGTTGTTGCTGGAACGGGTGTAATATTATCAGCGATGACAATGATGGCACCAGCAGCTGTAACTATTTGTATTTCAGCAGCAACAACTATTGCAGGTGTGCTTAATATCATCGCCAAAAAAATATGTACTTGCACGAACGAAAAATTATCCGATTGCAAGATAAAATTACACACAGCGACGGTAGCATACTCGAAATTATCCTCGTTGTTATCAGCGAGTCTCAGTGATGGAATTATATCTGATTTCGAATTTTCAATGATGACCAAAATATACGACGAAGGTATCGGTATTAAAGATACAAGTATTAATAATGACAGAATTACTTCAGCAGATCGTGACCAACACAACTCCGCCAAAGATAACGATGATCTCGGTAAGTTCGTCTAATCCTGAATTTAGTGTTAATTTTCCTACTGCAATTCCAGTAAAAGAAATAGCACTAGCGCAATTACGAGTATATTACAGCTGGCCAAATGTCAGATCAAAATCATTTAATGGTACACCAGCAAATAATTCGCTTGTGTTTGCTAGTAAAAATAAACCCGATGGAACACCTGACTGGGTTGTTGTTGGAATACCAACTGGCAGTTACGAGATTGAAGAGATCAATGAGGAATTTCGACGTAGAATAAAATCAATAACGGGAAAAGAAGCAAAAATATCAATTAATGTTCATGAACCGACCCTGTCCTCAACGGTTGAAATACATTCTCCCGATTACGTCGTTGATATTTATAAATCTTCAATCAGATCCGTGCTAGGTTGGCCTGAAATCCCCCCGGTATATGAAGGACTACCAGAACCAACTCGGGATGATTTTACATCATCGAAAAGTTTTCATCATAATATTAAAATGAATTATACAAGTTTCTGGTGGAAGATAGAAAAACGTGTATGGGATAAACGGGATCAATTTCGTGTCGATAAAACCGGTGAGTACTACTGGCTCTTACACAACGTTGATGGCGGTAATTCATTTTACGATTTGAATATCAATAATGTCATTCATATCGTAAATTCAGATCATGAAGAACAACTGGTTAATTTACGTATCCTTTTTCATGAATATTTGTCCGATGTGACATCTACGCGTGAAGAAATTATTAAACGAGTGGAAATTTTAAATAATATAGCTGATACTATTGAATATTTTCATAACAGAATCATAAACCTGGTTTTTGAATCATCGGGCGATAATAGAAGATTTTTCGCAGCCAAATACAAAATACCCGAAGCTGACATTGTAACGTTTAAGTTTCCTGATTATAATCCGGATAAATTAAGAAAATCTGTCAATGATGTCATTGATGAGTTTTTTCCTAAAATAATCGATGCATGGAGAAAACTAGCACCATATCCAACCGTTCTTAGATATGATAATGATCCACATGGCGGCGGAAGACACGTATCTCCGGGAATCGTTAATATAACACCGACTGTCGCGGTCAATCTGGTTTGTGACGTAATCGATGGCAGCTATCAAATAGATCTCGGAAGATCAAATCAAGCTCAACATCGATACATCCTGTACACGTTCACACCACAAGTTCCCCCTGGAAGTTTAATCGTGCAAGAACCAACTAATCCTGTATATTTACGGTGTCACAATAATATGTTAACACGAATAAATTTTAAATTCACAGACCACCTTAATCGCTTAATTGACATACGTGGAGAAGAACTTGTGATAAATCTATATGTGAAATCGTAGATCTTTGATCTTAATATTATGTAATGGAGTGTTTCTATACACGAGGATTTCTTAACAGTTAGAAGAACATTTGTAACAGAGATCAGGCTCAAATTCGATCAACTTAAAAAAAATAAATAAAAAAATATTTTATTACTGATACAAATTTGTGTTTGGTACAAATTAATCGGCCTTGCAAAAAAAAAAAATATGTTTTTATTTTTTTTCTGAAAATTTGATCATTTTACACTACACCTGGTCAGCGTTGACAGGGACCCCAGTTACCAAAACTTTCATTTTCATTATCACCAGTAACGAAGTTACTTTGGATCGTTTCACCAGTAACGAAGTTACTCTCTGACATAATTTTTCTTAATTGTCTTATACGAGTACTAATCGTTTTCATTGCCTCGTACTCGTGGGATAATAGCGATTTAATTCTTTCTACGGCGGCAGAGAGAGGAACGAACTCCTTCACCTGATTATCTTCTACGGTAGCTAGCGACTGAAACATTGCCGCCTGAATCCGTTTCATGAGCTTGTATTCAGATGATAGTGTGTGTGTTCCCTGGTTTTTGCGTTCTTGTAAAATCTCAAAGTCAGAAACTATTTTTTCAGGATTTAGTTCACTGGATATATTAATTCCATCTTTTTCAATTTTTTAATAGCAACAATTACATCATTGATATTTTCATGGTTCATTATATAATATATAAATCTTTAAAATAAAAAAATTATCCCTGGACCCCCTATCGAGTCTTTAGCGAGTTCGTCGGGATGTTTCAAGGACAGCACAACCAAGAACTCGTAGCTTGCCACCGCAATCTACCAAGTTCATTAGGCAAATATTCCCTCTACGAGAACCCCTAACCCGCCAAACAACGGTCTAGAAGGCCCAAGAGGGAGGACGGCACAATCCTCATTAAACTCGTAGCTTGCCACCGCAATCTACCAAGTTTAGAGGATATACACATAATATATAACTTAACTAAGGACGGCACAATCCTCATTAAACTCGTAGCTTGCCACCGCAATCTACCAAGTTTAGAGGATATACACATAACATTCAATGAATGAAGGACAGTACAAACATATACGCTCAGCAAAATCCCACCCACAATAATTAATCCAGTGGGTGATACGAAAATATGTATCAACCACCAGTCAATATGATGGTTGAATTTTGCTGAGCGGGGGGGGGGGGTTGCGGTTCCCCCATTATTATAAAAATCGCGATTATGCGCACCACCGACAAATTGTCAGCCATGGGGATTCGATCCTGGACCGCGAGCGTCACAGTCCAATACCATACTGATTGAGCTATCGAACCTTGTTACGAACATATGTTTCGGAAGTTAATATATAGCTAAGGAACCAATACAATTCTGAATTCAAGAAATACGTTTTCACCAAACAAGTTAGATTTATAAAAGCTGGATTATTTACTATACCACGCCATCTAACAGTTAGATGTTTTCATCCTTCCTATAATATAACTGTTAGATGTTTTCATTCTTCCTATGACTATACGAGATTTTCAGTCCTCTCTATGTCTGTTCTATGGAGAAATATATATTACGAGATTTCCCACTCGTAAATCTGTATCGTGGTTAAGGGAGTATTTAGTTGTTAATATTACCCGATAAAAAAAGTAACCACACATACGCACACACATACGTATACAAATATATTTTGTTCTGAACAAGGAAAATGCAATTGATTTTTAATTCCAAACACTATATACATGTATTTCTGTAATCGAGTAAATACATGCAGGATCCCTGTACTGTAGATCTAAAATTAACCCGCCACGATCGATACATACTAGACGCTGGATTCTGCATTCAGTAAGCTGGCATATAAATGTCGGTTTTCTGTATTTATAACAACAGTTTCTGAATATATAACAACAGTTTCTGGATATAAAACAGCGTTTTTCCTAAGCAGACTGCGAATCAATAATGACAGCGGTCCTAAGCGGCATGAACACACCTGCAAATCGATTTATACCATAACAACGGTTTCTGTTCTGTACCTATATTACAGCTTCCTTGCGGATCAATAACATTGTCATGATTTCTCGTAATGTTGTATGATGGGAAATATTTAAAAACCATAAATAATACTTCTACGAGCAATTAATTACGTCGTAATTAGTTAAACTGACTAATTACGATCATAAAAAATCAAAAATCTACGAAGAAAACTATATATTAAAAAAATAATCCCCCCCCCCATATAATCAAAAATTCAGTAGTATACGATCAGACAGTACTGGGTCCCCTCAAATAATGATATAATTCAATGTGGTGATGATAATTATTGATACTGAAAGGTGATTTTCTGTTTATATTTTTTCGAGAAAGCGGTTTTATATATATTTTTTGCCACTTTTTGTACTGAAGACGGATTAATATCAAAGTATTTCGCAGCTGAATACATTGAACGAAATATTATTTCTTCACCAGTTTCTGTGTTTGTGGAATTTACCGCCCTCATTCCGATTGTTTTACATCTTCCTGTATTACCACATGCAGAGTTCACGCTTCGTGTGACAACTCGAAGGCTGTGCAGGGAGTTGTTCTGAGGATTCCCATCAATATGATCGACCACTAGACCGTCATTGATCACTCCAAAGAAACATTCGTAGATAAAACGATGACAGAAATAATGTTTCTTTCCCCCTTCGTATGTGAACCTTAGATAACCATGATTATTAATACAACCAACTGGTTTTTTTAACCTGCAGTGTCTGATGACACCATTAATATCTGATTCGTAATTCTTTATGACAGGATGTGGGATAAATTTATTTTGCTCCATTATAATAATATTATTTGTTTAAATCATTGTTTGTCTGAAATCTTAATATATAATCCTCCACGGATTTATAGCGTTTTCACCGCTATTATTTTTTTTTTGTCATAATATCTTTTAAGTTCTCTGAACCGTTTTCCACCGCACTTTCCACATAATCCTGTTTTTTCTCGCACTCCAATACCACACCGCAGACATGGTATTGGTCCTAGACTTCCTCGTCGTATGTTTTGTGAGTGCATCCAACAAAATTCCTTTCTGCAGGATCTGTTGCATCGATTTACTGAGCCGATCATCAACCATCTGCATTGAGACATTGTATATATAATATTTTTTATTTTAAATATTTGTTTTAATTATATGAACGAGTTTGAGAGATCATCCCAAACTAGGCCTGTTAAATATAAATTCAACCTCGACAGATTATCTCCAGACTTGCCAGTATGAGATTTGGTTGATCCGAAAAATAAAAGTCTGATCTCCAAAATTCACGACGCCAAGAAAGAATTTTACACGGATGGTGCATCTCATACATGGTCAACGTTCAAGATTATATGCAATACTGACAAAGTCAGTGTCGACTCTGTCACGGACGCCACAATGAACGACAAGCGAGCGGCAACTATCATTAACTACATCGCTGAGTACGAGGGCAATCAAAAATATTTCTTCAGAGTAAAATTTATTGTATTAACAGAAACAGGTAGTTGGATTATCCGTGACAAATATGATCCTGTCCTTGGCAATAATAAAACTGTCATATTAAGTAAAAATTCCAGACCGGGTCTACTGACGGGTATTGACAAACCGTATTATGAGCGAGCGTATCCTGTAACAGCGGTTATTTATGGAATCTATGAGATAAATAAAAAACCCAATGTTGATAAACTAGCGCCGATGAAATTTTCAAGTTTAAATTGTGTAGCCGAACGAGCAATAGAACACTTTACAAACGCGATGCGTGGAAACGGATTAACTGATTTAAGACGTAAAAAAATAAACTCATGGGCTGATTCAGTTAAGGATACCGGTGCTACAATAAAAGATGTTGCTGAACTAGGAAAACTATTAAAATTTCCAATAACCGTAGCGACAATAACGGGAGAAATTCTGTACGAATCGAAATATAAATCGAAAGGAGCTCCAATAAATATTATCGATCATAACGCGCATGCATGGACTAACGCAGTAACAATATTTCCACGTGATGGAACTGTTAAATTTTACCCCCCAGATAGTATTTTTGATTTTATTAACGAAATAAGTAAAAACGATCCTGTATCGGTATGGTTATTTAAAAGTAATGAGGAAGGTGAATTTGATCAGTTTGTCAGACCAAACGGTGAAATATATCGCACAGAATCCCTCCATGACGAGATGAAAAATCTTGCGGAGATGTTTTCAGAGTGCAAACACGCGGAAAATACTGACAAATTACTAACTAATTGTTTTACCGTTCCATCTGTTGCGAGAAAAAAAATTCATGGAAATCAACACGATTTGATTTACTCGAGGACGTACGCGCAAGTTGCGTCGAATACGGACATGGCGGATTATGGAATACCAAATATAATTACAATGATGTTATTTCGGTTGATATGGTTGCATGTTATCCAGGAAGTTTTCTGGGATACGGAGATTGTTCTGTATACTTTAAAAGATTTGGTCACCCAACAAACGAGATGACGCGAGTGGCAATTAATGGACCATTACCTGATTTTGATCTGACTGGATTTGCTTGTGTTGAATCATTCGAGTTTAACGAAAATCTTCACAAGATTTGTTATGTTTGGTTTGGTAGACATTTTTGTCAAAAACGTTGGGCACCTATAGTTTTATTACGATATATGCTAGATTGTATGATACTGACATCGTTGGTGGTCAGTGAGGCGATTATATCATATTATGCACAAAGCAAAGTTTGGTTGCCCATGTCAGATTCTGAAGTTATTAGCGAGTTTAAGGATGGTATTCCTAATAAACTCAAAACCGCAAAAGATCTCGGTAGAAAAATTATAGGTAAATTTACTCAAGGTGGTGCATATGATTGTAAAAGACATCACGCACGATTAATTCTAGATGATGCCGAGTACGATTTTATAATCGCTGATACAACAGCGAGAAATATATTTGTAAATCGAGAAAGTGTTTATTTATCCGACGGAACAAAATTGGGTACGATCGTTAGTTACATAAATGACGTCTCCCCACAGTATACTCATCTAAGATCTTCCATGTTGGCTTATGTTTCTATAAATTTATTATCGATGATTAATAGATTTCCTGAGACCGCAGTCAGAGTCGCAACAGATTCGTTTTATATTTCGAGTAAATATTTAGAATCTGTTATGAAATTTACAAGTAATGATGAACGATGGGGTTCGTGGAGAATAAAAAAAGGAACTGTTACACAATTATTCAGAATCAGCAGATGTTCCAATGAGAGATTTTTATCGTAAGGGTAATAAAATATCAGAAATGTCGAAAGAACCATCGTTGAGTGATCCAATAACTAGATATAAGACAGTATATCTCAATGGACCTGGTGGATGCGGCAAAACGACTAGAGCGATTAATGTTTTTAGAAATTCAGATATTATCGTGCTGACACCCACACAGAGACTTGCACGTGAGATGAAACAGCGGCAAGTACAATCGTGTACGTATCATAGTTTCTTTCGGTGGCGCGGGGATACATGGACTCCTGAACGAATGGGAGAAAAATATATACCTAAAATAATTATTTGGGACGAGATACGTACGGTGTCATTGGATACATTAAAAACGTTTCTTGATTGGTTGCTGACGAAAAATACCGCTATAATAATGTGTGGCGATCATGGTCAACCGCCGCCTTTTGTTGGACCATCTCCACATGATTGGTTAAAAAATTTCGTTGATTATTATGAAGAAATAGATGATGATCATAGAGCTCTTGATGCAAATTTGAAGGAGTTTAAAAAATTAATCAGATTACAATCAAACAAAATTCAGTGTGAAATAATACGTGGAGTGATCTCAGAGACCTCAATGGGTGATTTTTTAAATTTATGGAGACCCACCGATTTGATCGTAGCAAGTAGAAAAATAATCAGAGACGCTTTACAACAACAGTTATTTCAACTACATAAAGAAAAATACTCAGAATTACCCGTACCGTTGTGTTATAGACCATCAGATACACGAAAACAGAATATTAATGTTGATATTCCAGGACCCTTGACAGAGTCAAGGAAACAGAATCTCGTATTAAATGATATTGTCGCCGTTGATATCAGTGTGGTCGAAGATGCATTACGCGCTGACAAATCTCCATGGGTGTTGGGATACGCTATGACGATCCACTCGTCTCAGGGATTAACTATTTCTGATACACGAATCTGGATTGTAGACGATCGCATCGAGTGGTCAAATTTAGTCTATTTAGTGGTATCGAGGGTCAGAAAAATATCTCAATTACGTAGAATTATAATTCCTGAAATCGTTAATAAATTCAACATCATCGATGATGATATAATAAGAAAAAAATTAATCGGATACAAACAATCTGACAAAAAAATAAACGTGACTTTGATCTTGATGTTGAATTTATTATTGAGTTAAAACAGCAGCAGAATAATCATTGCGCAAGTTGTAATTGTATAATGCTGTGGAGGTATTCGAGTAATGATTCAAGACAATTTACCGTAGACAGAAAAGATAATAGTCGCGGTCATACACGAGAAAATACCATGTTGACCTGTCTTGAGTGTAATCGACGTCGGGGTGCAGGCACCCTTGGCGCTAGTGCTAGTTAAGTGATCGAAATCACTGAAGTGATTTTGGCGGTAGTTGTGTATCCTCGGGGATTATTTGTAGTTGTTTACGTGTAAATCCACGTTGAGGAGCAGCAGAATCTAATATGTAGATTGCAGGTCTACCTGAGGATCTTGTCACGGTAGATATTTTGTGTGTGGTAACACTCCAAATAGGATCAGTCGCTCTCGCTTTACCACCTTCAAGTTCACCAGGCTCATGTAAATATCTAACTGTAACATCACCCAATATTTTTTGTTTTTCAACATCTTTTCGTTGTGTTGGTATATTTTTTTCGTAATTGCATTAATAGGTTTCATGCTGGTTGTTCGTGTGATCTCATTATTTAATGCAGCTATCACGCTTGGTAATCTTGCAACCCATTCGCGAGATCTTTTATCCTGAATAAATTCCCTCGCGTATTGATATCCAAATAACCGCTCAGCGAGTGTTCGATTAAATCGCTCAACAATTGCTTGATCACGGTGAATTGCAGTATGACCTCGTCGTATTTTGGTATTATGTTGTTTCATCAGCGATGATAATGGACCAAGAAATTCCTTACCAGGATCATCCTGTAGTAGCTGTGGCCATCGCAGACCACCCTGTGGTCCGAGTCCTCGTTGATAAATTCGTTCAAACGCATCGGCTACTTCAGATGATGTTTTCGTTGATAGAGGTTCTGCATCTTTATATTTACTTGCAACATCAACTACGGTTAACGCGTACTTGTACGTTTTTCCACGCACAGTATCATGCGGTAAAAACAGAATATCAGCTTGATGAACTTCATTAGGAACACTGACATCGAAATACACGTACTGAATTCGTTTAGGACGTGGTAGATAAATTTGCCATATTTTTGCTTGTTTGGATAACCACGTTTTAGCAGTAAAATGTTTAACCGCTGCTGCATCAGCAAGTTTACCAATTGCTACTTTGCCTCTCCAGTATCCTCTTGGTGAATAATAAATCGATTCCATTATTAATTACCAGCCCCAAGCGCTAATTTACCTTTCATCGCGGATCTTACTAACCAATTAGCTAATGATTCTCTAATATTTTTATTTTTTATAGAATTTAATGCATGAATTAATTTCACATCTGCAATATGTCTATCTTGTAGATTTTGACTTTTATAAGCTACATCATGAGCGTGACAAGCTCGATCAATAGCGTTTATTGGTTCCTCGCCTGGTTTTGGTTGATCTTGATTATCGAGCCTGATATCAAGTCTGGTACCAGGACCGCAATAATTATATCCTGGTAGATGTTTTTCTCCACTGTATTTAGCCCATGGAGCACTTGGAAACTTTGACATCAAATTAGCTATATCACCACCGCGCTTATTAGGTAAAAACGAAAATTTCTTTCTACCGCATACAGAACATTTTCCACCATACGCTATTTTTTTTATTTTTTGTTGTAACCCTGGCTAAATCAGTAGTTGGAGTTTTAACTCTACAACGTAAGCAATATAAATTCATGACATAATATATATATATATGGATATAATTGATTTCTCAGCAACAAGAAAACGAGAGCCAGTTAAACACCACCCTGCGTTACCAAATTCCATCAGAATGATTATCATAGGACCATCTGGATCGGGTAAGACGCAATTATTACTTAATCTGACAATGAGATGGTGGAAATGGGATACATTGTATTTAGTAGCACCATCCGCTGATGATCAACGATGTTATGATGTACTTAAAGATTTCAATGAAAACGCGCGATTACTGGATGAAGGTAATGATGTTATAGAGTTTATAACCGATATTGATGAAGCACCATCCGTAGATTCCATAGACGGATTTATTAATAATTTAGTTGTATACGACGATGTGATGCTAGATAAACAATCAAATCCAGCCAGAATATTTTCCCGAGGTAGACATAAAAATACAGACGTGATCTATGTTACTCAACGATACACACAAATTCCGCAGGTGATTAGAGACAACTGCAACATTTTAGTTGTATTTAATGGCGTAGACACACACACACTTAGAAATATTCATCAAACTTGGTGTGGTTTTGACATGGATATAATTAAATTCAAAAATTTCTTCTCACGAGCGCAAGCTACTCCACATGGATTTATAACAATAAATTTACATGATCCTAGAACAAGATATCGTGTGGGCCTTGATGAAATATTTGGGTAAATTTAATTAAAAAGATATCGTTCATATAATGAACAACTGTGCGTGGCTGCGTCAAGGAACCACTAACAAATGTAATAAAAAATGCCGTGGAGAATATTGCAAGAAACATAATTATCTTATAAAGAAAAACCCTCATGCTGGTCCACGAAGTTGTGTTGGTTGTAACAACGGTGTTAGAGGATTATATCAGATTTGCAAAAATTGCGGTGGAGATCGATACAGAAGTTTGATGATATATTATAAACACAGAAAGAACATAAATTCAAAAATAGAAAAACCAGCATCAGAACTTGAATATTACTTGAAACATAGAACAAATTCCGAAGATTCCGAAGATTCCCATGATTCAGATGAAGATTCCCATGATTCAGATGAAGATGCCCATGATTCAGATGAAAAGAAAAATATTCATCAAACTTAAAATTTCTTTTACAACATGAATAGCAGCAGAGAGGGGGCGTCTACAATTTTGTTTGGGACAAACAATAATCGTAGACGTGGTATTGACCTCTATGAAGGGTCACTATTTTTTGGGGGTCCAAACACAAGGGTGACCACTCCCTTAAGTGGTCTGATCGCCCTCTCTGCTGCTAGAATGATCATATTCAACAGCATAAGAGACATGTAAGATCACATAACTGTTTGAATACTTATTCACTGGATATAATTATACTATGGTATTGATTGGTCATTGTGTTTTACAGCTGAGATGATATTAACTGATGATGCATCAATAAATTGGACATGTTGTCCATAATCATACAATAGAATGGTTTGGACATTTGGATCCAGGGGTGAGACACTTTTAACTCATGTTGTATCAATCAGTTTGACACGGTGTCCATATGACATTGTTTTAGTTATTGTGTTTTAGAGGTGATATATATACTATTAACCGATGATGCATCAATAAATTGGACACGGTGTCCATAATTATACTATGGCAGTTTTTGGTCATTGTGTTTTAGGGGTGAGATACTATTAACTGACGATGCATCAATAAATTGGACACGGTGTCCATAATTATGCTATGGCAGTTTTTGGTCATTGTGTTTTACAGGTGCAATACTATTAACTGATGATGCATCAATAAATTGGACATGGTGTCCATAATTATACTATGGCATTTTTGGTCATTGTGTTTTTGGGGGTGAGATACTATTAACTGATGATGCATCAATAAATTGGACAAGGTACCGTTCAATAAATTAGCCATGTTTGCCTCATTAGTATTATGTGTATAGATATGTATTGTATCATAAGTAATGTATCATGATATGTATTGATAGGCATATTGTTTCACCCCATGTTGTGTTTGGTTTTGTATTCATCGTCATATTGTTTCAACCTATGTAGTGTTTCATTGTGTATTGATATGTTCTTGTTGTTGGGTTTGATGCCATTTATCAGCACACGATATGCTATACATGGCGGCCAGTATTAATGGTGGAGAAAGAACCCAGGAAAACCCCGGAAAAAAAACACCGACCCACGAGAAGCTATTGGCAAGCTTTCTCAAATACCCACATTGGCTGAATCCGAGACTCGAACCCACGCAAACAGCTGAGATGGCAGTGATCCATAACGGAGAGCACGTTAGACCACTCGGCCACTCGGGGCCCCTTGTATTGATATGTATTGTATTATAACTTGTGAATCATGATATGCATTGATAGGCATATTGTTACACACCATGTTGTGTTTGGTTATGTATTTATAGGCATATTGTTAAACCCCATGTTTTGTTTGGTTATATATTGATAGGCATATTGTTAAACCCCATGTTTTGTTTGGTTATGTATTGATAGGCATATTGTTAAACCCCATGTTGTGTTTGGTTATGTATTGATAGGCATATTGTTACACACCATGTTGTGAGTGGTTATGTATTAATTGGCATATTGTTACAATTCATGTTGTGTTTGGTTATGTATTGATATGCATATTGTTACATGCCATGTTGTGTGTGGTTATGTATTGATAGGCATATTGTTACACCCCATTTTGTGTTTGGTTTTGTATTTATAGGCTTATTGTTACACCCCATAATGTGTCTCATTTTGCATTGATAGGCATATTGTTACACCTCTAGTTGTATTGGTTATGTATTGATAGGCATATTGTTACACCGCATGTTTTGTTTGGTTATGTATTGATAGGCATATTGTTACACCTCATATTGTGTTTGGTTATGTATTGATGAACTTATTGTTACACCCCATATTGTGTTTGGTTATGTATTGATAGGCTTATTGTTACACACCACATTGTGTTTGGTTATGTATTGATAGGCTTATTGTTACACACCATATTGTGTTTGGTCATGTATTGATAGGCTTATTGTTACACACCACATTGTGTCTGGTTATGTATTGATGAGCTTATTGTTACACCCCATGTTGTGTTTGGTTATGTATTGATAGGCATATTGTTACACACCATGTAGTGTGCAGTTATGTATTGATAGGAATATTGTTATACACCATGTTGTGTGTGGTTATGTATTGATAAGCATATTGTTACACACCATATTGTTTGGTTATATATTGATAGGCATATTGTTACACCCAATATTGTGTTTGGTTTTGTAGTGATAGGCATATTGTTACACACCATATTTTGTTTGGTTATTTATTGATTGGCATATTGTTACACACCATGTAGTGTGTGGTTATGTATTGATAGGCATATTGTTACACCCCATGTTGTGTTTGGTTATGTATTGATAGGCATATTGTTACACCCCATATTTTGTTTGGTTTTGTATTGATAGGCATATTGTTACACACCATGTAGTGTGTGGTTATGTATTGATAGGCATATTGTTACACCATGTTGTGTGTGGTTTTGTATTGATTGGCATATTGTTACACCCCATATTTTGTTTGGTTTTGTATTGATAGGCATATGGTTACTCCCCTTATATTGTGTGGTTATGTATTGATAGGCATATTGTTACACCCCATATTGTTTGTGGTTGTGTATTGATAGGCATATTGTTACACCAAATATTGTGTGTGGTCTTGTATTGATAGGCATATTGTTACACCCCATATTGTGTGTGGTTATGTATTGATTGGCATATTGTTACACCCTATATTGTGTTTGGTTATGTATTGATAGGCATATTGTTACACCCCATATTTTGTTTGGTTTTGTATTGATAGGCATATTGTTACACACCATGTAGTGTGTGGTTATGTATCAATAGGCATATTGTTACACCCCAATCTGTGTTTGGTTATGTATTGATAGGCATATTGTTAAACACCATATTTTGTTTGGATGTGTATTGATAGGCATATTGTTACACACCATGTAGTGTGTGGTTATGTACTGATAGGCATATTGTTACACCTCATATTGTGTTTGGTTATGTATTGATAGACATATTGTTACACACCATGTAGTGTGTGGTTATGTACTGATAGGCATATTGTTACACCCCATGCTGTGTTTGGTTATGTATTGATAGGCATATTGTTACACACCATATTGTTTTGGTTGTGTATTGATATGCATATTGTTACACCCCATGTTGTGTTTGGTTTTGTATCGATAGGCATATTGTTACACCCCATTTTGTGTTTGGTTATGTATTGATAGGCATATTGTTACACACCATATTGTTTTTGGTTGTGTATTGATATGCATATTGTTACACCCCATGTTGTGTTTGGTTTTGTATTGATAGGCATATTGTTACACCCCATTTTGTGTTTGGTTATGTATTGATAGGCATATTGTTACACACCAAGTTGTGTTGGTTTTGTATTTATAGGCATATTATTACAACCCATGTTGTGTTTGGTTGTGTATTGATAGGTACTGTAATGGACATTGTATATCATATTTACTAATATGTGGCATAGAAATATCACTTCACCCATTTTATGTTCGGTTAGTGTATTTTGTCACTTGTTGAGACAAAAAGACACCAGAATACTAGAAAAACTTATCTCATGGACATACAAAAGCTCTGTCTTTTAATGATTGTCCCCAGCTCAGTACTAAGAACATCCTATATTTCAGTGGTCCCTCGCACAATGTGACTTATGAAAACCCTATATTTCAATGGTACCTCACACCATTTGGCTTATGAAAACACTATAATTGAATGGTCAATCACACACTGACTTATGAAAACCCTATATTTCAATGGTCAATCACACACTGTGACTTATGAAAACCCTACATTTCAATGGTCAATCACACACTGTGACTTATGAAGACCCTGTATTTGAATGGTCCCTGACACTATGTACGAAGGAAAACCCTATATTTCAACAAGTGTCCCTGGGTCAGTACTTTGGACCTAACATCGGTCCCTCATACCATGTGACTTTTATATGAGAACCCTGTATTTAAACAATTGCCCCAGGGTTGGGTTCGGCATTATACAGTGTAGCAAGACAAATAGGTTATTGCTTTTGGTATGGTTTGGTATTATACAGTGTAGCAGGTAGGTTATTTAGTGTAAGACAATTGAAGTAGAGTGCCCCACCCAATGACACATTATGGTACCTAACCAGGGCTAATTATATCATAGGATATGAACCCAAATACATTAGGTAATGAGTCCAGCATGCTAATTGCCATATATCAAACCTTTAAAATATGTGTTGACATGGCCATATATTGTGTGTCAATGCTCAATCACCATGTATTAGACCTTTATAATAAAATATGTGTTGACATGGCCATATATTGTGTATCAATGGTCAATCACCATGTATTAGACCTTTATAATAAAATATGTGTTGACATGGCCATATATTGTGTGTCAATGGTCAATTACCATGTATTAGACCTCTATAATACAATATGGACTGACATGGCCATATATTGTGTGTCAATGGTCAATCACCATGTATTAGACCTTTATAATACAATATGTGTTAACATGGCCATATATTGTGTGTCAATGGTCAATCACCATGTATTAGACCTTTATAATAAAATATGTGTTGACATGGCCATATATTGTGTGTCAATGGTCCATCACCATGTATTAGACCTTTATAATAAAATATGGACTGACATGGCCATATATTGTGTGTCAATGGTCAATCACCATGTATTAGACCTTTATAATACAATATGGACTGACATGGCCATATATTGTGTGTCAATGGTCAATCACCATGTATTAGACCTTTATAATAAAATATGGACTGACATGGCCATATATTGTGTGTCAATGGTCAATCACCATGTATTAGACCTTTATAATAAAATATGTGTTGACATGGCCATATATTGTGTGTCAATGGTCAATCACCATGTATTAGACCTTTATAATAAAATATGTGTTGACATGGCCATATATTGTGTATCAATGGTCAATCACCATGTATTATACCTTTATAATACAATATGTGTTGACATGGCCATGTATTGTGTGTCAATGGTCAATGACCATGTATTAGACCTTTATAATAAAATATGGACTGACATGGCCATATATTGTGTGTCAATGGTCAATGACCATGTATTAGACCTTTATAATACAATATGTGTTGACATGGCCATATATTATGTGTCAATGGTCTATCACCATGTATCAGAGTCTGTAATAAAATATGGACCGAGATCACCATATATTGTGTGTCTGTGGTCTATAACTATGCCTCAGACCTTTATAATAAATCATGGACCGACATGGCCATATATTATGTGTCAGTGGTCTATGACAATGCATCAGACCTTTATAATAAAATATGGACATGGCCATATAGTGTGTCAGTGGTCTATCACCATGCATCATACCTTTACAATAAAATATTTACTACAATAGCCATAATTGGAAAGAAAATTAATTCTACCTACAACAAATGACATTTACTATCATCATCCCAAAATGTGCTGATCCAGCAAAGCATTACTGCCAGACTTGACCAGAAACGCCAATCAGTGAACAATTATCGAGTTTTGAGGTAGTATGTCATTACCATCAGTCTTGACCAGAAATGCCCATCATTGAATAATTATCCAGTTTTGAGGTAGTAAATCATTATTTTCAGGCTTGTCCAGAAATGCCCATCAGTGAACAATGATCCAATTTTGAGGCAGTAAGTCAGCATGTTGATTTAAGCAATACTGATTGGCAATAGCAGTGAGTGGCATACATTACCGTTGTTGGTTGAAATTCTTTATTATAATTTTCTGAAAGAAAACAAAATCATTTTTGTATCAATAAATAGTTTGTGAAGAAACTTGTGAAGTAATCCCAGAATGGAATACATTTCCTGGTATATTTAATAATTGAGCATATACATGTTTTCCTTTTTAGTGCTACAGGTTGTAGAAGAGTTTGTGGGATCATCTTCTGTCCATCATCTCTTTGATATCAATCCACAAGCCAAATGTTGTTATTACATATTCCACTAAACTGTTGCCTGGATTCCAATGCAGCTTTATCCACATATTTATCCCAGGTCTAGTTGGTCCTACATGACAAATGTGTTGCTTGGAGTTCCAATTTGGCCCATGTATTCATCACATGATCTAGTTGGCCCTGTATGACAAATGTGTTGTTATTAGTTCCAATATGGCCCACATATTTATCCCAGGACCTATTTGGCCCTACATGACAAATGTGTTGCTTGGAGATCCACTATCACCCACATATCCCTGGATCTATTTGGCCCTACATGACAAATGTATTGCTTGGAGTTCCAACATGGCCCACATATTCATCCCAGGTCTAGCTGGCCCTATATAACAAATGTGTTGTTATTAGTTCCAATATGGCCCACATATTTATCCCAGGACCTATTTGGCCCTACATGACAAATGTATTGCTTGGAGAACCAATATAGCCCACATATTCATCCCAGGATCAAGTTGGTCCTACATGACAAATGTGCTGCTTGGAGATCTAATATGGCCCACATATTCATCCCAGGATCTAGTTGGCCCTACATGACAAATGTGTTGCTTGGAGATCCAATATGGCCCACATATTCAACCCAGGTCTAGTTGGCCCTATATAACAAATGTGTTGCTTGGAGATCCAATATGGCCCACATATTCATCCGAGGATCTAGTTGGCCCTACATGACAAATGTGTTCCTTGGAGATCCAATATGGCCCACATATTTGTCCCAGGATCTAGTTGGCCCTACATGACAAATGTGTTGCTTGGAGATCCAATATGGCCATCACAATAGCCAGCTTAAAAAATATTGTTATCGCTACATTTCCTGATTGGATTGTCGAATCAACATGTGATTTTAACTGCAGCACCTTTAGTTACGATGTCTTGTTGGTACATTATACTGATCCAATATGGCTGCCATTGCATCGATCATGAATGGTTTTTTTTTGCCATTTATTCCTCATTGATTGATTGTCATATCAACATGGGATTCCTCCTTAAGACTTCTTATGATGTCTATTTCATCTCAAATGATAATCTTGCATGACACCTAATATGGCCACCACAGTGGCCATCTTCAAAACCTTGTTAATAGTATTTCTGCTGATTGGAAGGTCATATCAACATGGGATTTTCACTAAAGACTTATTATGAAGTCTAGTTTGTCTTAAATGATAATCTTGCTTGATATATAATATAGCCAACACAGTGGCCATCTTGGAAATCTTGTTATTACTACCCTGCTGATTGGATGGTCATATCATCATGGGGTTTCCACAGTGGCCATCTTGAAAATCATATTACACTTTCTGCTGATTGGATGGTCATATCATCGTGGGGTTTCCACAGTGATCATATTCGAAATCATATTACACCTTCTGCTTATTGGATGGTCATATCATCATGGGGTTTCCCCAGTGGCCATCTTGAAAATCATATTGCACCTTCTGCTTATTGGATGGTCATATCATCATGGGGTCTCCACAGTGGCCATCTTGGAAATCTTGTTATTACTACCCTGCTGATTGGATGGTCAATTATAAAAGGGTTTCCACAGTGGCCATCTTGAAAATCATATTATTACAACTTCTGTTGATTAGATGGTCATATCATCATGGGGTTTCCACAGTGGCCATCTTGAAAATCTTATTACAACTTCTGCTGATTGAATGGTCATATCATCATCGGGTTTCCACTAAAACTCTTCTCATGATGTCTAGATGGCTCAAAATAAAAATAGCACTGATCTGATATCCAATATGACCATCAGTTTAAAAATCTTAAATTAAATTTGTGCCAATCAGACATCTAATATGGCCTTCACAGCAGCCATTTTAAAAATCTAGTCATTGTTCTTCCTCCTGAGTGGAAAATAATATCTCAAAAATATTTTTGTCTCTTCTAATGTCCAAATGAATAGTAAAATAACATGTTGTATTCACCAATATAATTCTTATGATAACGAGATGGTCCTAAATGAAAATGGTGCAGTTGTACTTCCAATACAGTTACCATGGTAATCATCTTAACAATCTTTTTGTCACTATTGCCTCTGAATGGATGGTCATTCTGACATTGCGTTTTTACCGAAAGACTTGCAATGATGTATACTTTGTTCTAAATGAAAATGGACCCAATCTAACATCCATTATATGTACCACGGCAGATAATTTGAAAATATTTTGATCAGTGAAGAAATCAGAACTGGTTTCAACACGTGAGAGTTGAATGGAAGAAATGGTCTTGTCTTGAATTCTGTAAATTCATTACAGACAGAAGAGTTTGTATCCCTTCATGGGACTGTTGTTTGATCTATCAGTCTCATTCCTTCAAAGCATTATGTTGCCTTTTTCAGGTTTGACTTGGTACTGGTAATGGGCAGTAGCAGGTAAATTGGCTTGCATCCACCCTCAGAGCCAGGTATTGATGCTTGGTAATGGGAATGGGCCACATCAGTTGAATTGTCTTGGATCCACCCTCACAGTGCACATATTAATGCACTTATTTCATGGAGAGTTACCTCCCTGGAACTTAGTTTCTCTTCTCTTATGGTTACCTTTCATCATAGCGCAACTGCACTTTGCATTGATCGGATAAAGCTTGCTGCATATATCATATTTATATCTAATTCTTGGTATCCTGTCAGCTACCCTGACAACTGTGTACATCCCTGACACCTTGCAGATAAAATATGGCAAGTATCAATATTTGTCCAACACCTGATGACTTTCATACCCTATCTAACATGTGAGAGTAACCAGTGCCACTAGATTTAATACCCTATCTAGCCTGTGTGTGAGTGACCATTGCCTCTAGATTTAATACCCTATCCAGTCTGTGTGTGAGTGACCATTGCCTCTAGATTTATTACCCTATCCAGTCTGTGTGCAAGTGACCACTGCCTCTAGATTTAATACCCTATCCAGTATGTGTGTGAGTAACATTTCCTCTAGATATAATACCCTATCGAGCATGTGTGTGTAACCATTGCCACTAGATTTAATACCTTATCTAACTTTTGCATGAGTGACCAATGCCACTAGATCTATTACCCTATCTAAACTATTTGCGAGTACCCACTGTCATGAGATTTCATGCCCAGCCTGTCCATGAGTGACCACTGTGTAGCATGAATGACCATTACTGGTATTTAATATGAGTGACCAGTGCTCAGCATCTACTTTAAACTTTGTTCTCAAAAAATCCAGCACTTTGTGACTTGAAATATTTTACATTATAACTTGTGTTAATGAAATTAATTTTTTGGAAATTCTCCACTTTTCTACCTTTCTGTTTTAAAATTTTAGTTTTATCATGACTGCATTTGAATCAAATTTTCTGATATACATTATTCCTAAGTTTAAATTCAGTTTTACCTTGCTTAACAGAAACTGTACAACATTTGAACTGGGTGTACATTTCTTATTAGTACATGAAACTTGGTAATGTCTTTATTAGTACATGGAACTTGGTAATGCCTTTACTATTACATGGAACTTGGTAATACCTTTATTAGTACATGAAACTTGGTAATGACTTTATTAGTACATGGAACTTGATAATGCCCTTATTAGTACATGGAACTAGTTGTGGCCTTTATTTGTACATGAATCTTGGTAATGACTTTATTAGTACATAAAACATGCTAATGCCTTTAGTAGTACATTAGACATGGTTGTTGTTGTTTTGTTATTATAGGGTTTAACGCCATTTTTCAGCATACGATAGGCTATACATGGCAGCCAGTATTAATGGTGGAGGAACCCGGGAAAACCCCCGGAAAGAACCACTGACCCACGAGAAGCTACTGAGAGTGATAAAACTTGTTACTACATGGACCTTAGTAATACCTTTATTATTACAAGGAACTTGGTAATATTAACAAGTACATTTAAAATATGCCCTTTTTAATGATATTTTAGTCTAACTGAGATTGACTGCAACAAGTTTAAACTGACAAGGCCTAGATCACAATTAAGATATTCCAAAGAAATAGTGCTTTATTTGCATGGTATGCTTACCACTGTCTCATTGGGTGAAGTTACTCATTGCTTTATAAAAAACAAAACCCAAAACGTCATCAAATTGTATAGAAATTGTTATTTGCTTGTTGTTGGATGAAGACAAGCAAGATGTCAAATGTATGAATTTTCCAGGTCATGCAAATGCTTGTTTTGTAATGAAAACAGTAAGATGTCAAATGTGCCAGTTTTCCAGGTCATGGAAATGCTTGTTGTTGAATGAAAACAGTAGAATGTCAGATGTCCAGACAGTTTTCTGGGTCATGTGAATGCTTGTTGGTTACTTCCTCTGCATTGTTTGCTTATATTAGTAATATGCGAAACTGTCTGGTATTACACTTGCAGTTTGTTCACCACAAACAAAAGCCAGTGTTGTTGTTATTGTAGCGTCTGATGCCATTTTTTTAGCACAAGATAGGTTATACATGGTGGCTAGTATAAATGGTGGAAGAAGAACCCTGGAAAACTCCACAAAGAATCAGTGACCCATGAAAAGCTACTTTCATGCTTTCTCACATACGTACAATGGCCGAACCTGAGACTCGAACCCACACAAACAAAAGAGAGATGGCAATGATCCGTAATGGTGAACATTTTAAACCACTCGGCTACTAGTGGTCCCCAAACAACCAATGAACGAAATGCATAAGAACCAGTGACCCACATGAAGCTACTTTCATGCTTTTTCACACACCTACATTGGCTGAAACAGAGACTCGAACCCACACAATGGTGAGATGGCAATGCTCTGTAATGGTGAACACTTTAGACCACTCAGCAACTAGGTCATTGAACAAATTGCATAAGGTCATAAAAGAACTTTGTATGACCTGTTGTAAGATCACGAGGAAAAAATTAATCTGGTCCACTGCTATACTTCGAAAATGCTTTTGACTCGTTTTAGTGTGACTTTTTGGAAAATGCTCAGAAATCTTTAAACTTTTGTGGAATATATTTTTCAGTGATTCAGAGTATTTTGCAAGTAATACCGGTGAGACGTTCAATGGCTTTAATATGAAAGGTTCTTCTTTAGCAGTTAGAAGAGTCATGTCCCTTGATTGCCTATTTTTATAACTACTGCACAATAACTTTATATTTGAATCTATTATTACACACCATTATTTTAATGAGACCTTGACTGAGTTGGATTTCCTGGATGTCACATCTTCATTAATTAGAGTTATGGCCTGTGACTACCCATCAACTCGAAAAAAAATGGTTTTCCAACACAAGTTCTACAGCACAAGGCTATGTGTACTGAGTAGGTTTGGATTTAATGAAGAGTTACCCATAAACTGCAAAGTTTTGTTTTTCCAAGACAAGTTCTACAGTACAAGGCTACTTTCACAGAGTATGTTTTGATTTAATGAAGCATTATGGCCCCTGAATACCAATCAACTCCAAAGCTTTAGTTTCCCAACAAAAGTTCTACTGTGCAAGGTTATGTTTACTGAGTAGGTTTAGATTTAATGAAGAGTTATTGCCCCTGAATACCCCTCATCTCAAAAGCTTTGGGTTTCAAACACAAGTTCTGCAGTACAAAGCTCCTGTTACTGAGTAGGTTTTGACAGAATGAAGAGACAAAGAACAGTCATGGAAATGATATATTTATTTGTGATGTATATATGCAAAGTGATTAATTTGAGTCTACTCTATTCAAGAAACATGCATGTGCATTCTACTATATTCTGATTTCTTCACCACATTTTTGTTTAAATAAATACTGACTAATGTTTATGTACACATGCAATAAATACTGCTTTGTGGCAGTGAATTCAAAATAAAAATATTGAGAATCATTTTCAGCTGCCCAGTTAATTACACACATTAAACTGTGCAAATAATAAACATGAATTATAATATTATGTTAACATACATAAATGCTTTGACGAATATGAAAATAATTTTCCAAAAAAGGACAAGCCTAAAATCTCACTTCCATACAAAGGACTAGCCTAGAATCTTACTTCCATACAAAGGACAAGCCTAGACTCTTACTTCCATACAAAGGACAAGCCTAGAATCTTACTTCCATACAAAGGACAAGCCTAAAATCTTACTTTCATACAAAAAGGACAGGCCTAGAATCTTATTTCCATACAAAAGACAAACCTAGAATCTTACTTCCATACAAAGGGCTAGACTAGAATCTTACTTTCATACAAAGGACAAGCCTAGAATCTTACTCCCATACAAAGGACAAGCATAGAATCATACTTCCATACAAAAAAGGACAAGGCTAGAATCTTACTTCCACCACAAGGACATAGAACATTACTTCTATACAAAGGACATAGAACATTACTTCTATACAAAGGACATAGAACATTACTTCTATACAAAGGACATAGAACATTACTTCTATACAAAGGACATAGAACATTACTTCTATACAAAGGACATAGAACATTACTTCTATACAAAGGACATAGAACATTACTTCTATACAAAGGACATAGAACATTACTTCTATACAAAGGACATGTTGTTGTTGTGGGGTTTAACGCCATTTTTCAGCACATGATTGGCTATTCATGGCGGCCAGTATTAATGGTGGAGGAAGAACCCAGGAAAACCCGGGAAAGAACCACCGACCCACGAGAAGCTACTGGCAAGCTTTCTCACATACCCGCATTGGCCGAATCCGAGACTCGAACCGACGCAGACAGAGGTGAGATGGCAGTGATCCGTAACGGAGAGCGCTTCAGACCACTCGGCCACTCGGGGCCCCTATACAAAGGACATAGAACATTACTTCTATACAAAGGGACCTAGAACATTACTTCCAATGAAAGGATGCACATAGAACATTACTTCTATACAAAGGACATAAAACCTTATTTTCATAAAAAGGACTTAGAATATTGCTTCCATGCAAATGATCTAGAAACTTCTATACAAAGGACATAGAATCTAATTTCCATATAAAACCTAGAACCTTACTTCAATATGAACACAAGTTGCACATTGTCCTCTGAGCCACTCTGCAAGACCAACATTACCAGAAACCATTAAAATACACAGAACTAAACTATGAAGTACACTAACCAATGCACTAGTATGTTTTAGCACAAGTACCACCAGACATGTTACATATGCATACAGGTAAAATTCCTGGTGAAACAGGAATAGTTTTATATCAAGAATGACTACATGGAACTGCATAATAATCAAGTGTATACATCAATTTATCTACAACAAAAACAACTGCATTGGATTGTAAATAGCCAATACATTTTTCAACCTTTACTTTATTTAACATATACAAATCTACTAAGTCATTCAATTTCATATCAAAATACAAATGTTACATGAAAGAGATAATGTCTGAACATTAATACAAATAGCAGCATGATCCCAGTCTGACACACAAGTACACATTTCAATGACTTTGTATTAACAGGATTATTAAGATGGCTGCCCTGTGATATTAACATCAGACTGGCATCAGAATCATTCAAGCAACAATGTACGTCAAATTATTACCATTTTCATTCATGACCAGCTAGGCACCATCAAGTGATTTAGTGAAAAAAACCTGATGACATGACCATCCAATCAGGAGGGAGTAATGATACAAGACATTCAACTTGGCTACACATATGGCCATATTGTCTTCAGATCGGCACCACTTTCATTATGATCAATATACGATACAAATTTGTTAATGAAAACCCCATTTGACATGGCCATCCATACAGTAGGAATAGTGATAACAATATGATGGTCATATTGGATACAAGATAGACACCAGTTTTATGTAGAACCAACTATGCAGTATAAGGTCTTTTTGAGAAAGTAAATGTTACAGAAAATTGGATTTTTCTGAGAATACTTACCTGGTCACATTGACTTTGGGAATATAAGCCTGCTACCTCCAGGTCCAGCCCTAGTAAAAGATGAAGATTGATATTTTAGTATGTATCATATATTTATGAATGGCAGTAACTCTTGCTCAATCACTTGTCACCACTAGCAATAGTGAGGTAAAAGGATGTTTCTGTTCAGAGAGGGCATGTTGCAGTTTAAGTGACATGGACTAAACATGCAACACAACATGTCAAGATTGGCAGATACATGATGCAGCTTACGTTATGTCGACCTAAACACTCATCATGATATACGAAGACTACAAGAGACATGATGCAGTTCAAGTGATGTAGGCCTAGAGACGGATCAAAACTTATCAAACTGGCAGAGACAGGCAATGCATTAGCCATTCTAATGTGAGCTGCTTTATTGGCGACCTGAGCAATGGGGACTTGATTCAGAAGCATGTTGGTTTGCTGTCAGAAAATCACTAAGGACACCAGATCAAACATTAAAGACATGGTACAAATATTTATAATCAGTTTTGATGTGGCACTCCTTATAAAACAGAGGGGCAAACATGCTGACAACTGTGACACTGTTATCCAATGCTGGGCTTTTAGTATGGCATGCGGTGGCATGCGGTGGGATGTGTCTGTACCAGCACAACAGGAACATAATTGGTACCTGGTTTGCAGTACAACAATGTTTCACTATTTTCTGAGTCACATATATGTTCAGCCAGCTGATCCTTAATTTTCACTGGATCAGAATAATATCCCATGTACCTATTCTTACATGCCTGAAGCCCATGTTCATCTTGTGGTGGGGTTTATTCCCACTATGCCACCAAAAAAGGAGGGAGCAATCCCCATAGTATATACATTATCGACACAAGATGAAAAACAAGGTAAAATGTGACCTAAAGACCACAGGAGTTGTGTCATGTTATCCTGTACCAGGTGACTGATATGCTGCTGAAAGTTTAGTGTATCAGAGTGTGAATGTAACATATTTGCATCCACACCCCTCCTGCCCAAAGTCAGGCATCTTGGGGAAGGCAACCTGAAGGGATTCCAAGAAGGCTGAGAACTGATTCTTTATTCGAATGTATACTTTAAGTACCGATACATCTGTACTGGCCTTGCATGTTTCCCCTCTTTTGATGAGTTTTATAGAACGGCTGATCAGGTGTCCTCAAACCATGATTTGTACATATTGCAAAGGTTGAAGAGGTATGGTTTGTGCAAGCAAGGAATAACTCGTTTTTGCCTTGTTATCCTGTATGTCATGAATTTACTGCATTTAGAAGACCAGAAGCATTAGAAAACATGTCAGTGTTAATATTTTGAAAAATAAAATAGGTAAATAATACCCGTTATAACCAGACTGCAAGAATTAAGGACAGTGTGTGAGATGACTTCAAAGTTAACATTCATCAACGATAGCACGTCGTACCACATGGCCTAAAACGGTCAAAGAAAGCAAAAAATTACACAGAATGTCCACAGATTAGAAAAGTAACATATACTACATGTGTATTAATCATTATTAATTCAAACAAATCCAAACTTTCGAATGAATGCCTGATTTTGACACAAAGAAACTTGGATTAATGGGATACGTATTCTGTATGATGCTGTGAACTGAAGTGGAGTTTAAAACTGGAGACACCTGATGGAAGCAAGAGGAAGTAATGAGCAAGAGTTACTGCCCTTTGTCTATGATATAGCAAGGTTGTATTATACATGTTATTAACACATTAACTCCTGGAGGTTTGTGTTGTTTTCGCCTGAAATGAGAGCAGGAAACACATTTTGAAAGCTGTTTCTGAATGCATCCAAAAACACCAAATCCCAGGTGATTTTTCAATAACGTACTACCTAGGTGTGTTAGAAACAGCTTTTCATTGGCTATTTGGATTTATTTTTTTTTTGCTTAATGGACCCATTATTTTTGTATTGAGACCACTCATTATTCCAAATACCCATCTTATTCTACTTTCTGCAAAAGCTCGTCTGTCTATTTGCAGTTCATACCAGTTTGCCTTACATCTGAGACCAAAAAGTCTAAAATCCGGACACAAAATCCAATTCCGAAAACGAACAAATATTTGGTAGAAAAAGATTGGGTGCAAACAATTTGGTTTTTCCGTTTGTATTTTGTTGTGCAACTAGATATTCGAGATTGTTTGGTAACACTGTAGAGCTACATCTGTCTGCCTTTCTATAATAACACCCACTTTAGTGTATCATGCATGAACATGAGGCTACAGAGCTCGGCAGTAGCCTACTACCTCCTACCACGTTAACTCATCACTAGGAGTTAATGAGTTAGCAGTCATACATTACCTCCTAGCAATATTACTTACAACAGATTAATTTAGCACTGTTCTCTGTCATAAAATTATTCAGCATTGAAGTTGCGAACAATAGAGAATTTAATTAATAAACTGTCAACTAGCAATCGGATATATGTTTAAAACTATCTGCTATCCTGAATCATTTAATTACCAAAGCACATCTTCATCTCTGAATGATGTTTTAGGTTGTAAGAATTCAAACAAAAACATCAATGCTTGAGAATTATTTTTTAAATTCAATTAAATACGAAACACAATAAAACTGAGGCAAAAAAAACATGATCGCTAAAATTTCAAAATGTACATAAATGTTTACACAAAAGTTGAAAATGTTATATTTACAATAAAACAGTCAATAAATCAGCATGCACTGTATTATGTACAAAAAGAATCAATTAATAGTTTTCAAAAATACAGTTTTCAATTTAAAATTGTTCTTCAAATATTCCATGCAAATGATCAGGAATTTCTGCTGCAATTTACTAACTAGCCCCTGGTTCTGAAAATCATACCCCAAGTTTGCATGCTCATGAATCACTCATTTTGCTGGCAGAAAACATAACAATCTAAGCCACTTTAATCAGTACTCTGCAAATAAAACACACAGTCTAAGCCAGTTTAATCAGTAGTCTACAAATACAACACACAATGTAAGGCACTTTAATCAGTAGTCTACAAATAAACTTCAGTTTTGATCAGTAGTGAAACTAAACTGGTTTAACAAAAGTAAAACAATAAACTGTTCAGGTTGAATGTCATACACATTGTCTCCCTAAGTGAGATTCACATTGTCCTGAAATTTAAACAGTTTCTCAAGTAAAAACAACTATATCCTGAGTTAAGATCTGACTCTTTCCATTCAAGTAAACTGGACTATATCCTGAGTTAGGGATTGACTCCTTCCATTCAAGTAAACTGGACTATATCCTAAGTTAGGGTCTGACTCCTTCTATTCAAGTAAACTGGACTATATCCTGAGTTAGGGTCTGACTCCTTCTATTCAAGTAAATCTGTAAATGTCCATAGTTATGGTTATTATGATTGTCAACAACCTGATTTAAAGAATTCCTTCTATTTATCACATGCATGTTTACCACTCAGTCTGAATAATTGAGTTCCTTCCATTTAGCACATTGCATGGTTACCACTCAGTCTGAATACGTGTTCCTACTTGTACAAGCTGTCTTAAATTACTCGTCATAATCAAGTTCTGGTATGTTTATTGCTCACTTTCCCAGAACTGTGTCCTGATTAGTAGAACAAATGTTTAAGACTTGTTCTTAAACTTTTTCTTCAATGGCTGGCAAGCATATGTAATGTGTATGCCTCACTTCAGTGAGACGGTTTCTTTGGCTTAAAGGCAAAATAGTTCATGATTTACTAATGGGATATTTAGTTTGATTCAATGGTTCACATTTTTACTAATTGACATGCTTGTTTCAAGTAATAGCGTTTGTGACTCGCATTTATGTGATGTACTAATAAATCAAGAGTACTTTTGAGACAGATTATTTAACCAAGCCAACTGTTTTGTTTTCTTCTAGAGGTAGGAGTGAGTAGGGATTGCAGAATTGTCAATTTCAAGCCCACTGTCATTCCACCACTGTAGAAATGTATCGAAAATGATGATTGTTATAAACAAGTGGAATGATTTATTCAGAATAATACAGACCTGGCAAATGTAATTATATACCACACACTTTCTTGGGATACTCATTTTCCTTCCCTACTCAGTATTTTCTGGTTGCAAGGAGTTCTTTAAGACAATTTAAACCATAAGACCTTTATGACGAAGTTTTCCTCATATTTATTGCTTTCTTATAGTGACATGTAGTTTCCCCATTATTTCCCCTCACTCTCCTCAGCTGTTTTCTTCAACTCTAGAGCTTCTACCCTAGATGCCAAAGCCTGTATTGCACCTTCAGCAGTTTCTACTGATCCCTTAACTGTTTCTATTGATCCCTTAACTGTTTCTATTGTGCTGAACCAAGTATTTAGGATATCCAGGTAGGATCCAGTAGGGATTGCTGAAACTTGAATTTGCTGAATTTCCTGTGATATCTCATTCTGAAAATTGGGGTCTCCACACTGCTGACTGAGGGTTGTCAATGTTGAGCTGATGCTATTCCAGCAGGTCTGATACTCCATGGCATTCATCTTGCATGACTTAGCATGTCCGTACAGTTTGTTCCTGTCTTCTCGCAAACTTTTTATCATGCCCTCTTCCTGCTGAGCCAGGGTAGGTACGATATTGTTAAAGAGAGCAGAAAGAAGTGTGACATCATAGTCTTCTATATTTGTATTGCCTCCATTTGGTGGGAACAAGATATCAATCTGGGACTGGTGTAATACCTTTCGTTTAAGAAGACCGTTGATGGTATTCTTGTTTTTGGCAAGATACTGGTCCAAAGTGCAGGTCGGACTGACTGTGTGATGACTTAACAATTGTCTCAAAACCCTGGATCCAACATCAACCAACAGATATGTCAGACGCATGAATCTGTCTGTATCACCAGCTGGTGGTGGTGGCATGGGAACAGCAGAAGCTGAAAGATGACAAAATGTATATAAGACTTAGTAAACACATACACATTCTAATAGCATACAAAAAAGTTCAGGATATGTATTCATATATCAACAAAAATAGAGGCCTTTTCTACTGAATTTACTAAGACTATATTACCAAAGTATGCTAGATTTCTATTGAAAACACTAAAACTACATTAACAAACAATACTGGAATTCATTAGCAAACTATACTAGAATTCTACTGAATTTACTAAGAATTTAATTGAGAAACTATACCAAATGTCTGCTGAATTTTCTAGGCTTACATTGTACACAAAATACAGAGGGTATTCTGATTCAAGTTTCTCCAATGAAATTAAAATCTGATATTACAGTTAACTGTATATTTAGCATGTTTGTTGAAGGTGCCAAGGATAACATTTGGTATGTAAACCTTGCTAAAAAGTGCAGTTGGAAAGCATTGCTTCAGACTCATATTGGTCACCTACAGAGATTTATCTCAGACACATGTACTGTGTAGAATGGGAAAAGTCTGGGAGTATAGAAGGAATTAACACAGATCAGTAATATAAATCTGAAATCCCCATTAATACACTGCTGTTTGATATGACTAAATAATTGAAGTTCTATTGTGATCTTTCTGTTCTGGAAAAGAAACTGATTGAACTGATGTTTAGATTGTTATTATTATGTGTTAATCAGTTCTATTATTTCAGTAGAATGACCCTGACATTTGACCAATTGACTCCAAAGCCAATTTGTTTCTGCCTTAAAACAAGTGCTAGCTTTTCTCAAATGGTGGCAAATGTTATTAGAAATGCATAAACCCAAAGAACATGAATAATAAAAGCACAACTGCCATATATATGTAATATTATAACTGCAGAATATTAGCCTGCAAATTTTATTATTTTATTTCAATTTTAAAAAATTGCTCCGAAATAGTCATCAGTGGTGATAGACTTCTGCTTCAACAAGGGTAATGTTGTCAGTGTAAAACAATCCGATTCTTTATCATTGTGCGAAAGTGTTTTTGATTGTGAAAATTAAGTGGTTGCTTGACAATAATTGTCAAAAACTGATTGAGGAACTGCAATTGCATTATGTTCCTTTTTCATTCACCATTCTGGATTCTACACTTTGCATTTTTTCTATTTTTCCTGAAACTGCACTCGTCATTTCATGTGTTCATTCTGCATTGAACCTGACTCAGTCATGGTTGTGTATAATAATCCATTGCTGAGTTTGTACCTTATGTTACTGTCTCTTAATTGTAATCAGTTCTTCAAAAAAAAGAGGCCTCAGAAGGCAAAATACCACTCATATTGGCGTGGCTGAACAAGACCATTCACCTTGGTGATATTTACCTCAAAAGCCAGTGTCTTACAAGGGATGTTGACCATAACCATTCACCTTAGAGATCTTTACCTCAAAGCCAGTACCTTACAAGGGATGTTGACCAAGACCAATCACCTATGTGATATTTACCTCACAGCTGGGGCCTTAAAAGGGTTGTTGACCAAGAAATCTGCATTATGTTCCCCAACATTAAGAAATGTTTCTAATTGAGCAATGGCAAGCCTACTGGATGGATGGAAAAACCTTTTGAGGAGAATGATGCCAACCTTGGTTAAAATTGTTTGAGAAGATTTTTTGATGTTGAAATAAGGAATCATTGTTGAAAGACACCTGCCTGATGACAGATGATGTCCAGTACATGCCAGTCACATAACCATAATACAGCAGAAAATACACTTACAACCAGGTGGCCTAACATAACCATAATACGATATCAAATACATTTACAGCCTTTAGTGCTATCACAACCATAATATGACATTATATACAATAACAGCCTATGGAGCTAACATGACCATAATATAATATCACATAAGCTTCTGACTGGGAATGATGTTGTTGTTGTTGCTGCTGTTTTGGGGTTTAACGTCATTTTTCAGCACACGATGGGTTATACTTGGCGGCCAGTATTAATGAATGACTGCTGACTATGGTGCATCATAAGACATATATAGTTACAATAGTGATGTAGCCATTGAGTAGGCCTAGCAATATAATAAACCAGAGCATGGGATGAAATTGGTACATCATAATACTTATATATAGTTACAATAGTGATGTGACCACTGAGTAGGACTAGCAATACAATGAACCAGAGCATGGGATGAAATTGGTACATCATAATACTTATATATAGTTAACAATAGTGATGTGACCAATGAGTAGGACTAGCAATACAATGAACCAGAGCATGGGATGAAATTGGTACATCAAAAGACTTATATATAGTTACAATAGTGATCTGACCGTTGAGTAGGACTAGCTGTAATGGAATTTGTTATTTGGATTAAATACATGTACTTGGGTTTCTTTTCTGTGTACAGCGTTACCTCAGGGTGGTGCATCATAAGACATAAAGAGTTACAATAGTGATGTGACCGTTGAGGTGGACTACCAATACAATGACTGACTAGTGACCATGAACTCATGATAGTCGCACCACTTGACCTTATGACAATGATGACTTTAGAGAAATTACAAAAGCAAAACAAACTTCAGATAAAATAACTGCAAAAAGAGAGAAAGAAGATTCTGAAAGGTAATTTACTAAATTATTGAATGGTTAAAGTATACAATGAGAATATATACTTATATCCATCAGTAATCTCATAAATTATTGAATGGTTAAAGTATACATTGAGAATATATACTTGCATCCATCAGTAATCTCATAAATTATTGAATGGTTACAATATACAATGAGAATATATACTTGCATCCATCAGTAATCTCATAAATTATTGAATGGTTAAAGTATACGATGAGAAGAATATATACTTACACCCATCAGTAATCTCATAAATTACTGAATGGTTACAGTATACAATGAGAATATATACTTACATCCATCAGTAATCTCATAAATTATTGAATGGTTAAAGTACACAATGAGAAGCATATATACTTACATCCATCAGTAATCTCATAAATTATTGAATGGTTAAAGTATACAATGAGAATATATACTTGCATCCATCAGTAATCTCATAAATTATTGAATGGTTACAATATACAATGAGAATATATACTTGCATCCATCAGTAATCTCATAAATTATTGAATGGTTAAAGTATACAATGAGAATAATATATACTTACATCCATCAGTAATCTCATAAGTTATTGAATGGTTACAATATACAATGAGAATATATACTTGCATCCATCAGTAATCTCATAAATTATTGAATGGTTAAAGTATACAATGAGAATAATATATACTTACATCCATCAGTAATCTCATAAGTTATTAAATTGTTAAAGTATACAGTGAGAAGAATATATACTTACATCCATCAGTAATCTCATAAATTGCTGAATAGTAAAAAGTATACAATGAGAATATATACTTACATCCATCAGTATCTCATAAATTATTGAATGGTTAAAGAATACAATGAGAGAAATGTATACTTACATCCATCAGCAGACTGCTCCTGGAAAGTAAAGAAAAATATATTTTATAGTTTATTATTCATTACCGCTTACGTGCCACTTTGTAAAATTGGGATCCTCACTTATGTAGGAACAAGAATTACCATCCCCTGATGATATAAGATAAATGTTGCGATGTTGTGTAAGGAGTCTGCCATTTTTTCTATGACTGATTATCCAGGCTAAATATATAGATATTTGGTGGAAGGAATCTGCCATAGTTTTCACAAAGATTGCTGATATGGGATAAAAAGAACACATTAAGCAACACATGTTATAGTATGTGAGGACTACATTGGCATGGGAAAACCAGTGGTGATCCTTCTTGAATTTTATCAAACACGACCCTAAAGTGAAGTGCATGGATCCATTGATGAGTTTATATGGCATGTATTCTAACCTATCATATACATGGATCCATTGATGAGTTTATATGGCATGTATTCTAACCTCTCATATACATTAAGAAGTAACAAGAGTCCCTTGAAGGATCTGATGCTCTACTGGGCGAACATAAATTCCGAAATTTAAGTGTCGAAACCATCTCTGATATGCTTTAATTAGCTACTGTGATACACATACTGCATATAAGCATTACACTGTTCATTAGAAGAAAGTAGGCATCATAAGAACACTTCTGGTGAAAACCGTATGTCATTATGATCATCAATTCAGGGACACTGACAAGACATTTATGAAAGTCATCATAGCAGCCATATTGGATATTGTATTACTGGCACCAGTTTAATTTAGGACTTCTTGAAAACCCTATGCTATCATGACTCTGGGAAAATGACACAATTATGAAAGTCATCATGGCAGCCATATTGGTTGTATGACTGGTGTCAGGTTAATTTAGAACTTTGTGAAAACTCCATGCTATCACGAATCAGGGAAACTGACAACAAGATATTTATGAAAGTCATCATGGCAGCCATACTGGATTTATGACTGACATCATATTCATTTAGGATATTTACTATATATACTACTTTATATTTACTATATATACATTGGATATTTACTAGGTACTCGGAAGAAAAAAAATTTGGACCAAAATCCTGTTGTCGAAATAATAATCCATGTTGGAGAGGATTAAACACCAGTATTTTCAAGACATGACTCTCCTTTCAGGAGAAATAACACAATGTACAAGATGCCAACTGTAGTGGTCAGAGGGAACATGATATTATCACCATTTTCATTACTGACCAACTGGATATCGTACAGTATGACTTCCTGCTCAAACAGATGTGTGGTAAGATTTTAAAGATGAGTGCCATGGCAACTATATTGGATGTCAGACTGGCATCATGTTTATTTATGACTGGCTGAACACTATGATGTCTTTAGTGAAAACTCTAAGCCAATATGACCAAACATGGAGAATGAATAACAATAATATGATTTTAATAATGACCACTGTGGCAGCCATATTGGACTTCAGATTGGTATGATTTTCAATAAGGACCAATCACATATTGTAAGATGTCTTTTAGTTAAAACACCATCTTTATATGACAATCCATTCAGGAGGAGTAGATAAAACAAGAGTATGAAGATGGCTGCCTTGTCATAAATATTCTACATCAAATTGGCACTATTTTGTTCAGGACCAACTAAGCATCACACAAAGTCTTTGAGTCAAATGCCCCTTTTTTAGTTTGACCATCAATTAATGAGGAGAGGAAATAATGAGAGTTTAAAGATGGTCTCCATATCCTACATAAGATCAGCACCATTTACATTTAGAGCCAATTAAAAAATTTTAAAAAATTATTTTTGCGACATGTCCTTGTTAACAAGACCATACACTCAGAAAATTAGCAACAACAGGATTTTCAAGATGGCCACTTCTACGGCCATATTGGATGTCTAAGCAGAACCATCTTCATTTAGGTCCATCTTGACCTTGGGATGACCATGTGTGTACAGTTTCATGGCAGACCTCCAAATAATTTAGAAGGCGTTGTGATAACAAGCTTATGCTAATACATTAACAGACAGCGGAATACATATGATGGATGTATGAAGGACAACAGATCACCCAATAAGATCATATTGTCTATGACCAGTTCAGCTAAATATCAGTATATAACACACCAAGAGTTTAGCAAAACGTCCATGATGTCATGTTTCTGCATATCTGACTAGAATTATTTCCAGTAATTATTGATGTATCATTCATACATGTATCTCTACGTGTTGTTTTAAATGTATAAATTATCAGTCTGTGCGCTTATAGTGAATATCAGCTTAGGCGTTACAGTAAGAAATGTGTTGTCTACAAGTATTAAAAACAATTCAGATTTAATAACGGATTCCCTACAACTAACAGTTGTACAATATCAGAGATTTCCTCTAATCAATCATCATGGTACAAAATCAGATTCTATTTAAAAGACATGTTCTGTCTAAAATTAGCAAGCTAAAATCCAAAGATCTCATCTGCTCTTACTCACCTCTTCCTGAAACCAGAACTTTAGTACATCATGGGAAATAATCACATGGCTCGTGTCATGGAAATGGCAGGGAACATCTACATTCCCCTGCAGAGTGGCAACAGGGATCTGATAGTCTACACTGTATCTGTCAGACTGAGGACACTGTATAGACAACTCAAATTGCAGACTCTGTCCTAGACATCCAATGATACTGCGCAGATTCATGGCTAGGAATTCCCGAACCTTGATGCATAGTTTGTAAGACGGGGTGTTCTCATTGGTCCCTAATATTGTGACTTGTGCAAATATGCCATGTTCCCTGAATAACAAGGTCAATCTATGATGAAGGTCAACGTCAAAGAGACAACAGCCACAGAAAATTAGATTTTCCATGTTCTGCTTGGCAATGGGCCACTGCGCCACACATGCAGCTAGAAGCCTGTGGAAGACAGGCGTGGGTAAAAACTTCCCCGTAAATACAAAGCAAATGACTGATGTATTTTTCTGCTGAGAATTTGGTCCAAGAGAGATGAAATCTTTTGGTGCTGCCTGGCGCAGCATGCATGGAGCAAGGAAATAATTCTCCACCTAAAAGACAAAACATCTGAACTTAATTAAACTCTTACTTAAATACCTTAAAAGTAATTGTAAGTTGTGTATATTTGTATACACGAGTTAAATTTAACCTTGCAATACAGAACTTTGGAGGCATCTATTATTTGTATGCACATGTTAAAACAGCTTTAAAATTGAGGACTTTGATGGTGTGCATTATTTGTATGCATGAAGATGTGTATTATTTGGATCTATGAAGCTGTGATATTTGCATGCATGAAGGTGTCCATTATTTGTCCGAATGAAGGTGTGTATCATTGTACGAATGAAGGTGTGTATCATTTGTACAAATGAAGGCGTGTATTATTTGTATGAATGAAGTCTGTGATATATGTATGCCTGAAGGTGTGTATTACTTGTATGCCTGAAGGTGTGTATTATTTGCATGAATGAAGGTGTGTATTATATGTATGCATGAAGGTGCATCCTTTGTATGCATGAAGGCATGTATCATTTGCATGAATGAAGATGTGTATTATTTGTATGAAGGAAGGTGTGTATCGTTTGTATGAATGAAGGTGTCTTATATGTATGACTGAAAGTTTGTTATTTGTATGCTTGAAGGTGTGTCATATATGTATACATGAAGGTGTGTAATATTTGTATGCATGAAGGTTTATATTATTTGGATGTATTAAGTCTGTGTTATTTGTATGCATGAAGGTGTATTTTATTTGGATGTATCAAGTCTGTGTTATTTGTATTACTTGTGTCCATGAAGGTGTGTGTTATATGCATGAATTAAAGTGTGTATCATTTGTATGCTTGAAAGTGTGTGTTATGGGCATGCATGAAGGTGCATATTGGTGGTATTTCTTAAAGTGCAGTGTTTCCCTTTACACACATTTGTGCATCATGGACGCACGCTGGAGAAAATTGATGCACACATTTTGATGCCGTGTGTTTTTTTGATGCAAAGGATTCACATAATGCAATCAGGATTTATTTAATATCTAATGCATTTTACAAGGGATGTCATCATGTATACTTCAAACATAGGGATTGACTGGCTACCTGATCTGTTTGCTCCCTGCATTGCACTCCTCTATTCGTAAAGCAGAGTGCAATGCAGGGAACACACAAAACAGGGAACCAGGCTAGCATAGGCAATGCTATGATGGAGAAGCTTCCCCTAATCTCGCGAGCACTCACGCAATTTTCATCGAGCTCAGCTAGGTGTCATCTAGATGTTTAAGCTCAATGCTTGTTGCACTAGCAACTGATCTCCAGATTAAAACATCGTACACTATGAATTATTAGTGAAGACATTGAAAGAAGCGGAAGACAAAAGAGTAACAGTGGCTCTAACTTTAGTGAAAAATGGAGATAACAATTCCCTTGACTGGAATATGGCACATTCTTTAGGATTACTGGTGTGACTTCTGGTCGTGTAATTGCAAGACTGCAAAGATGAATAATCCTTTCCTGACAGGGTTTAAGAATTTTAAAAAAATTTGCCCTTGTTTGCCACACAATATCTGGAGAACACATATATCCCAAGACATTCTTTCACAACAAAAAAATCAGTAAACTTTCAGAAACAAATGCATTATTTGGATTACAAAGTCAGGGGTCATTGCAGATTTTGTTGGATGTTAACCTTGCTGCAATAAAAGATCTTAAAGTTCAAGTGTTACTTATTAGAAAGAAGATTAATCATTAGCATTTTTGATTTTTGGATAAATGTGTTCTAGGACAAAATACAATGAAACTGATGATAGTTCACATTTTATGACAGGCAGTAAATTAACTGCCATTTGATTAAAAAGATTTATTAGGCTTTTTGTATTGGCTTGTATATAATGTGTTGGTATATAATATTGCTTCAAAAGGATTATAAGGGGATTGTTAAAAGTACGACTTTAAAAGAAGAATGAACTAATAAAATTATTCTTTGAATGGACAATGCATTTGTATGTTAATTTTGCATGTTGGTTTATTTGTATGTTTAGAGACAGAGAGAGTATGCTGTGCAGGTCACAGTATCCTATTTCAAGCTGAAAAAGTATGATTCAGATGAACATTTGTCAGTACAGTTTTGACCCCCACATTTTTCATTTGTCCTCCAGTTCTGACACCAATGTTTTTGTTTTTTTTACCTTCCATTTTACACCCCAGTGGGATACATTGAACTGTGAATTATGTGTATACATGGTGTGTGTTATGTGTATGCATGAAGGTGTATATTATTTGTATGCATGAAGGTGAGTATTATTTGGATGTATGAAGATGTTGTATTTCTATTCATGAAGGTGTGTATAATTATATAAATGAAGGTATTTTATGTATCTATGAAGATATATTTTTTGTATGAATGAAGGTGAGTATTATTTGGAAGGAAGAAGATTTATTATTTGTATGCATGAAAGTTTGTATTATTTGAATGAATGAAAGTGTGTGTTATTTGTATGCATGAATGTATGCATTATTTGTATGAATAAAGTGTGTGTTATCTGTATGCATGAATGTGAGAATTATTTGGATGTATGAATATGTGTTATTTGTATGCATGAATGTGAGTATTATTTGGATGCATGAAGATGTGTTATTTTTATGCATGAAGGTTTCTATTATTTGCATGTATGAAGGCATGTGTTATTTGTATGGATGAAGGTGTGCTGTTTGTATGTATGAAGGTGTGTAATATTTGTATGCATGAAGATGTGTATGAAGGTTTGTGTTATTTGTATGCATGAAGGTTTGTATTATTTCTGTGAATGAAGTGGTGTATTACATTCAAACATGATGGTGTTTGTTAACTGCATTAATAAAAGTATGTGTTAATTGCATGATTAAAGGTGTGTGTTAATTGCATGAATGAAAGTGTGTGTTAACTGCATGAATAAAGGAGTCCATTATATGTATGCATTTTTTGTGTAGTATTTGTATACATGAATGTTTGTATCATTTGTACGAATGAAGGTGTGTATCATTTGTACGAATGAACATATTATATGCATGCAAGAAGGTGTGTTATAGTTTTGTTTGAAGGTGTGTATCATTTGTATGTTTGAAGGTGTGTATTATTTTATAAATGAAGGTGTATATTATTTGTATGCATTAAGGTTTATTTAATTTGTATGAATGAACGTGTGTTATTCGTATGCATGCACGTGTGTATTATTTGCATGAAGGTTGTATCATTTTGTATGCATGAAGGTTTGTTTTATATGTATGCATGAAGATGTGTATTATGTGCATGCATGAAGGTGTGTATTATCTGTGTACATGAAGGTGTGTGTTATTTGCATGCAAGTTGGTGTGTATCAATTGTGTACATGAAGGTGTGTATTATTTGCATGAAATTTGGTGTGTATCATCTGTGTACATGAAGGTGTGTATTATTTGCATGCAAGTTGGTGTGTATTAATTGTGTACACGAAGGTGTGTATCATTTGCATGCAAGTTGGTGTGTATCAGTTTTGTACATGATGGTGTGTATTATTTGTATGCATGAAGGTGCGAATTATTTATATGCAAGAAGGTGTGTATCAATTGTGTACATGATGGTGTGTGTTATGTATGTGAATGAGTTAAATCTTGCAGGTAAACAGGATATACAGGATAGAGCCTTTCCAATAACTTTAAAAAGTCCATATAGAGTCCTTTCCAAGGCTCCATCTATGACTTTATTAAGTCCCAACAGAGTCCTTTCCAAAAACAACTGCCTCCTTTATAATTTTAATTAACCACTGGTAAAAAAGAGCTCACAAAATATACTTGTTGACATTAACTGACCTTGACTTCTTCTGCATCTGGACTGTACAACCTTGGTCTGGCCAAAATGTTTAACTTTTCCATGAGTTGTAAAATAATCTCCTTGTAGTGATGGAAGTCTGGGTGTTTCTCTTTTGTCCAGATGGCATCTAGAAATAGATATTGTATCTCATAAAGATATTCAAGCCAATAAAACAACACATTGTGTTTATTGGTATATGGTGTATTTATGCTTACATGTATATTTGTGTATGGTGTATTATGTTTATGTGTGTGCGTGTGTTTGTGTTTATTGTTATGATGGAAGTCTGGGTGTTTATCTTTTGTCCAGATTGCATCTGGAAAGAGATATTGTTTCTCATAAATATATTAAAGCAAATAAAACAACACAGTGTTTATTGGTATATAGCGCATTATGCTTACATGCTGTCCAAGGCAATGATGCTTGAAGCATGCTACAACTGACATGCTGTCCAAAGCAACCACAGCACAGGGATACCGTAAGAGTCTGACACCCCCTGAAAACCTAGGGTCCTACTGACAATGACTGACATTTCATTGATAATTCCTTAAAAGTTTTGGTCAAAATATTTGATATTTCATTGAAAATTTTGGCAAGCTTACAAACAAATATCACCGATATTGTGGGAAGATTTTACTAACATTCTGACCAAAATGTTCATTAAAATTTTGTCGAATCACCAGTGTAAGTGATGCGTAGTATCCTCCATGACAAAAACAACCATCAAATCTCATGACTACACCTCTCTGTGATCTGTAGCATCCTCCATGATAAATACAAACCTCAAATCTAGCGACTACACCTGTCTGTAATATGTAGCATCCTCCATGATAAAGACAACCATCAAATCTCATGACTACACCTGTCTGTGATATGTAGCATACTCCATGAAAAAGACACTATCAAATCTCATGACTACACCTGCCTGTCATGTTTAAAATCCTCCGTGATAAAGAAAACAATCAAATTTCATGACTACACATATCGATGATGTGCAGCATCCTCCATGATAAATACAACCATCAAATCTCATGTTTATACCTGTCTGTGATGTGTAGAATTCTCCGGGATAAATACAACCATCAAATCTAGCAACTACATCTGTCTGTGATTTGTAGCATACATGATAAATACAACCATCAAATCACATGACTACATCTGTCTGTAATGTTTAGCATCCTCCATCATAAATACAACCATCAAATCTAGTAACTACACCTGTCTGTGATCTGTAGCATCCTCCATCATAAATACAACCATCAAATCACATGACTACATATGTCTGTGATGTGTATCATACTCCATGATAAATACAACCATCAAATCTCATGACTACACCTGTATGTGATGTGTAGCATACTCCATCATAAATACAACCATCAAATCTAGTAACTACACCTGTATGTGATGTGTAGCATACTCCATCATAAATACAACCATCAAATCACATGACTACATATGTCTGTGATGTGTATCATACTCCATGATAAATACAACCATCAAATCACATGACTACACCTGTCTGTGATGTGTAGCATACTCCATGATAAAGACAACCATCAAATCACATGACTACATATGTCTGTGATGTGTAGCATACTCCATGATAAATACAACCATCAAATCTCATGACTACACCTGTATGTGATGTGTAGCATACTCCATAATAAATACAACCATCAAATCTCATGACTACACCTGTATGTGATCTGTATTATCCTCCATGACAAATGCAACCATCAAATCACATGACTACACCTGTCTGTGATGTGTAGCATCCTCCATGATACATGGTTGATATTAAAGGGAAACAATTCTAGGGTAAAACACAGATGCACAATAACATTACAATGTACATAAATTCACTTGATGTCAGTAATGTTGTCCATGTTTCAATACAGAGCATAAAGAGATACATTATTTTTTAACATGACGTTTAACACAGTATTGGAATACTGAACCTGTTACCCTTGGAGTTCAAGTCTGAATATGTACTTACTGAGTTACCATGGATGCAGGCTAGACAGATAGGACTAATGTGATATGTTCTACCATATTTGGAGTGTAAACATAAAGCAAAATAGATGACGGAAAGGAGGTGTAATATTGACTGGACCTAAAAGATAACAATCACATCATTCACTTGTGTGACATATTTCCATAAGGCACTCCAATCTTGTCTTTCCACAGACCCAATCACATTTCAATAGGGTATTATAAATAGAAATAGTCTGGAAAACTGCACTCTATGTGTAATATAGGGTATTATCGAAAAATATAGTCTGGAAAACTGCACCCTATGTGTAATATAGGGTATTATAAACAGAAATAGTCTGGAAAACTGCACTCTATGTGTAATATAGGGCACTATAAAAATAGTCTGGAAAACTGCACTCTATGTGTAATATAGGGCATTATAAATAGAAATAGTCTGGAAAACTCCGTTCCTTGTATGGGATAGCAATATTTGGACTGTAGTTGTTGTTTTAGGGTTTAATGCCATTTTTTAAGAACACGATAGGCTATACATGGCAGCCAGTATTAATGGTGGAGGAAGAATCCCGGAAAGAACCACCAGCCCTCGAGAAGCTACTGGCAAGCTTTGTCACATACCCACATTGACCAAATCTGAGACTCGAACCCAAGCAGACAGAGGTGAGATGGCAGTGATCCTTAACGGAGAGCGCTTTAGACCACTCGGCCAACTTATTTGGACTGTAATTTCCATTGTCAAAATTCTCAGATTACATCTAATGTAGTGTGATATCACTTATATGCATGAATGTAGTGTCAACAGCCTCCAACTGTCAATGACTAAATACAAATATGCGAACAATTTACCAACGCTTAATGTAGGAATGTATTGCATTACAAGGAGACCAGGTTTTTGTAAACAAGTTAGAAACATACACACCTATCAGTTGAGAGGTAAGTTTTCCTTTCTCCTTGAATTCAAACCACATGTTCCGGACTGCAGGGTAGTTGTTAAGAACAAACATCTCAGCGGTGATGAGGGACTTCAGGGCATCAATCAACCATTTTGGATCAAGCACAATCCAATCCCTCAAACTTTCCACACTGAAAATTACAATACAAATGTTTGTTATTAGACAGAAATGGATATGACTGTTCTCTTGCTCTATGAAGCAGTTAAAATAATTCCATCAGGTTTAAGAGAAACAATTGGTGAATGAGGGAGCTAACTGAACTACTTATTTTCTAGCTGTATGTAATATGGGCACTCTACATATATTAAGAACCTATAAGAGAGTGGCTGGTGTAAGGTGAAGTTATTTACATTCGTAACATGCACGATGGAGAGAATGTTGGTGTACCTACATGTATTTTCATGCTTATTGGCTGCAGTTTCTTTGGATATTGTACTTGTGGAAACTGTGCATAATCTAAGCGCAAGCTAACTAAAATGACTGCTCCCTTAGCAGCTATTAAAATTGGGAAACAATATTGCCGGACAAGGTAATACAAGCATTTGAAAGTGCATATAATGAATTAAAAAATATATCAAATATAAGAATTTCAAAGAAGATTATCAGCTTGTTTATTTTTATTTTTTACAATCTACGTCTGAAGACCAGGAAGGGAAGATGACTGAGCAAAGCTAGCAGTGTTTTTGAAGATGCACATCTCAAGTAAGGCCAAGCTGTATAATCTGTGACCCATACTACACACATAAATCATATCACAAAGAAAGGGAATTTGGATTGGATTTTTTAAACGTAGCTTAACCAATTATTCAGTCATGTTCCTACGATGTCTGCAGTGTGGCAGTTAATAGTGATGTCTATCAATGGGTCATCATGCCCTAGGCATGTTGCATAATGTTTCACACAGTAACATTATCCTGACACCAGGCTGACCTGTCCTAACACTAATCTCTTAATGCTGAATGCCAAACAAGGCAGCCAGACCTGTCAACCCTAACAAGATCATCTCAGTAAGACAGCCAATATTTCTCTGTAAGTTTGACCAGTTTTCCATAAGCTGTAACAATATATCATGTACTACGACTGTTAAGTTGGTAAACGTGTATTTAAAAAGTTCGTTATTCATCAACAGTAAACATTATGTTCATCTAAAAAGTGTGTCAAGTACACATACACCTTCAGTTCTAAAGCCTTTGCAGTTCAATGACTTGTTGCTATCTCTCAACAAGAAGCAACTCTTGGGATTGTTTGCATCATTTCACATGATGGCTATCGTATATTCTGCCATGTGACATACTCAAATCGACATGTGATGTCTAAAAGACATAATTGTGTCCCTTCTTGATTTTATTCAGAACCAATCTAAATATTCCTTTATTCTACAGTACTGATTCTTAAAGCTTTTTTTAGAGGCTTATTTTTTCCTATCGCTATTAACATGTATCAGAAGCTGGATATCATTTTTTAGAAATTAAATATGATATATACTCGCGTACAAGACCTGCATATTGAACAGGTATAAACACTAAAAAGTGCATGACCCGTGTATTGGCTGACCTACAACTCCGAGACATCTTAAGATACACAAGGTAAGTTCTAAATCTATTTATTTTGACAAACTTATTTTTTAAAAAAAACATGTATACTTATCTCGAGGTTGCCATGCATGATTATTAAAAAGAAATGGTATGAACTTCTTTGAAAAGTAATTTATTTAATTTTGTTTTCGTATTGTTTCTGCCTAATTTAGATTTGTATATAATTTAAGCGAACAATGACAGGAATTTAGCGATTGCGAGTTGCTGTAACACTACCTCTTGCTTCTGACTCGATTATTGTTTGTTTATGCATTGCTGCATTGGACATTTTATATCAGTGCATCGGTACTTTGCTTTGAAAATGTAAATACCTAACTCATTAACATGTAATCCCAGTAGTCCAACACAATGAACAAACAAAATGAATACGGTTTGATTCAACCCTTGCAATTAGGCTACTGAATGTATTTGCATAATGGCACCAATGTATTTACATTGTATATTTGATTATGTGCTGAATTAAGTACATCCCTTGGAATCGGATCATGGGCACTATTATGCTAAACTTTAATGATATCTCCAAAATACGATAATAAAGTTTCGGAAATAATGATTCGAAAGTTATGCTAATACCATAAAAGCAGAGACATAGTTTGCTTTGATGTAAGTGACCTTACACCATAACTGTCAACTTTCACACCGGGAGGAAGAAAAAAATCTCCAGATTGTTGGGGTCGCTCCAAGCCTACCTAACGATTTCTTAATATCTTCCAACTTTTGCAAAGAACTCCCGATTATTACATTATGTCTTTGATTTTCATTTCTTCTAAACAAGAAATGTCCTACATGTTCTGTTGTGTCACATATGAATTATTGTTGTGACGAAATAATTACTTTGCTATATAGAATTCGCTTCTTCACTAAATATAATGTTAAGTTTAAACATTATTCACACAAATTAATGTTTTTACCTCTACAGTGATACAAAATAATAAAATAAGCCAGAACAAGAAAATAAACCACAACAATAAAATCTTCCACAATTAATTTCAATCCCAAGAATGATCATTATGATTGCTGTAACTCCATATGTTATAGTGCCATTCCTATGAAAGAAACTTACAAGAGTGAACGCCTGGCATTTTTATACCCTATATACTAATGTTAATTACCATCATTAAATTAAAAGATGGACTGAAAATAGATACCACACAGCAAATGTGTCCTCAAAAAACTAATTCAGAATACATATTTTATAGTAAACAATAATACATGATTTACGAGTTGAAAATTAAGGAAGAAGGTCGGATATACAAAGAGTGGAAAATAGTTGTCACATGTACGGTAGCATGAGGGTAGCTATTTTGGTACCTTTAGTTCAACGAAATTGGGAATCCTGTATTTGCTAATCAATTGCTGGTGCTTGCATAACACACAACAGTGTAGAACATGGTTTCTTTGAATTATGGCTGAGGGCCAATTGTTTTCACAAAATAGTTGCATGGATAAGCATTAACTTTAATTAGTCACACTGGCTTTCTTGCTTGCTTATTTAAGACAAATCTTTAGCTATTGTGCGGTTCGACAACAGCTGACCACAATATGAAAATAGGGAACATCCTAGGGGAAAATAGGGCACGTCATAGGGAGACATTTTGAGTCTTTTTGACAGTTCCACGCATATTGGACCAGGAAGATCAATCAATATTTAGTGAAAACAAGGCTTTAAAAATGCCATGAAATACTTCCTGATTTTAGGTCCCAATCTCTAGTTTTTATTCAGTCTCTCTGCCTGGCTTCTGAAAACTTAATAGGTATGTCTTTTATAAAACTACAGTAATCATGCTAATATTATGGAATAAAAGGCAATTACACATCAATGTACTGGTATAGTTACCGGTTAAAATTCCCTATAATCACAAGCCAGTCTGAGGGTTTTAATGCTTAACAGGCCTTAGCTACAATGTCGTAGCCTCAACTTGATTTGTTGTGGCTGAGGCTACAAACTGATCCCATATCATGTAATGGAGCAAAAGAATCATCACTAAAGTCAGAAAATCAAACAGCATTGAAATCTACTACACAAGTGTAATCATGTTGTGAAAAGAAGTTTGGCTTATTTTAAATTTATTAAGCCATTACACGCTAAAATAAATTGGCATGGTTACACTAACCTCACCATGTCCGCCATGACAGATAACGCGATACTCTCGCCATGACACCTTTTCTACGTAAGTCTTGCCAGACGATATTTGGATAGTCTGTGCTATGTTATTATCAATCAAGTGGCGAATAATTGCATCTTGGTGGAATTTCCAAATTGCCGATAAACCGTATTTACGTTTAGTGCGCATAATTTCTGGCTCAAACCGCGCCCAATTTTTACTATGATTTTTTTACGTTTCCAAATAAGGCCTCAATGTCCTTTTATGGCACACAAACAAATGAGGCTGAGAACGGAAGTAATCATTATTTGAACTAATATGGCAGATGATCTAAAAGAAAATATTGGATAAACAAGGTAAATGAGATTTTACAACTATTTCTACAATGATTTTCGATATTTCCGGTATTAAATATGAGGACTACTCAATTTATTGGATTATATGCAAGGAATATGTCCAAATTGTTGATATTAGGCTAAAAGAGCACCAGGTGTGAATCATACCGGGCTTGCTCCATTGACACATAAATGATCATGTTAGTACCCTGTCCACGAGGAAGGAATAAGGGTACTAATATTAGTATGATACTGGCCTGTACTGCTTGTCACAAAATGAAAGACTAATTCACTGACTATCAACAAAGAACACACCAAAACATCAAGCTATTATGTTGTGTGGAAAGTTATGATGTTTGTTCAGCTAAAACACTAAACTAAAATTGATTGATGTTGATCTTAGTTCATCTTTATGAGAATTTTAGCCTTTATTATTACCACTCTAAGTGAGCATGAAAATTATGATGGTTATGTGCCTTGTACAACTTAAAGTGTGTTAAATGTTTCGACCAAGTGAATAAAATCAGTCGAAGCTGATGCAGCCAACAATACTAAAACAATACTTCTATCTATATGAGCACAAATAAAGTACATGTCAAGATTAATCACTTTCGCCATGTTGTCGTTTGAGTGCTCAACATCAAAGGAAGCCAATTCAGCCAACAACACTATGTCAATCGGTTATTAAAGAAGAATTAAGGCCATACTTCCATGAGTGGTATGCTAAACAGGTCACGGTCATCATTATGGAAAAAGATGTTAGTGGTCACACAGTGCACATTATTAGTACCCCTTGCAATTCATGCTGAATGCATGATTGCAGCACACACCTCAGTGAGTGAAAGATCAGACCTAATTATCAGTGAGAATGCTGGACTTGTTTAATCCAGCATTTTAGGATTAATACTTGAGAAGCATTTGTGAGTACCATGTGACTTGATTGACATGATGTTGATACAGTGGCTTTGTAGGAAAATCTTTGAAGTGTGAGCTTTAATACTCTGCTGTAATTAGTGTATATACTTAGTGTTTCATAAATAATAGTGTTTCAAGATTCAAAAAATAGTTATAGTATTTTACATGATTGTTCTTCTTTTGGATTAAAAATGAATGGATAAAAAGAAATGTGCTTTCTGATGGATTTAAAGGTTTAAAAAACAGTTGTTCTCAAATGAAGGATCGATTTGAATAAGTATTAAATTTAATTTTCATATACTATTATTTGTTATGATTTTTTTCTTTAATTTTCAGTACTACTATTGTTTGAATACCTTATGCTTTTTCTTTATTTTCTATCTATCCTTTCTTACCTTGTATCTCGATTTAAGACAGTGAGTGTAAAATTACAGCTATGAGATACCTTATCTAACGTATGCATTGAAACAATAAAAACTGTTTATAATTCTTGGTTCAAAAAGTAAAAAATATAAAATAAATGCATGTAAAAGCATATATTGAATAACCAGATTACAGTATTGACCTTGAATTATCAAATACAAGCAGCTGTGTTAATCTCTAGGAATGAAACACTAAGAAAACGTGATGGGGTCATAATCCTACGTGGCTCATTTTTTGCTGGGGATTTAAATTTGTGATTTCGGGCAACAACAAAAACCATGAAAATTGGTCCCCCATGAAAACTGATGATACTACAGTATGCGGATTTTGCTGCAACAATTATATTTCCATAGTTTTTCCTTTTATTATTTAAGTCAGTATTTTAAGGATCATTGTCGTAGGACTTACTGAATCAGAAGGGTTTGTAGAGCTGGGCAACTATTAGTACCATTTTTATAAGTCTTTGATATGACTCAGCCAGTGTTCGAACCTGCGACCTCCGGAGCATGAGGCAGATACTCTAAAAACTAGTCCAATGGGACTTAAAAGTTCTTTGAACAATACCTAAAATATGCATGATCTGTTTTGAACAACCAGGATAAACAATTAGGAAGAGAGAGAAAATTATTTTTTAAATTCTAACCCTCTGCAAAATAGAGAACTGTAGAGCACTGCCCTCAAACATGCAAATAGTTTTCTTATTCTTAGAACATCATGTATAATGTTCTGAATAAAATGCTATACTAACATTGATATTATCCATGAAAATAAGTTAATTATGCTTCTTTTGCTTACACAATATACCTTGAGGTAGTATTACACGTGTAATGACCTTAATAATGGGGGAAATTAGAAGTCTTAGAATGCAGGAATGAATTTGACTTGTATTTAAGCAAAGTAATATATAGTGAAAAAGTTACTCTTCATTTATTTGTAATTATATTAAGAAATAAACGGTGACAATGCAATATCACTTTTTTCGATATTCTAATGTCAGAACAACAAGCACACATTTTAACCCCTGACCTGCATGAACCACATCTGTTCCATTCCTTTCAAACTAAACAACTTATTGGTGACATAGCAGGAATAACTGTGGCAAGTTTCATGTTCCTGTCTTTCAGCATAACCTAGGTTGCTATGATGATAAAAAAATACAATGTTCAATTTTAAAATAGCTCGCTTTTTATCAAAAGGGGTAGGGATGGGGGCTGGGCTTATGAGGAACATTGACATTAATAAATACAGTTCTATCGGGGAAGATACAGATGAATATTCAAAAGGACAGTTTTGATGCTTGCCACTTGTTTTGGCCATACCACCAACATTAAATAATACAATTAATAATACCTGTGTGTTCTTTATGGGGTTGCTCTACAAAATATGAAATTCTGAGAGAGTGAGGTGAGGTGAAATTGTTTACATTTACATCCTTGTGTTAATTTTTTTTAGCTTAAATTAGTCTAATGTACATCATCTTTAGCAGTAATCAAAATCGAGAAACAAACCTGACCAGGCTAGACAATACCTGCTTCTGAAGCAATGAATGAATTACCAAAACTATAAATATAACAGATGTTAACAGCTCTTTGTATTTTACAATTTATCTCTGAAGTCCAGGAAGGGAAAATGACCAAGTAGAGCTAGCTGTATTTAGAAAGTTGGACATCTGAAGTAAGGCTAAGATGTATACTCTGGACACTATGTATTATACACACCAATCATACAACAAAATAAAGGCAACTAAAAGTTCTTTGTGCAATACCAAATATATACAAGTTCTTTTTAAATATTAGTATAAAAGTATAAACAGTGATGAAAACTGAGGAAATTCTTTTTCTTTATAAATCTAACCCTATGCAAAGTTCAAAACTATAGAGCACCACCAATAGTTGGTTTCACTCCAGTAATTATTAAGGGAGTTAATTGGACACATCAGTATCAAGCCATCTGAAATCTTTGGTTTGAAATCCAGTAATAATTAAGGGAGTTAATTGGACACATCAGTCTTAAGTCACCTGCAATATTTGTTTGAAATCCAGTAATAATTAAGGGAGTTAATTGGACACATCAGTCGTAAGTCACCTGCAATATTTGTTTGAAATCCAGTAATAATCAAGGGAGTTAATTGGACACATCAGTCTTAAGTCACCTGCAATATTTGTTTCAAATCCAGTAATAATTAAGGGAGTTAATTGGACACATCAGTATCAAGCCAGCTGCAATCTTTGGTTTGAAATCCAGTAATAATTAAGGGAGTTAATTGGACACATCAGTATCAAGCCATCTGAAATCTTTGGTTTGAAATCCAGTAATAATTAAGGGAGTTAATTGGACACATCAGTCTTAAGTCACCTGCAATATTTGTTTGAAATCCAGTAATAATTAAGGGAGTTAATTGGACACATCAGTCGTAAGTCACCTGCAATATTTGTTTGAAATCCAGTAATAATCAAGGGAGTTAATTGGACACATCAGTCTTAAGTCACCTGCAATATTTGTTTGAAATCCAGTAATAATTAAGGGAGTTAATTGGACACATCAGTATCAAGCCAGCTGCAATCTTTGGTTTGAAATCCAGTAATAATTAAGGGAGTTAATTGGACACATCATTATTAAGTCACCTGCAATATTTGTTTGAAATCCAGCAATAATTAAGGGAGTTAATTGGACACATCAGTATCAATCCAGATGTAATCTTTGGTTTGAAATCCAGTAATAATTAAGGGAGTTAATTGGACACATCATTATTAAGTCACCTGCAATATTTGTTTGAAATCCAGCAATAATTAAGGGAGTTAATTGGACACATCAGTATCAATCCAGCTGTAATCTTTGATTTGAAATCCAGTAATAATTAAGGGAGGTAATTGGACACATCAGTATCAAGCCAGCTGCAATCTTTGGTTTGAAATCCAGTAATAATTAAGAGAGTTAATTGGACACATCAGTCTTAAGTCACCTGCAATATTTGTTTGAAATCCAGTAATAATTAAGGGAGTTAATTGGACACATCAGTATCAAGCCACCTGCAATCTTTGGTTTGAAATCAAATACTAATTAATTGAGTTAGTTGGACACATCAGTATCAAGCCACCTGCAATCTTTGGTGTGAAATCCAGTAATAATTAAGGGAGTTAATTGGACGCATCGGTCTTAAGTCACCTGCAATATTTGTTTGAAATCCAGTAATAATTAAGAGAGTTAGTTGGACACATCAGTCTTAAGTCACCTGCAATATTTGTTTGAAATCCAGTAATAATTAAGGGAGTTAATTGGACACATCAGTCTTAAGTCACCTGCAATATTTGTTTGAAATCCAGTAATAATTAAGGGAGTTAATTGGACACATCAGTATCAAGCCAGCTGCAATCTTTGGTTTGAAATCCAGTAATAATTAAGGGAGTTAATTGGACCCATCAGTATTAAGTCACCTGCAATATTTGTTTGAAATCCAGTAATAATTAAGGGAGTTCATTGGACACATCAGTATCAAGCCAGCTGCAATCTTTGGTTTGAAATCAAATACTAATTAATTGAGTTAATTGGACGCATCAGTCTTAAGTCACCTACAATAATTGTTTGAAATATAGTAATAATTAAGGGAGTAAATTGGACACATCAGTATCAAGCCATCTGCAATCTTTGGTTTGAAATCCAGTAATAATTAAGGGAGTTAATTGGACACATCAGTATTAAGTCACCTGCAATATTTGTTTGAAATCCAGTAATAATTAAGGGAGTTAATTGGACACATCAGTCTCAAGCCAGCTGCAATATTTGTTTGAAATCCAGTAATAATTAAGAGAGTTAATTGGACACATCATTCTTAAGTCACCTGCAATATTTGTCTGAAATCCAGTAATAATTAAGGGAGTTAATTGGACACATCAGTCTTAAGTCACCTGCAATATTTCTTTGAAATCCAGTAATAATTAAGGGAGTTCATTGGACACATCAGCATCAAGCCAGCTGCCATCTTTCGTTTGAAATCCAGTAATAATTAAGGGAGTTAATTGAACACATCAGTCTTAAGTCACCTACAATAATTGTTTGAAATCCAGTAATAATTAATGGAGTAAATTGGACACATCAGTATCAAGCCATCTGCAATCTTTGGTTTGAAATCCAGTAATAATTAAGGGAGTTAATTGGACCCATCATTATTAAGTCACCTGCAATATTTGTTTGAAATCCAGCAATAATTAAGGGAGTTAATTGGACACATCAGTATCAATCCAGCTGTAATCTTTGGTTTGAAATCCAGTAATAATTAAGGGAGGTAGTTGGACACATCAGTATCAAGCCAGCTGCAATATTTGTTTGAAATCCAGTAATAATTAAGGGAGTTAATTGAACACATCAGTCTTAAGTCACCTACAATAATTGTTTGAAATCCAGTAATAATTAAGGGAGTTAATTGGACACATCAGTATCAAGCCAGCTGCAATCTTTGGTTTGAAATCCAGTAATAATTAAGGGAGTTAATTGGACACATCATTATTAAGTCACCTGCAATATTTGTTTGAAATCCAGCAATAATTAAGGGAGTTAATTGGACACATCAGTATCAATCCAGCTGTAATCTTTGGTTTGAAATCCAGTAATAATTAAGGGAGGTAATTGGACACATCAGTATCAAGCCAGCTGCAATATTTCTTTGAAATCCAGTAATAATTAAGGGAGTTAATTGGACACATCAGCAACAGGCCAGCTGCCATCTTTGGTTTGAAATCCAGTAATAATTAAGGGAGTTAATTGGACACATCAGTATCAAGCCAGCTGCAATCTTTGGTTTGAAATCCAGTAATAATTAAGGGAGTTAATTGGACACATCATTATTAAGTCACCTGCAATATTTGTTTGAAATCCAGCAATAATTAAGGGAGTTAATTGGACACATCAGTATCAAGCCAGCTGTAATCTTTGGTTTGAAATCCAGTAATAATTAAGGGAGGTAATTGGACACATCAGTATCAAGCCAGCTGCAATATTTCTTTGAAATCCAGTAATAATTAAGGGAGTTAATTGGACACATCAGCATCAAGCCAGCTGCCATCTTTCGTTTCAAATCCAGTAATAATTAAGGGAGTTAATTGAACACATCAGTCTTAAGTCACCTACAATAATTGTTTCAAATCCAGTACTAATTAAGGGAGTTAATTGGACACATCAGTATCAAGCCAGCTGCAATCTTTGGTTTGAAATCCAGTAATAATTAAGGGAGTTAATTGGACACATCATTATTAAGTCACCTGCAATATTTGTTTGAAATCCAGCAAGAATTAAGGGAATTAATTGGGCACATCAGTATCAATCCAGCTGTAATCTTTGGTTTGAAATCCAGTAATAATTAAGGGAGGTAATTGGACACATCAGTATCAAGCCAGCTGCAATCTTTGGTTTGAAATCCAGTAATAATTAAGGGAGTTAATTGGACACATCAGTCTTAAGTCACCTGCAATATTTGTTTGAAATCCAGTAATAATTAAGGGAGTTAATTGGACACATCAGTATCAAGCCACCTGCAATCTTTGGTTTGAAATCAAATACTAATTAATTGAGTTAGTTGGACACATCAGTATCAAGCCACCTGCAATCTTTGGTGTGAAATCCAGTAATAATTAAGGGAGTTAATTGGACGCATCGGTCTTAAGTCACCTGCAATATTTGTTTGAAATCCAGTAATAATTAAGAGAGTTACTTGGACACATCAGTCTTAAGTCACCTGCAATATTTGTTTGAAATCCAGTAATAATTAAGGGAGTTAATTGGACACATCAGTCTTAAGTCACCTGCAATATTTGTTTGAAATCCAGTAATAATTAAGGGAGTTAATTGGACACATCAGTATCAAGCCAGCTGCAATCTTTGGTTTGAAATCCAGTAATAATTAAGGGAGGTAATTGGACACATCATTATCAAGCCAGCTGCAATCTTTGGTTTGAAATCCAGTAATAATTAAGGGAGTTAATTGGACACATCAGTATCAAGCCAGCTGCAATCTTTGGTTTGAAATCCAGTAATAATTAAGGGAGTTAATTGGACCCATCAGTATTAAGTCACCTGCAATATTTGTTTGAAATCCAGTAATAATTAAGGGAGTTCATTGGACACATCAGTATCAAGCCAGCTGCAATCTTTGGTTTGAAATCAAATACTAATTAATTGAGTTAATTGGACGCATCAGTCTTAAGTCACCTACAATAATTGTTTGAAATATAGTAATAATTAAGGGAGTAAATTGGACACATCAGTATCAAGCCATCTGCAATCTTTGGTTTGAAATCCAGTAATAATTAAGGGAGTTAATTGGACACATCAGTATTAAGTCACCTGCAATATTTGTTTGAAATCCAGTAATAATTAAGGGAGTTAATTGGACACATCAGTCTCAAGCCAGCTGCAATATTTGTTTGAAATCCAGTAATAATTAAGAGAGTTAATTGGACACATCAGTCTTAAGTCACCTGCAATATTTGTCTGAAATCCAGTAATAATTAAGGGAGTTAATTGGACACATCAGTCTTAAGTCACCTGCAATATTTCTTTGAAATCCAGTAATAATTAAGGGAGTTCATTGGACACATCAGCATCAAGCCAGCTGCCATCTTTCGTTTGAAATCCAGTAATAATTAAGGGAGTTAATTGAACACATCAGTCTTAAGTCACCTACAATAATTGTTTGAAATCCAGTAATAATTAATGGAGTAAATTGGACACATCAGTATCAAGCCATCTGCAATCTTTGGTTTGAAATCCAGTAATAATTAAGGGAGTTAATTGGACCCATCATTATTAAGTCACCTGCAATATTTGTTTGAAATCCAGCAATAATTAAGGGAGTTAATTGGACACATCAGTATCAATCCAGCTGTAATCTTTGGTTTAAAATCCAGTAATAATTAAGGGAGGTAATTGGACACATCAGTATCAAGCCAGCTGCAATATTTGTTTGAAATCCAGTAATAATTAAGGGAGTTAATTGGACACATCAGCATCAAGCCAGCTGCCATCTTTGGTTTGAAATCGAGTAATAATTAAGGGAGTTAATTGAACACATCAGTCTTAAGTCACCTACAATAATTGTTTGAAATCCAGTAATAATTAAGGGAGTTAATTGGACGCATCAGTATCAAGCCAGCTGCAATCTTTGGTTTGAAATCCAGTAATAATTAAGGGAGTTAATTGGACACATCATTATTAAGTCACCTGCAATATTTGTTTGAAATCCAGCAATAATTAAGGGAGTTAATTGGACACATCAGTATCAATCCAGCTGTAATCTTTGGTTTGAAATCCAGTAATAATTAAGGGAGATAATTGGACACATCAGTATCAAGCCAGCTGCAATATTTCTTTGAAATCCAGTAATAATTAAGGGAGTTAATTGGACACATCAGCAACAGGCCAGCTGCCATCTTTGGTTTGAAATCCAGTAATAATTAAGGGAGTTAATTGGACACATCAGTATCAAGCCAGCTGCAATCTTTGGTTTGAAATCCAGTAATAATTAAGGGAGTTAATTGGACACATCATTATTAAGTCACCTGCAATATTTGTTTGAAATCCAGCAATAATTAAGGGAGTTAATTGGACACATCAGTATCAAGCCAGCTGTAATCTTTGGTTTGAAATCCAGTAATAATTAAGGGAGGTAATTGGACACATCAGTACCAAGCCAGCTGCAATATTTCTTTGAACTCCAGTAATAATTAAGGGAGTTAATTGGACACATCAGCATCAAGCCAGCTGCCATCTTTCGTTTCAAATCCAGTAATAATTAAGGGAGTTAATTGAACACATCAGTCTTAAGTCACCTACAATAATTGTTTCAAATCCAGTACTAATTAAGGGAGTTAATTGGACACATCAGTATCAAGCCAGCTGCAATCTTTGGTTTGAAATCCAGTAATAATTAAGGGAGTTAATTGGACACATCATTATTAAGTCACCTGCAATATTTGTTTGAAATCCAGCAAGAATTAAGGGAATTAATTGGGCACATCAGTATCAATCCAGCTGTAATCTTTGGTTTGAAATCCAGTAATAATTAAGGGAGGTAATTGGACACATCAGTATCAAGCCAGCTGCAATCTTTGGTTTGAAATCCAGTAATAATTAAGGGAGTTAATTGGACACATCAGTCTTAAGTCACCTGCAATATTTGTTTGAAATCCAGTAATAATTAAGGGAGTTAATTGGACACATCAGTATCAAGCCACCTGCAATATTTGGTTTGAAATCAAATACTAATTAATTGAGTTAGTTGGACACATCAGTATCAAGCCACCTGCAATCTTTGGTGTGAAATCCAGTAATAATTAAGGGAGTTAATTGGACGCATCGGTCTTAAGTCACCTGCAATATTTGTTTGAAATCCAGTAATAATTAAGGGAGGTAATTGGACACATCAGTATCAAGCCAGCTGCAATCTTTGGTTTGAAATCCAGTAATAATTAAGGGAGTTAATTGGACACATCATTATCAAGTCACCTGCAATATTTGTTTGAAATCCAGTAATAATTAAGGGAGTTAATTGGACACATCAGTCTCAAGCCACCTGTAATGTTTGTTTGAAATCCAGTAATAATTAAGGGAGTTAATTGGACACATCAGTCTTAAGTCACCTGCAATATTTGTTTCAAATCCAGTAATAATTAAGATAGTTAATTGGACACATCAGTCTTAAGGCACCTGCAATATTTTTGTGAAATCCAGTAATAATTAAGGGATTTAATTGGACACATCAGTCTTAAGTCACCTGCAATATTTGTTTGAAATCCAGTAATAATTAAGGGAGTTAATTGGACACATCAGTACCAAGCCAGCTGCAATCTTTGGTTTGAAATCCAGTAATAATTAAGGAATTTAACTGGACTCATCAGTCTTAAGTCACCTGCAATATTTGTTTGAAATCCAGTAATAATTAAGGGAGTTAATTGGACACATCAGTATCAAGCCAGCTGCAATCTTTGGTTTGAAATCCAGTAATAATTAAGGGAGTTAATTGGACACATCAGTCTTATGTCACGTACAATAATTGTTTGAAATCCAGTAATAATTAAGGGAGTAAATTGGACACATCAGTATCAAGCCATCTGCAACCTTTGGTTTGAAATCCAGTAATAATTAAGGGAGTTAATTGGACACATCAGTATCAAGCCAGCTGCAATCTTTGGTTTGAAATCCAGTAATAATTAATGGAGTTAATTGGATACATCAGTATCAAGCCACCTGCAATATTTGTTTGAAATCCAGTAATAATTAAGGGAGTTAATTGGACACATCAGTCTCAAGCCACCTGTAATGTTTCTTTGAAATCCAGTAATAATTATGGGAGTTAATTGGACACATCAGTCTTAAGCCACCTGCAATATTTGTTTGAAATCCAGTAATAATTAAGGGAGTTAATTGGACACATCAGTCTCAAGGCACCTGTAATGTTTCTTTGAAATCCAGTAATAATTAAGGGAGTTAATTGGACACATCAGTCTCAAGCCGCCTGTAATGTTTGTTTGAGATCCAGTAATAATTAAGGAAGTTAATTGGACACATCAGTCTTAAGTCACCTACAATAATTGTTTGAAATCCAGTAATCATTAAGGGAGTTAATTGGACACATCAGTATCAAGCCAGCTGCAATCTTTGGTTTGAAATCCAGTAATAATTAAGGGTGTTAACTGGACACATCATTATTAAGTCACCTGCAATATTTGTTTGAAATCCAGCAATAATTAAGGGAGTTAATTGGACACATCAGTATCAATCCAGCTGTAATCTTTGGTTTGAAATCCAGTAATAATTAAGGGAGGTAATTGGACACATCAGTATCAAGCCAGCTGCAATATTTCTTTGAAATCCAGTAATAATTAAGGGAGTTAATTGGACACATCAGCATCAAGCCAGCTGCCATCTTTGGTTTGAAATCCAGTAATAATTAAGGGAGTTAATTGGACACATCAGTATCAAGCCAGCTGCAATCTTTGGTTTGAAATCCAGTAATAATTAAGGGAGTTAATTGGACACATCATTATTAAGTCACCTGCAATATTTGTTTGAAATCCAGCAATAATTAAGGGAGTTAATTGGACACATCAGTATCAAGCCAGCTGTAATCTTTGGTTTGAAATCCAGTAATAATTAAGGGAGGTAATTGGACACATCAGTATCAAGCCAGCTGCAATATTTCTTTGAAATCCAGTAATAATTAAGGGAGTTAATTGGACACATCAGCATCAAGCCAGCTGCCATCTTTCGTTTGAAATCCAGTAATAATTAAGGGAGTTAATTGAACACATCAGTCTTAAGTCACCTACAATAATTGTTTGAAATCCAGTAATAATTAAGGGAGTTAATTGGACACATCAGTATCAAGCCAGCTGCAATCTTTGGTTTGAAATCCAGTAATAATTAAGGGAGTTAATTGGACACATCATTATTAAGTCACCTGCAATATTTGTTTGACATCCAGCAATAATTAAGGGAATTAATTGGGCACATCAGTATCAATCCAGCTGTAATCTTTGTTTTGAAATCCAGTAATAATTAAGGGAGGTAATTGGACACATCAGTATCAAGCCAGCTGCAATCTTTGGTTTGAAATCCAGTAATAATTAAGGGAGTTAATTGGACACATCAGTCTTAAGTCACCTGCAATATTTGTTTGAAATCCAGTAATAATTAAGGGAGTTAATTGGACACATCAGTATCAAGCCACCTGCAATCTTTGGTTTGAAATCAAATACTAATTAATTGAGTTAGTTGGACACATCAGTATCAAGCCACCTGCAATCTTTGGTGTGAAATCCAGTAATAATTAAGGGAGTTAATTGGACGCATCGGTCTTAAGTCACCTGCAATATTTGTTTGAAATCCAGTAATAATTAAGGGAGGTAATTGGACACATCATTATCAAGCCAGCTGCAATCTTTGGTTTGAAATCCAGTAATAATTAAGGGAGTTAATTGGACACATCATTATCAAGTCAACTGCAATATTTGTTTGAAATCCAGTAATAATTAAGGGAGTTAATTGGACACATCAGTCTCAAGCCACCTGTAATGTTTGTTTGAAATCCAGTAATAATTAAGGGAGTTAATTGGACACATCAGTCTTAAGTCACCTGCAATATTTGTTTCAAATCCCGTAATAATTAAGAGAGTTAATTGGACACATCAGTCTTAAGGCACCTGCAATATTTTTGTGCAATCCAGTAATAATTAAGGGATTTAATTGGACACATCAGTCTTAAGTCACCTGCAATATTTGTTTGAAATCCAGTAATAATTAAGGGAGTTAATTGGACACATCAGTACCAAGCCAGCTGCAATCTTTGGTTTGAAATCCAGTAATAATTAAGGAATTTAACTGGACTCATCAGTCTTAAGTCACCTGCAATATTTGTTTGAAATCCAGTAATAATTAAGGGAGTTAATTGGACACATCAGTATCAAGCCAGCTGCAATCTTTGGTTTGAAATCCAGTAATAATTAAGGGAGTTAATTGGACACATCAGTCTTATGTCACGTACAATAATTGTTTGAAATCCAGTAATAATTAAGGGAGTAAATTGGACACATCAGTATCAAGCCATCTGCAACCTTTGGTTTGAAATCCAGTAATAATTAAGGGAGTTAATTGGACACATCAGTATCAAGCCAGCTGCAATCTTTGGTTTGAAATCCAGTAATAATTAATGGAGTTAATTGGACACATCAGTATCAAGCCACCTGCAATATTTGTTTGAAATCCAGTAATAATTAAGGGAGTTAATTGGACACATCAGTCTCAAGCCACCTGTAATGTTTCTTTGAAATCCAGTAATAATTATCGGAGTTAATTGGACACATCAGTCTTAAGCCACCTGCAATATTTGTTTGAAATCCAGTAATAATTAAGGGAGTTAATTGGACACATCAGTCTCAAGGCACCTGTAATGTTTCTTTGAAATCCAGTAATAATTAAGGGAGTTAATTGGACACATCAGTCTCAAGCCACCTGTAATGTTTGTTTGAGATCCAGTAATAATTAAGGAAGTTAATTGGACACATCAGTCTTAAGTCACCTACAATAATTGTCTGAAATCCAATAATAATTAAGGGAGTTAATTGGACACATCAGTATCAAGCCAGCTGCAATCTTTGGTTTGAAATCCAGGAATAATTAAGGGAGTTAATTGGACACATCATTATTAAGTCACCTGCAATATTTGTTTGAAATCCAGCAATAATTAAGGGAGTTAATTGGACACATCAGTATCAAGCCAGCTGTAATCTTTGGTTTGAAATCCAGTAATAATTAAGGGAGGTAATTGGACACATCAGTATCAAGCCAGCTGCAATATTTCTTTGAAATCCAGTAATAATTAAGGGAGTTAATTGGACACATCAGCATCAAGCCAGCTGCCATCTTTGGTTTGAAATCCAGTAATAATTAAGGGAGTTAATTGGACACATCAGTATCAAGCCAGCTGCAATCTTTGGTTTGAAATCCAGTAATAATTAAGGGAGTTAATTGGACACATCATTATTAAGTCACCTGCAATATTTGTTTGAAATCCAGCAATAATTAAGGGAGTTAATTGGACACATCAGTATCAAGCCAGCTGTAATCTTTGGTTTGAAATCCAGTAATAATTAAGGGAGGTAATTGGACACATCAGTATCAAGCCAGCTGCAATATTTCTTTGAAATCCAGTAATAATTAAGGGAGTTAATTGGACACATCAGCATCAAGCCAGCTGCCATCTTTCGTTTGAAATCCAGTAATAATTAAGGGAGTTAATTGAACACATCAGTCTTAAGTCACCTACAATAATTGTTTGAAATCCAGTAATAATTAAGGGAGTTAATTGGACACATCAGTATCAAGCCAGCTGCAATCTTTGGTTTGAAATCCAGTAATAATTAAGGGAGTTAATTGGACACATCATTATTAAGTCACCTGCAATATTTGTTTGACATCCAGCAATAATTAAGGGAATTAATTGGGCACATCAGTATCAATCCAGCTGTAATCTTTGTTTTGAAATCCAGTAATAATTAAGGGAGGTAATTGGACACATCAGTATCAAGCCAGCTGCAATCTTTGGTTTGAAATCCAGTAATAATTAAGGGAGTTAATTGGACACATCAGTCTTAAGTCACCTGCAATATTTGTTTGAAATCCAGTAATAATTAAGGGAGTTAATTGGACACATCAGTATCAAGCCACCTGCAATCTTTGGTTTGAAATCAAATACTAATTAATTGAGTTAGTTGGACACATCAGTATCAAGCCACCTGCAATCTTTGGTGTGAAATCCAGTAATAATTAAGGGAGTTAATTGGACGCATCGGTCTTAAGTCACCTGCAATATTTGTTTGAAATCCAGTAATAATTAAGGGAGGTAATTGGACACATCATTATCAAGCCAGCTGCAATCTTTGGTTTGAAATCCAGTAATAATTAAGGGAGTTAATTGGACACATCATTATCAAGTCACCTGCAATATTTGTTTGAAATCCAGTAATAATTAAGGGAGTTAATTGGACACATCAGTCTCAAGCCACCTGTAATGTTTGTTTGAAATCCAGTAATAATTAAGGGAGTTAATTGGACACATCAGTCTTAAGTCACCTGCAATATTTGTTTCAAATCCCGTAATAATTAAGAGAGTTAATTGGACACATCAGTCTTAAGGCACCTGCAATATTTTTGTGCAATCCAGTAATAATTAAGGGATTTAATTGGACACATCAGTCTTAAGTCACCTGCAATATTTGTTTGAAATCCAGTAATAATTAAGGGAGTTAATTGGACACATCAGTACCAAGCCAGCTGCAATCTTTGGTTTGAAATCCAGTAATAATTAAGGAATTTAACTGGACTCATCAGTCTTAAGTCACCTGCAATATTTGTTTGAAATCCAGTAATAATTAAGGGAGTTAATTGGACACATCAGTATCAAGCCAGCTGCAATCTTTGGTTTGAAATCCAGTAATAATTAAGGGAGTTAATTGGACACATCAGTCTTATGTCACGTACAATAATTGTTTGAAATCCAGTAATAATTAAGGGAGTAAATTGGACACATCAGTATCAAGCCATCTGCAACCTTTGGTTTGAAATCCAGTAATAATTAAGGGAGTTAATTGGACACATCAGTATCAAGCCAGCTGCAATCTTTGGTTTGAAATCCAGTAATAATTAATGGAGTTAATTGGACACATCAGTATCAAGCCACCTGCAATATTTGTTTGAAATCCAGTAATAATTAAGGGAGTTAATTGGACACATCAGTCTCAAGCCACCTGTAATGTTTCTTTGAAATCCAGTAATAATTATGGGAGTTAATTGGACACATCAGTCTTAAGCCACCTGCAATATTTGTTTGAAATCCAGTAATAATTAAGGGAGTTAATTGGACACATCAGTCTCAAGGCACCTGTAATGTTTCTTTGAAATCCAGTAATAATTAAGGGAGTTAATTGGACACATCAGTCTCAAGCCACCTGTAATGTTTGTTTGAGATCCAGTAATAATTAAGGAAGTTAATTGGACACATCAGTCTTAAGTCACCTACAATAATTGTCTGAAATCCAATAATAATTAAGGGAGTTAATTGGACACATCAGTATCAAGCCAGCTGCAATCTTTGGTTTGAAATCCAGGAATAATTAAGGGAGTTAATTGGACACATCAGTATTAAGTCACCTGCAATATTTGTTTGAAATCCAGCAATAATTAAGGGAGTTAATTGGACACATCAGTATCAAGCCAGCTGTAATCTTTGGTTTGAAATCCAGTAATAATTAAGGGAGGTAATTGGACACATCAGTATCAAGCCAGCTGGAATATTTCTTTGAAATCCAGTAATAATTAAGGGAGTTAATTGGACACATCAGCATCAAGCCAGCTGCCATCTTTGGTTTGAAATCCAGTAATAATTAAGGGAGTTAATTGGACACATCAGTATCAAGCCAGCTGCAATCTTTGGTTTGAAATCCAGTAATAATTAAGGGAGTTAATTGGACACATCATTATTAAGTCACCTGCAATATTTGTTTGAAATCCAGCAATAATTAAGGGAGTTAATTGGACACATCAGTATCAAGCCAGCTGTAATCTTTGGTTTGAAATCCAGTAATAATTAAGGGAGGTAATTGGACACATCAGTATCAAGCCAGCTGCAATATTTCTTTGAAATCCAGTAATAATTAAGGGAGTTAATTGGACACATCAGCATCAAGCCAGCTGCCATCTTTCGTTTGAAATCCAGTAATAATTAAGGGAGTTAATTGAACACATCAGTCTTAAGTCACCTACAATAATTGTTTGAAATCCAGTAATAATTAAGGGAGTTAATTGGACACATCAGTATCAAGCCAGCTGCAATCTTTGGTTTGAAATCCAGTAATAATTAAGGGAGTTAATTGGACACATCATTATTAAGTCACCTGCAATATTTGTTTGAAATCCAGCAATAATTAAGGGAATTAATTGGGCACATCAGTATCAATCCAGCTGTAATCTTTGGTTTGAAATCCAGTAATAATTAAGGGAGGTAATTGGACACATCAGTATCAAGCCAGCTGCAATCTTTGGTTTGAAATCCAGTAATAATTAAGGGAGTTAATTGGACACATCAGTCTTAAGTCACCTGCAATATTTGTTTGAAATCCAGTAATAATTAAGGGAGGTAATTGGACACATCAGTATCAAGCCAGCTGCAATCTTTGGTTTGAAATCCAGTAATAATTAAGGGAGTTAATTGGACACATCATTATCAAGTCACCTGCAATATTTGTTTGAAATCCAGTAATAATTAAGGGAGTTAATTGGACACATCAGTCTCAAGCCACCTGTAATATTTGTTTGAAATCCAGTAATAATTAAGGGAGTTAATTGGACACATCAGTCTTAAGTCACCTGCAATATTTGTTTCAAATCCAGTAATAATTAAGAGAGTTAATTGGACACATCAGTCTTAAGGCACCTGCAATATTTTTGTGAAATCCAGTAATAATTAAGGGATTTAATTGGACACATCAGTCTTAAGTCACCTGCAATATTTGTTTGAAATCCAGTAATAATTAAGGGAGTTAATTGGACACATCAGTACCAAGCCAGCTGCAATCTTTGGTTTGAAATCCAGTAATAATTAAGGAATTTATCTGGACTCATCAGTCTTAAGTCACCTGCAATATTTGTTTGAAATCCAGTAATAATTAAGGGAGTTAATTGGACACATCAGTATCAAGCCAGCTGCAATCTTTGGTTTGAAATCCAGTAATAATTAAGGGAGTTAATTGGACACATCAGTCTTATGTCACGTACAATAATTGTTTGAAATCCAGTAATAATTAAGGGAGTAAATTGGACACATCAGTATCAAGCCATCTGCAACCTGTGGTTTGAAATCCAGTAATAATTAAGGGAGTTAATTGGACACATCAGTATCAAGCCAGCTGCAATCTTTGGTTTGAAATCCAGTAATAATTAATGGAGTTAATTGGATACATCAGTATCAAGCCACCTGCAATATTTGTTTGAAATCCAGTAATAATTAAGGGAGTTAATTGGACACATCAGTCTCAAGCCACCTGTAATGTTTCTTTGAAATCCAGTAATAATTATGGGAGTTAATTGGACACATCAGTCTTAAGCCACCTGCAATATTTGTTTGAAATCCAGTAATAATTAAGGGAGTTAATTGGACACATCAGTCTCAAGGCACCTGTAATGTTTCTTTGAAATCCAGTAATAATTAAGGGAGTTAATTGGACACATCAGTCTCAAGCCGCCTGTAATGTTTGTTTGAGATCCAGTAATAATTAAGGAAGTTAATTGGACACATCAGTCTTAAGTCACCTACAATAATTGTTTGAAATCCAGTAATAATTAAGGGAGTTAATTGGACACATCAGTATCAAGCCAGCTGCAATCTTTGGTTTGAAATCCAGTAATAATTAAGGGAGTTAATTGGACACATCATTATTAAGTCACCTGCAATATTTGTTTGAAATCCAGCAATAATTAAGGGAGTTAATTGGACACATCAGTATCAATCCAGCTGTAATCTTTGGTTTGAAATCCAGTAATAATTGAGGGAGGTAATTGGACACATCAGTATCAAGCCAGCTGCAATATTTGTTTGAAATCCAGTAATAATTAAGGGAGTTAATTGGACACATCAGCATCAAGCCAGCTGCCATCTTTGGTTTGAAATCCAGTAATAATTAAGGGAGTTAATTGGACACATCAGTATCAAGCCAGCTGCAATCTTTGGTTTGAAATCCAGTAATAATTAAGGGAGTTAATTGGACACATCATTATTAAGTCACCTGCAATATTTGTTTGAAATCCAGCAATAATTAAGGGAGTTAATTGGACACATCAGTATCAAGCCAGCTGTAATCTTTGGTTTGAAATCCAGTAATAATTAAGGGAGGTAATTGGACACATCAGTATCAAGCCAGCTGCAATATTTCTTTGAAATCCAGTAATAATTAAGGGAGTTAATTGGACACATCAGCATCAAGCCAGCTGCCATCTTTCGTTTGAAATCCAGTAATAATTAAGGGAGTTAATTGAACACATCAGTCTTAAGTCACCTACAATAATTGTTTGAAATCCAGTAATAATTAAGGGAGTTAATTGGACACATCAGTATCAAGCCAGCTGCAATCTTTGGTTTGAAATCCAGTAATAATTAAGGGAGTTAATTGGACACATCATTATTAAGTCATCTGCAATATTTGTTTGAAATCCAGCAATAATTAAGGGAATTAATTGGGCACATCAGTATCAATCCAGCTGTAATCTTTGTTTTGAAATCCAGTAATAATTAAGGGAGGTAATTGGACACATCAGTATCAAGCCAGCTGCAATCTTTGGTTTGAAATCCAGTAATAATTAAGGGAGTTAATTGGACACATCAGTCTTAAGTCACCTGCAATATTTGTTTGAAATCCAGTAATAATTAAGGGAGTTAATTGGACACATCAGTATCAAGCCACCTGCAATCTTTGGTTTGAAATCAAATACTAATTAATTGAGTTAGTTGGACACATCAGTATCAAGCCACCTGCAATCTTTGGTGTGAAATCCAGTAATAATTAAGGGAGTTAATTGGACGCATCGGTCTTAAGTCACCTGCAATATTTGTTTGAAATCCAGTAATAATTAAGGGAGGTAATTGGACACATCATTATCAAGCCAGCTGCAATCTTTGGTTTGAAATCCAGTAATAATAAAGGGAGTTAATTGGACACATCATTATCAAGTCACCTGCAATATTTGTTTGAAATCCAGTAATAATTAAGGGAGTTAATTGGACACATCAGTCTCAAGCCACCTGTAATGTTTGTTTGAAATCCAGTAATAATTAAGGGAGTTAATTGGACACATCAGTCTTAAGTCACCTGCAATATTTGTTTCAAATCCCGTAATAATTAAGAGAGTTAATTGGACACATCAGTCTTAAGGCACCTGCAATATTTTTGTGAAATCCAGTAATAATTAAGGGATTTAATTGGACACATCAGTCTTAAGTCACCTGCAATATTTGTTTGAAATCCAGTAATAATTAAGGGAGTTAATTGGACACATCAGTACCAAGCCAGCTGCAATCTTTGGTTTGAAATCCAGTAATAATTAAGGAATTTAACTGGACTCATCAGTCTTAAGTCACCTGCAATATTTGTTTGAAATCCAGTAATAATTAAGGGAGTTAATTGGACACATCAGTATCAAGCCAGCTGCAATCTTTGGTTTGAAATCCAGTAATAATTAAGGGAGTTAATTGGACACATCAGTCTTATGTCACGTACAATAATTGTTTGAAATCCAGTAATAATTAAGGGAGTAAATTGGACACATCAGTATCAAGCCATCTGCAACCTTTGGTTTGAAATCCAGTAATAATTAAGGGAGTTAATTGGACACATCAGTATCAAGCCAGCTGCAATCTTTGGTTTGAAATCCAGTAATAATTAATGGAGTTAATTGGACACATCAGTATCAAGCCACCTGCAATATTTGTTTGAAATCCAGTAATAATTAAGGGAGTTAATTGGACACATCAGTCTCAAGCCACCTGTAATGTTTCTTTGAAATCCAGTAATAATTATGGGAGTTAATTGGACACATCAGTCTTAAGCCACCTGCAATATTTGTTTGAAATCCAGTAATAATTAAGGGAGTTAATTGGACACATCAGTCTCAAGGCACCTGTAATGTTTCTTTGAAATCCAGTAATAATTAAGGGAGTTAATTGGACACATCATTCTCAAGCCACCTGTAATGTTTGTTTGAGATCCAGTAATAATTAAGGAAGTTAATTGGACACATCAGTCTTAAGTCACCTACAATAATTGTCTGAAATCCAATAATAATTAAGGGAGTTAATTGGACACATCAGTATCCAGCCAGCTGCAATCTTTGGTTTGAAATCCAGTAATAATTAAGGGAGTTAATTGGACACATCATTATTAAGTCACCTGCAATATTTGTTTGAAATCCAGCAATAATTAAGGGAGTTAATTGGACACATCAGTATCAATCCAGCTGTAATCTTTGGTTTGAAATCCAGTAATAATTAAGGGAGGTAATTGGACACATCAGTATCAAGCCAGCTGCAATATTTCTTTGAAATCCAGTAATAATTAAGGGAGTTAATTGGACACATCAGCATCAAGCCAGCTGCCATCTTTGGTTTGAAATCCAGTAATAATTAAGGGAGTTAATTGGACACATCAGTATCAAGCCAGCTGCAATCTTTGGTTTGAAATCCAGTAATAATTAAGGGAGTTAATTGGACACATCATTATTAAGTCACCTGCAATATTTGTTTGAAATCCAGCAATAATTAAGGGAGTTAATTGGACACATCAGTATCAAGCCAGCTGTAATCTTTGGTTTGAAATCCAGTAATAATTAAGGGAGGTAATTGGACACATCAGTATCAAGCCAGCTGCAATATTTCTTTGAAATCCAGTAATAATTAAGGGAGTTCATTGGACACATCAGCATCAAGCCAGCTGCCATCTCTCGTTTGAAATCCAGTAATAATTAAGGGAGTTAATTGAACACATCAGTCTTAAGTCACCTACAATAATTGTTTGAAATCCAGTAATAATTAAGGGAGTTAATTGGACACATCAGTATCAAGCCAGCTGCAATCTTTGGTTTGAAATCCAGTAATAATTAAGGGAGTTAATTGGACACATCATTATTAAGTCACCTGCAATATTTGTTTGAAATCCAGCAATAATTAAGGGAATTAATTGGGCACATCAGTATCAATCCAGCTGTAATCTTTGGTTTGAAATCCAGTAATAATTAAGGGAGGTAATTGGACACATCAGTATCAAGCCAGCTGCAATCTTTGGTTTGAAATCCAGTAATAATTAAGGGAGTTAATTGGACACATCAGTCTTAAGTCACCTGCAATATTTGTTTGAAATCCAGTAATAATTAAGGGAGGTAATTGGACACATCAGTATCAAGCCAGCTGCAATCTTTGGTTTGAAATCCAGTAATAATTAAGGGAGTTAATTGGACACATCATTATCAAGTCACCTGCAATATTTGTTTGAAATCCAGTAATAATTAAGGGAGTTAATTGGACACATCAGTCTCAAGCCACCTGTAATGTTTGTTTGAAATCCAGTAATAATTAAGGGAGTTAATTGGACACATCAGTCTTAAGTCACCTGCAATATTTGTTTCAAATCCAGTTATAATTAAGAGAGTTAATTGGACACATCAGTCTTAAGGCACCTGCAATATTTTTGTGAAATCCAGTAATAATTAAGGGATTTAATTGGACACATCAGTCTTAAGTCACCTGCAATATTTGTTTGAAATCCAGTAATAATTAAGGGAATTAATTGGACACATCAGTACCAAGCCAGCTGCAATCTTTGGTTTGAAATCCAGTAATAATTAAGGAATTTAACTGGACTCATCAGTCTTAAGTCACCTGCAATATTTGTTTGAAATCCAGTAATAATTAAGGGAGTTAATTGGACACATCAGTATCAAGCCAGCTGCAATCTTTGGTTTGAAATCCAGTAATAATTAAGGGAGTTAATTGGACACATCAGTCTTATGTCACGTACAATAATTGTTTGAAATCCAGTAATAATTAAGGGAGTAAATTGGACACATCAGTATCAAGCCATCTGCAACCTTTGGTTTGAAATCCAGTAATAATTAAGGGAGTTAATTGGACACATCAGTATCAAGCCAGCTGCAATCTTTGGTTTGAAATCCAGTAATAATTAATGGAGTTAATTGGACACATCAGTATCAAGCCACCTGCAATATTTGTTTGAAATCCAGTAATAATTAAGGGAGTTAATTGGACACATCAGTCTCAAGCCACCTGTAATGTTTCTTTGAAATCCAGTAATAATTATGGGAGTTAATTGGACACATCAGTCTTAAGCCACCTGCAATATTTGTTTGAAATCCAGTAATAATTAAGGGAGTTAATTGGACACATCAGTCTCAAGGCACCTGTAATGTTTCTTTGAAATCCAGTAATAATTAAGGGAGTTAATTGGACACATCAGTCTCAAGCCACCTGTAATGTTTGTTTGAGATCCAGTAATAATTAAGGAAGTTAATTGGACACATCAGTCTTAAGTCACCTGCAATATTTGTCTGAAATCCAGTAATAATTAAGGGAGTTAATTGGACACATCAGTATCAAGCCAGCTGCAATCTTTGGTTTGAAATCCAGTAATAATTAAGGGATTTAATTGGACACATCAGTCTTAAGTCACCTGCAATATTTGTTTGAAATCCAGTAATAATTAAGGGAGTTAATTGGACACATCAGTATCAAGCCAGATGCAATCTTTGGTTTGAAATCCAGTAATAATTAAGGGATTTAATTGGACACATCAGTCTTAAGTCACCTGCAATATTTGTTAGAAATCCAGTAATAATTAAGGGAGTTAATTGGACACATCAGTCTCAAGCCACCTGTAATGTTTCGTTGAAATCCAGTAATAATTAAGGGAGTTAATTGGACACATCACTATCAAGCCACCTGCAATATTTGTTTGAAATCCAGTAATAATTAAGGGAGTTAATTGGACACATCAGTCTCAAGCCACCTGTAATGTTTGTTTGAAATCCAGTAATAATTAAGGAAGTTAATTGGACACATCAGTCTCAAGCCACCTGTAATGTTTGTTTGAAATCGAGTAATAATTAAGGGAGTTAATTGGACACATCAGTCTTAAGTCACCTGCAATATTTGTTTGAAATCCAGTAATAATTAAGGGAGTTAATTGGACACATCAGTCTTAAGTCACCTGCAATGTTTGTTTGAAATCCAGTAATAATTAAGGGACTTAATTGGACACATCAGTCTTAAGTCACATGCAATATTTGTTTGAAATCCAGTGATAATTAAGGGAGTTAATTGGACACATCAGTATCAAGCCAGCTGCAATCTTTGTTTTGAAATCCAGTAATAATTAAGAAAGTTAATTGGACACATCAGTCTTAAGTCACCTGCAATATTTGTTTGAAATCCAGTAATAATTAAAGGAGTTAATTGGACACATCAGTATCAAGCCAGCTGCAATCTTTGGTTTGAAATCCAGTAATAATTAAGGGAGTTAATTGGACACATCAGTCTTAAGTTACCTACAATAATTGTTTGAAATCCAGTAATAATTAAGGGAGTAAATTGGACACATCAGTATCAAGCCATCTGCAATCTTTGGTTTGAAATCCAGTAATAATTAAGGGAGTTAATTGGACCCATCAGTATTAAGTCACCTGCAATATTTGTTTGAAATCCAGTAATAATTAAGGGAGTTAATTGGACACATCAGTATCAAGCCAGCTGCAATCTTTGGTTTGAAATCAAATACTAATTAATTGAGTTAATTGGACACATCAGTCTTAAGTCACCTACAATAATTGTTTGAAATATAGTAATAATTAAGGGAGTAAATTGGACACATCAGTATCAAGCCATCTGCAATCTTTGGTTTGAAATCCAGTAACAATTAAGGGAGTTATTTGGACACATCAGTATTAAGTCACCTGCAATATTTGTTTGAAATCCAGTAATAATTAAGGGAGTTAATTGGACACATCAGTCTCAAGCCAGGTGCAATATTTGTTTGAAATCCAGTAATAATTAAGAAAGCTAATTGAATTGATCAGTATCAAGCTATCCGTAATTAATTGAACACATCAATGGCATCCTGCATATAACATCTCGCTAAACTCTAATAATAATTTATGGAGATAATTGGGCTTTGTCAGTATGAACTCTAATAATAATTTATGGAGTTAATTGGGCTTGTCAGTATAAACTGTCTATAATATTTGATCACAATCCAATAATAATCAAGGGAGATAATTGGGCTCATATGAATCAAGCAGTCTGTAATATTTTGTCAAAATCCAAAAATAATCAAGGGAATTAATGAGATTTTCAGTGTGAAGCTGTCTGTCTGATGACCGGTGGTAATCGTTCTGCTAAATGATGCAGAATAACAACAGTGAAATGTGGACATGGTTATTCTGTGTCAATGAAATTGGGAGGAGTTTATCTGTATCCAGTACCATACAAAATTCAGTTGGAATCATTCAAGATCTCATCATTGTCCAGTAGCATACCTAACTGAGCCGATATCTGACGCTAATCAGGGGAGTTATTATGCAACAAAATCATACAAAGCATGTACATTATCATTAACATAACAAATTCAGTGGAAATCATCCAATGCCTCCTCATTAACCATTAGCATAACAAATACAGTGGAAATCATCCAATACCTCATCATTATCCATTAGCATAACAAATTCAGTGGAAGTCATCCAATGCCTCACCATTATCCATTAACATACCAACTGTTGTGGAACTCAGACAATAATTATGGAGGTTATTCATTGTATAGAAAATAAAGTGGGTGAGTTTGAAATTAGAGGCTATAACTTTATTTAAATACTGACAATCAAATTCCATAAGAATCTCATCACTACAACCATGTAAACAAGACTTGGTTTCAAAAATAATCAAGGGAGTTTATTACAACTATATGGATTTAAAGTAACAGTGTGTGTGCGTGTCATTTGGAATTTAAGATTTTAACAATTTTCCAGTCATATCGCTAGGATGTCTGCAGTGTGACAGTTTGAAGTGATGTCTAGCACTGGGGCATCATGACACAGACATGTAGCATGATGTCCCACAAAGTCACATTATCCTGAAACCAAGCTGACCAGTCCTAACACTAACTTCTAAATGCTGAGCGCCAAGCGAGGCAGCTGTTAGTACCATTTTTAGAAGTCTTTGGTATGACTCTGCCATGATTGAACCCATGACCTCCTGCATCTCTTTTCTTAAAGTAACGGAAAAGAGTGATAGCCAGATAAGCAAAATGCAACAAATAATTTATCTGCATGGAATATACTGTGAAACTCTATGAAGAAACTACTGTAATGTGAATTAAATCCCAAATAGTTCTAAAATTTATATCACAACTCTAAAAGGATGGATTATTCCCAATTAATTACAGTGCTGTAACGAATGAATTCCAATCTTGAATGTGCTGAAGTACCAATAGCCTGGAATAGTGATGATGTTCTAACAGTCTTGAAGACAGTGATATAATCCAAAATGTCTCTAAATAAATTCACAATAACCCCAAACAAGTTATTTAGTTTGATTGTATTATTGAGCACTTTGTAATTTCAATGAATAATTTAAATAAATAGATCCTGCCATACATTAACTAAAATACAATAAGGGACTGATTCCGCTTGAGATGTTAAGATAGCAATAAATAATTTTTATGTAAACAACTTTCATTTAAAAATCTAAGACTCAAAAAGAGGTCAAGGATATTCTCAAATGATGTGTTAAGAGCATCATGAAATTTCCACCTTGCAGCCAAACTTATTTTCAATTGCCAAAACTTATGGATATACACTCGTACAATCAGTTGATAATGTTTCTAAAGCAAGCAAATCTAACATCAATGCAATAATAAATGCTGGGTTCGAATTAAAAACGATAAATACAATTTATAGGACAAATTTATAAACACTACACTCAGCAATACTTATACATTATATAAATTCATCAGCTATTGGTATTTTTACCTAAAGTAGAGAATGTTGCCTGTCTTTCTTCCTTACACAATACTGGTAAAATAATTATTTACCCAAAGGGACTTTCTTTTTACCTAAAGTAGAGAATGTTGCCAGTCTTTCTTACTTAAACAAGACTGGTAAAATAATTATTTACCCAAAGGGACTGTCTTTTTACCTAAAGTAGAGAATGTTGCCAATCTTTCTTCCATACACAAGACTGGTACAATAATTATTTACCCAAAGGGACTGTCCTTTAACCTAAAGTAGAGAATGTTGCCAGTCTTTCTTCCATACACAAGACTGGTACAATAATTATTTACCCAAATGGACTTTCTTTTTACCTAAAGTAGAGAATGTTGCCAGTCTCATGCTGAAACCTAAGAAACAGCTCAAGTTGTTCTGTGGTCTTGATCGGAACAGCTCCTCCCTGATTCAGTTCCTCAACTAGACTGTGTGGAATGACCTAACAAGAAAGAATTACTAAAAATAGTTTTGCCATGGCTAAAGTTTGTCATTAGAGAAATTACCCATGTGATTTTGTTATCTTTTGCAAGACAGGATCACTTTGTTTTTCATGATGACTTATTATCATTAGTTTTAATTACATTCAACACATTTTATTTGTCTCTTTCTCACTCTGTCTCTCTCTCTCTCTCTCTCTCTCTCTCTCTCTCTGTGACAATATCACAAATAAGATAAGAACTGTAATGATAACACACAAAATTATAACAAGAGGCCCAACATGGTCTTAGACTACTCACGTGGCTGAATCTGCTCAACAGCCAATTACACGATGTTCAAAAAAATATGACTAAAATTTAAAGAAATAAATTTTAAGAAATCATTTAGTGTGAACCTTATCTTCATACAACCATCCAAGTGGAGTAGCGATAACAAGGTTTTCTAGATGGCTGCTAAAGCAGTCATATTGAACATCATGTCAGCACTCCTTATATTTAGAACCAACTAAACATAATAGGTTATTTAGTGAAAACCTCATGTTGATAGAACAATCCATGTAGGATATCCTGCTTGCTTATCATGGACACAAACAGTAGACATCATATACTTAAATTTGGTAGAAAGATTACAGTATTTGGTAGAATAAGATTTTGCATTTACTGTACCTTGATGCCAGAGGCTTTGAGCTTCATGAGTGTTTCTTCCAAGGGAAGCCAATTAGCAGGTAATTCCTCTCCCCAATATGGCTGCCCTGAAGCCAGTTGGAAAATATGTTTTTTCAAGGTCTCTAACTGTGGGTCAAGCTGGGAATTGTCAATAGCAAGAAAACTCACAAGGTGTTGTAAGCTTGGCTTATCCTTCAAAATGCGGCAAATCTGCTGAAAATACGTGTTGACAACCTCTTCACGCATATCCTAAATGAGACAGAATGTATAATATGGAGAAGAAAAAAAAAACACCTGCTGATATAGTAAATGACATGTCAAGGTTGCAAGATACATGAAATGAATTGGATCTGAGGCTGGGATATGAATATACAACAAGTCCTTTGAAGAGAATACTCCTCCAACTTAAAGTCAAAAACTAACAAAATACTTGACATATGGATTACAGTACCCCTCTGTGTGTTGAAAACATGCTACCTGGCATAAAAGATTATGTATTAGTGTGAAGAAAACATGCTACTTGTGTATGGATTACAATACCCCTCTGTGCGTTACAGAAAGAATAATACTCATGTATGGATTACAATACCCCTCTGTGTGTAGAAAGAATACTACTCGTGTATGGATTACAATACCCCTCTGTGAGTAAAAAACATGCTACTTGTGTATGGATTACAATACCCCTCTGTGTGTAAAAAGCATGATACCTGGCATATGGATTACAATACCCCTCTGTGAGTAAAAAACATGCTACTTGTGTATGAATTACAATACCTCTCTGTGTGTAAAAAGCATGATACCTGGCATATGGATTACAATATCCCTCTGTGTGCAGATAACGTGCTAGTTGACATATGGATTACAATACCCCTCTGTGTGCAGATAACGTGCTAGTTGACATATGGATTACAATACCCCTCTGTGTGCAGATAACGTGCTAGTTGACATATGGATTACAATACCCCTCTGTGTGTAAAAAACATGCTACTTGTGTATGAATTACAATAGCCCTCTGTGTGTAAAAAGCACGATACTTGGCACAATGGATTACAATACCCCTCTGTGTGTAGAAAACATGCTACTTGGCACAATGGATTACAAGACCCCTCTGTGTATAAAAAGCATTCTACTTGGCATAATGGATTTAAATACCCCTCTGTGTGCAGAAAACATGCTACTTGTGTATGGATTACAATACCCCTCTGTGTGTAGAAAGCATGCTACTTGTGTATGGATTACAATACCCCTCTGTGTAGAAAGCATGCTAATTGGCATGATCAGAAGCAGTAACATCAATGTTCAAGGGAGTTGGCACCAATCCCTGTATTATAGGAGATCACTAAGTAAAGCCACATAGTTGAGCAGGAAAATTGGCTTCCTAAGCTCAAACGTTTTAGTCTAGGAGTGAAGGATGATCTGGGAAGTAGTTGTTTTACTAAACTATTTAAAGAAACATTCTCAAAACAGGTCTGAAGGAAGGTTTAATTAACCAAGTTATCTTGATTGTTGTAAATAACTTTTATAATTTTTGCTAACCAAATGTCCAGTTCTAAATCTATCTATAATCACATTACAAAAAAGTCTGAATGTCTGTCATTTTTTATCCCTTTTCCAAGTGAAGAATAATGCATTTTGACAGTGCAGTTTGATCTTGTAGATTCAATCAAGCTTATTTCAATATTTAATCCTTGTATGGTTTGGCTCAGTAGTTTCTGAGAAAATCTGAGAGGCAGATGGATAGTCACACAGAGGATACTAACATGGAGAACTACAAAAGTAATATGCCATCCGCCCTCCCATGGGATCAAATAAACATGATTACATAATTTCTAGCAACCGTATTTCCAAACTGTCTTGTATATCCACTTTAAGTGCTGTTGTAGCTGTTATCTTGGATTCAATGCCATATCCCGAAGCAAGAAAGGTCATGCAAGGCAGCCAGTATAACTGGTGGATGAGAAACAGCAAAACCCATTGTTAAGTTACTGGCAGCTTTCTCACATACTGAACCCAAGACAAGAGCTTACTTCCAGGGGCCCCGAGTGGCCGAGTGGTATAAAGCACTCTCCGTTATGGATCACTGCCAACTCACCTCCATCTGCGTGGGTTCGAGTCTCAGATGCAGCTAATATGGGTATCTGAGAAAACTTGCCAGTAGCTTCCCGTGGGACTGGTTCTTTCCTGGGTTTTTCCAGGTTCTTCCTCCACCAATAATACTGGCCGCCATGTATAGCCTATTGTGTGCTGAAATATGGCTTTAAACCTACAACAAAAAAACTTACTTCCAAGGTTACAGAAAAGGAGAAAAATGTCACACAGTCATTTATTTGGCAATTTGTGAATGTGAGTGGTGTATTTATTTGTGTATTTTACAGGCATCATGTCAAGCAATTCTAACAATGTATCCAAACACTAAGTATGCTATTGTATACTGACCTCTACAGACAACACATCAAGCCATGGTGACAATGTATCCAAACACTAAGTATGCTATTGTATACTGACCTCTACAGCCAACACATCAAGCCATGATGACAATGTATCCAAACACTAAGTATGCTATTGCATACTGACCTCTACAGCCAACACATCAAGCCATGATGACAATGTAACCAAACACTAAGTATGCTATTGCATACTGACCTCTACAGGCAACACATCAAGCCATGATGACAATGTATCCAAACACTAAGTATGCTATTGCATACTGACATCTACAGACAACATATCAAGCCATGGTGATAAGGTATACAAATACTAAGTATCTTTTGCATACTGACCTCTACAGGCAACACATCAAGCCACTCTGACAATGTATGTAACCTAAGGATAATGTTGCATACTGACCTCTACAGGCAACACATCAAGCCATGCTGACAAAGTATGTAACCTAATGATAATGTTGCATACTGACTTCTACAGCAACACATCTAGCCATGTTGACAAAGTATGTAACCTAAGGATAATGTTGCATACTGACATCTACAGGCAACACATCAAGCCATGCTGACAATGTATGTAACCTAAGGATAATGTTGCATACTGACCTCTACAGGCAACACATCAAGCCATGCTGACAAAGTATGTAACCTAAGGATAATGTTGCATACTAACATCTACAGGCAACACATCAAGCCATGCTGACAATGTATGTAACCTAAGGATAATGTTGCATACTGACATCTACAGGAAACATATCAAGCCATGCTGACAAAGTATGTAACCTAAGGATAATGTTGCATACTGACCTCTACAGGCAACACATCTACCCATGCTGACAAAGTATGTAACCTAAGGATACTGTTGCATACTAACATCTACAGGCAACACATCAAGCCATGCTGACAATGTATGTAACCTAAGGATAATGTTGCATATTTGCTTCTACAGAAAACACATCAAGCCATGGTGATAAGGTATGTAAACTAAGGATTCTGCTGCATGTTAAATAAATGAATATACCTGTTGTATTTTATCCACATGTGTACCAACAAGAATCACAGGTGGAGTCACTGGGATGCCAACATCTAAGGATGACACTGGGGTACTAGCTCCATGGGATTGCAATAGAGTGTTAGCAGCTGGGGATGTCACTGCATTATGAGATTTAGAATCTGTACCAGTTGCAGAGGACTGTGCACAGCAATGTACTGAATTGAGCCAAACTTCAACCAGGTCTGAAAGTGAGCAAAGACAAATTTAATTATATTTTACATTCCTTTACTCTGCAAGTATCACTCCAAGCCACATAGTAACATTAGAAAGGATCAGGGATCTTTCTTTCTTTAGTAGCATTTCAGTTAATAGTGGATTCACATCAAAGGCTTTGTTGTCTGAATGCATTATATTAAACTTAATCTGATTTAACTACTTCCTTAATATTTATTGATACACTCTACTTGTCAATTATTTAAGCTTGAATTACAAAAAATGAAGTGGATAACTAATCTGAAACCAAATCTTTCCCGGGTTATGTTCCTTTGATAATCTCTGGTCTTGAAGCAATTAGCAATTTTTTCATTACTGGTACATATGATAATCATTAAATTTCTAGAATACTGAATAATGTAAGCTACAATCTTACTATCAGTTAACTGGAATGGATTAACATTATCTTGAACTTGACACAGACTGTTTTTTATGTTTCCTAGAAATGGATTAATATTACCATGAAAATGACATTACCTTGGACTTGACACAGTTTTACTCCCTCTATATCAAAGAAGCATTCATCATCTTTCACAAAATCTGTGATGTGCTTACTAAGATCTGTGACCAAGAGGTATATAGCACGCCATGTGAGAAAGGTCTGGTGTGTAGTGTAGAATACATATTGGCCTGCAAAGTCCCACATGGCCAATGCTGCATAGTCTACTAAACTCTTCTCCAGCTTGTCTGCCTTTTCAACAACCAACTGAAGGAATTCCATTGTTGCATCAACTTTATTGGTTACATGTATTTCACCCTCCTGAATGGTAACACCACTTGAATCCTTAGCTGGAGGACTCTGATCCACCTTGAATGAAGAGGATTCTCCTGGTTGATGCTTGGTATTATCAGCATCTTGCTCCAAGTATGACTCGGAAATGCTGGCTGATGTATCATCATCATCACTGTCACTATAATGGAGTGGACCACACAAATCTTCAATTGTCTCCCTTTGATAGATGACCTCTATTTGACCTCTCTGCTCATTGCGGACTTCAGGCCTTTCAGTTTGATGGGTCAGGAGCTTCACGAGACGTTGAACTCGAAACAACTGTTCTGAATCTTTCAGAAAAACAGGAAGATAGATTAACACATATCCAGTCATTTTTCTAAACATTGATACTGGTATGTTAGGAAGAATTATGCATTAGTATTCATGTACCTCTGGACAGGCAGAATCATAAACGCCTGTTTTGTTTCTTTATAAAGCTTTGGGATATGTACACTACAGGAAGATTTATGCATCATAACCCATGCACTTTCAACAGGAAGAACCATGTAACTCCTGTCTTTGTATAACTTGGCGATTTCTACATGACAGGATGAATTATGCATCAGTACTCATATACTTTGGACAGAATAAACATACAACTCCTGTCATTTCTTTGTAAAACATGGTGATTTTTACACTATACAAATTATTTATCGCCATTACTCATACACTTCTGGACAGGTAGAATCAGAAAACTCCTGTCTTATCTTTGTAAAACAAGGCGACTAGAAGGGGATTTATGAATCATTAATCATGGACCTCGACAGGCAGAATTATAAAAATCCCATAGGTTCTTTGTAAAACTTATTAATTTGAACAATATATGAGAAATTGTGTATCATTAGACATGCACTTTGGACATGCATAATTATAAAGCTCCTGTCTTTCTGTACAAAACTAATGTTTTGTACACTGGGTGAGGAATTATGCATTATTACAGATACACTTATGCACAGGCAGAATCATTAAACTCCGGTATTTTGTTTGTAAATCTCAAAGATAATGATGGCCTACCTTCATGCTGTGCTATCCATTCCCCAGTGTCCAGAGCGATTTTGCAACAGTGTTTATATACATCGATTCCCTCTGTACTTGTTCTCTTGGATATATCAACCTGCTGTCCAAGGAGGCGCTTTGTTAGTGTTGTCTTTCCGACCCCATACTGACCAACCACCATCACTCGGATGTTATAAACCTTCTCCTTTCCATCATGCAGAGCTTCTCTGTATAGCTGACGAGATTTATCATCCATGCGAAGGATCTCCACAGGAATGACAGAGCCTGAAATCAAATAATTTCAAAAACTAATGTAAGACAAATTTTACAAAAAAATTTTTTAACAAAGAGACAAACTGATATTTAAAAGGAAAGTATCATATGTGTGCCATTTTATCTTTTGCCAAACTTTTAAAAATTAAAACACCTGAAAATGAAAGGTTCAAATTCATTAAATAAAATGTTAAATCATTTTGTAATGATGTTATTCATATTTAATTTGTGTTGTATGTTGACTTTTCTCCTTGATTATATGCTATGTATATCTCTATTGTCTGAGTGACCTTGGTCAGCAATAGAGTTCATAGCCTTCCTGACTAATAGTATGTTGTAAACAAAGGTTACATAGTTAATACATCTCTATGGTCCTAAATTATATATTAAGATCATTAATACTAGAGGTAAACAAGTTTACATGTATCAGTGTTCTGGACATCACTTGAGTTTGTTGACAACTTTGAGAATGTTCTAGAAATGAACTGTTGACCCTCATCCTTGTCCTAGTATTGTTATAGGTTTTCATATAAGATAATTATAGAAGCAAAGACAAGTAATAATTCCTATTTTAACATCAATATTTAGAGGATGAGTCAGTTTTAGTTAATATTTGAGAGAATTTAATTTATTTTATTCACTAGAATTACAAAAGTGCTCAATAGTTTTGGAGTTAATCACTATTTTTGGGAAAACTGAATCGTTATAATGACATTTAGGATAGTATTAGTGTGATACATCAAAAGTGTCAGTACATCAGCACATTCATGGTTATTGACACATAAACGCATTCAGAACTGGAATTCATTTGGAACACAAGTGGAGTCAATTCAAAACTCAATGCATTGGAATCTTTGAAAGAACTTTTAGGATTCCTCAGGATTTAATTTACATTACTGTAAGTTCTTTTGAAATGTTCTTTTTGTGTTCTAGGAACAAGGAATCACAAAAATCTAAGAATTTCTTAAAATGGGGAGCTATGACCAAATGCGCATACTCCAAATTTATTAGAGTATTTACTGTAACTTTGTAACAAATTTTGCTTTTTTCATTGGTAGTTCATCTAACCTGGCATTAGACATCACTTATGAATTTTTGCCTGCATATGGTGAGAAACTAAAAATTCTACAAGCTTTTCCTTCTGCTGTTTAATTGTAATATGCACACCAACACTGATTATACATAGGTTTGTGTTGTTGTAGGGTTTAACGCCATTCTTCAGAACAGGATAGGCTACACATGGTGGCCAGTATTAACAGTGGAGGAAGAACCTGGTAAAATCCCGGAAAGAACCACCAACCCACTCAAAGCTACTAGCTTTCTCACATACCCACACTGGCCAAATCTAGGCTCAAGCCCACATAGACAGAGGTGAGATGACAGTGATCCGTAATGGTGAGTGCTTTAGACCATTCGGGGCCCCTAGTTTTTTTCTCTATAAATAATTATCACAATTTCAAGTATTATTTTGTATTAAACTATATCTACATAATTTATGATGAACAGTGGTATAGCAATTCAGTAGCATGCTACAAGTGGATTCGCAAATTAACAGGGTAAAATTATTGCAATTCAAGAAGTAACCCTACTTTTTAGTTTTTGTTTGGATTCTTAGTTTTTCAGTTTATCTTAACAGTGAAATAAAAATGTTATACTGCACAGTGTACTTTTAAATGTGCAACTTTGAACTAAGTTTGCAAGAGGTCTAATGCATCACTGCTTTCCAAGTGCACAATGTCAAAACACTTTTGCACAATTGTTTTGAGATTTGCACACTGTGATAGCATTTCTGCAACATTTGCTTGAGCAGTGCGGATTGTTAAATGATGGGGAGCCTAAGAAGGGCTTTCAACTTTCTATTAATAACATGGTGACTTCTGAACAAAAACTTGAGAATAATGCCAAAATTCATGTTAAAACCAAGAAGAAAGATGATTCTTGATTGGTAATTCTGTATGTATCTAATGTGTGTGGTATCCAAGTAAAATAGGGTATTATTCTGTATGTGTGTTGTGATGCAGGAGTGAGACTGTTGTGATGCTGGAGTGAGACTGTTGTGATGCAAGATTGAGACTGCTGTGATGCAGGAGTGAGACTGTTGTGATGCAAGATTGAGACTGCTGTGATGGAGGAGTAAGATGGATGTGATGAAGGAGTTAGACTGTTGTGATGAAGGAATCAGGTTGTTGTGATGAAGCAAGATTGCTGTAAAATAAGAGTACAGCTGCTGTTATACAGGAGTCAGACTTATGTGATGAAGGAATCGGGCTGTTTTGATCCAGAAGTCAGACTGGTGTGATGCAGGGGTCAGACTGATGTGATGAAGGGATCAAACTGTTGTGATAAAGGAATCAAACCAGCGTGATTCAGAAGTCAGACTGTTGTTATACCCAGGTCAGACTGCAAATGGTTGTGATGCAGGGTTCAGACTGCTGTATTGAGGAATCATACGCCTGTGATGCTGGAGTCAGATTATTATGATAAAAGAATCAGACTGCACACTGCTCTGATGCAGACATCATATTTATGCAGGAATTAGATTGGTGTGATGAAGGAGTCACATTGCTGTGAAAAATAGAGTCAGATGGCAGTCTGCCATGATGCAGGAGTCAGACTGATGTGATGGAGTGAGACTGCTGTGAAGTGAAAGTCAAGCTGATGTTATGCAGGAATCAGACTTATGTGATGCAGGAGTCCGACTGTTGTAATGATTGAATTAGACTGCTGTGATGCAGGAGTCAGACTGTTGTAATGATTGAATTAGACTGCTTTGATGCAGGAGTCAGCCTGTTGTAATGATTGAATTAGACTGCTGTGATGCTGGAGTCAGACTGTTGTAATGACTGAATTAGACTGCTGTGAGGCAGGAGTGAGACTAGTAATGATTGAATTAGACTGCTTTGATGCAGGAGTCAGACTGTTGTAATGACTGAATTAGACTGCGGTGATGTAGGAGTCAGACTGTTGTAATGACTGAATTAGATTGCTATGATGCAGGAATCCGATGCTGTGATGCAAAATGTTATCCTTGACTAGATGGTTTCCCTCACAGATCTAAACATGACTACATAATTGTCCTTCAAACTCCATATCCCTATAATTATACTATCTATAAGCAATACATTTATGTCATAATGGAACAGGGTGCCTCTTCTAAAAAAGAATTGAAAGGAATTTTTTAAAATAAAAAACAAGGAAAAGTACAGCCATATTCAGATCCAAACTAAAGAACAATACGGGAAAAACGGAACACTTGGTAGATATACTCAAATCATGACCAGGCATTTTTTTCCAATGATCCTGTTAAGTCTGAATATTTTTATTATTTTCATAATTTCCGTCTTTGTCAGACCTGTTTTCTGATGACCTGTATTGCAACACATCTTGAGGCAGACAAATTCTCTGTGGCTGATTCTTGCCTTGTGATAGTAAATACATACTTGAATAAACTCTTAGCATCTAGAACATTAGTAATCCGATACTACTGATGCTAAGATTTAACTATGTAGAACAAACTTTTGATCAACAAGGATCAGGCCTAAGCCTAGCGGTCAGCATATTGCCTACTAAATTTGCAGATTTCCAATGATATTTTACAACACTAGCCTCTCACTATGGCTCAACTTCCTCTTGTATCGGTGCTCTTTTTTAAAATCATTTCAGATGCTTTAAGGATTAAGAAGCACATTATCTTCAATTATAGGAGCAAATAAGAAATTCAAAGGTCCAATGAACTAGTGTTGGTTACGTATTACCAGTCAGCAGCTAAACAGAATCAGTCAAGGACCTCAGACCAGCGTAATGTTCAGGTCCTGTGGGAGTTGAAATCCTCCTGCTCAGGCACAGATTCCCTTTAAGAGTTTGGACATTCAAGTCTACATTTTACCTCTACTTTGGGGAATAACTACAGGTGATTTTGCTGAAGATTTAATATTTTCTTCCTTACATTTTCTATCAATAATCATCAACCCTATGCTCTTCACTGGTGCACACTCCAATCAAAATCAAATTTCTCTCATCCAATCAAATCTTAAAACAACCACATACCTTGAAATATGAACAAGCCAAATGTGTAAATTCCTAAATGACTGATGCTTAAATATTTTATGAATGGTTACATTGCCACTTTAATTTTATCTACTGTTCTATAAGGCAGCCACAGTTGTGGGGTAGATAATATGTCATACACACAACCAGCGTATGTAGCTGTGCCATAAAGCACCAAATAAAATGAAATCTAATGGTCTATATATACTGGTCTTATGTCAGAATCAGAATTTTGTACATCAGTATATATTGTCTAATGTACATACTATAGGAAAACCTCACAATACTCAATTTATTACTACAATTGTTACAATCCATATAGTTACCGTTACCTTGGTTGTCAACAACATCCACTGGGACCTGTACAACTGGAGGCACCTCTCTCTCTACGCTTGACTGCCCTTGATCTACCTAGATGACAAAAGAGAGATGAATTAGCTGACATGCACTTACAAAGAACCATAAATAACATTGCTACGTTATGGTGCATAGTCATGCCTTGACCAATCTCTCCATTTTCACTACGCCCTAATCCAATGGGCAGTAACATTGGCCAAGCTGGTAGATGACACTTTAGCTTGAGACAGAAACCAGGAGCCAAGGCATACAAAAGGAGACAGCAGACCAACCCTACTGCTGCCTGCTGAACTCTTGTGTTGTCTTGTCTCTAAGGAAACTGTGCAAGTTCCCATCCTATTGCCGAGTGCAGATGGAACAGAAAATCTGGACAAGATTATGCCCAGGGAAACTCCTCAGCCTGGAGAGAATTGTCTCATCTGCACTGTCAAAAAGGCTTGAGACAGCTCTGGGTGAACATAGCAGTCAATTTTGTCCAAGCCTCCTCCTCCATCACCTAACCTGCCTGGTGGGAAGGAGTCAGAAACCCTAATGGAAAGGAAAGAACCACTGCCACTGGTTCCTCTGGGAACTCAACTGAGTCCACTATGATGGTGATGAAATCATCGTCCTTAACCCTCACCAAAGACAAGAGGGGTTCCATTGTCCCTGTCTAAATGGGGTGTTCTCAACTTGAAGATGCTCATTGTGGTCATGGGACTAACCTAACTAGTTGGCCTCCTAGGCTAGTGGTATAACTGAACCCTTAATTGATAATCTATGCAGCGAGTTGTTCATCCTTCCTTCTTTCTGACTCCAGCCAGAGCTGACAGAGTAAGTCTGTAGCCAAGTGCCACATCTACTTAGCCTTAAAACTAAGTGTTACCTCTAGGGGCTTAAAAATTGTGTAAAACAGAAGAAAAAAACGAGCATTCAAGTTTTCCAAATGTAAAAATTTAAATAAAACACAAAATCAAATAAAGGCCAAGAATAAAAAAAATGTACAGCATATGAATCCTTGGACTGTAATTCTAATTCTACTTGAATTATCAATTTCTCACTAATCTGAAATCTGTTCCAAGGTATTCCGATACTAGAATGCTTATGTGTCGCCATGACAGCACAACATAATTTAACACAATTATTGTTTTTCCTTCAATGAAATCTTGTAATAAAGAATATCACTTAATACTGGACAGTTTCACTTAGTCAAATGTAATTCACTAAATATTCAACTCCTTCAATATAATCACATAATCCCACAGTACTGATTGTTTAAATCAATGGCTGGGATTGATCACAATTAGCAGTTTAGAAAAGTTTTTGTTGTGACCAGTGTCCTCTCATCCATGAAATCTGAAGGTTTCAGAAATCAGAGATTAGATATCCTCTGATCGAAGAGAAAGAAGCTGGTCAGTTGTGGAACATGAGCCAATAGGACTGCGACAAATTAGTGACACCTAGCCGTCAAACCTCATCACCTTTCCTTAAATGCATTTTGAGTGTATGGTCATCTATATTAGAAGACTATCTCCATAACTGCATCATCAACTTCTTTATGTTCACTGCATGCAGGAAAATAGCCATGCATGAAAGCATACTTGTTATGGATATGGATGGGAGATCAGTAATTCATCTGTTTGGGCAGCATTAAGATCACTAAGACTTGTTTGTGTATATCTATCACCATTTACCCATTATTTGTCACCTAAAGTAACACCCAGTTGAGTGCTAGAGTTGATGGCCCAATCAGTCAGGTCTGGGAATAGCTAGAGCATTGATGGCCCATACAGCCAGGTATGAGAACAGCTAGAGCATTAATGGCCCATGCAATCAGGTCTGGTAACAGCTAGAGCATTGATGGCCCATGCAGTCAGGTCTGGTAACAGCTAGACCATTAATGGCTCAGTCAGGTCTGGGAACAGCTATAGTATTGATGGCCCGTCAGGTCTGGTAACAGCTAGACTATTAATGGCCCATGAAGTCAGGTCTGGGAACAGCTAGAGCATTGATTGCCCATGCAATCAGGTCTGGGAACAGCAAGAAACAGGTGGGCAGTTTATTTTTCCACTTGTTGCAAATAAATTCACCATCAGTCATCTTAGACCACACTGTGTGAAGCAGTTGGCCTCTCATTTAAACACAGCTGCCTTCCAGAGACTGTATAATTAGTTTTAAATCTTAAAGGTTAACTATCTGAACATTAAAGTCTGTAAGAAGCTGATTTATTTTGTCATACAGCTATGGTCCCTTATCCCTGCCAACTCTGATCATTAATCCAAGCAGTCACATTCTGTTTCATAGCCATTAATCCAAGCAGACACATTATGTTTCATAGCCATTAATCCCAACAGTCACATTCTGTTCCATAGCCATTAATCCAAGCAGTCACATTCTGTTTCATAGCCATTAATCCCAACAGTCACATTCTGTTCCATAGCCATTAATCCAAGCAGTCACATTCTGTTTCATAGCCATTAATCCAAGCAGTCACATTCTGTTTCATAGCCATTAATCCAAGCAGTCACATTCTGTTCCATAGCCATTAAGCCCAGCATTCACATTCTGTTCCATAGCCATTAATCCAAGCAGGCACATTCTGTTTCATAGTCATTAATACAAGCAGTCATATTCTGTTTCATAGCCAATAATCCAAGCAGTCACATTCTGTTGCATAGCCATTAATCCAAGCAGTCACTTTCTGTTTCATAGCCATTAATCCAAACAGTCACATTCTGTTTCATAGCCATTAATCTCGGCAGTCACATTCTGTTCCATAGCCATTAACCCAAGCAGTCACATTCTGTTTCATAGCCATTAATCCAAGCAGTCACATTCTGTTACATGGCCATTAATCCAAACAGTCACATTCTGTTCCATAGCCATTAATCTGCAGTCACATTCTGTTTTATAGCCATTAATACAAGCAGTCACATTCTGTTTCATAGCCATTAATCCAAGCAGTCACATTCTGTTTCATAGTCATTAATCCCAGTAGTCACATTCTGTTCCATAGCCATTAATCCAAGCAGGCACATTCTGTTTCATAGTCATTAATACAAGCAGTCATATTCTGTTTCATAGCCATTAATCCAAGCAGTCACATTCTGTTGCATAGCCATTAATCCAAGCAGTCACTTTCTGTTTCATAGCCATTAATCCAAACAGTCACATTCTGTTTCATAGCCATTAATCTCGGCAGTCACATTCTGTTCCATAGCCATTAACCCAAGCAGTCACATTCTGTTTCATAGCCATTAATCCAAGCAGTCACATTCTGTTACATGGCCATTAATCCAAACAGTCACATTCTGTTCCATAGCCATTAATCTGCAGTCACATTCTGTTTTATAGCCATTAATACAAGCAGTCACATTCTGTTTCATAGCCATTAATTCAAGCAGTCACATTCTGTTTCATAGCCATTAATCCCAGTAGTCACATTCTGTTCCATAGCCATTAATCCAAACAGTCACATTATGTTCCATAGCCATTAATCTGCAGTCACATTATGTTTCATAGCCATTAATACAAGCAGTCACATTCTGTTTCATAGCCATTAATCCAAGCAGACATATTTTGTTTCATAGCCGTTAATAAATGCAGTCACATTCTGTTCCATAGCCATTAATCCCAGCTGTCACATTCTGTTTCATAGCCATTAATCCCAACAGTCACATTCTGTTCCATAGCCATTAATCCAAGCAGTCACATTCTGTTTCATAGCCATTAATCCAAGCAGTCACATTCTGTTCCATAGCCATTAAGCCCAGCATTCACATTCTGTTCCATAGCCATTAATCCAAGCAGGCACATTCTGTTTCACAGTCATTAATACAAGCAGTCATATTCTGTTTCATAGCCATTAATCCAAGCAGTCACATTCTGTTGCATAGCCATTAAACCAAGCAGTCACTTTCTGTTTCATAGCCATTAATCCAAACAGTCACATTCTGTTTCATAGCCATTAATCTCGGCAGTCACATTCTGTTCCATAGCCATTAACCCAAGCAGTCACATTCTGTTTCATAGCCATTAATCCAAGCAGTCACATTCTGTTACATGGCCATTAATCCAAACAGTCACATTCTGTTCCATAGCCATTAATCTGCAGTCACATTCTGTTTCATAGCCATTAATACAAGCAGTCACATTCTGTTTCATAGCCATTAATCCAAGCAGTCACATTCTGTTTCATAGCCATTAATCCCAGTAGTCACATTCTGTTCCATAGCCATTAATCCAAACAGTCACATTATGGTCCATAGCCATTAATCTGCAGTCACATTATGTTTCATAGCCATTAATACAAGCAGTCACATTCTGTTTTATAGCCATTAATACAAGCAGTCACATTCTGTTTCATAGCCATTAATTCCAGCAGTCACATTCTGTTCCATAGCCATTGATCCAAACAGTCACATTCTGTTCCACAGCCATTAATCTGCAGTCACATTCTGTTTCATAGCCATTAATACAAGCAGTCACATTCTGTTTCATAGCCATTAATCCAAGCAGTCGCATTCTGTTTCATAGCCATTAATAAAAGCAATCACCAGAAGATACAATTCTCCCTACTTAATTTAGATTATAAAATTCTTAGCAAAATTTTGGCCAACAGAATAAAAGAGGCCATGGAAGAAATAATTAATCCCCAACAAACATGTGGTGGGAAAAAAAGTGACATTTTAAATAACACACTTTCAATCAAAACCATTTTTGACTACATGGAGGAAAATAAAATAGGAGCTGCTTTCATTTTATTTTACCAGGAAAAGCCTTCAATAGGATAGAGATAAATCATATTATAAACGTTGTAAAAAAAATTGATTTTGGCATAGGTTTTATTAATTGGATTTTGACACTTTATAAAGGCGTAAGCTCCCAAGTCCAAACAAATGGTGCTAAAACTAAGTCTTTTAAAATATCAAGGTCAGTCAGGCAAGGCTGCCCCATATCCATGTTGTTATATGTTTTAGGAATTGAAGTATTACAAAGAGCAATACAACAAGATGACCAAATTAAAGGAATTAAGATACTTAACATGAATACAGAATGTAAAACTTTTCAACCTGCGGATGATTGCTCTCATATTACAACTACCAAATCATCATATTTTCATCTTATCAACCAATATACTAATTTTGGAAAAGCCTCTGGCTCACAAATTAATGCAAATAAAACAGAAATCCTACTAATTGACAATTGGAAAAATAATTCACATGGACTAACCAATGAGCAAATAAGACACCAAGTAAAAAAAAAAGTGCTGAGAATAATTTTAGGAAAGGATAATAAAATACTTAATTTTGCACAAATTAAAAAGAAATTGGAACATCATAAGGAAATGTGGACAGACAGAAATCTCAGTTTTACACACAAAATTCAAATAGCTAAGTCATACCTTTACAATTCAATATGGTATGAACTTAATGTAATAGACTTTGAAAAAATATACCTGGAAAAATTGGAATCAATAATATTGAAATTTATTTGGAATAAGGTTTATAGAATATCTAAGGACACACTACAAAAACAAAAAAAACAGAATTAGGGGGGCAAGGACTTTCCAACTTGATACAAGAACAACAGACTAATATAATGTACCGACTAAATAGTTTAACCCCTAAACCTACCTACTTTTGGCAAAATCTATATATTTACTGGTTAGGAAAATCACTTACTAATAAAATTGATATCCAAAAAATTAAAAATCTAAAAATATCAGTTAAACCCCCCAAATGTACATACAACATAACCTTGACAATTAAAAAAAATTCAATCAAATAAAGATTTATGGCAAACTACTGATAAAAAGATGATAGAAAAACAAATAACAGGCACAACTAATTACACACCCAACCATATTGAAACCAAAGTAACAAATGTAGAATGGCAAAGTATATGGAAACATTGCAAGGGGATCAAAGAGCCCAACAAACAAGCAAACATATATCTTTATTTAATGCATGGTGGACAGATGAAGAAGCCTACAATAGAAACACGATACCCCACTTATCTAAATGCTTTCTTTGCAAAACTGCAATTGACAGTAAAAATCACATAATACTAGATTGTACACACCCCACCAACCAAAGACAAAAATTAATAAATACAATTATTAGAAAACAAGGTAATTTCAATCCACTTCAGCTACCCTACACCAACCAAATTAATGACAAACAATTATACATCGAAACAATAAACTTTATATTTATGGCAATAAATGAGAGAAGGAATAAAAAAGGTTACTAAAACCCTATTAAAAAAATACATTAGAACAGTCTGGATAGCCTAAAGGCTAGATCAAAAACACCAGACTTACACCCTACACTAGGAAATTTAATTACAGAAAAACACATTAGAACAGTCTGGATAGCCTAAAGGCTAGTTTAAAAACACCAGACTTACACCCTACACTAGGAAATTTAATTATAGAAAAACACATTAGAACAGTCTGGATAGCCTAAAGGCTAGTTCAAAAACACCAGACTTACACCCTACACTAGGACATTTAATTATAGAAAAACACATTAGAACAGTCTGGATAGCCTAAAGACAAGTTTAAAAACACAAGACCTACAATCTCATTTTAGGATGTTTTCCATCACGTCCGCATCATAGAAGATTTCAATCCCTTTCTAGCTGTAAGCTAGAATACAGTTGTAGAACTAGGTGGCAATCATTAGACGAATCACATGTAACACATACTTCTTCCTTCAAGAAAAAGAGGATAAATACATCTGCAGATTTTTGGAATCTGCCGCTGTAGCCTCTCTTTAATACATGAATTACACATGTATTACAAAAATTTAAATCAACAACCATACAAGAAAACAATCTGACAATTCTTTAAAAAAAATAAATTAAAAAAAACAGTTTTTTAATGGCGGGGTGTGGTGATGGGAATGTGAAAAGTGACACCTTAACAGGACACACACTGACCTCTCCATTAATAACCAAAAAGAAAATAAAAAATACGGCTGAACTTTAGAATTTATTTCAAAATTTTTAACTGTAAAATATGAAGTCTTGTGTACTTCAAATGACTTAAATTTTATAATTCATATGAAAAAAGAAAAATCACGACGGGTCCGCACTGGAGATGTCAACCTTGACACCTAAACAGGACTCTAGCTGCGGGCCCCAAGTGATTTAATGCTAGATACATAGACATCAACAACTCATTATAAACAAAATTGTACAAAATTAGAAGATAGTGGCATAGTAAAATAGTGGGGATGTCATAACCTGACATCTTAAAAGGACCCACACTGACCCCTCCACAAACAACTCAAAAGAATAGCAAAAAAACATGACCTGATTATATAAATCACATAATATTTTAACCTTACACTTTTTAGAAAAATTTATCTTTGGCTATTAAGAATACAAAACAAAAAATGTTAATGTTGAAAAAATATGATGGAGATTTCAAGCAGAAAGTTTCAAATAAATATTCTGTTCTTGGACTTTCCACCATAGTATAAACATTCAAAATTTCAACTCAAAATTAAAGTCACTGAATATGTCATTGAATTGAAGACAATAGTCTGGTGTAAAACCACCTGCACCCCTGTGCATTCAGATGAACACCATCTAGGTCCATGTAAACACCATGGAATCCATCCGTCCTACAGAATGTAATTCGGCTACTGGCCGACAAAACTCGACATAACTCCAAATTCACTTGGTGGACCCTCCGTCCATACTGAGAATGGGTCATCCCTCATGGATGGAACCCAGGAAATAATGCTCCAATTAAAACAAACTGGACACCACGATCCAAAAACTGTCAACTCAATTGCAATAATTGATTCACCACTATGTTGGGCTCAAGGGCCCCTATGTCATTTTCACCCAGTTTGATAAAAATAATATCCAGCAACGGATCCAAAGTTGTTGGCCATGAAATAAAGCTCACCACTCTTGCCCCCAGGCATCCGTCTATGGTGACCAAAATATTACTTGGCTGGCAACATAACAGAGACAGATTTCAATACCGATTCAATCGGTCAATGAAACTGTGTCCAATAACATGAACATACATTCTCTTTGTAATGAACACAACTGAATGTCCAAAATATGACCGGATTTAAACCCACCAATAAAAAGCAAGGATACATCTCATTATCGTTTATGCACCAAGGCACAATATGATAGAAAATTTTATAACAACTGAACCACCAATTTAACATATTTATGTGCTACAGCACAATCAAGTAAAACTTAAAAGGTCTGAAATTTTCCAATGTAATGGAAAATTCCAAATCCAAATGGATAAAATAATATGCTAAGGCATATACAAGTAAAACTTAATTAAGATAGAGTTATTCCTATACAAATATAGAAAAAGTATCCTACCCCCCTTTTCTATGCTAAGGCATAATTTATTATATATATGCACAACATACACTCACCAAATAGAAAAACTGCTTTTAGACAGTTATTCTTCTTGGGAAGTTTTAGATAGTATATAAACAACTCTTAGATTTGACCTAGCTATGCCGTCTGAAAAATAATGCATGCATACATTACACAAACAAAAGAAGAAAGAAAAGCACATACTCCGACAAAATGACTCTAGCAAAGTCACTTTTAAATTAATATAGGGAGAGGGAAGGAAAACTATTCCAGGGCTGTAACTAGCCTTTGGAGTAATAGTACAACCCTAAATCTGAAGCAACAATGGTAGAAATCAAGCCCACTGTCAGCACGGACAAAGGGAAGAAAGTATGCCAATGTCTGCTTCTTCTTGGGATAAATAAAAAAACTCTAATAATCTGATGGATAAAAAAGAAATCAACCCTGCAACATTTTATATCACATTACTGTTTTTAAACAATAACACCTACAGACCTCTAAGGGTGACAGGGGAAACCCACACCAAAACACACTTTTAGAAATTAACAGGGTGTCACTTCAAAGTTCTAACCAGCTATATAAGCTGGGATGGAGCTTAGGAGTGTCAACAGAGCAAGGATAAAACTCAATCCAAATGTAGTCACATGAAATAAAAAGAGGGTTCTGTCTTTACAAGTCAAAGGATTAAAGTCAAACATTCTCAAGAGGCTGTGGAGCTTTACTTGGCACTTATCAAGTTCATGTTTTGAATTTGTGGTTCCGTCAAAAGTATTGTGAAACTGAAAACAGAGTTCTGCCTTTACAAACCATGAGCTTATCAAGCAACGTGTTCTGCAGAAAACTTGGAAAATATCACTTGGCAATTAAATCTAACATATGGAAAAGAAAAAAAATACAAAACTTGTAATGTATCAATCACAGTGTTTATAAAGCAAATCACAAATATTCAAATTAATACATCTTGCTAGCATCTGAATGAAAATAGAAGCAATATTTGGTTCATGATTTTTGTCTGTTGTCTAAAATGTTTGTTCAGGAAAAACAATAACCCAACATAAATGTTTCATTTTCTTCCATCTTGAGAATCTGCAATGCTATGATATATCCAGGAATATTGTTTGATATCTTAATGCTTAAAATTGTTACTATGACAACATTACAAATATTGAGTGGGTGGAAATCTATATGTGGTCCATGATAAGGAGTACTTACAACTCCCTGTTCTTTGACAGCTGAGGTTTTCTCAGTAACAGGCTGTTTTCTTTCATCACTCACCAGAACTTCAGGAACTCTGTGCTCTCCTACACAAAAACAGAACAAACTGTCAGCTTATTGATAGGGACAATTTAAATGGAGATATTAAAATATGAATAAACATGTCTGCAGTCAAATTAGTTTGTGAAATATGAATATTTAAATTAAGTTCCTTTCTAACGGAATATCAAGTCAAAGTTTCCTCATACACGTAATAATTGTGGAGTACCACAGGGCTCTATCCTTGGACCTCTGTTATTCATTCTATTTATCAATGATTTACCTCTTAAGATTGGAATTTCAATTTCATCCACTGACTTCTAAGCAAATGATACTACACTGTCTTGGATGGGTAAAACCAAAATGATACTTCAAAATAACTTACAAAATGCTCTCAACAGACTTCAAGTATGGTGCAAGGAAAACAGTATGATAATAAATACAGAAAATAACGAAAGCTTTACTAGTTACAACACAATAAAAATGAGCAAGGCTAGAGAGGGACAAACTCCAGGTTCTATTTGACAGTGTGAGCCTTACTATGACCTCTCAAGACAGAATTCTTGGTGTATTCGTAGATAACAATCTTACTTGGTCTATTCACATGTTTCAAAAAAGGTTAATTCTTATCTTTGGCTACTGTGGAAAATAAAAAAAACATACGTTCCTCTTAGTATAGGGCCATATTTTTTAAAATTTATATTCAGCCATATCTGGACTACTGTAATGTAATTTGGGGTAATACCTCTAATTCAAACATAACAACACTCTTATGACTCCAAAAGAGGGCTTGCCATTTAATTCTAGATCAACGTATAGATAATTTTCAGGATGCAGTGAATAACATAAAGGTAACTTTAACAATACATGAAAAAATATTTCTTAGAAAGGCCAAATTGATGTATAAAGTATCTAGAAAAGCAATTCCTGTCTATCTAAACAATATCTTTCACAAAAGTGATGCTGATGGTACTCCAAATTTAAGGTCCATAAGAAGTAAAAATTACAGTACACCATGGCCAAAGAAGGAATTGTTTAAAAAAAGTTTTCAATATACTGGTCCACCGGTATGGAACAACATTCCCAGTGACATAAGGCAGGGTCCTAGCATTTCTTCTTTTCCTAATCAATGTCTTAAATGGATGAAATCTTTAGAAAATTGAACAGTTCTAGTAAAAAAATACCGCCTGCTTTTCTGTAATTTTACATCATTTTCATAGTTGAAATTTTCAATGCAGGATGATATTATGTTTTCACAGATCCCTGTGCATGTGTTCCAAGCCTGATAATTGGTATTTTAAAATTCCTTAATTATTTAGTTCAAGCCAGATTTTTCACATCATATTGTCTATGCTGTGCATATTGTACATAATTATTACTGCGTTTGTATGGGAAAATATAAACTTGTTTTGTCGGATGGATATAATGCACTCCCAAGGTCATGCAGTACTTACATCTGAAAATCTTGTTCATATTTTCCCATAAAAATGCAGTAACCTATAAATATTGTATAGAATTTCCAGAATAATTTTCCTAATTGCAAAGTCAGTCACGTGATCGGAGTATTCTAATAATTATGTCCATCTGTATATCAACAATTTGCTTTATGTGGCTTAATCAATTTTGGGAGGCTCTTTAAAACAAATTCTACACTTCTTTTATATCATTCGAAACTTGAAAGTGATTCTCAGTTTTCTCTGTCATTATTTATATGTTTATTTTGACGAAGTCTGAAATTGGGCAACATGCAGGTATAGAATTATCCCCTCCATACCTATGACACTAAGATCAGGAACATATATATATATATATATATATATATATATATATATATATATATATATATATATGCACATGACACTAGAATCAAGCGATATGCTATGCATATGAATACCTCTTGAATGCACATGATATCAGGATTGGGCAACTGGGTAGGCACATAAACACCCCACTCTCTACATGTACCATGATGATTGGACAACAGGTTTGGCATTATACATATCCTGTATATACACATGATACTAAAATATGAAACATACTAGGAATATCAATATCTATGCCTGCATATGACACTAAGACTGGACAACAGGTAAGCATATATACACTCCATCCTATATATGAATCTAGAGTGCTATGAGTATAAATATGCTATGCCAGCACAGGACATTAGGACTGGGCAACAGGTAGGCATATAAACACTCCCTCACCTACAAGCATGACACTAGGATGATATATATATATATATATATATATATATATATGCTCTGTCTGCACCATGACACAAACACTGAGCAACAGGTTAGGCATATAAACACCCCCTCTCCTATAAGTTAATCTGACTGAGCATGATGCTGGACATGAAAGCTATACACATGCTACTGAAGGGCATCACAATAATGCTGATATGCAATTACAGATGCAAATACAGTATAACTGTAATTAATTAATTAATTATACCAATTACATTGTATTTGAACCCAAGTCTGCTACATGTATCTATGACTGGTTCCTCTGTTCATAGAATATATGTCACCTGCATATATACCTGGTGTAAAAGTGCAACATAGAGTCTGGGCTAATGGATATTTATTGGATATTAGTGTCGGTGCATTTTACTGCGGGAACATGACAAACATGATAAACATAAGATGCAGTGACTGACAATAAAAAAGATAACTGTAGCTTTTGAATTCTCAATTTCATTCGCTGTATATCTATGTAATCTGTTCCACATTTACCCCACTCCTGGAACCACACTGGTGGCCAAGTGGTCTAATGCTCTCACCTTTATAGATGACTCTCACATCTGCATGAATTGGTCTCAGTGTGAAAAAGCTTGTTGGTAGCATACCAGGTTATTCCTCCACCAAATATACTGGCCAGCAAGTATATACTATCATTACTGAAAAATAGTGTTAAAACCCACAAGCCAAACCAATCATGTCTTCCTCTAACCCGAACCCCCAGGTCCTGTACTAGGTTTCCTGGCTAATGGCTTATATGGAACAGATGCCACTCACCATGCAGTTATGTTACAAAGCAGGTTAGCATGAAACAGAGGGTGATTAAAAGCCAAAGGGTGCATAAGAAAGTAAAAAGCAAGCATGTTGTAAATTGCATATAATTAGCATGGTGTTTATTTTTGATGCAGAAGTGCTTAAAAAATGAATCTGATGCAAACAAAACCCAATTTATAGTATACATTGTGAGATTTGCTAATTCGTGTACAACCAATGATATATTTAACATAAAACACACGCTAATCTTTTAATAAAGCAAAATGAATACATGTTTTAAATATCAACATGTGTATCATATTGGCAGACAAAAATCAAGTCACACTCTTTAGTTGTATCATATTGGCAGACAAAAATCAAGTCACTCTCTTTAGGAAAGTATATACAGAAATATTGTGCAGCATTTCTTTCCAAAAAGTTTGTCCCAACCATGCACTGTAAAATAATTTACAATGGTTGAGTAATAGATAGCATATAACTCTCTGCAAAAAGTAAATTGTGGAGTTTACTACAAGAGCAAATGTGCTTCAGTTGCTTACACCAGTCTAGATTTGTATTAACAAAATAACTTGCTAAAATGTCAGGTTAGCCAAACCAAAATGGCAAGCTTATTTTAAGATAGCGGCAAGCATGCAATACAACTTTACCGCAAACTCAGACTTGAAACTGCAGCAAGCTTGCAGAAGCTTAATTTGTTCATTTTAAGCTTGCACAATCTTACTAATTACAAGCCTGCATAATCTTACTAATTACAAGCTTGCATAATCTTACTAATTACAAGCTTGCATAATCTTACTAATTACAAGCTTGCACAATCTTACTAATTACAAGCTTACATAATCTTACTAATTACAAGCTTGCACAATCTTACTAATTACAACCTTGTATAATCTTACTAATTACAAGCTTGCATAATCTTACTAATTACAAGCTTGTACAATCTTACTAATTACAAGCTTGCACAATCTTACTAATTACAAGCTTGCACAATCTTACTAATTACAAGGTTGCACAATCTTACTAATTACAAGCTTGCATAATCTTACTAATTACAAGCTTGCATAATCTTACTAATTACAACCTTATGCAAGCTTGCAAACAAAGCTGGCCTATCTAGATGTATCATAAGAACTGATATGGCATCAAATGAATTATTCTATACATGGTCACATACATCCCTATTCTAACTCTTGATGTCCAAAAAATTATCAGTAATATCACATATTAAAATGAAAATGTCAATACATGGTGTACATTAATTAGCATGAGATCTTTCTGTCACAATGAAAGAAAGAATACAGTCATCAAATCATTTAATCAGAGAAAAATAAGAACATGTGAATGGGATGTGTGGGGAAACTCTCTACATTTTTGTTCTGTATTGCTTTTTAAATGTCTTTACTAATTCACTTACATATAGAAATCCATTTGGGGGAAGGATAGTGTCAAATGCTTAGGTTCTCTCTCTCTCTCTCTCTCATCTGTCAAAGTCATCTCTCTCTCATCTGTCAAAATGATACACTATTAGCTGAAGAGCAAGAATGTTAGCCATTTGAATTACACTGAATCACCTCTTCTAAACAAAATCCTCTCAGTATAAAAGTATGCATCCTCCTCTACTTCTGGTATGATTCAGGTATCATCCATTGAAAATGATTACAGCGACATTGTACTATGTAACCAGGAACAATATTGACTATTTACCTTCTTGGCAAAAGACATTTCATTTTTAGTTCAACATTCAAAAATCACTTAACATGTCAAAGAAACATCTGTGTTATTCAAGATCATCCTTTAAGGAGATCATAAGTTTTAGCTTTGCCATCCATTTTGAAATGGTCAAGACAAATGTCAAATTAATGTCTGGTACTTTCGAGGTTTAAACACAAAAAATGCATTGAAACTTGATACTGTAAGTCATTTTGAAATATAATAACTACCATCTTCTTTGGGAATGAAAGAAATTAGATGTACAATGGTTCAATCTGATATGTGAGAGGAATAAAAAGATCACAAGAATAATGTAAATATGATTAACAAGCATGTGTAATTTTATAATCTTGTGACCCTATTGTCGATAAGTGACAGCACTGCACTGATTACGGTACTGCAGTTTGGCAACCACATCAGTAAATGATAATGATCTTTATAGTTGTCATCTCAAGGATTGTTAAAGATACATTATAAAGTCATTATTGGACGCATTTAAATTGTAAACGTGAAACTGCACTTCCGCCCCACCGTCGCGTAGCTTAATTAGCACGAGATCGTAAATGCAAAATACAACACACTCTTTAAGTTTACTCACCAACATGATAACTCCATGATTTCAAATTATTTTTGGTTCTAGAATCGGTTGCTGCATATATGTTGGTTCTGCTTACAATGAAATTTCCCAAATTAATGAGCTACATTTAAGACGGTTCAATCTTGAAAATTCCACCTAATTTAAACACAAGACTACCATGGTCATTTTGTGTTTCTTGTGCCTAAAATATTTTGTGCACATATCTGCAAATTCGTAAACCAGTCTCCTGACTAAAATAAGGGAAGTAACTGCCATTAGGCCTCGGTACTGAATCAAGTCTCTGTCACGGAAAAATCACATTAAGTCTTGCATGCCTTTTATTACCTGAATTCTTTCTACAAAGAAAATCAAAATTCACAAAGATCAATTCTTTATTGAATGCTGGCAGAATGGGATGGATCTATACACAACTGTATGCATTTTAATTTTTATGTAGTATCTAAATAACTGACAAAATTATTTTTTTTTTTTTTGGCAGCAGACTGTCATTGAAACAGATATAGATCCATTCTTTCAAAAACTTAAGTAATCATTACAAAACTACAGAAAAACTAGTTGATGGTGCATACATTGTCGGTATAAGGCATTTACAAGCACATGAAAATTTTGTATGGGATGAGCTATTTACAAATTCCATATGGATTATTCACAAATTCCATATGGAATTTTAATTTTATTTCTTATGGACAACCTACATATCTCATGAACTAATTTGCATATTCCATGAGATTTTCCATACGGAGTACGTAAGGAATCCATAACATTTCCATATGGATACACTGAAATCCATAAGAGTGCTTCAGCAACAGAATAAAAATGTCCAAATGGATATTTCTGTAAAAGTACGTGTGGATTCCATATCCAATCCATGTGGAAAAATTCATATGGGTTCCCACATCTGTTGCACTTCTGTGGTGGATACAGCCTTTGTACCATTATTTTGTTAAAAATCGATACAAAAAGATGGCTGCCTTTATTTTCTGTAGCTCTGTCTTCTCAATCTCCAGTATTCTTATCCCATTTAGAACTGGGCGTAATGGGTGGGTGCCCATTCTGGCTTTGGTCACCTTTATGTTAAATTTTCTAACAAATCTCTCCACTATTGCTTGCAGAGGTATTTCTAGAGGTTTATCTGATAAATGTAGCTCGTTGGTCTGTTTTTTTTTATTTTTCTTAATGCTGGTGACAGTTTCTTGATGTTTACTGTCTCTCTTCCAATGATTAATTCTCTGAATGGCTGGTTCCCTTTAGGTCTTAGTATCTAGCCTTGAAAGCACTTCCTCTTGAGGGATTGAGTTAGGCTTACAAAATCTTTATTCATTATTTGTAGCGATGTCATCACTGAGGCCATTCCCAGTCTTCTTTCCATTTCTTGTGTATCTTCCATGTAGGCACATTCAAGAAAGGATCCTTCCTCTGCCTCTACTTTCCTTGTCTTGAAATATTTTTCTAACTTTGATTTTTTGTGTGCAGCAGCCATTTTGATTTTCTTCTTTCAGCTTGTGAGCTCATTCACTTTTCTTCTTTGGATTATTTCGGTTATATATTATTTGTAGTATTTTTTCTTCAAATATTCATCAGATTGTTGCACAAACATTCCAAAAATGTAGTTGTTTTGCCTATGTAACAAGAATGAGTTTCAGAAGTGTAAGACTTTTAGGCTGTTTTTATATCTGTATTCATGTGTTCTTGTTTATAATAAGAATCACATGCCTTGCCTCTGTAACATGAATTATATTAAAAAATTATTTGCATAATACTGGCATTAATAGAAATAAAGAAGTAGTTATACAATAAATAATTGTTATAATATAATTTCATTATACATAACAATTTATAACCAAGTTATTAAAAGTATTATGATAATGATTTTATCACTTTTTCATCCTTTATGTTTATTATATAAGTTTGAATAATATTTAATTCTTTTTAAATAATGGTACCAAGGGACATAACTCAAATTTCACTCTAGCATTTGTTTTTGAGGTTTGTTAGTGTTTTAGGGTTTAACGCCATTGTTCAGCACAAGATAGACAATACATGGTGGCCATTATCAATGGTAGTGGAAAAACCCAAGAATGCCCCAGAAACAACCACTGACTCGCAAGAAGCTACTGACAAGCTTTCTCACATACCCACACTGGTTGAATGTGAGACTTGAACCATTGCTGACAGTGGTTTGTAATGACAAGTGCTTTAGATCACTTGGCCACTCATGGCCCTGGGTGGTTTGTAGAAACACATTTTGTATTTAAAAACTGGATACTGACACAGCAATTAAACAATTAAAAACTTTGAAATTTACATGACTATCTTTATTATTTTAACAATTAAAAATATAAATAAATACATTATACATAATAATATAAAGTAATCAAACTATTTATCTTTATTTCTTCATAAAGTTCTATCAATCAAAAGCAAATCTTGATTCCCTAAATTTCCATTTATGATTAACACAGCTAATATCCTAATATGAAAACACAGATCAGCATACATGTGCTTTAGTAATGTTATCAATTGGCATTTTGATAAATCCTCCAAGTATTTTTCACAAGAACCACATTGACAAAAATAGCTCAGCAATATTATACCCAACCCCCACCCCACTTATATCCAATCTAACAGTAATATTCACAAAACTTTCACTGAAATTCAAGTGGACATCACAACATATATGGGCATTCTTATACGTGTAGTTTTGACATAACAAATATTGATGAATGGATGATAGGCAGAGTACAATACACAAAGGAAGCATGGTCAGAACATAAGCTTGACTGGCCTTTAGCAAGGTGATCTATGGTTAAAAAAAAGCTTTCAAAATAAAACTACTATCTCATGCAACCCTTACCTTGACTGTGCTGTTTGGCAAGTTTCTTTTGGGAGCGACCAAGACCCAAATAATGCATCAACTTACGTATCAACCCTTCTGAAAAATTAAACACAATTAGGTTGGACTGTTTCTTAAACACAACTAGATTGGACTGTCTCTTAAATACAAAACTTAACTAGATTTAGTACATGCAGTTGATTGCTGCCAGAGATAGATACCGAAACAATTTCTGGCCATGACAAAATATATAAACAATTTTCAAATATCCTTAACCGATTAAAAGAAAATAAGAATAGCTCACATAACAAGTTAATTTTCTACATCTATATACAAACACACATTTTGTATGGGAAACAGAAATAGATAAGTCTCTCAAAGACGGGACAGACTGTGCCATGGAGACATGCAGCTACGTACAGGTGTTTTAGTCAGCTGTAAAATTCCCCATTTTCTTGAGTGAACATCTGTATTATTTTACCTAATTTGATGCAAATCCTTAAGATCTATATTATTTTACCTAATTTAATGCAAATCCTTAACATCTGTATTATTTTACCTAATTTGATGCAAATCCTTAAGATCTATATTATTTTACCTAATTTGATGCAAATCCTTAACATCTGTATTATTTTACCTAATTTGATGCAAATCCTCAACATCTGTATTATTTTACCTAATTTGATGCAAATCCTTAAGATCTATATTATTTTACCTAATTTGATGCAAATCCTTAACATCTGTATTATTTTACCTAATTTGATGCAAATCCTTAAGATCTATATTATTTTACCTAATTTGATGCAAATCCTTAACATCTGTATTATTTTACCTAATCTGATGCAAATCCTTAACATCTGTATTATTTTACCTAATTTGATGCAAATCCTTAAGATCTATATTATTTTACCTAATTTGATGCAAATCCTTAAGATCTATATTATTTTACCTAATTTGATGCAAATCCTTAAGATCTATATCATTTTACCTAATTTGATGCAGATCCTTAACGTCTGTATTATTTTACATAATTTGATGCAGATCCTTAACGTCTGTATTATTTTACATAATTTGATGCAAATCCTTAACGTCTGTATTATTTTACCTAATTTGATGCAAATCCTTAATATCTCTATTATTTTACCTAATTTGATGCAAATCCTTAATATCTATATTATTTTACCTAATTTGATGCAAATCCTTAACATCTGTATTATTTTACATAATTTGATGCAAATCCTTAACGTCTGTATTATTTTACCTAATTTGATGCAAATCCTTAATATCTGTATTATTTTACCTAATTTGATGCAAATCCTTAATATCTATGTTATTTTACCTAATTTGATGCAAATCCTTAAGATCTATATTATTTTACCTAATTTGATGCAAATCCTTAACATCTGTATTATTTTATCTAATTTGATGCAAATCCTTAATATCTATGTTATTTTACCTAATTTGATGCAAATCCTTAACATCTGTATAATTTTACCTAATTTGACGCAAATCCTTAATATCTATGTTATTTTACCTAATTTGATGCAAATCCTTAAGATCTGTATCATTTTACCTAATCTGATGCAAATCCTTAATATCTGTGTGAATGTTTATGTATGTTACCTAGATGTACATTAAATTCCATCCCTATGAAATATAACATATTTTCCTTTCTCAGACAGCTGATGTAATTTTCTATTTTACTACTGACACATTTTCACTCCTAAAATAAAAATATCTAGTTCATAGGTAATGATTTCCCTAATAGATTGGAGTGAGTAAAGTACATTTACCTGACAATCTTGATATAGGTAATGATTTTCCTGATACATTGGAGTGTGTAAGGTACATTTACCTGACATCTTGATATAGGTAATGATTTCCCTAATACATTGGAGTGTGTAAAGTACATTTACCTGACAATCTTGATATAGGTAATGATTTCCCTAATACACTGGAGTGAGTAAAGTACACTTACCTGACAATCTTGATAAAGGTAATGATTTTCCTGATACATTGGAGTGTGTAAAGTACATTTACCTGACAATCTTGATATAGGTCATGATTTTCCTGATACATTGGAGTGTGTAAGGTACATTTACCTGACATCTTGATATAGGTAATGATTTCCCTAATACACTGGAGTGTGTAAAGTATATTTACCTGACAATCTTGATATAGGTAATGATTTCCCTAATACATTGGAGTGTGTAAAGTACATTTACCTGACAATCTTCATATAGGTAATGATTTTCCTGATACATTGGAGTGTGTAAAGTACATTTACCTGACAATCTTGATATAGGTAATGATTTCCCTAATACATTGGAGTGTGTAAAGTACATTTACCTGATAATCTTGATATAGGTAATGATTTCCCTAATACATTGGAGTGTGTAAAATAAATTTACCTGACAATCCTCATATAGGTAATGATTTTCCTGATACACTGGAGTGTGTAAAGTACATTTACCTCACAATCTTAATACAAAAATAGCAGTGTGAAAGACCATGAAACCTAAAAGATTGGCTTAAAGGTAGGAAAGGTCTTGACTGGAGATGTAGCACAAGATGAATATTCTGAACATATTAAAAGTCTAAAGGGACAAACTTTATGAGTTCTATTTATTTGTAACTGTTGTACGTCATCTAAAGGGACAAATTTTATGAGCTCTATTTAGTTGTAACTGTTGTACGTCATCTAAAGGGACAAATTTTATGAGCTCTATTTAGTTGTAACTGTTGTATGTCATTTTCATTTACAGGTTGAAGTTGTCATGTGTTATACTAAATATCTCTTACAATGTTAAATTCTGTAAAATGGTTCAGTCTGTTGTAAATGAACTTTTAAATTTGTTTTAATTTCTCTAGGAGAGCAGATTGTGTATTACAATACCATAGGGACTATGCAGTTGTTACATCTATTCTTTAAGCAGCGGAATAATTCATTTAGTATCTTTATTTGAAACAAATATTTCATTTATTAGATAAAATCATGAGCAGTATCTAAACAAGTTTATTATTTATTCGTGTAAATCAAAATGAATTTAATTTTTAAAAATATTTCCAGATTGAACCAATATAAAGTTTTAGTATTTCATCACTACTGTAATAATTAGGAAAGACAGAAAAATCATATGAAATCATTAATACAGTTTATACAATTTACTACATGTACACTGTACTTAGAAAACATTTTATAAAATTAAACTTCACCATCTGTCTAAGAGTTCACTCAAAACTGATGAAATTGTCCTTTAATTTTGCTAACTTCGCCAATAGCTGCAAAAACCTGACACTTCTTTAGGTTTCCCACCTTATAGTATATAATGTGATATTGTCAAAATCACTTGTCAGAAATGTATTTGTTTTATTATTCACGTATTTTTCCCTGCAGAAAATAATTTAAAAATGTATCTATTAACATGCGTCACTGAAAAGGCACTAATGGAAGTGATACAAAACCAGTTACTTATCTTTAATTTCCGACGTGTGCGACAATTCGTAGAATTACACAAACCATCCGCTCTGTCTATTTATATTGCTAGACATGATCGTGCAATTTCCGAATTGTTGCTTTATTCCAATTTGGAGCCTTATAAATGCAATAAAACTAACACGTAATAATTTTAAAAAAAAAAAATACAGAACAATTGAATACATCCAACCGGCCATCTTTGTAATCTATATTTAACCAGACGCACGCGCATGGAATGAAAGCGACACCTGGTGGATACACTCGGTATAAAATGTCGTCGTCCTTCTCAATCGTTGATAAAATATGTCTATAAAATTTGTTATTTTTATTTACATATAAATAAATATATTATAAATAAATAGTACGAATAAATGTAAATTACTTAACAATATTAAAGTGAACTTAATATAAATTTTATAACAACAAATACTGTTTTATTTATATGTAACTTCATATCAACAGGACTAAACTGTCATGTTGACATTTTGTTTTCTAAATTTAAAATGAAATCTTTGAGAATTTTCAATAAATGAAGTTTGTAATTTTATTTATGACGTCATTAAAAGTTTTTAATGTCAATAAAATATAAGAAATATGAATTACCTTGATACTCGTGTTGGAATACAGTAATGTCTCTACTCCTCCAGTGTGTGGCATACAGACGTCCATTGTCCCAGAACATGGATGTGAGATTCCGTGGAATTCCCTGTGTGAAAATGGCGACAAGTTGACATGAAGCTGTAAGTTGATGAATACAGAAATCAGGGAATCCATGGTTACATACGAAAATATTCCCGTCTTCATTTATAACGATTGATGTCGGGTTTTGTAGACGTTGATGTTTGTATGTATATTTACATTGACTGGGATTCAAAATGTCGAATCCATATACACCATTATTAGGGGATTTATAACCAGCATTACACGCGACATAAATCATGTTGTCTTTTGTTGTTAGTCTACTCTCACTCCATCCGACCCCTGCACAAATCCGGTGAATTGTGTCAACATGTCCGTCTTTAAGTGACACAACACACCAGTACATCGTGCCCTGTCTTACACCACTGACAACAAGACTGTCATTCAATCTGACAACACCATGATATTTATCCATTACTCCCTCTAGACGTGTAGTACTGGTCGTTTTAATATCAGGTGACATGTCTGTAGTATTAATGGCCATCATTTTTATCAGACCGTTTAAATGAAGGACACAAATTGTCATGGCGTCTATCAGACACATGTCACGTGGTACTGACTCCGGTCTGTCTGACGATGCCAGGAATTTTCCATCATGGAGTCGATGTATCTTGACTTTACACGTATTGAAGTCTAGGACGACTATCTTGTCTTGGCAGACGAAAATAGAGATGTACAAGGGGGACTTGTCGGCTGTGGAAATAAAGTGATATAAACATAAATACACATCTACACACAAATATTAAACATATATAATTATGTTAAATTATGAAATAACTTGTACATTTGCAGTGTGTAAGTGTTAATACATTAACAATAATTTAATTAATTATATTTATGACTTTAAAAATTAATTCCTGTTAAATTTATTATACTTATTCTATTATTCTAAATTTAGCTCTCACAAAAATGCAATGGTCGTGGTGGTTGTCGTCGTATATATTACTAAATTTGCATATGTATATTTATATTAAAATACTAAATTAACTTGTATATTTACGTGATATAAACATTAAAATGATGCATAATATAAACGTTGATACATATCTACACAAACATACCACACATGTAAAATTTAAATACTAAATAATTGACCGTTACAACCGTCGTAATGACGTCAACATTGTATTATTATTACAAGAGAGATTTACAGCAGACATCACACAGACCCAGTAATCACACTATTATAGTTCTGTACAGTATTTTAGTAAACTGAAGATACCAATAATAGTGTGTTAACAGGTTCTGTGTGGAAACTGCTATAGTCCCTCTATCATTTGAAGGTGTTATATTAAATACATACAACAAAATAATTACACCTTTCCTAAACTCAAGGTACTTAACCTGAAATCACCCAATAACCATATATATACTTAATATGCATGGAATGACAAACTGAGACATGTAACTTACTTTGACTCGACGACTTAATTTCCTACCTACCCCCCGCCTTCCAAACATGGAAGAACATCTTAGCACCTGTGTTATTATCCGAAAGCTATTAAGATAACCAAGCTGCAACAATAATTTTATGACAGGGTCCACCCTTGCCCCTCCGTCATAACTTGGAAAACAGTGTGATCCCTGGTTTTACAGCTAAATACACGCTTGTTAGGTATGTGATGTGTTGTGATGTGATTTGGATTTTAACATTTTACCAATATTTCATATCGCTACGATGTCTGCAATGTGGCAGTTTATAGTCTAGCACTGGGGCATCATGCCACAGACATGTAGCATGATGCCCCACCCAGTCACATTATCCTGACACCGGGCCGACCAGTCCTAACACTAACCTCTTAATGCTGAGCGCCAAGCGAAGCAGCTGTTAGTACCGTTTTTGTACGTCTTTGGTATGACTCGGCCAGGGATCGAACCCATGACTTCCCGCATCCAAGGCGGACGCTTTAACCACTAGGCCACCGGAGCGGTGCTTGTTTGGTATGAAAAGCCAAATTAATACATGCAATCAAAATTAAGTAACTTATCTCCTGGGCCATTGCTTGAAAGGCATATGGAAAATGTTGTCAACCACGTAGGCACAGTGCACAGAAAAGGGACATCATCACAAACGGGGGTGGGGATTGGAGTCAAAATGAGAAAATACACGAACAGACTACCTGTTTTGCAAAGACAAAATACTGGATGTTGGTTATAATAGGTAGAATTTTTGTTAATATCGGTCGTATCGGCCGCTAAATTACAAATAGTCATTTAGATTTAATTTTAAACAAAACCTTCCCCAAATAAAGGTCACTTCGACGGCGTATGACTATAACAGGATCGCAACATAAATTTTCTACCTTTTTTTCCATTGAAAGGAAACAATCTGTGCGTTGAATTTTTCTGTTAAATTATGAAGCATCTAATCCTGGTTAATTACGTTTCCTTCATTTTTGGAAAAATTGTTTACCAATATTTGCGCTTGCCTTACAGAAATAAAAGGGAGGAGGTTAAACTAAATTTAATAATAATAATAAATCGCTCATATAATATTTCCCTGACATACTCTACATTTTCTCGTTACCCTATATGTATGTACTACCCTGAGTATTTCAATGTAAGTCCGTGTAAATAAACGTCTTCATTCATTTTCTTGTCTGCTGCATTTTCTTACATTGGTATGCCTGCCTTGGATCATGACGTCTGCACTGACAAGAACGCTGGCGGAAACATGCAACATGGAGAAACGTACTTATTTACAAATCCGCGAAGCCCGATGTACTAAAGTTTACATGACACAGGGGTCAAAACAGCGATAGCGATTTATTCTGACAGAGTTTTAGTATCGATGTTTGACAGAGCGCGTGTCTTCAACTGTCACACAAACTCCGCCTAATAAATCACTCTCTGGGAACAAAGAAAATGTCAAACATAACGGAAAACAGATTAAACACAAGTTTATGTTTCAAAGATTGCATTTATTGGTAAATTAGGCTACTTTATTATATAAAACAAAATTACATCGTAAGCTTTCAAGTATAGAGATTGAACCCAGGCTGGTCTAACATTTACAGCTTTGTTTTACAAGGAAATATATGAATCATAATTAAGTTTCTAAAGCAAGATAAGCCGAAGGGTTTCAGAAGGTTTTAACCTTCAACTTTCATGTGTTGATGACGACGTTTGTTTCACTAAAGTTAATTACATACATTTTTCTTAAAAAATTCCTTTATGTTTACGTAACATCACTGCAACTCTTTGATAGGTGTAAGTACACAGTGCAAGTTTCCTTGTTGAGACAGAATTTTCAGATTCACTTGACGTTTTAAAATATCTTTTGCCAGTAGCTCGTTCTGCAGCAACGCTACATTGTATACATTTTTACACGTACGCTTTGGAGAGAAAAAAAGGCTTAAACTTTCATATCCGTAACTGACATGCGAGCTACTTACGAACCATATATTCATTGCATTTAGAAATTCCAGCAGTAAATTGCGCAAAATTTAATTGGGACATAATTGTTTGAAGAAAAAAAAAAGAAAAAAAATTATACTGGAATTGTTCCATCTAGGTAAGCCTTATAACTGAGCCAAATGTTCTTACCGCAAATTATAATCTGTCCGTGTATACATATAAAGTTTGGCAATATATTGCACAGTACTAAATACAAAACTTCTACTTTATCATTTAAATTGAAGCTTAAAATAAAAATGTCCAAATTTAGGTAAAAAGAGCTTCTTCAAATCACTTGAAACCGCGACTGAAATTTGTAAACAAGCGAACACATTGTTCATTTGCGTCGTCACCTGAATGTGAATGTGTAATATCCTTCACATAACTTAGAAATTACAGGTCAATGTGAAAGTTGATACAATTGATACTACGATGTCATGTTATCTCGTCATGCCATTTATCGCGTCATGCCATTTATCTCGTCGTGCCATTTATCGCGTCCTGTCCTATTCACTGGACAACAAATTTTTACAAAAGTCATGTTACTGAAATAAAATTAGTCAATTCTTATCAATTTTTATGTGCTGAACACGAATATGACAGTCAAATTGCAAAATTGGCTCTAGTTTTTTTGTAATCTGCAAGAAATTAATGTTTACATAACGAAATGCATTCCAATAGTAAAAGGTCAACTGTAATAGCCTACCTATAAAAAATCAAGTCATTGACTACATCTTAGATTTCTTCGCCTGTCTCTTGTACAGCTGTTCGGGAGCATCTCTGAGGAGTGTCCAGCAGTAGTCAGCCAGCATTGTAGTGGACCATTTTCCCTGGTATCTTTGTTCCATTGTTGCGATATCTTGATGAAAACGTTCGCCGTGTTCATCACTAACAATACCACAGTTGCTAGGAAAGAAATCCAAATGGGAATGAAGGAAGTGAATCTTTAGAGACATATTGCAGCCAAGTTTCTTATACTTCATCAACATGTCTTCTACTAGTTCCTTATAGTTTTCTGCCCTAACATTTCCGAGGAAGTTTGTAGAAACTAGGCGAAAAGCATTCCATGCTTGTTTCGCGTCACCTTCCAGCAAGTTGTTGAACCGGTCATCTTTGAAAAGCTCTCGAATCTGAGGACCCACAAAAATTCCCTCTTTAATCTTTGCTTCGCTGAGTCGAGGGAATTTTTCATGCAGGTATCGGAATGCTGGCAAAGTCCGGTCAATGGCTTTCACGAAGTTCTTCATCAAACCTAGTTTGATGTGAAGGGGTGGTAGCAAGATTTTCTGAGCCTCAACCAGAGCTGGGTGTTGGATATTCTTCTCTCCAATGGCTACATTCTGCCTGTGAGTCCATTCCTTCCTCATGTAGTGCATTTCCCTTGCTCGGCTATCCCACTCGCATAAGAAACACATGTATTTTGTATATCCTTGCTGCAGTCCCATTAAAAGGGCAACTACCTTCAAATCACCACAGAGGTGCCAGCTGTACTTGTTATACTCAATGGAATTCAGTAACTGCCTTAAGTTATCGTATGTCTCTTTCATGTGGACAGCATACGCTACTGGAATAGATGGAAGAATGTTTCCATTGTGCAAAAGCACAGCCTTGAGACTCAGTTTCGAAGAGTCCACAAATAGTCTCCATTCTTGTGGGTCATGAGTGATTTTTAAAGCATTCATGAGGCCCTCAATATCGGAACAGAATATCAGATTACTTTCCTTTCTGAAGAAAGGCTCCAATTGCTGGTGGCGCTTTCGATATGCAGTAATTGTGACATCTTCTTCTAGAAGATTCCATTGTTGGAGTCTTGATCCTAGCAATTCTGCCTTGTTCTTTGATAAGTCCAAATCACGAATCAGGTCATTTAGTTCTTCCTGTGTTATTCTGTGTGGGGTTGATGATGCACCACAGTGAAAATCTGGATCACTGCATGCTGATGGACCAGGAGAAGAACAGGTCGACTCACCTTTGTCTTCGTCAGATGAATCAAGAGAATATTCTGCTGGAGGTTCTGGAATAGGAAGTCCCTCACCATGTGGAACTGGTCTCCATGCAGACGGAATGTTTGGGTAGACTATTCTCGATTTCTTTCGCTTCGTTATTCCGCCGGAAAGAGGAGGAACCAAGCAGAAGTAACAGTCATTTAGGTGGTTGCTTGGCTCTCTCCACACCATTGGGACTGCAAACGGCATTGATGACCTTTTGCAATTCAACCACTGTGAAAGCTGTGTTGTACATGTAGCACAGCATATATGCGGAGCCCAATTCTTGTCTTGGTCACCAACCTTGCATCCGAAGTAAAGATGATATGCCTTCTTCACTTGAGAATTGATACTTTTCTTCTGGTTGGCAAATGTCACTTCCCCACAAATATAGCAAAAATTGTCCGCGGTATTAACACACTTTCGAGGCATTACTGTTCTTTATTGTACGTAAATGGATAAAATAATAAGTTTTATGTAACAGTAGCTTGAACTGTCTCGCACAACGTCTAAAATATTTTAAATGCTGAACCTATCTGATTGGGCTTTATATAGTACACTGCTTACGTCAGCTTCAGCAGCCGCCTGGCATTAGTATAATAGGCCTACACATGTATAGTACACTGCTGACGTCAACTTACTTCAGCAGCCGCATGGCATTAGTATTGCATTGCATCAGAAAATGATGCAATCAACTGTGGATGATGTGAGCATGATGGTATTATGCAATGTTACATCATTATTCCGGATGTTGCTGCAGTCCTACTGGAGAAATTTACACAGTGAAACATAGAAAATGAGGTATATGAATATCTTCAAAACGAGAGCCAATACAAATTTTTCACGGTTATATTCGTGTTCGGCACACCAAAATACTACAGATTAGGGCCTTTTCAAGTCAGTAATGATTTCACTGTTGACCAGTGTTATCTCGTCATGCCATTTATCGCGTCCTGCCTTTTACTGTGGTATTCGAGCGTATACTAAAATCGCTGTCTTCATACGTCGCATCTTCTTACTGAGTCATATCTTTGTAATATATACTGAGTAATATACTGAGTAATATCTTTGAAAGGATGCTTACACACACACACACACACACACACACACACACACACACACACACACACATACATGCATACTGAAATTTTGACACCAAAGGTTTCCAGCAGCTCAAGAAGTTTAGGGTATTTGGGGTTGTATTTGTGCGCCTGTATGCCATATTGATGACAATGTTGCAAATATCACTATATGCTATAAAACACCTAGTTCATTCCGACTTACCGTGTGTCTGGTATTTCCTTTGTTTGTCAGTCTCGAGTAAAGAGTTACTTTATTTAGAGTCAACCTTAATCCCCCGACCTATTTGGTTAAGGGTTTGATGATGATGATGATGAATTCCTACACCGATTGCGAGGTGAGTATCATACTTGATATAATGTTTTAATAATAATAATAATAATAATAATAATTTAACGATGATAACGTAATTGGCCGTGAAAGACCCATCTGCCACGTGGTCCTCAATTCATAGAACTTGTTATGTTAAAAAAGACACTTACAATCTAGGATAATCGCACACGTACTCATAGATTTAAAATGAATTCATATGTTTAACTATACTGGTCAACAGCTATGTAAATGAGCAGTATACTATACACAGGTATACACATTTTAAATATCAGAAGTCGTATATACATAGTCCGATCAATCAACCAACCATCCCCAACCCTATGATCTTTGTTCATACTATGGACAATATCTAAACTGCCAATCAATATCATCATGGGTGAGGGGCTGATTTATCGGCCTAGTATATACATACATCGACCTACATACAACGAATAAAAACATGGACATGTTATTTCTGGATACAATGATAAAGTTTTCGGGGGGGGGGGCTTTAATATGCCATTCAAGCCGATCAAGAATTTTTTTTTTTTTTTTTTTTTTTTTTAAAAGAAGCAATGCAATTTGAATTGCGCATTATCAGAGATAAGGAATTCCATAAGGTAGGCGCTGATGCAGTGAAGAACCATTATAATGGTTGGTTTTCGACCACCTAATCTGGAGATCGTTGTTAGTTGTTGCTCGGAGATTGCGCTAAGTATTTAATGATCTTAGTTCAATTAGATTAGAGATATGGTTCCTGTAAAATTAAGAAGGCATTTTTGTATAGTAACCATTGCAGATGTGAAGACAAATCATGCGAGGGAGTTATAATAGTTAGTTTCAGAACTATTCGGGAAGCCATTTTCTGGAGGTTGTCAATTCTGGATAGATTATAATTGGATGCGTTTTCCCATATAGTTTAGCCGTAATCTATCAATGATGGCATATATCGTAATCTATCAATGATGGCATATATCCCTGAAAATAAAGTTCAAATGACTGTGGAGGTAGAAATTCGACAGTAATTTTAAGAGTAACTCTATTGACTACCATTACACATATACGAGTGATACGTGTAATCCATTTCAGATGTAGTTAGTGAATTGCTGCATCTAGGTCACATACTGTAAGAAGTGGTACAGTGCATCAGTCCACAAATTTTAGCATACTACTGCTAACCTTATCTCCATAATTATTCCTCGACAAGAAAATGATAGTCGAGGGGTTAAATTATCTACCTCTCTCTTCTACTGCCAAATTAGATTGTTTTTTTTTGGGGGGGGGGGGGCGGGGGATTTAAATTTTCCTTGTGATATAGCTCTGTGGTATCTACGCTCCATATATCATCCATCCCGTAGGTTCCCTGTGTCACTATTAAAAAGAGTGAGAGAGAGAGAGAGAATCAAAAACGAAAAGGAGACAGAATTTAAAGTTTATTTGATGGGGGGGGGGGCGGTGAAGTTATTTGTTGGTTTCGTTTTAGAGAGATACAGGAGGTGCATTATATATGTTGTTTTGTGTACAATAATATAAGTTATTACTATATTAACTGCAGTAAAAGGTTGAGGCCCAGTCACACATTGGCTAGAACCGCCCCCTAAGCGGGCAAGATAACAGGCCTCTTCCATCCGCAGCTTTTTTGATCCAGTACATGCAATTTTCATTATATTTAAGTATATTAAAATATATTTATTAGATTTAAAAGTTATTTTGAGACTTATCCAGATACCCCCTTCTCGCCCCCCCCCCCCCCCCGTCAGGGGTACGCCCCGGCAAACGCACTGTTATTGTTGTTATCGTATTTTTTCCAAATTTCCCATATAAATATAGCAAGCGAAAATGACAAAAACCTCCAGGGATTAATGTGTTAATAAAGTTAGTACAATCAACTGCATGTTGGAGCATTTTTATTTCTTTCCTTAAATTAGAGATCCGTATCCTTTCTATTTTTGGATTATTTCTTATTTTGTCACTGAGTATTTCAATTGCGCTATTACATATAATAGCATTGATAGTGGACACTCTGCCTCACTGACCTTTGTATTCAAAATTCGTCCGTAACAGCTCCATTTATCTGTCGTCTTGAGCTTATTCCACTCTACAGGATTTAGTTCCACTTCCGAAAATCATCTCCGAAAGCAAATCTTTCCACTACGTTTTGCATATAGTTACATTCTAATCTGTCTAAGGCTTTCTCTTGGTCAAAGAGTATCATGGCACACTTTTGTCCTGTTTTGTTTATATAGTTTATTTATGTTTTATATTTAAAATATTATTTTGGATGTATCTCCCTTTTTCTCCGCAAATCTGGTTTTCATTAATTATTCTTCCCATTCCAATTTTCACTCTATTAGATTGCATCCGACTAAGAATTTTGAAATCATTGTTTAGTTGTGATATTGGTCTCCAGTTTTTCAGCTCTTTTCTGATGCCTTTTCCTTTATAAAATATTGCGATTATTCCTTCTTTCGTTGTTATAGTCATTACTCCCTCTATACAAATATTGTTATGCAGTGATTCCAGAATCGGTGCCAACTCAACCTGGAATTTTTGGTATAATTCCGAAGTGAGTCTATATTTCCCTGGTGATTTCCCTTTAGCCAGAGATCGCAGTTTTTATTATTTCTTCACTCGTCACACTTGTCCTTGTTTTCTGACGAGATCATATCACAATGGGATTAATTATGATATTCAGCTATATCATTATTATTTATATTTGTGCGGTATATAATTCTTGGTAGTATATATGGATATATTTCATGATTTCTTTCGGTTGTTTGTAATTTTATCTCTCCCTCCATAATAGTTTATATATGCTTTCCCCACGTCCCCTTTTCTTAATTCCTCTATGTTATATAAGCCTTCTGTCTTTTTATATAGATGGCAAATTTTCCTGCCCTTATGTTTTCCTGTGAGTTTTGTCCTCTAAAATTTAGTCTTTTTAACATTCTTTTTTTTCTTCTTTTGTTTCAGTATATTCTAGTTTCCTTTTCATATCTTCTTTTTAATTTTTTAATTTTTCGTTTTCTTATGTTTGTGAACCGTATCAATAGATTTTTAATTTTCTTTTTTGTGTGTCCCATTCTTGTATTATGTCCTTATTCCTTTACTCCAAAAACGATTTAAACGCCTAATAATTTCTATGGTCAGATACATTTTACTTATTGATTATACATTTTTATACGACCTATATCCAAATTCGAATGTATATTCCGTCCATATAATATTTAAAATCCTGCATATGTCTTTCAATTTGTGTTGTTTCATAAAGATTTTAATTTCCCCCATATTTTGTTGATCACTAGTTGTTAAATCTGAGGTTATATATAGTATGTCTTCTACCCAGTTAAAATTCCCCATTATGAAAGTATCCATCGTAAAGTGTTCCAAATAAGTGTGTCATTAAAAATCAGTTGTTTTTTTTTTCCTTTGTGGAGGGAAATAAACATTGACTAAGTCCCAATTTTTAAATTTGATGTAAATCATTCGTCCCTTAAAAAGTTCCCCCCTCATTTGCTCTTTCCCATGTTACATTCCTCTTATTTTTATTACTATTACTACTCCTCTAAGATCATTACGGTTTTCATTGATAATTAAAGATGCATTTCGTTGCCTCTCTAGCTTTCGTTTCGGATGTAATTCCATTGTTTGTTTCTTCTTGTATACAAGTAACGTCATATTCCTTTATTTCCATTAATACATTTTTTAATTTATCTTCATTTATCCTATTTACATTTATATATGCAATGCGCAAATTTTTTTTACCTCCATGTTGCATACTTTAAATTAGCCGATTCTGTTATTTTTATTTCACTAATAATAAATCTCTAAGTTTTAATTTATTGGTTTTTTTTTGTTGTTTTTTTTTTCTTATAAATTATGCATTATTTTCACTCTGGCCGCTCTCTGCTTGAGCTTCTCTTTTTGACAGTATTTCATTTATTTCTTTACTGTCAGTTGTTTTTTGTTGTGTTCAGTCTATTGGTTGGTCTGCCCCATTTGTTCCCGTTTTGTCTCCGCTTACGTCCGTTTCCATTCATGTATCATTTTCCCAATCAATTGTCTCAGCTAAATGTGAGTCATTTTGAGTCCGTTTTTCCGACCGATTCATTTGTATTTATTGATTAATTTTTGTTTAAATTGATGTGTGGGTATTACTGTCTATAGTGGGTCTTTTCTCCTTCTTTTAGAGCCCCCCCCCTCCCCCGCAATGATTCTCCTGATAGAGAATTCGTCCGTTTCTTTTATTTGTAGGCAGGGCTCAGGGTTCTGGACTTCAGATCTATCACGTCTACAAGCACACCCCTCTCCTCAGGCATTTCCTCTTCTACCTCTGATGAGGACATTCCTTCCTGTGCCATCAACTTCGACAGCATTAGAACCTATTCGTTTCTAGTGTGCTTTTTTTTCTCTTCGCCTTTTTGGGGATGAGATTTTGGGGCTTTTGAAGTTTTCCCACTCTAGATATTTGCTAGTATTGGATTCTGTTTCCAAAATCGCCGAATCATTATCGATGCTCGGCGCTTGGATGTAATACGCCATTTCCCCTGTGGGGATTTAAGGGCTGTCATAAATTGTGTTAACTACTGGATTTTGCAAAACCATGTTTTGAGTTTCGATATTTTGCAATTCTTCTCTTAGTTCTAATGCTACATTTCTTGTCTGTTGTTGTTTACAATGTTTGCGTACATCTTGGGTGCTGATGAATTTTTGCACTCTTTCGGATTATGCCTTGATTTTTTTTCGATTTTTTTTTGTTGGGGGGGGGTATTTTGGACATATCCGGTCTGCTTCGCAACCTCTGTACCATGTTTTCAGCAGAAAACCCATGGTGTAGAAAAAGGTTGGAATTTTACGAGCGTCTTCTTAACTATGGTTAGGATTTTAATTCCTGTTTGCACCATTTGAAAACCCCATACTGTTGCTACTCTGGGACTTCTTACTTTAACTTTGAGGTTTTTTCCAGTTTACTTACTATTATATCATTTCCAGTCTCTATAGGGAGGCAAGATACATAGATGTCTTTCACTTTCGCCTTTACCTCTCGTATTATTGGAGGGGCTTCTGAATTTTTGGCTGTATATCCCTTAGTTTCTGAATTTTCGATTTGGAATTTTGGATTTTTGATTTTCTTAGTTTCTGAAATTTTGCCTGTATAGCCCTTAATTTTGGCTAAATAGAACCTTAATTTCCATTTCTGTGACATCTAGCAAGGGCACGTTGTAGTTTTTCCTGGAAGAGAATAAATATATTTCTCCCCTCAACCGTTTTGCAATCCTGCAATGTCATTGGTGTTAATTCACATGGTTTTGAGTGCTCTTAGGATATCAGCTTGTCTGGGGCACTCATTTATATCCCCAAAATCTATCTGCTGACAACTCTGGGAGTGATATGCGACCACCATTTGGTGGTCTCACCCCCGTTCTCACCTTGTCTCAAAGAAGTTCCCCAGCTGTGCCCCTTTGTATGGGGATGGTTGATTTGGTATTTCTAAGTACATCTCACTTTGTGTACCTGAGTATATAAGAAAATTCGAAAAGTATTTGATGAGTTGTTCTCACAGGTGTAGTGTCACAACAGAAACAAATGTCAAAGCAGTGATTCAGGATCTCCTGCAATGTTGTAAGTGACGTACACTTAAGTCCCCACAAACGAAATGAACAATTTAAAGACAAAAAAGGAAAATAAAAAGGAAAAATTGGAAAACAAAGGTAACAAAAAAAGAAAAAAATGTGTAAAGTCAAGGAAAAAGGTAGGTTTATCTAAGTTTTGTACTTTACCAATTCCTTCTTGTGGACTTTCTTTTGTTTGTGGGTGGGGTGGGGGAACCAGACAGATGCCCCCAATTAAATAAAATAGAAAAGTACTCTTATGTGTTCGTGCTGCCCCCATAGGTGTGTTTATGTTTGTATTTGTTACTTGTTGTGGACTTTCGGGCAGTTTGTTTCGTGCGTGTCATTACAAATAAAAATCGGAAGACTTTACCTCTCAAGAATTAGAAAATAATTTAAGTTGGCAAAATCCTGATTGTTTCTTTTGGCGGAGTCTAAATTACAAGAAGCCACTGACGATTCGTTCAGTTTACAAACGGTCCCTAACGAGACCATAATGAGTGGGGTGAGACAAAGCTGGATGAAAACCTTGAACTTAAACCAGGCGACCTACAATTACCCGGTTCGTTATAATATTATATTTATACATTCCACGGGATTTTTCTACCGTGTTAAACGACACCAATGATACAAAGTTGAAATAGCTTGTACAGGCTAGATCGTGTATTTGGGTTTTACGTTTGTTAAAGCTATTTGATCTGAAAGTAATTTATAAAAAAAAACAAATAGAGTATAAGTATCAGGAAATCCCGATCAGAGGGTAATGTTAATAGATGAACTGTTTGTTCTAAAGCACGAATACAACAGGACGTATTTCACATTTGCAAAAAAGATATAATCTTAACATCACGGAATCAGAAGAGTAAAATTATATTTTATTATAAATATTTGCTTCTTTTCAAGACATCCAAAATATTGTTTAGTATCGTTAGGTGTGACGGAACCCTTGGTGGAGGGAGTCGCTCTGGCTACCATACCCAACCCTACACAAACTGAGATATGTCCCTGTTGCCGCTTTGGTTTGCAGTTAAATCTATCATTATGACCATCTTTATGTTATAAAATATGCGAAAGCCCCCACCCCCACCCTCAGGTTTTGCTTGTCAGTCAGCATGCCATTTTTACCTCAATGGATCTCTCTCTCTCTCTCTCTCTCTCTCTCTCTCTCTCTGTGAATCATGTCATATAACGGTATATCTGCACCTATGATGGTAAAACTGACCGACAAAACTGGTTTCGGATAGAGCCACTGTCAAATCCTGCACAGAACATATAGCAGGAATCAGCTTCGATGAGAGAACAACTAATTCGATTGGGAGACAATGATCCACCTGCCTCTAGAACACTGGAAAGAACTATACATAGCCTTTGCAGTTATTTGGGTTGTATTGTTATCTCCTTTAAAATAACTCGGTCTAGTCTCGTTAATCTGTTAGGACTGAATTCTTTAATGGAATTATTCTTACAGTGTATTTTAAGGCCATTTCACAAAATGTATCATTTTTCATTAGATACTCTGAGGTATTTTTCCAAATAGTTAGAAGACTTTCCAAGACATACAAAATCAGACAATGAACATATATTGATAGGTAGGACATCTGCACGACCCTAAATTTGTAGGAGAAAAGTAATACTTTTGTTTTCTTTTATAGATTTTGTGTCAAATTCGTCATCTGTGTGTAATCAACATTGTATTGTATTGCCAGAGGAAGGTACAGATATATGGATCACAGTGCATAGGAAAATATATTATTGATAATAGTACTAAAATAAGGGGAAAATATTAAATTATGTATACCATTTATTTTCATTACAAATTTACAAGGATGTCGTCAGCTGTATGTAAATAAATTTTCGATGTTTTGCTGTCAAAGCTGCCAAATGAGAAATAAGCACTTGGAAACGTCATATTTTTACAGCTGTTGTAACATTTACGGCTTTTCAGTAACTTCATGAATAAGCCATTACACAGTTATAACCATTGTAGCCCGTCTCCTAGGCAAAAGCGTAGCTGACGTAAATTATTTTCTTATGGATACGAAATATTTGCTATCGATACGCTTGTAACATTATAGAGCTTTTTAAGGTGGAGCAGCAGAGGGGCGAATCGGACATTTTGTCCAATCGTTATTTTGCTTAATTATTACTTTCTGCAACTCAACGATCTAGTGTCGTCAGCGCCTGGTAAAAAAAAAACGACGACGTCGTTGGGGGATCGTCCAATCGTCATTTGGTTTAATTAACACCTTCTGCGCGCCGATCCCCAGCGTCGTCAGCGTCCGGTAAGCACATCGACGACCGCGTCGATGTCATTGCCCCCCCTGCTGCTAAGTGGTTATTTACAATGAAAATTATTTACAACTAACCGAATATTTGGTCAAGTCCGATACGATATCGTGTCCGAGGATCATGTAAATTTATCGTTACGAATCCATGTGGGGTCGACTGAGCATGACTAAAAAAGTTTCGAAAAACATTAAAGTCCATGTCACCGCCGCACCATGTCTGCCAAATATTTCGTAGCGTGTGTGTATCAACGCCGTTGAACACAGCAAGAATATTACAGTTGTCTCTAATTACTTTTGGAATCTGAGTGTATCGTTGAGTGACATATATCACGTCAGTGTTTTTATGCCTGCCTCTGGAAAATATCCTAGCTGGGTTTTTTTGATTGTCTAACATAACATCATCGTACACGACTAGATTGTTAACGTCGCCATCAATATCATCAATACCCGGTGCATCATTGATATCCGTAATAAACTCAATAACATTTTTTTTAGCGATCGCTGATGCATTCTCGTTGAAATCTTTTAACACCTCGTAGCATCGTTGATCATCTACGCTAGGAGCAACCAAATACAACTTATCCCACTTCATCCATCTCATTATTAAATTGAGTAACAATTGCGTCTTGCCGGATCCAGATGGTCCGATGATAATCATCCGGATCGAGTTTGGTAACGCTGCAACATGCTTAACTGGTTCTCTTGTTTTAGTCGCCGAAAAATCAATTATATTCATATCTCTATACATAAATTATGGATCTATATTGTGTAAAGTGTAGAGTGCGTACTGGCACAAATGATATGACAACCGTTACAACAAGAAATAATAGATCGGCGCTTACTGGCAAGTGTGTACAATGCGGTACAAAGAAATTTAGATTTATTTCTATTAGACCCGGAGATGTTTTAAAAAAAAGCGAGGAGGTGACATCGCAGCCAAATTGGCAAAACTCCCCGGAACACCGTGGGCAAAGTATCCAGGAGAAAAACACCTCCCAGGATATAACTACTGTGGCCCCGGAACACGATTAGATATTAGACTCGATGATCAAAATCAGCCCAAACCCGGTGAGTATCCAATAAACGCTATCGATAAGGCGTGTCATGCTCATGATGTTGCTTACAAAAGTAGCGATCTGCAACAGCGTCATATCGCGGATGTAAAATTAATTCACGCATTAAATGCTATTCCTGATAAATCCGTCAAAGAAAAATTGGCCTCATGGTTGGTAAAATCGGCTATGAAAGGTAAATTAATGATTGGAAGCGGAGCTTCTGGCGCTGGTAATTGAAAACGATAGCGTTTATAATAACAACATGGAATCCATCTATTATTCTCCGAGAGGATACTGGAAGGGGAAGGCCGCAATTGGTAAGCTTGCAAGCGCTGCAAAGGTAACAAAGACCACTGCGGCTAATTGGTTATCCAAACAGGCTATATGGCAAATCTATCTACCACCGCCTAAACAAATCAACTTCTCGCGCTTTGATGTCAGCGTACCTAATGAAGTTCATCAGGCTGATATACTATTTTTGCCGCATGACAACGGTTACAAATACGCGCTAACCGTAGTTGATGTTGCGAGTCGATACAAACAAGCGGAGCCGTTAAAAACAAAGTCGGCAACTGAAGTAGCCGCTGCGTTTGAAAGAATTTATCGAAGAGGCCCTCTGCGCTGGCCAAATCTATTACAAGTTGATCCCGGTAGTGAATTTCGCGGCGCTGTTTTATCAACGCTGAAACATCATAGCGTCGCGATACGACGAGGTCATACTGCGCTACATCGTGATCAGGCAATTGTTGAACGATTCAATCGGACTCTCGCTGAACGGTTATTTGGATATCAATACGCGAAGGAATTCATCCAAGAAAAACGATCTCGTGAATGGGTTAAAAGGTTGCCAGGTGTAATTGCAGCGTTAAATAACGAGATTACCCGAGCAATCAACATGAAGCCCAGCGACGCGATTAAATACGAGTATATACCCGGAAAATCAAAAATAAATAGCGTTTCCAAGCCGATTCTTGGCGATGTCACTGTTAGATATCTATATGAACCAGGAGAGCTTGAAGGCGGTAAAAAAAGGGCTACCGATCCTATTTGGAGTGTTACCACACATAACATATCAACGATAACACGATCAACTGGTAGACCACCGATCTACAGACTGGATTCAACTGCTCCTCAGCGCGGATTTACACGCGAGCAACTACAAGTGATACCTAACGATACTCAATTGCCCCCACGTGGTCTTAACTAGCGCCGTTGCGTCTATTGCACTCAAGACAGGTCAACCTCACATTGTTTTTGACATGACCGAGACTGTTATCGATCCTATCCACGGTAAATTGGCGAGTGTCTTTATCCGAATAACGCCAACTCATTATACAATTGCAACTCGCGCAGTGATTATTCTGTTGTTGTCGTAGCGAGATTATTAATTCGGCATCAATATCAAAACGCCGCTGTTTTTTTTTATCCTGTTGGCGGTAACCCGAGAGTTTTCTATCAATGACGCTTGCATCGATGGTGACTTTGTCGCCGGCTTCGTCGGTGGCTTCGTCAATAACAATTCTTCGAAGCTGATTTATCCTTCGTACTCTGGACACTGCAAGATAGACTAGATTCGACCATTCGATGCGATTATCAACTATCCAAACAATTGTGTCCGTGATGGTTAGTCCCTGCGAGGAATGTATTGTTGTTGCGTATCCTAGCGTCCACGGGGATTTATCAGCACGTAGCGCGTCCTCGACGACACCGATATCAACGAGCACGATATCATTCAGCACGAGAATTTGTTTTTCTGTCCGGCCTGGAATTTCAACTTCAATGTTCTGCCGCCGTGTGTCCGCGGGTCTATAACATAACGGCACTGGACGCGTTGGAAACTTTTCCTTATGCAACGTAAACAACTTCCGCTGAAGTGTGTCTCTGACTATCTTTCTACTCGCTACAATCAAATCGTTTGGTCTCCATGTTTCCCAGAATTCATTCAACGGCGTTTCCGGAATTACCTCGCGGATTATTTCACACTGAACTCTATCCGGCTGTAATCTGATTAGTTTTTTAACCTCGCGCAGTTGTTCATCAAGTGCTCGGTAATCAGTATCGGTTTCTTCATAATAGTCCACAAAACCCCTTAACCAATCATGTGGACCCTCGCCGACAAATGGTGGTGGTTGGCCATGGTCGCCACACATGATCACCGCTGTATTCGCGCGCAGCAACCACTCAAGAAACATTTGTAAAGTATCTAACGAAACAGTACATATCTCATCCCAGATGATAATGTCGGGAATAAATTTTTCACCCATTCGATCAGGAGTCCACTCACCGCCGCTGTATCGAAAAAAGCTGTGATAAGTAACGGCGTCAACATTTCGTTGTTTTATCTCTCGCGCTAGTCTATGGGTCGGTGTAAGCACGATTATACTTGCCCGCGTTCGAAATAATTCAATTGCCCGAGTCGTCTTTCCTGACCCGCCACAGCCGCTTAAATAAACCGTCTTGTGTCTACAAATTGGATCAGAACACGATGGTGCATTAGACCATTCTGACAATTTATCACCACGTAAGTAGTTGTTCTCAACGGTGACATCTGCTGACGAGGAATAATCGCGTCGTATTTCATTTTTAATTCTCCATGTACCCCAACTCTCGTCCGGACTAGTAAACTCGGCTACGTTTCCCTTATACTTTACGTCAATATAAAACGAATCAACGGCTACTCTAACCGCGGTATCGGGGAATCTATTTATCATCGAGAATAAATTGATAGCGGCATAACCCAGCATAGACGCCCTCAAATGTGGATACGCCGGGCTGTCTCCATCGCTGTAGGTAACAACTGTACCCAACCTCGTTCCATTGGACAAGAAAGCTGTTTTGCAGTTCACGTATCTATTTTTTGCCACTGCGTCCTTGATTACGAAATCATATTCTGCGTCATCTATAATCAGCCGTGAGCAATATCGTTTGTAGTCGCAGTTTTTTCCACCTTGTGTGAACTTACCAATTATTCTTCTACCGAGATCTTTTGCCTCGCGGTTTCGTTGGTTAAATATCCTCCTGGACCATTCGATGATATATTCCTCGTCGGCATCAATGTTTTTTCTGGACTCGTCAATTATGCTATCTAGACGCTCCGGTTCTGGTAACCAGACTTCAGTCTGCGCCCGGTATGATATAATCGCGTCACTGACAATCAACGAAACTAGCATGCTACAATCAATCATATACCGTAGCAGCGCTATTGGCAGCCACTTCTTTTCAGCCATGTGTCTACCGATCCAAATATAGCAACAGCGATGGAGTCCTGCCGCGAATTCAAATGATACTATGCGAGCGAATCCGGTTAAATCAAAATCAGGCAGTGGTCCATTAATAGCAACACGAGTCATTTCATGACTGGGGTGTCCAAATCGTTTGAAATACTCAGCGGCGGATCCATACCCGAGAAAACTCGCTGGATAACAGGCAACCATATCAACCGAGATCATAGCGTCGCGGTTGTATTCAGTGTTCCATAGTCCACCGTGATAGTATTCCAAACAACTGGATTGTACATCCGGCAGAAATTCCTTGCGCGTTGGTCTCCACGCATTTTTCCTTGCTGCAACATGAGCTACAACCGATGGAATCGTAAAACAATTTGTTAGCAGTTGTTCATCATGCTCTTCAAATTCTATGGCGGTTTTTTTCATCCTGTTGTGAAATGCTTCAGTGCGATATAATTCGCCGTTTGGTCTTACAAACTGATCAAAGGTATCCGCATCGTTTTCAGCGCTGCGAAGTAACCACACTGATACAGGGTCGTTTTTACACAAGTAGGCAATAGCATCAAATAGTTTCCTCTCCGCGAGAAAACCATCCCGGGAGAATTCTTCGGGGATATACTTTACTGTTCTATCCCGTGGAAATATTGTGATCGCGGGCGTCCATGCGTGTTCGTTATGATCAATAATTTTGACTGGGGCTCCCTTCGATTTATACTTCGATTCGTATAATACTTCACCGGTTATCGTTGTAACGGTTATTGGAAATCTCAGCGATGTTTCTAATCTCGCTATGTCGCTGATGGTTGCTCCACGCTCTTTTACGGTTAGTTCCCACTGGTTGATTTTGCTACGTCGTAAATCAGTCAATTTGTTTCCTCGACATGCATTTGTAAAATGCTCTATTATTCGTTCTGCTACACAATTTATCCCCGTTGACTGTTTCATCGGTTTCAGTTTTCCGATATCAGGTTTCTTATTTAACGGGTATATTCCATAAACAACTGCTGTTTCAGGATACGCTCGTTCATAGTATGGTCTGTCAATTCCGGTTAACAACCCCGGCTTGGAGTCGCGGCTGACAGTGACTGTTTTCTTGTCGCTGAGAACTGGTTCAAATTTATCACGTATGATCCAATCACCTGATTCCACCCGGACAATGAATTTTACTCTGAAGAAATACTTTTTACCGTCAAGTTGTGATATTATCATTGCTGCGCGGTTGTCGTTCATGGTAGCATCAACAACACCATCAATTCGAAATGTTGACCAACTATGAGATGCACCATCACGTTTGAATTCATTGATACAATCGCGTATTTTACTCAACAGGGTTTTATCGTTTATTAACGCTTTTGGTGTGTCCTTGAGGACTCTATCGAGATTGAACTTAATATTTTTCCAGGGCTTAATTGCTGCCAATCTCTCGAACTCATCCATATAATTAAAACAAGTATTTAAATGAAAGAATATAGTATAATGAATCACTGCAAATGGTTGATGATTGGGTCGACAACCCCGTGCAATAAATCATGTAGAGGTGAATTCTGCGGGTACCATTTACAAAGCGTTCGTAATGGTTCTCTTGGCCCCCTCCCGTGCTTGGTTTGCCACGTCGGTGTAAGAGGAAAATCGCAGTTGTGTATCAATTGTGGCGGAAAGCGATACAGGGAACTAAAACGCTATTATGACAAACGAATAAAAAACGCCGTCATTGACCCCACCGCTGACTTCGTCATCAAAACCCCCCAAGACTACGTTGAAAGATTCATAATTAAACCAAATAATAAATTAGACAAGTAGTATTATTATATAAATGGACCAAGAGTTCAGACCTCACCCCTTGCTCGTCAATTACGAGGCATCTCGCGACGGCATTGTTAGAAACCGCAAACTGAAGAAGCCGGTTGGTACCGTAAGTAATCAGGGGTATCTGATGTTTGGTGCCGGAAAGAAGAAGTACCATGTTCATAGGGCGGTATTTGAGGTATTCAACGGATTAATCGAAAATGGACTTGTGATTGATCATATTAATAATAATAAGACTGATAATTCTCTTATAAACTTGCAAGCTGTCTCGCAGAGTCAAAATACCAAAAAAGGCCAAACCGGTAAATACCCAAAGAAAGCAAAACCCGTAAAGTCATTTGATACAACAACTCACGAGGAAAAAATATTTCAGTCGATGAATGAAGCCAGTAGATACTTTGACATTTGTATCGCCTCAATACGAAAAGTAGCAGAACGAGTATATCAAACAGCAATCTCAAAAAAGACCGGGCATAGAATTCGATTTTCATATATAGATACGAAGTCACCGGCGCCTATGGCGCTGACGAAGTCGCCATGACAATAAATTGTCCATTCCGGAAGAAAACAAAGTATTCAGTATTGTTGAACACCTCGGGATTGATACACGGGGTTTCATTTTTTTTTATTTAAAAACAAGATGTTCTATAAGAATAATGAATATCGAAGACATCAATAATATATTAGCCGAGATTTCAAAATTAAAAAATCAAGGAATTGAATTATCTGATGGTCTCGACAGTGAAAAAATATTATCCGATTATGAGATTATTAACGAACAGTCGAAACGGGGGCGTTTTACCCTGGCCCGCGAGTACTTTTTTATAAAACGATTACAACATACGATCAATGAAAACTTGTACCACAATGACGCAAATGCATTCATTGGACTATTTACTGCCGTTGAAATAATACGAAAAAAACTCGGACGTGTTTATGAACGACGCCGGGAGATTTCTAGTAAGATCAAAAACATTAGAAGGATTATAGACGAAAACTCCGTGGAACCCCCGATGGTACACTCGGCGGAAAATTAGAAAATTGCGGATCAATTTACAATAATGGTAGGTGAATCACTTACTACTCGGCTAGCCAGAGAGCGACTAGCAGCGCTTAGAAAGTTTATACCGTTACGAGACAGAGTGAGAGAGAAACTTCAAACGCGACAACAAATGCAAACTGATTTTGCTGTTGGAAGTGAACAGTTATTTGCCCCGGTAACTAAAGCGACTAAGGATGTTACGGCGGTAACTGTACCCGTTCTTGGTGCGCTTGAAAAGATAGCAACTCAGACCGAACAAACAAAAAGGTCTTTAGAAACACTCCCTGCAAAAATAGCGGCTGCTACAACACGGAGGCCACCACCACTCGCTATAACCGAACCACAAGAACCTTATGTTACAATGGCCGACGAAGAAGAACTAGGTGCTACTGCGAAAGAACCAGAAGAAGAAATACCCGAAGAAACACCAGAAGAAGAAATACCGGAAGAAAAAGAAGGGAATATACCCCGTATTGTACTCAAGAAGAGCACAATAGATCAAATTAGAGGCTTCAGCAACAGGGAAGAATTAATTAATTTTGCTGCCAACAATTTTGCTAAGAGCATACGAGATAAGAAGCATATCAATAGCGGTTACGAGAAAAATATAAAGTCGTTAAAGGACTGGGCAAGAATAGTGTATTTAGCAAGTAAACATAAAGATGCATTACCACATCGTAGTAAATCCGATTACGACGCATTCCACAAGGAAGTTAAGAGTATAACACCAAAAAAAGGAAAAGGATACTCTGTTGGTAAAGAATCCTACGGCGTTACCTGTCCTGGTAGTGTTCTCAGTGATATATCACGGCTAGAGGTACTAATTGGAGGAAAACGAGCCGGAAATAACTCTACGGAAATAATCAATGAGGCCGCTGATATTTGCAAGCGGTTATTTACAGGCGGTATTATGGACATTAATGCATATCGAACGCTCATAGACGAACTCGTGGATGATTAATTGGAAAACTGGTGTTTTTAATAAGGATGATCATACACTACAACCATGATAAACCAGTACTCGTCTACGTGGTAAACTCGCGATTGCCTGTTTACCACGCGTACTATGGAGACGGTCTCGGTAGCACCATTGCGGGGTTATTTACAAGAATGGCTCCAAAAGTAGCGCCGTTAGCCAAACAATTAGGAATGAAGGCTATTGATGTTATTCGTGATAAGGGAATTAGTGCTATTGGAGATGTTGCCGGAAAGGCGCTTTCAGCCGCGCGAGACAAACTAATGTCGTTGGTGAAATCCAGGAGAAAAAAACAGAAACCACCGGTAATGTCATCAACGACAGTGATGCCTGCAAATGTCAGTAAAGTAATAAATAACGCCGTGGAAGAAAAACTAGAGTCGTTGGCGGCGACTCAGTCGTTGGCGACGACTCCGTCGTTGGCGACTTCGCCATCCGCCGATGCGGCAACCAACGCGCTCATGAACGCGATAGCGGGGAGTGGTTTAAATTCAAAGAATTTACGACGAAAAAATCGCAATTGAAAACATCAACATGATAAATAATAAAATGTTTGCGCGTACCGCTGACCCCGCGTTTGATATGGACGCCCCAGTGCGCAGGGATGATTCTGTCCGTGATTATCAATATTATTCTTATTATGCAGCGCAACCCGACCTACGATCGCGAATTGAACTTCAGGTCCAAGATACCAGTAAATACTTTCTGCCGTGTGAAGCGTTTATCGAAATCGAGGGAGAACTCGTGACAAATGCCGCCGATAATGCACCATACGCAGATGACCATCGTGTTCGAGTTGGCTTCGTCAACAACGGTATCATGGCGTTATTTGAGAGCGCCAGATATCTTATTGACGGGCGAGAAATTGAATCAATAGAACGCGAGGTTGATGTTGCAACGACGATAATTGGGTTGGCGAGATACTCGGATGATTATACAAGATCGGCGGGCCCATCTATAATGTTCGCAAAGGACACCACTAATAACGCTGACCATCTTCAGTACATCAACGTGCTGGTGGAAGGAGATACCGCAACTAACCCACAGGCTGAAGCAGCCAATCCAGACCGCAGAGCAAGACCAGGCGCTAATTTCACTGTTATAAAAAGCACCAACAATGATTACAATCTAGGATTCGCAGCACGAGTAGGAATGTTGCAAGGACCACGCCGACAGTTTTCATGCGCGATTCCACTCCATCACATATTTGGATTCTGCAGAAATGTCAGAAAAGTTGTCTATGGGGCTAAGCATACAATCGCGCTGACGCGAAGGGGCGATGATAACAATGCAATATGGCGTGCTGCTGGCGTCGCTGCCGGTAAGGTTGTTTTAACTAAAATGGCATTGTGGATGCCGGTGTTGACTCCATCAGTTACCACGGAAGCACGATTGTTAGCATTTATGGAACAGGGAGGGAAATCGTTGTTGAGTTGGCTAGCGGTAACAACTGATGCTAAAGAGGATAACGTCGCCGATACGTTTACATGGCACCTGGCATCAAAACAAGGTGTTTCAGCCCCGCGTCATATATTTGTTGCGTTACAGAATAGGGAACGATTGGGTAATCAAGAACGCAGCCATATGATATTTGATCAATTAGGAGTCAGGGATGTTTCGCTGAGAATAAACGGACAACAGGAACCATCCGAGGATATACAGCTTAATTACGGCGACAACCATATCGCACGTGTGTACCATCGATTGCTGTCGTATATGGGTCGTGATCAAAACGTCGACACTGGTTTGCAAATATCACAACTTGATTTTAAAAACCTGTATCCGATTTATTATTTTTCGTTGGAACATCTTGATTTAACGAGACAATCCGTCGTTGATATACACTTCCGAGCTCGTATAGCCCCGGGTGGCGCCGATTATAGAGCGGTTGCTGTCATTCTCAGCGATAAATCAATGCTGCTAGAAGGTGTTGGTGGACGAATGAGAATCGTTGATGCGCCAGTGGAAAACATGTAATTGAAAACACAAACGCGTTTACAATAAAATGTCGTATAGTGTCGTCAGTGTAGAGTTGACTGATGGTCAAGTCAAGAAATTACGATCAAAGTCGGCTAAACAATGCGGGACCACAATAACGCTGAAGCCGTCGCAGATGGCAGGTGGTAATCATAAGATATCGTTGACGGCGCGTCAAATAAAACATTTCAATGATGCGATGAAGAATAAAAAGGGTGTTCAAATAGATTTTTCAGCCGCAGCAATTAAAAACATGGAAAAGACCGGTGGGATATTTCCGCTGTTAGCTGCGATTCCAGCGTTGATTGCCGCGGCGGCCCCAGCAGTGGCTAAGGCGGCGGCGTTAGGAGCCGTTGGTACCGCGGCGGGGATGGCATTGAAGAAGGCAACCGGGAAAGGCTACAAAAAAAAACGACCCGTGGCCGGAAAGGGTCTAAGACTACCGGGAACCCCGTATTCATGGTACTCGGGAAAGGGTCTAAGACTACCGGGAACCGTTTATTGACTCGGGAGTCAATGACTCCTGAGTCTATGACTCCCATGTCTAATTTTGATTTAATAGACGCCGCAAACGCGCTAGCGATAAAAAACTTCAGAGGTGTTTTTATGAGGGATCAATTACCGGCGGCCCCAAGGAATACTGAAACAGGCATAATTAACCTCGATGGGTCCTCCGGAGCGGGAACTCATTGGGTTGCATACGCGATTGATCCGCGTGCGATCGTCTATTTTGATTCATACGGGTTAGCCCCGCCGAAAGAGTTCATGCGGTATGTCCGGGCGTGTTCAGCCCGGGCGTGTTCAGCCCGGGTTTTTTATTCCACGCTGCCAACACAGCAGTTAAGTGACCCACCGATATGTGGCCGTGAGGTATTGAACGTACTTGCGGCGATTTCATCATCGCGAAAACCACCTCATATGGTTGTAAACGAATACACTAGTGGGGTCGTAGAAGCTCAACGGATTTTAGAGAATAACATTTACAATAATAATGATTGATATCTGGGGGCGACCGGTTTCGGCGCTGAAAGAATCCACGGAAACGGCCGCCGCCGACATAAAAAAACTAATTGAGGATGAAATCGCTGATATGTTGAATCTAACAAGTGTTGACCCGGGCGAAATAGTTGTATTTCAAGACCGCCAGGGTAAATTGAAATCCGGTAATGTGTCACTGAATGACGTTTTAATACGACAGCGTGATGCCGCCGAGGACACTATCGCGCTGTATACCAGCGACGGACGACTCAAACCGGGTGAATCCATCTTGACGATAAATGGAAAAATAAGTACACTTGGCGACAATTATATAACCATGTCAAATTCGTTAAAAGGTTTACGTAGTGAATTTAACTTGCATGAAAAACAGTTCATGTCGACGCTAACGCATTTCGACGATGTGCGACACATTGTCGATAGTTTTTTTCGGGGGCCCCCGACGGCAACCGAACCGAATTTTATAATAATAACAAATGCTATTTCGGATCTTATGACGCTGCCGGGCCAATTTACCTCGTTACGAAAAAATGTTAACAGGATCGATGACAACTTTGATAAATTCTTTGGTAAAAAAAATACCAAGCCGGATGAGATTACAATAACTATAAATGATATCACTGCGTATGGACAGGAAATAAAAACAATCAAAACTGATGTTGCAACAAACAAAAGGAGTGTAGACGCGCATGAACGGGAAATAGAAATAATCGGCGCTAATGTTGCAACGATCATAAATAATGTAGACTCGCATGGACGGAAAATAGAAACAATCAAAACTGATGTTACAACGATCATAAATAATATGGACGCACATACACAGAAAATAGGAACAATCAAAACTGATATTGAAGCGAACAAAAAGAGTGTGGACGCGCATACACAGGAAATAGGAACAATCAAAACTGATGTTGAAGCGAACAAAAAAAATGTAGACGCGTATTGGCGGGGAATAGGAATAATCAAAACTGATGTTGCAGCGAACAAAAAAAGCATAGACGTGCATACATATGAAATAGGAACAATCAAACTTGATGTTGCAGCGAACAAAAAAAGTATGACCGAGAATACACGGGAAATAGAAACAATCAAAACTAATGTTGTAACGATCATAAATAATGTAGACGCGCATGGACAGAGAATAGAAACAATTAACACTAATGCTATAGCGAGCAAAAAAAGTATAGACGTGCATGAAGGGGAAATAGAAGTACTCAAAATTAATGTTATAGCGAACAAAAAAAGTATAGACACGCATATACAGGAAATAAATACACTCATTACTAGGGTTGCAGCGAACAAAAAAAGATGTGGACACGTATATACAGGAAATAGGAACGATTAAAACTGATGTTGAAGCGATTAAAGACGGACTACCGAGAGTAGCAGAGCAATTCGAAAAAATAAAAATCCCTCATGAGAACATCATCAACACAGTATACACAATTCGGCATGGATCATTCGATTGGACTCCTACACAGAATACAGTAAATATTACCGCAACTGTCAAGGGTATTTATCGATTGACACTGGTTTCAATGATGCAGTTTAATATATTATCGTCGAGTTCATCCGGGTTTAACAATACAATATCAACAATTATAGACAGGAACGCAACTGAACAGTTTACAATTTATGCCGTTGATAGAAATCTAGCCCGGGCAAACATTACATGGTATGTGGAATTTGCAGCGAATCTAAGTAATTAAAAACACTAGCTCTTTTAAAATAAAAATGACCACCAAGGAAATTGAATCAGAGGTATCACCGACGTCACATCAATATCGATTCGATACCGCAAAAGAATTTTCCGCGAACTTGAAAACGCTTTCCGAACAATACCGTGCAAAAATAAAAAAATACCGCAGAAAAATAACCGCCATCGACGCGGTCGTGTACTCGGTATCGGGTATAGTAGCTGGCGCCGGTGTTATTTTATCCACGGTGACCACGATAGCCCCGATCGCTGTTCCAATCGCTGTCTCCGCAATGACAACAGTTGCTGGAGTTGCCAACGCAATCACTAGGAAGATATCATCGTGTTTTCAGAAAAAACTCAACGAGTATACAGTAAAACATCAAATAGTATCCGACACATACTCGAAATTATCCGGGTTGATCTCGTTATCGATTGATAATTTGTTCGTATCCGATGTTGAATTCTCCACGATGGTCCAGTTATATAGCTCCGCGATGTCAAAAATCGAGGATTTTCAACTGGAAGCCGAAACCACCTGGTTGTTAAAATTAGACACTAAAAACAACGAATAATAATAATGTCGCTGAACCCCGAAGGGTCTCAATTACTTCAGCGGATCGCGGAGAATACCACTCCGGTACAAACAAATATGATATCGATAACATCAACGAAACCCGAATTCAGTGTAAACTTTCCATCACCGGTTCCAGTAAAGGAAATAGCGCTGGCAAAATTGCGAGTATATCACAGTTGGCCTAATATTCGAGCGGACGCATTTAACGGACAACAACCTAATAGCTCGCTGGTTTTTGCACCGACAAATAAACCCGATGGGACCCCAAACTGGGAGGAGGTTACAATACCAACTGGGTCATACCAAATAGAGCAAATCAATAAAGAATTTCAACGCAGGATAAAATCGATCACAGGAAAGGAATCAAAAATCGCTATTACGGTTCATGAACCGACGTTATCGTCGACGATTGAAATAAGCACACCGGGGTATATGGTTGATATTTATAACAGTTCAATAAGAACCATACTAGGATGGCCTGAGAATCCACCCGCGGACACCCCCCCATCAACTATCCTCAGACACGATAACGGAGATGGTGGTAGGCATATTGCTCCATACAACGTAAATATTGCATCGGTGATAGCGATTAATCTAGTGTGTGATGCTATCGAAGGAAGTTACCAGGTAGATACCAAGCAATCAAATCAGGCTCAACAGGGATATATCCTTTATTCGTTTTCACCAACAGCCCCTCCGGGATTTTTAATCGTTGAGAGTCCGATTAATCCGGTCTATATGCGATGCCATGATCGGTTTTTAACGAGAATTAATTTTAGAATTACCGATCAGTCAAATAACCTAATTGATCTGCAAGAGGAGGAGTTAATGATCACTCTGTTTGTAAGATCATAAAGATTTTCATTGTAAATAACCACTTAGCAGCAGGGGGGGCAATGACATCGACGCGGTCGTCGATGTGCTTACCGGACGCTGACGACGCTGGGGATCGGCGCGCAGAAGGTGTTAATTAAACCAAATGACGATTGGACGATCCCCCAACGACGTCGTCGTTTTTTTTTTACCAGGCGCTGACGACACTAGATCGTTGAGTTGCAGAAAGTAATAATTAAGCAAAATAACGATTGGACAAAATGTCCGATTCGCCCCCTCTGCTGCTGGTGGCGCTCTACAATTTCCTATTTGGGTAGAGCTAGAATTTGAAGGAAAAGAGTTTCTCATATTTTACTAACTGGTTATATTTGATATTCAAAAGACCTTGTATATCTTACGTATTGTTAAAACAACTTTTAGATCCCTTTACTTTGGTGTATGATTGATGGTTGGAATTTTCTTTATTTTGGTGTATGATTGATGGGTGTGATTTGAGTATAGTGTATACAGGTTGTGAGTAGTGAATGGGGTGAGATTAGCGACAATGGAAATTAGCATTAAAAACACCCCCTGGGTAAGATTAGCGACAATGGAAATTTAACATTAACCACCCTGGGTAAGATTAGCGACAATGGAAATTTAACATGGGCAAAAAACCCTGGGTAAGATTAGCGACAATGGAATTTAACATTGGAGAAAGGAAAAAAAGGAAATATCCATTTTAGCGACAAAGGTATTCGAACAATGGAAAAAAAATATCGATTCTAGGGATAAAGGCAATTGAACATGGGGAATAGAGTTTGGGTCTGTCTAGGGACAAGGGGAATTGAACATGGGAATAGAGTTTGGGTTTGTCTAGGGACAAAGGGGAATTGAACATGTTAGAAAAAAAAACTATTTTAGGGACAAGGGGAATTGAACATGGGATTTTTAAAAAAAAAAAATTAAAAAAGGGGTAGGCAATCGAAAGGCTATCTCTTTTCGAGAAATGTGGGTGGCCCTGAAAAGGGCCTTTGGGTTTCTTCTTCTTCTTCTTCTTCTAACTCCTCCACTTCTTCCACCAAGTCCTCACTTTTTCCATTATTCCTTTCTTCTTCTTTTTCTCCTCTGGCATCCAGTCTGGATGGCCCAAGGCTCTAAACTTTTCCTGGACTTTGATCCAATTCTGATTTAGCCTTTCAAAATCAGCCTGTTTCTTTTTGTTTTCCTGATCTTTTCTTTCTTTATTCCATCTCTCTTTAATCTTCTTTACCTCTACCTCCATCACTTTTCTCATCAACTCCTCTCCTTTCCTCAGTCTTTCCTGACCTCTCTCCACAAAAGAGCACTCTGTTCCATGTGACATATTTTCAAGAAAGCACCTGACTTTGCTTGCATTGTCAAGTGCTTCCTTTAGGCTTCCCACTCTGACATAGGTGGGATTTATCATACCTCTCAATCTCTTTTCCTCCTCTTCTATCATTTCTGCTATCACTTCTTTTGCTACGTTTAGGTATTTAGCGTAGTCCAGATACTCTGCTATCTTCCATTCTTTTTCTAGTCTCTCCACTACATAGATACCATCCATTATCCAATTGTATATATGTACCAAATTGTTGAACAACTCACTTGCAACCACCATCTTCGTTTTTATTATTCCGTAGAATGGTTCGAACATCAAACCTTGTGGGTTCTTATAGTTAAAGTACGGACGTGAAGGAAAACATCCCCTAAAAACATAAAATTGATCTTATCTAGATCATGACCAAACAACGCGCGGACGTGAAGGAAAACATCCCCTACTTTTCTCATTTCATATAATATACTATCCACATAAGTGAAGCAATAATAAACAAACCCCAAATCTACTATTTACACACGCAAATCATTAAAACAAAATCCATAATCTACATTCCACACAATCGTACGTGAGCGGTTACAAAACCCAAACTATACTCTCCACATACGCTAAGAAACAATAAACAAAATCCATAATCTACTATCCACACAATCGTACGTGAGCGGTTACAAAACCCAAACTATACTCTCCACATACGCTAAGAAACAATAAACAAAATCCATAATCTACTATCCACACAATCGTACGTGAGAGGTTACAAAACCCAAACTATACTCTCCACATACGCTAAGAAACAATAAACAAACCCATAATCTACTATTCACATAAACTTACGTGAGCGGTTACAAACACAAACACACAAACACATACACTCGCACTATGAAAAAAGAGTCAGTGTTTATATTTACACTACACTACCTACACACATTGGCAAATTGATGGTTATTTCTTTTCTAGAGTATTGGGTAGCCCTGAAAAGGGCTGTTTTTTGGAACTTCATGGACACCTGGTTAATGATGGCACCTTCCAGGCCTGGCGCCACATACACATCTTGTTCTCCAGTTGCTTTTTACTATTTTTGGGAAGAGAGCAGAGGGAGGATAAATAGCTTCAGAATCCCAATTTTCTGTCTCTGGGATTCTGAAATTTCTTCTCTCCTTTTCCTCCTCTTCTTTGTTTCTTCTCTCCTCCTCCTCTTCTTTGTATCTTCTCTCCGCCTCTTCTTTGTATCTTCTCCCCGCCTCTTCTTTGTATCTTCTCTCCTCCTCTTCTTTGTTTCTTCTCTCCTCCTCTTTCATCCTTCCCTCTTCCACAATGGCTTCCGCGGCCAGTTCGTTCAACAGGCGCCTGGCATAATCCAGATGCACATGAAGTTCCAACAGTTTCGCTAGTCTGGTGTTCATTCTGGTGTTGATCAATCAACAAGGGTAGCTGGACAGCCGAACGAGTTTCAATTTATACTAAAAGTGCGGACGTGAAGGAAAACATCCCCCTAAAAACATAAAATTGATCTTACCTAGATCATGACCAAACAACGCGCGGACCTAAAAGAAACACTCACTCACTTTTTTATACTACCCATTCCTATTCTAAAAAAAATTTTCATTAATCACTTCAATATACTATTCACATATGCAAAGCAATCCAATCAAACCCACCCCAAATCTACTCTCCCCACACCTCAAACAGCCAAAACAACATGATCTTAATCTACTATCCACACCAACGTACGTGAGATGTTACAAACACAAACACACAAACACATACACTCGCACTATTAAAAAAAAGAGTCAGTGTTTATATTCACGCTACTCTACCTACACACATTGGCAAATTGATGGTTATTTCTTTTCTAGAGTATTGGGGTAGCCCTGAAAAGGGCTGTTTTTTTTTTGTTTTTATTTTGTTTGCTATGGCAATCTTTTAGTTTCTAAGAATGCGATGTCCTCTGAGGATAGACTTTCTGGCAATAGGTCTGCTTCTTCGGAAAGAGAAGAAGAACTCTTTGGTGTCGATACGACAATCGACAAAGCCTCTGTCAGGTTCAGGTTGCTGCTGATGCTGCTGCTGTTGCTGTTGTTGTTGCTGTTGCTGCTGCTGTCTCTGAAGTCTGTACTTCTCTGTCCATTCTTCTTTCTCCCTGTTCACTTCTTCTCTGAAGAGCTCTTCTATCAGGTCTTCAGTAACTTTTAACATTCTCACATTCTCTATCTCTTCTGGCTTCGGTATCAGACTGTGTCTGACCCTATGCAAATTCACGTAAGCTTCGTTTAGCTTAGTTAGTTTGGAACACATCTTCGTAGGAGGATGAGTCGACAATGGATGGTTAGACTGGAAACAACCCGGTTCTTAAAGCCAAAGCGCGGACGTGAAGGAAAACATCCCTCTACGGTTTTCGAGCCGCAACGTTCAATGAGTGTCATGAGAGGGATAGTAAGAAGTCAAAGAGCATAAATCAACATTCTTATAGCCAAACAAACCACAAAGGCATTTTTTTCAAAACACAACATTTTTTATTCAAAATCACTTAACATTAACCAAGAACTCTAACATTTTTTAACAATAATCCAACAATATAGCATCAAACATTTTTTTCAAATGACAAACATTTTTTTTCAATTTACACTCTACTTTAAACAGGGTTGGCAACGTTGTGAATGAAATTGTGATTTCCACTGTTGCAAGTCATTGAGTCATGGATGGACACTACGTTTCCTAGCTGAAGACAACAAAATAAGCATACTAGTCACAAAATCAACGATTTACTTTCTCATCGTTTCTAGAAAAAATCATGATCAAAATAAGTCACTAAATGTTCTTTTGCTGATAATAAGTGATCAATTTCGATCTCGACTTTCTCTTTGAATTTGTCAAAGAGGGCTTTGATGTAATGGATGTCTTGAGTCGTTAATGGAGGACAGAAATGTTCACGCAAGTCTTTATACCACCAACGTAACACGTCTTTTTTAAACAGACTCCAAGCTTCGTCCAGATATTCGTTGAATTTTTCTTCTTGACTGATGTTTTGACATCCATAGTAATCATGCTTCATCCATATCGTAATTGTGTCTGCCAGGTATGTAGCACAGTAGAAGACCAATTGCTGTTCTTGTTCTGGACATCTCGACTTGATAACGATGTCCTTTTCGTCTTTGTGTTGGGATTCTCCTTCCACGGTCTCCTCACATTCCATCTTCAAAGCTTCTCCACTAGGTAAAGAGGGAGAATAGTCTTCCATAGCTTCTAATAGTCTAGAATGACTTCTCTCAAACTGTTGATTTCTATCGTAGTATCGAATTCTGCATACAGGATGACGTTCACTGTCTCTTTCAGTGGATCTGCAAACTGAAGTTCCACACGAATCTGGCCAGATTTTATAGGGTGAAAATGTCCCTCGTCGCTGCCTTGGTCTGGAGTGAAATCTTCGTACGTAATGCATTGACTGGTGTTGGTCCCTAATTGTCCAGTGGCTTCGTACAGGGACAAGTACGATCTCAAGTAATTCATCTTCGTGTCACTAAAGTCAGGTTCGAAAGGTCTGGTACACAAGGTCTTGCCATCGCGACTGACTTCGATTTTCTTCACCTTAAAGTGTTTAAACTTAAAAGGATTTTCAGTGAAGGCTCCGTTGAAGGCTGAATTCTTGACCATACCAAGGATTAAACGCTTGGGTAACTGTCCTTTAAACAGATGATCTTCGATCATGGATTGTTGGTTAGCGGGAATGGTGAATGTTTTCACTTCCACACGTCGTATGGGATACTTGGCGGTCGTTCTGCTCAACGTCTGACTGATGTCGTTTCCCACTTTAGGTAACACTTCCACGCGTCGTACGTAGAGTTTGGCCTCCTCGATTTTGCTTTTGGGATTGACGTCAGCACTATCAGCCATCAAATGGAAAGCGGTACTGCTACGATTCAGTCTCAAGCGGACATTTACACCGTTCAGCAAATATTTCTCTTGCAACCACATGTCCAAATGCAAACGATCCATCAGTTCTAAACTCTTTCCATTTAATATTTTGTTTCTTCGTTCTACAAATCCCTCATTGTGTGGTGTTTTGGATGCATCCGGTTGGAATTCGTTAAACTCGCCCGCTTCGTCAGGTTTCCATAGCACGCAAGCACTGAGATGGGTGTTCTTGGCATCTATTCCGTACGTCAAAAGATTTCCCAGGTAGGCACGGTAAGGGTAAGTATCCATGCTACTGCTGACCAGTTTGTTATTCAAGGACAAGTCCACTGAGCTGAACAAGGAATGCATGAAATTGTTGACGGGAGCTACTTTCTCGTCTACTATAGTATCTCCTCCCTTATCTAGAACTTTCACTTTAAAGTACTAGTAACTGCTATTCAGATCGATGTAATCTTCGGGTTGTCCCTTGATTTCAAACTCGATGGGAGCGGAATCGGCCAATGAGGAGACGGGGTGAAATTCCACCCACTGGGATTCTTGCATCGTCATCATGGTGGGGGGCATGGCAAACAGATCCAGTTCCGACTTGGAACAGGCGCAAGACTCTCGGTGCATCATTTTTTTGTTCTTTCTCAATAATCAAAAACGTCTAAGTCTCGAACGGTTCTTCTTTTCTTGGCCTTTCTAGTTTTAGAAGTGTGAAGTCTGGTGAAAGGGTATTTTCTTCCTCGTCTCTTTCTGCCTTGTCCTTGCTGAATGCCTGACTCGGTAGCGTGCAGGGCATTTATAGGTGTGTCTCGTTGGCCCAAAAGGTCTTTACCCGTTTGCAGCAAGACATTTTTGCCTGCCCTCATGAAAGCTTCTTTAGGGGATGGCTTGAGGTAATTTGGCCGTGTAACAGCACAACGTGTTGTGGGGAAACACCTCCATGGAACTGTCACTGGGTAAGGTTAAGTAAAATTGGTTTTGGTGACTCATAATTCCAGAGTTCTGTGGCTGTCCAAGGGGTTACTGGACGTCAGAGGCGTGTCTCCGCTCAAAATGGGGTTCTGGTTGTGGTTGGAGTGGTGACTGGCACTGGCACTGGACACAAGGTTCCCGTGGTTTCCGTTCGAGGAGAATTTCAGGGAGGGATTGGGAAGCAGGTAACCGATGCAACTGCTCAATAAAATGGTCCACAATTGTTTGTCTCCTTGTTGCAAACTCAAATTGGCAATGGCTGCCCCGATGACACAATACACCACGAAGATTTGGCAGAAAAAGACGATTTGCGTTTTAGGCACACGTTCTCCGCACCACACCCACAAGGGTTGTTTTTGTAAATCTTGCACAGAAGAACTAGGTGAAGGAGTGGTCGACGTAGCTGCGTCTGTGTGAAAGGGCATGATGGTCACTTCTTTTTATAGTCGATGACTTGCGAAGCGTCGATCCAAGAATCAAAACTGGGTGGATATCCTTTCCAACGTACTTTGACTTCTTTCACACGTCGTTTGCCCACTTTACGGGTTCTGCGTTCGAGAATGCTTTCGATGTCGTACACGTCGTCTTCTTTTTTGGTGACACGTTGTAACTCGGGCAAATAAAACGTTCCTTTGAGCACTTCTCCGTTCATGTCTGCCAATTTATAGACGGCAGGATGACGGCCATGCACTCGTCCAGTGACACGAAACAATTCGGTGGTCCAGTTAGGTAAGTAACCTTTGTCGAAAGTGCGTTTGGTTTTGCCAATGCGCACCCAATCTCCTACGGCCAACTCTCCACTTTTCTTGGGGACAGCCCTCGTCGGGGACGTACCAAACAGGCGCTCAAACACCAACACTTCGTTCTCGGGATTCACTTCTTGCGGGGCACGTCCGATGCTTCGATGGTAAGATTGGTTGTACGCTTGCACCAGGTGCGATAAGATGTCGATGTACTTCAGAGTGTGGTGATGCGTAAAATATTTCCACATGCGTTCTTTCAAAGTGCGTTGAAAACGTTCCACGATGCTGGCTTTGGTTTCGGGATTCTCGGTGGTAAAAAAATGAATGTCACGTTTCTTTAATTCTTTTTGGAAAGCTTGGTTCAGAAATTCGGTGCCTTTGTCCGTTTGCCATCGAAGAGGGTGACGGCCACTTTGTTTCAACACTCGTTGCAGGGCTCGCACTAACTCGCTGCTCGACTTGGAAGTCAAGGGCACGACCCAGGCAAATTTGGAAAAGACGTCGATGACACAAAACAAATATTTGTAGCCATGATTGTAGCTGGCCAAATGAGAGACATCGGCTAAATCGGCTTGCCATTGATGATCGATGCCTTCCACTCGGGTGCGACTTCTGGCAAACTTGCGTCGAATGGGTTTGTGTAAAGTGTAGGTAGCTTGTTCTTGTAACCATCGTTGCACTTGAGGTAAACGGAGACTTTTCAATCGAGTTTTGGCAGCACGATACAATTTTTGAACTCCTGCGTAACCTGCAGGATGAGAGGGATCGTAGTAAATGCTGGCTAAGACTTTTTCCATTTTTTTTTGTGTTTGTGTGTTAATAAGACACCCACTCTTGGAGGATGCTACTCTTTTTCTCTTGGGGTACTTTCTTGGAATGCAATGCTTTGCGTGTGCGACCGACAATAGGTGTTGAAGAGGAGGATGTCTGAGCGGGGATATCGGTTCTTGTTTCACTTCTGTCTTCACTTCTGTCTTCACTTTCTTTTTCTCTTGTGATGAAGAAGGGGTGGCCATCATCTTTTTAATCCATCCAATTCTGGAGGTAGGTGGTGTTGTTAACTTGCGTACTTTTTCTGGTGGAGTTTGAAACCCTTCTTCTTCTTGTTCTCCTTTTTCTGTCTTGGTCACTGGTAGTGGTGGTACTGATACTGGTACTGGTGATGGTGCTGGACTTTTCATCAAGGTCTTAAAATCTTTCAGAATGGGTAGAGCTGTTTCGTCTAAAGCTTTCTGGTGAAAGAGTTGCAGTCGTTGCAAGAGTTGACCGTACTTTTGCGATTTTTCTGTTTCGGACAAATCTTGGCGATCCATCAAGGACTGCAATTCGTGTTGTAACTGGGACATCTCGCTCAAATGGGGATTGGGAGGTAAATGCGGGGTGCGTTGTTCTTGCCAACGATGGTAATCCATCCATCGTTTGTAAGGCACTAAAGCTAGTTTTCGTCCTTCCATGGGGTTGTCAGGGGTCGATTCTGAGATCTTGGGACTTCCGAGGGCCTTTTTATCTTGCTCCCACCAATCCTCCCAACATGGTTCCCAAGACTCCTTTCAGTAAGGGACCTAACAAGAGGGGTAAAATGCCTCCACGTTGGACCAACATCTTCTTCTTTTGACGAATGGGAATTTTCTTTTGAACCATTTGGCGAAGAACGTGACGATGTTTACCTAAGCATTGTTTCTGGTGTTTGGACAAAGGGATCGTGCCTTTCAAGACGTTCAAACAGCATTCGCACACGGTATCGATGACCTCTTTGGAGGCCGATTGAATGAGTTTTTTTCGTAGAGGTGGAGAAACTTTGTACAGGACAGATAACATGTCCCCATGTTTAACTAAACGAGGAGGCAGACCTTTTCTTTTTTTTCCTTGTGGCTGTTTAGAAGAGGGATGTTTTCTGGAGGGTGACATCTTTGAGTCTTCAGCACGAAATACACTGATACCCCTACTTGGTCACAGACCTTTTCTATACTGGAACGCGTCGCCACTGATTGTCTTTACGTCGTATCAGTTTGAGGACAGGCATGACACGTCGTGCAGGGGTACGTAACGGACTAAATCGAGCCAGTTCTTGCTTGGACAAATCCAGTAAACTTTGTAACATGCCCGATCTTTCTTGGACTTTGATTTTGGGAGAAGGTACTTTGTGAGCAGCAGCCACTGCCACTAAATTGGAGGGTCCTGCCACTGGGGAAGTTCTTTTTGGGGTCATCAACGGAGACGTTCTTGGTGTGATCAACGTCTCCAAGTACTCTTCAGTTCTTGGTGTCATCAACGGAGAAGTGGATGAACGCTGCCGGAGACACAGTCACCGCCGTGGCAGGTCGTGGTTTGCGAGTGTAAAGTTGCGTCCTAGCCGAAGTGCCTCTCTTGCGACTAGTTTTCTTCTGTGGACTTTTCTTTTTCTGGGGGCTTCTTTTCTTTCTCTGGGGTGGCGTCTGGTAAGAGGAGGGTCCCGCCACTGGAGAAGTTCTCCTTGGGGACCTGGTCTTTTTCTTCGTCTTGGAGCTTCGTTTGACTTTTTTCTTGGGGAGAAGTTTGGGGGCATTAGGATCCTATCTTAAGAGAGAGCGAATGATGACCCCTCCTAGAGTACCGCTCCCTCCAGGTTTCAAAATGATTTTTTGGTTTGAGTGTCGATGCGGGGATCGGCCAGTTGGACCAAAGCGACTTTGTTTCGATCGAAAAAGCGTTTGGTTTGATGAGGAATCTGAATGATCCCTTGGAGTAATTGACGTGCCGTCACCGTGAACCATCGTAAGACTTCTTTGAGACTAGCTTCTAAGACACGAGCTCGTGTTTGTGGATTTTTTTCTCGACTGATGCCATACAAGGCACGAATCAATTTGACGGGAAGATGCGACTGAAGGGACGTCATGTTCAAAATGTGTGTGAGACAGACGAAAAGGGTCTGAGGTTTTTATAGATTTTTTTTGTGGAGTCAAATTAAGTCGAGGACGGAGACGTGTACAGGACAGGCCCTCCGTCTTGGCACCAGTGGTGAAACAAGTGGGTACGAAATCGCAAATCCTCGGGGGTCGTAGGTTTCAAATCGACGAGTAAATAAGCATGTGGAGTTTGAGTGGCATCGTCGTACGCCTGAGTCAGCCAAGGCGTCCCTAACTGTTTGGCTAAGACTTGCACTTGCGATTTATCTCGAGGGCTTTTAAACAAGACCATGTAATGCGCATTGAGACTGACGGTGCGATGGGCTTTACTTTGTTGAAACAAATTTTGGGTGATGTAAACGACACTGGCATTACGGTGATGCCCTTTGCGCGTGAACCACAGTTTAATTTCTTCTTCCTCTTCTCCTAACATGTTGTCAAAAATGACCAAATGGGTTTGACGGGAGTCAGAGACGATGCCGTCGTCTTCGTTAGGAATGCCTTCCACAAACACGATGAAATCGCCCTGACTTTCTCGCAAGAGGCTGTACGCCGATTGCCACTCTTTGTAACACCACACGATCTGCTGAGGGGGTCGATCGATCAAATGATGTTTATGTTCGATCAAACGTTTGACGAATTCGGTTTTGCCTGAACCGCTAGGTCCAGCAATGAGCATGTTAAAGGGATGGCGAAGATACAAAGCCTCCCAACTGGCACGATCTAAGTGTTCGTCGATGACTTTGACAGTAGAGGAAGAGGGAGCAGAGACAGCAGAGGTAGCCATAGTGTATGGAATGTCACTTGTGACACGAAAACAAACAAGACGAGAGTTTATATACTTTTTTTCAGAACACGTTTATTGAATGTTTCAAACATGAATACGAAAGACAAAAAAATACATAAAAGCCAAAAGCTTAAGTACAAGGATAAAAGGCACATGATAACCATCAACGTGGAATAAACACAAGTGTCAGTACAACATGTTTTGGGTAATGTTCTGACCAGTTCTATAGGGGGTAAGGTCACACAAGTGTCCTCCCGAAAGGGTCTTTCAGGCCTGTCCACGACAGTCCTGTCCTGTCCTGGGTGACGGGTTCTTCTGGCACCGTCACTAACACAGGTTGAAAAGTCGCAAGGCTCACAAACGCATTCCACTTAAGAAGCCCCACACTTGAATTGTGCCTGTCTAAACTTGTTTTGTGTTTCTCAGAAAGTATTCATCTTGTTCGCTCGGTCTTGGTAGTCACAATGAACTATCGATCTTGACCATAGCCCCTTTTTATACTAGTCGCAATGCAGTCTCCAGCTTGTACATCTTTCCTTTTTTATGTTTTTTATGTCTTGTTTTGGAAGGTACCGTCTCTAAGGTACCGTCAACATTGTACCGTAATGTCCTGGGTGGAAAGGCCATAGAAAGGTAAAGGCAGTGCGGAGACCATCGAGTATGTTCCAGAATAGCTGAATCTTTGTAGATACATAGATCCATTCGTAACTTCAGGCCACAAGCGAAACACTGTACTTCGTATAACAATCCTGACTCAGGTCCCAAGTAGACAAATCCTGTTCTAGCTAAAACATGCGAAGAAGGTAATCCTTCCCTATCCGTAGGCCATTTCTGAAACGTGTCCAATCGACGGGCACAATCACAATAGTCAGGTAAGAAGACTGGAAAATGGTAGGGTTTGAACTTGGAGTTCTCATCGGGTTTCTCACTCGATTCTTGCTGTGGCGAAGTCATCCTTCTGGTGGGTGGCTATCCTCTTACAACCAAAGTTTTATACCAACGTGTCCATACGGCAATGTAAAGTGGTTGGGTAGTCGCACTCGCTTCTGGTACACGATTTGAAAGACTTTTTCCAAGGGCCGACTGACGATGTGGTGAGTGGGTAAACGTACAATCTTGTTCGGTTGATAGGTGGTCACTTTAAAGTTTCCATCCTCTCCCGATTGCAAAGCTTCTTTCAATACCCCAAAGTTCACCACACGACTGGTACGATAATTCAGAGTCAGTCCTTTCACTTTGCATGTCGTGTGCACTTCTCCTTGTGGGTCCCGGTATTCGTAGCCGTAATTTTTGTGACCGCCACTGACGAAACTTAGAATCTTGTCGTCGGGATGTTCGTCTGTCCAGGCTCCTAAACGGTCTCCTTCGATGTCAGGGTGCTGTTGACTCGGGTGATGGATGTAAATGCAACTGTCCGTGTCAAAGTACAGGACACGTTCCACTAACAGTTCTAAAGTTTAGTACAATTTTAAGCGAGCATGAGCTGTCACGTAAGCCGCAATGATGACATTTCCAAAGGGGTCGTCTTGTACAAAGTCCAGATCTTCTTCGTAATTGACCAAGATCAAATCCTCGCGAACGAAGTCCACGTGTTTCATGTATTTGGTTTTGTCGTGAATCATCTGAAAGTGGCGGGAAGGTTCTGTCAAATATTCCGTCTTGGGTAAACACGGACATTGTGCCATTTTTCCCCACAAGCAATTTAACATCACTTTGGCAAACGATCGCCTGCCTTCGTTTTTCTCGATGTGATCTAAAGTGATGCCTTCTTGTTCATAGTATTTCTCTTTGAATGTCTTTTCGTCTTCGGAAGTGTGACACCAGGAAGGATAGCCGCTAGCTTCTTGCTTCAGTTTCAGAAAGGCATCCACGTAGTCGGCAAAAATGCCTTTCTGCGTGGGGTCACCCTTGTGGTATTGTTCTGTTTTGGGAAAGTGACAAATTTCGTACACTTCTAACAGTTGGTATCCCATGTCCAGAGCTTTGAACAATTCCACGCTGACCCACGTCCCCGTCAAGGCCCGTTCTTCCAGGGTGTGATGGCAAGGCTGGTCTTGTTTGCACGTTTCGGCACAAGTACGGCACAAAGGAAACATCAGTTTGCCTTGGCAATGGTGAGGTAAGACGGGATGGTACAAGTCCGTGGGCGGTAAAACTTTGCACTTGATCAGACCTTCGTATTGTCGAATGTTTTTCAGGTCGATGTGTTCCGTCAGCAATTGTGGGTGCCCTACAGGAAAGCGACAATATTTGCACACGTAAGGATACAGCGAACACACGTCCAAATATTTGATTTCTTCTCCTTTCTCTTCGTCGGCTTGGTACAGCAAACAGGTGGCATTGGTCCTTCCTCCGTACAAACTATCCCTCGGGTTCAGCGGGTCCATGAACTGGTAACTTTCCACGAGGCGTTTAAACTCGGGATCGGTTTTCATACGGTGATCGTACTCGTGTTCCCACATTTCCACCACTTGGTATCTTTCCTGTTCTAACTTTAGGCGCCGCTGACAAGTGTCCTGGTACAAGTCTTCCATGCTTCGTTGTAAAAACTGATTTTAGTGCTACGATCAGGGTAACAGACGGGACATCCGTGAAATAAGCAACCGTTAAACTCGTACACGATCTTGGGGTTTTCTAAGTCCCAGCCATCGACCGAATGCGTTCCGATGGTCTTTTCGCCTCCTCCGTTGCGGGCATGCTGAATCCATTTGTCTTCCTTGTCGCACAAGTAATGTAACCAACGTAGGGCTTTGACCGAGTATTGACGTTTGACATAGTTGGTCGTTTGAGGACTGATGACAGCCACGGTGTTTTCAGGCATGAATCGTTGTCGATACACTAAGGAACACGCTTTGGCAATGGTGCAAGCTTCTTTCAAAGGATCGACCTCTCCGTGTTCCATGAACAGTTCTCGAAATTTTCCACAGCAACACCGTAAAATGCCCACGTCGGAACGACAATACCTTAGCATTTCTTCCTGAAAGTCGAAAGGGTCCGAGGCGTGAGCCTGGTACCAATCGTAGAAAGCTTCTCGTTGATCGGTACGCATGTTGTCGGGGTCGTAATAGTGAGCCTCAGGCAAATGGGGTAGAACGGCGTGTTGATTGGCTTCCGTATTGAAAAAGTGTTGAAAGTACCCTTTAGCCATTTCTGTCATTCCAAACGTTTTAGGCATTCGACTCAAAGGCATGGCCAAATAGCTCATCGAATCTTTAAACTGCACTTGTCCCACTTGCATGAAAATGATTTTGGCTCCGTTCAAAGTCACTTTAGGACGTTCGGTGCCTTGTTCCGTATAGTATCTGAGAAGAAACTGTCCATCGTATCCGGAGAAATTGTGAGCCATCACTGTGGCATGACGATGACAATCTCCGTAACGTTCGATGTCCCCTTGGCTCCACGTCTTGTCGATGGGATCTAAGACCCATTGGGCAAAATCGGCTAACGTGTTCGGTCCTCGAAAGATTTTTTCACGCCCTTCGGGAATCTTGCTGCAGTGAGGGCAATGACTGAAGATAAGTTCTTGAATGCACTTCTCGCACGCTCGATGAGCCACGCAGAAATTAGGAATGTGAATGCCAGTCTCTTGCATGCATTCGAAATCGAAAATGATGAAATTGCCTTTCTTCTTGTGACCGTCCTCTTTCTCTGGTGGGGGTTGGTATTTTTGCACGTAGCATTCGTGTTGCAGGTCCACGATGTGATGACAAATGTGACATTTTTTTTTCCTGAACATACGTGTGTCTTGGTACTGTTGGTACGTAGGCCTTGTCGACACGTAGGGCACAATCTTAGCAGTTGACAAGCACATTTCTGCTGTGAACCTTGCGTCTTCAGATGTTGTTGGTAACAGGCAGGGCTGACAAAGGTGCACAGACAAGCAGGACAATGTACTCTTTCTTGTCCTTCGCTCAGACAGGGTGGAGAGGCCAAACATCCTGGGCATTTCCATCCGCAATGTTTGTGTTGCTCTCGATTGTTATAGCCATAGTCACATTTCTCACAGTAATAACTGTATCCCAGGAATCCAGTGATGGTGGTAATGGTATCGAAATGGTCATCATGATAATAGACATGAATGTATTTTCCGTCCTTAAAGTCTTTCCCTCGAAACAACAGAGGTCCGCGCATTTCTTGAGGGTGCACTTTCAAGGTGTAGAGTGGAGCTAGGACATCTTGCAATTTCTGCATCTCAGGAATGCCACAGGGTGTGTCTTTGGACAGTCCGGCTTGTTGTAACAGGAGTTCTGCTTCGTTTCGTTGTTTGGCTCGGTCGGATCGTTGAATAGTTTTCCAGGCTCTTTTCCATTCTACCGTGTCGTTCTTGTTGGCATTGGTTCGTCCCACAACGATGACTCGGGCTAAACACATCTGGTCTTGAGAATTGTGAATTTGGACGAGACTCTTTTTGGTGTTGCGAAGGTCGTTCACCAATAACACCTTATTGCGTTGTCCGGTCCCTTGAGGAGGAGAGACGTGGGCCATTTTCAGTGTGGCTTTACCATCGGTGATGTCAAACTGGTCATTAGATTGTTGTACGTGTTCAATCTTGTCCATGACTTTGGAAGGGGTTAGTTCTGAGGGTCTGCTAAACTCGATCCAAACAGGGGATTTCAAGCTGTCGTGATCTATGGATAGTGTCAAGCGATCGTCTTCTTTGGGTTGACATTGTCGCTTGAGTGCGGTGAGCAAAGAATCCCACATCTCGGTGATAAACCCTTCTGCTTTCTCCAATGGTACGTCGGACTTGAAATCTTTAAACTTCATTGCGTAGGTGTAAGCCGTGGTTCTAAATTTTCTAGAGCAGCGCTTTTCCGTCTCTCGAATGGAATAGTACTTTTCAGGGTTGACTAAGGGTGGTGAACTTTGTTTAGAGGGTTCGGATTCTGGTTCACTCATGTCCTCTTCAAAATCACTGGCATGAATTTGTGCCAAGACTTCAGCTCTGGTACGAGGCGATAGATCACGTTTCTGCCTCTTACTTTCTTCTTCTTTCTTCTCGAATGAATAGGATCGTTTCATCTTAAGTGCAAAACGTCAAATGACTCAAGTTTAAACACGATAGACTAATTTATAGTCATGGCAAACCAGCGTATATAAAAAGGGTGTGTGTCTTGTCCTTTCACTATTCATTTCACTCTCAAACCGAGCACAACGATGGAAGAGACCACCCAGATGGAACGTTCATCAGAGCTTTGCGAGGGGTCATTAGAAAATTCTCTTCAGACCAGCCGACATACTACTCTCCTTCCTTTCGAGATAAAAGTCAAGATACTTGCTATATCTGTCAGAAGAAAGGGCATTGGTCTTCAGAGTGTCCAGACCGTCAAAAAAGAACAAAAACAGGGGCTAGAAAAGACAAAAGTCAAGATACCTGTTATTATTGTCAAGAAAAAGGACATTGGTCTCCAGATTGCCCAAAAAAGAAACAAGAGGAGTCGGAAGAAAAGAGGGATTCTTCAGAAGAAGAGAGAGATTCTTCAGAGGAAGAAAGCAGCCAGGTGAAGAAAAAGAAACAGGAGAAGAAAAGAAGAAGGGAAGAAAGTGAGGAGGAAGAGGAGGAAAAGACTGTGACGGCGAAGAAATTGAAACAAAAAAGAGAGAGTAAAAAAAGAAACAGAAGAAGTGAATGTAATTTATAAAGTGTTCTGTTGTGAATTGTGAATTGGATTGTAACTATGGAGAAAAGTATACATTAATTATATAAGGTAAGTGTCTTTGAGTTTTGATTTTAAAATAAGAAGCTACACTCACGCACTCATACACAGACATGTACTATAAGGGTAAAATGGGGTTTTTTTTGTTGATTTTTGAGTTATTGGCAAATTGAAAGGCTATCTCTTTTCGAGAGAAGTGGGTGGCCCTGAAAAGGGCCTTTTTTGGTGTAGGGGTGAGTTTAAGCAATCAACTTTAACTGCCTTAAGCCTTTGCCACGGCCGAGGCCTACTTCTGATGATGATGATTGGGTTGAAATCACTAAGGGTGGTACGATAGGCTTAGTCACAGGGTTGGCGTGTTTAGCTCGGGAAGGTCGTATTCTCTTCGGTCGTGATAAAGAAGTCTGATACATTTGTTTCAGACTTCTTAACTCTGCTAAAATGTCCAACAGTACCGTGGCCGTTTGATTTTCACCCTCTTGTTTCTTTGCTGTTACTTCTTCTTCTTCTTGTTTTTTTCTTACCTCTTCTTGTTGCTGTTGCTGTTGCTGTAGGAGAAAAGCTTGTTCCGCTTCCTTTTGTCGTTGCATAAATTTCTCCAATTCTTCTTTCTGTCTCTGTCTAAAATTCTCCACTTGCGGTAATGAAGAATGAGACGAAGGTTCCGAAACAAATTCTTGCGAGGTAAGAAAATCCACAAAATTCCAATGTACCTCTTCTGAAAGTAAGTCCGGGTTCCCTTGGGCGGTCTCCACTGCTGGTGCACCCCAATGGATCGTTTTCTGAGTTTCCGTCATGTTGAATCACTCTCGCATAGATTGACAGCACACAGGCGCTAGCGAATCTATATAGACCACATGACGTCACAGGCTGCTCTCTTCGGATTGGATGCGGACTGACTGAATTTTGTAACGCGTGTTCGGATTGGTGAATGAACTCAATCCGTTTCAATCCTTCCTCTACCTATAAATAAGCGCAGTTCACTGCATTGATTCACCTGTTCTCGTCGCCTCACGATGTGGACGACAGTTGAATCATCCACCCATGTGTCTTCAATGATGTTTAGGACGGACATGCTCATGTATGTCCGGTCCAAGTGGACTGTTGTTGATAGGACAGATACTAGTCTATGGATGAGAAGAGTTTACATAGAAAGACAAGGATGCCTCAAGAGGGTACTTGTGTATGGACCTGCAGTTAGAAGGAGTTTAAGAAGAAGAAGATGTGACAGATGCCGTCTATGTTAATATTGATATTAACATAAACCCAAAGGCCCTTTTCAGGGCCACCCACATTTCTCGAAAAGAGATAGCCTTTCGATTGCCTACCCCTTTTTTAATTTTTTTTTAAAAAATCCCATGTTCAATTCCCCTTGTCCCTAAAGTATTTCTAAAGTATTTTTTTTTTCTAACATGTTCAATTCCCCTTTGTCCCTAGACAAACCCAAACTCTATTCCCATGTTCAATTCCCCTTGTCCCTAGACAGACCCAAACTCTATTCCCCATGTTCAATTGCCTTTGTCCCTAGAATCGATATTTTTTTTCCATTGTTCGAATGCCTTTGTCGCTAAAATGGATATTTCCTTTTTTTTCCTTTCTCCAATGTTAAATTCCATTGTCGCTAATCTTACCCAGGGTTTTTTGCCCATGTTAAATTTCCATTGTCGCTAATCTTACCCAGGGTGGTTAATGTTAAATTTCCGTTGTCGCTAATCTTACCCAGGGGATGTTTTTAATGCTAATTCCCATTGTCGCTAATCTCACCCCATTCACTACTCTTGTGTCTTACTTCAGATGCGCACCTATCGAAAAACTATTAGCTCCGCTTGTTCATTTTGTCTTCCTGGACTTTCAAAGGTAAATTATAAAATAAGAGCTGAAAACTTAGTTTATTTTCATTTTATGTATCTGGTTGAACTTGTGTTATTTAGTCTGGCAAAATTCCTTTTCCTAATTTAATAACTGTTAATGATTGTGTGATGTAAACTAACTGAGGATGATTTTTCGAGCATATGAGATCAGTTTGGTTAGTTTGGTTACTTGCGTGCTTAGATCATGTGCAATTTCCACAACTACAATATTCAAGGAAATTTGGGCTACAATACAAGTAACATAGAGGTATTCCAGCATTCTATCCAGTGTACATGGTGCAAATGCACACAGCTTCACCTCCCACTCCCTTAGAAGTTCAATATATATCTTAAGCACCCCTATCAAGACCATTACATTTTTTAAAGAAATTATTCCTTCCTTTTATTTCTAAGCTCATTTCACAAAAGTTTTACCTATCTTCATTAGATACAATTCTGTATAAAAACGGTCATTTCACAATAACCGACCAATCCTCATTACATAAAACTCTCTGTAAGAACGACCATTTAACTACATTGACCTATCTTCTTTAGATCTAACTCTGATGCAGTTTTCCAGATAGCTACAAGGATTTCCAAGACATACAAGATCAGATCGAACTCTATAGAAGAAAAGTCATATTTTGTTATAGATAGATTGTCTCACATTCTTGACCTGTTCGTAATCAACATTGTATTGTGTTGTCAGCGAAAGGCAATATTATACGGATCACAGTGCATAGGAAACAATATTGTTCATAAAGTGTTACAATAATTTTGAATAAATATTAACGAATATAAACAGAATATTAACGTTAAAAATTATTGTTGTAACACTTTAACAAAACGGACGTTATTTAGTGAATAATGTAGTAGACAAACATTTTATTTATGAACCTAATCATCATGGATTTTCAGAAACATCAAAACCCCATCATATTCTCTACACCGTTTGTTTCCATATTAAAGTTTTCACAGGTATCATCATCTGTATAAATTGAAATGTTTGATACTTCGCAGCCAAAGCAATCAAGTGAAAAATAAGCATTTGTAAACGTCTTCTGTTTACCGTGAGTGTACCATCTACGGCTTAGCAGTGCAGTAACTTCAGGAATAAGCTGTCACACAGCCATACCCACTCTACTATATCCCCTCGACAAATGAATAACTGTCACACAGCCATACCCACTATACTATATCCCCTCGACAAGTGAGTAACTGTCACACAGCCATACCCACTCTACTCTATCCCCTCGACAAATGAATAACTGTCACACAGCCATACCCACTCTACTCTATCCCCTCGATAAATGAATAACTGTCACACAGCCATACCCACTCTACTCTATCCCCTCGACAAATGAGTAACTGTCACACAGCCATACCCACTCTACTCTATCCCCTCGACAAATGAGTAACTGTCACACAGCCATACCCACTCTACTCTATCCCCTAGACAAATTAGTAACTGTCACACAGCCATACCCGCTCGACTCTGTCCCATCGACAAATTAGTAACTGTCACACAGCCATACTCACTCTACTAAATCCCCTCGACAAATGAGTAACTGTCACACAGCCATACCCACCCTACTCTATCCCCTCGACAAATGAGTAGCTGAAGCAAATTGTTCTCTTATGCATACGAAATATTTCCTACAGATATGTCTGTAAAATTACGGAACGACTTAAGTAATATACAGGCAATTACAATTATTTATTTTAAATTTTATGAAATAAATAATATTTCAAAATATTTTTAATCGTACTATTATCTTGCCTTAAACAAAACAAAATCTTATTTCAAATATTATTTCGTTTAAACTTAATAATATGTCGATATAACGAAATATTATTCGTTATTGTCCTTAATTTAAACATGTGCGTTAGAATCAATACGATATTGGGGGGGGGGTTGATTTAATGCATAGAGTTTCCATAATTTTGTACAGGTGTCAGTACAGTTTCCTCGACCCATTTTCTGAGACGTTCAGTGCTTATAATTACAAGTTTCATCGCTGTTAATATTTGACTTCTCTCCATGAAGTATCAGCAACGTTTCAGTTTTTATCTGGTAGTTGTAATCTTTACTGACTAATCTCTTTTATCGTTAAAATATGTCCCGATAAAGTATTTTCTTTTTCGACAATGGCCATTAAGTACAAATGTAGGTTTAAATGCTTTGAAGACAATACAGACTATAAGCCCGGATAGACATATCCATCGATATATCACAGATAATCTAGTCGTTAGATTGTCCGCAACGGATTCGGGAGGTCGTGGGTTCCATCCCCGGCCGAATCATATCAAAGACATATACAAATGGTACTAACAGCTGCTTCGCTTGGCGTTCAGCATTAAGAGGTTAGTGTTAAGACTGGTCAGCCTGGTGTCAGGATAATGTGACTGGGTGGGACATCATGCTACATGTCTGTGGCATGATGCCCCAGTGTTAGACATCACTATAAACTGCAACACTGCAGACATCGTAGCGATATGACTGACATTTTTTTAAAGCTACGCTAAAAATCCAAATAATACTCTCTCTCTCTCTCTCTCTCTCTCTCTGTAAAGCCAACAGACTAACTGAAAAACAAAGAAACAGAGATGAACAACGATACAATCTTAAAATCAATTAGGTCATTCATCTCATTCTGTCCTACTTGGTATATATATATATATATATATATATATATATATATATATATATATATATATATATATATTAAGTAACCTCATTTATTCGTGATGTGTGGTTAGTCGTGCGGGAATATGGGGCTCGTGTGTGCAGGCAAGGCGATGGGTGTCGTTTACCCTCGGACCTGGGTCGAATCTTTGTAGAGTACGAATTAAGAATTATCTAACCTGGAAGATAGTATTATTCTTCAATGGAATCCAAGGAAAACACTTTCCATTCTGTCTGTTGTATCTCTCTCTCTCTCTCTCTCTCTCTCTCTCTCTCTCTCTCTATATATATATATATATATATATATATATATATATATATATATGAGATACATGTGTTAAATGTGTTTCTGAACCATGGATTGTATGCAAGATTATGTGCGACCAGTCCATTGTGACGGATACTTGCCCTGGTTGACGGTGGGGCGAGGTGGATTGATTATTCAACCTCTGACTTCTGCATATGTCAATAAAAGGAGAAGGACAACGTGTATATATCAATGAATTACTAAAGAGCAAATGGGATTTTGGATGTAACATATAGATCACTTACTGTATTCAAGTTTCAAAACCCCAACCTTGACCAGATCCCAAGCAATTTCTTTCTGTCCTCCTGCTGCCATGGCGACGGTGTAATGTGCTTAAAGTGTTATTGAATGCAAGTGGAGGGAGTTGTCACCCTAACGCTATGCTGCCACGATTATTGGGCTGCAAAATATAGATAGCAAAATAATAGATGTATACATGTCATGTACATAACTACCATTAAAAGATTTACATAACTGTAGAAATATTACCTTGTATCCATGCCATGCATATAACTACCATTATATGTATATTTCATTAAAGATATCTCATCTTGTATCCATGTCATGTACATTACTATTAAAATTTATAAATTATTTTAGTTACATCAGCTTGTATCCATGTCATGTACATAACTACCATTAAAAGTTATACATAACTATAGAAACATTTGCTTGTATCCATGCCATGCATATAACTACCATCCAATTTATAAATTATTGTAGTTACATCAGCTTGTATCCATGCCGTGTACATAACTAACTTTAAATGTATGAATTATTGTGGAGAGATCAGCCTGTGTCCATGTCAGGTACATAACTATATTGTGGATGGGGAAGTTAATACTGGGTGTAAATTATGTAATACTAAAAGTGAGGGTGGGTGTAAATACTGTGAATAATTGCTGTTAAAGAAGCTTCATCATACGTTACTGACCTCACAATCACAAGATATGACGTACAAGTGATACTTTACGTTGTAATCTCACTCGTTCAAAATGAACAACTTTCTGTGCATTAAATGACATAGGTGTGCGTTAACTGTTATTTAATACGTGGACATCTGTCTAAGTTAGATCGTACAACTGCGCATCTAGGTTTAAAACATGTTAAAACTGTAAATTCAGTTACCAATGTATCATTACTGCAGAACTCGTGAACGTTTTAGTCACCATGACATGCAGGGCGGCGCTACCATATAGGCAAACTAGGCAGCCGCCTAGGGCGCTGATTTCAGGGGACGAATTTAAAAAAAACAATAATTTATAAATTTTGAAATTGATATTTTCCCGGGGGGGGGGGGAGGGGGCGCCAGAATCTAACCTTGCCTAGGGCGCCAGATAGTCTGGCGCCGGCCCTGATGAGACGAGTAAACGTTCAGTACAACGTGATTCAAATTTCATACATTGACTCAACTGGAGGTCAAGCAATTGTGAATACAGGTAACAATGATATGTTGTGTGATGCTATTGCAAATACATATAGTCTTATAATAGTAAATAGTAGACTCATACTTACAAAATATTGATAAATCCCTTAAAATGCAAGTTTCCCAAACTAATTAGACTGTATTCTCTGTAACGATCGTACTTGTCTCTAAGCAAAGTCTTGTTATCATACACAGAACCAACCAATCATTGCATGACAACAAGCTATGTTAATAATAGTTGACCTTATCTGGCTAGACTTTGGCGTGTAGCGTGTACCGACAAATAATACAATGACTATTCCAAAAAATTCAATTGACCTTAGTTACGACATTACCTAGGCATACAATATGGCTGATATAGAGATTAAATCTAATAAATAAATTCAAATATCGACCGTCAGTACTGGCAAGCAGATAGCTCAGTACACACACACACACACACATATATATATATAGTCTATCCAGTCCTACGGCTAATAGGATTCCTCGAACCCATTGGGATTACCACAATTAAAATAATCAGCCTATCCGTTATTTTTACCGCAAATGTAAATCAGTCTATTCAGTCACTATTAATACAACTAAAATGATTACTGGTACGTTTGGTATTACTGCTGCTGCTACTGCTACATCTACCGTGCTGTTATTTCCACTTCTGTACTGTTAATACTACTAATGTTACCGTACAGTTACTCCGACTTCCTTACTACTACTACTACTACTACCGTATTGCTACTCCCACTACTGTACTGTTACTACAACAACAGTATTGCTACTCACACTACTGTACTGTACTGTTACTACTACAAGAGTATTGCTACTCCCACTACTGTACTGTTACTACAACAACAGTATTGCTACTCCCACTACTGTACTATTACTACAACAACAGTATTGCTACTCCCACAGGGGCACCGAGTGGTCTAAAGCGCTCTCCGTTACTGATCACTGCCATCTCACCTCTGTCTCCGTGGGTTCGAGTCTTGGATTCGGCCAATGTGGGTATGTGAGAAAGCTTGCCAGTAGCTTCTCGTGGGTAGGTGGGGGGGGGGCAGGGGGTACATATGTCCCCGGGCGCCAAGGTACAGGGGCGCCAAAATGAGGATTACAACGTTACATTATAATAAGTAAACAAGGGTAATATTCAAAAATGTGATTAAACGGGGAGGGGGCTGGGGCGCCAATTTTATAGTTCGTCCCCGGGCGCAAAATATCATAGCTACGCCTCTGCTTCTACAACTACCATTTGTCACCAGGGAAGCCGTTGTTCATGTTGCCAGTACTTTAGTATTCGCATGGACCCCAGCCCCACCCTACCACGTTAGTTTGTAAGCTTACGCTGTTAGAGACCCAATGGCAACATTTTCAGATTAGAAATTATACAATGATTGATAAGGCAATCAATATTTTTATTAATAAATGTTGATTATTTCGACAGCTTACTGCTATGATGAAAACGGATACGATACGATTTAACAAGGAAATATGTGTTGTTAGACTCTTCCTTAGGTTGCTTTTGTTGTCTAAAAAATAATTCAAATTGAAAATGTCGACTGCTACTAAAACAGAGACACATTTAAGATACACTCCGCGTACCAGCACACATCAAGTTCAATAAAAAGCCTATTTATATATGCAAATACAGGCATATGCAATTCACAAAACTCAGTAGGCGGTTAAGGAAGTCGTGTGACCCAGTTGCTATGTGCAAAGTAATACGCAGAACAAAACACGACCGTGGAGTATAGGGTATAACGGTACCAACTGTACAACCCCAAGTGGGCGGAGATTAACCTATTCAGAAATAAACAACACAACTAGCTGTGAATGGTCCATTATGTAAGAGTTGTCGTTTTATGAGGCTTAAAGCTTACCTTTCCTGGCAACATGTGAGATTATGTCAATTCATGTTTAAATCTTATTTTGTATTTTTTAAAGATTTTTTTTCAAATGTGATACACATCTTTGAAGATGCATCGGTTGTGTCTGGATAACTCTTACCCCTCTTTAGTCTCAGCAGAGTTACCTCTCTTAAATGCAGCGGGGTACCTGGTTTTGTATTCGTCAAACTGACAACATAACTTTGTTCTCTATGACGGAGTACGACGTGCATTCTGGAGCAGGATAGAAAGTATATTTATTTCACCAAACATTAGCATTAACGTGTATGGAAAAACAATTGGTACCGTGATACCACAGACATATATCGACTAAAAGAAAGCGTGGCCTTACGCCATCCATAACTCAAGAAGATGGAAACTGGAATAATCCGATATAAACTGCACATGGACATTGAGGTGGACACATTGCAAATGTTTCTGATCAAGGTCAGAAGTTTTGGACACGTCCAAAATATATATAGAAATAAAGTTGGTAAGGAAATTAAAAACAGTTAAATATATATTTACAAACTATTATTACTTATGTATTAAAACTAGATGACAAATTTCATTGTCTGATCTTTAACAAAAGTTTATTGTTGACAGTTTGGACACACAAAATCTTATCTTGACCTGAAACCCGCCCTGCATACAGGTCCATGAAGGTTATATTGACCTGAGACCTGCCCTTACATACAGGTCCATGAAGGTTATATTGACCTGAGACCTGCCCTTACATACAAGTCCATGAAGGTTATATTGACCTGAGACCTGCCCTTACATACAGGTCCATGAAGGTTATCTTGACCTGAGACCTGCCCTTACATACAGGTCCATGAAGGTTATACTGACCTGAGACCTGCCCTTACGTACAGGTCCATGAAGGTTATATTGACCTGAGACCTGCCCTTACATACAGGTCCATGAAGGTTATATTGACCTGAGACCTGCCCTTACATACAGGTCTATGACGGTTATATTGACCTGAGACCTGCCCTTACACACAGATCCATGAAGGTTATATTGACCTGAGACCTGCCCTTACATACAGGTCCATGAAGGTTATATTGACCTGAGACCTGCCCTTACACACAGATCCATGAAGGTTATACTGACCTGAGACCTGCCCTTACATACAGGTCCATAAAGGTTATCTTGACCTGAGACCTGCCTTACATACAGATCCATGAAGGTTATATTGACCTGAGACCTGCCCTTACATACAGGTCCATGAAGGTTATACTGACTGAGACCCGAGACCTGACATTTAGAGATACGTCCATGAAAGTTCTGAGTGACAACACCAAGCCATGATGTACCGCTATACCAAGTGACAACACCAAGCCATGATGTACCGCTATACCAAGTGACAATACCAAGCCATGATGTACCGCTATACCAAGTGACAAAACCAAGCCATGATGTACCGCTATACCAAGTGACAACACCAAGCCATGATGTATCGCTATATCAAGTGACAACACCAATCCAAGATGTACCGCTATACCAAGTTTTATGTTTATAATGGCATTAACATTTTTGCAGGTTACAGTGACAAACAAATATAGGTCGAACTCTATCGCTTTTCCAAATTTGCTTTGTAAACGAATGTTGATTCAATCAAGGCTAGTTTTAAACATGACGTTAGAACTTGGTCACGTTGACCTACCTTTCAGGCTACATTGACTTTCCTTGTTGTGCATCTTGAACAGTCTTGCCATGCAATATATTATAGCTTTTAATGTTAAAAATGTTGACATGAATATACTTTCAGCCGTTGTATACAATAAATCTCAAAGAAAAGTCACAAATGTCTTTTGTGAGTAAATATATAATTATTTGCTTTGGTCTCTTCAACATTCGTCATTGCAAGCAAGAGACTCTCCATTTGAATAACGTCAAAATATAAGTTTTAAATCCTCTATCAATGTTCACGGATCCACTAATGTAAAAAAAACAGCTTAAACCTTCTGTCAATGTATATTTATCCACGAAAATAAATCTTAGGTACTTTAAGTGACCTTTATAAAATGACTTCGGTGCCTTTGTTTTGTATCGATCGAAACTATTTATCGAGTTTAGATTGGGCCACAGCGTAAAAGTATACATGTCAGATTTCAAATGCCCTGGTTACCAATCTTAAACTCTTGAAAGAAAACTTACATCCAGACTATATATATATATATATATATATATATATATATATATATATATATATATACCGCTCCGACAACAAGATTTTACCGATAACAAGAGCGGCGTGATCAATAAACTTCCACCGTTAGATCACTACTACTACTACTGCTACTACTACTACTACTACTACTACTATTACTACTACTACTACTACTACTACTATTACTACTACTGCCATCAAGTGATTTGTAGCCTTTCCCGAAATAGGGTACTAATATTAGTGCTAACTGCCACCATCAGACCAATACTACAATCATCAGATCACTACTGCTACAACCATCATTAGATCACTACTACTACACCCACCAGACAACTTCTACTACCACCATCATATCACTAGTACTACAACCGTCACGTCATCTACTGTTGCTTTATTGTATTATAGAAGTAGCAGTTTTATACTGTGAAGTTTAAAATAAATGTGTTTTGCTACAAGTTTCTTTGAAGCAAAAACTGTGGGGGTAAACACCTGTATTCTATAAAAACCCTCAATATCTACAGTTCCGACACAGCTAATGTGAACTAAAACGAGTGCAGCGCATGTTAGACAACACTCCAGTTGATATGAGAACAGACATCATGCTACATGTTTGCGACAGGATGCCCCAGTGCTAGACCACTATAAACTGCCACACTGCAGACATCGTAGCAATATGACTGAAACATTGTTTTAAGCTACCTTAAAAATCCAAATATCTCTCTCTCTCTACACACACACACACACACATCAGGATTATATCACGAGTGCAGCGCATATTAGACAACACTCCAATTGATATGAGAACAGACTTTGTATCTATTATAAAACATATTAATGATACATTAAAGACCTGCGTATACAACCTCTGTTATTAGAAGAAAAAACACGGAGAAGATCGATTCCGAGAAAGGCAAGACAATTGCATTCGTCGACAGTTACATATATCGCAAAAGCAGAAAAATGCTGACGGAAGTACATGCTGGAGATGCTGCAAGCGTATCCATGCTGTTGTTTTTTTTTTTTTGTTGTAGTTTTTCTTTGTTGTTGTTTTTATCGCAAGTGCATATTTCACACGCAATAAAATTTTAACACACGCCACATCGTAACACGCTGAGCAGCAGAGAGGGCGAACAGACCACTTAAGGGAGTGGTCACCCTTGTGTTTGGACCCAAAAAAATAGTGACCCCTCATAGAGGTCAATACCACGTCTACGATTATTGTTTGTCCCAAACAGAATTGTAGACGAGCCCTCCCTGCTGCTCAATAATCCTGGGAATCTTCATCTGAATCTTGGGAATCTTCATCTGAATCTTGGGAATTTGTTCTATGTTTCAAGTAATATTCAAGTTCTGATGGTGGTTTTTCTATTTTTGGATTTATGTTCTTTCTTTTTCTGTAATATATCATTAAACTTCTGTATCGATCTCCACCGCAATTTTTGCAAATCTGATATAATCCTCTAACGCCGTTGTTACAACCAACACAACTTCGTGGACCAGCATGAGGGTTTTTCTTTATAAGATAATTATGTTTTTTACAATATTCTCCACGACATTTTTTATCACATTTGTTAGTGGTTCCTTGACGCAACCACGCACAGTTGTTCATTATATTAATGATATCTATTTAATTCAATTTAATTTTATCATCACCCCTCTCTGCTGCTCATCAGAAACGTTAAAAGATTTTATCAAGACCCACACGATATCTTGTTCTTGGATCATGTAAATTTATTGTTATAAACCCATGCGGAGTAGCTTGCGCTCGTGAGAAGAAATTTCTGAATTTAATTATATCCATGTCACCACCACACCAAGTTTGATGAATATTTCGCAGCGTGTGTGTGTCTACGCCATTAAACACAACTAAAATGTTGCAGTTGTCTCTGATCACTTTTGGTATTTGTGTATATCGTTGAGTAACATAGATCACATCTGTATTTTTATGTCTACCTCGGGAAAATATTCTGGCTGGATTTGATTGTTTATCTAGCATCACATCGTCGTATACAACTAGATTATTAATAAATCCGTCTAAAACATCTACGGACGGTGCTTCATCAATATCGGTTATAAACTCTATAACATCATTACCTTCATCCAGTAATCGCGCGTTTTCACTGAAATCTTTAAGTACATCATAACATCGTTGATCATCAGCGGATGGTGCTACTAAATACAATTTATCCCATTTCAACCATCTCATTATTAAATTAAGTAATAATTGCGTCTTACCCGATCCAGATGGTCCTATGATAATCATTCTGATGGAATTCGGTAACGCAGGATGATGCTTAACTGGCTCTCGTTTTCTTGTCGCTGAGAAATCAATTATATCCATATATATTATATCATGAGTTTATATTGTTTACGCTGTAGATTTAAAACTCCAACTGTTGATTTAGCTACGGCTACAACAAAAAATAAAAAAATAGCATATGGTGGAAAATGTTCTGTGTGCGGTAGGAAGAAATTTTCGTTTTTACCTAATAAGCGCGGTGGTGATATTGCTAATTTGATGTCAAAGTTTCCAGGTGCTCCATGGGCTAAATACAGCGGAGAAAAACATCTACCAGGATATAATTATTGCTGTCCCGGTACCAGACTTGATATCAGGCTCGATAATCAAGATCAACCAAAACCAGGCGAGGAACCAGTAAACGCTATTGATCGAGCTTGTCACGCTCATGATGTTGCGTATAAAAGTAAAAATCTACAAGATAGACATATTGCGGATGTGAAATTAATTCACGCGCTAGATTCTATAAAAAATAAAAATATCAAAGAAAAATTAGCTAATTGGTTAGTAAGATCCGCGATGAAAAGTAAATTAACGCTTGGGGCTGGTAATATATAAATGGACTCGATTTATTATTCACCAAGAGGATACTGGACAGGCAAAGCAGCAATTGGTAAACTTGCTGATGCAGCAGCGGTTAAACATTCTACTGCTAAAACGTGGTTATCTAAACAAGCAATATGGCAAATTTATCTAGCACCACCGAAACAAATTCAGTACGCGTATTTCGATGTCAGTGTTCCTAATGAAGTTCATCAAGCTGATATTCTGTTTTTACCGCATGATACTGTGCGTGGAAAAACATACAAATACGCGTTAACCGTAGTTGATGTTGCAAGTAGATATAAAGAAGCAGAACCGTTATCGACGAAAACATCATCTGAAGTAGCCGATGCGTTTGAACGAATTTATCAACGAGGTGGTCTGCGATGGCCACAGCTACTACAGGTTGATCCTGGTAAGGAATTTCTTGGTCCAGTATCATCGTTGATGAAACAACATAATACCAAAATACGACGAGGTCATACTGCAATTCACCGTGATCAGGCAATTGTTGAGCGATTTAATCGAACACTCGCTGAGCGGTTATTTGGATATCAATACGCGAGGGAATTTATTCAGGATAAAAGATCTCGCGAATGGGTTGCAAGATTACCAAATGTGATAGCAGCGTTAAATAATGAGATTACTCGAACAACCAACATGAAACCCATTAGCGCAATTACAAAAAAAATATACCAACACAACGAAAAGATGTTGAAAAACAGAAAATATTGGGTGATGTTACAGTCAGATATTTATATGAGCCTGGTGAACTTGAAGGTGGTAAAAAAAGAGCGACTGATCCTATTTGGAGTGTTACCACACACAAAATATCCACCGTGACAAGATCCTCAGGTAGACCTGCAATCAACAGATTAGATTCGGCTGCTCCTCAACGCGGATTTGTACGTGAACAACTACAAATAATCCCCACGGATACACAACTACCACCGCGATCACTTAACTAGCACTGGTGCCTGCGCCGCGACGTCGATTACATTCGAGACAGGTCAGCATGGGGTATTTTCTCGTGTATGACCGCGACTATTATCTTTTCTATCTACGGTAAATTGTCTTGAATCATTACTCGAATATCGCCATAACATTATACAATTGCAACTTGTGCAATGATTATTCTGCTGCTGTTTTAACTCAATAATAAATTCAACATCAAGATCAAAGTCGCGTTTATTTTTTTTATCAGATTGTTTATATCCGATTAATTTTTTTCTTATTATATCATCATCGATGATGTTAAATTTATCAACGATTTCAGGAATTATAATTCTACGTAATTGAGATATCTTTCTCACCCTCGATACCGCTAAATACACTAAATTTGACCACTCGATGTGATCGTCTACAATCCAGGCTCGTGTGTCAGAAATAGTTAATCCCTGAGACGAGTGGATCGTCATAGCGTATCCCAACACCCATGGAGATTTGTCAGCGCGCAATGCATCTTCGACCACACTGATATCAACGGCGACAATATCATTTAATACGAGATTCTGTTTTTCAGTCTGCCCTGGAATATCAACATTAATATTCTGTTTTCGTGTATCTGATGGTCTATAACACAACGGTACGGGTAATTCTGAATATTTTTCTTTATGTAGTTGAAATAACTGCTGTTGTAAATCGTCTCTGAGTATTTTTCTGCTTGCTACGATCAAATCGTTGGGTCTCCATAAATTTAAAAAATAACCCATTAATGTCTCTGAGATCACTCCACGTATTATTTCACACTGAATTTTGTTTGATTGTAATCTGATTAATTTTTTAAACTCCTTCAAATTTGCATTGAGCTCTATGATCATCATCCATTTCTTCGTAATAATCAACGAAATTTTTTAACCAATCATGTGGAGATGGTCCAACAAAAGGAGGCGGTTGACCATGATCGCCACACATTATTATAGCGGTATTTTTCGTCAACAACCAATCAAGAAACGTTTTTAATGTATCCAATGACACCGTACATATCTCATCCCAAATAATTATTTTAGGTATATATTTTTCTCCCATTCGTTCAGGAGTCCATGTATCCCCGCGCCACCGAAAGAAACTATGATACGTGCAAGATTGTACTTGCCGTTGTTTCATCTCGCGTGCAAGTCTATGTGTGGGTGTCAGCACGATCATATCTGAATTTCTAAAAACATTAATTGCTCGAGTTGTCTTGCCGCATCCACCAGGTCCATTGAGATATACTGTCTTATATCTGGTTATTGGATCACTCACCGGCGGCGCTTTCGACATTTCTGATATTTTATTACCCTCACGATAAAAATCTCTCATTGGAACATCTGCTGATTCTGTGTAATTGTGTAATATTTCTTTTTTTATTCTCCACGAACCCCATCGTTCATCATTGCTTGTAAATTTCATAACGGATTCTAAATATTTACTCGAAATATAAAACGAATCCGTTGCGACTCTGACTGCGGTCTTGGGAAATCTATTAATCATCGATAATAAATTTATAGAAACATAAGCCAACATGGAAGATCTTAGATGAGTATACTGTGGGGAGACGTCATTTATGTAACTAACGATCGTGCCCAATTTTGTTCCGTCGGATAAATAAACATTTTCTCGATTTACAAATATATTTCTCGCTGTTGTATCAGCGATTATAAAATCGTACTCGGCATCATCTAAAATTAATCGTGCGTGATGTCTTTTATGATCATATGCACCACCTTGAGTAAATTTACCTATAATTTTTCTACCGAGATCTTTTGCGGTTTTGAGTTTAATCTCGAGAATTTTAGGAGCTTCTTTGATAATATCATCTTCGGAAACATCAGGACATTTTTCCTTAAACTCGCTAATAACTTCATCGAAATTGATATAATCTGGCATGGGCAACCAAACTTCGGTCTGTGCATAATATGATATAATTGCCTCACTGACCACCAACGATGTCAGTATCGCACAATCTAGCATATATCGTAATAAAACTATAGGTGCCCAACGTTTTTCACAAAAATGTCTGCCAAACCAAACATAACAAATCTTGTGAAGATTTTCGTTAACCTCGAATGATTCAATACAAGCGAATCCAGTCAGATCAAAATCAGGTAATGGTCCATTAATTGCCACTCGCGTCATCTCGTTTGTGGGGTGACCGAATCTTTTAAAGTATACAGAACAATCTCCATATCCTAGAAAACTTCCTGGATAACATGCAACCATATCAACCGAAATAACATCGTTGTAATTATATTTGGTATTCCACAATCCACCGTGTCCGTATTCGACGCAACTTGCGCGTACGTCCTCGAGTAAATTAAATCGTGTTGGTTTCCATGAATTTCGTTCTCTGGCGAAATGAGCCGCAACAGATGGAACGGTAAAACAATTAGTTAGTAATTTGTCAGTAATTTCCGCGTGTTTGCGCTCTAAAAACTTTTCCGCGAGATTTTTCATCTCGTCATGGAGAGATTCTGTTCGATATATTTCACCATTTGGTCTAACAAACTGATCAAATTCACCTTCCTCATTACTTTTAAATAACCATACCGATACAGGATCGTTTTTACTTATTTCGTTGATAAAATCAAACATACTATCTGGGGGGTAAAATCTAACAGTTCGATCACGTGGAAATATTGTTACTGCGCTAGTCCATGCATGCGCGTTGTGATCAATAATATTTATTGAAGCTCCTTTCGATTTATATTTCGATTCGTACAGTACCTCTCCCGTTATTGTTGATACTGCTATTGGAAATTTTAATATTTTTCCTAACTCAGCAACATCTTTTATTGTAGCACCGGTATCCTTAACTGAATCAGCCCACGAGTTTATTTTTTTACGTCTTAAATCAGTTAATCCATATCCACGCATCGCGTTTGTAAAGTGTTCTATTACTCGTTCGGCTACACAATTTAACCTTGAAAATTTCATGGGTGCCAGTTTATCAACGTTGGGTTTTTTATTTATCTCATAAATTCCATAAATAACCGCTGTTACAGGATACGCTCGCTCATAATACGGTTTGTCGATACCCGTCAGTAGACCCGGTCTGGAATTTTTACTTAATATGACAGTTTTATTATTATCAAGAACAGGATCATATTTGTCACGGATAATCCAACTACCTGTTTCTGTTAATACAATAAATTTTACTTTGAGGAAATATTTTTGATTGCCCTCGTATTCAGTGATGTAGTTAATGATAGTAGCCGCTCGCTTGTCATTCATTGTGGCGTCCTTGACAGTATTGCGAATAATCTTGAACGTTGACCATGTATGAGATGCACCATCTGTGTAAAATTCCTTCTTGGCGTCGTGAATTTTCGAGATCAGACTTTTATTTCTCGGATCAACCAGATCTCGTACTGGCAAGTCAGAAGATAATCTGTCGAGGTTGAATTTATACTTAACAGGCCTAGCTTGGGATAATTTCTCAAACTCGTTCATATAATTAAAACAAATATTTAAATAAAAAAATATTATATATACAATGTCTCAATGCAGATGGTTGATGATCGGTTCAGTAAATCGATGCAACAAATCCAGTAGAGGTGAATTTTGTTGGATGCTCTTACAGGGCATACGGCGAGGAAGTCTAGGACCTATACCGTGTCTGCGGTGTGGTGTTGGAGTGCGAGGAAAAACAAAATTATGTGGAAGGTGCGGGGGAAAACGGTTCAGAGAGCTTAAAAGATATTATGACAAAAAAAATAATAATGGTGAAAACGCTATAAAATCCGTGGAGGATTATATATCAAGATTTCAGACAAACAATGATTTAAACAAATAATATTACTATAATGGAGCAAAATATATTTATCCCACATCCTGTTGTAGCAAATTACGAATCAGATCGTAATGGTGTCATCAGACACTGCAGGTTGAAGAGACCGGTTGGTAATGTTTCTAATACTGGTTATCTAATGATTAATGCTGGAGGGAAACATTATCTATGTCATAGATTTACGTACGAGTGTTTCTTCGGAGTGATCAATGACGGTCTTGTGATCGATCACATTGACGGGGATCCTCAGAACAACCCCTTATCCAACCTTCGTGTTGTCACGCAAAGCGTGAACTCTGCACGTGGTAATACTGGAAGATGTAAGACAGTTTCTAGAAGGGTAGTAAAGTCTACAAACATAGAAACCGGTGAAGAAATTACATTTCAGTCTATGAACGCGGCTGCGAAATACTTTAATATTAATCCGCGTTTGGTACAATTTATCGCAGAAACGTGTCTGCCGCCGCCATGTGGATCATTATTATGTCTGAGAACAGTTGGAGGTGGTGCTATTTTTCTCCACACAGCTAGTATTTCAGAAAAAATTTTCGCGACAAGATCATTGAGTGATCTTATCAACTCGCCAGTTTCAAATCCTGGTAGTGTGAAATTTAATAAATCTGCTTCAGTTATTTTATAATGATCAATGTATGCTTGTTTGACACTATTTTTTTCTCTCGTATCTATATAAGTACTAGCATTTATTACCTCAATAATGGTCTGATTAAAATATTTAAGATCTAATTCAATTTGATTTAAATGTTGTATCGTTGCAATGATCTGATGTCTTAGATCGTCATTAGGATATTCCAGGATATAGTTTTTAAACAACTGTGCTAGTGTCGTTAATGTAGTTGTGTATTCAGTTTTAATTCTGTCAGCATGAAATCTGAAATCTCTTTCATAAACAATATTAGTTGATGTTTTCACATCAAAATCAATGATAGAAAACGGTGTTATAGGATATCTTTTACCATCTCTTCTTAAAAAGTAATAATTATCCTTGTCAATCCATGGATACAAATTTCGGTGTTCTGGAGTTGTTATAAACCTGGCATTGTCCGCGAGAAATTCAATTAAGTTTGGTTCTGGTGGTGCTTCATGCACTGGGGGAACATCCGGCCAACCTAGTACGGATCTTATCGTGGATTGATAAATATCAACGACGTAATCGGGAGAATGTATCTCAACCGTCGAAGATAGCGTCGGTTCATGAACGTTAATTGATATTTTTGCTTCTTTTCCGGTTATTGATTTTATTCTACGTTGAAATTCCTCATTGATATCTTCAATCTCATAACTACCAGTGGGTATTCCAACATCTATCCAGTCAGGAGTACCATCTGGTTTGTTCTTGTTAGCAAATACGAGCAAATTATTTGCTGGTGTACCATGAAATGATTTTGATCTGATATTTGGCCAGCTGTAATATACCCGTAATTGAGCTAACGCTATTTCTTTTACTGGAGTTGCAGTAGGAAAATTAATACTAAATTCAGGATTAGATGAACTTACCGAGATCATCGTTATCTTTGGCGGAGTTGTGTTAGTCACGATCTGCTGCAGTAATTCTGTCATTATTAATATTTGTATCTTTAATACCGATACCTTCGTCGTATATTTTAGTCATCATTGAAAACTCGAAATCAGATATAATTCCATCACTGAGACTCGCTGATAACAACGAGGATAATTTCGAGTATGCTACCGTCGCTGTGTGTAATTTTATTATGTAATCGGATAATTTTTCGTTCGTGCAAGTACATATTTTTTTTTGCGATGATATTCAGCACACCTGCAATCGTTGTTGCCGCTGAAATACAAATAGTCACGGCTACTGGTGCCATCATTGTCACCGCTGATAATATAACACCCGTTCCAGCAACAGGAGCGGATACTGAATAGACAATCACGTCGACGATAACTAATCGTCGTCGATATTTTTTTACTTTTACTGTATATTGTTCGACTTGATCTTTTAGCGCCGCCTGCCATTCACGCGCTTGATTGTACCTGTATTGTGCACCGTCCATATATTTTTATGCAGTAACCAATTGAGGTGTTTCAGCTACAAATTCCAAACACCACCAGTAAGATGTTGCGGTTAATTTCTTATCAGCTGCTTCCAGAATAAATGTTTATTCTGTTCCGCTATTTAATATAATAGATACAACCCCGGAATTCCTGTCGGTGGAATGACGCCATGGAAACGTTGTAAATATCTCAAATCGCGCAGCACTGAACACGGACAACCTGTACACGCCAGTGACTGTTGCAGTATATTTGATTGTATTATTTTGCTGCGACCACGTTGCAAATCCCGATGATACTGTGTATACGATGTTTGTGATATGTCCGGGAGTTATGCCGGTTGGAATTTTAATCAGACCGGTTTTGTTAACAATCTCAGGAATTCCCGCTACGATGTTTTGCTGTGTTTGTTTAATCGTGTCAATGTTGGTCTTGATATCTTGCTGTGTTTGTTTGATCGTGTCAATGTTGCTTTTGATATCAGCGAGTTTTATGTCAACGGAGTGCGGAGAACCAAAAAAATCTGCAGCGGTTTTTTGATGGTTTCTGCGAAATCTTGCAAAAGCGCCCACGTGAACATCATACTCAGCACGTAACGTGGATAATTTATTATCTACGGTACCATAGCTAATGTCAACATACTTTTTCGTTGCAGCATCTTCACCGGATGTTGGATCTCTTAAAACTACTATTTTGTTTCCGTTCATGCTGAGTTCACCCGTCATTGTGTCGCCGGTGTTTTTCACGCGATTAGCAACGCTTCTTGTAATTTCATCTCTGATGGTTGCAAACGACATACTTGAATCCCTGATTCTGCCGCCGTCAGTAAACACAGGAATATTATCTGTAACTGCACCGAGTACTCGTCGAACTATATCATTCCATCTGATATTGCTCGTTTTTAGTTTACCATATCGATCTTGAAAAATAACAACTTCATCTGGGTCAACTCCAGCCAGGTTCATAATATCAGCGAGGTCATCCTTAGTCGCATACTTCGACAGATCAACATCGCCGGATGTTCTCTTAACACGTGAGAATCTTCTTCCGTAAATATCAACCATTATAATAAGACCTGTCGTTTAAAACGCTTTACGCGAAACGAATCGGTTACTTGTATAATCATGCGCGACTTTATGTGGCGGCCTGGATGATTTTGATATAGCGTCGAGTACATTAATTACTTCACGGCCACATATTGGCGGATCTGTCATTGTTTGTGTGGGAAGCGTTGAATACCAAACTTTGGAACCTCTGGTTCTTGCGTGGAGTGGTGCGACATACTTGATAAATTCAACGGGTGGAGCTAACCCGTACGAATCAAAATAAACGATTCCACGTGGATCAACCGCGTATGATACCCAATGAGTACCGGGTCCAGAACGTTCATCGAGATTAATAACACCTGTTTCGAGTTTATTCGGTTGTTTCGGTAATTGATCTCGCATAAAAACACCTCTAAAGGCTTTTATTTTTAATTTTTTAGCGGCATCAAGTAAATCAAAATTTGATGCTGGAGTATCTAACGTGGAAGCCTCAGACCTCTTCCCCAGCGAGATCCGAGTAATCTTAGACCGCGTCCCTTTTTTTGTATCCACTTCCAGTTGCTTTCTTTAGAGCCATTCCAGCAGCTGTTCCAACAGCACCTAACGCGGCTGCTTTTGCTACGGCTGGAGCAGCAGCAGCTATTAACGCTGGAATAGCCGCAAGAAGTGGAAATATACCACCCGTTTTAACCATGTTTTTGATGGCGCTCGGGGAAAGATGAAATTGAACTCCAGTTTTTGATTCTAGGGCTTTATTGAAATGTTTAATCTGAGTATTTGTCAGCGATAATTTGTTTGGACCACCACCAATCTGATCTCGTTTTAGTGATATTTTAGTTCCGCATTTGTTGGCGGTTTTTGATTGAAGCTTTTTTACCTGACCAGGAGTCAGAGTAACATTAACATGACCATACGACATTTTTATATAAAATATATTTTTCTAAATAATTAAAGATTTTCCACTGGTGCATCAACGACCCTCATTCGACCACTACCACCTTCAAGTAACATGGCTTTATCGCTAAGTATGACCGCGATTGCTCTATAATCAACACCACCTGTATTTAATGTTGCTTTAAGATGTATATCAACGACAGATTGTTTTGATAGATCAAGATGCTCCAACGAAAAATAATAAATCGGATATAGTTTTGAAAAATCTAATTGTGATATTTGCAACCCAGTATCCACGTTTTGATCACGTCCCATGAATGACATTAAACGATGATATGCACGTCCTATACGATTTTGTTCATAATTTAGTTGTACATTCTCTGTTGGTTCTTGTTGTCCGTTTATCCGTAAAGAAATATCTGTGACACCTAGTTTATCAAATATCATATGAGAGCGAACTTGTGAACCTAATCGATTAGTTTCCTGAAACGCAATAAAAATATGTCGCGGTGCAGAAACACCCTGTTGTGATGCTATATGCCATGTAAACTGGCCGTTAACGTTAGTTTGCATACTGTCTGCGCTTGTTGTTAACCATGACAACAAGGATTTACCACCAGTGTCCATGAAAGAAATTAATTTTTGTTCTACTGCGATCGTTGGAGTCATTACCGGCATCCACAGTGAAAGTTTAGACAATATTACTTTACCAGCATCACCAGCAGGTCTCCACAGAGCATCGTTATCATCACCTTTTCGCACAAGAACAACCGTGTGTCTAGCTCCAAAAATAACCTTCCTAAAATTTCTACAAAATCCAAAAATATGCGATAGTGGAATTGCACATGAGAATCTTCTATTGCCAGCAGACAACATATTTCTACGTGCTGCAAATCCCAAGTTGAAATTTTCGCCAGAACCATGAACCACTGGCCACACATCAGCATCAGCGTTATCGGCAAAATTTCTTGGTCGTCTCATATTATACGGATTGCTTTCAGGGTGATTGGAGTTATCTTTCACAAACATCATTGTAGGACCTGCTGATCTTGTATAATCATCAGAATATCTTGCTAATCCTATTATTGTTGTAGCAACGTCGACATCTTTCTGAATCGATTCGATATTTTTTCCATCGATCATATAAGTGGCGCTATCAAACAGTGCCATGATCCCGTTGTTGATAAAACCAATTTTTACTGCATCTGCATAATTAGTGTCATCCGTTTTTATAATTGTACCTTCTACCTCAAGAAAAGCTTCAGCGGGTAAAAAGTATCTACTTGTATCATGAACTTGTAGTTCAATTCTTCCACGTTGATTTGGTATTCGTGCTTCATAAGAATAAAACTGATAATCACGTACCGATTCGTCTTTAAGGACAGGTGCTTCCATGTCAAATGCTGTGTCTGATTCACGCTTAAACATTTTATTATAATTATTTTCGTCTAACACGAAAACCGGGTTTAGAAATTCCACTCCCTGATATCATGCTTGAAATATTATTCCCTGATTCACCAGGTCCTTGATCTGCTAACGCCGCTAGTTTTTGATTTGCAGCCTGATTTATGATTTATTATTCTGCTGACATCTGCTGGCATAATTTCAGTACTTGGTAATTTTACTGGTGGTTGTTGTTTTCGTCGCAATAATCGTGCTAGTCTTTCTTTGATTGCCGAAAACGCCTTACCAGCAACATTGACAATTGCACCAGGCGTTTTATCACGAACAATATCGATAGCTTTCATCGATAATTGTTTTGCAACGGGTGCTACTTTTGGAGCTATCCTTGTAAATAATCCCTGAATAACATCACCAAGTCCATCTCCGTAAGTAGCTCTGTAGATTGGTAATCGTGAGTTTACCGCTCTGACCTGCATGGGTTTACGATGATTATCATGTATGATCATCTTATTTTTATTTACCATTTATTTAACAACTAGTCATCAGCAAGTTCATCGATAAGTTCTCGGTAAACGCCGATATCCATGATACCACCTTGAAATAATCGCCGACAAATATCAGATGCTTCATTAATTATTTCTGGTGAATTATTTCCGGCACGTTTTCCTCCTATGAGAACCTCTAACCGTGACACATCATTAATGATATTATCAGGACAAACAAAATTATCTCCCAGACCACTGCCAGTAGCTCCTTCGTCTGATTTCTTAGATGGTGTCATTCCAAAAATTTCTTTAATTTTCGACATCACCGGTGAATGAGAAGATTGTTGTTGTTCTATTTGTCGCATAGGTGGAGAAAGCTGATGCTGGGAGAGTTGTCCTTGTTGTTTCAGTCTCCCTCTAAGTTTTTCTACTTCTTCTTTAATAATTTCATATTCTCGACCTCTAGCTTGTTTTTTGTTGTAATATACGCGATATATATATTTAATAAGTTTATCATCACTCATTTTTTCATGTTGGGGTTCTAAAATACTAGATTTATTAAATATGCTATTTAATATTACCTCGGGTAATTGTTCTTCTTTAGTATTTCTAATTTCTTCAACAAATCCTTCCCTAAATTTTGCAATCAATTCCACGTTTACTTCTACTAGTTCGGGTTTACGTGCACGCTCTTTTTGCACGTCGGCGACTTCAGTACGAAGTTTTCCAATTTCTTCAAGTATTTCCTCACCAAGAGGTGGAGGTTGAGCCGCAGCTATTTCCATGGCTATGCCAGGTGGAAGATCTCGTAAAATCTTCTTTGTTTGTTTAGTTCTTCTTGCTATTTTTTCGGTTTGTTCTGCTGTTTGTTTTGATACCGGAAGAAGATCCTCTTTGATGACTGTTGTAACTTGTTCAGTAGCTGCAGTGACGGGTTTAAACAGTTTTTTAGTGTCTTCTTCGTACTCAACTTGTGCTTCTTGTTGCGCTTGTAGATTTTTTCTAAATGAATCTCGCACGGGAAGAAATTTTTTAATTGCTTCTAATCGTTCTCGTGCTATTCTTGCAGTATGAGATTCTGGATGTACCATTATTTTTAACATAACAATTTTTTAATTAATAGCAGCAGAGAGGGCCCTGTCTACAATTCTGTTTGGGACAAACAATAATCGTAGACGTGGTATTGACCTCTATGAGGGGTCACTATTTTTGGGGGTCCAAACACAAGGGTGACCACTCCCTTAAGTGGTCTGTTCGCCCTCTCTGCTGCTCGCTGCCATGTAATATATTCGACAATATAACCAAATATCAATGGTCCTCAGAAACTTATAAATGAAAAGGGCATCCGATTTACCCCGTTTTACATAGGAGTTCTCCTTGTACCCATAATCCCCCCCCCCCCAATAAAACAAACACCCCCCACCCACCCCCCAAAAAACAGAGGATTCATGTTAAACTACTTTTTTCCATTAATCACACGTAATGTTAAACCTTTGTACATATTAATAAAGCATTCCCATTTTGTCACTATGCATTTCAACATGGCGGCCTAATGATAAATTCCAGGTATTCCTATGACCTTTTTAACGTGTAACATAGGAAGTGCCCTTTGTCGTTAATGTGTCATCGTTTACCATGCTATACTATACTCACACGTGCTATAGATTTACTATGTTATGCTGTACTCACACGTGCTATAGATTTAATGTGTTATAATATACTCACATGAGTTATATATTTACTATATTATAATATACTCACATGTATTATATATACGATATTATATCGTACAAATTTCCCATTAAAAAAATTAAGTTGGAAAATTTTCGTATTTTGTGGTGTACAATGGATTAGTATATAAATAAGTTATCCCTATTTCCCTGATATCTGACTTGGGTAAACATTTGCTTCTGATTCTGTCTAACTTGAAAGCCCTAAAACAATGGTTACATCCCCTTACAAGTGCTATCGTCTTGTTGTACTTTACCTGTCCACCAGATGTCGCTTGCCAACACACATCCTGGAAGAAATTCAGACGACAACAAGGAGGGGTTGATTGATTTTCAGCTCAAACAGGTGTGATACTCACTTTCACACAACTTTGACAACTCTTCAGTGGTGTGATATATCGGAAGCAAGAAGTACCGAGAGAAAAACGGAAGATTTGAGGTAGGCAAAATAATGTTAAACAGAATGCCACCCCACACAGACAAGTTACAAATGAAATGAATATTGTAAATGAACGGCACTCATTTTCGTCGGTAAATAAGGCAAAGGTAATGACAGCGCCCCTCTCATTCTGTTGACTGGCAGACGGGGAGTGAATCTTAGCATTGGTTTTCCATTTTCCGACTGACAAGAAATTTACCTTGAGGAAAAAGACGAAAAAATTAAAAAAAAAGAAAATCACTAAATGGTATGTCCTTTAAGTTACAGTCGTTGGACCCCACCCCCCAGTCCATTTCACCTATTCAGCTACTTGTTTTCGTATTTTCATTTGTAACGAGCTCCTTTTGGACACAAGCTTAAAGGAGTGTGGAGAGGATAAGATTTTCGTAAATTCTCTTTCAGTTTTCTTTCTATATGTTTTACTTTTCTTTAGAATATTTCTCCTTTTGCTGCTCTTCTTGTTTGTAAACAAAGGTTCCAAAACTTACAGAAGAAAGAATTGCTAAGTATCATGATGGATTTTCTTCATGACAGACAAAACCATCCATACCTCGAATTTTTTAATATATATCTGGATATTTTGAAGTGATTCCACATTCATTTTGGGCAAGGTACATTAGGTTAAGGTGAAAATTTTAGTTGAATTTTAATCCTACATGCAGCCATCAAGTTATTTTTTGGTATCCCGCACTTAGTTTGGGCAAGGTGTAGGAACATCTTTTTGTCATCCCGCATTTGGTTTGGACAATGTTTTTGGGATGTCTTTTTGACATCCTGCATTTATTTGGGCAAGGTGTGCTGGCATGTCTTTTTGTTATCCCGCATTTGGTTTGGGCAAGGTGCAGGGATGCTTTTTTATCAGCTTATATTTGGTTTGGGCAAGGTGTAGGGATGTCTTTTTGTTATCCCGCCTGTATTTGGTTGGGGCAAGGGGCAAAGTGTAAAGACATCTTTTTGTCATCCTGCATTTAATTGGTCAGTGGGCAAGGACTGTAGAGTTAGTTGAAAACTGACTTTTATCCTTGATCAACTATCACACTTGTGCAGGGGCATTAGGTATAGGTGAAACATTTATTGTCATCTTTCGTGTAAAAAGCTTTAGAAGCAGAAGATACTTAAAAGGACATTTGCTTATTTCCAGTGTACAGATACGAATGTAGATACAGACAGGGAGAAACATTAGATTTGCATGTAGCAATTCTTTATACCATGTCATTTCTATTGGGAATAAAGCATATACAATTTGGAAACTGGATTTTGTTTTAATTCTCTATGTGACAAGTACTTAATGTATACAGTGTAAATGTCACAAAACAGCAACATCTATTGATAATGATTTTGCCAGTGTTATGGGAGCTCTGAGTCAATCATTTACACTAATGTATTAAATGTCTCGTGTAATAAAACAGTATACTTTTTTGATGGTTATATATGCATGTATTTTAAGTTAGCTGTAAGACTGCATTGGTCATCTACACAGATGTCACTAGTATCATGTAGCAAACAGTTTGTTGATATGGATTAGACTGTGTATATGTCATAAGAGCAGTGAGACTGAGTCAGTCATTCACACAAATGTTACTAGTCTCATGTAGCAAACAGTGTCTTGATATGGATTAGACTGTGTATATGTCACAAGAGCAGTGAGACTGAGTCAGTCATTCACACAGATGTTACTAGTCTCACGTAGCAAACAGTGTGTTGATATGGATTTGATTGTGTATATGTCACAAGAGCAGTGAGATTGAGTCAGTCATTCACACAGATGTTATTAGTCTCATGTAGCAAACAGTGTGTTGATATGGATTAGATTTGTTACATGTCACAAGAGCAGTGAGACTGAGTCAGTCATTCACACTAAGGTCACATGTGTCTCATGTAACAAGACAGCAGTTTATTGAGAATGAGTGTATGTATGTCACATAGAACCATGAGACTGGGGCAATTATTCACACTGGGGTGACATGTGTCTCATGTAACAAAACACCATTTCATTGCTAATGATTATTATATACGTTAGGAGAGCTGTGAGAGGGAGATAATCAGTTACACTAATGTGACGTGTGTAATAAAACAGTTTATTGTTATTTGCATTTACAGTCCTAGTTAAGGGAGTTGTAATCAGGTAGTCATTTACACTAATCATTGCATTGTTTGAAGTAGTTCCCTCACTGACTAAATTCATTATTGCACTGTTTTATATTGTTCTCTTACTGACTAAATTCATAAGTGCTCTGTTTTAGGTTGTTCCCTTACTGACTAAATTCAGCAGTGCACTGTTTTTGGATTGTTCTCTCAATGACTAATCTCATCACTGCATTGTTTGAGGTTGTTGTTTCGCTGGCAAAATAGATCTGTGGATTTTTGGAAGTTATTTCCTCACTGACTAAATTGATCTGTGCATTGATTGAAGTTATTCCTTCACTGATTAAATAGATCTGTGCATTGTTTGATGATGTTCTCTCACTGACTAAATAGATCTGTTCATTGTTTGATGTTATATGTTTTACTTTTCTTTAGAATATTTCTCCTTTGCTGCTATTCTTATTTGTAAATGAAGGTTCCAAAACTTACAGAAGAAAGCATTGCTAAGTATCATGATGCATTTTCTTCATCACAGACAAAACCATCCAAACCTCCAATTTTGTTATATATCTAAATATTTTGAAGTGATTCCACATTCATTTTGGGCAAGGTACAGTAGCTGAAAACGTGAATTTTAATCCTTCATGCAGTCATCAAGTTATCTTTTTGACATCCCGCACTTGGTTTGGGCAAGGTGTAGGTATGTCTTTTTGACATCCCACTTTTGGTTGGGGCAAGGTGTATGTATGTCTTTTTGACATCCCACATTTGGTTTGGACAAGGTGCTGGGACGTCTTTTTGCTATCCCACATTTGGTTTGGGCAAGATGCAGGGATGCATTTTTGTCAGCCTGTATTTGGTTGGGGCAAGGTGTAGTAATGCTTTCTTGTCAGCCCACATTTGGTTTGGGCATGGGGCAAAGTGTAGGGACATCTTTTTGTCATCCTGCATTTAATTGGTCGGTGGGCAGGAACTGAATAGAGTTTGTTGACTCTTATCCTTCATGAACCAGTTAAGTTATTTTTTTGGTATCCCGCATTTGGTTTGGACAAGGTTTTTGGGATGTCTTTTTGTCATCTGCATTTACTTTGGGCAAGGTGCTGGGACGTCTTTGAGTTATCCCGCATTTGGTTTGGACAAGGTGCAGGTATGCTTTTCTGTCAGCCTGTATTTGGTTGGGTAAAGGTGTAGGGATGTTTTCTTGTCAGCCCACATTTTATTTGGGCACGAGGCAAAGTGTAGGGACATCTTTTTGTCATCCTGCATTTAATTGGTTCCTGGGTAGGTACAATAGAGTTAGTTGGAAACTAACTCGTATCCTTCATGAACTAGTCACGCTAGGGCAGGGATATTAGGCTTAGGTGAAACATTTATTGTCATCTTTCGTGTAAAAACTTTAGAAGCAGAAGATACTTAAAAGAACATTTTTCAGTGTCCATATAGGAATTTTCTTTCATACAGGTCAAGTATTATTCTTATTTTCAGTGTACAGATAGGAATGTAGATACAGACAGGGAGAAACATTTGATTTGCATGTAGCAATTCTTTGTACCATTCATTTCTATTGGGATTAAAGCATATACAATTTGGAAACTGGATTTTGTTTTAATTCTCTATGTGACAAGTACTTAATGTATACAGTGTAATTGTAACACAACAGCAAAATATATTGATACTGATTTTGTCAGTGTTATGGGAACTCTAAGATTGAGTCAATCATTTACACTAATGTAATACATGTCTCGTGTAATAAAACAGTATACTTTTTTGATTGTTATTTATGCATGTATTTTACGTTAGCTTGTAAGACTGCATTGGTCATTCACACAGATGTAACTAGTCTCATGTAGCAAACATTTTGTTGATATGGATTAGATTGTGCATATGTCACAAGAGTAGTGAGACTGAGTCAGTCATTCACACAGATGTTACTAGTCTCATGTAGCAAACAGTATGTTGATATGGAATAGATTTGTTACATGTCATAAGAGTAGTGAGACTGAGTCAATCATTCATACTAAAGTCACATGTGTCTCATGTAACAAGACAGAACAGTTTATTGAGAATGAGTGTATTTATGTCACAAAAACCATTAGACTAGGATGAGTGTATGTATGTCACCAGAACCATGAGACTGGGGCAATTATTCACACTGGGGTGACATGTGTCTCATGTAACAAAACACCATTTCATTGCTAATGATTATTATATACGTTAGGAGAGCTGTGAGAGGGAGATAATCAGTTACACTAATGTGACGTGTGTAATAAAACAGTTTATTGTTATTTGCATTTACAGTCCTAGTTAAGGGAGTTGTAATCAGGTAGTCATTTACACTAATCATTGCATTGTTTGAAGTAGTTCCCTAACTTACTGAATTAATCATTGCTTTGTTTGACTTTGTTCCCTCACTGACTAATTTCATCATTGCAATGTTTTAGGTTGTTCCCTTACTGACTAAATTCATCCTTTCACTGTTTTAGGTTCTTCCCTTACTGACTAAATTCATCATTTCACTGTGTTAGGTTGTTCCCTTACTGACTAAATTCATCATTGCAATGTTTTAGGTTGTTCCCTTACAGACTAAATTCATTCTTTCACTGTTTTAGGTTCTTCCCTTACTGACTAAATTCATCATTGCACTGTTTTAGGTTGTTCCCTTACTGACTAAATTCATCAGTACACTGTTTTAGGTTGCTTCCTTACTGACTAAATTCATCAGTACACTGTGTTAGGTTGTTCCCTTACTGACTAAATTCATCAGTGTACTGTTTTAAGTTGTTCCCTTTCTGACTAAATTGATCAGTTCACTGTTTAGGTTGTTCCATTACTGACTAAATTCATCAGTGCACTGATTTAGGTTGTTCTCTCAATGACTAAATTCATCACTGCATTGTTTGAAGTTGTTGTTTCACTGGCTAAATAGATCTGTGCATTGTTTGAAGTTATTCCCTCACCGACTAAATAGATCTGTGCATTGTTTGAAGTTATTCCTTCACTGATTAAATAGATTTGTGCATTGTTTGATGTTGTTCTCTCAGTGACAAAATTGATCTGTGCATTGTTTGACATTGTTCCCTCACTGACTAAATTGAATTGTGCGTTGTTTGAAGCTGTACTCTCACTGACTAAATTCATCTCTGGATTTTTTGACCTTGTTCTCTCAATGAATTAACTGATCTTTCCATTGGTTGATGTTCTCATACTGACTAAATTGATCTGTGTATTGCTTGAAGTTGTTCTCTCACTGACTAAATTGATCTGTGTATTGCTTGAAGTTGTTCTCTCACTGATTAAATTGATCTGTGTATTGCTTGAAGTTGTTCTCTCACTGATTAAATTGATCTGTGTATTGCTTGAAGTTGTTCTCTCACTGATTAACTTGATCTGTGTATTGCTTGAAGTTGTTCTCTCACTGATTAAATTGATCTGTGTATTGCTTGAAGTTGTTCTCTCACTGATTAAATTGATCTGTGTATTGCTTGAAGTTGTTCTCTCACTGATTAACTTGATCTGTGTATTGCTTGAAGTTGTTCTCTCACTGATTAACTTGATCTGTGTATTGCTTGAAGTTGTTCTCTCACTGATTAAATTGATCTGTGCATTGTTTACATCTTACTGTCTAAAAGGTATGATGACTTGCAAAGGGTGAATTTGAGTTCAAAAATTTAACTTTATGAAAAGTTAAACTTACAAATGCATAACTTGGTTTAGATATATATTAATTTTTATCTGTGAATTTAAGTTTTACATCTTTACAATTTCCACTTATTTGTATCATAATAAACAAGTCATCTGAGTCTATAGACTAGTATTAACATTCTCTGCTTAAATGTTTTAATGAAAGTCATACGAGTCTATAGACTAGTAATAACATTCTCTGTTTAAATGTTTCATTGAAAGTCATGAGTCTACAGACTAGTAATAACATTCTCTGTTTAAATGTTTTAATGAAAGTCATATGAGTCTACAGACTAGTAATAACATTCTCTGTTTAAATGTTTTAATGAAAGTCATGAGTCTACAGACTAGTAATACTATTCTCTGTTTAAATGTTTCATTGAAAGTCAGATGAGTCTATAGACTAGCAATAACATTCTCTGTTTAAATGTTTTAATGAAAGTCATATGAGTCTATAGACTAGTAATAACATTCTCTGTTTAAATGTTTTAATGAAAATCATATGAGTCTATAGACTAGTAATAACATTCTTTGTTTAAATGTTTTAATGAAAGTAATCCGAGTCTATAGACTAGTTTTAACATTCTCTGTTTAAATGTTTTATTGAAAGTCATACAAGTCTATAGACTAGTAATAACATTCCCTGTTTAAATGTTTCATTGAAAGTCATTTGAGTCTATAGACTAGTAATAACATTCTCTGTTTAAATGTTTCATTGAAAGATTTATAAATGTTGAATCTGCAGTTTTGAAATTTCAGTAGTTCTTGATTTTCTTTATCACTGTTACCATAGAGAGGACATCAATATTCCAGATGTGGCATGATATATGCATTATAGAATATCTTCCTCTGTTCTTATGGGAAATAATATTTTATTCTGTGGAAGAGATAAAACAATGGCTTTACTTTTTTGATGACCTTATCAACATACATGCAATGGAATGAAGTTAAACATATGACATGCATGCATATTGTATCTAATTGAATGCCCAAAGAAGTACTCTAAATCCAATGAACTGCATCTAATGGCTGATGACTGATGCAAAGAAGGCATTAAAAGTTTTGACAAGTACAATGAGGGATTGACAGTTTGGTCAAGTACAATGATGGATTAACAGTTTGGATAAGTACAATGAGGGGTTAACAGTTTGGACAAGTACAATGAGGAGTTAACAGTTTGGACAAGTAATATGTATTATCATTGAAGAGTGTGTTTAATCATCATTTATATCAGTTTATGTATACTGAATCCAGCCCACATGCACACATACTTGGATTTTTGGGACGCTAGAGTACAAACCAATCGAGTGTACTGTGACCCATATTTGATAATATAAGAGGATGAGGCAAAACGTGAATACAAGATGTATGTTTAGCTAATACAGTAGAGTGGTCACAACACAGTACTTTAATTTCAGTAACTTGTAAATGCAGGTGTTGTTAGGATCTGTAGACTGCAAAGTGAATCAGACGTTGGCTGTCAACATATTTACAAGGGTGGTTGTGGCTATAGGAAGAGTGTTTGGATATCAGTCATTGGCTGTCAACATGTTTATAGGGGTAGGTGTGGCTGTATGAAGAGTGTTTTGATATCAGTCATTGGCTGTCAACAATGTTTATAGGGGTAGTTGTGGCTATAGGAAGAGTGTTTGGATATCAGTCATTGGCTGTCAACATGTTTACAAGGGTAGTTGTGGCTATAGGAAGAGTGTTTTGATATCAGTCATTGGCTGTCAACAATGTTTATATAGGGGTAGTTGTGGCTATAGGAGGAGTGTCTGGATATCAGTCATTGGCTGTCAACATGTTTACAAGGGTTTTTAGCCATCAGAACTTGAGCTTTGAATTAAACAACTAAAGCCTATAACCTACCAGTCTGTCTGGAATTTAAGTCTTACAAATGACTCTTGCTTTTGCTTACTCAACAGGGTCAAATCTTGCATTTGCTTAAGTCAGCACAATAATGTCTTGCTTTAGTCAGCACATTAATGTCTTGCATATGTTTTATTCAGCACAGTCATGTCTTCCATATGCTTTATTCAGCATCATGCCATGCATTTACTTAATTCAGCATCATGCCTTGCATATAGTTTATTCAGCATTATGCCTTGCATAAGCTTTATTCAACACAATCATGCCTTGCATATAGTTTATTCAGCATTATGCCTTGCATAAGCTTTATTCAACACAATCATGCCTTGCATATGTTGTATTCAGCACAGGCATGTCTTGCATATGCTTTTCTAATAGCCATGTCTTGATTATGCTTTATTTTGCACAATCATGGTTTGCATGTTTTATTCAGCACATCCTGTCTTGCATATACTTTTTCCATAAATGGGAAATTTATCAGTCTTCAGGCTACATGTATGGATGAAATTTTCCATAAATGGGAAATTTATCAGTCTTCAGACTACATGTATGGATGAAATGTTCCATAAATGGGAAATGTGTCAGTCTTCAGACTACATGTATGAATGCAGTTTTCCATAAATGGGAAATTTACCAGTCTTCAGACTACATGTATGGATGAAATGTTCCATAAATGGGAAATTTATCAGTCTTCAGACTACATGTATTAATGCAGTGTTCCATAAATGGGAAATGTGTCAGTTTTCAGACTACATGTATGAATGCAATTTTCCATAAATGGGAAATTTATCAGTCTTCAAACTACATGTATGGATGAATTTTCCCACAAATGGAAAATTTACCAGTCTTCAGACTACATGTATGAATGCAGTTTTCCATAAATGGGAAATGTATCAGTCTTCAGACTGCATGTATGAATGCAGTTTTCCATAAATGGGAAGTTTACCAGTCTTTAGACTACATGTATGAATGCAGTGTTCCATACATGGGAACTTTACCAGTCTTCAGACTACATGTATGAATGCAGTGTTCCATACATGGGAACTTTAGCAGTCTTCAGACTACATGTATGAATGCAGTTTTCCATAAATGGGAAGTTTACCAGTCTTCAGATTGCATGTATGAATGCAGTTTTCCATAAATGGGAAGTTTACCAGTCTTTAGACTACATGTATGAACGCAGTGTTCCATAAATGGGAAATTTACCAGTCTTCAGACTACATGTATTAATGCAGTGTTCCATAAATGGGAAATTTACCAGTCTTCAGACTGCATGTATGAATGCAGTTTTCCATAAATGGGAAATTTATCAGTCTTCAGACTACATGTATGAATGCAGTTTTCCATCAATGGGAAATTTGTCAGTCTTCAGGCTATGGTTGTACACATGCATATGTCTGCAATAACAGGTGCAGGTGGTTTTGAGCCTATGAAGTATCAGTATTTGATAGAGTGCTCAAAAGTAGGATTTTTTTCATTAACCCACAGTTATATGGATATTTAATACAGATACAGTTCCTATCAAACCAGTGTAATGAAATAAGATGTTCACTGGGATAATACCACGTTATTTGTTGGAATATTGACACAGTCTGTTCATTGAAGTAATGACACATGTTCATTGGAGTAGTGACGTAAGTTGTTCATTGGAATAGTGACACAAGTTGTTCTTTGGAGTGGTTGCACATGTTCACTAGAGTATTGACACATGTTCATTGGAGTAGTCACATATGTTAATTGGAGTAATGACATGTTCATTGCAGTACTGATGCATGCTCATTTGAGTAGTGACATTTTTCATTGGATTACTGATACATGCTCATTTGAGTAGTGACACATTGTTATTGGAGTACTGATACATGCTCATTTGAGTAGTGACATTTTAATTGGAGTACTGATACATGCTCATTTGAGTAGCAACATTTTTCATTGGATTACTAATACATGCTCATTTGAGTAGTGACACATTGTTATTGGATTACTGATACATGCTCATTTGAGTAGTGACATTTTTCATTGGAGTACATGTACTAACACACGATGGGTGTCATTTGTATGCTACAACTACTAGTACATGTACATGTATACATTTTTTTTTGCAGGTGTAATTAAGCACTCAGCTCACAACAAGGTTGAACTAAATATATGATACAACAATTTTTCTATACAAATGATGTAATGAAACTACACATATGATAGTGATTTTCGTCTATGCTGTAACAATAGATGTCATGAAACTACATGTACGATGCAATGTTTCTGTTTGTACAATAAATGGCATTTGTTTGTAACATTGCACTTTAAAGTTTGTACCACATGAGGAACTGAGTATAAAAGAAAATGCCTTACAACTTTTTGCTTGTTATATGTGACAAATTTTTTTAAAGTGGGAATACATGTACATTCATATTTAAAAAGAAACCAATAATGCAGTGCAGTTTAACTGTCACAGATAAACACTGACATTGTTACCTGAAGGACTTGTTAAACCCTTATGAGAAATAAGTCTTCTTTATATTACTATCCCCTACCCCCTTTCTTTCAGTGGACTGTCACCCAGGGATACTTATGCCACAAATGTGTTATAAAGTTCTAAGAAAAAATAATAATTGAAAAGTGTCATTCAAAAATGCAGTTTTGACATGTATAAACTGTGATCATATTCTAGGTATTCAGTGTGAAGAGTCCCAAATTCTGTCAAGCTTGCAGATATCTTGCTATCACATCAAAAACCAATGTAACAATAGTTTCAGGTCACTTTCAACATGTAGAATGCCGTCCCCTAGGAAACCAATATTTCAAACTTGTAACATTTGCAAACCCGTTGTTTGAGGCATCAGTTTTATAGGTGTACCCCTTCTCTAGCGCCATAGTATTTTTTTTGTATGCAAATTTTAGTGATTTCATTTCTGCTGCATACTCCCTGAAACCATTGTGCATACCACCAGTGGTACGAAAAAGACACTTTAGGAAAGCACATGCATATTGTTATTGCCTAAGAAACCAATGCAACAAGTTTCAGGTGAATTTTTACTTGCATATTATTATCACATAGGAAACCAATGTACCAAGTTTCAGGTGAATTTTCACTTGCATATTGTTATTGCTTAGGAAGCCAGTGTACCATGTTTCAGGTGACTTTAAACTTGCATATTATCACATAGGAAACCAGTGTACCATGTTTCATGTGAATTTTAACTTGCATATTGTTATCGCCTAGAAAACCAATGTACCAAGTTTCAGGTGAATTTTCACTTGCATATTGTCATTACTTAGGAAATCATTATACAGAGTTTCCGGTGGATTCAGCAACCATTAAGTTAAAAACGAGATATAGCTATGGGCAGATGGATGAACAGACAAAGCACATCACAGCATCCTGACACAGAGAAAGCACATCACAGCATCCTGACAGACAAAGCACATCACAGCATCCTGACACAGACAAAGAACATCACAGCATCCTGACACAAAGCACATCACAGCATCCTGACACAAAGCACATCACAGCATCCTGACACAGACAAAGCACATCACAGCGTCCTGACACAGACAAAGCACATCACAGCATCCTGACACAAAGCACATCACAGCATCTTGACACAGACAAAGCACATTACATCATCCTGACACAGACAAAGCACATCACAGCTTCCTGACACAAAGCACATTACAGCATCCTGACACAGACAAAGCACATTACAGCATCCTGACATAGACAAAGCACATTACAGCATCCTGACACAGACAAAGCACATCACAGCATCCTGACACAGACAAAGCACATCACAGCATCCTGACACAGACAAAGCACATCACAGCATCCTGACACAGACAAAGCACATCAAGCATCCTGACACAAAGCACATTACAGCATCCTGACAGACAAAGCACATTACAGCATCCTGACACAAAGCACATCACAGCATCCTGATACAGACAAAGCACATCACAGCATCCTGACACAGACAAAGCACATTACAGCATCCTGACACAGACAAAGCACATCACAGCATCCTGACACAAAGCACATCACAGCATCCTGACACAGACAAAGCACATTACAACATCCTGACGCAGACAAAGCACATCACAGCATCCTGACACAGACAAAGCACATCACAGCATCCTGACACAAAGGACATTACAGCATCCTGACACAGACAAAGCACATCACAGCATCCTGACACAGACAAAGCACATCACAGTATCCTGACACAGACAAAGCACATTACAGCATCTTGACACAGACAAAACACATCACAGCATCCTGACACAGACAAAGCACATCACAGCATCCTGACACAAAGCACATTACAGCATCATGACACAAAGCACATCACAGCATCCTGACACAAAGCACATCACAACATCCTGACACAGACAAAGCACATTACAGCATCCTGACACAGACAAAGCACATCACAGCATCCTGACACAGACAAAGCACATTACAGCATCTTGACACAGACAAAGCACATCACAGCTTCCTGACACAAAGGACATTACAGCATCCTGACACAGACAAAGCACATTACAGCATCCTGACATAGACAAAGCACATTACAGCATCCTGACACAGACAAAGCACATCACAGCATCCTGACACAGACAAAGCACATTACAGCATCCTGACACAGACAAAGCACATTACAGCATCCTGACACAGACAAAGCACATCACAGCATCCTGACACAGACAAAGCACATCAAGCATCCTGACACAGACAAAGCACATCACAGCATCCTGACACAGACAAAGCACATCAAGCATCCTGACACAAAGCACATTACAGCATCCTGACAGACAAAGCACATTACAGCATCCTGACACAAAGCACATCACAGCATCCCGATACAGACAAAGCACATCACAGCATCCTGACACAAACAAAGCACATTACAGCATCCTGACACAGACAAAGCACATCACAGCATCCTGACACAAAGCACATCACAGCATCCTGACACAGACAAAGCACATCACAACATCCTGACACAGACAAAGCACATTACAGCATCCTGACACAGACAAAGCACATCACAGCATCCTGACACTTTTTGAGAATCATTTGAATTCTGAAAATCATTGTGTAAAGAACACTGCAACTAATTTACTGTAGCAACTATTTTACTTAAGCAACTTTTTCATTCACATGTTGTCCCTGAATGACAGAAAATGAACTACTTTACTCAGCAAACATTTTCATTCATATGTTGTCCCTGAATGACAGAAAATGAACTACTTTAGTCATCATACTTTTCGATTTTGCAGGTTCTCTCTGATTCACTGGAAAGGAAGGCATAATCATCTTTAAAGAATGTGAACAATATGAGATCAACACAGCTATATCCAAACCTAATCCAAATCTTTGTGACCAAATTGAATCAGGTAAGAATAAAATTAAACACACACACACACACAAATACATAATTATCATTCTGCACTGATTTAGTATGTAAGCAGCCCACGATCCACTTTGTAGAAACCTTACATAAAGTCAGCTCTAATTGCAAGAGGTTTGTGGGTTGGCAGATTGTATCTTCTTTCAAGGTGTCTGCATAATTTGGTTCTCATTATCTAGAGGTTGACTGCCCTTGATGTTATTGCCTGGTTCAAGTAAATATAAATATAAATGGTGAAACTTATAGGGGAAGTAGATATAGATCTGAGCAGATATATAGAACAGACCAACACGAGTCCCCGTACATATAAACAACAATTTAATCAATTACATGAAACAACTGTGAGAATTCATTAGATCAGGAATATACTCTGCTTCTAGAAATAAAACTTTCACCAAATTACGAAACAAAAATGTATTTAAATAAAGTAGCCAATCTATTTTACTGATATAATTACTTCATCATAGGATCGAGTGAACAGTCGAAGTCAGTGCCTTGCACAATTGCTTCTCCAGTTCATTCTATTTCTGATGTAGCTTTTCCCTCCGTTTTGTCTCTTTTGGCCCTCAACTCTGTGCATAGCTTGTAGATTCACAGATACCAGGATAATACGTCTCACTATACGTCTCAGGATACATCTCAGAGAGATAATATGTCACAGAATACATATCAGATAATATGTCACAGGATACATCTCAGAGTTAATACATCTCAGAATACTCTCAGAGATAATACATCACAGGAGCTAATTTCTCCCTTTTAAAAAAATAGAGACAACCTAAATTTTCTGTTGTTTATGGTACAGGGCTTTTGCATTATCACATCTTGTTATCAGATCTTACTATTGGTGATAAACAGATTCCAAGGCTCAGTCGGCCCCACGTGTGCTATAATGACCCTAGTTAGTTTAATGGCTATTTCATCGTGCATTAACACCACATGTAGCATAAAGGTTCTGAGCCAGTCTCAATTTGCACAAGTGAATGAATGAAATGCATTATATGATATGCTATGTGATGTTCAGCGAATACACACATTCAAGTCTATACATACATGAAATCACGCTTCATGACTTAACAACATTAATTTCAGTCAATACACACTCAACCTTAATCATACGTGAAATCTTCTAATTTGGTGAATTCACACACATTCTCGTAACTCATTAACTAATGTAATGCATGAAATTCTTAGAACCTAATTCATATGCAAACAAGATGACAAATTCAAACAATTCGTCAAACTTATCTAAAGAAGATTAATGTATGACTTCCTGTGCATAAACTCGACAGTTATACTTCATAAAGCAAATTGATATACGAACGTAGCAAATACATGTAGATTCAAGCTATAAGTAAATAAATTCAGCAAAGCATTAATAAAGACATCAACAAATTGCATGAAATTGTCACAATACCTTTGAGCTTTCAAGCATTCCTTGCTTCTACTGCCAAATTTGTTCGTCGGTTTTCCTCGACAACAGTCCTCTTGGACAACAGTTTTACAAGAGAATTTCTCCCGTGTCTTCTTACACTTGTTTTCTCTGCAGAAAGGCTTAGACTGATGTAAATTTTAATGATAACAATATTTAGTGCCCAAAGAGTTTCATGTGAAAGATGCGCCCTTAATTTAGCATAACCAATCAGAATCAAATATATCTGCCGCCTTTTTCCAGAGGTGCCAAAGTCATGGTCAACTTGACCTTGTAGTTTGAGTAACAGTGTTCTGGAATCTTTCAATTCAGACATTTAAGTTAGCTTTTGTCTCCACCAGTCTTCTGTTGGCTAAATAAATGAATGTTTAATTAAGAATTAAATTCTCCCCTCGAAAAGACATTACCGATCATGGCAGTATGGCGATTTGATATCTGCCTGTCCCCATAAATCTAATTAATTGTTCTCTGGCCCAAGTTAATGTATACTTCATAGATCGCCAGAAATTTGCCCTTTCACATAGTATGCCCATAGCTCTTTTCATCCAATTACAGTGGTACCTGGCTCTGAGGTTTATAAGTTTAGTACAGGTTTAATATAATCATAGCCCCTTTTCATTCAACTATAGTTGTCCGTTAGGTTCCTAACTGAAAGATTCTTCAGTTGAATCTGAATTTACATTGGTCTGTGACTCTAAGGTTCTGATGGGTCAACTTTATTTTGCTTGTAATATACCTCATTATAAGATGACCTCCATTGTAACGGTACACTTTAGTATCCCCCATGAATATAATGTACCCCACTATAAGATTGCTATCCTTATAGTGCACTTTTGTGACTTCCCTGAATATAATGTACCCAATTATTAGATGACCTCCATAGTCCATTGTAACAGTACGCTTTGTATTATCCCTCACAAATATAATGTATCCTATTATAAGATGACCTCCCTTAAAATGTACACTTTGGTGTCTCCCCTTAATATAATGTGCTGCATTATAACATGACCTCTCTTATAACAGTATGCTTTTCTGTCTCCCCTGAATATGATGTACCCCATTATAAGATGACTTCCCTTAAAAAGTACACCTTGGTGTCTCCCCTGAATATAATGTACTCCATTATAACATGACCTGTCTTATAACAGTACACTTTCTTGTCTCCCCAGAATATAATATACTCCATTATTATTTGTGGAGGCCCCGAGTGGTCTAAAGTGTTCTCCGTTACGGACCACTGCCATCTCACCTCTGTCTGCGTGGGTTCGAGTCTCGGGCTCAGCCAATGTGGGTATGTGAGAAAGCTTGCCAGTAGCTTCTCGTGGGTCAGTGGTTCTTTCCGGGGATTTCCCAGGTTCTTCCTCCACCATTAATACTGGCCGCCATGTATAGCCTATCGTGTGCTGAAAAATGGCGTTAAACCCTACAGAAACAATAACAACAACATTATTATGTGAACACACCTGTTAGATAGTATAGTACACATGTCTGGAATATAATATACTCCATTATTATGGGAACTCACCTGTTAGATAGTATAGTACACATGTCTGGAATATAATATACTCCATTATTATGTGAACACACCTGTTAGATAGTATAGTACACATGTCTGGAATATAATATACTCTATTATTATGGGAACTCACCTGTTAGATAGTATAGTACACATGTCTGGAATATAATATACTCCATTATTATGGGAACACACCTGTTAAATAGTATAGTAACACATGTCTGGAATATAATATACTGTACCATAATGTAACCTTGCCTATAAAGCTGCACACTTGGTTGTCTTTCCTGAACATATTTATAATGAGATAACACTGTTCATGTAATAAGGACATGTACATTTTCAAGTTTTGTGTGATTGACCTTTTGACATCAGTTACATGCAGCTTATCACTTATTCACATGGAAAACAAAGATCAATCTGCTATTCAGCCACCAGGGAGTCCGCTTATTCACATGGAAAACAAAGATCAATCTGCTATTCAGCCACTAGGGAGTCCGCTTCTTCACCTGGAGAACAAAGATCAATCTGCTATTCAGCCATCAGAGAGTCCACTGAAAATTAGTCATCTATAGAACCACTGACCAATCAGATCCCAACTCAGCCATTTGTGGGAATGCTGACCAGTTAGTTTGTCAGACACATGCTGTCTTGCATAATTTTCAGTTTACCCCATGTTTGTTTAAGAGGTGACACCTTTGCAGATTTTGCTAAACAGCATCAACAAAAATTTATATTGTCCGAAATTCCCAGGGTTTTGCGGGGGGTTGGGGGGGCTGATTTCTGCCTAAGTTTTAGCAACTATCCAAGTAAAGTAAATCATCTTTCAAAAAGAAATCTTGAATTTTGAAAAAAGTTGGTATGCTGATGAGCATGCAAAACAAAGTGATAGGTCTGTTTCAATAATTGTGTTGAATTCAACGTCATGTGCAAAGCAAAGTTATACGTTGGCCATTCACTCAGTGTATTGAATTAGTGGGCATATAGAAAACAAATGAAAACAAATGATATCTCCATTTTATTCAGTGCGTTGAATTAGTGGGCATATAGAAAAAACAAATGATATCTCCATTTCATTCAGTGTGTTAATTAGAGGGCATATAGAAAAAACAAATGATATCTCCATTTCATTCAGTGTGTTGAATTAGAGGGCATATACAAAACTAAGTGATATACCCATTTCATGCAGTGTGTTGAATTAGAGGGCATATACAAAGCAAAGTGATAAAAAAACAAAGTGATAGGCCCATTTCATTCAGTGTGTTGAATTAGTGGGCATATAGAAAAAACAAATGATATCTCCATTTCATTCAGTGTGTTGAATTAGTGGTCATATAGAAGAAAAAAAATATCTCTATTTCATTCAGTGTGTTGAATTAGTGGGCATTTAGAAAAAAAACCCAAATATCTCCATTTCATTCAGTGTGTTGTATTAGTGGGCATATGGAAAAAACATGATATCTCCATTTCATTCAATGTGTTTTAAATTAGTGGGCATATAAAAAAAACAAATGATATCTCCATTTCATTCAGTTTGTTGAATTAGAGGGCATATACAAAACAAAGTGATAGGCCCATTTGTTGAATTAGAGGGCATATCGAAAACAAAATGATACCGCCATTTTATTCAGTGTGTTAGAGGGCATTTACAAAGCAAAGTGATAGGCCCGCTTCATTCATTGTGTTGAATTATAGGGCATATAGAAAAAAAAATTATTTAAAATTTCGTTCAGTGTGTTGAATTAGAGGGCATGTACAAAACTAAACCCATTCCATGCAGTGTGTTGAATTAGAGCGCATATACAAAACTAAGTGATATACCCATTTCATTCAGTGTGCTGAATTAGAGGGCATGTACAAAACTAAGTGATAGGCCCATTTGGATCATTGTGTTGAAGCAGAGGGCATATATAAAACAAAGTGATACCTTCATTTCATTCAGTGTGTTAGAGGGCATATACAAAGCAAAGTGTTAGGCCCGTTTCATTCAGTGTGTTGAATTACATGGCAAATACAAAACAAAGTGATAGGCCCATTTCATTTGTGTTGAATTAGAGGGCATATACAAAACAAAGTGATAGGCCCATTTCATTTGTGTCGAATTAGAGGGCGTATACAAAACAAAGATATAGGCCCATTTCATTTGTGTCGAATTAGAGGGCGTATACAAAACAAAGTGATAGGCCCATTTCATTTGTGTCGAATTAGAGGGCATATACAAAACAAAGATATAGGCCCATTTCATTTGTGTTGGATTAAAGGGCACACACAAAACAGTCATAGGCCCATTTGGATCATTGTGTTGAATTAGAGGGTATATAAAAAACAAAATGACACTTCCATTTCATTCAGCGTGTTGAATTAGAGGGCATATACAAAACTTAGTGATGGACCCATTTCACTTATTGTATTGAATTATGCCAGGGTCTTTGCTGTTTGCAGTTGAAGCTGACGTGTGTGTGTGTGTGTGTGTGTATATATATATATATATAATTTGTATGAGAATGAAATCAATACTGGCACACCAAGGAAAGTACTAAAGCTAACATTTTTATGTGCCTATTTTGGGTTTCTGATTCAGAATTTAAAGTGGACTACAGACTACCAGGTTTTCTGGTAGCCTGGTGACGTGATCACAAGTTTCTCTTGTTGTAGCCTGGAGACCAACTACCAGGCTTTTTTTTTTCTGGAGACCTTACCAGGCTGCTATTTTATTTACAAAATATTTTCAGAACTTGTTATTGCAGTAATTCAACATAGAAAGTTACCCTCTGTGTATGTATGAGATTTGTTAGATGTGGTCCTACTGTACAAATCTGAATTATTGATTTGTTAGATGTGGTCCTACTGTTCAGATATGAATTATTGATTTGTTTGATGTGGTCCTACTGTATAAATCAGAATTATTGATTTGTTTGATGTGGTCCTACTGTACAAATCTGAATTATTGATTTGTTTGATGTGGTCCTGCTGTACAAATCTGAATTAGTGATTTGTTTGATGTGGTCCTACCATACAAATCTGAATTAGTGATTTGTTTGATGTGGTCCTACTGTACAAATCTGAATTATTGATTTGTTTGATATGGTCCTACTGTACAAATCTGAAACAGATTTGTTTAATGTGGTCCTACTGTACAAATCTGAATTATTGATTTGTTTGATGTGGTCCTACTGTACAAATCTGAATTATTGATTTGTTTGATATGGTCCTACTGTACAAATCTGAAACAGATTTGTTTAATGTGGTCCTACTGTACAAATCTGAATTATTGATTGGTTTGATGTGGTCCTACTGTACTAATCTGAATTATTGATTTGTTTGATGTGGTCCTACTGTACAAATCTGAAAAAGATTTGTTTGATGTGGTCCTACTGTACAAATCTGAACTATTGATTTGTTTGATGTGGTCCTACTGTACAAATCTGAATTATTGATTTGTTTGATGTGGTCCTGCTATACAAATCTGAATTATTGATTTGTTTGATGTGGTCCTGCTGTATAAATCTGAATTATTGATTTGTTTGATGTGGTCCTACTGTACAAATCTGAATTATTGATTTGTTTGATGTGATTTGTTTGATGTGGTCCTACTGTACAAATCTGAATTATTGATTTGTTTGTTGTGGTCCTACCATACAAATCTGAATTATTGATTTGTTTTATGATGTGCTACTGTACAAATCTGAATTATTGATTTGTTTTATGATGTGCTACTGTACAAATCTGAATTAGTGATTTATTTGATGTGGTCCTACTGTACAAATCTAAATTATTGATTTGTTTGATGTGGTCCTACTGTACAAATCTGAATTATTGATTTGTTTTATGATGTGCTACTGTACAAATCTGAATTATTGATTTTTTTTTATGTGGTCCTACCATTCAAATCTGAATTATTGATTTGTTTTATGATGTGCTACCATACAAATCTGAATTATTGATTTGTTTGATGTGGTCCTGCCGTACAAATCTGAATTATTGATTTGTTTTATGTGCTACCATACAAATATGAATTATTGATTTGTTTTATGATGTGCTACTGTACAGATCTGAATTATTGATTTGTTTGATGTGGTCCTGCCATACAAATCTGAAGGTAATTTTATCAGTTAAACCATGCCAGTATGGGGGGGGGGGATATTATGCACCATACTTTTATTTGAAATTGTATTCAACCATAGGAATTTTAACACCTTATTACTATACCTTTTTTGCTTTTGATATAATTTTCCTTATCTCAGCAATACATGTATACTGTAGAGTATAAAGACTCAGGAAAATTTTGTCAGTTTCAGGTGTCAGGTCCGGGTGAGATTGCATTTCATTGAATTATGTGCCTTTCATTTGTATTATAAGGATTATGTGTATTTCATTGGTATTATCAGGATTATGTGTATTTCATTGGTATTATCGGGATTCTGTGCATTTCATTGGTATTATAGGGATTCTGTGCATTTCATTGGTATTATAGGGATTCTGTGCATTTCATTTGTATTATATGGATTATGTGTATTTCATTGGTATTATAGGGATTCTGTGTATTTCATTTGTATTATAGGGATTCTCTGCATTTCATTTGTATTATAGGGATTCTTTGTATTTCATTTGTATTATAGGGGTTCTGTGCATTTCATTGGTATTATAGGGATTTCATTCGTATTATAGGGATTATGTGTACTTCATTGGTATTATCGGGATTCTGTGCATTTCATTGGTATTATAGGGATTCTGTGTATTTCATTTGTATTACAGGGATTCTGTGCATTTCATTTGTATTATAGGGATTCTGTGTATTTCATTGGTATTATAGGGATTCTGTGTATTTCATTGGTATTATTGGGATTCTGTATATTTCAATGGTATTATAGGGATTCTGTGCATTTCATTTATATTGTAGGGATTCTATTTCATTTATGTTATAGGGATTCTGTGTATTTCATTGGTATTATTGGGATTCTGTATATTTCATTGGTATTATAGGGATTCTGTATATTTCATTGGTATTATAGGGATTTTGTGTATTTCATTGGTATTATATGGATTCTGTATATTTCATTTCTATTATAGGAGTTCTGTGGATTTCATTGGTATTATAGGGATTTTGTGCATTTCATTTGTATTATAGGGATTCTGTGTATTTCATTGGTATTATAGGGATTCTGTGCATTTCATTTGTATTATAGGGGTTCTGTGCATTTCATTTGTATTATAGGGATTCTGTGCATTTCATTTGTATTATAGGAATTATGTGTATTTCATTGGTATTATAGGGATTATGTGTATTTCATTGGTATTATAGGGGTTCTGTGCATTTCATTTGTATTATAGGGATTCTGTGCATTTCATTTATATTATAGGGATTCTATTTCATTTATGTTATAGGGATTCTGTGTATTTCATTGGTATATTAGAGGGATTCTGTGTATTTCATTGGTATTATAGGGATTCTGTATATTTCATTGGTATTATAGGGATTTTGTGTATTTCATTGGTATTATATGGATTCTGTATATTTCATTTCTATTATAGGAGTTCTGTGGATTTCATTGGTATTATAGGGATTTTGTGCATTTCATTTGTATTATAGGGATTCTGTGTATTTCATTGGTATTATAGGGATTCTGTGCATTTCATTTGTATTATAGGGGTTCTGTGCATTTCATTTGTATTATAGGGATTCTGTGCATTTCATTTGTATTATAGGAATTATGTGTATTTCATTGGTATTATAGGGATTATGTGTATTTCATTGGTATTATAGGGGTTCTGTGCATTTCATTTGTATTATAGGGATTCTGTGCATTTCATTTATATTATAGGGATTCTATTTCATTTATGTTATAGGGATTCTGTGTATTTCATTGGTATATTAGAGGGATTCTGTGTATTTCATCAGTATTACAGGGATATTGTGCATTTCATTTCTATTATAGGGATTATGTGTATTTCATTTGTATTATAGGGATTCTGTGTATTTCGTTTGTATTATATGGATTCTGTGCATTTTATTTGTATTATAGGGATTCTGTGTATTTCATTGGTATATTAGAGGGATTCTGTCTATTTCATTGGTATTATAGGGATTTGGTGCATTTCATTGGTATTACAGGGATTCTGTGTATTTCATTGGTATTACAGGGATATTGTGCATTTCATTTCTATTATAGGGATTCTGTGCATTTCATTTGTATTATAGGGATTATGTGTATTTCATTTGTATTATAGGGATTCTGTGCATTTCATTTGTATTATAGGGATTCTGTGTATTTCATTTGTATTATAGGGATTATGTGTATTTCATTTGTATTATAGGGATTCTGTGCATTTCATTGGTATTATAGGGATTCTGTGCATTTCTTTTATATTATAGGGGTTCTGTGCATTTCATTTGTATTATTGGGATTCTGTGCATTTCATTTGTATTATAGGGATTCTGTGTATTTCATTTGTATTATAGGGATTCTGTGCATTTCATTTGTATTATAGGGATTCTGTGTATTTCATTTGTATTATAGGGATTATGTGTATTTCATTGGTATTATAGGGATTCTGTGCATTTCATTGGTATTATAGGGATTCTGTGCATTTCTTTTATATTATAGGGGTTCTGTGCATTTCATTTGTATTATAGGGATTCTGTGCATTTCATTTGTATTATAGGGATTCTGTGCATTTCATTGGTATTATAGGGATTCTGTGCATTTCTTTTATATTATAGGGGTTCTGTGCATTTCATTTGTATTATTGGGATTCTGTGCATTTCATTTGTATTATAGGGATTCTGTGTATTTCATTTGTATTATAGGGATTCTGTGCATTTCATTTGTATTATAGGGATTCTGTGTATTTCATTTGTATTATAGGGATTATGTGTATTTCATTTGTATTATAGGGATTCTGTGCATTTCATTGGTATTATAGGGATTCTGTGCATTTCTTTTATATTATAGGGGTTCTGTGCATTTCATTTGTATTATAGGGATTCTGTGCATTTCATTTGTGTTATAGGGATTCTGTGTATTTCATTTGCATTATAGGGATTATGTGTATTTCATTTGTATTTTAGGGATTCTGTGCATTTCATTGGTATTATAGGGATTCTGTGCATTTCTTTTATATTATAGGGGTTCTGTGCATTTCATTTGTATTATTGGGATTCTGTGCATTTCATTTGTATTATAGGGATTTGGTGCATTTCATTGGTATTACAGGGATTCTGTGTATTTCATTGGTATTACAGGGATATTGTGCATTTCATTTCTATTATAGGGATTCTGTGCATTTCATTTGTATTATAGGGATTATGTGTATTTCATTTGCATTATAGGGATTCTGTGCATTTCATTTGTATTATAGGGATTCTGTGTATTTCATTTGTATTATAGGGATTATGTGTATTTCATTTGTATTATAGGGATTCTGTGCATTTCATTGGTATTATAGGGATTCTGTGCATTTCTTTTATATTATAGGGGTTCTGTGCATTTCATTTGTATTATTGGGATTCTGTGCATTTCATTTGTATTATAGGGATTCTGTGCATTTCATTTGTATTATAGGGATTCTGTGTATTTCATTTGTATTATAGGGATTATGTGTATTTCATTTGTATTATAGGGATTCAGTGCATTTCATTGGTATTATAGGGATTCTGTGCATTTCTTTTATATTATAGGGGTTCTGTGCATTTCATTTGTATTATAGGGATTCTGTGCATTTCATTTGTATTATAGGGATTCTGTGTATTTCATTTGCATTATAGGGATTATGTGTATTTCATCTGTATTTTAGGGATTCTGTGCATTTCATTGGTATTATAGGGATTCTGTGCATTTCATTTGTATTATAGGGGTTCTGTGCATTTCATTGGTATTATAGGGATTCTGTGCATTTCATTTGTGTTATAGGGATTATGTGTATTTCATTTGTATTATAGGGATTATGTGTATTTCATTGGTATTATAGGGGTTCTGTGCATTTCATTTGTATTATAGGGATTCTGTGCATTTCATTTATATTATAGGGATTCTATTTCATTTATGTTATAGGGATTCTGTGTATTTCATTGGTATATTAGAGGGATTCTGTGTATTTCATTGGTATCATAGGGATTTTGTGCATTTCATTTCTATTATAGGGATTCTGTGCATTTCATTGGTATTATAGAGATTTGGTGCATTTCATTGGTATTATTGGGATTATGCGTATTTCATTGGTATTATAGGGATTCTGTGGATTTCATTGGTATTATAGGGATTCTGTCTATTTCATTTGTATTATAGGGATTCTGTGTATTTCATTTCTATTATAGGGATTCTGTCTGTTTTATTGGTATTATAGGGATTCTGTGTATTTCATTGATATTATAGGGATTCTGTGCATTTCATTTGTATTATAGGGATTCTCTGTATTTCATTTGTATTATAGGGATTCTGTGGATTTCGTTGGTATTATAGGGATTTTGTGTATTTCATTGGTATTATAGGGATTCTGTGTATTTCATTGGTATTATAGGGATTTTGTGCATTTCATTTCTATTATAGGGATTCTGTGTATTTCTTTGGTATTATAGGGATTCTGTGTATTTCATTGGTATTATAGGGATTCTGTATATTTGTGGCGTTCTGGGGTATTGGGGTGGGGTTCTCCCAATATAATTTAATTAAATTAAATTGAAAGTTCCACCCTGGCTCGTTAGGTTAGAAAGTTAAATTAGTGATGATGTAGATTTACAGCTCTGAGCCCCCAGCCGACGGTTAAATTATAGAGAACACGAAGATGAAATTCAATCAATAACAATTTAATAAATGTGATAATTTAAAACGATAACTTCCAATCACTCGTCTTTCCCTCGACCAAGTGACAGCCTAATTCATCCCGTGATTTACAGTGTGAGTTCGATTTTCCCCCTGTCCTTGCATCTACTCATCTATTTCTTCCTGCTGATTCCTTCCTTCTTTCTGTTCCTCTAATTCCTTCTTTGTCTCTGTTTCCTCTCTACTATCTCCTCCAGCTTCGCTCCAGACTTCAGCTTCTTCTTTCCCTCTCTATTATCTCCTCCTCCAATTCCGCTCCCAGACTTCAACTTCTCCCTCTTCTTCCCTCCTTTCCTCCGTCTCTCTATCCGAGACAACGGGACCAAACTTTAACTGGTCTGTCCCTCAAAGCTTCCTTTTGAAGCTTTCTACTTAGACCTTCCCGCTCTAAGATTTTCCCGCCAATAACGAATGGCTATTCGGAGTTACGCTAACCTCTTCTCTGGGTAATTTCTCTCAGCGAACTAACTTTTGCCGGAAAACGCAGGGATATCATTCTACCCAAATCAAGGTCTCCCCCATCTCGATTCTGATTGGGTGGCGCTGTGCCCCTGTCCAATCGTCTTAGCGGCCAGTTCAACCTGTCTGTCTGTTTGCAGGGGAAAGAAGTTAGGACACTCCCACTTCTTCAGGCAATTTCTTTTGATCTTGGAAACATTTCGACACCTAGGTGATAATTGGCTGTCTGTGACTTCGCAACTCCAATGTCCGGTCCTTCGATTCTAGCCACAACAATCTTACGTAACGGATTAGTGCTAGTCTTCGGCAATGTTCGACATCAAACAATGACCCGTCAGAATTGCCTTGATTATACATGTTTCAAACTGGGCTACTCTGGGTCGGGGTAAACACGACAATATTTCATTGGTAATATATGGATTTTGTGTATTTCATTGGTATTATAGGGATTCTGTATATTTCATTGGTATTATAGGGATTTTGTGTATTTCATTGGTATTATAGGGATTCTGTATATTTCATTTCTATTATGGGGTTCTGTGGATTTCATTGGTATTATAGGGATTTTGTGCATTTCATTTGTATTATAGGGGTTCTGTGGATTTCATTGGTATTATAGGGATTTTGTGTATTTCATTGGTATTATAGGGATTCTCTGTATTTCATTTGTATTATAGGGATTCTGTGCATTTCATTGGTATTATAGGGATTCTGTGTTTCATTGGTATTGTAGGGATTCTGTGTATTTCATTGGTATTATAGGGATTCTGTGTATTTCATTGGTATTATAGGGATTCTGTGTATTTCATTGGTATTATAGGGAATTTGTGCATTTCATTTGTATTGTAGGGATTCTGTATATTTCATTGGTATTATAGGGATTCTGTGTATTTCATTGGTATTATAGGGATTCTGTGTATTTCATTGGTATTATAGGGATTTTGTGCATTTCATTTGTATTGTAGGGATTCTGTATATTTCATTGGTATTATAGGGATTCTGTGTATTTCATTGGTCATAATTATGTGATTTCACCACATACTTGTGTTGGCTGTCATAATTATGTGATTTTGCTACATACAGACTTTTGTTTGCTGTCATAAGTATGTGATTTTACTACTAACAGACTTGTATTCACTGTCATGAGTATGTGATTTGCCTACATATGAACTTGTGTTCCCTGTGATAAGTGTGTGATTTTACTACATACATACTTGTGTTCGCTGTCATCAGTATGTGATTTTGCTACAAACATACTTGTGTTCGCTGTCATCATTATGTGATTTTACTGTGTTCCTTGTCATAAGTATGTGATTTTACTACATACAGAGTTATGTTCTCTGTCATAAGTATGTGATTTTACTACATACATACTTGTGTTCTCTGTCATAAGTATGTGATTTTACTACATATGGACATGTGTTTGCTGTCATAAGTACATGATTTTACTACATGCAGGCTTGTCTTAGCTGTCATAAATATATCATTTAATAAATACAGACTTTTGATTGCAGTACAGTATGATATACATTCATTCTCAGTTTTTAGTGTGTGATGTACAATGATATATACACACATTATCAGTTTTGAGTGTGTGATGTACAGTATGATGTACACATACATTCTCAGTTTTGAATGTGATGTACAATATGATATACACATACATTCTCAGTTTTGAGTGTGTGATGTACAGTACAATATACACATACATTCTCAGTTTTTAGTGTGTGATGTACAGTATGAAGTACACATACATTCTCAGTTTTGAGTGTGTGATGTATGATATGATATACACATACATTATCAGTTTTGAGTGTGTGATGTACAGTATGATATACACATACATTCTCAGTTTTGAATGTGATTTACAATATGATGTACACTAACATTATTAGTCTTGAGTGTGTAATGTACAGTATGATATATGCATACATTCTCAGTTTTGAATGTGATGTATGATATGATGTACACATACATTCTCAGTTTTGAGTGATGACGATATGATGTACACATGCATTCTCAGTTTTGAGTGATGTATGATATGATACATACATACATTATCAGTTTTGAGTGTGTGATGTACAGTATGATGTACACATACATTCTCAGTTTTGAGTGATGTACGATATGATATACACATACATTCTCAGTTTTGAGTGTGTGATGTACAGTATGATGTACGCATACATTCTCAGTTTTGAATGTGATGCATGATATGATGTACACATACATTATCAGTTTTGAGTGTGTGATGTATGATATGATATATGCATACATTAACAGTTTTGAGTGTGTGATGTATGATATGATATACACATACATTCTCAGTTTTGAGTGTGTGATGTACGATATGATATACACATACATTCTCAGTTTTGAATGTGATGTACAATATGATGTACACATACATTATCAGTTTTGAGTGTGATGTACGATATGATACATACATACATTATCAGTTTTGAGTGTGTGATGTACAGTATGATGTACACATACATTCTCAGTTTTGAGTGTGTGATGTACAGTATGATGTACACATACGTTCTCAGCTTTGAGTGTGTGATGTACAGTGTGATGTACACATACATTCTCAGTTTTGAGTGATGTATGATATGATATACACATACATTCTCAGTTTTGAGTGTGTGATGTACAGTGTGATGTACACATACATTCTCAGTTTTTAGTTTGTGATGTACAATATGATATATATATACATTCTTAGTTTTGAGTGTGTATATGTTCATCAAGTTATAGGACATATTATCCACTATATTTTGTTGGTTATGTACTATGTCCTTGATGTCATTTACACCTTGTCGAGTTGAAAGCAGTTAATTGGATTGATCAGTGATTTTTCTTGTTTTCAGCACTGGATTAACAAATCTGTAATAGTTTTATGTGATTAATTATATCACTGTGATTTGTATCAGAAAATTATCACCGTTTCTTTGTCCATGTACAAGAAAGTGTTCCTCTGACATGTCAAGAGATCCTACTGTACTGTGATGTCCATGTACAAGAAAGTGTTCCTCTGACATGTCAAGAGATCCTACTGTACTATGATGTCCATGTACAGGAAAGTGTTCCTCTGACATGTCAAGAGATCTAACTGTTCTGTGATGGCCATGTACAAAAAAGTGTTCCTCTGACATGCCAGGAGATCCAACTGGTCTGTGATGTCCATGTACAGGAAAGTGTTCCTCTGACATGTCAAGAGATCTAACTGTACTGTGATGTCCATGTACAAGAAAGTGTTCCTCGGACATGCCAGGAGATCCAAGTGTACTATGATGTCCATGTACAGGAAAGTGTTCCTCTGACATGTCAAGAGATCCAATTGTACTATGATGTACATGTACAAGAAAGTGTTCCTCTGACATGTCAAGAGATCTAACTGTACTGTGATGTCCATGTACAAGAAATTGTTCCTCTGACATGCCAGGAGATCCAACTGTATTATGATGTCCATGTACAAGAAAGTGTTCCTCTGACATGTCAAGAGATCCAACTGTACTATGATGTCCATGAACAAGAAAGTGTTCCTCTGATATGCCAAGAGATCCAACTGTACTATGATGTTGAAAGCTACTAAGGTCATTGATTAATTATCTTCTAAAACCAAAGCCAACTGAAACCTTTTGTCATTTTCCAGTAGTTGTTTGACATTTGTGTTCAGTCTGTGTGAAGGGAGGAGATGCCAGTGATGCAAGTTGATTTTGAATCTTATTGGTATGGTACCAACCCCATTGACCCCCAACTCCAACTGTCACAGACCTACTGGCAATAAATGTCTTTTGTATAGTACCAACCCCCTTGACCCCCAACTCCAACTGTTACAACCCTACGGGCAATAAATGTCTTTTGTATGGTACCAACCCCCTTGACCCCCAACTCCAACTGTTACAGCCCTACTGGCAATAAATGTCTTTTGTATGGTACCAACCCCCTTGACCCCCAACTCCAACTGTTACAGCCTTACTGGCAATAAATGTCTTTTGCATGATACCACCCCCCTTGACCCCCAACTCCCAACTGTTACAGCCCTACTGGCAATAAATGTCTTTTGTATGGTGCACCTAACCATACTAGGTTAACTGCACTGATGGGAGATATTAACAGTTGTAAATAGGAAAATGTGTGTGTGTGATGGGAGATATTAACAGTTGTAAAAAGGAAAATGTGTGTTTGTGTATGTCAATGAAGAATTAGTAAGATTTAAAGAAAAATAAGAATATGACAGATTTCTAAAGTGTTCTTAATTTATTCCAAGCTACTCTCATTTGATTCCAGTAAATGACCCTTTACTACTGGATATCTAACCAAATTATCTCATATTAATCCTTTACAGTTAACTTTGATAGAATTATCCCATATTAATCCTTTACAATTAACTTTGATAGAATTATCCCATATTAATCCTTTACAATTAACTTTGATAGAATTATCCCATATTAATCCTTTACAATTAACTTTGATAGTACTTTGATAATTAGGCACTAAAAGCAGTCTATATTTCACTTCCTTAATTAAGGTGTGTCTGAGACGGAATGCTATCATTGATTTTTAGTTCATTTCCTCAAAGTAACAATCTGCTGAGTTTTGCTTTCCTGTTTAATGCATGCAAATCATTACGAATTGTGGCACAAAATTACCAGTGAGATTATATTCTTGTTTTTGAAGACATGGGGAGGGGGTCAGTTTGTTCATGTTTTTTGTCTTCTATTTTGATGGAAAGCAGCCACAAAATATGAATAAAATTGTACAGAAGGAATTTTTATCAGCCAGATGAGTAATCATGGCTGTACTTAGGGCTTTTTTTGTTATCCCTTTAGGTATTGTTGAAGAATAATTTTTTGCATAATTTAATTTTAAAAAAACCACATTATAGTGCAATTATTACCCAGGATACATTATACATGGTGATATTATTATCCCAGATATGTTATATACAGTGACATTAATACCTAGATACATTGCATTGACATTACCCCATATAAAAATTATATACATTGAATTATTATCCCATATACAGTGAATTATTATCCCAGATACATTTCGGTGATATTATTATCCCATATACCTTACAGCAGTGCTGTCAAACCTTTTTGACTACATGGGCCACTGAAAAATGTTTTTCTTGAGGCTGTGGGCCACAGCAGAAAACTGAAAAGCAATGACTTTATAGCTGCTCGAGCTCTGGCAGGCTATTTAAAATCAGCTTTTGGGCTGCATGTGGCCCATGGGCCACAGATTGGACAGCACTGCCTTACAGTGACATTATTACCCTAGATACATTATAAATGACATTCCAGATACGACCACTACAGTGGCTTGTGGTTAGATTGTCTGCCTCTGATGCAGGAGGTCATGGGTTCGATTCCCAGCCGAGTCATACCAAAGACTTACAAAAGTGGTACTAACAGCTGCCTCACTTGGCGCTCAGAATTACCAGGTTAGAGTTATGACTGGTCGGCCTGGGTGTCAGTTTAATGTGACTAGGTGGGACATCATGCTACATGTCTGTGGCATGATGCCCCATTGCTAGACATCACTGTAAACTGCCACACTGCAGACATGGTAGCAATATGACTGAAATGTTTTTAAAGCAATGTTAAAACTCCAGATCACAAGCAAAAACATATTCCAGATACATTACAGTGGTCTTATTATCGTATATACATTATATAGTGATTTATTATCCCAGATACATTACAGTGACATTATTATCCAATATAGATACATTAAAGTCATGTTGTTACCAACGATATATTCCACTGCCATAATATTACCCTAGACACATTATATACAGAGAGATTATTATCCCAGATACATAAGAGTGCCGTTTTCATCCCAGATACATTAGTGACATTATTATCTCATATACATTATACATGGTGATATTATTATCCAAGATACAGTACACTGCCATTATTACCCCAGATACATTATATACAGAGACAGTATTATCCCAGATATTGTACAGTGACATTATTACCCCAGATACATTATATAGTGACATTATTACCCCATATATATTACAGTGACAATATTACCACGACTCGTATATAGGGACATTATCCCATATTCATTACATTGACATTATTACCCCCAGATACATTAGTATAGTACTCCCAAATACATTATGCATACATATTTTATCATGCTCTTAGAGGCCAGTAATGATGTCCCAGTGCTAGACATCACTATAAACTGCCACACTGCATGATGCCCCAGTGCTAGACATCACTATGAACTGCCACACTGCATGATGCCCCAGTGCTAGACATCACTATGAACTACCACATGGCATGATGCCCCAGTGCTAGAGATCACTATAAACTACCACATGGCATGATGTCTCAGTGCTAGACATCACTATAAACTGCCACACTGCATGATGCCCCAGTGCTAGACATTACTATGAACTGCCACACTGCATGATGCCCCAGTGCTAGACATCACTATGAACTACCACATGGCATGATGCCCCAGTGCTAGAGATCACTATAAACTACTACATGGCATGATGTCCCAGTGCTTGACATCACTGTAAACTGTCACACTGCATGATATCCCAGTGCTGGACATCACTATAAACTGCTGCACCACATGATGCCCCAGTGCTAGGCATCACTGAACTACCACATGGCATGATGCCTCAGTGCTAGACATCACTATAAACTACCACATGGCATGATGTCCCAGTGCTAGACATCACTATAAACTGTCACACTTCATGATATCCCAGTGCTGGACATCACTATAAACTGCCGCACCGCATGATGCCCCAGTGCTAGGCATCACTGAACTACCACACGGCATGATGCCTCAGTGCTAGACATCACTATAAACTGACACAATGCATGATGTCCCAGTGCTAGACATCACTATAAACTACAACACGGCATGATGTCTCAGTGGTAGACATCACTATAAACTGCCACACAGCATATATCATAGTGATATGACTGAAAAAGATTTAGAATCTAAGTTAAAAATGCAAATCAAATACACAAAGTTATTTGGAGGCCAGAAATCTGTGCCCCTCCCACCAACTAAATGGCATGACCTTTTCTTGAAATGTTGGATAAAATGTCTAATTTTATTAGCACTGGATTTTGGACATACACAGAGTCCTGTCTTTCTCCTCATTGGGAAAAAAAAATATTTATAGTTGTAACTCATTTTGTCTCCAAGGATAATGAGTGCATTTTCTGCAGGAAATCCATAGATAACAGTGCAGATGGCAATGTTATTTCCGGTATTTATGATCATCAAATTAGCACAGACATTGGCTACAGCATGTATCACATCTTTTTCTAACTTTCCACTTTTCTCCTTGGTGAATCGCTCTGGTGGCCTTAGTGGTTAGAGTGTCCACCTTGGATGAAGGTTCAAACCCAGGTTGAGTCATACCATCGACTTATAAAAATGGTACTAATAACTGCATCACTTAGTGTTCCGCATTGAGAGGTTAGTGTTAGGACTGGTTGGCTTGGTGTCAGGATAATCTGACTTGTGGGACATCATGCTATATGTCTGCAGCATGATGTCCCAGTGCTAGACATCACTATAAACTGCCACACTGCAGACATCATAGTAATATGACTAAAAAACATTTAATACCTAAGTTAAAAATCCAAATCACACACTTTTTACTTTGATGGGAAAATTGACAAATTGGGTAATTGTGTTTTCTTGGATTATAAATGCATTGTTGGGAATGTCATAACTTCTGTGCAAGGTGAAGTAAACTTGGATTATAAATGCACAATTCCAGACTTATTAGTCACTATTTCAACTATTGCCCACTAGCATGGACCTTGGAATATATGTCACCCATAATGCCCACTAGTATGGACCTTGGGCTATATCTCACCCATATTGCCCACTAGCATGGGCCTTGAGCTGTATGTCACATATATTGCCCACAGAGTGGACCTTGGGCTATATGTCACCCATTTTGCCCACTAGTATGGACCTTGGGCTATATCTCACCCATATTGCCCACTAGCATGGGCCTTGGGCTGTATGTCACATATATTGCCCACAGAGTGGACCTTAGGCTATATGTCACCCATTTTGCCTACTAGTATGGACCTTGGGCTATATGTCACCCATTTTGCCTACTAGTATGGACCTTGGGCTATATGTCACCCATTTTGCCTACTAGTATGGACCTTGGGCTATATGTCACCCATATTGCCCACTAGTATGGACCCTGGGCTATATGTCACCCATTTTGCCCACTAGTAGGGACCTTGGGCTATATGTCACCCATATTGCCCACTAGCATTGACCTTGGGCTATATGTCACCCATATTGCCCACTAGCATGGACCTTGGGCTATATGTCACCCATTTTGCCCACTAGTATGGACCTTGGGCTATATGCCACCTTTATTGCCCACTAGCATGGACCTTGGGCTATATATCGCCCATATTGCCCACTAGCATGGACCTTGGGCTATTAAACTATTTCAGTATTCAAGAATCTTTACTTTATGACTTGTGGGTGGTAAAAGTTTTGTACCAAAAATGCGAATTTACCAGTTTTACAATTTTACATGTAAAAATTTCCAATTCCTTGACCCCTATGTTTTGTTTAGAAAGTGGCAGAAAAATCCTGCATGCATGCATTATAGCATACAAGTACATCACTTAAAAGAAACTCAGGACTCTAGCCTGTATGTTAAAATAAATGGGTATGTGTCGAAAAACTTATCTTCACTTATTGATTTAGAATTAAAGAGATTTGCAACAATCAATATAATATAAACTATGTATACTTATGTACAGGTGGCCACTGGAAAGTGAAGTGTTCACTTGTCATTTATCTGCTGATATATGTATGCACTGACAGTATTAGACAGGTGGAGGGGATGTTTGGGTAAGAGAAATATGTTTCTGGTCTGTAGTACAAGATATCAGTAATCTAGGCACATGAGCAAAGGTATAAATTCAGGTACAATGTGTAATCTAGGTACATGTGCAAAGGTATAAATTCAGGTACAATGTGTAATCTAGGTACATTTGCAGAGGTATAAATTCATGTGCAATGTGTATTACATGTTTACATTTTATTGTCACGAGCAACTTGTGTACATCTGAGTTTCCTTTTTGAAAATTGATGAATATGAAGGAATTTGCTGGTTTTAGTGCTCATTGAAATGTCACTAGCCATGGGTTTGAGGATTAGTGGTTATTTCAAGCCCTGCCTTTAAAGGCCCATACTTTCTAATGTTATTTGAATGTTGTTATATTACAAAGATACTTGAAGGCCCATATGTTCTTTTGTTACATCAAGGCCCATATGTTCTTTTGTTACATCAAGGCCCATATGTTCTTTTGTTACATCAAGGCCCATATGCTCTTTTGTTACATCAAGGCCCATGTGTTCTTATGTTACAATGAGGCCCATATGTTCTTTTGTTACATCGAGGCCCATATGTTCTTTTGTTACATTTCTTTTGTTACAATGAGGCACATATGCTCTTTTGTTACATCAAGGCCCATATGTTCTTTTGTTACAATGAGGCCCATATGTTATTTTGTTACAATGAGGCCCATATGTTCTTTTGTTACATTGAGGCCCATATGTTCTTTTGTTTCAATGAAGCCCAATGACCTTTATCCTCTTATGTACAAAGGAAAACTGAAGGCCCAATATACTCATGCTGAAAAAATAGCTGAATGCTCATTTACACTAACACGTATGTTACAAAGATACTTGAAGAGTTATATGTTCTTTTGTTGCAAATATACTCCAAGACCTGTTTTTATGATTGTTTGTTACAAATATGATCCAAGGCATGTATATATGATTTTATTGTTACATATATACTCCAAGACCTATATACTGTTATGTTATGACTATACTCCAAGGCCTATAGGCTCTTTTATGTTAGGAATATAGTCAAAAAGGCCAGTATGATGTTACATAATAATTGTACTCCAAGGCCAGTATGTAATCTAAGGCCTGTATGCAGTTATGTTATAAATGTACTCCAAGGTCTATTTGCTGTTATGTTATAAATGTACTCTGATTTCTGAATGCTGTTATATTATGAGTATACTCCAAGGCCTGTATGCAGTTATGTTATAAATGTACTCCAAGGTCTACTAAGCAGTTATAAATGTACTCCAAGGTCTATATGTAGTTATGTTATAAATGTAATCCAAGGCCAGTATGCTGTTATGTTATGAATGTACTCCAAGGCCTATATGCTCTTACTTTCCAATATGGTTATTTTCAAATAATTATGTGCTTATTATTCCAGTTTTACTATTATCGATACTAATTCTATTACTTATGAATGAACAATTGCAGGCAATACGGTACCTTTAATATTACTAAGAATAAATTTATCTTATCTTTAAAAAGCCAACAAAACTTAATTTCAGTGCTTCAATCCAGAGTATGCAGTGTTTTTAAATGCATGTGTTAAACTTTTTTAAAAATTAATAAAACTTAAACAGTACTGCCACCATATTTGATCTAATAAAAACATGTACCTGGTATGTGAGAAATCTTGCATGAAGTTTTGCTTGGGTTTTTGTTTCTTACTGGGGTTTTCCCAGGTTCTTCCTTCACCAATTATACTAGCCATCTCATATAGCATGTTGGTCTTCTTGCGTCAGATTTTGAAGGAAACCAGCATTAGAAAACAAATTTATGATTGTTTGTGGTAAACTATATTATCTCCTTTCTTCAGATGAAGGGGGTTCACTAAAAAAGGAAGCAAGATGACGGACATGTTCCGAATGTATGAAAAATACAGTAAGAAGATAAAGTTTGCTGAACTGAAGGACCCAGAAGAATCATGGGAATTACAGGACCTCATTGGAGAGGGGACATATGGAGAGGTTTACTCAGCCAGAAACAAGCACACAGGTATCAGTTTTACTTGTGCATAACAATTGTACTAACAATAACTTAGAATCATATGCTCTGTTGTATGACATGCCAGCAGACCACACACAGATGCACTGCAACATGATGTGCCAGCTGACAAGACGTAGATTTACTGTCACATCATGTGCCAGCAGACCACACACAGATGCACTGCTACATGATGTGCCAGCTGACGAGACGTAGATTCACTGTCACATCATGTGCCAGCAGACCACACACAGATGCACTGCAACATGATGTGCCAGCTGACAAGACGTAGATTTACTGTCACATCATGTGCCAGCAGACCACACACAGATGCACTGCAACATGATGTGCCAGCTGACGAGACGTAGATTCACTGTCACATCATGTGCCAGCAGACCACACACAGATGCACTGCAACATGATGTGCCAGCTGACGAGACATAGATTCACTGTCACATCATGTGCCAGCAGACCAGACACAGATGTGCCATCATATGGTGTGCCAGCAGATTGTGATATATTTTATTTTATTTAACTTTATGTACTACTTTCAAACTGTGATTTGTGCCATACATAGCTGAGTATATCCCCACTTTCAAAGTGTGATACTGCCCATCCAAGCATAACCATGTCCCCACTTTCAAAGTGTGAAACTGTATCCATACATAGGTACATTCCCACTTTCAAAGTGTGATAATGTCCATCAATACATTAAGTATCCCCACTTTCAAAGTGTGATAATGTCCATCAATACATTAAGTATCCCCACTTTCAAAGTGTGATAATGTCCATCAATACATTAAGTATCCCCACTTTCAAAGTGTCATAATGTCCATCAATACATTAAGTATCCCCACTTTCAAAGTGTCATAATGTCCATCAATACATTAAGTAGCCCCACTTTCAAAGTGTCATAATTTCCATTAATATATTAATTAGCCCCACTTTCAAAGTGTCATAATGTCCATCAGTACATTAAGTATCCCCACTTTCAAAGTGTCATAATGCCCATCAATACATTAAGTATCCCCACTTTCAAAGTGTGATAATGTCCATCAATACATTAAGTATCCCCACTTTCAAAGTGTGATAATATCCATCAATACATTAAGCATCCCCACTTTCAAAGTGTCATAATATCCATCAATACATTAAGCATCCACACTTTCAAAGTGTGATAATATATATCAATACATTAAGCATCCCCACTTTCAAAGTGTCATAATGTCCATCAATACATTAAGTATCCCCACTTTCAAAGTGTCATAATTTCCATTAATACATTAAGTATCCCCACTTTCAAAGTGTCATAATATCCATCAACACATTAAGTATCCCCACTTTCAAAGTGTCATAATTTCCATTAATACATTTAGTATCCCCACTTCCAAAGTGTGATAATATCCATCAACACATTAAGTATCCCCACTTTCAAAGTGTGTTATGTCCATCTCTAAGTATTTCCCATTTCAAGTTGTGATACTTTCCAGCCATACATAGGTATGTTCTCACTTTAAATGTGTGATACTGTCCATATAAAAGTATCTCCAAATTTTAAATTGTGATACTGACAATCCCTTTGTAAGTATTTGCATTTTAAATATGTGATCCTGTCCATCCATAGGGGCCCCGATTGGTCAAAAGCACTTAACGTTACAGATCACTGGGTTCAAGTCTCAGGTTTGGCCAGTATATGTGAGAAAGCTTGCCAGTTGCTTCTCATAGGTCAGTGGTTCTTTCCTGGGTTTTCTTGGGTTCTTCCTTCACCATTGATACTGGCCACCACATATAGCCTTTATTGTGCTGAAAAATGGCATTAAACCCTACTACTCTTCCAAGGGGTGTTAAAATGATAGAACTAAAGTTAAGAAAAAAATGAGTTGTTAATGTTTGACGTGTCTGAGAACTGGCTTCTATAATCAGTGACTTTTGTGTTGGGATACATATTTTACAAGAGTTTTGTATCATGACTGCTCCAGTGGCCTAGCTGTTAGAGCATCCGCCTTGGATGCGGGAGGTCATAGATTCAAACCCCGGCTGAGTCATACCAAAGACTTACAAAAAGGTTACTAATGGCTGCCTTGCTTGGCATTCAGCATTAAGACGTTAGTGTTAGGACTGGTTGGTCTGGTGTCAGAATAATGTGACTGGGTGGGACATCATGCTACATGTCTGTGGCATGATGCCTCAGTGCTAGACATCACTGTAAAGTACCACACTGCAGACATCATAGCAATATGACTGATTTTTAAAAAGAATGTCATTAAAATTCCAAATCACACACACACACATAATTTGTATCACAAGTTACTAAGCACAGATGCATCATTCTGCGTGACCTGTCTGAAACAGAATTTAGGTCTTAAGGACATGTCTCTGTCTAGCATGACTGAGAACTGGCAAGTGCAATCAGTGACACAAGTGGTGGAATATATATTTGCAGATTTCACATCCTAAATTGCTAAGTAAGAACATATGTATAATACACTAGGCACACATATATAATGCTCCAAGTAAGCACACATGTATAATGCTCCAAATAAGCACACATGTATAATGCTCCAAATAAGCACACATGTATAATGCTCCAAGTAAGCACACATGTATAATACTCCAAGCAAATATGTATAATGTTCTAAGTATAATGCTCAAAGTAAGCATATGTGAGTAATGCTCCAAGTAAGCACATGTGTGTAATGCTCAAGAAGCACATGTGTGTAATGCTTAAAGTAAGCACACAAGTATAATGTTTTACAGTAAGCACAATTACATATGCATACTACTTTAAATAAGCACACATGCATAATGCTTTTGAGTAAAGCACATATGTGTAATAATCCAAGTAAGCATATATATATATAATGTTCTAAATAAGTGTACAGATGTGTAATACTCCAAAAGAGTACACATATACTGCTCTATAAGTACATATGTATAATGCTCTAAATAGGTACATATGTATAATGCTCTAAATAGGTACATAATTATGTATAATGCTCTAAGTAGGTACATATGTATAATTCTCTAAATAGGTACATATTTATAATGCTCTAAATAGGTACATATGTATAATTCTCGAAATAGGTGCATATGTATAATGCTCTAAATAGGTACATAATTATGTATAATGCTCTAAATAGGTACATATGTATAATTCTCTAAATAGGTACATATTTATAATTCTTTAAATAGGTACATATGTATAATGCTCTAAATAGGTGCAATGTATAATGCTCTATATAAGTACACATGTATAGTTCTTTAAATAGGTATAAATGTATAATGCTCAAAACAAGTACAATTCTTTAAATATGTACACTGCTCTTAACAAGTACACATGTATAATATTAAGTACATATGTATGAAACTTTATAAATAAGGACATCTGTATAGTGTTCCAAATAATTATACATTTATTTTAATCTGAGTAAGGACACATACTTAATCCTTCAAGTAAGTACCCATATTTAATACGCTTTATGTCCGATAGGTCATTGGGCAGCAGTGAAAGTACTGGAGTCTATCCATGAAGTGATTGAAGAAATAGAAGAAGAGTACACCATACTGCGAGATTTTAATGACCATCCCAACATGCCTCGCTTTTATGATCTTTGTTTGAAAAAAGGGGACATGGGTACTGAGGATCAAGTCTGGATTGTAATGGAGGTCAGTTTTATTTTTGATTATCACTATTGTTTCAATACGACAGTGGAAAATCATATGGTGTACAGTACATTGCTGTGTTTGGACAAACTGCATTGTTCCCTAGAATGCTTGTTTGTTTCTCTCCTGTAAGAGGTTTGGGTTTCAACTGTGGCTACCTGCCTTAAAGTTTATTTGTTTCATCTAGCACTCTAACACTTAAACAGAGGTTGTTTCAACTAACAAAACAAAATGTATGTGATGTGCATCTAACAAAATTTTTTATTTGATGTGCATGTCTCCCCATTATAATATGCTTTTCTTAACACCATTGTCATTTTTCGATATGAATGTTATCTTTTTTGATAAAAGAAATCTCGATTCATTTTGAACAAACAATAAAACTAGAATGTATCCAAATCAACACAAAAAGCAGTGATGTAATACACAATGTGTTTAGCAATACACATGTTAAGAGTACTGATACCTCGTGGAATAATGTTTGTTTTTACGATCTTTTCAAGATACTTTATCCAGAAATGAAAGTAATTTATAAAGAAAAACAAACAACACTTTTATAAAGAAATATTTATTCACAGTTATTTTCAGCACGATTATAAAACGAGTATTTAACAATGCAAACCCCCCTTTCGCCTCTCTCTGTTGATCTCCATCTCTTTATTAGTTTTTTTTATAGGTCCCTCGGTAACTCGCGCCCTCGCTTATAGTGCGGTCGATATTTTTGGACCCCGTTGTGCGCGAGTTATCGAGGGAGCGGTGTACTGTGGTTCTGGCTATATTGTGTCTTGGCATATACTGTGGTTTTTGCTGTATTGTGGTTTGGCATATACTATGGTTCTTGCTGTACTGTGATTTGGCTTATACTGTAGTTCTTGCTGTACTGTGTCTTGGCATATAATGTGGTTCTTGCTGTACTGTGGTTTGGCATATACTTTGGTTTTTGTTGTACTGTGGTTTGGCATGTAATGTGGTTCTTGCTGTACTGTGTCTTGGCATATAATGTGGTTCTTGCTGTATTGTGGTTTGGCATATACCTTGGTTCTTGTTGTACTGTGGTTTGGCATATAATGTGGTTCTTGCTGTACTTTGTCTTGGCATATACTGTCATTCTTGCTTTACTGTGTCTTGGCATATTATGTGGTTCTTGCTGTATAGTGGTTTAGCATATACAGTAAAACCTGTTTTGAGAGACCACTGCTATGAGAGACCACCTGTCATGAGAGACCTTTATGTTTTGGCAGAAGGGGTGGTCTTTCAAGACAGGTTCCACTGTATTGTGGTTCTTGCTGTAATGTGGTTTGGCATATACCTTGGTTCTTGTTATACTGTGGTTTGGCATATACTGTGGCTCTTGCTGTACTGTGTCTTGGCATATACTGTCATTCTTGCTTTACTGTGTCTTGGCATATTCTGTGGTTCTTGCTGTATTGTGGTTTGGCATATAGTGTAGTTCTTGCTGTACTGTGGTTTGTTGTTAAGATTTAGCATTAGTCTGAAAGACTTGTACATTGTAGGTGCGATATAGGCTATAAAACAACTCATTTGATTGATAATTCCAGTAGCAGTTGTAGATATTGATTGTGGTTCAGTTGAACTCTTTTCACTAAAAATACTGGAAAAAAGAAAAAGTTGAATCTGCATTGTATAATTAAAATCTAGCCTTATTTGGGGACTATGATAATTAGATCACACAGTAATTCATCCCACAGTGTAATAAAATCTAGTATTTTGGGTGACTATGATAATTAGATCACACAATATGATAATTAGATAACAGTAATTCATCTCAGTTTGTAATAAAATCTAGTATTTTGGGTGACTATGATAATTAGATCACACAGTATGATAATTAGAACACACAGTAATTCATCTCAGTGTGTAATAAAATCTAGTATTTTGGGGGACTATGATAATTAGATCACACAGTATGATAATTAGATAACAGTAAATTCATCTCAGTGTGTATTAAAATTTAGTCTTTTAGGTGACTATGGTAATTAGATCACACAGTAATTCATCTTAGTGTGTAATAAAATTAGTTTATGTATTTATATTAAAAAAATTGAACAGAGTACAAATTATTATGAGTAAATTAATTCTTTGTTCTGTTTTCCAGCTATGTAATAGGGGTTCGGTTACAGACCTGAGCAAAGTCCTTATTGACCAGAATGAGTCCATGGGTGAAGTCCTCATTGCTCATGTCCTTAAGGAGACATTGAAGGTTGGTGTCAGGAAACTCAAATGTAGCATATTCCAGTTTTATTCAGTATGCTGATACAGTAGAATTTATCATGTAATAAAAATGGAATATTGTGATAAAACATTAATTCTTTTCTCCTCTGTGTTTATTTTGATACTAAAAATGAGTTCATTCCAGTTTCATATGTGGATTTAGTTTTTTTTATTTTGGTGGAAATTGGTGTCTTCCTGCTGTTGAACTTTGGCATTTTTCTTCCTGTGGAATCTGGTGTTTTCCAGCATATGGACTTTGGTATTTTCCTGCAGATGAACTTTGGTGGTTTTTTTTCTGTTGAAATTTGGTGTTTTCTAGCATATGGACTTTTATCTTTTTAAATCTTGCAGATGGACATTTCCTGCACATAATGGTTTTCCCGCAGTTGGAAATTCCTGCTTTCCTATAGATGGGCATTGTGCTGTTTTCCTAAAGATGAATTTGGTGTTTTAAAGCATATGAGTTTTGGTGTTTTCCTGCAGTCAGAAATTGCTCTTTTCCTGCTGGTGGACTTATGCTTTTTCCTGCATTTGAATATGGATCTTTTTGAGCATTAGATTCGGGTGTTCTCGAAATTCGTTGTTTTACTGCAGATGTTTTTTGTATATATGTTCTTGCAGATGTAACTTGATGTTTCCATGATAGGGACTTTGGTCCTTTCCTGCAGTTGGATTTGAATGGACATTGGCATTTTCCTGCAGATGAACTTTGGTGTTTTAAAGCATATTGGACTTTAATGTTTTCCTGATGTTGGACTTTGGTATTTTTGTACAGGTAGACATTGGTGTTTTCATGCAGGTGGACACAGGTCTCTTCTTGCAAAATGAATTTGGTGTTTTCCAGCATATGAACTTTGGTAATTTCATGCAAAAGGACTTTGGTGTTTTCATGCAATTGGACTCGTTATTTTTAGCAGATGAACTTTTTCATTATATAGACTTGCATGTTTTCATGTAAATTTTGAACTGTTTTCTATGAGGACACATAAAGGAAGAAAAGTAATGCGATATCAGTATGACAAACAGGTGCATAAAATATAAAACAATCCCAGTCTGTACATGATAAAATGCCAGTTGGTTAGAAGTTAAATAGTGGAAACATGAAACAAATATGACAGATAAGAAAGATGCAGATATTCATGAGGAATTCTAACATGGGTGAATTTTGTTGTGAAAAATGTCTTGAAGAAACACAAAGTTCTGAGGAACCCTGTTTGGCCATGTGGTCTTAGACACACCTTTACAGATCACTGACATCTCACTTCAGTCTGTTTGAGTATCAGGCTCAGCTAATGTTGGTATGTGAGCAGCTACCCATGGGTTGGTGGTTCTCCCCAGATTTTTCCTGGGTTCTTCTTGGACCAGGTATATTGGCAGCCATGTTTAGTCCATCATGTGCTGGAAAATGGCATAACAACAACAGTGTTCAGGAAATAAAAAAAATGGGTACACCATTTATTCTAATTGGACTCTAATTTTTACTGACTGTCCAGGTAGGTATATGCTTATAGGATATAGGATTATATTCAGTGTGGAAATTAGCAGTATGATTATATTCAGTGTGGATGCTTGCAGCATGATTATTGACAGTGTGGATACTTAATAGCAATATTATATTCAATGTGGATGATTGCAATATGATTTTATACAGTGTGGATGCTTGCAGTATGATTATATGCAGTGTTGATGCTAGCAGTATGATCTTTTACAGTGTGGATGCTTGCAGTATGATTTTATACAGTGTGGATGCTAGCAGTATGATTTTATACAGTGTAGATGCTTGCAGTATGATTGTATACAGTGTGGATGCTTGCAGTATGATTAAATATAGTGTGGATGCTTGCAGTATGATTTTATACAGTGTTGATGCTAGCAGTATGATTTTATACAGTGTAGATGCTTGCAGTATGATCTTATAGTGTTGATGCTTGCAGTATGATTTTATACAGTGGTGATGCTAGCAGTATGATTTTATACAGTGTAGATGCTTGCATTATGATTTTATAGTGTTGATGTTTGCAGTATGATTAAATATAGTGTGGATGCTTGCAGTATGATTTTATACAGTGTGGATGCTTGCAGTATGATTTTATACAGTGTTGATGCTAGCAGTATGATTTTATAGTGTTGATGTTTGCAGTATGATTAAATATAGTGTGGATGCTAGCAGTATGATTTTATACAGTGTGGATGCTAGCAGTATGATTGTATACAGTGTGGATGCTTGCAGTATGATTTTATACAGTGGATGCTTGCAGTATGCTTTTATACAGTGTGGATGCTTGCAGTATGATTTTATACAGTGTGGATGCTTGCAGTATGATTTTATACAGTGTGGATGCTTGCAGTATGATTTTATACAGTGTAGATGCTTGCAGTATGATTTTGTACAGTGTGGATGCTTGCAGTATGATTTTATACAGTGGATGCTATCAGTATGATTTTATACAGTGTTGATGCTATCAGTATGATTTTATACAGTGTTGATGCTTGCAGTATGATTTTATACAGTGTAGATGCTATCAGTATGATTTTATACAGTGTGGATGCTAGCAGTATGATTTTATACAGTGTGGATGCTAGGAGTATGATTATATAGTGTGGATGTTTGCAGTATGATTTTATATAGTGTGGATGCTAGGAGTAGGATTATATAGTATGGATGCTTGCTGTAGGATTTTATTCAGCGTGTAAGCTTGCTGTAGGATTTTATGCAGTGTGGAAGCTTGTTACTTTTCACATGTTATCTATTCTGGACAGGCAGCCAAGATGTGGTATGATTATAAATAGTATGGAATTTTATCGATGAATTGACAGGCTGTCAAGATTTTGACTTGTTGATAGCATTATGTAATCATTATTATGAGATGACTTTTTTTTTAATATGACCAGCATTACCTGTAAAAAATACCTTAAAATGATCTCATCTAAAATCTAATATTTGTTACATATTGAACTACGGTAATACACAGTTTGAACATGTTTTTATAATGTGATAATTCTTTATTCTACAGGTACTTTGTAGATGGCTTTATGATGTGATTCTTTTTTCTACAGGTACTTTTTAGATGGCTTTATGATGTGATTCTTTATTCTACAGGTGTTACATTTTCTTCACAAGAATCATGTTGTTCATAGAGACATTAAAGGTCACAACATTCTTATAACAGAAGAAGGGAACATCAAGCTTGTGGACTTTGGTAAGATATCTTGATCAAAGTTTTTTTTTATCCATGAAGTACATGTGAAACATTAGTGTTACCTTAATGGTTTTGTTCTTTGGTGAGATTCCAAGCTTTTTTCTCACCTTTGAAGCAAATTGAAGCAGGAGAGTTATTTTTATGAAGCCTTTTTCCTTGTAGTACTATTCAGATCAACTTTTTTTTCTCACCCTTGAGCATATTGAGATGGGTTTTATCTTTCAGATGGTACTCACTGTTTTAAGATCTCCAAAATAGCTTTTTCACACTGATACAGCACAAATGATATTGGTTTTTACCTTTTATTGACACATTCATTTTGGAGGTTTCAGAGTCAATTATTTTCTCAGCTGTGAAGCATGGGTGTGCTGGAGATGTTAACTTTTGAATGGTACTTTTTTATGAGATATGCAGTTCAACATTTTTCTCATTCATAGGCACAGTTGAAGTTATGGGTGTTACTTGTCTAATGGTGTTTTCCCTGTCAGCTTTTATTCTCACCTATTGTGCAAGTATATGGAAAGGGTTTTACCTATGAAGTACATGTGTGACAAGGGTTTTACCTGTAATGTACATGTGTGGAAAGGGTTTTATATATGAGGTACATGTTTGACGTGGGCTTTGATTATGAAGCACATGTGTGATTAGGTTTTTACCTATGAAGGACATGTGTGACAAGGGTTTTAGCAATGATGTACATGTGTGGAAATGGTTTTTTCCTATGATGTACATGTGTGACAAGGGTTTTATCTACAGTGTACATGTATGACAAGGGTTTTACCTGTGAAGTACATGTTTGCAATTGATTTACCTATAATGCACATGTGTGACAAGGGTATTTACCTATAATGCACATGTGTGACAAGGGTTTTATCTATAATGCACATGTGTGACAAATGTTTTACCTAAAATGCACATGTGTGACAAGGGTGTTCCCTATAATGCACATGTGTGACAAGGTTTTTACCTATGAAGTACATGTGTGACAAGGGTATTTACCTATAATGCACATGTTTGACAAGGGTTTTATCTAAAATTCACATGTGTGACAAGGGCTTTACCTATGAAGTACATCTTTGACAAGGGCTTTACCTATAAAGCACATGTGTCACAAGGGTTTTACCTATGAAGTACATATGTGACAAGGGTTTACCTTACATGTACATGTGTGACAAGGGTTTTTACCTATGATACACATGTGTGACAAGTGTTTTATCTAAAATGCACATGTGTGACAAGGGTTCTATTCACGAAGTTCATGTGTGACAAGGGTTTACCTATAATGCACATATGTGACATGGGTGTTTCTATGATGCACATGTGTGACAAGGGTTTTACATATAATGCACATGTGTGAAAAGGGTTTTACCTATAATGTACATGTGTAACAAGGATTTTAGTGACAAGGGTTTAAGCTATGAATTACATGTATGACAAGTGTTTAAATATAATGCATATGTGTGACAAGGGATTTACCAATAATGCACATGTGTGACAAGGGTTTTAGCTATGAATTACATGTTTGACAAGTGTTTTACCTATGAAGTACATGTGTGAAAAGGGTATTGCCTATAATGAATATGTTTGACAAGGGCTTTACCTATGAAGTACATGTGTAACAAGGGATTTACCTATGAAATGTTTGGTTGACAGGGGTTTTACCTACAACTTACGTGTGAGAATGGTTTTACCTACAAAGTACATGTGTGATGAGGGTTTTACCTATGAAGTACATGTTTGCAAGGGTATTACCTAGAATGCATATGTGTGACAATGATTATGCCTATGAAGTAAATGTGTGACAGGGTTTTTTCCTATGATGTACATGTGTGACAAGGGTTTTATATACAGAGTACATGTGTGACAAGGGTTTTACCTATCAAATACATGTTTGCAAGGCTTTACCTATAATGCACATGTGTGACAAGGGTTTTAACTATAATGCACATGTGTGACAAGGGTTTTACCTAAAATGCACATGTGTGACAACAGTTTTTCCCATTAAGTACATGTGTGATGAGGTTTTTACATACAAAGTACCTGTGAGACAATGGTTTTACCTACAAAGTACATGTGATGAGGGTCTTACCTACAAAGTACATGTTTGATGATGTGTTTACCTACAAAGTGCATGTGTGACAAAGGTTTTACCTACAAAATGATATGACAATGCTTTACCTACAAAGTACGTGTGACAATGGTTTTACCTACAAATTACATGTGTGACAAGGGGTTTACCTTTGAAGTACATGTCTTGCAAGGGTGTTAACTATGAAATTGTACTTTCAAAGATTTTATCGGTGTCAAGTTTTGACAGTTTGCTGTTTGGCAAATATGCATGAACAGTCATAAATTTTAATGAGTTTATATTTGTTTGGAAGTACGGCTTAGTATAACTAAAATTAGGTCTTAAATATTTGTATTTTGAGGAGTAAGCTCTGAAAATTCATGGATATTACTTGCATGGTCAGCAAATGTAATTGTTACATTCATATTTAGATTTTTTCACTCACTACAACCAGAAGTAGGACCACTCCAGTGGCCTAGTGGTTAGAGCATCTGCCTCAGATGTGGGAGGTCGTGAGTTCAATCCCCAGCTGAGTCATACCAAAGACTTGTAAAACTAGTACTAACAACTGCCTTGCTTGGCGCTCAGCATTAAGAGGATAGTGTTAGGACTGGTTGGCCTGGTGTCAGGAGAATGTGACTGGGTGGGACAACATGCTACATGTCTGTGGCATGATGTCCCAATTCCAGTCAACACTATAAACTGCCACACTGCAGTATCGTAGTGATTTGACTGAAAATTGTTGAAGCTACATTAAAAATCCAAATCACACACACACACACACCAGAAGTAGGTCAGATAGACCCAGTTTTTTTGCACCAATATCATTATTTTAGGTTTTTCATATAGGTGAATCAATACTTTTACAGATACAATACTCCTTCAGGGGTAAAAAAGAAATGGATGGGAAAAAATGATCATGTTTATAAACACATAATGCAGAAGAGTAAAATGACAATAATTTTTGGTCCTAGAATTTAGCTGACTGTTTAAGATATAACCATGTGTATCATTAACAGTTTATTCCAGAGGACTTATAAATAAATTTCATTTTTTATTTTTTCTAGGTATATCATCTCATGTGGATAGGACACTGGGAAAGAGGAAGACATCAGTTGGGACCCCATACTGGATGGCACCAGAGGTATGTTATATGGTCCTTGTGTTCTTTGGAGACAGTGGGACTAATCCTGGATGTGTTTAATCCATATTTGATGGCATAAAATGTTTGTTCTTTTGTCCTGTTTTTTTAAGAAATTATGCTACAAGTAGTTGTCAAGGCCTATCACAGAACTCTGAATCAGTTGATTGATTGTGACACTTTCTTCCATTTATTATTAAGGCCTTTTCTTTGAAATAAAATCTGACCATGCTTTGTTTCAAAATGCCATTGCAGATGATATCCAGTGCTACATGTAAAAATGTATTAATTCAAACAGCCTGAGAAATGGATAAAGAGAATTTCATTTACATGGGCATCAATATTTTATAGTTCTGTTTCTTTCTTTTACATGGGCTTCAATATTTTATAGATCTGTTTCTTTCTTTTTTATGGGCTTCAATATTTTATAGTTCTGTTTCTTTCTTTTACATGGGCTTCAATATTTTATAGTTCTGTTTCTTTCTTTTTTATGGGCATCAATTTTTTTTAATACTGTTTTCTTTTACATGGGCTTCAGTTATATTATACAGTTTTCTTTTACATGGGCTTCAATTATATTATATTGCCCTTTTACATGGGCTTCAATTATACTATACAGTCATTTTTTACAATGGCTTCAATTTTCTTATACTGTTCCTTTTCACAGGGTCTTTAATTATTTTATTCTCCTTTTTTACATGGGCTTCAATTATTTCATACTTCTTTTCACATGGGCTTTAATTATTTTATACTCTCTATTACCTGGGCTTCAGTTATTTTATACTGTTCTTTTTTCTCTTCATGCAAATTTTTTGTATATGATTCACCATATAAATTTTAAGTTTTCTCTTGTAATGTTAATTTTGGCACATGAAAAAATTTGTTAGATATTGGAAAGGTGAATGCTCTTCAAAGTGTTGTACTACTGTTCTCTATTGTCTGCATTGTATTTCAAACAGTTATGTTGTTCTGTATATTTGATTTAATTTATATTTGATTTAATTTAATTGTTTTTTAGTTTTAATTTTTTTATATTCTATTACATGCTATTGTAACGTAACTTTATTTACCGGATTTTACATTTTCTAGAAATTCTGTTTAATCTGACCCTTTTTTGTAAACACCTAATTATAGAAAATTGATATCTAATGCTGACATAGTTCATGACCTTGATTCAGAATCAGTAGGAGTTGAAGTAAACAACTTTTTAAAATACATTTTTAAAATTCTTTCTCAGAGTAAAATCATTGGTTTTAGTCAAGGTCATAATTGGAGTGCATGATGTTAGGCATGTAAAAAGCTATGTTGTTCTAGAAGGGTGGTCATGTTACACTCATACAGGAATCTGTTTTGTGTCTTTTGTGTATATCTGTTTTCTATAGAGAATTTAGTCAGTCTGGCTTTAAACCATTGACACTTAAAGGTGTTTTGTTGTGACCAGGTTGAGATGAATTTTTAAGTTTTCTTCAAATTATTTGGATTCCAAGAGATTATTTTATCCTTGAAATACTTGTGCTCTAAACTAATTCTTTGACAAAGACAGTTATAGAAATTTACACAGAATTCTTACAGTGTAATATTATTTTCTGTGACACATCAGTACAACACTAACCACAGCATACACCATCGACTTCAATTTTTAATTCTTGGATTATATTTGGATTTTATTTGTAAAACCATAAATTCTTTTCTCAGTTTTACCTTGTTTTTCTAGGGAAATAAATTATTTGCTAAAGTTTACAAAGCTTCTTGTCTTCACTTATTTCTTGTTGCATTTTGTAAGTGCCTAAATATAACAATGTGCTGTCGTCTGTTTGCATAGTAATTCTAATCAGTCCTGCTACTGTTGTCTGCATTGTAATTCTAAACACTCTTGCTGCTGTCTGCCATGTAATTCAAGCAGTCATTGGCTGCTGTTGTTTGTATTGTAATTTAAACAGTCATGTGCTGTTTTTGTCTGTTGTCTGCATTGTAATTCTAAGCAGTCATTGACTGCTGTTGTCTGTATTGTAATTCTAAACAGTCATGTGCTGTTCTTGTCGGTTGCCTGCATTGTAATTCTAAACATTCATGTGCTGTTCTCGTTTGTTATCTGCATTTCTATTCAGTCATATGCTACATTAATTTGCAGTCATCATTTTTCAAAAAATAATTACTAAAAGATTTTTATAGGGAAAAACCAAATGAAAGGTTAAAAAACAATTTCCACATTGGAAATAGTCGGAAAATTAGAGCCTGTACAGAAGAAATCAGGAACCAACATGGAAGCTTTTGTTGTTGTTGTTGTAGGGTTTAACGCCATTTTTCAGCACACGATAGGCTATACATGGCGGCCAGTATTAATGGTGGAGGAAGAACCCGGGAAAACCCCGGAGAGAACCACCGACCCACGAGAAGCTACTGGTAAGCTTTCTCACATACCCACATTGGCTGAATCCGAGACTCGAACCCATGCAGACAGAGGTGAGATGGCTGTGAACCTTAATGGACAGCACTTTAGACCACTCAGCCACTCGGGGCCCCTCAACATGGAAGCAGTTATAGCATTATGAGCATCTTAGATGATCTGTTAAATCATTGCTATTTGTATTAATGAAAGTAAGAATGGGATGGAATTATTTAAGTCTAATGTAAACTTGCTTTATCTATTGTCAGACTTATTGCATTAATGCATTGTCCAGACTGCTTGTAATTAATGCATTGTACAGGCTGCTTTTAATTAATGCATTATACAGGCTGCTTGTAATTAATGCATTATACAGACTGCTTGTAATTAATGCATTGTCCAGACTGCTTGTAATTAATACATTTTACAGGCTGTTTGTAATTAATACATTGTACAAGCTTCTTGTAATTAATACATTCTTCACAATTATTGCGTTTATGCAATGTAGAGGCTATTTGTAATTAATACATTGTACAGACTGCATGTAGGTAATACATTGTACAGACTGCTTGTTAATGATAACATTGTACAGGGTGTTTGTAATTAATACATTGTACAGACTGCATGTAATTAATACATTGTACATGCTGTTTGTAATTAATGCATTGTACAGAATGCATGTAATTAATACATTGTACAGGCTGTTTGTAATTAATACATTGTACAGAATGCATGTAATTAATACATTGTACAGGCTGTTTGTAATTAATGCATTGTACAAAATGCATGTAATTAATACATTTTACAGGCTGTTTGTAATTAATGCATTGTACAGAATGCATGTAATTAATACATTGTACAGGCTATTTGTAATTAATACATTGTACAGACTGCATGTAGGTAATACATTGTACAGACTACTTGTTATTGATAACATTGTGCAGGGTGTTTGTAATTAATACATTGTACATGCTGTTTGTAGTTAATGCATTGTACAGAATGCATGTAATTAATACATTTTACAGGCTGTTTGTAATTAATGCATTGCACAGAATGCATGTAATTAATACATTGTACAGGCTGTTTGTAATTAATGCATTGTACAGAATGCATGTAATTAATACATTTTACAGGCTGTTTGTAATTAATGCATTGTACAGAATGCATGTAATTAATACATTGTACAGGCTGTTTTTAATTAATACATTTCTAAGTGCAGCACCTGATACTATTTGGAATGCCATTTTGAAAATAACTTTACTAAAATGATGGACTTCAATACTACCATTCATCTTGAGCAAAAATGTGTACACTGAATTCAACACTAGACTGAATTTAATACTTCCATTTAACTTGAGTAAAAATAATTAATAAATACAGACTTCAACACTACCATTTAACTTGAGTAAAAATAATTAATAAATACAGGCTTCAACACTACCATTCAGCTTGAGTAAAAATGTGTATACCAAATTCAACACTGCCATTAAACTTGAGTAAAAAATTGTGTATGTTAAATTCAGCACTACCATTCAACTTAAAAAATGTGTATACCAAATTGAACACTACCACTCAACTTGAGTACAAAAATGTGTATACCAAATTCAACACTGCCATACAACTTGGGGGGGGGGCTCCGAGTGGCCGAGTGGTCTAAAGCACTTTCTGTTATGGATCACTGCCATCTCACCTCCGTCTGCGTGGGTTTGAGTCTCGGATTCAGTCAATGTGGTTATGTGAGAAAGCTTGCCAGTAGCTTCTCATGGGTTGTTGGTTCTTTCTGGGGTTTTCCCAAGTTCTTCCTCCACCACTAATACATGTACTGGCTGCCATGTATAGCCTGTCGTGTGCTGAAAGATGGCATTAAACCCCACAACAACTACAATAACCATTCAACTTTAGTAAAATATGTGTATACCTAATTCAACACTAACATTCAACTTCAGTAAGATATGTTTATACCAACTTCAACACTATCATTCAACTGAGTAAAAAATATGTATACTGAATCAACACTACCATTCAATTTGAGTAAACATGTGACTATGCAAACTTCAATGCTACCATTCAACATATGTGGTGTACCATTCAATATGTGTGGTGTACCATTCAACATAATGTGGTGTACCATTCAACATGTGTGGTGTACCATTCAACATATGTGGTATGCCATTCAACATATGTGTTGTACCATTCAACATGTGTTGTGTAGCTGTTTATCCAAACTAGTTAGAGTTTTTGTCTGTTATTTGCATTGACAGATTAATGATAAATTTCTGCAGAATAAATTTACATATCCTGAGGACAGATCTTTTGATTGGTATGGTCTCCAGGGAACATTCCTTTTGATTGGTATGGTCTCCAGGGAAAATTCCTTTTTGGTTGGTATGGTCTCCAGGGAACATTCCTTTTGGTTGGTATGGTCTCCAAGGAACATTCCTTTTGGTTGGTTTGGTCTCCAGGGAACATTCCTTTTGTTTTTACAATTGATAAATCTGAGACTTCATATTATCAACTGTTGTATATGTCAGAATTTGAAAGAAAAATGGCCTTGCTATAAAATATTTTATTATATATTTCATATAATGAAAGTAAGTAGATATGGTGTCTATGTTAAGTATTAAAATGAATCTGAAGATAATTTTATTGGTGTGATTACTTTTTTGTTTCTTCTAAAATATAATACTATCATTGTCACTTATTTCCCTTAATTTTTTCTGACAGGTAATTGCATGTGAGAGACAGTTCGAGTACAAATATGACATACGCTGTGATGTTTGGTCTTTGGGAATAACAGCAATAGAATTGGCTGATGGAGAGCCACCATTGGCTGATAAACATCCAATGAGAGCCCTGTTTAGAATTCCAAGGTAACTTAATATTTTCCAGTGAAAAAAGGTTTGGATTTTCATAAAGTGTTTCCAAGTTTTATTGATTGATGGGCATTTTTACAATCAAACAAAGGTACGCTGTTGTGTTATACATTTTTACAATCACACTAAGGCACACTAATACATCAAATGTATATGGAGTATGAATTAAGTTAGCCATGTACAGGTATGTTTTAAATGGGATGTATTGAATCAGGTATGTACTGGTATGTTAGAATGGGTTTTATCCAGTTAAGCATGTACTGGTAAGTTAGAATGGGTTTTTATCCAGTTAGGCTTGTACTGGTATGTTAGAATGTGTTTTATCCAGTTAAGCATGTACTGGTATGTTAGAATGGGTTTTATCCAGTTAGGCCTGTACTGGCATGTTAGAATGGGTTTTATCCAGTTAAGCATGTATTTGTATGTGAGAATGGGTTTTATCCAGTTAGGCATGTACTGGTATGTTTTAAATGGGATGTATTGCATCAGGCATGTACTGGTATGTTAGACTGGGTTTTATCCAGTTAGATTATACTGGTATGTTGGAATGGGTTTTATCCAATTAGGCTTGTACTGGTATGTTGGAATGGGTTTTATCCAATTAGGCTTGTACTGGTATGTTGGAATGGGTTTTATCCATTTAGGCTTGTACTGGTATGTTAGAATGGGTTTTATCCATTTAGGCATGTACTGGTATGTTTTAAATGGGATGTATTGAATCAGACATGTACTGGTATGTTAGAATGGGTTTTATCCAGTTAGGTTATACTGGTATGTTGGAATGGGTTTTATCCAGTTAGGCATGTACTGGTATGTTTTAAATGGGATGTATTGAATCAGACATGTACTGGTATGTTGGAATGGGTTTTGTCCAATTAGACTTGTACTGGTTTGATGGAATGGGTTTTATCCAATTAGGCTTGTACTGGTTTGATGGAATGGGTTTTATCCAATTAGGCTTGTACTGGTATGTTAGAATGGGTTTTATCCATTTAGGCCTGTACTGGTTTGATGGAATGGGTTTTATCCAGTTAGGCATGTACTGGTATGTTGGAATGGGTTTAATCCAATTAGGCTTGTACTGGTTTGATGGAATGGGTTTTATCCAATTAGGCTTGTACTGGTTTGATGGAATGGGTTTTATCCAATTAGGCTTGTACTGGTATGATGGAATGAGTTTTATCCAATTAGGCATGTACTGGTATGTTTTAAATGGGATGTATTGAATCAGACATGTACTAGTATGTTGGAATGGGTTTTATCCAGTTAGGTTATACTGGTTTGATGGAATGGGTTTTATCCAATTAGGCTTGTACTGGTATGTTGGAATGGGTTTTATCCAATTAGGCTTGTACTGGTTTGATGGAATGGGTTTTATCCAATTAGGCTTGTACTGGTATGTTGGAATGGGTTTTATCCAATTAGGCTTGTACTGGTTTGATGGAATGGGTTTTATCCAATTAGGCTTGTGCTGGTTTGATGGAATGGGTTTTATCCAATTAGGCTTGTACTGGTATGTTGGAATGGGTTTTATCCAGTTAGGTTATACTGGTTTGATGGAATGGGTTTTATCCAATTAGGCTTGTACTGGTATGTTGGAATGGGTTTTATCCAATTAGGCTTGTACTGGTTTGATGGAATGGGTTTTATCCAATTAGGCTTGTACTGGTATGTTGGAATGGGTTTTATCCAGTTAGGTTATACTGGTATGATGGAATGGGTTTTATCCAATTAGGCTTGTACTGGTATGTTGGAATGGGTTTTATCCAATTAAGGCTGTCCTGGTATGTTGGAATGGGTTTTATTAAATATGGCATGTACTGGTATGTTTTGAATGCATTTTATCCAGTTAGGCATGTACTGGTTTTTTTTAATGTGTTTCATCTGAATATGCATGTATTGGATGGGTATGTTTCAATTTGTTTTGTCCATTCTTGCTTGTACTGGTACATTTGAATGGGTTTAACCAGTAAGAATAGCCAATAAGAAACACAGTCTAATCTGCTATAAGAAATACAGTTCAATGGGCCGTAAGAAATACGGTCCCTTTGGCAGTAATGAGTACAATCCAGTTTATTATAAGAAACACAATCTGATTATGCTACAAGAAATACAGTTTGATTGGGTATAAGAAATACAATTCTGTGGGCAATAAGAAATACAATCTGATGAACCAACATTTAGCATCCTGTTGGGTCAAGCACCTAAAGAATGATGTCTGGGTAAGCATTGTATGTCATGTTAGAGAGTTATTAAAAATGATGCATCATGAATGGAGATTTTCATTGTCATATATGCATAAGCCACAGGATCTCAATTATTTTGAATAACTTGATATAAATTGGATACACTACAAGAAATACAATCCAATGACCAATAGGAAAAACAATCCATTGGGTGATAAAAAGTAAAGTTCAGTCAGCTATAAGAAATACAGTTTGATGGGCAATTTTAATACAGTTTGATGGGCAATTTGAAACACAGTTTGATTGGTAATTTGAAACACAGTCTGATGGGCAGTTTGAAATACAGTTTGATGGGCAATTTGAAATACAATTTGATGGGCAATTTAAAATACAGTTTGATGGGCAATTTGAAATACAGTTTGATGGGCAGTTTGAAATAGTTTGATGGGCAATTTGAAATCCAGTTTGATGGGCAATTTAAAATACAGTTTGATGGGCAATTTGAAAAACAGTTTGATGGGCAGTTTAAAATGCAGTTTGATGGGCAATATGAAATACAGTTTGATGGGCAATTGGAAATACAGTTTAATGGGCAATTTGAAATGCAGTTTGATGGGCAATTTGAAATACAGTTTGATGGGCAATTTGAAATCCAGTTTGATGGGCAATTTGAAATGCAGTTTGATGGGCAATTTGAAAAACAGTTTGATGGGAAATTTAAAATACAGTTTGATGGGCAATTTGAAATACAGTTTGATGGGCAATTCAAACTACAGTTTGATGGGCAATTTGAAAGACAGTTTGATAGGCAATTTGAAATGCAGTTTGATCGGTGATTTGAAATACAGTTTGATGGGTGATTTGAAATACAGTTTGTTGGGCAATTTGAAATACAGTTTGATGGTCAAGTTGAAATACAGTTTGATGGGCAGTTTGAAATACAGTTTGATGGGCAATTCGAAACACAGTTTGATGGGCAGTTTAAAATGCAGTTTGATGGGCAATATGAAATACAGTTTGATGGTCAAGTTGAAATACAGTGTGATGGGCAATTTGAAATACAGTTTGATGGGCAATTTGAAATGCAGTTTGATGGGCAATTTGAAAGACAGTTTGATGTGCAGTTTGAAATACATTTTGATAGGCAATTTGAAATGCAGTTTGATGGGTGATTTGAAATACAGTTTGATGGGCAATTTGAAATACAGTTTGATGGTCAAGTTGAAATACAGTTTGATGGGCAGTTTGAAATACAGTTTGATGGGCAATTCGAAACACAGTTTGATGGGCAATTTGAAATGCAGTTTGATGGTCAAGTTGAAATACAGTTTGATGGTCAAGTTGAAATACAGTTTGATGGGCAATTTGAAATGCAGTTTGATGGGCAATTTGAAAAACAGTATGATGGGCAATTTGAAACATAGTTTGATAGGCAATTCGAAACACAGTTTGATGGGCAGTTTGAAATGCAGTTTGATAGGCAATTTGAAATGCAGTTTGATGGGCAATTCAAGCTACAGTTTGATGGCAGTTTGAAATGCAGTTTGATGGGCAATTTGAAATACAGTTTGATGGGCAATGTGAAATACAGTTTGGTGGGCAATTTGAAATACAGTTTGGTGGGAAATAAGAGACAAACTGATGGGCAGTTAGAAGGATAATCTTACCAGCTATATGAAATAAAACCAAATGATCCACTGGGAGTTTACATTATTTGCCATGGTGACTTAAACCTGGTCATGATTTAGTAGTTTCCTTACTTTTATATCATTGTTATTTATTTCAGGAATCCTCCACCAAAGCTGAAAAGCCCAGAGAAGTGGTCAGCAACATTTAAAGACTTTATAGCACAGTAAGTTGACCCTTATATATAAACTAATCAATGTCAAGGTAGTTGACCCTGGTGTATAACTAATCAGGGTTTAGGTTTATCTTGTTGTTATGTCCTACCATGAATATGGGCATATAGTGTTACCCTTGTCTCTCCATCCAGTGCTAACAAAATGTGATAACCCGATGTCTGAGGTCCCTCTAATTTTTGATCAGGCCTGTCCTGTATTCTAAGTGAGGTGCCTATTGGGCTTGTATAAAGAATCTAATTTGCCTAATAAAACCTTGATCGCTCTGATGAAAATGTGTAAATGTATTTTCAGGATGTGAACATACCTGCCAGTTTAAATCAGATCACCACTGTTCTGTGCGAAATTGAAATCTGATTTGAATTGTATTGAAGCGAGGCATGTCATGCTAAAAATACGATTTTGTACTTCCAAACCCACTGACACGTTTTGAAACAGTTTTCAGTAATTTTCTAAAATTTAAGGATTAAAGAAAGAAAAAGAAAAAATCCACCACTTTCAGTATATGCCTGTTACATATAGCATGTCTAAACGGTAAACAGTCATGATTGGATCTCATGTAAAACTATCCCTAGACAGTTTTAAATAGTGGCAATTAAAGCCAAAGAGGTCAGGTTTAAACCACCATATTACATACTACTTAACTGGCAGACAATAACTAGTTAGTGGTGTCTGAAGGCTGCAGTGGGTGAGCCCATTGTGCTGATTAGGTAGCATCAGGAAATGGAACGACCCATTATAGCTAAATGAAAGAGATGCTACCTGTTTGTACAAAAACAAGTTATTACATATTATTGCCTTGAATGAGAATGTTTAAGCCATATGTAATATATTTTTTACAAGCTTGTGAACAGCGGCAATGTTTCTTTGAAGTAAGATTATACTGCATATATAGAATGTAAAGCATGATCATTTCTGTTGTTGGAATATCGTTAAGTGAAATTCATTATTGATTCCGATTTAGGAAGCAGCTAAGTATCAGCAAAGCCCAACAAAAATAAATTTCAGAACACTTGGTTGATGGAGTTTTACTTTGTGAAGCACACCAGCAAAAACCAAAGTTTTTTTGGGGGGGGCACTATTCTTTGCATATACTTCAAACAACACATAGACATACATCAACTTGACTGTGACTAGGATTCACTCAGAGAATCCAGCTGAGAAGTTTTAAACACCAGGACCATCCAGTCTGTAGTGAATGTAGTAATCAACACTAATGACACTTGTATTACCTTCAAATCCCTTTGAACCCTATTGAATTTATTTTGGAATTGTAGCTATTGCATTTGAGTGACAATATTAAAATAGGGGAAATTTGGGACATATGGAAATTTTGAGGTCTGAGCTTGAGGAATGTCACTCAGGGCTTGTGAGTTTATTTAAGTCGTCAGCCCTGGGTCTGTATTGGAAAAGAAAAATTCTTTGAGCACTGTGAGCTGTTAGTCTATCCATCCATCCAGTCATCTTTTACATTTAGCTCAGTGAGCTGTTAGTCTATCAGTCCATCCAGTCATCTTTTACATTTAGCTCAGTGAGCTGTTAGTCTATCCGTCCATCCAGTCATCTTTTACATTTAGCTCAGCGAGCTGTTAGTCTATCCATCCATCCAGTCATCTTTTACATTTAGCTCAGTGAGCTGTTAGTCTATCCGTCCATCCAGTCATCTTTTACATTTAGCTCAGTGAGCTGTTAGTCTATCCATCCATCCAGTCATCTTTTACATTTAGCTCAGTGAGCTGTTAGTCTATCCATCCATCCAGTCATCTTTTACATTTAGCTCAGTGAGCTGTTAGTGTATCCGTCCATCCAGTCATCTTTTACATTTAGCTCAGTTGTGTTTGATGAATAGGGTCATATAATGTTGACCTTGCCTGTCCATCCATTTATTCAATTGATGTTTATTTTTAGATCACTCCTCAGGTGGGGACATTAGTATTCCATGAACATATTTCTAGCTGCATATATGTTGTGTAGATTGTGAGAGTTTGTTAAATATTGGTATTTATGCATTCTGTTCATTGCTTAATTTGTTACTGTTCAGTACACTGCTGCAGTCTAATAATGTCTTTTTTCCTGTTTAAGCATCCACCTTTTAGCGGAACATAATGTGCTATGGCACTCAATATGTCAGTTAACTCTTTTGTGGTGACTCAATCTATCAATTGACTTTTTATGACCTGACCAAATTTGTCAATTAACTTTTATGACATGACTCAGTCTGTCAATTAATTTTTTATGATTACTCAGTTTGTCAATTAACTTTTTGTGTTATCACTCAATCTGTTAACTTTTTTATATGTCTCAATTTGTTAATTAACTTTTAATGTTATGATAATGTATCAATTGACTTTTTATGATGACTCAGTTGTCAGTTAACCTTTTATACTGTAACTTGATCTGTCAATTTAATATTTATATGACTCCATTTGTCAGTTAACTTTTTATGCCATGACTCAATCTGTCAATTAACTTTTTCAAAGGTGACTCAATTGTCAATTAACATTTTATTCAATAACTCAATATGTCAGTGAACATTTCCTTGGTACATTTTAGCTTGTTATACATCATATATATTATTAGCCAAACATTATGGACAGGTGGGGTTAAAGAAGCCTATCAATTTTGGGGTCAAGGTCAATGTCAGAAGGAAAAGAGTTTTCACACCATTACATGTGCATACCTGACAACCCTTATGCTTTGACCACAAGTCTTATGGAAATTACTCTTAAAATATTTACAGAATAAAAGCAAAAGTCATGAAATGTGATTGTTGTGGTAAAATCCAGATACTGGTTTATCCTTGTTTGGTTTAGATCAGTGTTTTATATTAGATTCAGTGGAGTTCATCATTGATCCAGACTAAGTTAGATCAGTGTTTAATATTTCCGGTGGCCTAGTGGTTAGAGTGTCCGCCTCGGATGCAGGAGGTCGTGGGTTCGATCCCCGGCTGAGTCATACCAAAGACTTACAAAAACGGTACTCACAGCTGCCTCGCTTGGCGCTCAGCATTAAGAGGTTAGTGTTAGGACTGGTCGGCCCGGTGTCAGGATAATGTGACTGGGTGGGACATCATGCTACATGTCTGCGGCATGATGCCCCAGTGCTAGACATCACTATAAACTGCCACATTGCAGACATCGTAGCGATATGACTGAAAAATTGTTAAAGCTACGTTAAAAATCGAAATCACACACACACACAGAGTGTTTAATATTAGATTCATCGGAGTTCATCATGGATCCAGACTAACTTTACAGGGGATCCTTGGACTCTTTAAAATGCACATTTTTTTCATGTAGAACTTATATGTAGGATTAAGCTGTTGATTGTAGAATGTTCTAAAAATAGCATCCAACAAGCTCATGATGAAAGGGATGATAATCCATTTTAAAAAGTGTAACTTGTCAACACTAAAGAACAAAAAGAATATTCAGATTATTGGGGGAAAAGCAGGGAGGGCAACTATCATGTTTATTGGACAGCATGTAATAATGTGAACATGTGTTTATTGGACAGGATGTAATAATGTGAATATGTGTTTATTGGACAGCATGTAATAATGTGAATATGTGTTTATTGGACAGGATGTAATAATGTGAACATGTGTTTATTGGACAGGATGTAATAATGTGAACATGTGTTTATTGGACAGGATGTAATAATGTGAACATGTGTTTATTGGACAGGATGTAATAATGTGAATATGTCTCGAGGTGGGTAAGATGATTGTCATCGTAACTTGAAATTGAAAGGAAAATCTAAGGATCGTATCAAAATTTGGAGATAACAAGAATCCATTGAGCTCCATAGGGTTTGGAATGCAGTTTGTGTAATTGTACTGTTGATATTTGTATTTCAAGTTCTTATAGCAATAACCTATGAGTTTTTATTTCAAGTTCTTATAGCAATAACCTATGAGTTTTTATTTCAAGTTCTTATAGCAATACCCTATGAGTTTTTATTTCAAGTTCTTATAGCAATAACCTATGAGTTTGTATTTCAAGTTCTTATAGCAATAACCTATGAGTTTTTATTTCAAGTTCTTATAGCAATAACCTATGAGTTTTTATTTCAAGTTCTTATAGCAATAACCTATGAGTTTTTATTTCAAGTTCTTATAGCAATACCCTATGAGTTTTTATTTCAAGTTCTTATAGCAATAACCTATGAGTTTGTATTTCAAGTTCTTATAGCAATAACCTATGAGTTTTTATTTCAAGTTCTTATAGCAATAACCTATGAGTTTTTATTTCAAGTTCTTATAGCAATACCCTATGAGTTTTTATTTCAAGTTCTTATAGCAATACCCTATGAGTTTTTATTTCAAGTTCTTATAGCAATAACCTATGAGTTTTTATTTCAAGTTCTTATAGCAATACCCTATGAGTTTTTATTTCAAGTTCTTATAGCAATACCCTATGAGTTTTTATTTCAAGTTCTTATAGCAATACCCTATGAGTTTTTATTTCAAGTTCTTATAGCAATACCCTATGAGTTTTTATTTCAAGTTCTTATAGCAATACCCTATGAGTTTTTATTTCAAGTTCTTATAGCAATACCCTATGAGTTTTTATTTCAAGTTCTTATAGCAATACCCTATGAGTTTTTATTTCAAGTTCTTATAGCAATAACCTATGAGTTTTTATTTCAAGTTCTTATAGCAATAACCTATGAGTTTTTATTTCAAGTTCTTATAGCAATACCCTATGAGTTTTTATTTCAAGTTCTTATAGCAATAACCTATGAGTTTTTATTTCAAGTTCTTATAGCAATAACCTATGAGTTTTTATTTGAGTACATCATAAAAATCAATTTAAAAGTGGCTTGAGAACATATTCATGTAAAAGGAAATTCACTCCAGAAAATGTTAATACATTTATTATCGACTTATCTTTTTAATTTTACCTGAATTTCTGTTTATGCTGCCTTTAATTTAAATGAATGAAAAAAATAACAAGATCATAAATAATTACCTTTTAGATGTATCCTGTTGTATATAATAACTTTAAATTTTTACTAGTGATGTATGTTGATGCAAACTTGCAAAATACATGCTTAATAAAGTGGAAGATGAAAATCTGAAACCAACATTATTGCTTTTTTAAAAACAAAATTTTAATTATTAATTACAATTTTCATGCTCCACCCAGCTCAATGACTCAAAGTAATTAGTCGCTCAAAAGTCAGGAACGCAGGGAAAATGAAGCATTATTTTCTGGATAAACTAACATTAAAGAGTACATTTTTAAACATTGAAATAATGTAATTTGGGGTTCAGTGCATCATAGAGAAACTAAACTACACACAACTAAGCTCAAAACTAGGGTGATCTTGATCTTGATCCATTTGTTTATTTTTATATTTATTTAAATTGTTTGTCTCTCTGAGTTGTGTCCATGCTCAGCTGATATTTGTGGGTGACCACAAGTCATTATTGATCCAAGTTTCATCTGACTTTCTGGAAAGGAATAAATCTCCTTCCTTAAAGGGGACGAAAACCCGGACCTGCACAATTTTATTGTAAATAGAAGGATATATAGTGGTTTGTGTATATTATATATCCCGACTATTTGTTTCTTTGCATCTATTGTATTTGCACAAACATTTCATACAAAATATTGTCCTGTATTACGAGATCAAACGGAAAGAACCTGCCCCGAATTTGTTAGCTCCCTTCCATACAAGTAGGATGTGACATCATTTGAGACGATTAACATATAAGAGTTGTATTCAGTTTGTGCAGCGGAGCGTCAAGTAGAAACAAAATGGTTCAATGCGCAGCTCTAAATTGCGTGAATAATAGCAGTTCTGGAACAGTCCTTAATTATTTTACTCTTTTTTTTTTTCTCCATCTATGAAATTATCTACCAAATGAAATAACATTAAAGAAATGTTTACGCTTTTTCATTCAATGTTTCCAGCATCAATTTATTATGCACGTTGGATTTAGTATGTAACTGCATCGGATGAATATGCATTTTGTCTTCCACACTTACGTTCAAGACTGTTTTCCACTCGTTATATAATAAACCCCTCCTTCCCATTCAGCATTCATCTTTTTTGTGTAATGTCGATAATAGAAAAATAAATCACTTATAATTGAAAGTCTATGTGCTCATATAAACTCGTTAGATTTCTTGTAACTACACACACCTGAACACCACGATACAATTTTTAAAAATTTTTTTAAACAAATGTTACTGTTAACTTTCTTGATTGATAAATCTATTATAGTAACATTATTGATTAATGTGGTAATTACTCTCAAACTCGGACCCGGCTGATTCGGTACAAATCGCTGACTGATTCGGCCCATATATCTTGCTGATTCTCCAAACTTCCAAGCTGATTCAGACCATGTGAAATGTTATTCAGTTTAGTCCAGGATTTAAATGTGACATTTAAATTTGTTTTTAAAGATGATCTTCTCATTATGTCCCAAGTACGTTGAGCAGTTCAAATATGCATTTAAAATAACAAAATCCCATTAGTACGCGTGATCATGGTATTGTTATATATAATAAAATAACGTAATCATGTTTATTGTGCATCGGTAATGTAGTAGTGAAATATTTTTTAAACTTCTCGTTCAATTTTAAATAGTTTGTTTTATTGAGAAATAATAAAATTACGAACACTGACAAAAAAGAAGAAATAAACTAAAAGATGGGCGTAATACATGATAGCTTTTAGAAACCGTCCGAATTCTGTGCATTAGCCATGATGTTGAACTGAATAGCGACGGATTTCCTGAGTAGGCGTCAATGATACTTTTTATCGAGTTCAAGTAACATTTGTCAATTGTTAGCAAATCTCAGTGAACAATCAGATCAAATTGTTCATTTAGAGAGATGATACTATAACCGTTTGGATTATTCACAGCAAGAATTCAGTCGATTTCGGGTTATAGAGGTCCATGCCATAAAGTCGTCTCATAATGACATTAGTTATTATGTTGGAGCCCTTTCATGTATAAAACTGCAGATGTCACATCATGCTTACACCCCCTCTATTTTTTCCAATGGAAATGCATATAATGATTTGAAGAGCAGAGCAAAAGGGATGGATGCCACTTCTTTTTTCGTTAAGTACAGAAGTGGAGTTGATCAAATGGAAAAGTTTAAAAGCTGTAAATTTTCTAGATTTGATAAGTTATTTAGTTGAAGAAATACAACAATAAATAAAGCTTTAACAAACAGGGCAAGTTCTCCATAATTCATGATCAACAATGCCAGTGTGTACACAGTGTCTCAAATGACGCCACACCCGCTATTTTTACAGGGGGAGGGAAGCGCGTTGTTCTATTGTTGTTCTATTCAAACGCGTTGTTCTATTCAAGATGGATCGGGAGAGATGATCGGTTTTTCATACATTTCTTCGTATACATACAGCAAATTATATACGAAGTTTGTGCGAATTTTAGTTTTGCATGTTGGTCCCCTTTAAAGATGATTTGGATATTGACTCGTTGAATTACCAAGTCGATTTGCCTTTTCATAATTATCAACTGAAAAATGGACAAACCATTGCCAAATATATAAATATCTAAGATCGCCAATTTATTATCATGACAGTCAGCTTGTTGGAGGAAAATGCTGTGCCTAAATGATAAACAGTATGTTTTGTTATACTTTTGATGAAAACGTGTCTAACTTAGGGAATAAGACTGCCTAACTCTAAAAGTCCTGTTAAGATTGGCATGTCTGCATTTGTTCTGCAAAACAAATCCATACAAAATGTTTTGGATAGCTAAGAATGAAGCTTATCGATTTTGACGTTGGAATGCTAAAGGTCAAGGTCAGTTTGACAGAAGGAAGAAAATTATTTTCACAACAACATTCGATTTAAACCAAACATTGTGGATAGTTTGTTTGTCAGATTTTGGGACAGAAGTTAAGAGATTAAAGTCACTGTGGTGAAAGAAGATATATCATTTTTATATGATAATGTTGGTTCTAGTTGTGCAAGCCTGATTTAATTTGTGTTTTCCTTTTCCATAATTTAGATTGAATTTCCTATTGATATTTCAAGTTTTCTGCATGTGCATATGGCCCGATAAGTCAATGGCTTGTAATGGCATTTCTCACCTTGTTTTCAAGCTGACAAGCCTTTTGATCAACGCATGGGGTTGAGACCACTCAGCCACCCACCCACCCACCCCCAATGCTATGTCAAGTACAAGTTTTTCTTTTCTTTATATTATTTAAATGTTTAACATGCACCTTGTAAGGGCAGTGACTTTTAAAATATTGACTTATAGCTGGTAAGATGGGTTTCATTGCCTGGAACCTGCTGTGGATTTGCCAGTCAAGAGAGGTTTTATTGTATGGAATTTGACGTGGATTTGCTCGAAGAGGGGTTACATTGTGTGGAATCTGATGTGGATTTGCTTGGTAAAGAGTTATAATTGTGTGGAATCAAATGTGGATGCTGGTAAGAGAGGTTACATTGTGTGGAATCTGATGTGGATTTGCTTGGTAAAGAGTTCTAATTGTATGGAATCAGATGTGGATGCTGTTAAGAGAGGTTACATTGTGTGAAATCTGATGTGGATTAGGGCATGATCAGTTGTATTGTATGGAATCAGTTCCAATGGTATTCTCAACAGTGTGTTAAGGGTTTTATTAAAGTTGGCAGTTTGCTTGTATTTCCTAAGGGTCCCTGATGGCCTAGTGGTCAAAGGAGCTTGCCTTTACAGTCACTCACACAGCTCACCACTGTCTATTTGGGTTCAAATCGAAGCTCAGCCAGTTTGGGTATATGATAAACCTTGCTGGTAACTTTCAATGGTCAGTGGTACTTCCCAGGGTCTTCTCAGCTTCTTCCTTCACCATATGTACTGGCCACCATGTATTAGCCCTATAAGATGCTGAGAAATGGCATTAAAACCCACAAAACACAACAGAACATAACCACTTGATGAATTTTCATCATACTTTGGATGACTCCTAATGAAGCCAAGGCAATTCACTCTTGGACAGGATTGCTTTCCGCTTTCACTTTTGGGTAAAGTCACAGCATAGAAAATTTGTGCTATAAGGTTTTGGTTAAACTTGTGTCAGTGGTTTATATTTTCTAGACCCCCTTGATGAAATTATTTATGCTTCAGTACCAAAGTTCTGCAACACACTTGGATGTACCTTTGACCTTGAGATTATGGTCACTATCATAGAAAACTTTATTTTAAAGGAGACTAGAAATCAAAATTTTCCTTTTACGTATGTAATTCTCTACAGATTTTAATTCGACTGCAATGTTTAAAAATTAAATGTTGTAAGCGGGTAGTGATTATATTGCGTGGAAGATACCATGATTCCAAAAATTGCTGAGTTTTTCTGAGTTTTGATGAGACGACAGATCACGTGGTACCGTGACGCTATACTAGCCAGTCCTCGAATACAAACATAAACATTGGCGTTCGAGGCAGACAGGAGAACATATTTGGGTTGCACATTCAAAAGTTGAATCTGCAATCTGATATAATAGTTTATGTACTGTACTGGTAAGTGATAAAAGAAATTTGTTAGGCACAGGCCCCGGACTGGTGACTTAAATAAACTAAAGTCCTGAATGAAATTCCACAAGCCCGGACAGTTCATACCTGTCAACTCTCAAGCCGGGAGAAAAACCTCCTGATGTTGGGGGTATTTCATCATCTATCTCCCGATCTCGTAATATCTCTCAATTTTGCGCAGTGAAGTCACGATTATTACATTATGTCTGTCAAATTTCATTTGTCAGAAGAAAAACCTCCAACTCCAAACCATTTTTAAATATAATGTATGCAATCCACAGTCTAAACTGCCACACTGCAGACATTGTAGCGATATGACTGAAAAATTGTTAAAGCTACGTTAAAAATTCAAATAACACTCACGTCTAAACCGGCACTGGACGAAATAATTAATATCATACAACAGTTTTTTTTCTTCTATTTTTCTTCTTCAGTAAATAGAACGTGAAGATTAAACATTATTCAAGTAAATTTCTGATTTGTTAAACAACTACAACAGTACTATAGTATTAAAAAAAATTAAAAGAATACAATTGTCACCAATTAGCTTAAATGAATGATCACTTTGAAATTTTCTCTGCAAACAAAATCGCATCTCCATTTCCACCAAAGAAACTCAGCCAGTTAACATCTGACATTCCTCTACTGTATATGAAAAGTTTAATTATGATTAAATTACAAGGAATAAAACAAAATATACCATGCAGTATATGTGGCCCTAAAGAACCAATTCTGAATAAATATTTTATTCAGCAAACAGTGTTACATGCATTATGACTTAAACCTAAGGAAATAAGGTGGGGCATAAAACGTGAGAAAAACAGTTGCCACAAGTACGGTAACTTGTGACTGCCGATTTGAACTGTTAAAATTAAGCCCATGGCATCATAAGTAACAACAAAATAGGCATCGTTTATTTGGTAATCAATTGCTGGTGCTTATGCATACACACACTGTCGAACATGGTTTCTTTGAAGTATGTCTGAAGGGCAGTCCTTTTCACAAGATCAATTCAAGGATAAGGATTATGTTCATTAGTCACACCGGCTTTATCGTTTGCGTACTTAAATCAAAACTTTAGCTGTTTTGCAATTTAGCCAGAACTGACTAGAATATGCAAAAGGGGCTTGTCATGGGGGAATAATAAGGCGTATCACAGGGAGAAAAGGTACGTCAAATGGGCGGTCGCACATTGGGGCAAGGGGGGGGGGGCAATAGCCCCCCCCCCGTTCTATTGTCAGACAGTTAATGTGAAACTTTTACCTCCTTTTTTTTTAATCGCTTCTTTTTAAACTGCCCAACGAATAGTTTTATATCAGTTCCAATTATTATAGATTGCCATTTATGCATACTACATGTATACAATGCATTTTGTAAAAAAATTTTAATTTTTTTAAGATTACTGAAAATTGTGTTTTCTCGAAACACGACAGGTTTAGAATCTTATTTTTAGCAAAGTTTCCATTTGATTAAAATCAAATCTAAATTTCACCTAGGACAGTGGTGATTTGATTTAGTTTGTGCCGTGTTAAGGCATGTATGTCAATATCTTGAAACTACATTTACTCATTTCACCAGCGCAATCAAAGTTTCCTCAGGCAAACAATTTTTGTTTCGACAAGCCTGATGGGCACCTCACTTTGAATACAGGATGGGCCAGAACTAAAATCAGAAGGGGCCCAGGGTGTTGGACTATCAGATTTGTTTTTAGCACTGCTGTTTTTAGATAAAAGATGTGGATTGATTGTTACATTTTGTGGTCACTTACTCGTCCTTCTGCCCGTTTTCGTAACTTACACATTTAACACTTTTCCCAGGATTTAAAATGTCTAAAGGTATGTCTGGAACAGCGCCAACTTTTAGTCTAGGCCTAGCATTTTCATATCTTTGAGCTGCTATTTTTTCATGATCCCTCTGGTAACATTCCTTTGAGAAATGTAACGAGCACATAGTGCTGTATGGTGTCACTTTGAAATCGACTCGTTTGTAATAATGTACCCATTCTTTCATTATGCCTTTATCTTTCGGAATTTTTTTTATTTTTATGTCAACAGGCTTTTCTTAATGTTCTATTACACCCATAAGCAACGCAAAACGGTATTGTCTTTTACTCTGGCAACTCCCACTTGGGCTGCTGGAATTGCTACTATGACGTCACATCCCGAAAGTAACCAAATAGGCGCGGAAACTTTGCATACAAGGTCACAGAAATTCAGCTCCTAGAAGATAGGCCAATATTTAAATATTGGCATTACGGTCTCAGATGATACTTCAGAATAAGGTTTTCTGCTATAGTACTTTTATTATTATTCTATATTTTCATTGGTTTCTGGTCTCCTTTAAAGTAAATTGGTTATTTTGTTGTTGGATTATATTGTCAAAAGTTCCCCCTTATTGATTTTCGTCCTAATTTGAGTGGATTATTCTCAGGCTAAAACAATTTGCATGTCAACATGCTGACTCCATCTTGGGATCAAGGTGCTCTGACTGTGGGCTTATTGTTAGAAAAGGAAATGCAAACCACAAACCTTGCCAATAAAATGACAATAATGTTTTAAATAAGAAACTAATCTTTGATTAAAAGTCAGGATTGTGGACTGAAACAAATATTTACTTTGCATTTTGTATCAACAAGGAAGAAGAAAAGGAATTTGGAAATGTACTGTTGTGGGTATTATTTGCTTTTTTGATGTATTATGCAATTAAGATGAAAATTGTACTCCAGATTATTTAATTTCTGAATATGATTTTAAAATAAGCTCTGAAAATTTACATGAACATCAAGGGAAACTTAATGAAAAGTTAGTCTGTTATTCAAGATACTAAACCAGTGGCAATTGCATACAAAATATCAATTCTGGCAAGTGTTTGTTGAGGTATTTATCTATGAGTATACTTTGGAATGTGTAATAAAGCTTCACTTGATTTGATAAGATTGTTTACGCACAGTATGTATGGTCATAGTTACAGTCCTTCTGTGTGCCAAATGGTCAATTTCTTTTTACAGTTAACATAGCTCTTATATATGTTATCTTATTGGTATACAAAATTGACATGTTTCTAAACCTTGCATGTAAATGCAAAGGGATCAACCTTATACAGTGATCTGTTACAGTCCTGCTCTGGGTACTTATGCAGTTACATTCATGTCATGATACATTCTGTCTGGGTATTTATGCAGTTACATACATGTCATTATACATTGTGTCTGGGTATTTATGTAGTTACATACATGTCATGATACATTATGTGTCTGGGTATTTATGCAGTTACATACATGTCATTATACATTCTGTCTGGGTATTTATGTAGTTACGTACATGTTATGATACATTATGTGTCTGGGTATTTATGCAGTTACATACATGTCATTATACATTCTGTCTGGGTATTTATGCAGATACATACATGTCATGATACATTATATTCTGGGTATTTATGTAGTTACATATATGTCATGATTATACATCTGGGTTTTTATGCAGGTACATACATGTAATAATACATTATGTATCTGGGTATTTATGCAGGTGTCTTGATGCCTTATATATATGTGGGTACTTATGCAAGTACATACATGTCTTTATCAATATGTATCCATGTGTAATTATGCAGGTGTTGTGGTACATTATGTATATATGGGTACTTATGTCATGATATTATGTCATGATAAATTGTGCATGTGTCGATACTTATGCAGGTAAATACATGTTGTACATTATACATGATGCATCTATGGGAACTTAAGATGGTATCATGATGCAATGTGTATCTATGGGTACTTATGCAGGTACATACATGTCATGATACATTTGATATATTTGGGTACTTCATGTCTTGATGGGGCCCCGAGTGGCCGAGTGGTCTAAAGCGCTATTCGTTACGGATCACTGCCATCTCACCTCTGTCTGCGTGGGTTCGAGTCTCGGATTCAGCCAATGTGGGTATGTGAGAAAGCTTGCCAGTAGCTTCTCGTGGGTCGGTGGTTCTTTCCGGGGTTTTACCGGGTTCTTCCTCCACCATTAATACTGGCCGCCATGTATAGCCTATCGCGTGCTGAAAAATGGCGTTAAACCCCACAACAACAACAACAACAACATGTCTTGATATATGATTTATCTGTGGGTACTTAATGCAGGTGTCATGATACGTTATGTATCTGTGGGTACTTATGCAGGTACATATAAGTCATGCTACATTATGTATTTGTGACATAGTTGCCACATGAAAAGAGGATTACTTTTAGCACCTATCTGAGAGTTAGGAGCTGCAAATGCGGAGGCATGCTTCTATACATTTAAGTTCAGTTAGACATTTGTAGGAGGCATGCTTCTATACATTTAAGTTCAGATAGACGTTTGTAGGAGGCTTCTATACATTTAAGTTCAGTTAGACATTCGTAAGAGGCATGCTTCTATACATTTAAGTTCAGATAGACATTTGTACGAGGCATGCTTCTATACATTTAAGTTCAGATAGACATTTGTAAGAGGCATGCTTCTATACATTTAAGTTCAGATAGACGTTTGTAAGAGGCATGCTGCTATACATTTATGTTCAGATAAACCTTTGTAGGAGGCATGCTTCTATACATTTAAGTTCAGTTAGACATTCGTAGGAGGCATGCTTCTATACATTTAAGTTCAGTTAGACATTCGTAGGAGGCATGCTTCTATACATTTAAGTTCAGTTAGACATTGGTAGGAGGCATGCTTCTATACATTTATGTTCAGATAGACAGTTGTAGGAGGCGTGCTTCTATATGTTTAAGTTCAGTTAGACATTCATAGGAGGCATGCTTCTATACATTTAAGTTCAGTTAGACATTGGTAGGAGGCATGCTTCTATATATTTAAGTTCAGATAGACATTTGATCCCCCAACTAAGCAACCCCTACAAAAAAACAGATGTTATTACTGTTACATTTTTTTATGGCCACCATTTCTATCCATAGAAAGGACCTCTAAACGACTTCTTATAACTTACTCAACAGCTTTAGAACAAACAAAAGTTAGACCAAAAGTAGCATGGCATGGAGGAGTTACAGATTAGACCAAAAGTTGCACAGCATGGAGGGGTTATAGATTAGACCAAAAGTTGCACGACATAGAGGGGTTACAGATTAGACCAAAAGTTGCACGGCATGGAGGGGCTCTAGATTAGACCAAAAGTTGCACGGCATGGAAGGGTTACAGATTAGACCAAAAGTTGCACGGCATGGAGGGGTTATAGATTAGACCAAAAGTTGCATGGCATGGAGGGGTTATAGATTAGACTAAAAGTAGCATGGTATCGAGGGGTTTTCAGATTAGACCATAACAAGCATGGCATGGAGGGGTTACAGATTAGACCAAATGATGTAAACCCACCAACATATATGGCAGCTGTTTACAAGTTTTCAAAAGCTGCTTAACCAGTTTAACAGAAATGGTATTTGATATGAATGAAGATACTGAAAATTAGGAAGACCTTTAAATGTTTTCATAATATATGCAATGAATAACATTGGGAGAAATTTCTTGAGACAAACCAGAGCTGGCCAATTGGCCTAAGACTCATGCCTTTAGAGATCATTCACATCTCACCCTGTCCACATGGCATTAGAGATCACCCACATCTCACCCTATCCAAATGGCATTGGAGATCACTCAGATCTCACCCTGTCCACATGGCTTTCACTCTTGGCTCAGCCAATGGGGATATGTAAGAAAGCTTGCCACAGCTTCCAAAGAGTCAGTGTTGCTAGGTTTTTCCTCTAGCAAATATACTGGCTGCCATTTATGGTCTATCAGATGTTCTAAAATGGCATAGAAACCACAAAACCAAACCAATCTTGAGAAAGCATCTTTCTGACCCATACTTCTATGAAAATTATTCTTGTATATTGGAAATTAGTCAGACTTATTCTAAGACATATATTGGATATTAGTCAGACTTATTCTAAGACATGTATATTGGAAATTAGTCAGACCTAGGGCATTTGCGCAGTGTCAGGGTCATCTGTGTCTCTTGTTTCTGTAAATACAACTCTGTCTTCTAGTGCATATCATGATATTTATCTCTTGTACCATATGTACCATTCAGCCATGGTGAGTTATCTCCAGCCCACCTTTATCTCTTGTACCATATGTACCATTCAGCCAGTTGAGTTATCTCCATCACACCTTTGTCTCTTGTACTGTTTATCTCTTGTATCATTCAGCCAGTTATATCCAGCCTACCTTTGTCTCTTGTACCATATATACCATTTAGCCATAGTAAGTTATCTCCAGCCCACCTTTATCTCTTATACCATATATGCCATTTAGCCATAGTGAGTTATCTCCAGCCCACCTTTGTCTCTTGTACACTATGTATCATTCAGCCAATTGAGTTATCTCCAGCCCACCTTTGTCTCTTGTACCATATGTACCATTCAGCCAGTTGAGTTATCTCCAGCCCACCTTTGTCTCTTGTACCATATGTACCATTCAGCCATGGTGAGTTATCTCGAGCCCACCTTTGTCTCTTGTACCAAATGTACCATTCAGCCATGGTGAGTTATCTCCAGCCCACCTTTGTCTCTTGTATCATATGCACCATTCAGCCACATGAGTTATATCCAGCCCACCTTTGTGTCTTATACCATATGTACCATTCAGCCATGTTGAGTTATCTCCAGCCCACCTTTGTTCTGTCAGTTGAGTTATCTCCAGCCCCCAGCCCACCTTTGTCTCTTGTACCATATGTACCATTCAGCTAGTTATCTCCATCACACCTTTGTCTCTTGTACCATATGTACCATTCAGCTAGTTATCTCCATCACATCTTTGTCTCTTGTACCATATGTACCATTCAGCCATGGTGAGTTATCTCCAGCCCACCTTTGTCTCTTGTACCATATGCACCATTCAGTCAGTTATCTCCAGCCCACCTTTGTCTCTTGTACCATGTGCACCATTCAGCCACATGAGTTATATCCAGCCCACCTTTATCTCTTGTACTGGGGCCCCGCGTGTCCGAGTGGTCTAAAGAGCTCTCCATTACGGATCACTGCCATCTCACCTCTGTCTACATGGGTTCGAGTCTCGTGGGTCGGTGGTTCTTTCCAGGGTTTTCCCGGGTTCTTCCTCCACCATTAATACTGGCCACCATGTATAGCCTATCACGTGCTGAAAAATGGCGTTAAACCCTACTACAACAACAACAATCTCTTGTACCATATGTGCCATTCAGCCATGGTGAGTTATCTCCAGCCCACCTTTGTCTCTTGTACCATATGTACCATTCAGCCATGGTGAGTTAATCTCCAGCCCACCTTTGTCTCTTGTACCATATGTACCATTCAGCCATGGTGAGTTATCTCCAGCCCACCTTTGTCTCTTGTACCATTCAGCCATGGTGAGTTAATCTCCAGCCCACCTTTGTCTCTTGTACTATATGTATCACAGTTGTGCTATTATTTCTGTTCAAATTCTTTTTGGTTTGTTTCGTTATTGTTTTTTTTTTTTTGGTTGTATTTTTTTTACAAAGAAATTCGTCCATTGATTTTACAGTATTATTTAATGCAGATACTCAGGAACAACTCCATTGTTTACAAGCCCAAGAAAAGATTTGCTTGGGAAGTAAAATTTTATATTACTTTCAATACAGATTCTGTGTTTCCATGGAAATGTTCATTGTGTAGAGTTACATTATATTTAGAGGCATGACATAAATAATGTACATGCCAGTTGAGTCAATAATCTTTTATTATTGATAAGAAAAGTTGAAAAGCTTGTATTTGTCACATTGCAAGCTGTAAATTTAAATTAAACAACACTTTAATTCACAGGAATGCTATTAATTAATACTGATGGTCAGGGTTTGTACTTTATTTTTATTAATTAATGTTGAGAGTCAGGGTTTGTATTTTATTTCTAAAACCATACCTAATAAGCGCTCTGGAAATGAGGCCATCCTGCTGTAGTGATTAGGAATCTAAATTATTGATTAATTTCTTGAGTGTTTGTGTTTTACAATCTTGCAAATAAGGTCATCCCAGTATTTGTAGATTATGACAGATAATTGCACACCTGTTTGATGATGCAGTGGACTGTTTTTACCAGTTAATGCCAGCATCAGAGCCACTCAATAAATCATGGATAGTACATCTCAACAGTATGGCATGATCACCTGACATATAACACCTGAAACAATCATCACTGAAATCCATTAGCTATCAGTACAGTAGAACTTTGATTATCCATCTATTATCATATCCATCATGATCTCTGTCCCGCACCCTGACAGATAATCAAAGTGTGGTCGTATGTCTTCTGTAAATTAATTTTCAGATGCAATCACAACATTGTCCACATATCAAAAATTTAGAAAATTCTTGAATTTTATTAAATCTATGCATTTTTGTTGTTATTAATAAAATGTATCTTACAGTAGACATGTGTTATAATATTTCTATGTATTTTTTGCATCATCTCTATTGTCTTTGTACTAGTTTTGTACTGATGGAGACCTTTCTGTTTTGAGCCGTTGTTTAACCTCATGGGCCTACCTCAATCAATCTTCTTTAGAGGATATGATAAAGGCAGCAATTTGGCATTCCCGTACCTTTTTGCCTCCATTTACCTCAGCTTATTATCAAAACAAAGCATGCAGACATTTTTAAAATTTTAAGATATAGTTCACAGAGCATAAATCTAAGTCCACAATATAGGATGTAATTCACAGTGTATAAGACAGTTCAACATAAGCATCACTTTCGGTATGCATCAATTTTATTCCTTTTGTCAGAAATCAAATTGGCTGTACACACCATGTGTTATGGGTAAATAACATTAATAGCAATATTGTGAATTTGTAACATGCCCTATTTGCAAATGTGTAATAAAGCAGCCCCCCCCCCCCATTTCAGCTGTATTGAATGCTTCTGTCAGATGTAGATATGTCCCTGTCATATTTTGTTTGTTTAAACATACCAGTATTTTTTTAAATAGAAGTGAGGAGTCTATACTTGAAGGGTTTCTTTGTCTGAAATACATTGCTAGCCTAATAATTCAGCACAGATTTTAGTTTATGATAAGAAAAATGAATCACACAGATTTTAGCATATGATACAAAAAGTGGATCCCACAGGTTTTAGCTTATGGTACAAGAAGTGGATCCCACAGGTTTTAGCATATGGTACAAAAAGTGGATCCCACATATTTTATCTTATGGTATAAAAAGTGGATCCCACATATTTTAGCCTATGATACAAAAAGTGAATACCACCGATTTTAGCTTATGATACAAAAAGTGGATCCATCACATGCTCATTGTACGCAAAACTCAATCATTTGTATTCAAGGGACTTTATATCATGCTGTGTTGAAAATAGTAATTCAGTATTTATATTCCATATTCCATACCTATTCAAGGGACTTTATATCATGCTGTGTTGAAAACAGTAATTCAGTGTACTTATTCAAGGGACATTATATCATGCTGTGTTGAAAACAGTAATTCAGTATTTATATTCCATATTCCATGCTTATTCAATGGACTTTATATCATGCTGTGTTGAAAATAGTAATTCAGTATTTATATTCCATATTCCATACTTATTCAAGGGACTTTGTATCATTCTGTGTTGAAAATAGTAATTCAGTATTTATATTCCATATTCCTTACTTATTCAAGGGATTTTATGTCATGCTGTGTTGAAAATAGTAATTCAGTATTTATATTCCATATTCCATACTTATTCAAGGGACTTTGTATCATTCTGTGTTGAAAATAGTAATTCAGTATTTATATTCCATATTCCATACTTATTCAAGGGACTTTATATCATGCTGTGTTGAAAATAGTAATTCAGTATTTATATTCCATTTATACCAAATTTAGGCAAATATTTACTAATGTTATCTTGACTAATAATAACCCAGTCCACCATTTATACCAAATTTAGGCAGTCTAGACTAATATAAGCCAGTCCACCATTTATACCAAATATTGGCAAATATTTACCAATGGTATCTTGACTAATAGCAAGCAAGTCCACCATTTATTCCAAATTTAGGCAATCTAGACTAATATAAGCCAGTCCACCATTTATATCAAATATTGGCAAATATTTACCAATGGTATCTTGACTAATAATAAGCCAGTCCATCATTTATACCAAATTTAGGCAAATATTTACTAATGGTATCTTGACTAGTAATAAGCCAGTCCACCATTTATACCAAATATTGGCAAATATTCACCAATGGTATTTTGACTAATAACAAGCAAGTCCACCATTTATTCCAAATTTAGGCAATCTAGACTAATAACAAGCCAGTCCACCATTTATATCAAATATTGGCAAATATTTACTAATGGTATCTAGACTAATAATCAGCCAGTCCATCATTTATACCAGATTTAGGCAAATATTTACTAATGGTATCTAGACTAATAATCAGCCAGTCCATCATTTATACCAGATTTAGGCAATCTAGACTAATATAAGCCAGTCCACCATTTATATCAAGTATTGGCAATCTAGACTAATAATAAGCCAGTCCACCATTTATACCAGATTTAGGCAAATATTTACTAATGTTATCTTGACTAATAATAACCCAGTCCACCATTTATACCAAATTTACGCAATCTAGACTAATATAAGCCAGTCCACCATTTATACAAAGTATTGGCAATCTAGACTAATAATAAGCCAGTCCACCATTTATACCAAATATTGGCAAATATTTACTAATGTTATCTTGACTAATAATAACCCAGTCCACCATTTATTCCAAATTTAGGCAATCTAGACTAATAATAAGCCAGTCCACCATTTATGCCAATAATTGGCAAATATTTACTAATGGTATCTTGACTTATAATAACCCAGTCCACCATTTATTCCAAATTTAGGCAATCTAGACTAATATAAGCCAGTCCACCATTCATACCAAATTTTGGCAAATATTTACTAATGGTATCTTGACTAATAATAACCCAGTCCACCATTTATACCAAATTTAGGCAATCTTGACTAATAACAAGCCAGTCCACCATTTATTCCAAATTTAGGCAAATATTTACTAATGGTATCTTGACTAATAATAACCCAGTCCATCATTTATTCCAAAATTTAGGCAATCTAGACTAATAATAACCCAGTCCACCATTTATTCCAAATTTAGGCAATCTTGACTAATAACAAGCCAGTCCACCATTTATACCAAATATTGGCAAATATTTACTAATGTTATCTTGACTAATAATAACCCAGTCCACCATTTATACCAAATATTGGCAAATATTTACTAATAGTATCTTGACTTATAACAAGCAAGTCCACCATTTATTCCAAATTTAGGCAATCTAGACTAATAATAAGCCAGTCCACCATTTATGCCAATAATTGGCAAATATTTACTAATGGTATCTTGACTTATAATAACCCAGTCCACCATTTATTCCAAATTTAGGCAATCTAGACTAATAATAAGCCAGTCCACCATTCATACCAAATTTTGGCAAATATTTACTAATGGTATCTTGACTAATAATAACCCAGTCCACCATTTATACCAAATTTAGGCAATCTTGACTAATAACAAGCCAGTCCACCATTTATACCAAATATTGGCAAATATTTACTAATGGTATCTTGACTAATAATAACCCAGTCCATCATTTATTCCAAAATTTAGGCAATCTAGACTAATAATAACCCAGTCCACCATTTATTCCAAATTTAGGCAATCTTGACTAATAACAAGCCAGTCCACCATTTATACCAAATATTGGCAAATATTTACTAATGTTATCTTGACTAATAATAACCCAGTCCACCATTTATACCAAATATTGGCAAATATTTACTAATAATATCTTGACTTATAACAAGCAAGTCCACCATTTATTCCAAATTTAGGCAATCTAGACTAATATAAGCCAGTCCACCATTTATACCAAATCACACAGATTTTAGCACATGATACAAAAAGTGGATCCCACATATTTTAGCTCATGGTACAAAAAGTGGATCCCACAGTTTTAGCTTATGGTACAAGAAGTGGATCCCACAGTTTTAGCTTATGGTACAAAAAGTGGATCCCACATATTTTAGCTTATGGTATAAAAAGTGGATCCCACATATTTTAGCCTATGATACAAAAAGTGGATACCACCGATTTTAGCTTATGATACAAAAAGTGGATCCATCACATGCTCATTGTACGCAAAACTCAATCATTTGTATTCAAGGGACCTTATATCATGCTGTGCTGAAAGTAGTAATTCAGTATTTATATTCCATATTCCATACCTATTCAAGGGACTTTATATTATGCTGTGTTGAAAACAGTAATTCAGTATTTATATTCCATATTCCATACTTATTCAATGGACTTTATATCATGCTGTGTTGAAAATAGTAATTCAGTATTTATATTCCATATTCCATACTTATTCAAGGGACTTTGTATCATTCTGTGTTGAAAATAGTAATTCAGTATTTATATTCCATATTCCTTACTTATTCAAGGGATTTTATGTCATGCTGTGTTGAAAATAGTAATTCAGTATTTATATTCCATATTCCATACTTATTCAAGGGACTTTGTATCATTCTGTGTTGAAAATAGTAATTCAGTATTTATATTCCATATTCCATACTTATTCAAGGGACTTTATATCATGCTGTGCTGAAAATAGTAATTCAATATTTATATTCCATTTATACCAGATTTAGGCAAATATTTACTAATGTTATCTTGACTAATAATAACCCAGTCCACCATTTATACCAAATTTAGGCAATCTAGGCTAATATAAGCCAGTCCACCATTTATACCAAATATTTGCAATCTAGACTAATAATAAACCAGTCCACCATTTATACCAAATATTGGCAAATATTTACTAATGTTATCTTGACTAATAATAACCCAGTCCACCATTTATTCCAAATTTAGGCAATCTAGGCTAATATAAGCCAGTCCACCATTTATACCAAATTTAGGCAAATATTTACCAGTGGTATCTTGACTAATAATAACCCAGTCCATCATTTATTCCAAAATTTAGGCAATCTAGACTAATATAAGCCAGTCCACCATTTATACCAATAATTGGCAAATATTTACTAATGTTATCTTGACTAATAATAACCCAGTCCACCATTTATACCAAATTTAGGCCGTCTAGACTAATATAAGCCAGTCCACCATTTATACCAAATATTGGCAATCTAGACTAATAATAACCCAGTCCACCATTTATACCAAATTTAGGCAAATATTTACTAATGGTATCTTGACTAATAATATCCCAGTCCACCATTTATACCAAATATTGGCAAATATTTACTAATAGTATCTTGACTGATAACAAGCAAGTCCACCATTTATTCCAAATCACACAGATTTTAGCACATGATACAAAAGTGGATCCCACATATTTTAGCTCATGGTACAAAAAGTGGATCCCACAGTTTTAGCTTATGGTACAAGAAGTGGATCCCACAGTTTTAGCTTATGGTACAAAAAGTGGATCCCACATATTTTAGCTTATGGTATAAAAAGTGGATCCCACATATTTTAGCCTATGATACAAAAAGTGGATACCACCGATTTTAGCTTATGATACAAAAAGTGGATCCATCACATGCTCATTGTACGCAAAACTCAATCATTTGTATTCAGTGGACCTTATATCATGCTGTGCTGAAAATAGTAATTCAGTATTTATATTCCATATTCCATACCTATTCAAGGGACTTTATATTATGCTGTGTTGAAAACAGTAATTCAGTGTACTTATTCAAGGGACTTTATATCATGCTGTGTTGAAAACAGTAATTCAGTATTTATATTCCATATTCCATACTTATTCAAGGGACTTTATATCATGCTGTGTTGAAAATATTAATTCAATATTTATATTCCATTTATACCAGATTTAGGCAAATATTTACTAATGTTATCTTGACTAATAATAACCCAGTCCACCATTTATACCAAATTTAGGCAATCTAGACTAATATAAGCCAGTCCATCATTTATACCAAATATTGGCAAATATTTACTAATGTTATCTTGACTAATAATAACCCAGGCCACCATTTATTCCAAATTTAGGCAATCTAGACTAATAACAAGCAAGTCCACCATTTATTCCAAATTTAGGCAATCTAGACTAATATAAGCCAGTCCACCATTTATACCAAATATTAGCAATCTAGACTAATAATAAGCCAGTCCACCATTTATACCAGATTTAGGCAAATATTTACTAATGTTATCTTGACTAATAATAACCCAGTCCACCATTTATTCCAAATTTAGGCAGTCTGGACTAATAATAAACCAGTCCACCATTTATACCAAATTTAGGCAAATGTTTACTAATGTTATCTTGACTAATAATAAGCCAGTCCATCATTTATACCAGATTTAGGCAAATATTTACTAATGTTATCTTGACTAATAATAACCCAGTCCACCATTTATACCAAATTTAGGCAATCTAGATTAATAACAAGCAAGTCCACCATTTATTCCAAATTTAGGCAATCTAGACTAATATAAGCCAGTCCACCATTTATACCAAATATTAGCAATCTAGACTAATAATAAGCCAGTCCACCATTTATACCAGATTTAGGCAAATATTTACTAATGTTATCTTGACTAATAATAACCCAGTCCACCATTTATTCCAAATTTAGGCAGTCTGGACTAATAATAAACCAGTCCACCATTTATACCAAATTTAGGCAAATATTTACCAATGGTATCTTGACTAATAATCAGCCAGTCCATCATTTATACCAGATTTAGGCAAATATTTACTAATGTTATCTTGACTAATAATAAGCCAGTCCATCATTTATACCAGATTTAGGCAAATATTTACTAATGTTATCTTGACTAATAATAACCCAGTCCACCATTTATACCAAATTTAGGCAATCTAGGCTAATATAAGCCAGTCCACCATTTATACCAAATATTAGCAATCTAGACTAATAATAAACCAGTCCACCATTTATACCAAATATTGGCAAATATTTACTAATGGTATCTTGACTAATAATAACCCAGTCCACCATTTATACCAAATTTAGGCAATCTAGACTAATATAAGCCAGTCCACCATTTATTCCAAATTTTAGCAAATATTTACTAATGTTATCTTTAATAATAACCCAGTCCACCATTTATTCCAAATATTGGCAAATATTTACCAATGGTATCTTGACTAATAATAACCAAGTCCACCATTTATTCCAAATTTAGGCAATCTAGACTAATATAAGCCAGTCCACCATTTATACCAAATTTAGGCAAATATTTAATAATGGTATCTTGACTAGTAATAACCCTATATTTGCCATTTTTACCAAATATTTTTTGAGACATCATGTTGGATGAAAGGTCTGTGTCTTACATTTTGACAGATAATTCATGTTTGACCCCATTTGCGATTGGAGAATACCGTTATTGTTGTCATTTGTTTTTCTTAAAGAAGCATTTCTTTAAAAATCAATCCATAATGAACAGCGTAAAAAAGTCTGGTTGATGGACTTCCTGAAATAACGACCATAAAATAGATTGGCTTCTAATTCAGGACCATTAATTACCATACTGATAATTTAATGACGTACTTTGAAGAAGGAGACTTCTTGCAGAATTTCTCTTATGATATTCTGTCAGGAAAGTAACAGTTTTGTGATGCGGAATCATCTTTTTTCAAAATTTAGTGACCAGGACAATTTATGACATGACTGTTTAAGCATTTTATTTCAAAAGTGAAGCCTGTCTTCAGAAGCCACCTTTTGGAAGACAAAACTGGGCATTGAAGAAGAATTTTTATTATTATTGATGTTCAGTTTATAATATATCCCAGTTAGTGGAATTTTAAGAAAACCAGTTGTTCAAGGCAAATGATTACTAAATTCAGATGACCTCCAAGGTAGGTCTGATTCTAAGTAGTTCATTTACAAATAGGTTGTCTCCAATTTCTATACAGTTTTTGAAATGTTTTAAATTTGTTATTTAATAAAATTTAAAAAAAAGCAATGTAAGCATGTGAATATTCTGAATAATTTCATTTTTTCTGTCTGTAGTCCATTATTTTTCTCCACCTTTTTCAAAATCATTCAGGTGACATTAAGCAATGTCAGTATTTTAGGTATCACCATTTATCCAAGTCTTGCGTTTCATTTCTTCAGCCAGTATTTTAGGTATCACCATTTATCCAAGTCTTGTGTGTCATTTCTTCAGTCAGTATTTTAGGTATCACCATTTATCCAAGTCCTGTGTTTCATTTCTTCTGTCAGTATTTTAGGTAGCACCATTTATCCAAGTCTTGTGTGTCATTTCTTCAGTCAGTATTTTAGGTAGCACCATTTATCCAAGTCTTGTGTGTTATTTCTTCAGTCAGTATTTTAGGTATCACCATTTATCCAAGTCTTGTGTGTCATTTCTTAAGTCAGTATTTTAGTTATCACCATTTATCCAAGTCTTGTGTTTCATTTCTTCAGTCAGTATTTTAGGTATCACCATTTATCCAAGTCTTGTGTGTCATTTCTTCTGTCAGTATTTTAGGTATCACCATTTATCCAAGTCTTGTGTTTCATTTTGTCTGTCAGTATTTTAGGTATCACCATTTGCCCAAGTCTTTTGTTTCATTTCTTCTGTAAGTATTTTAGGTATCACCATTTATCCAAGTCTTGTGTTTCATTTCTTCAGTCTGTATTTTAGGTATCACCATTTATCCAAGTCTTGTGTGTCATTTCTTCTGTTAGTAGTTTAGGTATCACCATTTATATAAGATTGTATGTATCATTCCTCTTGCCAGATGGTATCTCCTTCCATCAGTGTGCAAGGTATAACAAATTTTAATACGATATGGTATCTCACCAGAAAAGAAAGAAATTAGTAACACAACTGAAATTGGTAACCCAAAGAAGGCTCTTGAACATGTATCTGTTAGTTTTCTGACTATTATTTTCCCTTCATATGCATCATTGACAATTAATATATGTTGTAAATTATTCTGTTGTTATGTTTTAAAACAAATGTAACAGAATTTATGATCTAATATCTAGACAGTAGACAGCTGGACTCCTTATGTAGAGTATTTAGCCACTTGGCTCAGGGTACACACTTTTCAAACCCTGGTGTCTGCAAAACAAAAGCACTTATGGAAGTTGATAAAAGTTTGCATCTTGTATATTTTTTATATTGGCTATGAGATCAGTAATACGAAGCATATTTTAAGTTTGGAGTATTAAAGAAATGACTGTAATGCTAAGCAGGGTATTGTTTTTAGAGACATGTATATACTCATATATTAGTCAGAGCCAAATGCATAGACTCTGATCTGCTGTCGCATGCATGTAATGCCTGCAGATCTGGGTCATACAGTTTGTAAGCATTAGTCAGTAGGATAAACAAAACAGACCTCTCTGCTGTCGCATGCATGTAATGCCTGCAGATCTGGGTCTACATGTATACAGTTTTCAAGCAGTAGTCATTAGAACAAACAAAACAGACCCTGATCTGCTGTCACAGGCATGTAATGCCTGCCGATCTGGGTCTATACAGTATTTAAGCAGTAGTCAGTAGAACAAACAAAACAGACCCTGATCTGCTGTGGAGGATCAGAGTCAGTGTTTTTATGTAGCTTAACCCTACTAGATACTGTAACCTAAATACATACCATGTGTGAACTTGCATGCAAAACAGTTGACATATAATAATAATAATAATGAGGACATTGTATAGCGCCTAATCTTTAGAAGCTCTAAGCGCTTTACAACTTTAGACAACATCTATAAGATTAGAAACATAATAATATTATTACAAAAACAAACAATTTGAAATTAGAAAAACATTTTTTTTAAATAAATTGACAAACATGCTGAGAATAATTCAGGTAGGAAATATTATTAGGTCTTTAAGTTTGTTCTTGCTGTCGAAATAAGTGAGTTTTGAGAGCCCTCTTGAATTGGATCACTGTGTCTTTGTGTCTAAGTTCGGTGGGCAATTCATTCCACGTTGCTGGGCCTTGGTATGCAAAAGAACGCTGTCCATATGACTTTGTTTTCATTACTTGGAATAATGAGCATACAATTGTCAATTGATTTTAGTTAATCCCATCACTACAAATATAACTGGGGCATAGTTCTGTCCATTCATCCATCCATTTTTCTTGAGGCAAAAATGGCATTAGTTAAAGCAGACATTTATATTGTGCTTTCTTTTATTTGGAATGTAGTATGTATTTAGATTTTATTTCATTGAATGTTATATTTTAATAAGTACTTACTGTCGCTGTTTATGAAAAGTATTGAATCAGTTAATGTCATCAGGGTTTCAAAACAAGTGCATTGAAGTCGCCAGAAAAATGGTGCAAAAACCATGGATGGCCATAAAGTTAGGACAGTCTAGCTTGAAATTTCAGCATTGATTCTTAAGTATGTTGTGCCAGAAAGGATTTATTATTATATTATTATATAGTACACGTATGACAAGTAAACTGTAATCAGTCAGTTGATGATGAATAAATGTGGACACGACATGAGCCTTGAACTGTAATCGTTATTCTTTGTCTCGATCTGAACTTATAAAACCTATTTTTGATGGGTACCAGATTGTTCTTTTTTTTTACATGGGTTGGTATCAATGGGCACCTGGGTACCTGTTGGCATCTTTAGAATTGAAATAGTAATTCTCAGACATACAGTACAGATGTACCTAACTTAGCATTGAAAAACTACAGTACAGATGTACCTACTGTACATTAGAATTGAAATGCATACACATACAATACAGTTGTACCTACATTAGAATTGAAATAACAATGTACAGTGAAACCTGTCTTGAGAAACCACTGCTATGAGAGACCACCTGTTTTGAGAGACCAGATTTTCCATGCACAGCTTCACTGATTATTTAGTGTTATGACCTGTTATGAGAGACCACCTGTCTTGAGAGACCAGTATTTGTTGGCAGAAGGGGTGGTCTTTCAAGACAGGTTCTACTGTATTGACATATAATACAGATGTACATACATTAGAATTGAAATGATTTTTTTTACACAGTATAGAATCGAAATGATAATATTTACACTATTATAATTGAAATGAATTTTTTAAATACATAAAGAATTGAAATGATAATATTTACACACACAGTATAGAGTTGAAATGATAATATTTACACACACAGTATAGAATTGAAATGATAATATTTACACACACAGTATAGAATTGAAATGATAATATTTACACACACAGTATAGAATTGAAATGATAATATTTACACACACAGTATAGAATTGAAATGATAATATTTACACACACAGTATAGAGTTGAAATGATAATATTTACACACACAGTATAGAATTGAAATGATAATATTTACACACACAGTATAGAGTTGAAATGATGATATTTACACACACAGTATAGAGTTGAAATGATGATATTTACACACACAATATATAATTGAAATGATAATATTTACACACACAGTATAGAATTGAAATGATAATATTTACACACACAGTATAGAATTGAAATGATAATATTTACACACACAGTATAGAATTGAAATGATAATATTTACACACACAGTATAGAATTGAAATGATAATATTTACACACACAGTATAGAATTGAAATGATAATATTTACACACACAGTATAGAATTGAAATGATAATATTTACACACACAATATATAATTGAAATGATAATATTTACACACACAATATATAATTGAAATGATAATATTTACACACACAGTATAGAATTGAAATGATAATATTTACACATACAGTATAGAGTTGAAATGATAATATTTACACACACAGTATATAATTGAAATGATAATATTTACACACACAGTATAGAATTGAAATGATAATATTTACACACACAGTATAGAGTTGAAATGATAATATTTACACACACAGTATAGAATTGAAATGATAATATTTACACACACAATATATAATTGAAATGATAATATTTACACATACAGTACAGCTGTACCTACATTAGAATTGAGAAAACAATGCCTGTGCCGAAACATAAGTAGTTCCATCACATATGTTTTGTTTTAAAGTGTAAAATGGTTGCTGTTAACAAATTGTTTTTAATATTGGTCTTTTTGTAATCAATCATTTTATTTAGAATATAAGCATGGTAATTATTCCATTTTGTTGTACATTCTTTATGCTTTGTCCCCAGGAGTTTGATGTCGTATAGTGTTATTTATGCATTTGTTTGTGTATCATACCCTGTTTTAATGACTCGCAGGGTACATTCTTCTGTATCACACCATGTATATAAAAACTATGCAAGGTACATTCTTCTGTATCACACCCTATATATAATTTTATTGCAAGGTACATTCTTTGGTATCACACCCTGTATATCAAGACTACACAAGGTACGTTATTCTGTATCACATCCTGTATATTAAAGATTTTACAAGGTACATTCTTCTGTATCACACCCTGTCTATCAAGATTACACAAGGTAAAGTCTTCCTTAGTATACCTGGTATATAAAGATTATATAAGATACATGTCTATCAAGATTACACAAGGTACATTTTTCTGTATCACCCTTTATATAAAAGCTATGCAAGGTATTTTCTTCCATGTCACACCCTGTATATTAAAACTACACAGGGTACATTATTCTGTATCACACCATGTTTATAAAGATAATGCAATATACATTTTTCTGTTACATACCCTGTATATAAAGACTACATGGGGTACATTCTTCTACTTGATACCCTGTATATTAAGATAATATAAGGTACATTTTTCTGTATCACCCTGTATGAAAAGACTATGCAAGGTACATTCTTCTCTAATACACCCTGTATAAAAAGATAATACAATGTACAGTTTTCTGTATCACACCCTGTATATAAAGGCTATGCAAGGTACATTCCTCCCTTAGTGAAAATGTGACCTAAGTTTCAATTAAATTTCACTGGAATTTCAATTGATTTCATTCACATTTTCACTAGGGTCTGTATAATGCCCTGTATATAAAGATATTAGTAGGTACATTCCAGAAAATAAAATGATCAAGATTATTGTTATCCTAAATCATTGCAGTATAATTATTTAAACAGGATCAAATGAGTGGAATTAACATGTGAGATATTGACAATCCTCTTTCTATTGACAATCAAAGCAAACGCCAGTACATATTCTCTACATGTCCAATGGACAGATCAATCTTAACAGCCATTCTCTTCTTTTTATCTCTTAGAAAAGAATTGATTAAAACATTCATGGAATATTTTGAGATAACATATTCAAACAATTATCTTTTGATAAGCAAATATATTATAGTTGCCGTAAAGTTATCTCAAGGGATGTAGCCAATCTGAGTAAAATTATCTCCCCTTAGGATAAGAATTTGAGATATATCCCATCAGATTAGGTGAGCTGACCTCCCAAGACCAAAATGCCAGAATAACTTAATGTGGGACATGCCAGTTATTATGAGCAACACAAAATATTCTTAGAAACCAAAAAGTTGATAGTATACCCTTAGGTATGGAAGTAATATCCCTTGAATCCAGGAGATAAAAACACTATCTGAAGTAATTTTATTGTTTGAGAGAGCTCCTACCGTCATTATCATTAAATTAGGTATTTATTTTCATCCAACTCTAACTGCACTTTTTTTAATTTCAGACCTTCAGTCATAATGTCACCTTCATTGTCTTAAGTGTTAAGCATGAATAAATCCATCTTTAAAGTGACTGGTATTTATCGTGAAAAGTCAGTATTTAAAGTGACTTGGGTGCCCAGCATCATGAAAAAATCACTATTTAAAGTGACTCTGATATCATGAAAAGACTGTCTTTAAAGTGACTCAGGTACTCATCGTGAAAAGTTATTTAAGTGACTCAGGTATTCAACATGAGAAATTCAGTCTTTAAAGTGACCTGGGTACTCTGCATGAAAAGTCAGTATTTAAGGTGACTCAGGTACTCAGCATGAAAAGTCAGTTTTCAAAGTGACTCAGATATTCAGCATGAAAAGTCAGTATTTAAAGTGACTAAGGTATTCAGCTTGATATTATGAGATTTACCAACAATCATAAGCTTCCAGTTTACCATTTTACCAGATTATTTTTTTTGATGGTACATGAAACCATCATAGTTTTTCACTGTACTGATTCTTCAGTAAGTTATGCAGGAAAAAATGTATGGAAATTCCTGAATACTCTTGTTATGTATTTAATGATTTTGGCATCATGTTTTCCTTATTTATGACAAAATATATATACAAAATTGATTATTTTTTGTTAGTAAAGAGTTGTCTTTGTCAAAAATTAATTTTGAATATTACAAATATAATTATGTTCATGATTCTTTAATCACATGTTTGATATGTGGTGACCAGTGGGACATTGTGAGAGATATTTGAGATAATCTGACTTTGGAAAAACTTGCATTTTCATTATTTACTAGCATATTTGAATATTTGAATGTGTTATGAATGTATTCCTTTGAAAGACTGCAAACCATCCTAAGATCTTTAGGTGAGCACTTGTTTTATGTTTCAAGTTTGCATCCTTTTTCAAGTCCACTAATTATTTTCTTGTTTGTTGAGAAAGTGTGTTTTTTTTTACTGGCTTCTCTGATAAACATCTTGCCCAGGTGTTGGCATATCAATAAAAGTTTCCCAGCCCATTATGTCAATAATGTAGATGGTAAATTGTAGACGTCTGTGTCAATACCTCTATTTTTATTAATAAGCTCTCTAATGTTAGCAAAATGTATTTCACAGGGCGTCAGCTATAGTGTAAACTTAAATCATCTACATTATTTGCAGTTTTGGATTATAAGTTATACAGCAATTAACAAACATGTACTATAAGGTTCTAATCATTAAGTTTTTGGGGGTGGGATGTGATTTTCTTTTCAGCCAAGCTATTTTATTTACTTTTATCGCAAGATAAAAAAAATTCTTCAGATATTATAATGAATATAATATGCTGTTATTTTGCTATAAATCTGGACAAGATATTTTTCCAGCTATTAACAGACTGAATTTCAAAAACCCAAAATTGTCTTGCCATGCCCCAGAACATATAATTGTTGGTCCCTACAATAATAGTGGCCTGTCTTGGTACATTCAAAAATTCCGCAGTAAGCTACACATTTTTTAATGATACCCGGCTTTATCAAGTTTAGAAAGTACCCCTGGTAGATTACTTATTGAACACAGCTACAGTAACAATGAAATTAGACCTTGAAAATCACAGCTCTGCCTAATTAAAAATGCTTTTAATCTGCCAATAGCCAGTTCCAGATATGTGGTACCTTGGGATGGCATGCCAGCATAGTTCCTATACTTAAACATTGTTTTTACCCCACACTGATCAGACTTAGATTTGACCCTACACTAATCAAACTTTATTTTGACCCCACACTGATCAGACTTTATTTTGACCCCACACTGATCAGACTTTATTTTGACCCCACACTGATCAGACTTTGTTTTGACTCCACACTGATGAGACTTCGTTTTGACCCCTGCACTGATCAGACATTGTTTTGACCTTACCAAAAACAGACTTTGTTTTGACACCACATTGATCAGACTTTGTTTTGACCCCCACACTGATCAGACATTGTTTTGACCTTACCAAAAACAGACTTTGTTTTGACCCCACATTGATCAGACTTTGTTTTGACCTTACCCATATCAGACTTTGTTTTGACCCTACACTTATCAGACTTTGTTTTGACCTTACCAAAAACAGACTTTGTTTTGACACCACACTGATCAGACTTTGTTTTGACCCCCACACTGATCAGACATTGTTTTGAACTTGCACTGATCAGACTTTGTTTTGACCTTACCCATATCAGACTTTGTTTTGACCCTACACTTATCAGACTTTGTTTTTACCCTACACTGATCAAATTTTGTTTTGAATTTGTACTGATAAGACTTTGTTTTGATCTTACCCATATCAGACTTTGTTTTGACCATGCACTTATCAGACTTTGTTTTCACGTTACCCTGATCAAACTTTGTTATTATAAATTAGTTATTTTTATAGAGATCAGTCTTTGTGGTTTGGGGGAAAAAACCTTTTTAAATCATTGGTAGGTTAATTCATGGATTTGGGAACTGTCTTGGCATTCTCATGAGAATTGCCTGCATGTTTCCATGGAAATTGTCCTAGTGTTCCCATGGAAATTGTCTTAATGTGCCCCTTGGAAATTGTCTTAGTGTTCCCATGGGAATTGTCTTTGTGTTTCCATTTTCCCATGGAAATTGTTGTGGTGTTGCCATGGAAGTTGCCTTAGTGTTCCAGTAGGAATTGTCATAGTGTTCCCATGAAAATTGTCATAGTGTTCCCATGGAATTCTCATAGTGTTCCCATGGAAATTGTCATAGTGTTCCCATGGAAATTGTTCCCATGGAAATTGAAATTGTCATAGTGTTCCCATGGAAATTGTTCCCATGGAAATTGTCATTGTATTCCCATGGAAAGTGTTGTAGTCTTCCCACAGGAATTGTTTTAGTGTTCCCATTGATTTCTCTTAGTGTTCCCATGGACATTGTTATAGTTTTCCCATAGGAATTGTTTTAGTGTTCCTATGAGGAGGTCATAATGTTTTTGTGGTGTTTTAAATTTGTATTTATACCAACCACATTGAATGTGAAGAGTATACTTGAGCAGTTGTTAACAGGATTAAATCTCTGCAGACGTGCCTGGGTTAGCTGTCACCTCAGTGCAGGGGACTTAACTCTCATTGCCCCTCATACTAGCCTACATTTTCATTCATTCCAAACTGTGCTTTTCCTTATGAAGGGATTTGTGCCCATAATCAAACACCTCGTTATAGTTTTTATGAAACTACTAACTGATAAATTTCATTTTTAAAAGGGTAAGTTTTATTACCTTAACAGATTTCACTGTAATCAACAATAATTTATCATTTTGAATCCTGTTTTAAATTTACCTTGCTGCTAATATGATGTTTAATGTTATCTGGGTAACACAAACATATTATTTTTTCACTTGTCATATTTTATAAAGAGATAAGGATAGAATTCTCTTGTTACTGGGTAGCATATATCACACTAACCATTATTAAGTTGGGTGTGAACCAGCTTTATAATACAGTGTCAGATCCCTTGATTGTGATTCAAGTACACGGGGGTGTAGACAAACATAGGTGTGCTTTTTCCTACTTGGATAGTCCACCCATATTCAACAGTATCTGGATTTATATTTTTATGTATTGATTTTTGTAATCTTGGTGGTTAGATTCCTAGGAGGAAGGCTACGTAATGGTAAGTAGATTTGGTCAAGAGGGTACATATACTGATTGTGCTTACTGTTTAATATGTTTATCAACATGCCATGAATTTCATAGTAATCAACCAATTTCCAGGGAAGTTTGGTCATTATATCCATAACTTGCCCAGACAATTATTGATAGGTCCAGGGAGATTTTATTTTCCCATAATTGTGTGCCCAAAGTTAATGTATGAATCGTGTAGTCTTGATAATGATCAGGGTTGTATATTGTGGCATGCTATGTGTCCATGTCCCTCGGTGGGAATCATGACATCCTTACTGTACTTGATTTCTTATTGTGTGGCATGTATGTGTGTCCATCGGGAAATAGTTAATATCATTACCTGTACTTGGTTTCTTATTGTATGGTATGTGTCCGTCTTCCTCTGTGGGAATATTTATGGTCCTTATCTGTAGTTTGATTTTTCATTGTATGCCACCCAGGTATATGCCTCCCATGATGGAAATAATGACGGTCCTTACATGAACTTGATTTCTTGTAAAACATATATGTGTGTCTGTCTGTAGAAATAATGAAGGTCCTTACATGAATTTGATATCTTGTTGTAAAAAATGTACATGTGTCTGTGGAAATAATGAAGGTCCTTACATGAATTTGATCTCTTGTTGTGAAAAATGTATGTGTGTCTGTCTGTGGAAATGATGAAGGTCCTTACATGAATTGGATTTCTTGTGTAAAAAAATGTTTGTGTGTCTGTCTGTGGAAATAATGAAGGTCCTTACATGAATTTGATTTCTTATTGTAAAAAATGTATGTGTGTCTGTCTGTGGAAATAATGAAGGTCCTTACATGAATTTGATTTCTTATTGTAAAAAATGTATCTGTGTCTGTCTGTGGAAATAATGAAGGTCCTTACATGAATTTGATTTCTTATTGTAAAAAATGTATGTGTGTCTGTCTGTGGAAATAATGAAGGACCTTACATGAATTTGATTTCTTGTTGTAAAAAAATGTATTTGTGTCTGTCTGTGGAAATAATGAAGGTCCTTACATGAATCTGATTTCTTGTTGTGAAAAATATATGTGTGTCTGTCTGTGGAAATGATGAAGGTCCTTACATGAATTGGATTTCTTGTGTAAAAAATGTTTGTGTGTCTGTCTGTGGAAATAATGAAGGTCCTTACATGAATTTGATTTCTTATTGTAAAAATTGTATGTGTGCCTGTCTGTGGAAATAATGAAGGTCCTTACATGAGCTTGATTTCTTGTTGTAAAAATTGTGTGTCTGTCTGTGGAAATAAAGAAGGTCCTTACATGAATTTGATTTCTTGTAAAAAATGTATGTCTGTCTGTGGAAATAATGAAGGTCCTTACATGAATTTGATTTCTTAATGTATGTGTGTCTGTCTGTGGAAATAATGAAGGTCCTTACATGAACTTGATTTCCTGTTGTAAAAATTGTATGTGTGTCTGTCTGTGGAAGTAAAGAAGGTCCTTACATGAACTTGATTTCTTGTTGTAAAAATTGTATGTGTGCCTGTGGAAATAAAGAAGGTCCTTACATGAACTTGATTTCTTGTTGTAAAAATTGTATGTGTGTCTGTCTGTGGAAATAAAGAAGGTCCTTACATGAATTTGATTTCTTGTAAAAAAATGTATGTGTGTCTGTCTGTGGAAATAATGAAGGTCCTTACATGAATTTGATTTTTTAATGTATGTGTGTCTGTCTGTGGAAATAATGAAGGTCCTTCCATGAATTTGATTTCTTGTTGTAAAAATCTGTTTGTGTGCCTGTCTGTGGAAATATGAAGGTCCTTCCATAAATTTGATTTCTTATTGTAAAAAATGTATGTGTGTCTGTCTGTGGAAATAATGAAGGTCCTTACATGAATTTGATTTCTTATTATAAAAAATGTATGTGTGTCTGTCTGTGGAAATAATGAAGGTCCTTACATGAATTGGATTTCTTGTTGTGAAAAATGTATGTGTGTCTGAGGAAATAATGAAGGTCCTTACATGAATATGATTTCTTAATGTATGTGTGTCTGTCTGTGGAAATAATGAAGGTCCTTACATGAACTTAATTTCTTGTTGTAAAAAATGTATGTGTGTCTGTCTGTGGAAATAATGAAGGTCCTTACATGAATTTGATTTCTTGTAAAAAAAAATGTTTGTGTGCCTGTCTATGGAAATAATGAAGGTCCTTAAATGAATTTGATTTCTTGTTGTAAAAAATGTATGTGTGTCTGTGGAAATAATGAAGGTCCTTACATGAATTTTATTTCTTAATGTATATGTCTGTCTGTGGAAATAATGAAGGCCCTTACATGAATTTGATTTCTTGTTGTAAAAAATGTATGTGTGTCTGTCTATGGAAATAATGAAAGTCCTTACATGAATTTGATTTCTTATTGTAAAAAGTGTATGTGTGTCTGTCAGTGGAAATAATGATGGCTTTACATGAATTTGATTTCTTATTGTAAAAATTACATGTGTGTCTGTCTGTGGAAATAATGAAGGCCCTTACATGGATTTGATCTCTTGTTGTAAAAAATGTATGTGTGCCTGTCTGTGGAAATAATGAAGGTCCTTACATGAACTTAGTTTCTTATTGTAAAAACTGTATGCGTGTCATTCTGTGAAAATAATGAAGGTCCTTACATGAATTTGATTTCTTATTTTTAAAAAATATATGTGTATGTCTGTGGAAATAACGAAGGCCCTCACATCAATTTGATTTCTTGTTGTAAAAATTGTATGTGGTCTGTCTATGGAAATAATGAAGGTCCTTACATGAATTTGATTTCTTATTGTAAAAATTGTATGTGTGTCTCTCCATGGAAATAAATAAGGTCCTTACATGAATTTTATTTGTTATTGTAAAAATTGTATGTGTGTCTGTCTATGGAAATAAATAAGGTCCTTACATGAAATTGATTTCTTATTGTAAAATTGTATGTGTGTCTGTCTGTGGAAATAAATAAGGTCTATATCTGCACTTGATTTTCTATAGCTTGTATGTTCATCTCCATAATGTCCTTACCTGTAATTGATTGGTTATTGTATGCCATTTGTCTGTCTTCCTCTGTGGGAATTTTTTGCTTTTTTTTGTTGTTATTGTATGGCATCTGCCTCTATTCCTCATTGGAATAATCAAGGGCCTAGTCAGCGACTTATTTCTTATGGCAAATGTCTGTCTGTCTGTCTGTCTCCCTCTGGGGGAAAAATTATGGTCTTTGACAGTTTTTGATTTCACAATGAAATTTTGTATCAATCTTAGCCTGCTCAGTGTTCAAATCAGTATGGTAAAAATGTAAACCAAGTAAATAATGCATTTTAAACCAGTCTGATTTTAGATCATTCTCACTATTCAAATGAGTATGGTAAAAATGTAAACCATGTAAATAATGCATTTTAAGCCAGTCTGATTTTGGATCATTCTCACTATTCAAATCAGTATGGTAAAAATGTAAACCAAGTAAATAATGCATTTTAAACCAGTCTGATTTTAGATCATTCTCACTATTCAAATGAGTATGTTAAAAATGTAAACCATGTAAATAATGCATTTTAAACCAGTCTGATTTTAGATCATTATCACTATTCAAATCAGTATGGTAAAAATGTAAACCAAGTAAATAATGCATTTTAAACCAGTCTGATTTTAGATCATTCTCACTATTCAAATCAGTATGGTACAAATGTAAACCAAGTAAATAATGCATTTTAAACCAGTCTGATTTTAGATCATTCTCAACTTTAAATTGGTACCTATGGTATAAAATTATTTATTTTTTATCACAGCAAAATTTAATGAGCGAAAGAGAAAGAATACGTAAAAAGTAGTAGTGAATAAAGATGTAAACTTTGTCAAAAAGGTAAAAATAGTGTTTTTTATCAAAGTAAATTGAATCCATTTCTGTCCAACATTTTATTTTTACATATTACAATGATCAGCATGACGTATGTTAATAGTGTGATGAATTATATGTGACATATATTTGAGTGACAGCATTAAGGTGATTTATATGATGTTGTATACAGTATATACATTCAACAGGCCTTTACATGCCAGCTAGATTCAGATAAATACATGTACTGTGTGATGTAATAGTCAGAAGTATTTCCACAGGTGTTCTTTATGGTCAAGTTTAATCAGCTGTTGTGGTAGAGTCAGAAGTATTTCCACAGGTGTTCTTTATGGTCAAGTTTAATCAGCTGTTGTGGTAGAGTCAGAAGTATTTCCACAGGTGTTCTTTATGGTCAAGTTTAATCAGCTGTTGTGGTAGAGTCAGAAGTATTTCCACAGGTGTTCTTTATGGTCAAGTTCAATCAGCTGTCGTGGTAGAGTCAGAAGTATTTCCACAGGTGTTCTTTATGGTCAAGTTTAATCAGCTGTTGTGGTAGAGTTCTGCATTGAATGGATGTTGTTTTGTATAGGTATGCTTTGAAAAGTCATTTTTCAGTGGTGCAGAATAGTGGTAATTATTTATCCATTTTGTATAGCCTGATGTTATTGGTTTGGCAATATTGGTGTCATTATTTTCTAGTTAATCACTGAGAAAACTCAGGGATTCTAAATTTATTTGATAAACATTCAAATTCTTTCAAGTGAAAGAGATTGAGTTTAAAGCTGGCAGTCATTTGGTTTTCATTTCATCAGTAAAAAAAATCTTCAAAACCATCCATGGAAAAAAGAATACAGTTTATTACAATCTCTTTTTTGAAATTGTGATAGAGGAATTTACAGAACTGTTTTTGACAGGTACGTAGCTTGGATTGATGATGTTTGGATATTATTTTTACCATGTTCTTTGTTATAATTTTAGTAACAGACCTTCTAATTACAACTTAAGATTTGTCTTGTAAGCATTTGGAACCTTCCAGAACAAAATTTCACATTAGGAAATAGTTTTATTTTAGGAAATGCTAATTGTGACCTGAAGTCAACTAGAGGACTGTATAATCTTATTTATCTAGAAATTATTCATTCATTCTGTGAGATTCGAACAGAATTAGTTTTATGTTTGTTGTGTCCAGTATTTCATTTGTGCTCTAATTTATTTATCCAAATTATTTAATTCAAGCTATTTGTCTCTAGAAATATTACAAAGTGCTCAAAAATAACATTCTAAAAAATAGAGACTTGGATTTATAGTGAAATTTAAATAAAAACTTATTCTTGGGTTGTATTTTTGTGGTTCAGTAAAAGACTGTTGGCACATCATGATACAGGCCACCATAGGAACATAAACACTTCCAATATTGGATACATTTTTTTGAAATATCACTAAAGTTTTTTCATAACCTTAATCATTAAGACTTGTGTTAATAATTCTAGGATTATTTGAGATTTAATTTGAAATACTGTAAGTTCCTTTTTTATATTTTCACTTTGTATGTTAGAAAATAAATTACGGTACTTGTTGAATCTTACAACTCTTGTCGCCTCTCTTTTCCATTACTTATTTTATGACCATAAAGTTGTAATATTGCACTGTTGCTTATGACGTCTTAAATTGTAATTGCATCATGAAGAGCAATTCAACCACAAGTGAAACTAGGTCATTATTCTTGACTTATTTGTGCTTTTCTTTGGGCTATTTTCAGTTTCTCTATTTTAGGGGTTGTGTATAGATATTATTGCTCATAGTCACATACATATAAGTTGGTGGTTATATGTGTCAAATGATGTCCATATTTCATTCAAAGGTCACTGTGACCTGTATTACTGGTTCACTGATCTGGGTTAGTTAACCTTGGTGTTACTTGAGAAACAATCTTCATTCTTCTGGGAAAGTGCTCTCCGTTACGGATCACTGCCATCTCACCTCTGTCTATGTTGGTTCGAGTCTCGGATTCGGCCAGTGTGGGTATGTGAGAAAGCTTGCCAGTAGCTTCTCGAGGGTTGGTGGTTCTTTCTGGGGATTTCCCGGGTTCTTCCTCCACCATTAATACTGGGCGCCATGTATAGCCTATCATGTGCAGAAAAATTGCATTGAACCCTACAACAACAACAACATTCTTCTGGGTATTCCAGTGTTACTTGAAAAACAACCTTCAGTCTACTGGTTAATCTAGTGTTACTTGAGAAACAACCTTCAGTCTACTGAGTAATCTAGTGTTACTTGAGAAACAACCTTCAGTCTACTGGCTAATCTGGTGTTACTTGAGAAACAACCTTCAGTCTACTATGTAATCCGGTGTTACTTGATAAACAACCTTCAGTCTACTGGGTAATCTAGTTTTACTTGAGATGCAACCTTCAGTCTACTGGCTAATCTGGTGTTACTTGAGAAACAACCTTCAGCTTACTGTGTAATCTGGTGTTACTTGATAAGCAACCTTCAGTCTACTGCGTAATCTAGTTTTACTTGAGACGCAACCTTCAGTCTACTGGCTAATCTGGTGTTACTTGAGAAACAACCTTCAGTCTACTGTGTAATCTAGTGTTACTTGAGAAAGAACATTCACTCGACTGGGTAATCTAGTGTTACTTGAGAAACTACCATCAGTCTACTGGCTAATCTGATGTTACTTGAGAAACAACCTTCAGTCTACTGGCTAATCTAGTGTTAATTGAGAAACAACCTTCAGTCTGCTGGTTAATCTAGTGTTACTTGAGAACAACCATCATTCTACTGGATAATCAAGTGTTACTTGAGAAACAACCATCAGTCTACTGGGTAATCTAGTGTTACTTGAGAAACAGCCATCAGTCTACTGGGTAATCTAGTGTTACTTGAGAAACAACCTTCAGTCTACTGGGTAATCTAGTGTTACTTGAGAAACAACCATCATTCTACTGGGTAATCAAGTGTTACTTGAGAAACAACCTTCATTCTACTGGGTAATCAAGTGTTACTTGAGACACAACCTTCAGTCTACTGGCTAATCTGGTGTTAACCATGGAACAACCTTCATTCTACTGGGTAATCTAGAGTTACTTGAGAAACAACCTTCAGTCTACTGGATAATCAAGTTTTACTTGAGAAACAACCTTCAGTCTACTGGGAAATCAAGTGTTACCTAAGGAAGAACCTTCAGTCTACTGGGTAATCAGGTGTTACCTGAGAAGCAACCTTCAGTCTACTGGGTAATCAGGTGTTTTGTAAATAAAAACCTTCAATCAGTTGAGTAATCTAGAGAAACAACCTTAAGTCTGATAGATAATTTGATATTACCTTAGTAACAACCTTCAATCTACTGTTACCTTAGTAACAACCTTCAATCTACTGTTACCTTAGTAACAACCTTCAACTCTATTGTTACCTGAGGATCAACCTTCAGCCTAATGTCAAGATAGACCTATTTCTACCATAAATATAATAATATATATCTATAAAGGACACTTATCAATCGCACAAATCTGTCCTCTAGGAACCTATTTTTATATACAGGTTAAAGTTTTTCTTTATGAACAGATTTTCTTCATATACAGGTTAAATTTCTCCTTAATGAACAGGTCTTTCTGTAGATGTTGATTTGCCCAATATGAACAGATGTTCTTGATAAAGATGTTAAAATTGTCCCTTTTGAACAGATGTTCTTGATAAAGAGGTTAAATTTGTTCTTTATGAACAGGTTGTTGTTGTTGTTGTTGTGGGGTTTAACACCATTTTTCAGCACATGATAGGCTATGTATGGCGGCCAGTATTAATGGTGGAGGAAGAATGCAGGAAAACCCTGGGAAGAACCACCGTCCCAAGAAAAGCTACTGGCAAGCTTTCTCATGTACTCACATTGGCCGAATCCTAGACTCCAACCCACACAGACAGAGGTGAGATGGCAGTGATCCATAACAGAGAGCACTTTAGACCACTTGGCCACTCGGGGCCCCCATTATGAACAGATGTTCTTGATATTAAGATTACAGTGATCATAAATATCATTCTGTGTGAGCAGTTCACCTTTATGTGAATATGAGCATTCAGGTTATTTGGATAGTAGCAGTTCTCTGTGTGGAAGTATCTGAACTTTTTTGTTGCTATGAACAATTTTCCACATTGACTTTACATTGTATTTTATAATGGTGTACTTCATGTTTACCATTTATTTGGATTGTTTACCATCCTACATTAAAAAAAAAATTCAATTTACATTTTTTATTTTACCTTTAGTTGGCATAATGTAGCTACTATTGTGCTGGTGTGCATTCAACATACCAGCCTACCTACTTTTGTTGTTGTTGTTGTTGTTGTTATAGGGTTTAATGCCATTTTTCAGCACATGATAGACTATACATGGCGGCCAGTATTAATGGTGGAGGAAGAACCCGGGAAATCCCTGGAAAGAACCACTGACCCTCAAGAAGCTACTGGCAAGCTTTCTCACATACCCACATTGGCTGAATCTGAGTCGAACCCACGCAGACAGAGGTGAGATGGCAGTGATACGTAACAGAGAGCGCTTTAGACCACTCGGCCACACCTACTTTTGTAATCTATACACACACACACACACGCATGCACACACACACACACACACACACACACACAAACCCACACACACACACACAGCCGTGCAAGCATAAAATGTCAATAAGAAGAGATACAAAACAGTGAGAGGTTCTACTGTATTTGCAGAACATGACTAACCTATTTTGACTGTCAAATATTTTGACTTACAGGATATGAATCGTTTGTAGGACACACCATATGTCATTTCATCAAATTATCTGTCATTAGTTTATCCATCAAAGTGTCAGATAAACACTGTAATCAAGGAAAATTTAAATACAATCAGGTACAGACATTGTTTCTTTGTCAGTCAATCATTATAGGTGTCACTGGGCTTGCTGCAGGCTTTTCTGCTTGAGGGTTATACCAGTCATATCTAGTTAAAATGACCTAGAGAAGGGCAAGTTGATTTCTAAACCAAAAGCAAAATTACCATAGGATTTTCACCAGAAGCAATATTACCACGGGCTTTTAACAAGAAGACTTCTTATGATGTTTGGTTGGTCCTAAATGATTCCAATTATACATCCAATATGGCCACCAATCTTGTTAAAGCACCTTCTCCTGAAAATCTTGTTACTTACCCACCCCCATGGATGGTAATTTCAACATGAACTTTTTTTTTCTGAATGACTTCTTGTTCTAGATGAAACTGGTGCTGTTCCAACATCAAATATGGCTGCATGATGTGTTCAGCGAAAGATTTTTATTTGAAAAATAAGTTTACACAACCTTGGATAATATAAAAAAGGTCTATAATCCTTAGATGATACAAAAAAATATTAAAATATTCTTATCAACATGATCAAGATTTCACCACTTTTATGAGATTTTTTAAATATTATAATGGCTGGTCAAAATAAAGATGACCAATCATTTGATAATGATTGGTCAGAATAGTCAGGTGACCAATAATTGGATTATGATTGGTCAGAATAGTCAGGTGACCAATACTTGGATAATGATTGGTCAGAATAGTCAGGTGACCAATCATTTCAATTAAAATTGGTCAGAATAGTCAGGTGACCAATAATTGGATTATGATTGGTCAGAATAGTCAGGTGACCAATTATTGGATTATGATTGGTCAGAATAGTCAGGTGACCAATCATTAGATTATGATTTTCCATAATTGAATATAACTGATTCAAGTTTTCCTTCTTTTAGCATTTTGATGTTTTGTGACAAAGTCTTTTGGGAAAAGTTGTTGTAGTTTTGGGTTTAATGCCATTTCTTAGTGCAGGATAAGCTGTCATAGTGGTCAGTGTAATGGTGGAAGATGAACCTGGGGAAAAGCCTGGTAAGAACAACCAATCCATGGGAAGCTACTGGTAGCTTACAATTTCTCACATGTACATATTGGCTGAGTCGAAGACTTGAACCGATATGGACAGAGGTGAGATGGGAAGAGTCAGTAAGATGAACACTTTAGACCCCTCAGCCACCCAGGGCCCCTTTATGAAAAGTAAAACATGTTATAATTAGCTTCCAGTTTATGTATTTTCTTCCTTATTACAACACAGACTACAACCAAGCCACAACAGTACAGATGACAAATATGTCCGTAAATGATTTACTTCATGGGATATGTCAAAATGGCATTGTTTATAAAAAAATATAGAAAATATCTCCAACCAGTTAAAATTGATAGTTGTTTAAGTTAAAAAAAAAACACACTTTGATCCTTACATTTCAACAGATTCCCAGCACACAGTTTAGTTGATCCTTACATTTCACCAGATTCCCAGCACACAGTTTAATTGATCCTTACATTTCAACAGATTCCCAGCACACAGTTTAATTGATCCTTACATTTCACCAGATTCACAGCACTGTTTAATTGATCCTTACATTTCAACTAATTCCCAGCACATGTTGATGTTTACTATCATTGATTGTTAACTCATCAACTGATTCCCAACACATTTTGATGTTGACTCTCATCAACTGATTCCCAACACACATTTTGATGTTGACTCATCAACTGATTCCCAACACATTTTGATGCTGACTCTCATCAGCTGATTCCCAGCACATTTTGATGCTGACTCTCATCAACTGTACCTCAGCACATTTTGATGTTGACTGTCATCAACTGATTCCCAACACATTTTGATGTTGACTCTCATCAACTGATTCCCAACACACATTAGGATGTTCACCGTGATAAACTGATTCTCAAAATGTTTTGATGTTCACTCTCAATGACTGATTCCAAACACACATTTGGATGTTCACTCTCAATAACTGATTCCCAACAAACATTTGATGTTCACTCTCATCATCCTATTTATTGCATACATATGGTTAATAATTTTTTTTATTTGTAAGTGAGAGGTAAAACCAGAATGAGCTTAATAAATATAGAGTGATTTTTACAGCCTAGATTGTCTTTCGTTCACACCCACACAGACACACACACATGTATATGCATTCATTCCTTGTTATACCAATGGCAAAGGGCCTGTATGTGTTCATTTTTAATATAAACATTTTATCGTGTATGTCTTTGTTCAGATTTTATGGCATCAACCATCTACATTATGTATGTTAATCCACATACAACCAATTGTAGTGTCTGTCTGTCTTAGTGATTGTTGACATATTTGATCATTTCAGTACATGACGAAAATGTTATATTTTTCAGTTATACATTAAAACAAAAAAGAAGAGAATTGCAAGTGAAATTGCATTATAATTTGTTATTATTACATTATAATTGGGACAGCTTTGGTGGCCTAAATGGTTAGAGTGTCCACCTTGGATGTGGGAGGTTGTGGGTTCAAACCCCAGCTGAGTCATACCAAAGACTTGTAAAAATGGTACTAGCAGCTAGCTGCATTGCTTGGCACTCAGCATTAGAAGGTTAGTTGGCCTAGTGTCAGAATAATGTGACTGGATGGGACATTATGCTACATGTCTGCGGTATGATGCCCCAGTGCTAGACATCATTATTAACTGCCACACTGTAGACATCATAGCGATATGATAAAAATTGTTAAAGCTTCTTTAAAAATCCAAATCTCTGTCACACACACACACACACACACACACACACACACTATAATTGGTTATTGTTACATTATAATTATATCTCATGAACCAAGAATAAAATAAAGTGAAATATACGATTTATGAGTGCTGAAAGAAAATTGTCCAATATAATGGATTTGTATCCATTACCTACACTATAAAGGGGTAGCAGTCTGCATCCATTACCTGCACTATAAAGGGGTAGCAGTCTGCTGAGGGTTTTTATATTGAGGATCAGATTTAATGCATCCTTGACTCCTTACCTGCATTGTAAAAGACAGCTAATGGAATTTGTTGTAAGGGACCAAAGTTAATGAATCCATGACCCCATACACTTATTACAAGCAATATTAAGGTGCTTTAGAGAGAGGGACCAGATTTAATGAATTCCATTAGACTCTACTGTCATTATAAAAAAAGAGATGTTAAGGGGCTTTAGAGGGAGAGAAGTAATTTAATAGATCCAAGGCATCTTAGCCTGAAGGGGCTTTAGAGGGAGAGAAGTAATTTAATAGATCCATGGCATCTTAGCCTCAAGGGGCTTTAGAGGGAGAGAAGTAATTTAATAGATCCATGGCATTTTAGCCTCAAGGGGCTTTAGAGGGAGAGAAGTAATTTAATAGATCCATGGCATCTTAGCCTCATTACAAAAAGGGTGCATAATTAGGAGCTTTAAAGGGAGAGACTAATTTCAATAGATCCATGGCACCTTACCCTCAAGGGGCTTTAGAACGAGGGTCCAAATTTAATTGATTCATGGCACCTTATCCTCCTTTTGAAAAAGAGTGTATACTAAAGGGTTTTAGAGGGAGAGATCCAATTTAATAGGTCCATCACACCTTACCTGCATTGTAAAAAGGAATGGCAGTATATCAAGGGGCCCAACAGTGATAGGTCCATCACACCTTACCCGCATTGTAAAAAGGAATGGCAGTATACCAAGGGGCCCAAAAGTGATAGATCCATCACACCTTACCTGCATTGTAAAAAGGAATGGCAGTATACCAAGGGGCCCAAAAGTGATAGGTCCATCAGACCTTACATGCATTGTAAAAAGGAATGACAGTGTACCGAGGGGCCCAAAAGTAATAGATCCATCACACCTTACTGGCATTGTAAAAAGGAATGACAGTATACCAAGGGGCCCAAAAGTGATAGGTCCATCACACCTTACCGACATTGTAAAAAGGAATAACAGTATACCAAGGGGCCCAACAGTGATAGGTCCATCACACCTTACCGGCATTGTAAAAAGGAATGGCAGTATACCAAGGGGCCCAAAAGTGATAGGTCCATCACACCTTACATGCATTGTAAAAAGGAATGGCAGTATACCAAGGGGCCCAACAGTGAATGCCTTCTGTTTCATGAAATAGAGATTTCTAATTCATACTCATAGTTGGGCCTCTGTAATTGAATATATAAAATAAAAATGGAAACTGATATTCCTCTTGAAATTAAGAATTTCCATATTAGTTATATTTATCATGTATATAATCCATACATTTTAGTCTTAGACAAGCTATATAAGGAAAGTTGTACACAAGTTTTCCTTATTTCTGACATAGAAGCCAAGTGAGATAAGACTTTTACTCAACACCATTGTCATTCAACAGGTGTAGCTCAAATTACTGTTAGTATAAATAGCCTGCAAATCTTTGACCATTGCAGTGAAAGAGCATACAAGGCAAATATACAATGAGATGACATCACAGATTAGTAAATTTATTGGTGGTTGAGAAAATTTATTGCTGTGTAGTTCACTCTCCTTCCTGTTTGCATGTCAGCAGTTTTTTTTTCCAGCATTATCTGATTTATTCATTATGCTGACTGTAGTTTTTCAAGGACTGAAAACTTTAGATTATACAGGTCTAACTTTTTGGCACAAGTTTTTGGCACTGTTTGAGATTTCCAGGGTCACACGTAACGTTTTAAACTGGCTGAGCAAGACATTTGAGTATTTCAGTTATTTCATGCTTGAGTTATCAAAGTTTTCCAGTAAATGTTTGTCTTGCTTTATTTCAGTTTATTGACTTGCTTTTGTCAGTGTACTGTATTGTTTGTCCTGCTTTATTTCAGTGCACTATATTGTTTGTCTTGATTTATTTCAGTGTACTATATTGTTTGTCTTGATTTATTTCAGTGTACTATATTGTTTGTCCTGCTTTATTTCAGTGTACTACATTGTTTGTCCTGCTTTATTTCAGTGTACTATATTGTTTGTCCTGCTTTATTTCAGTGTACTACATTGTTTGTCCTGCTTTATTTCAGTATAATGTATTGTTTGTCCTGCTTTATTTCAGTGTACTGTATTGTTTGTCTTGCATTATTACAGTGTACTCTATTATTTGTCTTTTTCAGATGCCTCATAAAAGACTTTGAAGCTCGACCCTTCTCCTGGGACTTACTTGATCATCCATTCATTAAACAAGTCCCACAAGACACATCACATGTAAGTAGTATCCATTCTTTAAATAAGTCCCACAAGACATGTCACATGTTAATAGCAGCCATTCATCATATAAGTCCCACAAAGCACATCACATGCAAGTATCATCCATTCATCAAACAAGCACATCACATGCAAGTATCATCCATTCATCAGCCAAGTCCCCAAAAGCACATCACATTCAAGGATAATCCATTCTTCAAACAAGTCCCACACAGTACATCACATGCAAGTATCATCCATTCATCAAACAAGTCCCACAAAGTACATCACATGTTCATAGCATCCATTCATCAGACAAGTCCCACAAAGCATGTCACATGCAATTATCATCCATTCATCAAACAAGTCCCACAAAGTACATCACCTGTTCATAGCATCCATTCATCAAACAAGTCCCACAAAGCACATCACATGTTAGTAGCATCCATTCATCAGACAAGTCCCACAAAGCACGTCACATGCAAGTATCATCCATTCATCAAACAAGTCACACAAAGTACATCACATGCAAGTATCATCCATTCATCAAACAAGTCACACAAAGTACATCACATGCAAGTATCATCCATTCATCAAACAAGTCACACAAAGTACATCACACGTTAGTAGCATCCATCAAACAAGTCCCACAAAGTACATCACATGCAAGTATCATCCATTCATCAAACAAGTCCCACAAGACACATCACATGCAAATATCATCCATTCATCAAACACGTCCCACAAAATACATCACACATTAGTAGCATCCATTCATCAGACAAGTCCCATAAAGTACATCACATGCAAGTATCATCCATTCATCAAACAAGTCCCACAAAGTACATCACATGCAAGTATCATCCATTCATCAAACAAGTCCCACAAGACACATCACATGCAAATATCATCCATTCATCAAACAAGTCCCACAAAATGCATCACACATTAGTAGCATCCATTCATCAGACAAGTCCCATAAAGTACATCACATGCAAGTATCATCCATTCATCAAACAAGTTCAAGACACATGATATGTTAGTAGAAGCAAGTCCCACAAGGCACATCACATGTAAGTCACGCAGTACCACAAAACTGGAACCTTTCGTTCTACCACATCCAGTTTAAATGTATGACTGCATTGTTAATAATAATGTAGTGTTAGCATGACCACACTGTTAAGAGAACTACAATAATAACATGACAATAGTGTTAACATGGCTATAGCGTCAACATGACTATGGTGTTAATATAACTGCAGTTTTAAGATGACTGCATTATCACCTGCCTTAAAACAGAGCATTAAAAGGTTAAAAGGTCAAAGGTTATGTTCACAGACTTGGAAGAACAAAAACCAAAAAAGGTTTCTGCACAATATTATTTTTTCAACCTATTAGACTTAGACCAAATTTAGTGTATGGCTTCCATTTGGAGTTATTTTGAAACCCATAGATTTAGGTCAAAAGGTCAGAGGCCTAGGTTATTGCTGAAAAAATGAAAATTGCTTTTGGGACACAATTTTCATTATGTGCTCATGTATCTTCACCTTGGTTTATGGATGGTTTATACATTAGACAAGAAAGAAGCCTTTCGATTTTTGCATTAAAAAGTCAAGGACACTGACTAGAAGAAAAGAAAAATGTTTGTGTAGGATTTGCATGTAAGGCATGGAAGATCTATTGATATTTTAGGGGTCAAGGTCATTATGATGCAAAGAAAAAATGGTTTTGCAGATGAACTAAGCCAGTTTTTGTGGATGACTTGTGCATTAAAACTAGATTTTGAGGTCAAAAGGTGGAAGGTCATGGTTATGGGAAGCCTAATAAGAAAATTATGGTTTCTGCACAGTAATTTTAGTTTGTAAGTTGTATATTTTGACGAACGGTCAAAGTCATGGAGACACATTGGTAAGTAATCCTGTGAGTCAGCTGTACCCTACTAGTGCCTACATAGAGGACTGTTCAGCATGATGCAGGTGTGTGCTGTGCTATTTATGGTATGCATGTTAATTTCAAGCAATCTATAGGTTAAGTTACTGTGAGATATGGAAATTTAATTACTGTAACCTATATAAATTAAGTTACTGTGACTCATAGAAATTAAGTTTAATACCCAACATCACAATTTAGCTCAAGTGTGACTACACCTGCAAATACTGGAGATTTCTCAGTGTAGTAGGGTGTAGTTTATTGGATATTACAAAGACAGGAGATTTCTCAATGTAGTAGGGTGTAGTTTATTGGATATTACAAAGACAAGGGATTTCTCATTGTAGTAGGGTGTAGTTTTTTGGATATTACAAAGACAGGAGATTTCTCAGTGTAGTAGTGTGTAGTTTATTGGCTATTACAAAGACAGGAGTAGAAAAGGTTCTGATTACTATACATGACTTTTATTTAGTTGGGTAGCAAGTTATAGCAGTTAATGCTAATTTCCCATTTATATCATTTCAGTTGAAGGAAAAGTTAATAGCACTCACAGCTCAGATGGAGAGAATAATCCATGAGCCTGATGCCACCACAAAACAGGGCCAACTGAAGTCACACAGGAAATCTCGTAAGGAGCCCTTGCAAACTGTGGATGACCTGGCAATGCTGGAAGTCTTGGATGAGGTAAAGAGAAACAAGGAAATATTTTTGTTGCCTATTTTAAGGACAGAATACATGGAAAATATTGCAGTTTTCCCATTGTTAATTGCCTGAAGTCAAAGGCAGATTCTTTTTCTCCCTCTAATACACAATATTAAATTTTAACTAATCCTGCCTTTCACCGATCCTGATAAAATCAAACATAAACCAGTTCAGTTTCTACTTTAGCATTTTTATTCTATAACATCAACTCAAAATAACAACAGCTGCATTTCACCAACAAAATGTATGAAATACACTATGCGCTTTCATATTTCTCTGATTATTTATTGCAAAAGGTGATATGACAGCCTCTCCTTGGTCATATATCAACTATTTTCTTGGCATTTCTGACACTTTCTTATTCTCTTCTCTTGATATTCTATTTGCAATCACACTCTATTTGAATCATGCAGCCATTTTACAATCACACTCTTTTTGGATCATCCAGCCATTTTGCAATCACATTCGATTTAGATCATCCAGCCATTTTGTAATAACACTATTTGGATCATCCAGCCATTTTGCAATTGCACTCGATTTGGATCATCCAGCCATTTTGCAATCACACTCAGTTTGAATCATCCAGCCATTTTGCAATCACACTTTACTTGGATCATACAGCCATTTTGCAATCACATTTGATTTAGATTATCCAGCTATTTTATAATCACACTATTTGGGTCATCCATCCATTTTGCAATCACACTCTATTTGGATCATCCAGCCATTTCACAGTGCACCTTGTATACACTTCACTGCACAATGGATTAAATGTTTATCAGCAATCATATAAATAGTAAACTAATATTCTAGATTATTTGACCTTGAGTTAGCAAACTTGAACTTTCCATTTGGTTAATGCTAGCCTGTTACCCTATACATATTAATATGGTAGCCTGTTACCCTATACCTATTGATATGGCAGCCTGTTACCCTATACCTATTGGTATGGCAGTCTGTTACCCTATACCTATTCATATGGCAGCCTGGTACCCTATACCTATTGATTTGGCAGCCTGTAACCCTATAATTTTTTATTTGGCAGCCTGTTACTTTATACCTATTGATATGGCAGCCTGTTGCCTTATACATATTGATATGGCAACATGTTACCCTATACCTACTGATATGACAGCCTGTTGAAAATCTTGTTATGACTCCTCCAAACAAGAAGTCATATAAACATGAGGTTTTCTGCAGACTGAGGATATCTTACAATGTCTCCTTGGTCCCAAATGAAAGTGTGCCAATTTGGCATTCAGTATGTCCACCACAGCAGCTAGTCTGAGTGTGTGATTAGGATTTTTAACGTAGCTTTAACAATTTGAATCATATCGCTATGATGTCTGCAGTGTGGAAGTTGCTAGTGATGTCTAGCACTGTGTCATCATGCCACAGATGTAGCATTGTGTCCCACACAGTCACATTATCCTGACACCAGGCCAACCAGTCCTAATGCTAACCTCATAGTGCTGAGTGCAATGCGAGGCAGCTGCTAGTACATAGTTTATCAGTCTTTGGTATGACTTGGCTGGAGATGGTGTAAATACTCAATAATTAAAATAAAGAAATGCTTTAATCTTGAATTCCTGGATTTTATTTTGGCCAGTAGTGTTACTCCCATAGAAAGACTCTTTCCTTTTTTATATCCATCACCCACTGATCAAAGCACTTCATAGTTTGGAATGTATGGAATGTACCAATTTCAGTGACACCTTGGTCAAAGCACTCCATGTTTGGAATGTACCAATTTCAATGACACCTTGATCAAAGCACTCCATGTTTGGAATGTAACAATTTCCATGACCCCTTTATCAAAGCACTTCTTGTTTGGAATGTAACAATTTCCATAGCCCCTTTATTAAGACACTTTAACATTATCACAAACTCTGTACTACATGTCATTGTTTGGAGTAACAAGGACAAGAGTTTCAAAGTGCACACAATTTAAGGTTGAGGTTTTTTATGTCAGGTCTTATCATTCTCTCTGTACCACTCCTGGGCAAGGCCAGGAAGCCAAGTACCACTCCTAACCCAAAGTTCTAGCTTTGGGTGGGGTCAGGAAGTTAGGTATCACTCATAAACCTTAGTTCTGGTTTTGGGTGGGGTTAGGAAGTCAAGTACCTCTCCTAACTCATAGTTCTAGCTTTGGGTTAGGTCATGAAGTCAAGTACCACTCCAAAGCCTTAGTTCTGTCTTTGGGTGGGGTCAGGAAGTCATGTATGTCTCCTAAACCTTAGGTCTGGTATTTTGTGGGGTCATGACCTCAATAACTATAAAGTGTACACAGTTTGATAAATGTTTTGTAGAAAGGTTTTATCTTCACTTATTTATTTATAACCAAAAAACCTTGACATCATTACAAAATAAATGTATGGACTTTACTGATCACACCCCAGGGTCCGATTTCATCGTGGAGCAGTGGGGTCAGACTTCATTGTGGAGCAGTGGGGTCAGAATTCAGTGTGGAGCAGTGGGGTCAGAGTTCAGTGTGGAGCAGTTGGGTCAGATTTCAGTGTGGAGCAGTGGGGTCAGATTTCAGTGGGGAGCAGTGGGGTCAGATTTCAGTGTGGAGCAGTTGGGTCAGATTTCAGTGTGGAGCAGTGGGGTCAGATTTCAGTGTGGAGCAGTGGGGTCAGATTTCATTGTGGAGCAGGGGGGTCAGATTCTTGTGTGGAGCAGTGGTGTCAGATTTCAGGATAGGGCTATGGGGTCGATATCTACATCACCACTTGGTGAAGTTTATAATTCTCTATCAAAGCCAATACTATCTACAAGATACATTGGATGTCTAAATCCAGTAGTACATATGAGATAAATTGGATGTCTAAATCCAGTAGTACATATGAGATAAATTGTATGTTTAAATCCAATAGTAGGCCATTGTAATATGTAATAAATTGTTTATCTCTAAGGCTATTAGTACATGTGTGATCAATTGTGTTCAAGGTCATTATAATAAAAGATACATTTTATCTCTAAGACCATTAGTATATGTGAGATAAATTGCATGTCTAAGGCCATTAGTATATGTGAGATAAATTGCATGTCTAAGGTCATTAGTATATGTGAGATAAATTGTTTGTTTAAAGCCAGAATCTTTCTAAGAAAAGGGAAGAAATGATTATTTCTGCCAGCAATGTAAAGGAAAGTTGATGGAAAGGCAGTTGGACACCTATTTTTATGCCTAAAATTGCAGTCTATTGATATTAATTTAATTTTCCTTTTGCAGGAAGCAATTGTCACGCAGTTACACAGTAGATATGATCAGGGTACCATATACACCTACATAGGAGACATTCTGCTTGCAGTTAACCCATTTACACCTCTTACAATCTATGGAGAACAGGTAACCCATTTACACCTCTTACAATCTATGGAGAACAGGTAACCCATTTACACCCCTTACAATCAATGGAGAACAGGTAACCCATTTACACCTCTTGCAATCTGTGGAGAACAGGTAACCCATTTACACCTCTTGCAATCTGTGGAGAACAGGTAACCCATTTACACCTCTTACAATCAATGGAAAACAGGTAACCCATTTACACCCATTAAAATCTATGGAAAACAGGTAACCCATTTACACCCCTTACAATCTCTGGAGAACAGGTAACCCATTTACACCCCTTACAATCTCTGGAGAACAGGTAACCCATGTACACCCCTTACAATCTCTGGAGAACAGTAACCCATTTACACCCCTTACAATCTATGGAGAATAGGTAACCCATTTACACCCCTTACAATCTCTGGAGAACAGTAACCCATTTACACCCCTTACAACCTATGGAGAACAGTAACCCATTTACACCCCTTACAATCTGTGGAGAACAGGTAACCCATTTACACCTCTTACAATCTGCGGAGAACAGGTAACTCATTTACACCCCTTACAATCTCTGGAGAACAGTAACCCATTTACACCCCTTACAACCTATGGAGAACAGTAACCCATTTACACCCCTTACACTTTATGGAGAACACGTAACCCATTTACACCTCTTACAATCTATGGAGAACAGGTAACCCATTTACACCCCTTACAATCTATGGAGAACAGGTAACAATCTATGGAGAACAGGTAACCCATTTACACCTCTTACAATCTATGGAGAACAGGTAACAATCTATGGAGAACAGGTAATCCATTTACACCTCTTACAATCTATGGAGAACAGGTAACAATCTATGGAGAACAGGTAACCCATTTACACCTCTTACATTCTATGGAGAACAGGTAACCCATTTACACCCCTTAGAATCTATGGAGAACAGGTAACTCATTTACACCGCTTACAATATATGGAGAACAGGTAACCCATTTACACCCCTTACACTCTATGCAGAACAGTAACCCATTTACACCCCTTGCAATCTATGGAAAACAGGTAACCCATTTACACCACTTACAGTCTATGGAGAACAGGTAACCCATTTACACCTCTTACAATCTATGGAGAACAGGTAACCCATTTACACCTCTTACAATCTATGGAGAACAGGTAACCCATTTACACCTCTTACAATCTATGGAGAACAGGTAACCCATTTACACCTCTTACATTCTATGGAGAACAGGTAACCCATTTACACCCCTTAGAATCTATGGAGAACAGGTAACTTATTTACACCGCTTACAATCTATGGAGAACAGGTAACCCATTTACACCCCTTACACTCTATGCAGAACAGTAACCCATTTACATCACTTGCAATCTATGGAAAACAGGTAACCCATTTACACCCCTTACAGTCTATGGAGAACAGGTAACCCATTTACACCTCTTACAATCTATGGAGAACAGGTAACCCATTTACACCTCTTACAATCTATGGAGAACAGGTAACCCATTTACAGCCCTTACAATCTATGGAGAACAGGTAACCCATTTACACCCCTTACAATCTCTGGAGAACAGTAACCCATTTACACCTCTTACAATCTATGGAGAACAGTAACCCATTTACACCCCTTACACTCTGTGGAGAACAGGTAACCCATTTACACCCCTTATAATCTGTGGAGAACAGGTAACCCATTTACACCTTGTACAATCTGTGGAGAACAGGTAACCCATTTACACCTCTTACAATCTGTGGAGAACAGGTAACCCATTTACACCCCTTACACTCTATGGAGAACAGGTAACCCATTTACACCCCTTACAATCTATGGAGAACAGGTAACCCATTTACACCCCTTACAATCTATGGAGAAAAGGTAACCCATTTACACCTCTTACAATCTATGGAGAAAAGGTAACCCATTTACACCCCTTACACTCTATGGAGAACAGGTAACCCATTTACACCCCTTACAATCTCTGGAGAACAGGTAACCCATTTACACCTCTTACAAGCACTGATTTTCATAGTTAATTATAGAAAACAGTTTATTGTCTGTTGTTTAACACTTATACCTCTATGTAGAACAGAAACCAAGTTATGCACTCTGTTAACAACCAGTTAAACACAATTACTGTTATTATTATTATCTTCATCTTACCAAAGCAAACAAAGCTGACAAAGAAAATAATCCTCCTGATGCACCTTCAGCAGCCACATCCATATGCCTTCCACATTCTGTTGAAGTTTTTAAATATCAACTTCCTATATATAGAATATTTGACAAACCCTTGTTTCCTTGCAAATATTGTGGTGGGTTGATGTATATAGATTATTCTTTCTTGTTAAAAAGGTAAAAAATACAATTATTATTATTATTATTATTATTATTATTGTTGTTTTTTACCTCAGCAAGCCAAGATATACATGAATGCTGCCAAGGGAGATAACCCTCCTCACATCTTTGCTGTGGCTGACCAGGCCTATCAGATGATGATGCATAACAAAAAACATCAGGTATCGTACTGTCTGTAAAAATTAAATCCTCCATCACCGGTAGGACATCCCTGTACCACTAAGGCAGTATTGTATTGTCTGTATAGATTAAATCCTCCATCACCGGTAGGACACCCCTGTACCACTAAGGCAGTATTGTATTGTTTGTATAGATTTAACCATAAATAGTAGAATACATACCCTTTCACTGCTTGGGCAGTATTGTATTGTATGTATAGATTCAATCCAGTGGAACATCCTTCTACCACTAGGGCAGTATTGTATTGTCTGTATAGCCCTTTACCTCATATAAACCCCTTTGGATGAATCTACCCCATTCTTTTGGAAGCCTCTACCTGATTTGAATGCAGGCATGTTTAGATGGCTCTGCAAAATTTGCATGGAAGCATGTTTGGATGCTAAGTTACTGTAAACATCAACCATTTTGAGCTGGTTTTTGTCGCACCACCTTTGGGGAAAATGCTGTATTAGATATTACGGGCATTGTGGTAAATGACCATTATGTCACTTCATGCGGTTGCTGTTTAAGATCTAGTCCTAGTCTGCTATTGAGATTATCTGGGTTGGATTCTCCACTCTACAAAATGGAGGCAGCGGATTTCATTCAGTATTTATTTGAGTTTGGGTGAATAGAATTATAACTGAAAGCTTTAAGTTGGATATACTGAGTTCAGATATTGTAGGCAACGTTGATTTTTGAAATTTTATCAAATTTGGAGGATTTAGTGAAGTAGATATTGAGTATGAGCAGGTAGATTTTGAGGTTGAGAAATGTCATGTACGGTTGGTCATGCTGTTTCACTGGCTTAATGGTGAACTAGTTCTCACCGAACGTTTAGTTTATACAAAATTATTCCATGAAAAACAATTATCCAACTATAAAGCTTAAACCTTTCTATAGATAACGGATGTGTACCAAAAAGGTAAACCGATTAAAATTGATATTGAACTTAAGATATACTACACTTCTATAAATTTAACAGGCAGGTCTCAGCATACTGAGTGGAATAGGTAACAAGTGCTCTATTTTTATCACCCTGCACTGGGTGACTTTATTACATGTATATTAACTGCCTATACAGCCACAAACTGTAGGAGGTAAAGGGATAGACTCAATCCATCAACAGTAGGACATCACTACACCACTAGGGCAATATTGTATGGTCTGTGTAGACTAAATCCATCAACAGTAGGACATGGCTACACCAATAGGGCAATATTGTATGGTCTGTGTAGACTAAATCCATCAACAGTACAATACCATAAAGACATTATAGTATGGTCTGTATAGACTTAGTCCATCTACACTTACATTCAGTAAAGACACTTTAGCATGGTCTGTATAGACTCAGTCATCAACACTAAGATACATTATGGACACTTTGGTATGGTCTGTATAGACTCAGTCCATCACTTACATTCATAAAGGACACTTTAATATGGTCTGTATAGACTCAGTCCATCAACACTTACATTCAGTAAAGACACTTTAATATGGTCTGTATAGACTCAGTCCATCACTTACATTCATAAAGGACACTTTAATATGGTCTGTATAGACTTAGTCCATCAACACTTACATTCAATAAAGACACTTTAATATGGTCTGTATAGACTCAGTCCATCACTTACATTCATAAAGGACACTTTAATATGGTCTGTATAGACTCAGTCCATCAACACTTACATTCAATAAAGACAATATAGCACAATCTGTGTAGACTCAGTCCATCAACACTTACATTCATAACGGACACTTTAATATGGACTATATATATGCAGTCCATCAACACTTACATTCAGTAAAGACAATATAGCACAATCTGTGTAGACTCAGTCTGTCAACACTTACATACAGTAAGGACACTTTAGTATGGTCTGTATAGACTTATATTCAATAAGGACACTTTAATATGGTCTGTATAGACTTAGTCCATCAACACTTACATTCATTATGGACACTTTGGTATGGTCTGTATAGACTCAGAGCATCAACACTAAGATACATTATGGACACTTTGGTATGGTCTGTATAGACTCAGAGCATCAACACTAAGATACATTATGGACACTTTGGTATGGTCTGTATAGACTTAGTCCATCAACACTTACATTCAGTAAAGACACTTTAGCATGGTCTGTATAGACTTATATTCAGTAAGGACACTTTAATATGATCTGTATAGACTCAGTGCATCAACACTAAGATACATTATGGACACTTTGTTACGGTCTGTATAGACTCAGTCCATCAACATTTACATTCAATAAGGACACTTTAGCATGGTCTGTATAGACTTATGTTCAGTAAGGACACTTTAGTATGGTCTGTATAGACTCAGTCCATCAACACTCAGATTCATTAAGGACACTTTAGTATGGTCTGTATAGACTCAGTCCATCAACACTCAGATTCATTAAGGACACTTTAGTATGGTCTGTATAGAGTCAGTCCATCACTTACATTCATAAAGGACACTTTAATATGGTCTGTATAGACTCAGTCCATCAACACTAAAATACATTATATACACTTTGGTATATCTTTATAGACTCAGTCCCTCAACAGTCACATTCATTAAGGACACTTTAGCATGGTCTGTATAGAGTCAGTCCATCAACACTGAGATTCATTAAGGACACTTTAGTATGGCCTGAGGTTCATACTTTGTTTGAGTGTTAATTTTCTTAGTTACAACTCTTCCACCCACAATATTAGATTATTACTAAACATGCAATGTAAACTTATAATTTGTTCTTACTGTTTATTGTGATAAGTGAGGACTTGCAGTGCATTGTTGATTATTTGTACTTACAGTGCATTGTAATAAGTGGTGAGTCAGGATCAGGAAAGACTGAGAGTGCAAATTTTCTAGTCCAACAGTTAACACTTCTAGGAAAGGTAAGACATATGAGGAGACACAATTAGAAATTTTGTCTAGCAAATGTATAGTGCATAAGACGACATATATAAAGCTCTTCTCAACACTATCTGTCTGTCTGTCTGCCTGCATGTCTCTCTGTCTGTCTATCTATCTACTATCTGTCTATCTGTCATTATATCTATCTATATATCTGTCCATCTGTCTGTCTGTCTGCCTGCCTGCCTATATATGTCTGCATGTCTGCCTGTCTATCTTTCTATCTATCTATCTGCTAATTTTCTTTTAAATGGGGGTGTATTTATGTATCCATATTAATAAGCTTGCATTATTGACATATTACAAAATTCATAGATTATTTAGTTTATAAAATATAACTTGAATAACAGTTATTTATGTATTAAGAGATTAGGTTAAATAGTGCATGTAATATAATTACTAGACTAAGTATTTGTTCTTTCTTATGGTTCATATTCACACATGTCCCAAGTGACATGGAGTTTCTTTTTGGTTCATATTCGCAACAGGAATAACCCATATATAATCATCTAGTGACTTTGGCAACATGTTTTTTTATGAAGAATTTAATTAGAAAAGGAAATGAATGATGATTAGATTTGAAAAGTTAAACCGTATTTTGTTGATGATAGAAATTTACCAAATTAGAGTTTTGATAAATTTGATCCTTGAAGGTAGGAGCTTGAGTAATTTGATTTATGGTTATTTTCTTCTGACTAATGTAGGCCCCAAATAGGACACTGGAAGAAAGACTTCTGCAGGTTAACCCTTTGATGGAAGCTTTCGGCAATGCCAAGACTGTCATCAATGACAATTCTAGTCGTTTTGGAAAATATTTAGAAATGTTCTACACTGGCAATGGCACAGTTGTAGGAGGTACGTGAACTTTAATGGGAATAATTATGCTCTATATTACTAATGTCATAATCCTTGGTGGAGTGTTAACTTTAATATGACAATTCTTATGAACAAATCTATGATTATCTTGACCTTGGCTTTTTCATGTGCGCAAATCTGATATATATATATATATATATATATATATATATATATATATATATATATATATATATATATATATATATATAACGCATGCACACATCACACTTTGTGACATCTTAATGGAGATGACAGCTTTTACATTTATGCAAATCAAATTATAGACACACACACATACACACTGTCACATGTTAATGGTGAGTGAAGCATGACAACACACACTTTGTCACATGTTAATGGTGCGTGAAGCATGACAACACACACTTTGTCATATGTTAAGGGTGCGTGAAGCATGACAACACACTTTGTCACATGTTAATGGTGCATGAAGCTTGACAACACACATTTTGTCACGTGTTAATGGTGCATGAAGCATGACAACACACTGTTGCATGTTAATGGTGCGTGAAGCATGACCACACAGTCACATGTTAATGGTACATGCAGCATGACAACACACACTTTGTCACATGTTAATGGTGCGTGAAGCATGACAACACACACTTTGTCACATGTTAATGGTGCGTGAAGCATGACAACACACTGTTGCATCTTAATGGTGCATGAAGCATGACAACACAGTCACATGTTAATAGTACGTGCAGCATGACAACACACACTTTGTCACATGTTAATGGTGTGTGAAGTATGACAACACACACTTTGTCACATGTTAATGGTGCATGAAGCATGACAACACACTGTTGCATCTTAATGGTGCATGAAGCATGACAACACACTTTGTCACATGTTAATGGTGTGTGAAGCGTGACAACACACACTTTGTCACATGTTAATGGTGTGTGAAGCATGACAACACACTTTGTCACATGTTAATGGTGCATGATGCATGACAACACAACATATGTGATATCTTAATGGGGAGTGGCCTTAAGTTTTTGGAGCATTTGCCTTGGATGCAGGAGATAGTGGGTTTGAACCCTGTCTGAGTCATACCAAAGACTTGTAAAGATGGTACTAGCAGGTGCCTCGCTTGGCACTCAGCATTAAGAGATTAGTGTTAGGACTGGTTGGTCTTGTATCAGGATAATATGACTGAGTGAGGCATCATGCTACATGTCCCCTGTATTAGACATCACTATAAGCTGTCACACTGCGGACATCATGCTACATGACCACTGTACTTGACATCACTATAAGCTGTTACACTGCTGACACGATGATTCATGTCCCCTGTTCTAGACATCACTATAAGCTGTCACACTGCTGACATCATGCTACATGTCCCCTGTACTAGACATCACTATAAGCTGTCACACTGCTACTTGTCCCCTGTACTAGACATCACTGTAAGCTGTCACTGCTGACATCATGTTACATGACCCCTGTACTAGACATTACTATAAGCTGTCACACTGCTGACATCATGCTACATGTCCCCTGTACTAGACATCACTGTAAGTTGTCACACTGCTGACATCATGCTACATGATCCCTGTACTAGACATTACTATAAGCTGTCACACTGCTGACATCATGCTACATGTCCCCTGTACTAGAAATTATTATAAGCTATCACACTGCTGACATCATGTAACATGTCTCCTGTACTAGACATCACTATAAGCTGTCACACTGCTGACATCATGCTACATGTCCCCTGTACTAGACATTACTATAAGCTGTCACACTGCTGACATCATGCTACATGTCTCTTGTACTAGACATCACTATAAACTGTCACACTGCTGACATCATGCTACATGACCCCTGTGATTGACATTACTACAAGCTGTCACACTGCTGACATCATGCTACATGTCTCCTGTACTAGAGATTACTGTAAGCTGTCACACTGCTGACATCATGCTACATGTCCCCTGTACTAGAAATTATTATAAGCTATCACACTGCTGACATCATGTAACATGTCTCCTGTACTAGACATCATTATAAGCTGTCACACTGCTGACATCATGCTACATGTCCCCTGTACTAGACATTACTATAAGCTGTCACACTGCTGACATCATGCTACATGTCTCTTGTACTAGACATCACTATAAACTGTCACACTGCTGACATCATGCTACATGACCCCTGTACTAGACATTACTATAAACTGTCACACTGCTGACATCATGCTACATGTCCCCTGTACTAGACATCACTATAAGCTGTCACACTGCTGACATCATGCTACATGTCTCCTTTACTAGACATTACTGTAAGCTGTCACACTGCTGACATCATGCTACATGTCCCCTATACTAGACATTACTGTAAGCTGTCACACTGCTGACATCATGCTATATGTCCCCTATACTAGACATTACTGTAAGCTGTCACACTGCTGACATCTGACTAAAAATGTTAAAGCTATGTTAAAAATCATACACACACTCACACCAAGACACACAAAAACATCTTTATGTAGAGTGGAGCATGATATCACAATACACTATGTGCCAGTTTAGTGGGGAGTGAAATATAATTACAATACACTATGTGACAGTTTAGTTTGGAGTGGAATATAATCACAATACACTGTGTGACAGTTTAGTGGGGAGTGTAATATAATCACAATACACTATGTGACAGTTTAGTGGGGAGTGGAATATAATCACAATACACTATGTGACAGTTTAGTGGGGAGTGGAATATAATCACAATATACTATATGACAGTTTATTGGGGAGTGGAATATAATCACAATACACTATGTGACAGTTTAGTGGGGAGTGGAATATAATCACAATATACTACCATCTTAATTGGTATTGGAGCATAACAATTAAGACAGTACACTCACGTTGACATCTTAATAGGGATTGGAGCATGACAATTAAGACAGTACACTGTGACATCTTAATAGGGATTGGAGCATGACAATTAAGACAGTACACTGTGACATCTTAATAGGGATTGGAGCATGACAATTAAGACAGTACACTGTGACATCTTAATTGGGATTGGAGCATGACAATTAAGACAGTACACTGTGACATCTTAATAGGGATTGGAGCATGACAATTAAGACAGTACACTGTGACATCTTAATAGGGATTGGAGCATGACAATTAAGACAGTACACTTTGACATCTTAATAAAGAGTGGAACATGACAGTAAAACAAACCAGTTTTTCAGTGCACTAAAAAATTGGTTAGAAAACACCAGTTAATGTACTATGTAATGGGTTACAAAACACACCAGTTTGCCTGTGCATTAAGAAATGGGTTAGAAAGTACACAAGTCACTATACTAAGAAATTGGTTATTAAGTACAACAGTTAGCCAGTTTACAAAATAATGGGTTAGAAAGCACACAAGTCACTATACTAAGATATTGGTTATTAAGTACACCATTTAGCCAGTTTGCAAAATAATGGGTTAGAAAGCACACAAGTCACTATACTAAGATATTGGTTAGAAAGTACAACAGTTAGTCATTGCACTAAGAAATGAGTTAGAAAGCACACCACTTAGTCATTACATAATAAAGCGAGTTGAAAGCACACCGGTTAGTCATTGTACTATGAAATGTTTTAGAAATTACACCAGTTAGACTTTGTACTATGAAATGTTTTAGAAATTACACCAGTTAGACTTTGTACTATGAAATGTTTTAGAAATTACACCAGTTAGACATTATACAATGAAATGTTTTAGAAATTACACCAGTTAGACATTGTACTATGAAATGTTTTAGAAATTATACCAGTTAACATTGTACTATGAAATAAGTAGAGGACCTTGCTCATTTCCAGTGAAAATCTTTTGTGTCAAGCAGAATATTCAAATTATTCAGTGAGTTTTGTTTAAAATCACTGTGAAAGATGACAAGTACTGATTTTGTTTTAATTAATGTAATTAACTCATGACAGTATTCCGGTACCTCAGACATTACATTGCATTGCATCGTTATGTGATTTATGGTGATGTTATTGCATTAATGTCATATGGGCTTATATACTGGAACATTACTCATTGAATAACCACCAGTGAGTCATCACATCAAATTTTGAGAAAATATTATATGGGTTTATTCAACTTTAAAGCACATAGCCATTGAATAACCACCAGTGAGTTATCACATCGAATGTTATTAAATATAAATAGACCATAATTTATAAATTTTAAGATAGTAGTCAGGAATAAAAGTGTTAAATTTGTCTTTGTTTCATTTCCAGCCAAAATTACAGAATATCTCTTGGAAAAGTCACGTGTTATATCACAAGCCACGTAAGTAACAGTGCATAAATCAGTGGCTTTCATTATGTGTACAAGATTGTTCACATGTGTATGCATGTTATTACACTTATAGTTGTATGTGTATACATGTTATTACACTTTTTGTTGCATTTTTATACATGTTATTACACTTATGGTGGCATGTGTAGACATGGTGTTACGCTTAATTTTGCATATGTATACATGTTATAACATGTATTGCATGTGTATACATGTTACACTTATGGTTGCATTTATATACATATGTTATTACAATTATTGCATGTGTATACATGATATTACATTTACAGATGCATGTATATACATGTTATTACATTTATGGTTGCAAGTGTATACATGTTGCTACACTTATAGTTATAACATAAGTTCTTATGATACTGGTTAAGATAGAGACTATAAACCTTACGGTATGTACTTAAACATGCAGTACCAATGTGCTAATTGGTTTAAAAGTTTATCTTATTTCCGGATTTTTTGTTGTTGAAAGGTTTTTGGATTGACGTTGGATATTGCAAATGTTGGCTTATGTAGTTCTATATGTCAAATTTGGGTGAGTATAGAGTATTGGAAATGTTGGCTTATGTAGTTATATATGTCAAAATTGGGTGGAGTATTGAGTATTGGAAATGTAGGCTTATGTAGTTATATATGTCAAAATGGGGTGGAGTATTGAGTATTGGAAATGTAGGCTTATATAGTTATATATGTCAAAATTGGGTGGAATATTGAGTATTGGAAATGTTGGCTTATGTAGTTATATATGTCAAAATGGGGTGGAGTATTGAGTATTGGAAATATAGGCTTATGTAGTTTTATATGTCAAAATTGGGTGGAATATTGAGTATTGGAAATATAGGCTTATGTAGTTTTATATGTCAAAATTGGGTGGTGTATTGAGTATTGGAAATATAGGCTTATGTAGTTTTATATGTCAAAATTGGGTGGAGTATTGAGTATTGGAAATGTAGGCTTATGTAGTTTTATATATCAAAATGGGGTGGAATATTGAGTATTGAAAATGTTGGCTTATGTAGTTTTATTTGCCAGGTGGGGCTTGACAATAAATGTTGGGAATATAGACCTACAGGTCATGCTTGATTTACATCATACATGTGTTCCTGAGGTTATGGCTTAAATTGAAATTGAAATTACTAATTGAATTACTAATTGAATTACTAATTGAGTTACTAATTGAAATTACTAATTTAATTACTATTGAATTACTAATTGAAATTAGTAATTGAATTACTAATTGAATTACTAATTGAGTTACTAATTGAGCTACTAATTGAAATTACTAATTGAATTACTAACTGAATTACTAATTGAATTACTAATTGAAATTACTAATTGAATTACTATTGAATTACTAATTGAAATTAGTAATTGAATTACTAATTGAATTACTAATTGAAAGTAATGATTGAGTAAAGTGATGCACATATGTGAGCTGTACTTGAGTTACAGCATAGCATGCCAGTCATGGCTTAAAAGGAAACAGTGGCACAAATTGAATGTTATGTTTTCATTAGAAATTGTGTTAAAATGAATTCTTTGTAGTATATGTTAAGTTCAAGATTATTTTTAACCTTTTGGGATACAAATTTACGAGACAAATTTAAGTGTAAAATCAGATCTTTATAGATGTACAAGTATTTTTCATGGAAGATTATTTTATATGCTTTAAAATCTTGAGAGAATTCATTCACATTCAAGTTAGTGGTGCTTGGTGACCAACCATAGCTGACCTTTCTCAGCCTCAGACAGATCTGCCAGTTTGTTGTCAACATCTACAGGGCAAAATCATCGGAATTTGATCAATTATCAAAAATCTCTGTACCTACATCAATATCAAAGCCTATATGTGATTTATTGAAGCCTTCATAGTCGTAATTCTACTCATTCAAACTCAACAGAGTACTGAACAAAATCCTTGGCCTCCATTTTGGACAGTGAAACACCCAATTCGGTTATTTTTAATAGCAGATTACAACTAGATCTTAAATATTAGCAATTGCACCTTGTGACACAATGGTCATTTACCTTAATGTCTGTAGTTTCTAAAAGAGGACTTTCCACAAAGGTGGCACTTAGAAAACCATGAAAAAAATGGCTGATGTTTACTATAGGCATGAAAACACAATTCCATGCATATGGTTTGTATGCGAATCCGATAGAGGTATCCGATAGAGGTATCCGATAGAGGTATCCGATAGTGCTTCCATGAAAATGGGGTAAATGGCTGAAAACTCTTGAGTTGAAAATGAATAAGGAATCATGTAACAAGGTTAAGACCCAATTTCATCAATGCCTTAAGTCATAACATTTGATTAGTCAATTTTAAATCTGACCTAACCTTTGGCCAATCGGATAGCAGGAGTTGGCTTAAGTTCTATTGGTGAAAATTCAGGCCAGAATAATATATTCAGTAAGCTCATATTTATTTTCTTTACAGTGGAGAACAAAATTTCCACATTTTTTACTATGTGCATGATGGTTTGAGTACAGGTGACAAAAACCAGGTGTATCACCTAAAGGACAGACACAAATACAGGTGAGTAAACATGTACAATGCTAATTAAATATAAATGGAGTCCAGGTGTAAATACTAATTGAAATTTAGTCTAAATATTAGTTTATTAATTGATTTAATGATTGCATTTTTGTGTTCACTGTATTAGCATGGTAAGATAAAGGTGTCACGCTTACAGTGGCAGTAGTGATTATAGGCTGCATTGTAAAAATATGTATATATTATAATGTTGTCCATCAATTTATCCGTTCATCCATCTGTTCCTGTGTTTCAAGATAAAGATCACAGTGACCCAAATAAAGAACATTGATTTTCTTAACATGAATTTTGTCACTTCCTTTCTACACCATAATTAGAAAAGTTAAAACTTTCAAATTGTAATATTTAATAATATTACCCAGTACACAAACTAACATGCAATATATAATTTCAGCTATATTGCTTGGAAAACAAATTAATTTGCAATATGAAATTTTCAGCTATATTGCCCAGTACACAAGCAAGACGCCAGATGTTAGCACTGTATCTAACAACCGGAGCAAATTCAAGGCCATTCAGCACTGTTTTGATATCATCGGATTCAAGCCAGAGGTAAACAGAATTCTTTATTACATATTAAACTCTTTTGGTTACAGTACCAATATCATCATTTTCATTCTTGTGTGTGACACCATGACATCTCATGTACACATACTGTTTTTATTACAGTACCAGTGCCCTGTATTTCATTCGTGTGTGTATGACACCATGATGTCACATGTACACTTACTGTCTTTATTACAGTACTAGTGCCCTGTATTTCATTCGTGTGTGTATGACACCATGATGTCACATGTACACTTACTGTTTTTATTACAGTACCAGTGCCCTGTATTTCATTCGTGTGTGTATGACACCATGATGTCACATGTACACTTACTGTCTTTATTAAAGTACTAGTGCCCTGTATTTCATTCGTGTGTGTATGACACCATGATGTCACATGTACACTTACTGTTTTTATTACAGTACCAGTGCCCTGTATTTCATTCGTGTGTGTATGACACCATGATGTCACATGTACACTTACTGTCTTTATTAAAGTACTAGTGCCCTGTATTTCATTCGTGTGTGTATGACACCATGATGTCACATGTACACTTACTGTCTTTATTAAAGTACTAGTGCCCTGTATTTCATTCGTGTGTGTATGACACCATGATGTCACATGTACACTTACTGTCTTTATTAAAGTACTAGTGCCCTGTATTTCATTCGTGTGTGTATGACACCATGATGTCACATGTACACTTACTGTTTTTATTACAGTACCAGTGCCCTGTATTTCATTCGTGTGTGTATGACACCATGATGTCACATGTACACTTACTGTCTTTATTAAAGTACTAGTGCCCTGTATTTCATTCGTGTGTGTATGACACCATGATGTCACATGTACACTTACTGTCTTTATTACAGTACTAGTGCCCTGTATTTCATTCGTGTGTGTATGACACCATGATGTCACATGTACACTTACTGTTTTTATTACAGTACCAGTGCCCTGTATTTCATTCGTGTGTGTATGACACCATGATGTCACATGTACACTTACTGTCTTTATTACAGTACTAGTGCCCTGTATTTCATTCGTGTGTGTATGACACCATGATGTCACATGTACACTTACTGTCTTTATTAAAGTACTAGTGCCCTGTATTTCATTCGTGTGTGTATGACACCATGATGTCACATGTACACTTACTGTCTTTATTAAAGTACTAGTGCCCTGTATTTCATTCGTGTGTGTATGACACCATGATGTCACATGTACACTTACTGTCTTTATTACAGTACTAGTGCCCTGTATTTCATTCGTGTGTGTATGACACCATGATGTCACATGTACACTTACTGTCTTTATTACAGTACCAGTGCCCTGTATTTCATTCTTGTGTGTATGACACCATGATGTCACATGTACACTTACTGTCTTTATTACAGTACTAGTGCCCTGTATTTCATTCGTGTGTGTATGACACCATGATGTCACATGTACACTTACTGTTTTTATTACAGTACCAGTGCCCTGTATTTCATTCGTGTGTGTATGACACCATGATGTCACATGTACACATACTGTCTTTATTACAGTACTAGTGCCCTGTATTTCATTCGTGTGTGTATGACACCATGATGTCACATGTACACTTACTGTCTTTATTAAAGTACTAGTGCCCTGTATTTCATTTGTGTGTGTATGACACCATGATGTCACATGTACACTTACTGTCTTTATTACAGTACTAGTGCCCTGTATTTCATTCGTGTGTGTATGACACCATGATGTCACATGTACACTTACTGTCTTTATTACAGTACTAGTGCCCTGTATTTCATTCGTGTGTGTATGACACCATGATGTCACATGTACACTTACTGTCTTTATTACAGTACCAGTGCCCTGTATTTCATTCGTGTGTGTATGACACCATGATGTCACATGTACACTTACTGTCTTTATTACAGTACTAGTGCCCTGTATTTCATTCGTGTGTGTATGACACCATGATGTCACATGTACACTTACTGTCTTTATTACAGTACTAGTGCCCTGTATTTCATTCGTGTGTGTATGACACCATGATGTCACATGTACACTTACTGTCTTTATTACAGTACTAGTGCCCTGTATTTCATTCTTGTGTGTATGACACCATGATGTCACATGTACACTTACTGTCTTTATTACAGTACTAGTGCCCTGTATTTCATTCGTGTATGTATGACACCATGATGTCACATGTACACTTACTGTCTTTATTACAGTACTAGTGCCCTGTATTTCATTCTTGTGTGTATGACACCATGATGTCACATGTACACTTACTGTCTTTATTACAGTACTAGTGCCTTGTCTTTCATTCTTATGTGTGAGATTAGAAGGTCTCATGTACACATAAATCTTTTTAGTTATAGTACAGTATTTCATCTTTCATTCTTGTGCGTGACTTCAGGAGGTGTCTTGTACATATAGACTATGCTACATAATCATATTTTATAATTTAAAAAAAACTATAAATTGTCACATATTTTGTCATCCTCCAAGTTTTGTATTCTTATCAAAGATCCCTGTATATTATTGGTAATTTTTTAATGAAAGTACCTGTTTTATGAAACCATTCATATGTCTATGTTAGTGATTTGCTGGTAAAAGGGTTACATTATTTAATTATTTTCTATGATGATTTTTATCTGAAGATTTCTTCTTAGTTATAATTGTTTGAAAAATTATATTTCTTTCCTGATTCATTCAGTATAAATGATAAAATCTATACATAAGATCAATATAAATAATGAAACACTTTGCAGTTCATGAGATGATTGATCACATGTGCTGTAACGTGTTTCATATAATGTACTCATCTCATGTACTGTAATGTGTGTCATGTACTGTACTCATCTCATGTACTGTAAAGTGTTTCATGTACTGTACTCATCTCATGTACTGTAATGTGTTTCATGTACTGTACTCATCTCATATACTGTAATGTGTTTCATGTACTGTACTCATCTCATATGCTGTAAAGTGTTTCATGTACTGGACTGATCTCATGTATTGTAAATTCTCATATAATGTACTGATCTCATATACTGTAAATTGTCTCATATACTGTAAATTGTCTCATATACTGTACTAATCTCATGTACTGTAAAATGTTGCATGTACTGTACTGATCTCATGTATTGTAAAGTGCTTCATTTGAGTACTTTTATACAATGCTTGGCAGGATATTTGATTCTTAAAATTATTTGAAGAATGCATAATTAACATGTACCATATATCCTTTGTTATAGTTCTAGTCCAACTGTAAACAAAATCAACCCTGGTCTGCTGTCACATGATGCACTAGCAGATAAGGGCACATGCTGACTGATTACTCCTAACAACCTGCATTGACCCAGATCTTCCAGCACATAATGTGCCAGTAGATCTTGGTCCATGTAGTTTTCAGTTGCACAGGAAACATAATCAGGTATATATGGTATATGTTGAATAGCGTAGATTTCATCCTATCAGTCATACAATGTACACAGAATTCTTCTAAATTAAGTGAGACATAGAATATTGCATTTGTGTCCCAACTATATAAAGTGTTGCTGATGTCCATCGAGCCTGTCTATTTATGTCACATCATAGCACACGGGTTTCATTTGTGCTCAGTTACTTTTGGATTCATGGATTCAAACCTAATTTAGTATGAGGCTTGAGTTTACTCAGGAGATTCTTATCCAGTCTGAATCCTACCATTTTCCGTTGAAACTTGCCAAAGTCATAATACTTGTTTGTCATGGAACTTATAAAAATATTTCATTTCATTATTTTTTAAAGTCTTCGTGCATTCAGGGCAGATAAGAAACTTTACATTGAAAAGAGCTAGGACAGTTATTTTTTCACCAGTTTTAGCAGATTTTAACAGAGTTATCACCCCTATTTGACTTACAACTTTCCCCATCAATTGCACTCAGATTTAATTTTCTCTCAGTAATGTTGGAGGACACTGTACCCTTCATGTGCATCATATTGGTTTGGGATTCTGTGTCATATTGACACAAGCTAAAGGGGGATGGGGTTCACTCATAGCTAAATCATGACAAAAAGCATATATTTGTTTAGGTTACCTTCCTTGTAACACAGTATAGAGATAATTTTTTATCAGTGTTAGCATCAGTCCATCCGTATACTAATTATGTTAAACTGGCCACTAGTTACGTTCCAGAATCCATTGGTGGAATCTTTGTACACAATCATTTTCAGTAATGGCCATTTTTGATTTTGAATACAGTCTCTAAAAGTGGTCATTATATCAGAAAATAATTGAAGGTTTGTAAAATGTATTATTACTCTAGAATTATAATTATGGTATCTGGTACATATACAAGAAATGTTGGCATAAGCATATCTGGGTTGTACTATGGTTGACTGTTTGAATGTCTAAATCAGGTTTATGGTTTACATTATTTTAATGTTGTATGATTCTAATAAAATTGACATGCTTGTTAATATTCCTAATCAACATTGTTTTATACAGGAAGTGTCTTCAGTGTATGGAATAATAGCTGCCATTCTTCACATTGGCAATATCGAGTTTAAAGAGAAGCAGTCGGAAGTGTATGCGGGGGATGCCTGCAAGGTCGCTGATACGGCCCTTGTGGATGTTTGTACGTCTTATTTTCCAGTCATTTTTAAAACAATGCTTTGGTCAGCTATGTCTTATTGTCCATTTATTTTTAAAACATTGCCTTGGTCAGTTATTCATATTGTCCAGTCATTTTTAAAACATTGCTTTGGTCAGTTATTCTTATTGTCCAATCATTATTAAAACATTGCTTTGGTCAATTATTCTTATTTTCCGTTATTCTTATTGTCGAATCATTTTTAAAACATCGCTTTGGTCAGTTGTGTCTTATTGTCCAATCATTTTTAAAACATCACTTTGGTCAATTATTCTTATTTTCCAATCATTATTAAAACATCGCTTTGGTCAGTTATTCTTATTGTCCACCGCTCTGGTGGCCTAGTGGTTAGAGCGTCTGCCTCGGAGGTCGTCAGTTTGATCCTCGGCCGAGTCATACCAGAGACTTACAGAAATGGTACAGACAGCTGCCTCGCTTGGTGTTCAGCATTATGAGGTTATTGTTATGACTGGTCAGCCTGGTGTCAGGATAATGTGAATGGGTGGGACACCATATTACATGTCTGCAGCATGATGCCCCATTGCTTGACATCACTATAAGCTGCCATGTTGCAGATATTGTAGCGATATGACTGAAAAATTGTTAAAGCTACGTTATAAATCAAAGTCACATAACACACACATTTTATTGTCCAACTATTTTTAAAACATCACTTTGGTCAGTTATGTCTTATTGTCCAATCATTTTTAAAACCTCGCTTTGGTCAATTGTGTCTTATTGTCAAATCATTTTTAAAACATCGCTTTGGTCAATAATGTCTTATTGTCCAATCATTTTTAAAACATCGCTTTGGTCAGTTATTCTTATTGTCCAATCATTTTTAAAACATCGCTTTGGTCAGTTGTGTCTGGTTTTACATATTTGCTTTTGAAATATGTCATGATAATTAAGTAAATATATGGGGGGATGGTCTGCCCCACATGACATTGGGCATAAAGTGCAGCACTAGTTCATACATTTGTCATATTTTTGCATTTAGGTCACTTAGTCTGTGTGAAGAGCCATCTGTTTTTTATGAATATAGTTCTCTGTTGCTTTTTTTTAAATTTTCCTTTTAAGTCTCCTTTTTCCAGGTAATTATAAGCATTACTTCATTCATGCAATAATTTTTGTGTTCAAATGATGATAGAACTTGGTTTGATTAAAGCAGATATTTGCTTAAGCACTTGAGAAAAACTTTGAACCAGGATCAAGTACTTCACTGTGGCACTATTAAATGTTTGAAGGTAGTTAACCATGTTTGAACTGTATAATAATGGTAATAATATAAAACAAATGACAAATATGCCTTTACCTTGATTGAATGTACCAAGTAAGTTGTTGATAATCTCTTTGACATTTGTAACAACTCAGTACACAGTCCAATGTTTGGGACATTGAATTTTATTGGATCTTGGGCTATTATATTTTTCTTAACACATTATCAGGGAAGATCATATTAAACCCATATTCTGTTACCAAATTCTCTCAAAATGCTGAAGTGGGTGGGTCATTTATATAAGTTTGTAGTTGCATTACCTTTCAGGTAGACATATGCAAGGGCATGGGCTTCCCTGGCTTCTGCCCCTGAGGTTCCTGGGATTCTGGGAAGGGGGTTAAAGGATAAATAAACCAATAGTTTAATTACAAGGACATTTTGACCAGACTTTATGCAATCTTAGTAGAAAGACACACAATATATGTAGTGCATATTTTGCATTTGATCCCCCAGAGTCACTGTCTGGGATCAGGTTGAGTAAGAAATGGGGTGTTTGAGATATACAATAAAAAGTCACTGCCTGGGATCAGGGTAGTTGAGATAATGAGATTTTTAATGGGGAAACATAGATGTAGCTCATTTTCAGTTCTACGTATCATATAATCGAAGAGCTTATGGTATATTGTGTTCCTTTTGTAATATGCATCCATGTTTGTATGCACAAGTCTTTTTATCATTACTCCTCAACTACGTGGATTATTGCCATGAAACTTTAAACACACAGGTACACACACACAAACACATGGTCTGGTTGATCCTAAATGAAAATGATGCAGCATGGGAATGTAATAATGCTGCCACTTTAAAAACCTTACGGCCTCTCATCCTGAATGGAATGTCACTGACATGGGGTATTCACAAAACAGTTTTCAGTGATGTCTGGTTCGATCCTGAATAAAATGGTGCTGTTCAGATCTCCATTATTGCTACCACATAGGCCATCTTGAATGTCTTATCAACATGGACTTTTCACTAGAAGACTATGACACCTGGTTGGTCTTAAATGAAAATGGTGCTGATCTGACATAATAAATATGTCATCTATCTTGAAAATTTTACTCCTTCTGGAATAGAAAGTCATAACAGCTTTACAGAATGTGCATTATGGCAACTAGTTGGCACAAAATAATAATGATGCCAGTCTGATATTCAATATGGCCAACATGGCACCATCTTGAAAATCATGTGATAACTAAGTCTCAATACCTGATTTGGTCTAAATTAAGTTGGTTCTAATCTGACTATGATATATCAGCCATTTGTCGTACATGAAAATGGTGCTGTTTTGATACCCATCACTGCCACCATGGTGGCCATCTTGGAAATCTTCAGGAAACTCATAGCTTGTTTTGCTTGCTCAGTATGAAAGTTGAGAGATTGGTATTGCATTAACTTTGAATACCTCTTTGTTTTACCATTTATGTTTTTAATATTATAAGAAAAATTGTATAAGTACAGCTATAATAATTACATTTGATTATTTTTTTCAGCCTGTGATCTCTTAGGTCTAGAAACTAAAGACATTGTTGAGGTACTCACCACAACAGGGATGGTGGCACGGGGTGAGATCATCATACGTGAAAACTCTGTCCCTGAAGCAATTGATGCCCGAGATGCAATGGCCAAAGCTTTGTATGGCCGTCTGTTCAGTTGGATTGTGAATCGGATCAATGTACTATTCAAACCAGAGCAAGCTAAGGATGGTTCCAAGTAAGTTCCTTTCATTTGCGTTGGACAGCAGTAAGGATTGTTTCAGAAAATTCATTTGATTTGCATTGGACAGCATTAGATATGGTTGCAAGAAAGTTCTTTTCATTGCATTTGACAGTATTTGTTTCACTTCTACTGCTTTTTGTGGTTAGCTTTTACATTCTATGTTAAAATCATATGATAAAAGTTTGTTTAACAAACTATACGGGCAAGTCAAATAAGTGGCATGAGATGCGACTTTTGTAGAGGCGTCCAAAGACGGTTGTATGAGGTAATGGGTTAACAAACTATACGGGCAAGTCAAATAAGTGGCATGAGATGCATTATTCCATTTATTTTATATCATGAACTTGAAAATTTCATGATTTTATATCATGGTTTGTTCATGAATAAAACCCTGAAATATAAAGGAAAAATGAAAATTATGAATGCTAAATCACACATTTCAATTGTGATCATAGAAAGTCATAGAAAGCTGATGATGAAATTTCCAGTCCAATTCATGATCAGAATAAGCAATGGACATCAGACTGGGCAATGGGCATCAGACTGGGCAATGGATATCAGACTGGGCAATGGATATTGGACTGGGCAAAGGATATTGGACTGGGCAATGTATACCAGACTGGGCAAATTGGCATTAGGATCTTTATATTTTTTCATGGTATTTCATGCTGTTGCCCTTGACCAAACCATGAAAAGCCATGTCTTGAACTGTAATGAAAAAAACTTGACCTTTCGGTTTATGAAAGCATCAGATACATTGAAGTAGAACATGATCTAACAAAAGCGATGCATTGTAATGGAGCCAAATTATTCAGACTGGTTCAAAAATTATTTAAAGGAAAGAATACAGAATAGGCTTACTTTCAGTATCTGTATTTCTAACAGATGTGATAGCCTAGTTTTACCTCATTATGCCTTGCTGCAAATGTTAGTTGCTTTATATGCTCACATTTATATATTAAGTCCGATTGCATAACGCACTGGCAAATCTGGGGTTACGCATCAATCAGTAAAGCAAACAACATAGATCCTGATCTGCTATTGCATTATTTGGTGAAAGATCAGGGTCCATGTTATATGTAGTCTATGTTATTTGTAGTCTATGTTATATGTAGTCTATGTTATTTGTAGTCTATGTTCTTCTTAGTTGGACTTGACTTATAAACCAGTATAAATGGTAAGAGAAACAGTAAGGTTGTCCTCCATCCAAGAAATTTGGACACAAAAATATTCTCATCTAAGAGTTTCATTAAAAGGCGACTGACCATGACTTTCAAGGAGAAAAATATACAGTTTTAAATAAAAAAGACTTGCAGATTATTAGATGCATGAGTGTTCCTTTCTGAAAGGTTATTTAGATCATGTGACCGTCATCCAAAGCTTTTAATTTGTATTAACGATACCTAACAAGGCATGATTAAAACTTATTGAATACTTATGATGTATAAGACTATGGCAGTTTTGACTAAGATGATGAGTTATATGCAAGACTGACAGTTATGTGGAAGACTATGACAGTTATGTGCAAGACTGTGACAGTTATGTGCAAGACTGACAGTTATGTGCAAGACTATGACAGTTATGTGCAAGACTGTGACAGTTATGTCCAAGACTATTACAGTTATGTCCAAGACTGACAGTTATGTGCAAGACTGTGACAGTTATGTCCAAGACTGTGACAATTATGTGCAAGACTCTGACAGTTATGTCCAAGACTATGACAGTTATGTCCAAGACTATGACAGTTATGTGCAAGACTGTGACAGTTATGTCCATGACCATGACAGTTATATGTAAGGCTATGACAGTTATGTGCAAGACTATGACAGTTATATGTAAGACTAACAGTTATGTGCAAGACTGTGACAGTTATGTCCAAGACTATGACAGTTATGTCCAAGACTGAAAGTTATGTGCAAGACTGTGACAGTTATGTCCAAGACTATGACAGCTATATGTAAGGCTATGACAGTTATGTGCAAGACTATGACAGTTATGTGCAAGACTATGACAGTTAAGTGCAAGACTATGACAGTTATGTCCAAGACTATGACAGTTATGTGCAAGACTGTGACAGTTCTGTGCAAGACTGACAGTTATGTGCAAGACTATGACAGTTATGTGCAAGACGGTGACATTTATGTGCAAGACTATGACAGTTATGTGCAAGACTGACAGTTATGTGCAAGACTATGACAGTTATGTGCAAGACTATGACAGTTATGTGCAAGACTATGACAGTTATGTGCAAGACTGTGACAGTTATGTCCAAGACTATGACAGTTATGTCTAAGACTGACAGTTATGTGCAAGACTGTGACAGTTATGTCCAAGACTGTGACAATTATGTGCAAGACTGTGACAGTTATGTCCAAGACTATGACAGTTATGTGCAAGACTATGACAGTTATGTCCAAGACTATGACAGTTATGTGCAAGACTGTGACAGTTATGTCCAAGACTGACAGTTATGTGCAAGACTATGACAGTTCTGTGCAAGACTGTGACAGTTATGTGCAAGACTATGACAGTTATGTGCAAGACTATGACAGTTATGTGCAAGACTAACAGTTATGTGCAAGACTGTGACAGTTATGTGCAAGACTATGACAGTTATGTGCAAGACTATGACAGTTATGTCCAAGACTGACATTTATGTGCAAGACTGTGATAGTTATGTGCAAGACTGTGTCAGTTATGTGCAAGACTATGACAGTTATGTGCAAGACTGACAGTTATATGCAAGACTATGACAGTTATGTGCAAGACTGACAGTTATGTGCAAGACTATAACAGTTATGTGCAAGACTGTGACAGTTATGTGCAAGACTGACAGTTATGTGCAAGACTGACATTTATCTGCAAGACTATGACAGTTATGTGCAAGACTGTGTAAGTTATGTGCAAGACTATGACAGTTATGTGCAAGACTGACAGTTATGTGCAAGACTATGACAGTTATGTGCAAGACTGACAGTTATGTGGAAGACTATGACAGTTATGTGCAAGACTGTGACAGTTATGTGCAAGACTGAGATTAGATATTCAGGTCGTATAAAAGAATGTTTCTGTTGTACCAAACACTGTTGTAATTTTTTAGACTGTTTTGTAGATGGTATGAAACGGTGTTGTAATCACAATAGTGTAATTAATGTTTCCTTCTCTGCTAGAGATGACTTTATCATAGTTGGACTGCTGGACATCTTTGGATTTGAGAATTTTCCCCAGAACTCTTTTGAGCAGCTTTGCATCAACATTGCCAATGAACAGATTCAGTACTACTTCAACCAGCACATCTTTGCCTGGGAACTGGTAATAAATCATGGACCTATTTAATATATAGACATTTTAGTGTTTTATAAAATTAAGTGTGAAATATAGAAAATTATTGGCAAATATTTAACACATTTGTTTCATTTCAGTATTGTCTGATATGAAAAATATATATTGATATATTTGAATGTAAATATGCAATGATTCCCATTATGCCATGGGCACTTGATTGAGAATGCTTATATGCAATGATTCCCATTATACCATGGATACTTGATTGAGTATGCTTATGTGCAGTGATTCCCATTATACCATGGATACTTGATTGTGTATGCTTATATGCAATGATTCCCATTATGCAGGGACACTTTGATTGTGTATGCTTATATGCAATGATTCCCATTATGCCATGGACACTTGATTGAGTATGCTTATATGCAGTGACTCCCAATATGCCATGAACACTTGATTGTGTATGCTTATATGCAGTGATTCCCATTATGTCATAGACACTTGATTGTGTATGCTTATATGCAGTGACTCCCAATATGCCATGAACACTTGATTGAGTATGCTTATATGCAGTGATTCCTATTATGCTGTGGACACATGATTGAGTATGCTTATGTGCAATGATTCCCATTATGCCATGGACACTTGATTGAGTATGCCTATGTGCAATGATTCCCATTATGCCTTGAACACTTGATTGAGTATGCTTATGTGCAATGATTCCCAATATGCCTTGGACACTTGATTGAGTATGCTTATGTGCAGTGACTCCCAATATGCCTTGGACACTTGATTGAGTATGCTTATACTTGCAGCATGAAAACAAAAACATTTTGTTAGCTAGAAGAAGTGTTGCTTTCTGAAGAAATTTAACTTAACACTTCATGTCTCTGAAGATTTCTTTCCTTTGTACTGCTTGACAATAATTTTAAAAACTGGTCCAGTTGCTGAATTGGACCTTGTGTTGAGAATGTGTAAACACAATAAATTGGAATTACCTTTTGGTGAGATTAACCTAATCAAATGAAATTAAACTTGCCCTTTTGTCATAATGGGTAAATATAATGAATTGGACTTGTATTGTGGCCAGAATAGATAAATACCATTAATTGGTCTTGCCTTGTGGTTTGAATAAGTAAATAAAAGTTGGATGCGCCTTCTGGTCAAAATGGGTAAATAAAATGAATGGTCTAGTGATGTAGTTAGAATGGGTAAATAAAATGAATTGAACTTGCACTGTGGTCAGAAGGAGTAAAATAGTTTTTAGAATGTCAGAAACATAATTCATGGCAACATAGTAAACCATCTCAAGCCTACCACTCTCTTTAACCACTAGTATTTTTTATGATCATCCAATAAATTTGATCGAAAGTGAGTTGAAGTTCTTCAGTTCAGAAGCAATTTTTGGTATATATAAAAAAGAATTTTTTCTCCTGCATAAATGCCAAATATATTTCATCTTGTGGCACAAAACATCTATTTTACCTAGTGGCACAAAAAATATATTTTACCTAGTGGCCTCATCACTCGTTGAACATTATGTTTTTTCATGTTTGTTTATTTAATTACACATTGAAATATGTATAGTATTATGTATAGTATTAAGAAAACAAAAGAAAATGTCCTCTGTGTAATTCTTATTATTATAGGGGCCCCAAGTGGCCACACACATACAACTTGTATTGAGTTCCATCTTGTATTTCCTGGTTATCATGGCCACACATACAACTTGTATTGAATTGTATCTTGTATTTCCTGGTTACCATGGCCACACATACAACTTTTATTGAATTGCAACTTGTATTTCCTGGTTACCATGGCCACACATACAACTTGTATTGAGTTCCATCTTGTATTTCCTGGTTATCATGGCCCCACATACAACTTGTATTGAATTGCATCTTGTATTTCCTGGTTATCATGGTCACACATGCAACTTGTATTGAATTCCATCTTGCATTTCCTGGTTATCATGGCCACATATACAACTTGTATTGAATTCCATCTTGTAATTCCTGGTTATCATGGCCACACATACAATTTGTATTGAATTCCATCTTGTATTTCCTGGTTATCATAACCACACATACAACTTGTATTGAGTTCCATCTTGTATTTCCTGGTTATCATGGCCCCACATACAACTTGTATTGAATTGCATCTTGTATTTCCTGGTTATCATGGCCACACATGCAACTTGTATTGAATTCCATCTTGCATTTCCTGGTTACCATGGCCACATATACAACTTGTATTGAATTCCATCTTGTAATTCCTGGTTATCATGGCCACACATACAACTTTTATTGAATTCCATCTTGCATTTCCTGGTTATCATGACCACACATACAACTTGTATTGAGTTCCATCTTGTATTTCCTGGTTATCATGGCCACACGTACAACTTGTATTGAATTGCATCTTGTAATTCCTGGTTATCATGGCCACACATACAATTTGTATTGAATTCCATCTTGTATTTCCTGGTTACCATGGCCACACATACAAGTTGTATTGAATTCCATCTTGTATTTCCTGGTTATCATGACCACACATACAACTTTTATTGAATTCCATCTTGTAATTTCTGGTTATCATGACCACACATACAACTTGTATTGAATTCCATCTTGTATTTTCTGGTTATCATGACCACACATACAACTTGTATTGAATTCCATCTTGTATTTTCTGGTTGACACGGCCACACATACAACTTGTATTGAATTCCATCTTGTAATTCCTGGTTATCATGGCCACACATACAACTTGTATTGAATTCCATCTTGCATTTCCTGGTTATCATGACCACACATACAACTTGTATTGAGTTCCATCTTGTATTTCCTGGTTATCATGACCACACATACAACTTGTATTGAATTGCATCTTGTAAGTTCTGGTTATTATATCCACACACATACAAATGCATATAAATAAATGTTTACAGTATCTGTGCCTGTTGTACCTTACAAGACTGGCAAAAATTTGGGTACTTGTTGTTGGCTCAAATGTTGAAATAAGGTTGTCTTCAAAGTAAAGAAGATTTGAAACCATATTGTGCCATAATTTAAAATAGTATTTCTTGATTTTTTTAAAAAAATTTAACAAAGGAATATTAGATAATCATGCAAGTAATGTTAGGAAAATATTTGTTTTTCTAAACACCCAGTCTGGGCTTTATAATCATTTTAAGTCCAGTTTTCTGTTAGGGTACAGTTGTTGGGCTTGTTTATTTTATTTTCTAATCCAATGGTAATTACTGCATTTGTTTTAACATTTGTTGTTGTGTCATTTCAGCAAGAATATAAGAATGAAGGAGTTGATGGAAGTAATGTGACATTTATAGACAATCGGAACTTGCTGGACATGTTCCTCATGAAACCGTTGGGACTTCTGGCATTGCTCGATGAGGAGAGTCACTTTCCTAAAGCCACAGACCAAACCCTTGTTGGTAAGTTGTATGACCAAACCCTTGTTGGTAAGTTGTATGACCAAATCCTTGTTGTATGACCAAACCCTTGTTGTATGTTGTATGACCAAACACTTGTTGGTAAGTTGTATGACCTAACCCTTGTTGGTAAGTTGTATGACCAAACCCTTGTTGGTAAGTTGTATGACCAAACCCTTGTTGGTAAGTTGTATGACCAAACCCTTGTAAGTTGTATGACCAAACCCATCCTGCTATGTTATATGACCAAAGTCTTGTTGGTAAGTTGTATGACCAAACCCTTGTTGTAAGTTGTATGACCAAACCCCTCCCGCTAGGTTATATGACCAAAGTCTTACTGGTAAGTTGCATGACCAAACTCTAGTTTTAAGTTGTGACCAAACCCTTGTTGGTAAGTTGTATGACCAAACACCTGTTGGTAAGTTTTATGACCAAACCTTTGTTGTAAGTTGTATGACCAAACGCTTGTTTTAAGTTGTACAATCAAACCCTTCCTGGTAGGTTAATATCACCAAAGTCTTGTTGGTAAGTTTTAAGACAAAACCCTTGTTGTAAGTTGTATGATGAAATCCTTGTTGGTAAGTTGTATGACCGAATCCTTGTTGGTAAGTTGTATAACCAAACCCTTTTTGTAAGTTGTATCACCAAACCCTTGTGGTAAATTGTATAACCAAACCCTTGTTGCAAATTGTATGTCCAAACCCTTCCTGGTAGGTTATATGACCAAACCCTTGTTTTTAAAGTGTATGATGAAACCCTTCCTGGTAGGTTATATGACCAAACTCTTGTTGGTAAGTTGTATAACCAAATCCTTGTTGTAAGTTTTATGACCAAACCCTAGTTGGTAAGTTGTATGACCAAACCCTTGTTGTAAGTTGTATGTCCAAACCCTTGTTGGTAACTTGTATGACCAAACCCTTCTTGGTAAGTTGTATGACCAAATCCTTCTTGGTAAATTATATAACCAAACCTTTCTTGGTAAGTTGTATAACCAAACCCTTATTGGTAAGTTATATGACCAAACTGGGGCCCCAAGTGGCTAAGTGGTCTAAAGTGCTCTCCGTTATGGATCACTGCCATCTCACCTCTGTACGCGTGGGTTCGAGTCAAGGATTCGGCCAACATGGGCATGTGAGAAAGCTTGCCAGTAGCTTCTCATGGGTCGGTGGTTCTTCCCGGATTTATCCTGGGTTCTTCCTCAACCATTAATACTGGCCGGCATGCATAGCCTATCATGTGCTGAAAAATGGCAATAAACCCCACAACAACAACATATGACCAAACCCGAGTTGGTAAGTTGTGACCAAACCCTTGTTGGTAAGTTGTACGACCAAACCCTTCTTGATAAATTATATAACCAAACCCTTCTTAGTAAGTTGTATGATCAAACCCTTCCTGGTAGGTTATATGACCAAACCCTTGTTGCTAAGTTGTACAACCAAACACTTGGTAAGTTATATAACCAAACCCCTCTTGGTAAGTTGTATGATCAAACCCTTCCTGGTAGGTTATATGACCAAACTCGTGTTGGTAGGTTGTATGATGAAACCCATCCTGGTAGGTTATATGACCAAACTCATGTTGGTAGGTTCTATGACCAAACCCTTGTTGGTAAGTTGTATGACTAAACCTTTGTTTGTAAATTATATAAACAAACCCTTCTTGGTATGTTTTATGACCAAACCCTTGTGGGTATTTTGTGACCAAACCCTTGTTGGTAAATTGTGACCAAACCCTTGCAGGTAAGTTGTGACCAACCATTTATTGGTAAGTTGTGACCAAACCCTTCTTGGTAAATTATATAACCATCCCCTTCTTGGTAAGTTGTATGACCAAACCCTTGTTGGTAAGTTGTGACCAAATGCTTGTTGGTAAGCTGTGACCAAACCTTTGTTGATAAGTTGTGATAAAACCCTTGTTGGTAAGTTGTGACCAAGCCCTTGTCGGTAAATTATATAAACAAACCTGTGTTGGTAAGTAGTGACCAAACCCTTGTTGGTAACTTGTATGACCAAACCCTTGTTTGTAACTTGTATGAACAAACCGTTTTTGTAAGTTGCATGATCAAACCCTTCCTGGTAGGTTATATGATCAAACTCTTGTTGGTAAGTTGTATGACCTAACCCTTGTTGGTAAGGTGTATGACCAAACGCTTGTTGGTAAGTTGTATGACCAAACCATTGTTGTAATTTGTATGACCAAACCCTTCCTGGTAGGTTATATGACCAAACCCTTGTTGGTTAGTTGTATGACCAAACCATTGTTGTAAGTTGTATAATCAAACCCTTCCTGTTAGGTTATATGACCAAACTCGTGTTGGTAAGTTGTATGACCAAACCCTTGTTGTAAGCTGTATGACCAAATCCTTGTTGGTAAGTTGTACGAACACACATTTGTTGGTAAGTTGTATGATCAAACCCTTGTCGGTAAGTTGTATGACCAAACCCTTCCTGGTAGGTTATATGACCAAACTGTTCTTGGTAGGTTATATGACCAAACCCTTTTTGTAAGTTTTATGACCAAACTCTTCCTGGTAGGTTATATGACCGAACCCTTGTTGGTAAGTTGTATGACCAAACCCTTGTTGTAAGTTGTATGAACAAACCCTTGTTGTAAGTTGTGACCAAACCGTTGATGGTAAGTTGTATGACCAAACCCTTGTTGGTAAGTTGTATGATGAGACCCTTGTTGGTAAGTTGTATGACCAAACCCTTGTAAGTTGCATGACCAAACCCTTATAAGTTGTATGACCAAACCCTTCTTGATAAATTATATAACCAAACCCTTGGTAAGTTGTATGCCCAAACCCTTCCTGGTAGGTTATATGACCAAACCCTTGTTGCTAAGTTGTATGACCAAACCCTTCTTGTTAAATTAAATAACCAACCCCTTGTTGGTAAGTTGTATGACCAAACCCTTGTGGGTAAGTTGTGACCAAACCCTTGTTGGTAAATTGTGACCAAACCCTTGTAGGTAAGTTGTGACCAAATACTTGTTGGTAAATTGTGACCAAACCCTTCTTAGTAAATTATATAACCATCCCCTTCTTGGTAAGTTGTATGACCAAACCCTTGTTGGTAAGTTGTGAGCAAACCCTTGTTGATAAGTTGTGATAAAACCCATGTTGGTAAGTTGTGACTCAACCCTTGTAGGTAAGTTGTGTAGGTAAGTTGTGACCAAACCCTTGATGGTAAGTAGTGATTAAACCCTTTTTGGTAAGTAGTGAACAAACTCTTGTTGGTAAGTTGTATGACCAAACCCTTGTTGTAAGTTGTATGATGAAATCCTTCCTGGTAGGTTATATAACCAAACTCTTGTTGGTAAGTTGTATGACCAAACCCTTGTTGTAAGTTATATGATCAAACCCTTCCTGGTAGGTTATATGACCAAACCCTTGTTGTAAGTTGTATGACCAAACTCTTGTTGTAAGTTGTATGACCAAACCCTTGTTGGTAAGTTGTATGATCAACCCTTGTCGGTAAGTTGTATGACCAAACCTTATTGGTCAGTTGTATGACCAAATCCTTCCTGGTGGGTTATATGACCAAACTATTCTTGGTAAGTTGTATGAACAAACCCTTGTAAGTTGCATGACCAAACCCTTGTAAGTTGTATGACCAAACCCTTGTTGTAATTTTTATGACTAAACCCTTCTTGGTAGGTTATATGACCTAAGTATTTTTGGTAAGTTGTATGACCAAACCCTTTTTGGTAAGTTGTATGGCCAAATCCTTCCTGGTAAGTTGTCTGAACAAACTCTTGTTTATAAGTTGTATGACCAAACCCTTGTTGTAAGTTGTAAGACCAAACCCTTCCTGGTAAGTTGTATGTGGAAACCCATGTTGGTAAATTGTGACCAAACCCTTCCTGGTATATTATATGACCAAACTCTTGTTGGTAACTTGTATGATCAAACACTTGTTGGTAAGTTGTGACCAAATTTTGTCAGTAAGTTATATGAAGAAACCCTTATTGGTAAGTTATATGTCCAAACCCTTGTTGGTAAGTTATATGTCCATACCCTTGTTGGTAAGTTGTGACCAAACCCTTCTTGGTACTTTGTATGATGAATTCCTTCTTAGTAAATTATATAACCAACCCCTTCTTGGTAAGTTATATGAACAAACCCTTGTTGGTAAGTTGTGACTAAACCCTTTTTGGTAAGTTGTGACCAAACCCTTGTTGGTAAGTTGTGACTAAACCCTTGTTGGTAAATTGTGACCACACACTTGTTGGTAAGTTGTGACCAAACCCTTGTAGGTAAGTTGTGACCAAACCCTTGTAGGTAAGTTGTGACCAAACACTTGTTGGTAAGTTGTGACCACACATTTGTTGGTAAGTTGTGACCAAACACTTGTTGGTAAGTTGTGACCAAACACTTGTTGGTAAGTTGTGACCAAACCATTGTTGGCAAGTTGTGACCAATAACTTGGTGAGTGACATGGAAATTAATCATGGATTAAGATTGTAAAAACCAATAAACTTTATGAACTGGTACACCTTGTGTACAATCAAGTTTTGAGCAATAGTGTATGCAAGCATTTAATTTGTCATGGCTTTATCTATGGAGCATGTTACTCCCTGAAGTAAATATGCTGCTGAATGAATCTACCATTTTATATATAATGATTTTTATTTGCTGCTGAATGAATGTGCCATTATATTTATGGGGGTGCTCACCAGTTATTTTGTACTTTTTAGAGAGTGACGTAGATAAGGTGAAGTTGTTTGCATTTGTAACATGCACAATAGAGATAATGTTGGCATACCTCTATGTTACTTTTATGTAATGTGGTTGACGTTTCTTTGGATACTGTACTTGTGGAAATTGTACATGATCTAAGCACACGGTACAACAAAATGGATGCTCCCCTGTGCTTGACAAATTAACCAGAATTAATCAAAAGTGCAATAACTTTAGCAATTATTAAAATAAGGAAAACAAGCTTTTCTGAAGTAGACAATAGCATTTACTGAAAGTGCAATGAACCAATTACAAAATATCTGAAAAGTAAAAAAAGTTATCGGCTCTTTTTTCAACAATTTACCTCTGAAGTCCATGAAGTGAAAATGACCAGTTTTTTTTTATATATGAGCACATCTTAAGTGAGCCCAAGCTGTATATTCTAGAACCTAAATTACACCCATCAGTCATATATCAAAATAAAGGGAATTAAAAGTTCTTTTAACAGCACCTAAAATATACAAAGTCTTTATTATATAGCCAGTATAACCAGTGAAGAAATCATGGGAAATTCTTTTTCCTTAAAATTCTAACCTATGCAAAATACGAAACTGTAGAGCGCCACCATGGTGATTTTTATTTGCTGCTGAATGAATGTATCATTATATATAGTGATTTTTATTTGCTATAAAATACTTTTTATTAATGTTTCTAATGAAGGTTTCTTTTGTAGGATGGGTTGAATCATTTCTTGAAATCTTCTGTCATATGGTATTATTTTTGTTATTTGTTTTGGGTTCTTGTGATGAGAATGAGCAAAGTTTTGAGTAGAGTTGATAAGCTCACATTTTCAAATTTTAATATTCCGAATGTAATAAAATTCAGAATACCATTTGTTTTCCATGATAAGATAAGTGGGCCAGATTGATAAATTTATCAAAATGTTGGGGTGGGCTATGTTTCAGATAAAGATATTTTGTGTAAATATCTGACAAAATCTTCTATAAATATAGGTGGTTTTATCATTGGTTGAAAATATTCTGTTAAAATCATGTAAGCAATTTATTCATGTTTTATCTACAGACAAGTTTCATCAGAATATTAAGAGTGCATACTACACACGCCCCAAAGGGAACAACTTGGTATTTTGTATCGATCATTATGCCGGAGCTGTTGTTTATGATGCAGTGGGATTTCTTGAGAAAAATCGTGATCGTCTGCCTGTGGAGCTTGTAAATGTCCTGCGATCCTCGAGTAACAAAGTTGTCCAATCGCTTTTCCAGACCCCACTAACAAAAACAGGTGAGGTATTCTTTGAAGCCAGAATGAAGTTGTAATATAGTGCATTTAATTATTTTTCACTCTGATTTTCAAACATGGTGCACCTGTGAAAATGAATGTCAACTAAAAGAATTTAGATTCCATATATCAGTTCAGAATCCAGTCTCAAAATTTGTGATTCAACATCACTATCCAAAGTTTTAAATTATTTTGTATCATAATATTTCATACAATACAAACTGTTCAGAATCCAGTCTCAAAATTTGTATTTCAACATCACTATCCAAAGTTTTAAATTATTTTTTGTCAATTTTTCATGCAATACAAACATGTTAAGGTCTGCTCCATACAAGAACATATGGCATCTAGGTTAGGCTGTTTACAAAACAATGTATACCTGGGTATTCAAATTACAAAAGGGGTTCATATGAAAATGATACAGAATTCTAAATTATGTACAATGTATACCTGGGTATTCAAAAATTACAAAAGGGGTTCATATGAAAATGATACAGAATTCTAAATTATGTACAATGTATACCTGGGTATTCAAATTACAAAAGGAGTTCATATGAAATTGAAATATGAAATATGAAACAGAAATCTAAATTCTATACAATGTATACCTGGGTATTCAAATTACAAGAGGAGTTCATGTGAAAATGATACAGAATTCTAAATTCTAAACAATGTATACCTGGGTATTCCAATTACAAGAGGAGTTCATATGAAAATGATACAGAATTCTAAATTCTATACAATATATACCTGGGTATTCAAATTACAAAAGGAGTTCATATGATAATGAAACAGAAATCTAAATTCTGTACAATGTATACCTGGGTATTCAAATTAAAAAAGGGTTCATGTGAAAATGATACAGAATTCTAAATTGCATTATGGGGGCCTATTTGACAGTCCATGTGAATGCTGTTCTAAGACAGCACATAATGATGTTCTAAGACAGCCCTTAATAATGCAGCTCTAAGACAGTCCATAATAAAGCTGTTCTAAGACAGACCCTAATAATGCTGTTCTAAGACAGCACATAATAATGTTGTTCTGAGACAGCCCATAATAAAGCTGTTCTAAGACAGTCCTAATAATGCAGCTCTAAGACAGCCCCTATGAATGGTGTTTAGAGACTACCCCTAATAATGCAGCTCTATGACAGCCCCATAAGATGTCTATGAGAAAATGCATATAGTAAAATTAGCTTTTTTCAAAGGGAAATCACAGCCATATTTTTGTTTTGAAAGGTAGAACTTCATTCCTTTGCTGTCCTTTATATATAGGGTTTCATTTATAAAGAACCAGAATTCCATTCCTTGTGGTCCTGTTTTTATAGGGGTTGTTCATAGGAAACCAGAATTCCATTTCTTGCTGTCCTTTTTATATATAGGGCTCATGGAAAACCAGAATTCCAACCCTTGATATCCTTTATATCTAAGGTTTTAGTTCATGGAGAACCAGACTTACATCCTTTTTTATTCTTTACATATAGGGTTCATGGAAAATGAGAATTTCATTCATGAGTTCCTTTGTTATATAGATATATATATATATATATATAGAGTACACAAGAAACATGATAATACACTGGACACACTAGACAAAGACATGGTAATATCTTAGTCACACAGGAAACATGGAAATACACTGGACAATAGGCAAAGACACATGATAATACACTGGGCACACAAGAAACACAGTAATATACTGACAACACAAGAAACATGGTAATACACTGGGCACACAAGACACATGGTAATACATTGGGCATGCAGTACATATGGAGAATATCCTTACTGTTATATACTGGGCATGCAGTACATATGGAGAATATCCTTACTGTTATATACTGGGCATGCAGTACATATGGAGAATATCCTTACTGTTATATACTGGGCATGCAGTACATATGGAGAATATCCTTACTGTTATATACTGGGCATGCAGTACATATGGAGAATATCCTTACTATCATATACTGGGCATGCAGTACATATGGAGAATATCCTTACTGTCATATACTGGGCATGCAGTACATATTGAGAATATCCTTACTGTCATATACTGGGCATGCAGTACATATGGAGAATATCCTTACTGTTATATACTGGGCATGCAGTACATATGGAGAATATCCTTACTGTCATATACTGGGCATGCAGTACATATGGAGAATATCCTTACTGTCATATACTGGGCATGCAGTACATATGGAGAATATCCTTACTGTTATATACTGGTCATGCAGCACATATGGAGATTATCCTTACTGTTATATACTGGGAATCCAATACATATGGAGAATATCCTTACTGTCATATACTGGGCATGCAGTACATATGGAGAATATCCTTACTGTTGTATACTGGGCATGCAGTACATATGGAGAATATCCTTACTGTCATATACTGGGCATGCAGTACATATGGAGAATATCCTTACTGTCATATACTGGGCATGCAGTACATATGGAGAATATCCTTACTGTCATATACTGGGCATGCAGTACATATGGAGAATATCCTTACTGTCATATACTGGGCATGCAGTACATATGGAGAATATCCTTACTGTCATATACTGGGCATGCAGTACATATGGAGAATATCCTTACTGTTGTATACTGGGCATGCAGTACATATGGAGAATATCCTTACTGTTGTATACTGGGCATGCAGTACATATGGAGAATATCCTTACTGTCATATACTGGGCATGCAGTACATATGGAGAATATCCTTACTGTCATATACTGGGCATGCAGTACATATGGAGAATATCCTTACTGTCGTATACTGGGCATGCAGTACATATGGAGAATATCCTTACTGTCGTATACTGAGCATGCAGTACATATGGAGAATATCCTTACTGTTATATACTGGGCATGCAGCACATATGAAGATTATCCTTACTGTTATATACTGGGAATCCAATACATATGGAGAATATCCTTACTGTCATATACTGGGCATGCAGTACATATGGAGAATATCCTTACTGTTGTATACTGGGCATGCAGTACATATGGAGAATATCCTTACTGTCATATACTGGGCATGCAGTACATAGTGAGAATATCCTTACTGTTATATACCGGGCATGCAGTACATATGGAGAATATCCTTACTGTTATATACTGGGCATGCAGTACATATGGAGAATATCCTTACTGTCATATACTGGGCATGCAGTACATATGGAGAATATCCTTACTGTCATATACTGGGCATGCAGTACATATGGAGAATATCCTTACTGTCATATACTGGGCATGCAGTACATGTGGAGAATATCCTTACTGTCATATACTGGGCATGCAGTACATGTGGAGAATATCCTTACTGTCATATACTGGGCATGCAGTACATATGGAGAATATCCTTACTGTCATATACTGGGCATGCAGTACATATGGAGAATATCCTTACTGTCATATACTGGGCATGCAGTACATATGGAGAATATCCTTACTGTCATATACTGGGCATGCAGTACAAATGGAGAATATCCTTACTGTCATATACTGGGCATGCAGTACATATGGAGAATATCCTTACTGTCATATACTGGGCATGCAGTACATATGGAGAATATCCTTACTGTCATATACTGGGCATGCAGTGCATATGGAGAATATCCTTACTGTCATATACTGGGCATGCAGTACATATGGAGAATATCCTTACTGTCATATACTGGGCATGCAGTACATATGGAGAATATCCTTACTGTTATATACTGAGCATGCAGTACATATGGAGAATATCCTTACTGTTATATACTGGGCATGCAGTACATATGGAGAATATCCTTACTGTCATATACTGGGCATGCAGTACATATGGAGAATATCCTTACTGTCATATACTGGGCATGCAGTACATATGGAGAATATCCTTACTGTCATATACTGGGCATGCAGTACATATGGAGAATATCCTTACTGTTATATACTGGTCATGCAGCACATATAGAGATTATCCTTACTGTTATATACTGGGAATCCAATACATATGGAGAATATATACTTACTGTCATATACTGGGCATGCAGTACATATGGAGAATATCCTTACTGTTGTATACTGGGCATGCAGTACATATGGAGAATATCCTTCCTGTCATATACTGGGCATGCAGTACATATGGAGATTATCCTTACTGTTATATACTGGGCATGCAGTACATATGGAGAATATCCTTACTGTTGTATACTGGGCGTGCAGTACATATTGAGAATATCCTTACTGTTATATACTGGGCATGCAGTACATATGGAGAATATCCTTACTGTTATATACTGGGCATGCAGTACATATGGAGAATATCCTTACTGTCATATACTGGGCATGCAGTACATATTGAGAATATCCTTACTGTTGTATACTGGGCATGCAGTACATATTGAGAATATCCTTACTGTTATATACTCGGCATGCAGTACATATGGAGAATATCCTTACTGTTATATACTGGGCATGCAGTACATATGGAGAATATCCTTACTGTTATATACTGGGAATACAATACATATGGAGAATATCCTTACTGTTATATACTGGGCATGCAGTACATATGGAGAATATCCTTACTGTCATATACTGGGCATGCAGTACATATGGAGAATATCCTTACTGTCATATACTGGGCATGCAGTACATATGGAGAATATCCTTACTGTCATATACTGGGCATGCAGTACAAATGGAGAATATCCTTACTGTCATATACTGGGCATGCAGTACATATGGAGAATATCCTTACTGTTATATACTGGGCATGCAGTACATATGGAGAATATCCTTACTGTTATATACTGGGCATGCAGTACATATTGAGAATATCCTTACTGTTATATACTTGGAATACAATACATACTGGAGAATAAAGTAATTGTAAAGTAATACACTGAGCATGCAATCCACAGTAAAGAATGAACAATGGTGTAATAAACATGATACCTTGTTTATGTGCAAGAAATTGCATAAAGGGATACATTTAATCAACTCTCTTACTGAAAGATCACATTACAGTTAATACATACCTAACAATAGACATCACAGTTAATACATTATACCTAACAATTGACATATGTATGTAAATCTTTATAAAACCATGCCTTTTGGATGGCCTATCACACATGCACGTTGCCTTATGATGTTGATGGATTAAGGGAGGATGCACATCTACAGGAACAATAGGAATATCACAAGATACAATTATTAATTGGTCATGATCAATTTTGTTTCACAGTTGTTGAAAATTGGTATAGACTTATAAAGTCTATATACCATATCTATTAAAATCTAATAATTCTGAAACATCTGAGAACAAAAATCTTTGTTTTATTCTGTAGGAAATCTTGCAGAAGGATCATGGGCTTCCAATGCCACAGGTGGGCAGTCAGGCAAAGTTACCCCCCATGGTAGTACAGGTGGGATTAGCATCAAAAGCTTTGGTGCCAAAAATAATGCTGCATCTGGTATGGGTGGAAGTAAAGTAAGTCTTGCATTTACTAGTATACATGGAAAGTATATCATATATGCAGTATAAACAGTGATAAAATGACTAATTATTTTACTTACCTACATCACTATTATAGAAGAGTCATTGATTAACTTTTTTCACATGTATGCCATAACCACAGAACTTTGTAAGAAAACCATTAAGAAAAAGCAACTAATATCAATATATATATTGATAATGAAAATATTATATACTAATGCTAAGCTTCAGCATATGGATTTAATTGGAAATTTTTCACGATGCATGTCATAAAAGCTGAACTATGTATTTGCTTTGAATGCCTGTTTCATGTAATTTATCTAAAACTCAAACATTGAATATGATCTGCAAAAACTGAACATGATATGCAAATGCAGGACATTATTTGAAGACATTGGACATGATATGCAAATGCAGGACATGATCTTTTTGATCTGCAAACATTCAACATGATCTTCAAACATTGGACATGATATGCAAATGTGGGGCATGATCTGCAACCGTTGGACACAATATGCAAATGTGGGGCATGATCTGCAAACATTGGACATGATATGCAAATGTGGGGCATGATCTGCAAACATTGGACATGATATGCAAATGTAGGGCATGATCTGCAAACATTGGACATGATCTGCAAATATTGGATATGATATGCAAATGTAGGGCATGATCTGCAAACATTGGCCATGATATGCAAATGTGGGGCATGATCTGCAAACATTGGACATGATATGCAAATGTGAGGCATGATCTGCAAACATTGGACATGATATGCAAATGTGGGGCATGATCTGCAAACATTGGAAATAATATGCAAATGTGGGCATGATCTGCAAACATTGGACATGATATGCAAACATTGGGCATGATAATGCAGACATTGGACATAAGCTTGTTCTGCACAGTATTATAAATCCATCTGTTCAAAAAATTCCAAGTTTACAAATGACCTGTTCTGTAAGTAACTGGCATTTAACAGTAGAAACAACAATATCACAAGAATGTGGGTATATCTATGTATGTATCATTTTATGTTACTGCTTTATGTTTTGTTGGCAGTTTCTCAAGATTTGTGCAAACCATTTCTTAGAATAACATGGTCCTTCACTATAAAGTACGCTAAACTAACATGGTCTTTTCCTGTAAAATTCCTCCATAGCACAGTCTCCCCCTTTTGAATGTAATCCTTGACATCACACCCCAAATGTCAATTCTACCCAGTAGGCTTTGACACTACTGTAGATTTTCAACATTTGTAACAAATGATAGGTCTTTTTACATGTTCTTTGTGTTGAAAAAAAATGATTGGTCCATTTACATGATATTTGTATTGAAATAAATGATTGGTCCATTTACATGATATTTGTATTGAAATAAATGATTGGTCCATTTACATGATATTTGTATTGAAATAAATGATTGGTCCTTTTACATGAACATTACAGATATATGGTGCTCTCGTAAGTATATTTGTTGATAATGTTTTGACAGATTTTGGGTTTGTCTCCCTTTTCTCCACTAACTCTTCATTTACATACTAATCAATGGCTTGGCTTCTAACATCATTTTCTCAAACTCACTTTATGTTTGTCTCATCTGAAGCACTGATTTTTCAAGGCATTTCACATTAAAAATTCATAAACTGCACTTTTATTCTTTTGTTCTTATGCACTTTAGTTTCAGATCTACATCATTTTATAAATATTTAGCTTAAAGGATTTTAATCCATCCATGCCAATGGCATTGTGTCCATTCTTTATTATTTAATAAAGTTTGTATTACTAATAATAATAACACATGTTATGGTCTTACTAAAATTAGTAACAAATTGTAGATCCAATGGCTCTTTCAAGTCAGAACTTTTATATCAAAGGAGGGAACTTAAATATTGGTAGATGATTTTGCTGACAATTATCACACATCAGATGCTTGTGAGACAGCAAAACACTAACATCCTTTGTCTTCATAAAAGCACTGAATCACTATACTGTTGTTCCTATAATGGACTACACCCAACAGTCTTGTTTTCAGCTTTGAATGCTTCCTTCTAACACACTCCACTACACAGCTGACTACTCAGGAGATACACATTTACCTTACTCTCCTGTGATGTCAGCTTACCAATTTCTGCCAGGTACCATGGAAATAAATTATTGACCTTGATCAGAGTTATTTCCCTTGGCAATTATTCCACTGATAATGGTAGTACATAGACTGGAAAAAAAAGTATATTATTTATTTTTAACAGTGAAATCACTATAATGGTTGAGCAATTCTTCAAGTAATATTTCAGATGTCTGTAAAAATTCTCTTGTTACCAAAAGATAAGAACGGAAATGTAGAAAAATATATATATATATATATATATATATATATATATATATATATATATATATATATATCGAGAGTGAGAGAGAGAGCAGTATGTTTATATTATCGAAGAGGACCATGAACAGCAGTATATGTTGTTTTTTCTTTCTTCATGAGATTCCTAATTAATAAGTGAATGAATGAATAGTTTATTTTCCTTTCCAATTTGTATCATGAAATATAAATGTATTATAAATAATTTACAGGTACATTACATAGCTTAGGTAATAATTGCACTTAAAATAGATCATTTACCTATTAGGATGCAGTTATAAAAATCATAAAGAATTGCCCAGCTTATGATGAAGTAATTATTTCCTGTGTTCTGCGATCATATTCTTTTAATGTAGTAATTTCCTATGTTCTAAAATCATATATTTTTAATGTCGTAATTTCCTATGTTCTAAAATATTGTATTTTTGATGTAGTAATTTTCAGTGTTCTAAAATCTTGTTTTAGATATATCTTCATTTTCCTATGTTCTAAAATCATATGTTTTGAATGTGGTAATTTCGTATGTTCTAAAATCTTATATTTTTGATGTAGTAATTTCCTGTGTTGTAAAATCCTGTTTTTGATATAGTCTTCATTTCATGTGTTGTAAAATGTATTTTTATACAGTAGGCAGTTCATTAAAAAGAACCTGGTAGTTTATTTTCTTATTTTTATGTTGCATCCAGACAAATAATAGTGGCACATCATAACATGACACTGGCAACCCACCCAGACAGTGGGAGGGGCATATCCCACCCTGACAATAATAGGGGCATATCCCTTCTTGCCAATAGTAACAGGGGTATATCCCACCTTGGCAAAAGTAGGGGCATGATTCCCACCTTGACAATTGGGGTATATCCCACCCAGCATGCAATTTAAAAGTATTATACTCATTTGTTTAATCACTTAAAATAAAAACATGGGTGTGTGAACAAGTCAGATGTTTTATATATACTGATTTTTATAATATATACTATATGCAATACATGTAATTATCAGATATGACAGAGAGAGTAATTGACACCATTCCGAGCAAATGAAAATTTATGATGCAGTTTTTGAGAACACTGGTACAGTACAGTCATAGATCCAGTATACTGTCTCTGTTATCCATGTCTTGAAATAATCACATGATATGCAAATGTAGAAAATACAGGAAAAATGTAGAAAAAGAAAATCTTGAATTTAGATCTAATTAAAGTGCTCTGTTTACTGGAAATATGTATTTCATACTGTTTACAAGAATTCTGTATTTCATACTGTTTACTGGAAATATGTATTTCATACTGTTTACAAGAAATCTGTATTTCATACTGCTTACTAGAAATCTGTATTTCATACTGTTTGAAATGTTATTTCTCAATCTTCTTAAGCAGGGTTCTGCCTCAGCCAGCATGACACGTGTACAGCAAACAGTTGCCACATACTTCAGGTTTTCATTAATGGATCTTCTAGCAAAAATGGTGGCTGGATCTCCCCACTTTGTCAGGTAACATTTTCATTGTACAACATATAATTTTTCACTGATTTGAATGATGTTGATGTTATTGGCAGTAGCATTGATTGAAAGTATTTGCATTAGGCTTCCCACTCTGACTGACACCATATAGTTGCATGATTGTACGGTCATAAAACTTTATGGGTACATTGGTCTCCATGGATATTACTCTGACACTGTACAGTTGCATATTTCATCATAAAACATTTTGGGTACATTGGTCGATAGGAAAGCTATTCTGGCACTACTGTTGCATATAGTCATAAAACATGGGCACATCTGTCTTCAGAGATGCTGTTCTGACACTGTACAGTTGCATGTCCAGTTATAAAAGATGGGCACATCTGTTTCCAGAGATGCTCTTCTGACACTGTACAGTTGCATGTAGTCATATAATTGTATGGGTACGTCTGTTTCCAGGGATCCTATTCTGACACTGTACAGTTGCATGTACAGTCATAAAACTTGGGTACATCTGTCTCCAGGGATGCTATTCTGACACAGTAAAGTTGCATTTAAAGTCATAAAACTTTATGGCTACTTATATCTCCAGGGATGCTATTCTGACACTGGAGGCCCCGAGTGGCCATGTGGTCTAAAGTGCTCACAGTTATGGATCACTGCCATCTCACCTCTGTGTTGGTTCAATTCTTAGGTTTGGCCAGTGTAAGTATATGAGAAAGCTTGCCAGTATAGCCTATCTTGTGCTGAAAAATGGCATTAAACTCTACAACAACAACAACATTACTCTGACACTGTACAGTTACTTGTACAGTCATAAAACTTGGGTACATCTGTCTCCAGGGATACTACTCTGACACTGTACAGTTGCATGTACAGCCATACAACTTTATAGGTACATATGTCTCCAGGGATGCAATTCTGACACTGTACAGTTGCATGTACAGCCATACAACTTTATGGGTACATCTGTCTCCAGGGATGTTACTCTGACACTGTACAGGTGGATTTACAGTCATAAAACATTATAGGTACATTTGTTTCCAGGGTTGCTACAAGACACTGTACAGATACTTGTACAGTCATAAAACTTTTTTGGTATATGTCACCAGGGATGTTACTCTGACACTGTACAGTTGCATGTAGGCATAAAACATTATGGGTACATCTGTCACCAGGGATGTTACTCTGACACTGTACAGTTGCATGTAGTCATAAAACTTTATGGGTACAGCTGGCACCAGGGATGTTACTCTGACACTGTACAGTTGCATGTAGTCATACAACTTTATGGGTACAGCTGGCACCAGGGATGTTACTCTGACACTGTACAGTTGCATGTATTCATATAACTTTATGGTTATATCTGTCTCCAGGGATGCTAATTGTCACTGTACAGTTGGATTTAGTCATAAAACTGTATGAATACATCTGTCTCCACAGACATAAATAAGTTATAGTGGCCTACATTTCTTGCTCAAGTGATTTTACATGTTTGAATGTCTTGTTTCCATCTTTGTGTCTGTCTCTCACTGTCTGAAATAGCCACATGGATGTAGCAGACAGTTGCATATCTGTCTCTCACTGTCTGAAATAACCACATGGATCTAGCAGATAGTTGCATGTCTGTCTGGAATAACCACATGGATCTAGCAGACAGTTGCATGTCTGTCTCTCACTGTCTGAAATAACCACATGGATCTAGCAGACAGTTGCATGTCTGTCTCTCACTGTCTGAAATAACCACATGGATGTAGCAGACAGTTGCATGTCTGTCTCTCACTGTCTGGAATAACCACATGGATCTAGCAGACAGTTGCATGTCTGTCTCTCACTGTCTGAAATAACCACATGGATCTAGCAGACAGTTGCATGTCTGTCTCTCACTGTCTGGAATAACCACATGGATGTAGCAGACAGTTATGTCTGTCTCTCACTGTCTGAAATAACCACATGGATCTAGCATACAGTTATGTCTGTCTCTCACTGTCTGAAATAACCGCATGGATGTAGCAGACAGTTATGTCTGTCTCTCACTGTCTGAAATAACCGCATGGATGTAGCAGACAGTTGCATGTCTGTCTCTCACTGTCTGAAATAACCACATGGATCTAGCAGACAGTTGCATGTCTGTCTGGAATAACCACATGGATCTAGCAGACAGTTGCATGTCTGTCTCTCACTGTCTGAAATAACCACATGGATCTAGCAGACGGTTGCATGTCTGTCTCTCACTGTCTGAAATAACCACATGGATGTAGCAGACAGTTGCATGTCTGTCTCTCACTGTCTGGAATAACCACATGGATCTAGCAGACAGTTGCATGTCTGTCTCTCACTGTCTGAAATAACCACATGGATCTAGCAGACAGTTGCATGTCTGTCTCTCACTGTCTGGAATAACCACATGGATGTAGCAGACAGTTGCTAAATACTTAAGGCTTTGTTTCACAGATTGAATAATTTGCTTGCTGACTGTACACTATAAGATAAATTGATATGGGATATGTTTATCCGTCTGCCTGTGAACACCTTCATTCAGGAAACACTTTATTACATACTTCTGTTTTCCTTTGATACACATTGTCCTTAAGACAGTTACTAAATATCTGCACTATGTCAGCAAATTGGTTTGTCATATTATGTTAGTCAATTTATCTGTCTGTCTGTCTGTCTGTCTATGTTGACCAGCATGTCAATTCATTGGATAGTTGCTGTATACTTTATTTTTTAACATTCTTCCTGAAATGGTTGCTGGATCTTCCATCTACGTCAGATGTTCGCATGACATGTCTATAAGTATCTATCTGTTTATATAACCCTTTACCTCATACAAGCGTCTTTGGACGCCTCTACTCCATTCGCATGGAAGCGCCTTTTGACGCCTCTGCAAGATTCGCATAGAAGCGCCTTTTGACGCCAGCTGTAAACATCAGCCATTTTGAGATAGTTTTCGTAGCGCCACTTCGGGGAAAACCCCCCTATTACATACTACATTCATTTCTGCGAATGACAATTACGTCAGATCACGTGGTCACTATTCATGCACTGGTCGATATCTGCTATTTAAAGTAACTGGGTCGTAATCTCCACTCTCCATAATGGCAGCCGCGGATTTCATTCACTACGTACGAAGTTTTCACGATTAGAATAACAACCACAAAAGATTCAATAAATTAGGTAAAGGCTCTGATATTAATGTAGGCAGCAATTAGTTTTTATAAATTATTAAATTCAGATGACTTAGTGATATAGACGCACACGAAAACCTTGTAAATTTCGAGTATCGGAAATGGCAGCTACGGTTGGTCACGCGGCCTCACTGACAGGACAGTGAACGAGTTCTCTCAAGATTTCGAAGCACATAAAAAAATTCTTCTGTGGAAAATAATTACACAGCTATAACAATCGGACATTACTCTTAAATTTTTCCACATATAATATATGTGTACCAAAAATGTAAAATGGTTAAAATTGTTGTTAAACGTAACATACACTAAATTGCTTAACAGTTCACAGGCAGGATTTCATTCAGTACTTACGAAGTTTTCACGAGTAGAATCTCAACCACGAAAGTTTCAATAACTTTGGTAAAGGCTATGATATTTATGTAAGCAGCAATTAGTTTTTATTGATTATCAAATTCAGATGACTTAGTGATGTAGACGCAGACGAAAAACGTGTAAATTTCGAGTATGGGAAATGGCAGCTACGGTCGGTCACGCGGCCTCATTGACATGACGGTGAATGAGTTCTCTCTCGATTTTAAAGCACATTAAATATTCTTCTGTGAAAAATAATTACACAGCTATAACAATCGGACTTTACTCTTCAATTTTTCCATATATAATAGATGTCTACCTTAAACGTAAAATGGTTAAAACTGCTGTTAAACGTAACACCACTACATTGCTTAACAATTCACAGGCATGCCTATGCGGATGTGGTCTGCTAGGTAACAGGTGTTCTATTTATAGCGTGCTGCACTTTGTCACTATGCTCTATGAGGTAAAGGGATAACATAGGTTCAACAGATAACCGTTAACTTAACTAATCTGAATATAACTTTGTCAATATTAGATATGATGATGATCACCATGGTAATTTATCTTTTTCTTTCAAGATGCATTCGTCCAAATGAGGAAAAATTGCCAGACCAGTTTGACATGAAGAAAGTGAAGACTCAGCTCAAATATACAGGTGTTCTGGAGACAACACGCATTCGGCGTGAGGGTTATTCTCATAGAATTCCATTTATGGAGTTTATGAAAAGGTGACAATAACGACATAAAAATCATTTTATTATTATATTGTAATATATTATGTTATTACTTCTATTGTACTCTGTGCTGTCCTTCCAGTCAGGTAAACCAGTTCAATATGACAAAGTAGGATCTCGAGAGTACCACATCCATATAAAAAAGATCACTGTGACCTATATCTTACATTATATTGGCTTTGGTTGCATAATTGCATTTAGCTCATTGAAGTAGTGAATATATATATATCATTGTAAGATGGTCATGCTATAGGGCTGTATACTTTGTAACACATAAGAACAGCAAAATATTGTGGGACTATTGTATTCTGCAATTATTGGAATTGTTAAACATGGTTTTTAATAGGAAACAATAGAAATATGCAATTCAAGTTCTATCATAACCTTTTTGTCAGGTAATGTGTGCTGTCCTTCCATTCAGGTAAATCTGTTCAAATTCTATCATAACCATTTTGTCAGGTACTCTGTGCTGTCCTTCCATTCAGGTAAATCAGTTCAAATTATATCATAACCTTTTTGTCAGGTACTCTGTGCTGTCCTTCCAGTCGGGTAAACCAGTTCAATACGACAAAGTAGGATCTCGAGAGTTGCTGGAGAAATTAGGCCTTCATGGCTGGGCTCTGGGGAATACTAAGGTTTGTGATTTATCATTAATGCTAGGCCTTCAGGGCTGGACTCGGGAATACCACGGATTGTGATTTATCTTTAATGCTAGGCCTTCAGAGCAGAGCTCTGGGTAACACCAAGGTTTGTAGTTTATCTTTAATGATAGGCCTTCAGGGCTTTACTCTGGGAAATACTAAAGTTTATGATTTATCTATAATGCTAGGCCTTCAGGGCTGGACTATGGGGAATGCCAAGGTTTGTGATTTATCTTTAATGCTAGGCCTTCAGAGCTGAGCTCTGGTTAACACCAAGTTTTGTGGTTTATCTTTAATGCTAGGCTATGGTGAATACCAAGGTTTGTGGTTTTTCTATAATGCTATACCTTCAGGTCTAGGCATTTATGAATACCAAGGATTTGGCACTAATAATTAAGGAAATTATATTCACTGAAATATATTGGGCTAAAGCTAATAAAGTAGTAATTGCTAGTTACTCATTAAAATATTTTATGCTAAAACCAATCAGTAATCACTAGTTATTTGGTAAAGTATTGTATGCTAAAACTGATCAGTAATCACTAGTTTAGTAAAATATTTTATGCTAAAACTGATCAGTAATCACTAGTTATTTAGTAAAATATTTTATGCTAAAACTGATCAGTAATCACATGTTATTTAGTAAATATTTTATGCTAAAACTGATCAGTAATCACACGTTATTTAGTCAAATATTTTATGCTAAAACTGATCAGTAATCACACATTATTTAATAAAATATTTTATGCTAAAACTGATCAGTAATCACTTGTTATTTAGAAAATATTTTATGCTAAAACTAACCAGTAATCACTAGTTATTCTCTAAATATGTTTTGTTAAAGCCAGTTAGGTAATAATCACTGGTTGCTGCCTAGGTTTTTTTTCTCATTAACATATAGATTGGCTTGAATTGTTAAAATGCCAGATATATATATATATATATCCCCATTCCAGGTCTTTCTGAAGTATTATCATGTGGAACAGCTGACCCGACAATATGAGGCTCTCCAGAAGAAAATTGTCCGGATTCAGTCAGTGATTCGGATGTTCGTTAGACGTGCCAAGTTCTTTGAGATGAAATGGAAAAGGGAAAAGGCTATCATCCGGATTCAATCATGTAAGTATACAGGCTGATATTGTCTTCTAGTCAAATTTCCATTCTTTTTACTCTTTTTCATGAAACACTTGAATATTCCCAATTGAATGCAACAGTTGTCAATGATTTCCAGATGAATATTCCCAGACTTGTATGCACCGCTCTGGTGGCCTAATGGTTAGAGGGTCCACCTGAGATGCAGGAGGTCGTGGGTTCGATCACTGGCCGAGTCTAACCAAAGACTGACAAAAATGGTACTAACAGCTGCTTTGCTTGGCATTCAGCCTTAAGAGGTTAGTGCTAGGACTGGTTGGCCTGGTGTCAGGATAATGTGACTGGGTGGGACATCATGCTGCATGTCTGTGGCATGATGACAGAGTGCTGGACATCACTATAAACTGTCGCACTGCAGACATTGTAGAGATATGACTGATTTATTTTAAAAGCTACATCAAAAATCCAAAGCACACACACACCATATTTGCATGTCAATTGATTTCCAGATATAAAATTCCCATGCTTGCATGTCAGTGATTTCCAGATATGAAATTCCCAGCCTTGCATGTAAATGATTTCCAGATTTAAGAAAATTCCAAGTTTTACATGTAAATGATTGTCTATTATGAACATTTCTTGCCTTGCTAATATTAAGATGGCTGTGTTATATTAGCTTATAATAAGGTGTAATATGCTTCTAACTACAAGTAACATAGAACAAGATCTGATTCTCCATTATTATTTTGATGCTGCATTATGTCTATTGTTTTGTTATGCTTTTGATTTTTTTAAAAAAATTTAAATTCTGACCCACAAGTGCTTTATATGATGATAGATTTGGCTACTGACATGTGTTATATCACAAGTCCTAAAGTATACAGTTCTGAAAGAATTCCATTATAAAATGTTCTGATGTAACAATAGTCTTGGATGTACTGATGTGCCAGTAATCATGATTTGTCACAATGATATAATATGAGCACTTTATAATTACAATGAATAATTTTTCAATAAATTATTCCTCTCAGACTATATCTGAACATAACAGTGATTTTAGAGACTGAATTTAAAGTAGGGATGAATAATTTTGATGACATCAACCTGATATAAAACCTAAAACACAATAAAATGACCAGGATGTGGCATAAAAGTTATCTCTGTAACAGTAGGAAATGTCAACAATGTTTACAAATATTATGTTAAAGTACAATGAAAAAGATATATATCTAAACATTTGCCTACAAATGACTATTAGCTTAAATTGCAACTTACAGTGATGGACAAAAGTCAGCACACAGTATAGATGTACATAATGCAGTATAGTAACATTACAGCCAGATGGCCAATGATCAGAGACAATATAGTAACATTACAGCCAGAAGGCCAGTGCTCAGACAATATAATAACATTACAGCCAGAAGGCCAATGATCAGAGACAATATAATAACATTACAGTCAGAAGGCCAATGATCAGAGACAATATAATAACATTACAGCCAGAAGGCCAATGCTCAGAGACAATATAGTAACATTACAGCCAGAAGGCAAATGCTCAGAGACAATATAGTAACATTACAGCCAGAAGGCCAATGATCAGAGACAATATAGTAACATTACAGCCAGAAGGCAAATGCTCAGAGACAATATAGTAACATTACAGTCAGAAGGCCAATGATCAGAGACAATATAATAACATTACAGTCAGAAGGCCAATGATAATTTAATATGATACAAATTGACATAAACATTTACAAAGATCAAAGTTTTAATGTTTAAATTTTATATTATAACTATTGCTTAGTGATAGACTTAAAAACATTGGTTTACATTTTGTTAAATTCATATGGATTAACTTCGTACAAAGCCTTAAGAAACACTATGGCTGTAACAATTATAACTGACAACTTTATACAAAGCCTTAAGAAACACTATGGCTGTAACAATTATAACTGACAACTTTATACAAAGCCTTAAGAAACACTGTGGCTGTAACAATCATAACTGACAACTTTATACAAAGCCTTAAGAAACACTATGGCTGTAACAATTATAACTGACAACTTTATACAAAGCCTTAAGAAACACTATGGCTGTAACAATCATAACTGACAACTTTATACAAAGCCTTAATAAACACTCTGTGACTGTAACAATCATAACTGACAACTTTATACAAAGCCTTAAGAAACACTATGGCTGTAACAATTATAACTGACAACTTTATACAAAGCCTTAAGAAACACTATGGCTGTAACAATCATAACTGACTACTTTATACAAAGCCTTAAGAAACACTATGGCTGTAACAATCATAACTGACAACTTTATACAAAGCCTTAAGAAACACTATGGCTGTAACAGTTATAACTGACAACTTATGTACAAAGCTGTAAGAAATATTATGGCTGTAACAATCATAACTGACAACTTATGTACAAAGCCTTAAGAAACACTATGGCTGTAACAATCATAACTGACAACTTTATACAAAGCCCTAAGAAACACTATGGCTGTAACAATTATAACTGACAACTTATGTACAAAGCCTTAAGAAAAACTATGGCTGTAACAATCATAACTGACAACTTATGTACAAAGCCTTAAGAAACACTATGGCTGTAACAATTATAACTGACAACTTATGTACAAAGCCTTAAGAAACACTATGGCTGTAACAATTATAACTGACAACTTATGTACAAAGCCTTACGAAACACTATGGCTGTAACAATTATAACTGACAACTTTATACAAAGCCTTAAGAAACACTATGGCTGTAACAATCATAACTGACAACTTTATACAAAGCCTTAAGAAACACTATGGCTGTAACAGTTATAACTGACAACTTATGTACAAAGCCTTAAGAAACACTCTATGGCTGTAACAGTTATAACTAACAACTTATGTACAAAGCCTTGAAAAACACTAAATAGCTTTACAAAATGTTAAATAAGTTATGCATAAAGCCATGAGAAGCATTCATTGGATTCTTGTTCAACCTTGTACTTATTATTAGTAGTAGTATTAATAGTACATGTATATGAGCTACATTATTATTTGATAAGGTAAGAATAGAATTCTTTATTTCAGACTACAAAGTCCATACTTTGAATAAGGTCTGCAAGAAACATTTGATTTGACCTCACAGGATCATGAAAAATACAATTTTATTACAATTTAACTGACTATGTAAACTAAAGTTGCTTTTTTAAAATACAATCTTATTACAATTTAACTGACTATGTAAACTAAAGTTGCTTATTTAAAATACAATCTTATTACAATTTAACTGACTATGTAAACTAAAGTTGCTTATTACAATTTAACTGACTATGTAAACTAAAGTTGCTTTTTTAAAATACAATTTTATTACAATTTAACTGACTATGTAAACTAAAGTTGCTTATTTAAAATACAATCTTATTACAATTTAACTGACTATGTAAACTAAAGTTGCTTATTTAAAATACAATCTTATTACAATTTAACTGACTATGTAAACTAAAGTTGCTTTTTTAAAATACAATTTTATTACAATTTAACTGACTATGTAAACTAAAGTTGCTTTTTTAAAATACAATCTTATTACAATTTAACTGACTATGTAAGCTAAAGGTGCTTATTTAAAATACAATCTTATTACAATTTAACTGACTATGTAAACTAAAGCTGCTTATTTAAAATACAATCTTATTACAATTTCACTGACTATGTAAACTAAAGTTGCTTATTTAAAATACAATCTTATTACAATTTAACTGACTATGTAAACTAAAGTTGCTTATTTAAAATACAATCTTATTACAATTTAACTGACTATGTAAACTAAAGTTGCTTATTTAAAATACAATCTTATTACAATTTAACTGACTATGTAAACTAAAGTTGCTTTTTTAAAATACAATCTTATTACAATTTAACTGACTATGTAAACTAAAGTTGCTTTTTTAAAATACAATCTTATTACAATTTAACTGACTATGTAAACTAAAGTTGCTTTTTTAAAATACAATCTTATTACAATTTAACTGACTATGTAAACTAAAGTTGCTTATTTAAAATACAATTTTATTACAATTTAACTGACTATATCAACTAAAGTTGCTTATTTAAAACATGAAAATGAATGCATAAATATTCTGAAAAATGTTTATTTCACAGAATTGGACTTCAAAGCTTAGTTTTAGACTTGTCCAAAATTAACTACGATAAGCATTATTTTTATTGGCAATTTTTTTACAAAAACATCATGGAATAACTAAATATCAGATTCTCAGGCAAAATAATAAACATCTCATAAACCTAAACATCTCCAAGCACAGAAACTGACAAGCCCTATTATACTTCCTGCAGAATTATGTGCTTAGCAGGGGAAATTATGCTGCTCATTGCATAGCTATCACAGGAAAAATTCTGTTGTTCACTGCCTAGCAACCACAGGGAAAACCTTTTATGAGCATGATTTTGCATTGGCAAGCATAATTTGCTACTGATAGCAACAAAACTACACATTAATTAATAATTGTAATTAAAAACCTATATTACTTAGAATATTAGCTAAGTGTGCATGCAACAAATATTTGTTTAAATAGTCAAAATTTGCCATGCAAGAAAGCTTTAGATTTAAAAGAGTGATACCATAAGCAACCATTAACCATTAGTAAGATAATAACTGGAGTGTTCCAAATGTGTCTAACCTGGAAATGAGACTGAAACACGGAATAGCAGTACAGTTCATCCATTCATGAAATTAAAGGGTTCAGAGGATGATTTAGGAACAATATATATGTGAATATAAAATATACCTGGTAATCATACCAGCCATCTTTTGGTATTGGATAATTGGAGGTATTAATAAAGAAATTCATTTGAACCATCAATTTTTATAATACCCACCCATGTAGCTATGATGACATAGCCCGTCTGCAAAGTATGGTACTACCATTCACTGTGATTTACCACTGAGAGCTTTACAATTAATGGACTCAATTTTAAAATTTAAAAAAAAAATGAGAGGCTAGATTTTTTACCCATTACAGATTTGCTGGCAAATTGGGGGCATTTTTCAGCCACACATTTTTCAGATGTAACCACTATAATGGGCCTTGTCTCCCTCTAAGGATGATTGTCTCTGATGTTATTATAAAATATTAATGTTGTTATTATATACTTCATAAAACGTCCCAGTAGTTTAACATTCTTGCTACAGGTCAATATCCAGCAATATTGACTGGAGTTACGTAAGAATATTCACTGCTTCCTTTTATGGTAATTACATGCCTGCGTTCAAAGAACTACTTTTGTCGATGTCAAAATGAAAATGTCAGTGCACGCTGACTGCATTCAAATTTTGACATTTCCAACGTTGTTTCTTCAATGCTTTGTGGAAGAAATAAAGGTTGAGGCATGAGATCTACACATAAATCCATGTGATGTGGAAAATTTCATTGAAAATTAGAAAATGCACAATACCAAGGCGGCGACACAACGAGATGAAAAACTGTTCAGTGATGGCTTTGGGAGGTGAAGAGAGAGCTTAGGACAATGAAAAATATCCATCCACACATTTCAAATGGCTATCTTAGTGAACTTTTTGTTTATATGTGCAAGTTTACCAGCTAAATATAGCTCTCATCCAAAATGTAAGTTTAAACAATACCTACTGTTGCCACCACCAAAATCCAAAAACTTAAAATTGCAAGAAAAGAGAGAGAAAACACTTCACACTAACCTTTGATACAATGAATCAGTCAGCGTGTTCTGTTTCATGTAAACGTTGAACTTGTAGTCACTCAGAATTACATTGTTCTATCCCGTATTTGGAATCTTGTGAAACACATCGACTACAAAATGAATAACAATCCTTATTTTGAGGTAATACCTAAGACCAATGAGACACGATATCCCGGGAATGTTGATAAAGATTGCTGCTGAAAATGCGGGACTTAAGATTCATGAATCATACAGTCAGGAAAACAACATATAGACCTACCACACTCTCACCAAATACAATCATGCATCCCACTGGACATACAAAATATTTCATCAATCATGTCATACAACTCTTAATGAAGACTTAATGAATGGAAGGAATGTTCTGATTCAAAATACTGTTCCAAATCTACACACCAACACCCACATTTACTTCTCTGGCTATGACAGCATCATCTAAATAAAGATAACTTGGCTGTCTTTAGATGATGCTGTGTTAGCCAAAGAAGCAAAGTAACTTAAATACAAAAGTGATTTGATCTTGTTTTGGCACTGACTAAAATACAAAAGTTATTTGATCCTGTTTTGGCACTGACTAAAATACAAAAATTATTTATCTTGCATTTGCTATTGACTAAAATACAAAAGTGATTTGATCTAGTTTTGGCACTGACTAAAATACAAAAGTGATTTGATCTTGTATTTACTATTGACTAAAATACAAAAGTGATTTGATCTAGTTTTGGCACTGACTAAAATACAAAAGTGATTTGATCTTGTTTTGGCACTGACTAAAATACAAAAGTGATTTGATCTTGTATTTGCTATTGACCTAAATACAAAAGTGATTTTGATCTTGTATTTGCTATTGACCTAAATACAAAAGTAATTTGATCTTGTATTTGCTATTGACCTAAATACAAAAGTGATTTGATCTTGTATTTGCTATTGACCTAAATACAAAAGTGATTTGATCTTGTGTTTGCTATTGACCTAAATACAAAAGTAATTTGATCTTGTATTTGCTATTGACTTAAATACAAAAGCCATTTGGTTATTTATGAATAAGAATATACTGTTATCTGTGTGTACATTTTTTTGTGGAGCTCTCAGTAAATAGATTTCAGTCCTTAAATCCAATTTTTTGAGCTCTCAGTAAATATACTTCAATACATACAAACAATTTTTTGAGCTCTCAGTAAATATACTTCAATACATACAAACAATGTTATGAGCTCTCAGTAAATAGACTGCAATTCTTGCAAACAAATTTTTGAGCATTGAGTAATTAAGTAAATAGATTTAAATTCTTAAGAACAATTTCTTGAGCACTCAGTAAATAGACTTCAATTCTTACAAATTTTTGGGCATTAATTAAATAGATTTCAATTCTTAGAATTTCTTGAGCATTATGTAAAGAAACTTCAATCATTACAAACAATTTCTTGAGCACTCAGTAAATATATTTCAGTCCTCGCAAACAATTAATTGAGCATTAAATAAATAGACTTCTGTAATTATTCACAATTTCTTGAGCACTCAGAAAAGACTTCAATCCTTACAAAAAATTTCTTGAACACTCAATAAATAGATTTCAATCCTTACACACAATTTCTTGAACGTCAAGTAAATGGACTTCAGTAATTATTTACAATTTCTTGAGAACTCAGTAAATAGATTTCATTCTTCAGGCATCAGCATTGGGATCAAACTCAAGCAAATATCTGTACACAGCAAACCATGTATTATCCATATATACTCCCTTAGTCATGTTTTGGATATTATATAACATTCCATTCACAGTTTGCCAACAGAATTGTTTTGAATTTCAGGTGTCAGGGGTTGGCTGGCAAGAAGGAGTTATGGCCCTCAGAGGATAAGAAGAAAGAGAGCAGCAATTGTTTTACAGAAATGTATGTAAATTAGAGAAAGAGACTCGGAGTAATACAAATTCTCAATGTACCTGTCATAGCCAGTCTAACTCAATTTTAATTGGTCCTAATTAAATCTTGTCATAGCCAGTCTAACTCAATTTTAATTGGCCCTAATTAAATCTTGAAACTTATTTTTTGTTGTGGATAAATGAATTTTTTTTATTATATCAGTAATTATACCATATCACATGAGGGTATTGTTACAGAACAAGAAAGTAAATATAATATTTGTGTATGAGGAATCTCTCTTTTTCATCACATGACTGCTGTCTTTCATCACATGACTGCTGTCTTCATCACATGACTGGTGTCTTTCATCATGTGACTGCTATCTTTAATCCCATGACTGCTTCCTTTCATCATTTTACTGCAGTTTTTCATAACATTACCTATCAAAGTGTACACAAACTAGGTAAAACCCATCTATCTTCGTCATCACCTGAATTTTTTTCACAACAGTCAAGATAAACATTAATGTCTGTATTGTCCATTACATTCTGCACTAACAGCTTTGCCACAGGCAAGATTTTTATGGTCTGCTTTTGAGTCAGAAAGTATTATTAATGCATGTTTTAAAAAGTAATCAATCTCATTGTTTTTGAAAGTAAAACTATATCTGGATAAAGTTAAATTGAGACTGTCATTTTTTACCTGTCTCATTTAATGTTAAGGATACAAGTGGATTATTTTTCCTGTATACATTAATATCATTTTGAAAGTTATCATTAGTACAGATAGGATGATGTATATTGTCATGGTGTCAGATCAGTTTTCAGATATGTTTTTAAGTGTCATTTCATTGAATGTTTTATGTTCTGCCATGGATGAGGAAAGTTTTGCTGCTTTAAAAGCTATATTAAAATGCGTGTTACATCGTTTTGGATTATTATTATATATCATACCTGCCTAATCAAACTAACCAAGTTTTTTAAGATACAGGTGTTTTGTAAGTTACAGTTGTTTTTGTCATGTTGTACAGTACAAGTGTTTTGTAGGATACGGGTGTTTTGTTAGTTACAGGTGTTTTGTCATTTTGTATGATACATTTGTTTTTACAGGGTATATGCATTTTGTCATTTTGTACTATACATGTGTTTTGTAGGATACATGTGTTTCTAGTATACACTGTCATGTGTTTGGTATGATGTAGGTGTTTTGTAGGTTAATGGTTTTGTGCCATTTTGTACAGTACAGGTGTTTTATACTAAATATGCTTGTGTATTATATATATGTTTTGTAGGATTCAGGTGTTTTGTAGGTTACAGGTGTTTTTTCATTTTGTATGATACTGATGATTTGTTGGATACAGGTGTTGTGTCATTTTGTGTAATACAGGTGTTTTGTAGACTATGGGTGTTTTGTACCATATGTGCTTTTTTTTACATTTGCTTTCTAGGATACAGGTGTTGTGCAAAATGCATGTATTTTGTAGGATAAAGGTTTAAAATCTAATGTGTTTCTGGAGATATTTGAAACTACAATTATAGCAAGACTAAGTTTTAACAAATAATGGATTCAGATTCAGTTATGTATAGCTGGCTACCATGATTTTAAAAAAATCTCATTTAAATAATTTAAATAAATCTTTTTTGCAGATGTCAGAGGGCTTTTAACACGGAAGAGAACACGTCCCCTCTTTAATCGACGGCAGGTGGCAGCTGTGAAGATACAGTCAGTATACAGGGGCCACAGGGAACGGAAAAGAGTAAAGCAAATTCGGCATTCCGAGGAAGAAAAGAGTGCAAAATTCATACAAAATGGTACTTTATTTCTCCATTTTTGTCTCACCTATGAAGTGTAGAACAGACACAGATCCCATTTTTCCGATATCTTCATTTTACTGATACCATGTTATGCTATTGTTATTGTAGGCATTAGCATTGATTTTTTGCTTTTAGCTAATTTTATCAGACATTATGCTACTTGATACAGTCATGAAATTTGATTGTTGTATTCACTGCAGAGAATGCTGTTCAACAAAACTTAATTGCTGTATTCATTGCAGATGATACTGTTCAACAAGACTTGATTGTTGTATTCATTGCAGAGGACACTGCTCAACATAACTTAATTGTTGTATTCAATGTAGATGATAATGCTCAACAAAACATGATTGCTGAGTTCATTGCAGAGGAAACTGCTCAGCAAAACTTAATTATTATACTCAATGTAGATGATAATGCTCAATAAAACATGATTGCTGTGTTCATTGCAGAGGAAACTGCTCAGCAAAACTTAATTGTATTCATTGCTGAGGAAACTGCTCAACAAAACTTTGTTATTGTATTTGTTGCAGAGGATACTGCTCAACAAAACTTAATTGTTGTATTCATTGCAGAGGAAATGCTGAACAATACTTGGTTGTTGTATTCATTGCAGAGGAAACGGCTCAACAGAACTTAATTGTTCTATTCATTGCAGAGGAAACTGCTGAACAAAACTTGGTTGTTGTATTCATTGCAGAGGAAATAGCTGAAATATCATATTACATGGAATAATTGTGTAGCTAATCATATCGTATTGCATGGTATGATGGCGTGGAATAATTGTATAGCTAATCATATCATATTACATGGAATAATTGTGTAGCTAATCATATCACATTGCATGGTGTGATGGCGTGGAATAATTGTGTAGCTAATCATATCGTATTGCATGGTATGATGGCGTGGAATAATTGTGTAGCTAATCATATCACATTGCATGGTGTGATGGTGTGGAATAATCATATAACTAATCATATCACATTGCATGGTATGATGGCGTGGAATAATTGTGTAGCTAATCATATCATATTACATGGAATAATTGTGTAGCTAATCATATCACATTGCATGGTATGATGGCGTGGAATAATTGTGTAGCTAATCATATCACATTGCATGGTATGATGGCGTGGAATAATTGTATAGCTAATCATATCATATTACATGGAATAATTGTGTAGCTAATCATATCGTATTGCATGGTATGATGGCGTGGAATAATTGTATAGCTAATCATATCACATTACATGGAATAATTGTGTAGCTAATCATATCGTATTGCATGGTATGATGGCATGGAATAATTGTATAGCTAATCATATCACATTACATGGAATAATTGTGTAGCTAATCATATCACATTGCATGGTATGATGGTGTGGAATAATTGTATAGCTAATCATATCATATTACATGGAATAATTGTGTAGCTAATCATATCACATTGCATGGTGTGATGGCGTGGAATAATTGTGTAGTTAATCATATCACATTGCATGGAATAATTGTGAGCTAATATATTGCATGGTATGATGGCATGGAATAATTGTGTAGCTAATCATATCACATTGCATGGTATGATGGTGTGGAATAATTGTATAGCTAATCGTATCATATTACATGGAATAATTGAATAGCTAATCATATCACATTGCAGGGTATGGCATGGATTAATCAGACATCTAATAATAGATCTGGAAAATATATTGGAAGCAGCTTGTATTTATTTACCATCTAAAGCATCAACTATTGGACTGTATCAAACAAGAACAAAGCTTAGACAATGTACCAATGCATAGATTGTATATTGGACTGTATCAAACATGAACAAAGCTTAGAATAGACAATGTACCAATGCATAGATTGGCTATTGGATTGTATCATTATGACATAAACTACACACACACACACCTACATATCAATCATATGACATAAATTACACAAACACACCTAAATATCAATAATATGACATAAATTACACAAACACACCTAAATATCAATAATATGATATAAATTGCACACACACCTAAATATCAATAATGTGCCAAAAATTACACAAACACACCTAAATATCAATAATGTGACATAAATTATACAAACACACCTAAATATCAATAAGATGACATAAATTACACACCTAAATATCAATAATATGACATAAATTACAGGGGCCCTGAGTGGCCAAGTGGTGTAAAATGCTCTCCATTACGGATCACTGCCATCTCACCTCTGTCTGCATGGGTTCGAGTCTCACATTCAGCCAATGTGGGTATGTGAGAAAGCTTGCCATTGGCTTATCATGGGTCGGTGGTTATTTCCTGGGTTCTTCCTCAACCATTAATACTGTCCGCCATGTATAGCCTATCGTGTGCTAAAAAATGGTGTTAAACCCTACAGCAACAACAACAACATACATTACACACCTACATATCATTAATATGAAATAAATTACACACACACCTAAATATCAATAATATGACATAAATTACACACATACTTAAATATCAATATGAAATAAATTACACACATAAATATCAATATGAAATAAATTACACACACACCCCTAAATATCATTAATATGACATAAATTACACACACACACCTAAATATCAATAATATGACATAAATTACACACACACCTAAATATCAATAATGTGAAATAAATTACACACACACATCTAAATATCAATAATATGACATAAATTACACACACACCTAAGTATCAATAATATGACATAAATTACACACACACCTAAATATCAATAATATGACATAAATTACACACATACTTAAATATCAGTATGACATAAATTACACACATACTTAAATATCAGTATGACATAAATTACACACATGCTTAAATATCAGTATGAAATAAATTACACACATACTTAAATATCAATATGAAATAAATTACACACATAAATATCAATATGAAATAAATTACACACACACACCTAAATATCATTAATATGACATAAATTACACACACACACCTAAATATCAATAATATGACATAAATTACACACACACCTAAATATCAATAATGTGAAATAAATTACACACACACACCTAAATATCAATAATATGACATAAATTACACACACACCTAAGTATCAATAATATGACATAAATTACACACACACCTAAATATCAATAATATGACATAAATTACACACATGCTTAAATATCAGTATGACATAAATTACACACATACTTAAATATCACTATGACATAAATTACACACATGCTTAAATATCAGTATGACATAAATTACACACATACTTAAATATCAGTATGACATAAATTACACACATACTTAAGTATCAGTATGAAATAAATTACACACATACTTAAATATCAGTATGACATAAATTACACACATGCTTAAATATCAGTATGAAATAAATTACACACATACTTAAATATCAATATGAAATAAATTACACACACACCTAAATATCATTAATATGACAAATTACATGCACATCTTAATATCAATAATATGACATAAATTGGCCGAGTGGTCCAAAGCACTCTCACCTAAATAACAATAATATGAGATAAATTACACACATAAATATCAATAATATGACATAAATTACACACACACACACACTTAATTATCAATAATATGACGTAAAGTACACACACTTAAATATCAATAATATGACATAAATTACACACAGATCTAAATATCAATTATATGACAAATTACACACCTAAATAAAAAAGGACATAAATTACACACGCACACCAAAATATCAATAATACAACATAAATTACACACACACTTAAATATCAATATGACATAAAGGACACTCAAAGAATGTCATTGATGCAACAGATTACACGAACATGACACTGAAATCATCTGACAGTTAACTTGATTTGTTGTTTTCTTTTCTTCCAGTCTTCCGATCTCATCGTGCTAAAAAGTTTGTCAAGCAGCTGAAGCAGGAGAATGATTCCCGGCTACATGCTACCATTGTACTCCAGACCTATTTTAGAATGTGGCGTTGTAGGACTGTCTACCATCAGTTGATTAAATACAGGGAACAGAAGGAGATTCAGCTCATTTACTTTGGAGAGCAGGTAAGTTATCACCCTTATCAAGTTCAAAGAATTAGCTTGAAAGCATAAAAATGTCAAAATACACGTTTGAATACATCCTAATACATCAACATCCAGGTGATTTTCCAATAACTTAATGCCTAGTTGTGTTAGAGACGAGTAATATTGAGGTGAAGTTAATTTGATGGCTCACTGGAACTGTGCTTAAAGTCAAGTGACTTCAGAAGGAAAATAAAATGGGCATTGATCTTGCTCAGAATATATAAAAAACTTAGGATCCTTATAATTTCACAAATCTAAATTTTTGCAAGGAAATGCTAGTATTGATTCCTACATTATGTTAGTAATGTTGTTGGCAGGGAGAGATCAATCTGTTAAATTATAACATTAAGTAAGTTAACATGTCTGATGCCTTTACAGTTTAAAATGAAAATGGAACGTATTGAACTTAATTTTTTTAATAATTGAAATTGAATCTTGATGGAAATGCAGACTATAAATTACAGGAAATGTTTATATTCATGTTTTTTAGGGCGAAACATGTAGTGTTCCTCAGGTACTTTGCTTAGTGTAGTTGAATGTGTAACACATATTGTGTCTGTTGTAAAATTCACACCAAGCTTGTGTAATTGAAAGTGTACTTGACATGACATCTGATATCAAGTTTACACTAATCTTGTGTAATTGAAAGTGTACTTGACATGACATCTGATATCAAGTTTACACTAATCATGTGTGATTGAATGTGTTATCTATTATCAGGTTCCTGTTAAACATGGCAGTGTAGTTGACTGCATTACACATCACATTTGTTACCAATTACACTAAATGTTTTTCATTGTGTAACACACTTCATGTCTTCTATCAAGTTCCCACTAAATGTTAAGCTTCTGTGAAATACACATAATGTTTGCTATGAAGTGCACACTAAATTCATGGTTCAGTGTGTAACACACTATGTCTTCCATCAAGTTCACACTAAAAGCATGGTTCAGTGTGTAACATTTGTTATCCATCTCACACTAAATGTGTAGTTAAGTGTGTAACATATCACTTTTTTCATCTAGTTTACACTATATATGTAGTTCAATGTGTCATACATCATAACACTTCACATTTGTCACCCAGCTCACACTAAATGTGTGACCGCTCCACACATTTATCACCCAGCTCGCACTAAATGTGTGACCGCTCCACACATTTGTCACCCAGCTCACACTAAATGTGTAACCACTCCACACATTTGTCACCCAGCTCACACTAAATGTGTGACCGCTCCAGAGGCCTAGTGGTTAGAGCATCCACCTTGAAAGCATGAGGTCGTGGGTGCGAGCTCTGGCTGAATCATACCAAAGACTTACAAAAATGGTACAAACAGCTGCCTCACTTGGCGCTCAGCATTAAGAGGTTAGTGTTAGGACCGATTGGCCTGGTGTCAGGATAATGAACTGCCACACTGCAGACATTCTAGCAATATGGCTGAAAAATTGTAAAAGCTATGTTAAAAACCCTAATCACACATAGAAACACACACACACACACTAAATGTACAGTTCAATGTGTAATATATCCTGTTTGCTATCATGTTAACACTAAATGTATAGTACAGTGTGTAACACATCACATTTTGGATCTAGCTAACACAAAATGTATAGTTCAGTGTGTAACATCACATATATTGCCTAGCTGAAAGTAAATGTGTGGTTCAGTGTGTAACACATCACATTTGTTATCACAGTGGTTGGTAGCATGCGGCATGCATGCCACAAGGTGTCACATCAAGAGTTTTTGTGTGGCACCTGAACAGCAGCCACAAATCTTGATTTTAACAGTGTTACTCTCTTATTGGTGACATCTGCTTGATGTTCATTTTGTAATTGATCTGGAAGAAAGTGGGATGCTATGTAAAATACGTTGCCAACCCCTGTGCAACCATGTTCACACTAAATGTCTAGTACAGTGTGCAGCACATCAAGTTTTTTATCTAGTTCATACTAAATATGTAGTTCAGTGTGTAATTCATCACATTTGTCACACTGAGTCTCCCAATTTCTTGTTTGTCTGCAAATTATCTACCAGATCATCTATGCTATATTTACCTGTCAGCATGTCTTTCCTCATAATATGCCTGTCAGCATGTCTTGACTTCCATCTTTGCCTATCAGCATGTCTTTGCTCTTATTATGCCTGTCAGCATGTCTTTCCTCATATTATTCCTGTCAGCATGTCTTTACTTCCATCTTTGCCTGTCAGCATGTCTTTCCTCATAATATGCCTGTCAGCATGTCTTTACTTCCATCTTTGCCTGTCAGCATGTCTTTCCTCATAGTATGCCTGTCAACATGTCTAGACTTCCATCTTTGCCTGTCAGCATGTCTTCACATCCTACTTTGTTGGCATATCTGTACCTCCTTCTTTGCATGTCTTTACCTCCTGTACCTGTCAGTATGACTTTACCACCTTCCTTGCCTGTCAGTATGACTTTACCACCTTCCTTGCCTGTCAGTATGACTTTACCACCTTCTTTGCCTGTCAGTATGACTTTACCACCTTCCTTGCCTGTCAGAATGTCTTTACATCCTTCTTTGCCTGTTTAAACATCTGTACTCCATTTTTATGTTAGCATGTATTTGCCTCCTTCTTTGCCTGAAAGTATGTCCTTACTTCTTCATTTTACTATCAGCATGTCCTTACCTCCTATGTTGCCTGTCAGCATGTCCCTACCTCCTATGCCTGTCAACATGTCCCTACCTCCTTTGCCTGTCAGCATGTCCCTACCTCCTTTGTTGCCTGTCAGCATGTCCCTACTTCCTTTGTTGCCTGTCAGCATGTCCTTACCTCCTATGTTGCCTTTCAGCATGTCCATACCTCCTTTGCCTGTCAACATATCTGTACTCCTTCTGTGCCAGAGAGCATATCTTTACCTCCTACATTGCCTGTCAGTATGTTTTTACCTCCTTCTTCGCCGGTCAGCACATGTTTACCTCCTTCTTCGCCGGTCAGCACATGTTTACCTCCTTCTTTGCATGTCAGCATGATTTCTTTACTTATTACTTTGCCGATCAGAATCGATAATACGCTGTAGTTGCCCACATACATGTATTTCTAGTTTTGCCTCTCCAGCAAGAGCACGTTGAGACTAATACAGTGAATCATATGCACAGGTGAGGGATGGGGAAAGACAACTTGATGGTCACAGTTTGTATGTACAGGTGAGGGATGGGGATGCCAACTTAGGGTCACAATTTGTATGTACAGGTGAATGATAGGGAAAGTCAACTTAGGGGTCACAATTTATATGTACAGGTGAGAGACAGGGAAAGCCAACTTAGGGGTCAAAGTTCATATGTACAGGTGAATGATAGCGAAAGTCAACTTAGGGGTCAAAGTTTGTATGTACAGGTGAGGGATGGGGAAAGCCAACTTAGGGGTCACAATTGATATGTGCAGGTGAGGGATGGGGAAAGCCAACTTAGGGGTCACAATTTGTATGTACAGGTGAGGGATGGGGAAAGACAACTTGATGGTCACAATTTGTATGCACAGGTGAGGGATGGGGAAAGACAACTTGATGGTCACAGTTTGTATGTACAGGTGAGGGATGGGGATGCCAACTTAGGGTCACAATTTGTATGTACAGGTGAATGATAGGGAAAGTCAACTTAGGGGTCACAATTTATATGTACAGGTGAGAGACAGGGAAAGCCAACTTAGGGGTCAAAGTTCATATGTACAGGTGAATGATAGCGAAAGTCAACTTAGGGGTCAAAGTTTGTATGTACAGGTGAGGGATGGGGAAAGCCAACTTAGGGGTCACAATTGATATGTGCAGGTGAGGGATGGGGAAAGCCAACTTAGGGGTCACAATTTATACGTACAGGTGAGAGATAGGGAAAGTCAACTTTGGGGTCAAAGTTTGTATGTACAGGTGAATGATAGGGAAAGTCAACTTAGGAGTCACAATTTATATGTACAGGTGAGGGATGGGGAAAGCCAACTTAGGGGTCAAAGTTTGTATGTATAGGTGAATGATAGGGAAAGTCAAACTTAGGGGTCAAAGTTTGTATGTACAGGTGAATGATAGGGAAAGTCAACTTAGGAGTCACAATTTATATGTACAGGTGAGGGATGGGGAAAGCCAACTTAGGGGTCAAAGTTTGTATGTACAGGTGAATGATAGGGAAAGTCAACTTAGGAGTCACAATTTATATGTACAGGTGAGGGATGGGGAAAGTCAACTTAGGGGTCAAAGTTTGTATGTACAGGTGAATGATAGGGAAAGTCAACTTAGGGGTCACAATTTATATGAATAGGTGATGAATGGAGAATGCCAACTTAGGGGTCAAAGTTTGTATGTGCAGGTGAGGGATGGGGAAGGCCAACTTAGGGGTCACATTTTATATGTACAGGTGAGGGATAGGGAAAGCCAACTCACAATATGTATGCACAGGTGAGGATGGGGAAAGATAACTTGATAGTCATAATTTGTATGCACAGGTAGGGGAGGGGGAAAGACAACTTGGCACAGTTTGTACGTACAGGTGATGGATGGGGAATGTCAACTTAGAGGTCACAGTTTGTATGTACAGGTGGGGGATCATGGGGAAAGCCAACTTGATGGTCACAATTTGTACATACAAGTGAGGGATAATGGGGAAAGCCAACTTGATGGTCACAATTTGTACGTACAAGTGAGGGATCATGGGGAAAGCCAACTTGATGGTCACAATTTGTACATACAGGTGAGGGATCATTGGGAAAGCCAACTTGATGGTCACATTTTGTATGCATTGGTGATGGATGGGGAAATCTATATTGATGGTCACAATTTGAATGCAGATGTGAAGGAAGGAGAACGCCAACTCCATAGTCATAATTTGTATGCAAAGGTGGGAGTTGGTAAATGTGAACTTATGGGTCACAATTTGTGTGCACATTTGAGGGATTGGGAAAGCCAACTTGAGGGGCACATTGTATGCACTGGTGAGTTTTAGAGAAAACCATCTTCAGGGGTCACAATTTGTATACACTGGTGAGTGATAGGGAAAACCAGCTTAGGAGTCAGAACATTCCATGGCAGGAACAAGAAGTAGGATTGGAAGAAAATATGGATATCATGAAAACTAATATATATTTACAATGGAAAGTATTTTTTAAAAAGTTTTTACATCATTAGATCAAACAGAATTAGTTTTTTGGAACAAAACCTTTGTTATAAACAAGATTCAATGTTTAAAGACTGTCAATGCCATTTTAATATTAATCCAGTATCATTGTCTTTTTAATGTTAAATCCAGTATCATTGTCTTTTTAATGTTAAATCCAGTATCATTGTCTTTTTAATGTTAAATCCAGTATCATTGTCTTTTTAATGTTAAATCCAGTAACATTGCATTTGTAATGGTAAATCCAGTGACACTGATTTTTTCTATTAAATCTACAATGTCAGTGAATTCACTCATGTGAAATAAGTCTGTCTATCTCTCATGTATTTCTCATATGGTTATACTGTATCCCTCATGTGGAATAAGTCTATCTCTCATGTCTTTTTCAAATGTGCATGCTATATAATTTTGACGTAAGTCTATCTTACATGTCTTTTTCACATGGGTACAATGTATCATACATGTATAGGAATGAGAGAATTAATTCATGTTATGTAGGTCACAATGACTTAGTTATTAGCATTCAGTTTTTACATAAACGTTTTGCTTTGAAAATTTGTAGAAATTGACCTGTCAGATAAAGATAGGTAATACTAAAGTAGGGGCCCCAAGTGGCCAACTGGTCTAAAGCAATCTCCGTTATTGATCACTGCCATCTTACCTCTCTCTGCATGGGTTTGAGTCTTGGATTTGGCTAATGTGGCTAGGTGAGAAAGCTTTCTAGTAGCATCTCGTGGGTCGGTGGTTCTTTCCGGGTTTTCCCAGATTCTTTTTCCACCATTAATACTGTCCGCCATGTATAGCCAATCATGTGCTAAAAATTGGCATTAAACCTTACAACAACAATACTAAATTATCTTATTTGCATGTGCATTGTGTGTTCTTGGGCTTTTCAAAATGAAATTTTATTTTTTAGTCTGTATCATTTCAAGTTAAGGTTATACTTAATTGGAAGATAAAGTTACTATTCATTATTTTAACTTAAAACTAGTGAATCATCCAAGTAATCCTATCAGTGATTGACTAATTAGCCATATAGATCAGTGGGGTATGTTCAGTGCATACATAATTGTGTAATCATCATTAAAAAGGTATATAAAGTACATATAATTTTATGGATAACACCCTGAGGAATGTTGTATGCAATAATGATTGTGTAAGCACAAACAAAGTACATCTTGAGTTAGGGATAACATCCTGAGTTAAATTGTATGCATACATGATTATGTAAGCACTATGGAAGGCATATGAAGTACATCTTGAGTTAGGGATAAAACCCTGAGTTATGTTGTATGCATACATGATTGTGTAAGCACTATGGAAGGCATATAAAGTACATCTTGAGTTAGGAATAACACCCGGAGTTATTTGTATGCATATGTGGTTATGTAAGTTTTATTGAAGGCATTTAAAGTACATCTTGAGTTACAGATAACATCCTGAGTTAAGTTGTATACATACATGATTGTGTAAGCACTATGGAAGGCATACAATGTGCAACTTGAGTTAGGTATAACACCCTGGGGTATGTTGCTTAGTATCAGGTAAGAGACTGGGGTCAGTATTGGGGAGGGACATTTTTCTCAAACCAACCCATGAAACTTGGTGTAGTTGTTGAGGGATTAACACTATTTGTAAGCACATGATGGGCAATATATGGCTGCCAGTAGAACTGCTGGAGGATGAACTGGGAAAACCCCATGAAGAACCTTCAACCAGTAGAGAGCTTCTTGCAGGCTTTCTCACATACACACATTGGCCTGACACTGTAACCCATGTGACAGAGGTGAGAGTTCTCACATACACACATTGACCAAGCCAGACTATATAACCCATGTGACAGAGGCGAGAATTCTCACATACACACATTGACCAAGCCAGACACTGTAACCCATGTGACAGAGGTGAGAGTTCTCACATACACACATTGACCAAGCCAGACTATATAACCCATGTGACAGAGGCGAGAGTTCTCACATACACACATTGACCAAGCCTGACACTATAACCCATGTGACAGAGGCGAGAGTTCTCACATACACACATTGACCAAGCCTGACACTATAACCCATGTGACAGAGTTGAGAGGCAGTTATTGGTAAAGATGAGTTCATTAGATGGATTGGCCACATGGCGCCCTGAAACTTGTCTAGTAACTCTCTGACAAGTTTACCTTGAATAGCATTTTAAAGTTCGCCTTGCATTTTGCAATTCATTTGGAAACAAGTGTCCATTTAAAGATGGCATTAGAGTAAGATTTTACCAGTTTATTTTATTTCCATGTGTACAGGCAAATATATTTTGTCATAAATACATACACAGTAATGTTATGTATATAAGGTACACCAAGAGAGTAATAACACTTTGGGTACATTGTATGCATATATGATTGTGTAAGCAATGGAAGTGTATATAAAATATATCTAGAATTTGGGATAACACTCTAGGTACATGTATGCATACATGATTGTGTAAGCAATGGAAGTGTATATAAAATATATCTAGAGTTTGGGATAACACTCTGGGTACATGTATGCATACATGATTGTGTAAGCAATGGAAGTGTATATAAAATATATCTAGAATTTGGGATAACACTCTAGGTACATGTATGCATACATGATTGTGTAAGCAATGGAAGTGTATACAAAATATATCTAGAGTTTGAGATAACACTCTGGAGTATATTGTATGCATACATGATTGTGTAAGCAAGGGAAGTGTATATAAAATATATCTAGAGTTTGAGATAACACTCTGGAGTATATTGTATGCATACATGATTGTGTAAGCAATGGAAGCGTATATAAAATATATCTAGAGTTTGAGATAACACTCTGGAGTATATTGTATGCATACATGATTGTGTAAGCAATGGAAGTGTATATAAAATATATCTAGAGTTTGGGATAACACTCTGGAGTATATTGTATGCATACATGATTGTGTAAATGTTAACAAAAGGCATATAAAGTAAATCTCGTATTAGGTATAACACTTTGGGATATGTTGTTTTTGTCCCAACTAAAAGCAGGCAATGAATTTTGCCTTCTGCAGTTCTAATGCAGTTTGCAATGCAATTGTGGAGATATGGGTCCAGTTTAAGATGGCAAATTTAGAAGTACATAGCAGAATTAAATATGAATTACATACCTTTTTTTCTATATCAATATGTACAAAACTTATATCTGTTAATAAATAAATGTCCAATAATTATTGTAATTTGTGGTGTATTTGTACAAAATCAGATATTGACATTAACAGTTCACAGTGGTTAAATCAGTGCGCTTGTCAAATATATTTAATATTTATTTCCCCTCTTTTCTTTTGTATACAGGTTGAACAATACAACAAAGACATGTTGACAACATTAGAAAAGACAAATGTGCCTGTCCCTTCCTTGACCTTGCAAAACTCCAAGCAGAAACCTTCACGGTCTGTTCCACTAGAGCCACATGTGGAAGTGGTCCACACAACACCCCCACAACAGAATTCTCCAGAAAAAAAGAAAAAGCCTGCCCCCAAACCACCTCAACCGCCAGATGTCTCAGAAGATCGTATGGAACACATGAAGAAAATGGGGCAGGTCAAGTTATTGATGCCAGAAAAAGATGGTAGCTATTACGATGAGGTGAGACATTATCGTTATTGCTTGTCTCGAAAAAAAAAGATGAGGTAATGTCATGATTATGTTATCCTGCTCATGTGGACATGTGTGAGCACATAGGGATTATGTTACCTTGCCTATGTGGACACATGTATGAGCATGTGAGGATTAGGCCTCATTGTATGGATGTGTGCAAGCATGTGAGGATTAGCCCTGCATGTGTGGACGTGTGTGAGCATGTGAGGATTAGGCCTTCTTGTGTGGATGTGTGTGAGCATTTGAGGATTAATCCTGCTTGTATGGATGTGTGTGAGCATGTGAGGATTAGGCCTGCATGTATGGATGTGTGTGAGAATGTGAGGATTAGGTCTGCTTGTGTGGATGTGTGTGAGCATGTGAGGATTATGCCTGCATGTATGGATGTGTGTGAGCATGTGAGGATTAGGCCTGCATGTATGGATGTGTGTGAAAATGTGAAGATTAGGCCTGCTTGTGTTGATGTGTGAGCATGTGCAGATTATGCCTGCTTGTGTGGATGTGTGTGAGCATGTGAGGATTAGGCCTGCTTGTATGGATATGTGTGAGCATGTGAGGATTAGGTCTGCTTGTATGGTTATGTGTGAGCATTTGAGGATTAGGCCTGCTTGTGTACATGTGTGTGAGCATGTGCAGATTATGCCTGCTTGTGTGGATGTGTGTGAGCATGTGAGGATTAGGCCTGCTTGTATGGATATGTGTGAGCATGTGAGGATTAGGTCTGCTTGTATGGTTATGTGTGAGCATGTGAGGATTAGGCCTGCTTGTATGGTTGTATGTGAGCATATGAGGATTAGGCCTGCTTGTAGGGATGTGTGTGAACATGTGAGGATTAGGCCTGCTTGTATGGTTTGTGTGAGCATGTGAGGATTAGGCCTGCTTGTGTGGATGTGTGTGAGCATATGAGGATTAGGCCTGCTTGTGTGGATGTTTGTGAGCATGTGAGGATTATCTGAGTTATGATTGTCGATGTTAGGACAGACAGACAGATAGATAGATAGATAATGCCCTTTCTAAGATAAGATGGGGGTTAGTTTGTAGACTTTCATAGCAATATTGCTTTATCTATGACATGATTGTGGGTGGCCTGTAGACAAGGAGCAGTAGTGCCCTATCTGTGACACAGTTGTGATTGGTTTGTTTTTATGCATAACAGGTATGCCATATCTTTTACATAAATGTGTGTCCTGTTGACCAACTGGGAAACATTTAGGATTTCATGAACTAGCTTGTTTGAATTCATGACAACAGGTCACATCTGCAGTTTGATGTTTCTATCTTTACACAATGTGTTTTCTAAAATACAAAAAAACAACCTCAAATTATTTTCTTTACATGCAGTCACAATTCTATCTTACCCTTTCTCCTGGGACTAAATCTTAAAGAAATTAAAGAAACCCTAATATTTACTAAATTAAAATGGCCTATTAATTTGGTGATGTGTTGCTTGGTAAATCATTTTAATATTTTGGAATTGAAATATTGTTTTATAAACTGTAGGAGTGAACGATTCATCAGTGTATTGATGAATGGATACCTTTGGCATATCCATGTACAGAAGAGGTGAAAAATTGGTACAAAACAACACCTTCCTATACAAATTAGGTCACTCCTCAGCAGTCAAAACTAATTGTTAGTCATCTTTGATTTGCCTTTTTATTCTTTAAATCAAGAATTCATTTGACACGACTGTTGAAGACATAGGCACTCAATTTTGTCAGTTAGGGAAAGAAGAAATAAATCTATTCACAATGCACATTTTTGACTTCTACAAATTAATACAAGGTTACATGGTTCATAATCTTCCCACTCCACACACACACACACAGAGATTCCGTGCTAAATATTTTTTCCCATCAGCATGTTCAGAATAAAGGACACATTCCAGATGTATTCCTCTTTCACATTAAAGTGATTCACTCGTCATCTAATGATGATTTTTATGTGAAAATTTGCTGTTGCTTCATATCTTGTCTACTTGGGTTGAATTTGAAGGCTACAGTTACAGTGTGTCACACAGTGAAATGTATTACGTTACGTTACATTCCAAATTTTGACTTGTTCATAGTCCGTGTAAAGAATAAGCACCAGTCAGAGCTTAATGCAGCTTAGTCCCTCCTTGATGTCCAAACTGATCCAGTTAATCTAGGTAGATACAAAACAACAGAGAAACTTTGACTACTAAAGTGACTACTAAATGATCTGTGCCATTCATGGAGATTAAGCTTGGAACGTCTCTTTTTATGTTCTTATATGTAATAAATGGTTGAAAGTGCTGATGGGAAATTTATAAAATTAGCATGGATTTCAAACTGCATTAGTTCGTCAGCTTGTGTAAATTTGGTAACTTTTGTGAAAAATAGAGTGGATTTTAATCAATAGTTTTCCAATGCTTTGCATCTGCAGGAAGTACAGTGTGATAGATTTTGTTGGCTTTCAATTCCCCACTCCCACACCTGGACTTGTTCTACATAATATTTTCATTGCACAAGGAACACTGCACTATTTCGTCTGTTTTGATGATACTGGTAACACCATAATATCATCCAAGTTAGAGTGAAAATTGATATGATATTTTTAAAGTATTCATATAGTGCAAAACAAAGGCATGGTGGCCAGTATAAGGCCTGCATCTGATTAAATGGATTAGCCTGAAATATCCTTAGAATCTAATGATCTGATTGGTTGATCTGAAAATCTGGCTTCAGATTGACCAATCAAGTGTCCTAAGTCCAGATTTAAATTGAGACACGTGTTGATAAAATTGAGACCAGGTACCTTCTCACTAAATCTTCATAAAACAAAACATTATAAAAGTTACAGAATTTGTTAAATAGATACATTCAGAAAAAAATGTATGTTGCTGAGAGAAATGTCTATGTGACTTCTTTGTTAAGACTGCAAGGAAGCATTTAGGCAGGAAATTGATAAATTAGAGCAACTTGTATTTCAGTCATAAATCGCCGGTGATTTCCGTTATGTTCCAGTCCTAAACCTCCAATGATTTCTTTTCTTTTCCAGTCATAAGTCTCCAATGGTTTCCTTTATGTTTTAGTCATTAATTTCCAGTGATTTCTTTTATATTCCAGTCATAAATCTGCAATTATTTTCTTTTTATTTATTTATTTTATCTTACAACTTTAGTGCTTTTGCTAAATTTATTTCTTTTGTGTCATTTGGTAAAATAAGTAAATAACAATTTTACTAGACTATGCTTTGTGACAATTAGTTTTGAATATACTAATATTAGGACAGTAATGTAATAAGGATGACAAATTGGGAACATTCAGTATTGTAGATGGCTAACTAAATTTGCATACTGTCTTTACTGGGCACAAGTAATGTCATATATGGCTAATTGAATTTGCATACTGTCTTTACTCGGCAAAAGTAATGTCATAGATGGTTAATTTAATTTGCATCCTGTCTTTACCAGGCATAAGTAATGTCATAGATGGCTAATTGAATTTGCATCCTGTCTTTACTGGGCACAAGTAATGTCATAAATGGCTAATTGAATTTGCATCCTGTTTTTACTGGGCACAAGTAATGTCATATATGGCTAATTAAATTTTTATCCTGTCTTTACTGGGCACAAGTAATGTCATAGGTGGCTAATTGAATTTGCATCCTGTCTTTACTGGGCACAAGTAATGTCATAGATGGCTAATTTAATTTGCATCCTGTCTTTACTGGGCACAAGTAATGTCATAGATAGTTAATTGAGTTTGCATCCTGTCTTTACTGGGTACAAGTAATGTCATAGATGGCTAATTGAATTTGCATCCTGCCTATACTGGGCACAAGTAATGTCATAGGTGGCTAATTGAATTTGCATCCTGTCTTTACTGGGCACAAGTAATGTCATAAATGGCTAATTGAATTTGCATCCTGTCTTTACTGGGCACAAGTAATGTTGTAGATGGCTAATTGAATTTGCATACTGTCTTCACTCGTCAATGTCATATATGGCTAATTGAATTTGCATCCAGTCTTTACTTGTCAATAGTAATGTCATAGATGGCTAATTGAATTTGCATTCTGTCTTTACATACATTATTATATTTCAGTTGCAAGAACAAAAGGCAGATGTCTCTAAATCACCACCTGACTCCCCAACCAGGTAAGTTGACAATCAGCATCAGTTTTCTTTTTCATTGATGCTCCTCCATGAACATGAAAAGTTTACAATGTGTAACCATGGTTTATTTGTCCATCCATCCCTCCAAATGTGTAACCATGGTTTATTTGTCCATCCTTCCCTCCAAATGTGTAACCATGGTTTATTTGTCCATCCATCCCTTAAAATGTGTAACCATGGTTTATTTGTCCATCCATCCCTCCAAATGTGTAACCATGGTTTATTTGCCCATCCATCCCTTCAAATGTGTAACCATGGTTTATTTGTCCATCCATCCCTTAAAATGTGTAACCATGGTTTATTTGTCCATCCATCCCTCCAAATGTGTAACCATGGTTTATTTGTCCATCCATCCCTTAAAATGTGTAACCATGGTTTATTTGTCCATCCATCCCTTAAAATGTGTAACCATGGTTTATTTGTCCATCCATCCCTTAAAATGTGTAACCATGGTTTATTTGTCCATCCATCCCTTAAAATGTGTAACCATGGTTTATTTGTCCATCCATCCCTTAAAATGTGTAACCATGGTTTATTTGTCCATCCATCCCTCCAAATGTGTAACCATGGTTTATTTGTCCATCCATCCCTTAAAATGTGTAACCATGGTTTATTTGTCCATCCATCCCTTAAAATGTGTAACCATGGTTTATTTGTCCATCCTTCCCTCCAAATGTGTAACCATGGTTTATTTGTCCATCCATCCCTCCAAATGTGTAACCATGGTTTATTTGTCCATCCATCCCTCCAAATGGTTCAGATTTGTATGTTGGTTATAGGTGGGACCTCTGGTGCATGAATTTATAGCAGTGGTTTTGTGGTTTTTTTTCCTTTTAATTACCCCATACAGTAGTACGAGAATATTGAGATATCCAACATGTCTGTTCATTTGTCTGTCTCATTACTCTCATGTCCTCTCAAACTGCTGGGAGAAAACTGAGCACCAAGATAAATACACTGGTTACCAATGAAGTGGCCATCTGTGTCATGAGTATCATTTTTAAAATTTCAGCTTGTGGGTCCCATGGAGGGAATAAAAGTAAAAAAGAGGAAGAATATTAACCACCCTGTCAGATTTCAGACACTTAAAATGTGAAGTAAAGGTGTTCTGTCAGATTTCAGACACTTAAAATGTGAAGTAAAGGTGTTCTGTTAGATTTCAGACACTTAAAATGTGAAGTAAAGGTGTTCTGTCAGATTCCAGACACTTAAAATGTGGCATAGAGGTGTTCCTGTTAGATTGTAATGTTATACAACCATACCTAGACTACTGTAATGTTATACAACCATACCTAGACTATTGTAATGTTATACAGCCTTAACTAAACTACTATAATGTTATACAGCAATACCTAGACTACAGCCATACCTAGACTACTATTATGTTATACAGCCATACATAGACTACTATTATAAGGCAATATCTAGACTAATGTTATACAGCTATACTTAGACTACTGTAATGTTATACAGCCATACCTAGACTACTGTAATGTTATACAGCCTTAACTAAACTACTTTAATGTTATACAGCAATACCTAGAATACAGCCATACCTAGACTACCATATTGTTATATAGCCATACCTAGACTACTATAATGTTATACAGCCATACCTAGACTACTGTAATGTTATACAGCCTTAACTAAACTACTATAATGCTATACAGCAGTACCTAGACTACAGCCATACCTAGACTACTATAATGTTATATAGCCATACCTAGACTACTATAATGTTATACAGATATACCTAGACTACTATAATGTTATACAGCCATACATAGACTACTATTCTAAGGCAATATCTAGACTAATGTTATACAGCCATACCTAGACTACTGTAATGTTAATCAGCAATACCTAGACTACAGCCATACCTAGACTACCATATTGTTATATAGCCATACCTAGACTGCTATGTTATACAGCCATACCTAGACTACTATAATGTTATACAGCCATACCTAGACTATTGTTCTAAGGTAATACCTAAACCACTGTAATGTTATACAGCCATACCTAGTGTAATGCTGTACAGACACACATAGACTACTGTAATGTTATTCAACCATACCTAGTGTAATGCTGTACAGTCATACATAGGCTACTGTAATGTTATGCGGCCATACCTATAATACTGTTACTTTTATAAGACCACACCTAGACTACTGTAATGTTATACAACCATACCTAGACTACTGTAATGTTTTAGTTATACCTAGACTACTGCCACACCAAGATACTGTAATGTTATACAGCCATACATAGACTAATGGACAGTAATACAGCCATACCTAGAAATAAAGCCACACCAAGATGCTGTAATGTTATACAGCCATACATAGACTAATGGACAGTAATACAGCCATACCTAGAAATAAAGCCACGCCAAGATACTGTAATGTTATACAGCCATACATAGACTAATGGACCGTAATACAGCCATACCTAGAAATAAAGCCACACCAAGATACTGTAATGTTATACAGCCATTCCTAGACTACTGTAATGTTATTATTGGACTTGCATCTCAGAAGAATGTTTGCAGTTTTCTCTGCTTTTGACTCATCCTTGATAATGTTGTAAACATCACAAATGCAATGGATAACCTGACAGTTGTAAGAGTAAGTGAATGAATCATTTTAAAAAGGCTAACCTTGTACACAACACATAAACTTATGGTCCAATATAAAAAGGCTAACTTTGTCCACAACACATAAACTTATGGTCCAATATAAAAAGGCTACCCTTGTACACAACACAAACTTATGGTCCCCATATAAAAAAGCTAACCTTGTACACAACACATAAATGTATGGTCCCATATAAAAAAGCTGACCTTATACACAACACATAAATGTATGGTCCCATATAAAAAGGCTAACTTTGTACACAACACATAAATGTATGGTCCTGTATAAAAAGGCTAACCTTGTACACAACACATAAATGTATCATGCCATATAAAAAGGCTAACCTTGTACACAACACAAATGTATCGTGCCATATAAAAAGGCTAACCTTGTATTCAACACATAAACTTATGGTGCCATATAAAAAGGCTAACCTTGTACTCAACGCATAAACTTATGGTGCCATATAAAAAGGCTAACCTTGTACACAACAATGTATGGTGCCATATAATAAGGCTAACCTTGTACACAACACATAAATGTATCATACCATTTAAAAAGGCTAACCTTGTACACAACACATAAATGTATGGTGCCATATGTAAAGGCTAATCTTGTACACAAGACATAAATGTATCATGCCATATAAAAAGGCTAACCTTGTACACAACACATAAATGTATGGTGCCATATAAAAAGGCTAATCTTGTACACAAGACATAAATGTATCGTGCCATATAAAAAGGCTAATCTTGTACACAACACATATATGTATCGTGCCATATTGAAAGACTAACCTTGTACACAACACATAAATGTATCATGCCATATAAAAAGGCTAACCTTGTAGTCAACACATAAACTTATGGTGCCATATAAAAAGGCTAACCTTGTACTCAACACATGAACTTATGGTGCCATATAAAAAGGCTAACCTTGTACACAACAATGTATGGTGCCATATAAAAAGTCTAACCTTGTACACAACACATAAATGTATCATGCCATATAAAAAGGCTAATCTTGTACACAACACATAAATGTATGGTGCCATAAAAAAAGGCTAACCTTGTATACAACACATAAATGTATGGTGCCATTATATCTCAAGGACCTGATCCATTCAAGAAAACAAGGCAACGCTGCCATTTTAAGACCAGTGTCAGCTATCTGTCTTTTCATTTTAAAGTCAGATAAAGATCTCATCTTTTAGAGAAGTATTTAGAATTTGGGATATCTAATTTTGACCAGAATCAAACAGGAAATTAGAAAAAAGATATGAATATATTTGTTATAATCTCATTTACTGGATGAAAAGCAGGACCTGTTTGATTTTAACAAATTTGTTTACACTATATACTATTTTCATACTGTTTATGCATTATTTTTGTACTGCATATATGCTATACTTATACTGTATGTACACTATTTTTTATAATGTATGCACACTATTTTTATACTGTAGTGATACTATTTTATGCTGTATATACACTATTTGTATACTGTATGTACATACACACCCCTTCTTTGATAACTTGCACACAACTGGGTCCAGAAACACAGACTTGCAGTGTATGTGAGGTGCTACTTACAAAGATACACTGCAAAATTAAGAAAGGGATGAATATTGACAGTGAATGGGGGTGGGAGGCAGGTTTGGGGTGGAGGCAGGTTAATTACTTTAATAACTGTATAATAACTGAATTAGGAATAATTGTAATAAAAGATTCTTCCCTTTTCTCTATAAATTACATTTATTTCAAAATATCCAACCTCTGCAGCAGGGTTTCATTCATTGCTCCAAGTAATTTCATTACAAATCACATGTGTAACAGCAAAAACATTGTGTATTACACTGCATTTTGCAAGTTAGTGCAGGTACATTCTAGGCTTACAGTACTGTAGATTTAGAATAAAGCGAGATTCTTTATTTAAAAATCATGTGAATTTAATTTAGAGAAAGATCAACATCAAAACTCAGATTTTAGAAATGTATTTGTTATATAACTGAAACATTGATAATGTGATTTTATTCCAAGTTGTTGTGCGGCCCCGAGTGGCCAAGTGGTCTAAAGCACTTACCGTTACGGATCACTGCCATCTCACCTCTGACTGCGTCGGTTCGAGTCTCGGATTCAGCTAATGTGGTTATGTGAGAAAGCTTGCCAGTAGCTTCTCATGGGTCGGTGGTTCTTTCCGGGGGTTTACCGGGTTCTTCCTCCACCATTGATACTGGCCGCCATGTATAGCCTATCTTGTGCTGAAAAATGGCGTTAAGCCCTACAACAACAACAACAACAACAACCAAGTTGTTGTGATAATTTTTTCATACTTTAGTATTCTTCAGAGTGCCAGTTTAGGAATTTGATGTTCGCTATAAACATTGGAAATTACTTCTCCATAATGAATCCCATCTGCAAAACTAAGATTTTCTTGCACTAAGTATGCCTTTTGATTTGTTCCTTTGCACTATAATCACAAATGTGAATGAGTGTGATAAACTACTGATTTGGTGTTAGATATTTTAATGTGAAATGTGTTGACTTATCACACTACCGTGACTACTGGCTCTTTTGTAGGTAACGTTTACATGCCTTATTCTACCATAATAATTTGAATCAATACAAAAGACTAATTAACATGATAATACAATGCAGGTCTAGTTTTAATTGTTTGAATGCAATGAACACTTCTGCTAAGCTGGAGATCATTACACATTCAGTGTTTAATTCGATTCTCATGAAAAACCATTAATACTGGCCGCCATGTATAGCCCATCGTGCTGAAAAATGGCGTTAAACCCTACAACAACAACATGAAAAACTTGCTGCATTGTGACGGCGTTTATTTAGGTTCTCAAGGAAACACTTGCAAGCTTCATTGTGACAGCTATTGCTTAATTAGGTTGTCATGGAAACACTTGCAGGCTTCATTGTGACAATCAGTTGATACTTTTAATTTTAGAATATAAGAGGGTATATCAAATTTATGATGAATACACTGAAACTGAATTGAATTTTCTTTTCTCAAACACAAATGTTGCTTGACAAAACTTATGTAGCTGGTATTTATTTCATAAAGTATTCCCACCAGAAGAAATTTCATTAAATATTGTTATTATGGTGTGCTGAGAAATTTGTCATACAGAATATTTAACAAAATCTTTAACTTATCAAAAGTTTGCAATTTCATGTTGATTCAAATTTCCAGGCACTATCCACTGATTTTAGCTATAAAATCAGCCACATATCAAGGTTTTATTCATCAATTTTGACAATAATTTCATTCCCATTCATCAGAAAGGGGTCTATTGTTTAGGTATTCCCATTCATCAGAAAGGGGTCTATTGTTTAGGTATTCCCATTTATCAGAAAGGGGTCTATTGTTTAGGTATTCCCATTCATCAAGAAGGGGCCTATTATTTAGGTATTCCCATTCATCAAGAAGAGGCCTATTGTTTAGATATTCCCATTCATCAAGAAGTGGCGTATTGTTTAGGCATAACCATTCATCAGGAAGGGGAGTATTGTTTAGGTATTCCCATTCATCAAGAAGGAGTCTGTTGTTTAGATATTCCCATTCATCAAGAAGGGGCCTATTGTTTAGATATTCCCATTCATCAAGAAAGGGCCTATTGTTTAGGTATTCCCATTCATCAAGAAGGGGCATATTGTTTAGGTATTCCCATTCATCAAGAAGGGGCCTATTATTTAGGTATTCCCATTCATCAATAAAGGGCCTTTATTTAGGTATTCCCATTCATTAAGAAGGGGCCTATTGTTTAGGTATTCCCGTTCATCAAGAAGGGGCCTATTGTTTGGGTATTCCCATTCATCAAGAATGGACCTATTGTTTAGGTATTCCCATTCATCAAGAAGGAGCCTATTGTTTAGGTATTCCCATTCATCAAGAAGGGGTCTATTGTTTAGGTATTCCCATTCATCAAGAAGGAGTCTATAGTTTAGGTATTCTCATTCATCAAAAAGGGGCATATTGTTTAGGTATTCCCATTCATCAAGAAGGGGCCTATTGTTTAGGTATTCCCATTCATCAAGAAGGGGCCTATTGTTTAGGTATTCCCATTCATCAAGAATTGGCCTATTGTTTAGGTATTCCCATTCATAAAAAGAGGCCTATTATTTAGGTATTCCCATTCATCAGAAAAGGGGCCTATTAATTAGGTATTCCCATTCATCAAAAAAGGGGCCTATTAGGTATTTTCTGTGACCTTGCCCAACATATAAGCAGAGGTTTTCCATGTGCAAGTTATCGGAGAAGAGATTTAACTAGTTACAACTTTTTGCCTCACTAGTTTGGTACTGTACACATGAATATATGTATTTAGTTTCCACTTTACTTTATTACTATATTTGTACCGTATGTACATGTACCTAGTTTCCACTTTGCTGTGTCACAATTTTTATACTGTATATACATGTACCTTTTTCCTCTTTGCTTTCTCACAATTTTGTTACTGTATATAATTGTAATGTGTTTGTCTTTACCCTCTCACTATTATTTTTACTAAATATACATGTACCATTTTGGAGTATTGTTCTTATGAAGTTTCTGTTAAGTTTATATTTAAATTTAGTTTATTATTATTTACTTATTTTGTCTTTGCTATGAGCCGAAGAAAGATTTCACATTTGAAGTACTTTACAGTCTTATAATATGCTTATAGGTAAATAACTGAGGGTTTTGAAGAGGAGTATGTTTCATGCCACCCTCTTTAAATAAAGTCAGTAATAGCAGTAGTGTACAAAAATGCATTTACAGTTACATTCTTAAACATTTTGCTTTCAAACATTCTACATACATTTATATGAGGGAACACAGTGATTTATGGTAATGCTTCATAGGTCACAATCTAGAGGGGATGTCAGGGTCAAGAAATGGGGGGGGAGGTATTTGCCTTAATTTGATAGCCATGGAAGGACATGTAGTTCTAGTTGCAAAACTCTGTTGAATTCATGCCAAGTATGGAGACAAATGCTAAATAATAAACAGAATCCACTAGCTCTCTTTATGAGGCCCTTTCAGAATCCACTAGCTCTCTTTATGAGGCCCTTTCAGAATCCACTAGCTCTCTTTATGAGGCCCTTTCAGAATCCACTAGCTCTCTATATGATGTCCTTTCAGAATCCACTAGCTCTCTATATGATGTCCTTTCAGAATCCACTAGCTCTCTATATGAGGCCCTTTCAGAGGTTTTAGGGAACAAAAGGACGCAGACTTTTGTTTACAGAAGCAAGGGAAAATATTGTCAATTAGTTTAGTGGACAATACAGTAATACAATGTAGGACATCAACCACCACCACTCACTCATATCAGGGTCAAACATCTTACAAAGAACAGTGTGTCAGTTTTTAGGGAGTTCTTATGGAGTATTTGGAGATTTACAGGAGTTTTTACTTGTGAATATAAGGGAACAAAGAACAGTTCCCTTTGAGGGACTACTTTGATTTCAGGGAAAGTTTTTTAAGCATGCTGTATCTTTCTGATTGTAACATGAACTTTGTAATTTAATGTTTCTTTCATTTTATTTTATGTCATGTTCATTTTTATGTAGTTTTCAATATACATGTAATTTTATATATATATATATATATATATATATATATATATACATGAAGCTTTCAAAAATGATCAGGGGACAATGCTGAGTTCTGAAATGTCTCACTGATGACAGTTCACTAACAGGTGACATCAGAACTAATGAACTAATAGCTTATTCAAAAGTTCAAATTTTACTTGTGTCTTTTGAAGGACATCCCCAGATGAATTTGTGGTGCCCCCAGGGCAGGTCATTGACTGGGACAAGCCTCTTGAAGAGGCAAAACAGGTCTTACTTTCGGTGTAAGTAGAGTAAACCAGTCTGTATATAATATTCATATAGACTGCCCCCTTTGTCATAAAACTTGGATCAAAATTTTATTTACTAATAGTTCCCATAGAGTGGAAAAGATTATTCAAAATGTACCAATATAGCCTTTGTTTGATTGGAATTTTTTTATGTAAGATTTTGGAGTCAGTTACAGTTTTATGAAGGGGGACCTGCTTTTGTATCTACATATGCTAAGCTTTGCAAGAAAATAACATAGCGAAAATACATTTATCTTAATAAATAAGTTAGAGACATATACTTATCGAAACATTTTAATTGTATCATAGACAGAACCTACCTTTATTACTAATTACGTCTCAGACGTCTCACCAGCCTGTTGGTCTTGGCATGTTTCTTCCTTTTTTTTCCTCATCTTTTACCTGATATATCCTTCTTCTAAACTTTCATTTTCAGTCTTCTTCTCTCATTGCATATATATCTCTTTGTCTCTGCCATCTCTCTCTCTCTGTTTCTGCTGTTTGCTTTCCCTCTCTCTCTCTCTCTCAGAGATTATTTTAAAGAGAACACAACGTTTTAGTTGGATGCAGAATCTGATGTCTCTGTTTCTCAGGAAGTACCACATACTGGTATTGTTTCCAGATTCGTTCATATTTTACTTAAGTGAATCACAAAAATTTCAAACAAATTTCACCACTTGCCATAGCCAGATCTTAAGATTGAGACATTTATGTAGCAGTGTAACATTTCCTTGTAACAGTGTAACATGTATATGTAACAGTGTAACATTACCATTAACTGTATAGCATTGCCATATTAACAGTGTAGCATTACTATGTAATCATGTAACATTCCCATGTAACAGTGTAACATTACCATTAACTGTGTAGCATTGCCATATTAACAGTGTAGCATTACTATGTAATCATGTAACATTCCCATGTAACAGTGTAACATTACCATTAACTGTGTAGCATTGCCTAATTAACAGTGTAGCATTACTATGTAATCATGTAACATTCCCATGTAACAGTGTAACATTACCATTAACTGTGTAGCATTGCCATATTAACAGTGTAGCATTACTATGTAATCATGTAACATTCCCATGTAACAGTGTAACATTACCATTAACTGTGTAGCATTGCCATATTAACAGTGTAGCATTACTATGTAATCATGTAACATTCCCATGTAACAGTGTAACATTACCATTAACTGTGTAGCATTGCCATATTAACAGTGTAGTTACTATGTAATTATGTAACATTCCCATGTAATAGTGTAGCAATGCAGCATTGTAGGCTAGTGTCTTTTGTTGTTTCTGGTGTTACTTAGTGGAAAGCTCTTGTACAGTGTGTTGTTGCTGAGCAGCTTTTCTCACAGAATATGGGATGAATGGATGGCAGTATGGATAGATTGATTGTTGAATGGATGTTTTTCTCTGCCTTTCTGTGAATGTGTTTGCATAATTTCCTAATACAAATTTCTTCATTTCTTCAGAACTTTTGCAGATGACTCCTCTCCTACCACTACTTTATCCCCCCCAATGGGCATGAGTCCTCTCCAGTCATTGAACACAGACTATCCAAACTCCCCCAATTCAAATGAAAGCCCCAATTCAAATAGTTTGTCCGCCCACTTTTTGCAAGACCCCACCTCCCCACAGCTGGATGATTTGGCTCGACTGAGACTGGCAAGAACTATTGCTGAAGCCATTCTGGCCAAGTTAGTACAATATGTATGCATGTTTGTAGTGTTCAATTGCAATTTTGACATTATAGGACTGAAAACTTTTTATGAGAAACACACACCAGTCTTTTGGTTAAGTCATGCAATTCAGTTCTTCACTTTTCATCTTTTTCATTCAGTCTTTACATCAATTAATTTTCCAAATATGTTTGGTTCTTTAATTCATTATTTGATTCAATGATTGGTTCTGTAATTCATTATTTGATTCAATGTTTGGTTCTGTAATTCATTATTTGATTCAATGTTTTGTTCTGTAATTTGTTTCACTTCATCAAACATGTAATCATTTTCATTGCTGTTTTGGCCTTCATTCTGTTCATAGTTCATTGTTGTGGGTTTTAAATAGATTGTATTTGTGTACACAGTTGACATTACAATCTTCTGGCAGTAGATTGGGTTTATGTTTTTTGTACAGCTCAACATTCTTGTCATTATTCGGTTATTGTTTTTCTCAGCTGTAACATTAGAAAATTTGTTGACTTCCTCATTAAGTTGGCTTTGTCCAGGAATGGTGTTATTTCCCCCTCTCAAGTGTTAGCTATTTTGTGTGTAATAATAATACCATGGGAACATGTACATGTGACACAACCAGGACATCAAGCCAGTAGTTTTACCAATTTAATATTTAAGGGAATTGAAAAAAAATGGAATTTTTGACATAATATGTAGTGTTCTGTAATAAAAAGAGCAACTCGTGAACATGAATCCCAGTAATAATTAATATTAGCCATGTATTTTTAATTAAATAAGAAAGGAAGAGTTCACTGCAAAGTTTCTTTTCAAAATAAAAAGTACAAGCAATTTTAGTTTTCACAAAATCACTGCACTGGTGACCTCTAATGTGAGACCACTTTTACAGTGTGATTATAAGTTTCGTACTTGACTGGCTCTTGGTAGTTTTCTCGGCCATGGTAGTTCTCTGGGCCAGATTTCATTTGAGTCTCTGGGCCAGATTTCATTCGAGTCTCTGGGCCAGATTGCATTTGAGTCTCTGGGCCAGATTTCATTTGAGTCTCAGGGCCAGATTTCATTTGAGTCTCTGGGCCAGATTGCATTTGAGTCTCTGGGCCAGATTTCATTTGAGTCTCTGGGTCAGATTTCATTCGAGTCTCTGGGCCAGATTTCATTTGAGTCTCTTGGCCAGATTTCATTTGAGTCGTGTTGCATTTTATGAAGAATGGAGAATGTACTGTCTGTATCAGCACTGGAGGTGGCAAAACACATTCAGCTTGCAAAGAAGTTCACACTTTAGTAGCCCTATGACTATGTTCAATGTGAGGAGGAAGTATCCGAGTTGGACTTTTGAGTCTGACATTTTGTAGCTAATGGTTTCTTAGCATGGGAGAGAGTGCATATTTCAACACTTTGACACAAATTGAAAAAAATATATGAGCTGCCCTTAAATATTCCTCTAAACACACCGTGAACAGTGCAATAACAATAACCTGAAAACTGGCAATACTTCAGTGATTCCGCCAAAATCATTTTTGTTGGTCTTTTCTTTGTTATCTCACCTATGCTAAAGATAGGCCAATTTTTATTCAGAGACTTGAAAGCCATCATGAATCAACTTGGATCCCGTTATTATTTATACTTAAATCTCATAAGATTTCACATTTGGTCTTAAACTCTCCCGATTACAAACAATGAGTTAATCATTGAACAGAATGTTGTGTACACATTAGTTTCTTTTAGGGGTTCCCATGTGGCTGAGTGGTCATCTTTACCAATCATTGACGTCTCACCTCTGTCAGCGTGGGATAAAATCTCAGGCTCAACCAGTACGGGTATATGAGTAAGCTTGCCAGGGTTGGTGGTTATTACCAGGGTTGTCCCCCAGGTTCTTCCTCTGTTAAGTTATATTTTCTGCCATGTACAGCCTAATAGTGTGCCATCTATGGCCTAATAGTGTGCTGAAATTGGCATTAATTCCATAGCAACAACAACAACAACAACTTGAGTTGATTACTTAGCCACACATCATTGCAGTATTATACAATTTCTGGTCCCCAGTAGACTGTTCCCACTGCTTTCCATAATATTGAAGTTGCAGATAAAATGTATATACTTTTTATTTATGCTTGATGCAGGATAGTATTGTTTTATTGATTGTAGATATAGTGTACATTTATTTATTGTATTCGGTATACATTTTATTTAATTTATAAAATACCTAATTTATAAATAGTAGGTGCTGTGATTCCTTGTACATTTTAGCTTCATACACTGTACTGAACTAAAATTTATACATTATAACTTAATATACTGTACTGAATTAAATTATACATTATAGCTTAATACACTGTACTGAATTAAATTATACATTATAGCTTAATACACTGTACTAAGTTAAATTATACATTTAGCTTCATGCTCTGTACCAAATTAAATTATATAGCATAGTGACATTCACTGTATTGACAAATTACACATTTTAGCTTCATACACTGTAGTAACATATATATATATATATATATATATATATATATATATATATATAACATCCTAATGACAGGTACATAGTCAAGTTTTGCTCATCCCAGAGACAAGTACATATTCAAATTTTACTCACCACAGAGACAAGTACATAGTAAAGTTTACTCAGCCCAGAGACTAGTACGTATTCAAGTTTTGCTCAGCCCAGAGACAAGTACATAGTCAAGTTTTACTAAGCCCAGAGACTAGTACGTAGTCAAGTTTTACTCAGCCCAGAGACTAGTACGTATTCAAGTTTTACTCAGCCCAGAGATAAGTACATGGTAATGTTTTACTCAGCTCAGAGACAAGTACATGGTATAATTTTACTCAGCCCAGAGACAAGTACATGGTAAGGTTTCACTCAGCCCAGAGACAAGTATGTGGTAAAGTTTTACTCATCTCAGAGACAAGTACATTTTCAAGTTTTACTCACCCCAGAGTACATAGTCAAGTTTTACTCAGCCCAGAGACAAGTACATAGTCAAGTTTTACTCATCCCAGAGACAAGTACATAGTCAAGTTTCACTTAGCTAAGAGACAAGTACATAGTAGAGTTTTAAATGTTTTGACTTTTTATTGTCTGCAACATTTTCTCAGCAGTGGAGATATATATATATACTTCACATGCACAAATATGGTTGAGCATAAAGCATTTTGATAAATAGACAACTACCTACTCTAAAAAGGATATTGTGAACTCTATATACGTGCTTATAATTATATTGAAAATGATATTGTGTACCATATATACTTGCTTATAATTATATTAAGTCCAACTATACTAAATCCAACTGCTAATGATATAGACCCATATCTAAAAAAAATTCTCTATTGTTTTTAAAACTCGAGCATTTATAAATTATTATACCATATTTGCAGTCAACCAAAGGAGTCACACCTGACTGTTTCAGAATCCCACTCATCTATTACCTGGGATGCTCCACTCCATTATGCATTTAAAACTGTCCAAGCAATGAAATCTGTTTTGCGGCTTAGAAGTCAGACCCAACAGTCAGCAGAGTCTTCTATGTCTGGGTGAAAATAATAAATAATTTTGTTGATATCCCTACCCGGCTGTTTTTATGTCAGTCAGTATTGATGTCCAATTTTATGTTGGTACCCATTTTTCAGTTCTACCAACAGTTATCTACTCCATGCAAATCCAGGGCAATTCATTTGTCTTTGAAGTAGCAGTTTACTGTAACCCATGCAAATTCAGGGCAATTCATTTGTCTTTGAAGTGGCAATTTACTGTAACCTGTGCATATCCAGGGCAATTCATCTGCCTTTGAAGTGGCAATTTACTGTAACCCATGCAAACCCAGGACAGAACAGTTGCCTTTGAAGTGACAACTTACTGTTGCCACTTTGATGTGATATGCATTTTATTGTTGTATCAGCTGTTATTTAGCCCTTGCTAATTGATGCCCTTGCATGTCTTTTCAATGGTATTGTACTTACCCATCTTTATTCCTTAAATTATTTAATGGGATACGATGAGAACAGATAATTAACACAAATTCTTAGCATATGCTATATTCAATGTAATATCCACACTGTGTCAACCCTGTGTGACAGATATATTTTCATGTAATACCCACAGTGTGTTAATCCTGTGAGAAAAAATTATTTTTATATAATACCCATGCTATTTCGACCCTTTGAGACCAATGTATTTTGATGTAATATCCATACTCTTGACTGCATGCATTTATTTAGAATGGTTTGTCTTTTTAAGATCTGTTATGCAATTCTTCATGATTATTTACATTTTTTAACTTTATTTTTAGTTGGTATCATATAGCCCATACTGTGCTGATGTGTTGTAAATTTGTACTTCAGGTACATAACCACACTTGCACCTAATGCGTGTGTAATGTTGCCCTCTTAGCAAGAGTTATGGTTAATTGGATTTGTCTCGTGTTATCTAGAGGATGGCTTTCCTCGATATTATAGCCCGGGGGAGTGGAAAAATAGAATTTCAACAAAGAACTGAGCAAGAATATTGGGAAGAAATGATGTAATACTAGCCCCCTTAGACACGAAAATTAACAAATTTAATTTTAAAAAATGAATAGTGGCAATTCCAATTCAATCTAAATTATGCCAACAGAATTTAATAGCATTGTCTAATTTGGATTTATTTCATCATAAAAACGAATGGTGAAAAGAGCACAATGTCCACAATTGATTGCATCACCTTACTCCCATGACCATTTATCAATGTCTTCCTGTTTCCTTGAGCCTTCCTATTCTCTACATTTCATCCCTTCCTGGACTTCCTTGTCCGTTATTCTGAACTTGAACTTGTCACTCCATTTTTTCGGACTTCTTTCTTCAGACTGTCCCATCTCTCCCCAGAGAGCTGTTCCTTAATGCTATTCTCTTTCATAAATTGTGCATCCTAGCACTAAACCTTATCTTTTCTTACAAGACAGCCACCTGGTCCCCTTTTCTTGTTTAACAAGGAAAGCACTATTCTTTTTAGGCAATCTCAGAGTCAGACTTATCCTCTCAGGAATTTTAAGACTAAGGAATATTGACTAAGGTCGTCACTTTAAATTCACATTATATTCAAAGTGTACGCCTTAATTTACTCTGGCCAATCATAAGAAGCAGTTCCTAAATTATCCCAAGATAATCATTTCTTCTATCATATTTGAGACAGCATAGAATCTGTTAAGTACAGGGCATATCAATTTCCCTTTTCGAAAATGATGATTGGACATGGGTTCCTATCAGGTGATCATGGTTGGTAGCTCAAATATTTACTTTCCCTGGACAGTGTAGCAATGTCCTGGTCGAATCTCACTCAGTCATAAATTCTAGCCTTTAAAGTTTTAACACTGGCATGGGGAAAAAAAGAAGAACGGTCAAAGTGACCCTTCACAAAGACTTTTCTGGCTTAAATGTGATAAAATTTTAAATCTCAATGCATTTAAATTTAAGGTTCAATACAATTCAAAGTTCGATACTTTACAACATGTCATATGTCATATTCAGTGTTATGCATACACAGTACACTTAACACATGTCATATATGCATAATATCACCCTAAATGTGTACTGACCACTTGGTATATACCATATTCAGTCTAATTCCCAAAATATTTATATATACCATATTCAACATAATTCCCAAAATATTTAATGTTAAAAATTCCCACAGTGTACTTAACATATAGGGGAGACATCAAGTTCAGTTGGTAAAATATCTGAAATGCCAAATCCAAGGGTCATAAGTTTAGTGCCTGCCCAGTCCAGCCAAAATTGGCTTCCTCCTGTGTCCTTGGGAAAGGCAGAAAATCCATGTAAGCTTCCTAAGTGTATCCTTGGAAAGGCAATAAGTCCATGTTGGCTTCCTCAGAGTATCCTTGGAAAGGCACTAAATCTATGTTGGCTTCCTCATTGTATCCTTGCAAAGGCAATAAGCCTGTGTTGGCTTCCTCAGTGTATCATGGAAAGGCAATAAGTCTATGTCGACTTCTTCATTGTATCCTTGGAAAGGCACTAAATCCATGTTGGCTTCCTCATTGTATCCTTGCAAAGGCAATAAGCCTGTGTTGGCTTCTGCAGTATATTCTTGGAAAGGCAATAAGTTCATGTTGGCTTCCTCAGTGTATTCTTGGAAAAGACAATAAGTCCATGTTGGCTTCCTCAGTGTATCCTTGGAAAAGCAATAAGTCCATGTTGGCTTCCTTAGTGTATCCTTGGAAAGACAATAAGTCCAAGTTGGCTTCCTCAGTGTATCCTTGGAAAGACAATAAGTCCAAGTTGGCTTCCTCAGTGATAACCATAAACATAATTTATTCAACAAGTAATAAATACAGTTTTTCTTTCAAACATACATTTTGGACAGGATCCATCATCATGTTGGTCCCTATAGCTGAATTTGAAAGCATGTTTTGATTCATGGGTGGCAGTGTAGTTTCTTCCAGAATCAGATAGCGATTTTACTTCAGCTGTTAAATGAAAACTATCCCATATTTACTCATGAAAACTGATGCATGAAAACTGTCCCATATTCACTCATGAAAACTATTTCATATTCACTCATGAAAACTATCCCATATCCACTCGTGAAAACTGTCCCAAACTGACGCATGAAAATGGTCCCAAATTCACGCATGAAAACGGTCCCATATTCACTCATGAAAACGGTCCCATGAAAACGGTCCCATATTCACTCATGAAAACGGTCCCATATTCACTCATGAAAACTGTCCCAAACTGAAACTTGAAAACTGTCCCAAATTCACGCATGAAAACAGTCCCAAATTCATGCATGAAAACAATCCCAAACTGACACATGAAAACAATCCCAAACTGATGCATGAAAACTGTCCCAAATTCACGCATGAAAATGATCCCTAATTCACACATGAAAATGGTCCCAAACTGACGCATGAAAACTGTCCCAAATTCACAGTCCCAAATTCACTTGTCAGCATTTGAACCTTAGGATACTGTGTATACTGCATTAGCAAACAAAATAAAACTGCAATAGGGGAGAAGTGGACATAACATAATTCTATAAATGAAGACCACAAGGATTTAAATTTCAAAGAAATGGGACAGGCAGCATGTCTAGGCCAAAATCATACTGTTCATCCCATACATTTTTTCAGACTGGATATTTTTAATGTGAAATAGCTTTTCAGTATCCAATTACATTTCTCTCATTTCATTAGAATAAATACAATAAATTACATGTCAGTCATTTCATTAGATCTGCAAAATAAATTACATGTCAGTCATTTCATTAGATACACACAATAAATTACATTTCAGTAATTTCATTAGATATACACAATAAATTACATGTCAGTCATTTCATTAGATATACACAATAAATTACATGTCAGTCATCTCGTTAGATATACAAAATAAATTACATGTCTTTCATCTAATTAGATATACACAATAAATTACAGTCTTTCATCTAATTAGATATACACAATAAATTACATGTCAGTCATCTCCTTAGATATATACAATAAATTACATGTCAGTCATTTCATTAGATACACACAATAAATAACATGTCAGTCATTTCATTAGATACACACAATACATTACATGTCAGTCATTTCATTAGATATTCACAATAAATTACATGTCAGTCATTTCACTAGATATACACAATAAATTACATGTCAGTCATTTTATTAGATATACACAATAAATTACATGTCAGTCATTTCATTAGATATTCACAATAAATTACATGTCAGTCATTTCATTAGATACACACAATAAATTACATGTCAGTCATTTCATTAGATATACACAATAAATTACATGTCAGTCATCTCATTAGATATACACAATAAATTACATGTCTTTTGTCTAATTAGATATACACAATAAATTACATGTCAGTCATTTCATTAGATATACACAATAAATTACATGTCAGTCATTTCATTAGATATACACAATAAATTACATGTCAGTCATCTCATTAGATATACACAATAAATTACATGTCTTTTGTCTAATTAGATATACACAATAAATTACATGTCAGTCATTTCATTAGATATACACAATAAATTACATGTCAGTCATTTCATTAGATACACACAATAAATTACATGTCAGTCATCTCCTAGATATACACAATAAATTACATCTCAGTCATTTCATTAGATATACACAATAAGTTGCATGTCAGTCATTTCATTAGATATACACAATAAATTACATGTCAGTCATTTCATTAGAATATTCACAGTTGAATTATTAAGTCACAAATAATGTTTTAAATGAAATTTTTGGATGATGAAAAGGTTGTTTGCACCTAGTGTCTCATGTCAAAAAGTCGTCGTTTGCACGTTGTGTCTGTAATGTCAAAAAAATCATTGTTTGCGTCTTGTGTCTGTTACGTCAAAAAGTCGTCGTTTACACCTTGTGTGTGTAATGTAAAAAAAAATCATTGTGTGCATCTTGTGTATGCAGTGTCAAAAAATCATTGTTTGCACCTTGTGTCTACTGTGTGAAAAAGTCCTTGTTTATGCTTTATATCTGCAATGTGAATAAGTCCTTGCCGACACTTTGTGTTTGCAGTGTGAAAATTCCTTGTGTCTGTAGTGTGTGGTTGTGTATGCTCACTCATATCACCATGTTGCAAAATACATACACAATAGTTGTAAGATTTATTTAAATGGTTGATTTTATTTTTTGATCTTAAAATATTTTGAATAAAACCTGATGAAATTCCTTTTTTGTGTGTTCATACAAATCATTTAAAAACATTTTGTGTTCATACAAATCATTTAAATTTTTTGAGTTTGTTCATACAAATCACTGATGGAAAGTTATGAATTTTGGTGGAATTTTTTAAAAATTATTTCACCTTTGTTAACTATTAGTCATAAATTGATAGTGTCCATAAATGCACCAGTCACATACTTGACTGATAGAGGCTAATACCATCCAAAAAGACTTATATGTTACTTGTAAGTGAAATATAAGCTAAACATGGATCAAAAGTTAAACATGAATCAATATTGCTTTCTCCTGTACTATATTTACAATGACTTGCATTTTACTTCATTAAATTCAGCAAATTATAAGTACCTTTTAAGTAACCTATAAATATGGCATATATAACTTTAAGTGACCTATAAATCAGGCATATATCATTTTAAGTGACCTATAAGTCAAGCATACATCATTTTAAGTGACCTATTAAGTCAGGCATATTTCATTTTAAGTGACCTATAAGTCAGGCATATATCATTTTAAGTGACCTATAAGTCAGGCATATTTCATTTTAAGTGACCTATAAGTCAAGCATACATCATTTTAAGTGACCTATTAAGTCAGGCATATATCATTTTAAGTGACCTATAAGTCAGGTATCTATCATTTTAAGTGACCTATAAGTCAAGCATATATCATTTTAAGTGACCTATTAAGTCAGGCATATTTCATTTTAAGTGACGTATAAGTCAGGCATATATCATTTTAAGTGATCTATAAGTCAGGCATATATCATTTTAAGTGATGTATAAGTCAGGCATATATCATTTTAAGTGATGTATAAGTCAGGCATATATCATTTTAAGTGACCTATAAGTCAGGTATCTATCATTTTAAGTGACCTATAAGTCAAGCATATATCATTTTAAGTGATCTATAAGTCAGGCATGTATCATTTTAAGTGATGTATAAGTCAGGCATATATCATTTTAAGTGACCTATAAGTCAGGCATATATCATTTTAAGTGATGTATAAGTCAGGCATATATCATTTTAAGTGATGTATAAGTCAGGCATATATCATTTTAAGTGACCTATAAGTCAGGTATCTATCATTTTAAGTGACCTATAAGTCAAGCATACATCATTTTAAGTGACCTATTAAGTCAGGCATATATCATTTTAAGTGACCTATAAGTCAGGTATCTATCATTTTAAGTGACCTATAAGTCAAGCATATATCATTTTAAGTGACCTATTAAGTCAGGCATATTTCATTTTAAGTGACGTATAAGTCAGGCATATATCATTTTAAGTGATCTATAAGTCAGGCATATATCATTTTAAGTGATGTATAAGTCAGGCATATATCATTTTAAGTGATGTATAAGTCAGGCATATATCATTTTAAGTGACCTATAAGTCAGGTATCTATCATTTTAAGTGACCTATAAGTCAAGCATATATCATTTTAAGTGATCTATAAGTCAGGCATGTATCATTTTAAGTGATGTATAAGTCAGGCATATATCATTTTAAGTGACCTATAAGTCAGGCATATATCATTTTAAGTGATGTATAAGTCAGGCATATATCATTTTAAGTGACCTATAAGTCGGGCATATATCATTTTAAGTCAGAATATGTTGTTTCCCTAACGATTTTGTACAATGTTACAAAACTCTGATTTTTTGTTTGTTTTTATTACATAGTAGCTCAACCATTGCATGGCTAGAGTAATGACTGAAGAAACAGTTATGCTTGGCAAGGCAGGCATTACATGGGGCTTCATACAGGACTTTACATGGGACTTCATACAGGACTTTATAAGGGGCTGTATGACTTTCTACTTTTTAATGTAGGAAGCCTTTTAAAAGTTCTGTGTAGAGCATACATCAGATCATTAAGTATGGTACATTGCATATCTAGACATTCAGTATGGTAGATTACGTATCTAATCATTCATTATCATGGTACGTTATGTATCTTATCATTCAGTATGGTGCATTATGTATCTTATCAATCATTATGGTACATTATGTGTCTAATCATTCAGTATGGTACATTGCATATCTAGGCATTCAGTATGATGCATTATGTATCTAATTATTAAGTATGGCACATTTTGTACCTAATTATTCAATATGGTATGTTATGTATGTTATTATTCAGTACCATAAATATTCCATTCTTTTATTTGTCTTATCAATATTAACTGGAAGAGAGACAATAGAGAAATAAAGAGACAGCCATGCAGCCAGTCCTGATAATGCCAGAAAATGTCTGTCTCTCCACCTTTAGTACACTGGAGTAACTGAAAACAAATGCAAACGAATACAGAGATGTTGTAGACAGATTAGTTTTTTGTCATGATAAAAAAAAGTGTATAGTTTTATTTAAAACTTTTCATGCAATCTTCATGTATCATTGTGGTTCTTTTCATTGACAGTTACATAATTATAACTCACGAGTCACAAAATCATTACACCTAGCTGAGTCACAAAATCATGACATCTAGCCGAGTCACAAAATCATGACACCCAACTGACAGTTGCAAAATCATGACATGTAGTTGAAATTCATAGTCATGACATCTAGCTCAAAACTGCATTTGTCCTGTCTACATACACCCTGACTGCATACACCATGTCTACATAGACCCTGACTGCATACACCATGTCTACATAGACCCTGTCTGCATACACCATGTCTACATAGACCCTGACTGCATACACCATGTCTACATACACCATGTCTACATACACCCTGACTGCATACACCATGTCTACATAGACCCTGACTGCATACACCATGTCTGCATAGACCCTGACTGCATACACCATGTCTACATAGACCCTGACTGCATACACCATGTCTACATGGACCCTGACTGCATACACCATGTCTTTATAGACCCTGATTGCATACACCATGTCTACATATACCCTGACTGCATACACCATGTCTACATAGACCATGACTGGATACACCATAGACCCTGATTGCATACACCCTGTCTACATGGACCCTGACTGCATACACCATGTCTACATGGACCCTGACTGCATACACCATGTCTACATGGACCCTGACTGCATACACCATGTCTACATAGACCCTGACTGCATACACCATGTCTACATAGACCCTGACTGCATACACCATGTCTACATAGACCCTGACTGCATGCACAATGTCTACATAGACCCTGACTGCATGCACCATGTCTTTATAGACCCTGATTGCATGCACCATGTCTACATAGACCTTGATTGCATACACCATGACTGGATAGACCCTGACTGCATACACCCTGACTGCATACACTCTGACTGTATAGACCCTGTCTACATACACTCTGATTGCATGGACCTTGTATACATAGACCCAAACTGAATACACCCTGTCTACATAAACCCTGACTGCATACACCATGTCTACATAGACTCTGACTGCATACACCATGTCTACATAGACCCTGACTGCATACACCATGTCTACATGGACCCTGTCTGCATACACCATGTCTACATAGACCCTGACTGCATACACCATGTCTACATGTCTACATAGACCCTGTCTGCATACACCATGTCTACATGGACCCTGACTGCATACACCATGTCTACATAGACCCTGTCTGCATACACCATGTCTACATGGACCCTGTCTGCATACACCATGTCTACATGGACCCTGTCTGCATACACCATGTCTACATAGACCCTGACTGCATACACCATGTCTACATAGACCCTGTCTGCATACACCATGTCTACATAGACCCTGACTGCATACACCATGTCTACATAGACCCTGTCTGCATACACCATGTCTACATAGACCCTGACTGCATACACCATGTCTACATAGACCCTGACTGCATACACCATGTCTACATAGACCCTGTCTGCATACACCATGTCTACATGGACCCTGACTGCATACACCATGTCTACATGGACCCTGTCTGCATACACCATGTCTACATGGACCCTGTCTGCATACACCATGTCTACATAGACCCTGTCTGCATACACCATGTCTACATAGACCCTGACTGCATACACCATGTCTACATAGACCCTGTCTGCATACACCATGTCTACATGGACCCTGACTGCATACACCATGTCTACATGGACCCTGTCTGCATACACCATGTCTACATGGACCCTGTCTGCATACACCATGTCTACATAGACCCTGTCTGCATACACCATGTCTACATGGACCCTGTCTGCATACACCATGTCTACATAGACCCTGTCTGCATACACCATGTCTACATAGACCCTGACTGCATACACCATGTCTACATAGACCCTGACTGCATATAACCTGTCCAGATACAACCTGTCTACATAGACCCTGACTGCATATAACCTGTCTGGATTCAACCTGTCTGCATAGACCCTGACTGCATATAACCTGTCTGGATACAACCTGTCTGCATAGACCCTGACTGCATATAACCTGTCCGGATACAACCTGTCTGCATAGACCGTGACTGCATATAACCTGTCTGGATACAACCTGTCTACATAGACCCTGACTGCATACACCCTGTCTACATAGACCATGATTGCATATAACCTGTCTACATAGACCCTGACTGCATACACCATGTCTACATAGACCCTGTCTGCATACACCATGTCTACATGGACCCTGACTGCATACACCATGTCTACATGGACCCTGTCTGCATACACCATGTCTACATGGACCCTGACTGCATACACCATGTCTACATAGACCCTGACTGCATACACCATTGCTACATAGACCCTGACTGCATACACCATGTCTACATAGACCCTGACTGCATACACCATGTCTACATAGACCCTGTCTGCATACACCATGTCTACATAGACCCTGACTGCATACACCATGTCTACATAGACCCTGACTGCATACACCATGTCTACATAGACCCTGACTGCATACACCATGTCTACATAGACCCTGTCTGCATACACCATGTCTACATAGACCCTGTCTGCATACACCATGTCTACATGGACCCTGACTGCATATAACCTGTCCAGATACAACCTGTCTACATAGACCCTGACTGCATATAACCTGTCTGGATTCAACCTGTCTGCATAGACCCTGACTGCATATAACCTGTCTGGATACAACCTGTCTGCATAGACCCTGACTGCATATAACCTGTCCGGATACAACCTGTCTGCATAGACCGTGACTGCATATAACCTGTCTGGATACAACCTGTCTACATAGACCCTGACTGCATACACCCTGTCTACATAGACCATGATTGCATATAACCTGTCTACATAGACCCTGACTGCATACACCATGTCTACATGGACCCTGACTGCATACACCATGTCTACATAGACCCTGACTGCATATACCATGTCTACATAGACCCTGACTGCATACACCATGTCTACATGGACCCTGACTGCATACACCATGTCTTCATAGACCCTGACTGCATATGTCCTGTCTACATAGACCATGACTGCATACACCATGTCTTTATAGACCCTGACTACATAGACCCTGTCTACATAGACCCTGACTGCATACACCCTGTCTACATAGACCCAGTCTACAGAGACCCTGTCTAGATACACTCTGACTGTATAGACTCTGTTACATACAATCTGATTGCATGCACCCTGTATACATAGACCCCTGACTGCATACACCATGTCTACATAGACCCTGTTTGTATAGACTCTGACTGCATACACAGAGTGTACATAGACTATGACTACATATACCCTGACTGGATATATACCAGACTGCATACACCCTGATTGCATACACCCTGATTTGCAGACAGATTCTACAAAGGCATATTTGTATCCTTGTTGACTGCAGATGGACCTTACCTGTATGTATGTATATATGGTATTCATTGGTCCCCGGGGGTGGGGGTGGGGTGTTTCCATTTCATTTGGTTTTTATTTCAGTATCTGTCCTGATTTGATATGCCATTAAATATGGTCGGTATATGTGAATATCAAGACTGATACAAAATGGCCATGTTGTTGTTCGTCCATTATCAGTAGGCACTTATTAACAACCAAGGGTTCCAAGACAGGCAATGCCACTGATGTAAATGACATTAGGGTAATACAGGTTTCTTCTCAAGCGGGAGAAATAAAAAGCCCTTGTGTATCAGGCAATCAGAACATCATCATCCTTTTCTGTTTCTTAGTAAGAAGAACCCTGGACGTAAAATAGTGCCCATTTTGAAAAACTGCCCTCAGGTCCAACACAGCATAAAGACATTGATGTCCCAACAACTCAGTGATGTGTTATCACTAATTACATTATAAGCAGTAGTTTGAGGCAGTGAAAGTAAATTATATCATTTTTTTAAAATGTTACAGGGATAACCTGAAAAAAGCATATTTGTTTATTACCCGTTAATCAGATGTTTTAGATTTATTTTTAATGAGTATCTTTCTTTATGAGAATGATGACACATCATGACACATCTAGACACATGCATGTGCACAAAAACTTGCCATTTGGAATCACAAGGATTACATTCCAAGTTCTTGCAGTCATAGTTGTTTGACTTGTGTTAGAAATAGATAAGGATGTTCCATTTGGCATACCATGTTACAAGCTGTAGGTGTATTGGTCTGATTTTCTTATCAGGTTACAAACTGTAGGCATGTTGCTGTTCTGATTGGCATACCATGTTACAAACTGTAGGTGTGTTGGTCTGATTTTCTTATCAAATGGTAATATAAGTTTTAGACAAGTGGCAATAATATAAGTTTTAGACATGGTAATACTATACATTTTAGACATGGTAATCGTTTAAGTCTTAGACATGGTAATAATATAAGTTTTAGACATGGTAATATAATTTTTAGACATGGTAATAATATAATTTTTAGACATGGTAATAATATAATTTTTAGACATGGTAATAATATAATTTTTAGACATGGTAATACTATACATTTTAGACATGGTAATACTATATGTTTTAGACATGGTAATTGTTTAAGTCTTAGACATGGTAATAATATAAGTTTTAGACATGGTAATAATATAAGTTTTAGACATGGTAATACATATGTTTTAGACATCGTAATAATATAAGTTTTAGACATGGTAATACATATACTTTAGACATGGTAATCATTTAAGTCTTAGACATGGTAATAATGTAAGTTTTATACATGGTAATAATATAAGTTTTAGACATGGTAATACATACGTTTTAGACATGGTAATCGTTTAAGTCTTAGACATGGTAATAATATAAGTTTTAGACATGGTATTACTATAAGTTTTAGACAAATGGTAATAATATAAGTTTTAGACAAATGGTAATAATATAATTTTTAGACATGGTATTACTATAAGTTTTAGACTGGTAATCATTTAAGTTTTAGACATGGTAATAATATAAGTTTTAGACATGGTATTACTATAAGTTTTAGACAAATGGTAATAATATAAGTTTTAGACAAATGGTAATACTATACATTTTAGATATGGAAATAATGTAAGCTTTAGACATGGTATTACTATAAGTTTTAGACATGGTAATAATATAAGTTTTAGACATGGTAATAATATACGTTTTAGACAAATGGTAATAATATAAGTTTTAGACAAATGGTAATAATATAAGTTTTAGACAAATGGTAATACTATACATTTTAGATATGGAAATAATGTAAGCTTTAGACATGGTATTACTATAAGTTTTAGACATGGTAATAATATAAGTTTTAGACATGGTATTACTATAAGTTTTAGACAAATGGTAATAATATAAGTTTTAGACAAATGGTAATACTATACATTTTAGATATGGAAATAATGTAAGCTTTAGACATGGTATTACTATAAGTTTTAGACATGGTAATAATACAAGTTTTATACATGGTAATAATGTAAGTATTAGACCTGGTAATAATGTAAGCTTTAGACATGGTAATAATATAAGTTGTAGACAAATGGTAATAATATTCCATATCTTCAGTTGAATACATAAACCAATATAGAAAGTAATTTAATAAATTTCAAGATTTTTTTTTATCACATCCAATTTTATTTTTTTTAAATGACGCTCTAGTGATGATGTTGACTTGCTGACAATGAAGAAGAATGTTATTAACAAAGTTTATGATAATATAACCAACAATGGCAATGATGTAACTTTCCATGATGGCATAACTATGACAATGAACCTGATAATGTACTTGATAATGATGATCTCAAAACTGATAATGATGACAACATAACCAGCAATGGCAATAACATAACTTTCAATGATGACACAAACAGCAATGATGATGCTCTAAGCACTTTACAAACATCAGACAACACCTATAACATAAAAAACATATATATTGATATTATTACAGAAAACAAACATCATGAAATTAGAAAACATAAAAACATGCTGTAAATATTTAAGATAGGAAACACTATTAGGTCTTTAAGTCTGTTACTGCAGTTGAAATAAGTTAATTTTAGGAGCGCTTTTGAATGTGATCACTGTGTCTTTGTGTCTAAGTTCAGTAGGCAATTTATTCCACATTGCTAAGCCCTGGTATGCAATAGAACATTGTCCATATGACTTAATGTAGTCAATGTGATTGCCATTATGTGGATGCATTTTGCATAAGATAGTCCACAGCATATCTAGTGGTTAATTATTTTTTACCTAATGTAATCCATGTGATAACCAGGTGGTTTATGCATTTTTGCCTAATATTATCCATGTGATAACGAGTTGATTAATGCTTTTTTACTTAATGTAGTCAATGTGATTGACATGTTGTTGATGCATTTTGCATAAGGTAGTCCACATCATAACCAGTTGGTTAATGCATTTTGCACGATACAGTCTGTGTGATAACCAGTGGATAGTGCTTATTACACAATGTAACCAGTTGGTTAATGTATTTTACATAATGTATTCCATGTTATAACCAGTTGGTTAATGTATTTTACATAATGTATTCCATGCTATAACCAGTTAGTTAATGTATTTTACATAATGTATTCCATGCTATAACCAGTTGGTTAATGTATTTTACATAATGTATTCCATGCTATAACCAGTTGGTTAATGTATTTTACATAATGTATTCCATGCTATAACCAGTTGGTTAATGTATTTTACATAATGTATTCCATGCTATAACCAGTTGGTTAATGTATTTTACATTATATAGTCCATTTTATAACCAGTTAATGCATTTTGCACAATGTAGTCTGTGTGATAACGAATTGACTATTGCTTTTTTTGCATGATGTAGTCCATCTGATAACCAGCTAGTTATTGCTTTTTCAACAAATGTATCCCATATGATACTAGTTTATGCATTTTGCATGGTGTAGCCCATGTGATAATTCATGTATTTTGCACAGTGTAGCCCATATGATATTAGTTTATGCATTTTGCATGGTGTAGCCCATGTGATAATTCATGTATTTTGCACAGTGTAGCCCATGTGATAATTCATGTATTTTGCACAGTGTAGCCCATTTGATATTTATGTATTTTGCATGGTGTAGCCCATGTGATAATTCATGTATTTTGCACAGTGTAGCCTATATGATATTAGTTTATGCATGTTGCACAGTGTTAGCGATGTGATAATAAGTTAAACACATGATGAATGGAATCTGTGTCTATACATGCCTTATAACAGCATTGAAGTAGATTAGGGAGAGGGGGTTGTGTATTTATATTTATGTCCCTGAATAATGCACACTCAAAGCTGAACAATGTAGATACAGGTCTACATCCCATAATGGACCAGCCAGTCAGTTGTTCAATGCTGGTCTACATCCCATAATGTACCAGCCAGTCAGTTGTTCAATGCTGGTCTACATCCCATAATGTACCAGCCAGTCAGTTGTTCAGGGCTGGTCTACATCCCATAATGTACCAGCCAGTCAGTTATTCAATGCTGGTCTACATCCCATAATGTACCAGCTTACAGTCAGTTGTTCAATGCTGGTCTACATCCCATATTATGTACCAGCCAGTCAGTTGTTCAATGCTGGTCTACATCCCATAATGTACCAGCCAGTCAGTTGTTCAATGCTGGTCCACATCCCATAATGTACCAACCAGTCAGTTGTTCAATGCTGGTCTACATCCCATAATGTACCAGCCAGTCAGTTGTTCAATGCTGGTCTACATCCCATAATGTACCAGCCAGTCAGTTGTTCAATGCTGGTCTACATCCCGTATTATGTACCAGCCAATCAGTTGTTCAGTGCATGTCTACATCCCATAATGTACCAGCCAGTCAGTTGTTCAGTGCTGGTCTACATCCCATAATGTACCAGCTTACAGTCAGTTGTTAGTGCTAGTCTACATCCCTTAATGTACCAGCCAGTCAGTTCAATGCTGGTCTACATCCCATAATATACCAGCCAGTCAGTTGTTCAATGCTGGTCTACATCCCATAATGTACCAGCCAGTCAGTTGTTCAATGCTGGTCTACATCCCATAATGTACCAGCTTACAGTCAGTTGTTCAATTCTGGCATATTGTGTAATGGTTGATATAGGTCTTCACTGTAGATGGATGCATGGTTAAATATAGCTGATCTGGGTCCTCACTAAATATTTGTGTGATTTGGATTTGTAACGTAGCTTTAATAATTTTTCAGTCACTACTTTAACAATTTTTCATTCACTAATATGTTTGCAGTGTGACAGTTTATAGTTATGTCAAACACTGCATAGACACAGGTAGACATTATAACTGGACATGCATTTTACATGACTGTCTTGTACATGGGCACAGGTAGGCATGATAACTGGGTGTGCATTTTACACAGATGTCTTGTACATGGGCACAGGTAGGCATTATAATTGGGTATGCATCATGGACACAGGTAGGCTTTATAATTGGGTGTGCATTGTACATGGATGTTTTGTACATGGACATGGTAGGCATTATAATTAGGTGTGTATTTTACATGGATGTCTTGTACATGGGCACAGGTAGGCTTTATACATGGCTGTGTACATGGACACAGGCATTATAATTGGGTGTGCATTGTACACATGTGTTGTACATGGACACATGTAGGTGTTATAATTGGTTGTGTATTTTACATGGATGTTTTGTACATGGGCACAGGTAGGCTTTATACATTGCTGTGTACATGGACACAGGCGTTATAATTGGGTGTGCATTGTACATATATGTGTTGTACATGGACAAATGTAGGCATTATAATTGGGTGTGCATTGTACATCGATGTACTGTACATGGACACAGGTAGGCGTTATAACTAGGTGAGCATTTTATGTATTATATATATACATTGTGTGTATTATGCATGGGTGTGCATTATACATAAGTATATTATACATGAGTGTACATTATACATTGGTGTGCATTATACATGATTGTAATTAGTGTGCATTATGCATGGATTATTATACCTGGATGTGTATTATACATGAGTGTGCATTATACATGAATGTGTTATGCAGGAGTGTGTATATTACATGCATGTGCATTTTAGATAAGTATATTATACCTGGATGTCCATTTACCAAGATATGCATTATTAATGAGAATATTATACACTGAAGTGCATTATTGATAGATACATATTATGCATGAGTACACATTATACATGAGTACACATTAAAAATGAGTACACATTATACATGAGTGAACATTATACATGAATATAGTTCTGCAATATTAACTTTTTTGGCTTTTAGGATACATGTTTATTTTCTTATTTTGCCAAAAACTTTTTGTGGCAAACAAGATTATTAATTTTCTTTTTAAAATGGCTCATTACCTTTTTCACATTTTTTTTAATCATACTTTATTCTAGCTCTAAGGTCAGAGGTCAAGGACCTGTCCCTCCAATTGAGTCCGACCTTAAGAGTGAGAAGTCCAATCTATATGGGGAAAAGTCAACTCAAGATTTAGTTTATCGTCTGGAGCAGGAACACAAGGACAGTTTCCATGGAAAATGGCTTCAACGGCACCAAGAAAACAGTAGCGGGGAAGTATCACCACGATCATTATCCTCAGAAAATCAATCCCCGAATGCATCTTCTCGGAACTTTAAATCCACGAGTGACTTTAAAAAGTTCTATGCCTCATCCAGTAACGTTGACAGACAAGTTGTACCAGGGCTGAATCTTTCTTTTTCAAGTAATTCATCCCCCAGTTTATCTCCCAGAAATCGGACAGATGTACATCATCCTTGGCAGTTATCACAGCAGCAGGTACCTCGACCTCCAACCCCTCCACGCAGTCACAAGAAAGCACATCAGAATGGAAGTTTGAATGAAATAAATGGTGATCTAGGAAACAGATATGGCCAAGATGGAAAGAAAGTTCAATTTTCTTCTGGGTAGGTATTTAATACTTAGTGATTTCACAGTCTTTATCAAAAATATTTTTAAAAATATTGATAGAAACACAATTTATCAAATCTAAAAAGCATTGGTTTATTTTGGATTGAATTATATTGTTTCTCATATCAGTTGTAAAAGACAGGTAGAAAACCCACCAAAATTATGACATTTAAAAAATAATATTTTGAATATAAAGTTTTCTTTTGTTTTAATTTTTAATTTTTTAATTTTGTTTGCCAGGTTCATAACTAGTATGAACAGGTCTCTGAAATAAAATGGTAACATTTTTGTTTTTAAATTAGTGCCAATAAGGGTCATTAATGAAGCATTATGAAATTAAAACACACTGCCATTGCCATTAAAACACACTGCCATTAAAACACACTGCCATTGCCATTAAAACACACTGCCATTAAAATGCTACCAAAAAACTACATGCTTCAAAGCACACAATACTACCACTGCAGAAAAACATATTGTACCGTGGATCTCTACAACAAACTCAAAATCAGCAATCTCTGGATATAATCAAGGAATGGTTTTGCCCATAAAATTGATACAGCAAATTTCTGGATATAATCAAAGACTAAGTTTCCCCATAAAATTGATTCAGCAAATTTCTGGATATAATCAAAGGCTACGTTTGCCCATAAAATTGATACGGCAAATTTCTGGATATAATCAAAGACTAAGTTTGCCCATCAAATTGGTACAGCAAATTCCTGGATATAATCAAAGACTAAGTTTCCCCATAAATTGGTACAGCAAATTTCTGGATATAATCAAAGACTAAGTTTGCCCATAAAATTGATACAGCTTCTAAAGGACATTTTATCATAAATTATTTATTCTGATGCCATGTCCTATATTGACCAACATATTTGACCTCTTTATATAGTTTCTTTTATTTATTTCACTCCTATATACCTATGTAAAAGACACCTGTCCAATAAGGACAAAGTTTAATGGTTCATTAAAGATCTTAATCGCCAGGTTTCAGTTTCTAGGATTTTTAGAATAAATTAGAGAAGGGTGGTGGTGGATATTACCGATGACCAAGCATTGATTCATATTTGTTGCTATGGAGACTTTGCTCTACACTCATTCACTCATCATATACCTATGTTGTACTTATTGGATGACTGTGTTTAGAGGACTGTATGCTGCTGACAGTCTAGTGACTGTGCAATCTAGTGACTGTGTTTAGAGGACTGTATGCTGGCGACAGTCTAGTGACTGTGCAATCTAGTGACAGTGTTTAGAGGACTGTATGCTGCTGACATTCTAGTGACTGTGCAGTCTAGTGACTAAGGTCTAGTGACTGTGCAATCTAGTGACTAAGGTCTAGTGACTGTGCAGTCTAGTGACTGTGTTTAGAGGTCTGTATGCTGGCAACAGTCTAGTGACTGTGCAATCTAGTGATTAAGGTCTAGTGACTGTGCAGTCTAGTGACTGTTTAGAGGACTGTATGCTGGCGACAGTCTAGTGACTGTGCAATCTAGTGACTGTGTTTAGAGGACTGTATGCTGGCAACAGTCTAGTGACTGTGCAATCTAATGACTGTGTTTAGAGGAATGTATGCTGGCGACAGTCTAGTGACTGCAATCTAGTGACTGTGTTTAGAGGACTGTATGCTGCTGACAGTCTAGTGACTGTGCAGTCTAGCGACTGTGCAGTCCAAAGATCACATCATCAGTACATTATGACATTATAAATATGACATCACCTTTTATCTAAATGCATCATTGTGCTATGAACGTTAAATGACATGGTTTTGACCTGTGTTATTTATCAAATAATGACAAAGGAAAATGCTTATCCAATTTTAAGATTTGCAATTTGTTCACTGAAAATCAGTGCTAATGTGAATAAATAGTATACCAGACATATAGAAAAATGAATTGATTTATAACCTGATGTAAGTCAGTCATGCTTTATGTTTCATAAACAGACATGTTCAGTGTACGATTTTGTTTGTGTATTCGATATATCAAGTCATGATCTTTGGATAGTGCAAATTTGATCAGGCCTTAAAAATGATCCACTGTTATTTTATGGACAATTAGTGACAGGGCAATGTACAATTGTTGATAGGTAGCCATCCAAACATTTTGCAAATGATAAAAGTTTCACTTATCTAAATTTCAGTAAGCCAACCATCATTATCGTTCAGCACAGAAAGCCCAAGGAGATTATGCAAAATTCTGATGCATCAAGCACTGTTTCTCCTGTGAATCAGCGATTAAAGCTCCGCAAAACAAATATTGATCTTACGAAAACCATAAAACGCGTTGACCGAGATGCGGAAGTTCCAGTGTTCAACTTTAGAGCCTTATTGAAAAAAACTGGAAGACTGAATACTGAGGAACCAGAGCAATAACATAATGATACAATATATGCCAGAATCCAGTGCCCAGAAAGAGTCTGTACTCACAATGTTTGTTTTTTATTATTGTCTAAGAAGACCAGATTAAATATTATTTTGCTGCCATTTAAAAATTTTCTTTATATATAATGTACAGTACAGCAATAAGTGACTAAGATTGAACTCATTTGCAAATAACAATAACCCTGATTAAAGAGAAATAAAAAAATATCCAAAGTTAAAAGTCAATGCTTCAACTTAAATATTTATTCTTGTCCTAAGATGTTACTGTATGCAAAGAAAACCACACCAGTCCATGTGTTTCTAAGAATTTCAATTCTGTTACAAACTAAAGCTTCATTAATGGAATTCACCATTCTTCTGTTGTTTTGTATGTGTTTATTATCGTGTTTTAAAACAAAATAAAAAATAATCCATTAATATTTAATGGACTAATACATAAGCTTTTTAAAACCCTTAATACATTAGTTTACTGTAAGTCGGTAGCGAGTATAACATTTCAATGAATGTAGCAGGCAATATAGTATAAACTGGGACTTCCAGCTGTTACATAGTTCAGTGTGAATTAGGCACCCTTATTTTTTGTACAAAGTATAATATTCTGTACTGCAGTATGCTGTAACCTCTAAATTTCTTGGCAGGTTACGGTTATATAACCATGGTTTCCATGTTACCATTGTATAACCATGGTTTGCAAGCAACTGTTGTATAACAATGGTTTCCATTTTACTTGTGTATAACCATGGTTTCCGTGTTATTGCTGTATAACACTGGTTTCCATGTTATTCTTTTATTAGCATGGTTTCCATATTACTGTTGTATAACTATAATTTCCAGATTGTACTAGAAAAGCAATGGTATTGTCATTTTATGTTGGATGGAAGATTCATTTCACCTTCCTCAGAATTGCCTTTAAAAGATAGAACATAAATAAAAAAACATACAGTAGCATTGCTACACTGTTTATCAAGGAAAACATACAGTAACATTGCTATAATGTATAGCAAAGTAAACTTACATTGCTACACTGTTTATCAAGGAAAACATACAGTAACATTGCTATAATGTATAGCAAAGTAAACTTACATTGCTACACTGTTTATCAAGGAAAACATAAAGTACCATTATTTCACTTTTTAGCAAAGAAAATGAAATCATGAGTAAAACTACTTTACACCATTATATATATATATATATATATATATATATATATATATATATATATATATATATATGAGCAGTATTAATTTTTTACTAGTTTTACTAACGACCATAATACATTAAGGTTAACAGTATCTTGTTTTATAAAGAATTGCATTAAAAGATGCCATATATTTTGATTTATTGAACTTGTAGGATTTTTTCAGATTATGTGATATGCATACTTTGTGATATATTTTTTCCTATGAAACACTTCCTGATATTTTTTCAATGCTGTATGTCTCTACTTACAAATTTTGTAATTTATATGTAGCTGTTTTGATACATATTTGTGCTTTGCCTTTATAACAGCTTTATTCAGAGTAGAATTCTTAATTATATAATTTATGGTAGTAACTGTAATTAGTTGTGTATCTATTATTATTTTATAAAATAACTATTAGTTAAAATATTAATCATCAATTTCTTGCATATCCAAACATTCTCTGTACCATACTTAGAGGATGAAAAATACTTTCAATTTTTAAGGACTGATGACATATTAAATTTAGATTCTAATTAATGGAAGCAAGACTCATGGTGACTGAGTGGTTGTCATGTTTGACTTGTGGCTGAAAGGGTATGGGTTTAAATCCTCAATGTGGCATGTCCATAGGCAAAGTACTTTACTCCACTTACGTTAGCACCAAATAACCAACATGTGTTACTGTACCAAAAAACACCCAAACCAACTGACCCATTTCTAACTACTTGACACCTGTACAAAATTACCCATTTCTTACTGTACTGACACTTATACCAAATGACCCATTTCTAGCTGTACTTGACACCCAAACCAAATGACCAATTTCTAACCACTAACCATACCCAGACCAAATGACCCATTTCTTACTGTACTTGATACCTGTACCAAATGACCCATTTCTTACTGTACTTGATACCTGTACCAAATGACCCATTTCTTTTTGTATTTGACACCTGTACCAAATGACCCATTTCTTAATGTACTTGACACCTGTACCAAATGGCTCATTTTTAACCATACTTGACACCTGAACCAAATGACCCATTTCTTACTGTACTTGACACATGTACCAAATGACCCATTTCTTACTGTACTTGATACCTGTACCAAATGACCCATTTCTTACTGTACTTGATACCTGTACCAAATGACCCATTTCTTACTGTACTTGATACCTGTACCAAATGACCCATTTCTTACTGTACTTGATACCTGTACCAAATGACCCATTTCTTACTGTACTTGATACCTGTACCAAATGACCCATTTCTTACTGTACTTGATACCTGTACCAAATGACCCATTTCTTTTTGTATTTGACACATGTACCAAATGACCCATTTCTTAATGTACTTGACACCTGTACCAAATGGCTCATTTTTAACCATACTTGACACCTGAACCAAATGACCAATTTCTAACTGTACTGGACACGTGTACCAAATGACCCATTTCTAACCATACTTGGGGGGCCCCAAGTGGCAGGGTGGTCTGAAGTGATCTCCATTATGGATCACTGCCATCTCACCTCTGTCTGCGTGGGTTTGATTATCATGTTCGGCAGATATGGGTATGTGAGAAAGCTTGCCAGTAGCTTCTCATGGCTCAGTGGTTCTTTCCGGGGTTCCCCTGCATTCTTCCTCCACCATTAATACTGGCTGCTATGTATAACCTATTTTGTGCTGAAAAATGGCATTATACCCTGCAACAACAACAATTAACTATACTTGGATCGCATATCTATATACTTGATGGTAAGTGAGTCTAGGAACTGATTTACAGACCCAGAGCTGTTCTTTCCTAATGCTCTGGCAGGTCAGGGGCTAATCAATTTATGAGGAGCAATCACTAGAACAAATAACATAGACCCTGATGTACTGGTGTCTTCTTATATAACAGCAAATCAGGTTGCAAGTTGTTTTGCAGTTGGTTCAGTATGTACAGTTAACATTTGACACAATTTTGTTGACATTTGGAATTTAAATTATCATGGGAAAAGATGACTAGGTTGGAGAAACAGCAGAAATCCAAATCTAATGGTAGGTCTACATTTCAACTGACACCTAAGGATAGATCTAGGTCTATATTTCATCTGATAACTAATGACACAATTGGGTTGGTGTCTTTTTATGATTTTGCACAGGTTAAATATGGCCAGACATATGGTAATGGGGTATAGGTAGGGCTTAATGAGTACAGGTTAAATATGGCTAGACATATGGTAATGAGGTATAAGTAGGGCTTAATGAGTACAGGTAAGGACATTTTGTAATGGATCCTAGTGTTCAAATATGGATTAATGGTACAGTGTTCAAATATGGATTAATGGTACAGTGTTCAAATATGGATTAATGGTACAGTGTTCAAATATGGATTAATGGTACAGTGTTCAAATATGGATTAATGGTAAAGTGTTCAAATATGGGTTAATGGTACAGTGTTCAAATATGGATTAATGGTACAGTGTTCAAATATGAATTAATGGTACAGTGTTCAAATATGGGTTAATGGTACAGTGTTCAAATATGGATTAATGGTACAGTGTTCAGATTAATTAGGGATTTATTTCTTCTTGCTCACCATTTCATGGGGGAAAAAAATATGTTACTGCCTTTAAATTACTTAGTGGTTTTTACCAGGACATATGCTAAAACAATTTAAATGCCCATAGTCTGAAATATGTGATTGTAGGAAGATAACAGCAACATATTTACAAAAATGATAAGTACTGACATGCATGACATGCACTATCAGTCTTTTTACCTTAGGGTCAAGGATACATATTGGAGTCAAGGATGTCCATTTTGCGACAAGGCTTGACAAACAGGCTATGGTAACATACTAAATACATAAAATGTAATTTCTTTTATCCTTTACTCACCAGTTCGTATGAAACTTGTCACCATATGTGGCCATTATATAAACAGAACAGTTTTTTTATACCACAATATAAAGAACAAATTGTATGGCACATGCAGTGTCTAGCTGTTTGTAGAAGGTGTGCCACATCCAGTGTTGATTAGTAGAAATGAATCAGTAGTGTGCCACATTCAGGGTTAATTAGTAGAAATGAATCAGTAGTGTGCCACGTTCAGGGTTAATTAGTAGAAATGAATCAGTAGTGTGCCACATTCAGGGTTAATTAGTAGAAATGAATCAGTAGTGTGCCACATCCAGTGTTGATTAGTAGAAAATAAATTATTGTTATCACTGAATAAAGTGATCATGCCAGTTATTTTATCAGGTGTATTTATTAATAAAAGGTGCTAAGTTACATATTTAGCTTAAATTATACATGTATAACTCACTGTGTACAGCTTAATTATACATGTATAACTCACTGTGTACAGCTTAGTTGTACATATTATAACTCACTGTATACAGCTTAATTATGCTTGTATAACTCACTGGGTACAGCATAATTATACATATATAACTTACTGTGTACAGCTTAATTATACATGTATAACTTACTGTGTACAGCTTAATTATACATGTATAATTCACTGTACAGCTTAATTATACATGTATAACTCACTGTTTTCATCATAATTATGCATATTTAACTAACTGTGTACAGCTTAATTATACATGTATTACTCACTGTATTCAGCTTAGTTGTACATGTATAACTCACTGTGTACAGCTTAATTATACATTTTAACAATCATTATTTACAGTTTATTATTCCTGTATGTCTATTGTTGTGTAGAGTGTATTATCCCTGTATGTCTTTCATTGTGGGGGGCCCCAAGTGGCCAAGTGGTCTAAAGCGCTCACCGTTCTGGATCACTGCCATCTCACCTCTGTCTGCGTTTGTTCGAGTCCAAGGTTCGGCTAGCGTGGGTATGTGGGAAAGCTTGCTAGTAGCTTCTTGTGGGTCAGTGGTTCTTCCCTGGGTTTTCCAGGGTTCTTCCTCCACCAGTTATACTGGCCGCCATGTATAGCCTATATTGTGCTGAAAAATGGCGTTAAACCCTAGAACAACAACAACTGTCATTGTGTACATTGTATTATTCCTGTATGTTTATCATTGTGTATAGTTTACTTGTACAACTGAAAACATTCACTGTCCAGTGCAGAATTGTATAACCAAAATGCTATAGAATCAGTGTCATTTAGTTTTATATGTATTTAACAAACCAATGATTATTTGACATTTTAGTTCATGGATTTCTAAAACACTAATTGATCCTATATCCCAGTAAGAAACATATGTCCTTGTGTGTGTCACATATTATTGCAAGAGAACAATACTTATATATATATATATATATATATATATATATATATATATATATACACATTTACTTAATGCCCATACAAACATACATGTTTCACATATTATTAACAAATCTTAATGTAAAACTTGTATGAATCATTTCTAATTCATATGATTGTGTAAAAGATTTAATTTATATATGTACCAGATATAACAAATACAAACTTGCTTTAATATTTTTTAAGCCAATATTTTCAACATGTGTAGCAGCTAATACATTTTGCATATCATGTACCTAACATTCGTGTGAAATTAAAAATTGTGTACTTAACATTGATGTGAAATTAAATATTGTATGCTTAACATTTGTGTGAAATTTAATATCATATACTTAACATTTGTTTGAAAATAATAATGGAAAACATGTCAGATGTGTTTTGTATGCCGGGCCAAATATATAGTATGGCAACTTGGCAATGTACATAACATTTTCCAGCATGACACATGTAAACTATCAAAAACATGAATTGCAAAACAATCAGATGTAAAATGCCTCATATTTTGACAAAAATTATTTGGCCATATATGGATTGGAAGGTCAAAGGTCATTGAAAAAATTTCTTGTATTTAAGTATTTGTACATTTTAAGATTTCAGGTTGAGATTTATTATTCCAACAACAATTATTATTATTATTATTATCAATATTATTATTATTATTATTATTATTATTACACACATAATAGTAATATGAATTTCACAATCACTGCACACACACACACACACACACACACACACACACACACACACTTGCTGATAAGTAGAGTCCACCTACCAACTGCACAAAGCCAGATCTAGCCACATCCCATAATGCACTGGAAAATATGGGTCTCTACAGTCTCTTAGGAGTAATAAGTAGAAGAAACAACACAGACCTTCATGTGCTGGGGAATTTTCGTGAGATCTATGATTTTTGCAGTTGAAATCTTTTAAGCACATGTATGTATGGTACATGAAGATTTTAAGCATGACTGTATGGTACATGAAGAGTTTGAGCATGAGTATGTATGGTACATGAAGATTTTGAGCATGAGTATGTACGATACATGAAGATTTTGAGCATGAGTATGTACGGTACATGAAGTATTTAAGCATGACTGTATGGTACATGAAGAGTTTGAGCATGAGTATGTACAGTACATGAAGTATTTGAGCATGAGTATGTACGGTACATGAAGATTTTGAGCATGAGTATGTACGGTACATGAAGAGTTTGAGCATGAGTATGTACGGTACATGAAGATTTTAAGCATGAGTATCTATAGTACATGAAGATTTTGAGCATGAGTATGTACGGTACATGAAGAGTTTGAGCATGAGTATGTACGGTACATGAAGATTTTAAGCATGAGTATCTATAGTACATGAAGAGTTTGAGCATGAGTATGTATGGTACATGAAGATTTTCAGAACGAGTATGTACAGTACATGAAGTATTTGAGTATGAGTATGTACGGTACATGAAAATTTTAAGCATGAGTATGTACGGTACATGAAGAGTTTGAGCATGAGTATGTATGGTACATGAAGATTTTGAGTTGAGTGTGTACGGTACATGAAGATTTTAAGCATGAGTATGTCCAGTACATGAAGAGTTTGAGCATGAGTATGTATGGTACATGAAGATTTTGAGCATGAGTATGTACGGTACATGAAGAGTTTGAGCATGAGTATATACAATACTTGATTTTAACATTGGTACTATTAAGAAGGTTGATGCAAGGAGGAAAGTTTTGGTTCTTGTTCATCAGTAACATTTTAGAAGACAGGGTTTAGTAAATAAATGCTACTAATTCTATGACTGTCTTGGTCACCAATCATAAATGCTGCTAATTCTATGACTGTCTTGGTCACCAATCATAAATGCTACTAATTCTATGACTGTCTTGGTCACCAATCATGAATGCTACTAACATATGACTGTCTTGGTCACCAATCGTAAATACTACTAATTCTATGACTGTCTTGGTCACCAATCGTAAATGCTACTAATTCTATGACTGTCTTGGTCACCAATCCTGCACTTCATCTGACATCTATCACAAAACAATGAAGAACAAATGAAACCAAGAATAGTATAAAACTGACAGACATTGGAGTTACCTCCCTTTGTAAACTCGGAAACATACCACTGTAATGTAGATGCTAAACTATGTTAATTGTTTTCAGAAAGCTCTGACTATAGTTTCAAATTGCCTCAGTTGAAAATAGAGTTGCCTCCCTTTACAAATCAGCATCATATCAATGTATATACTACTATAACATGTAATAATTCTTATCAACAGGCTGTGTCATTAGTTGGAGTTCGAATCAATATTTCCTCTATGTTGTTTGTCTGCAAGTCTAAATATAAAACTGTCTTTCTTTCCCTTAACATTTAAAGCGATCATGTTGGGGTCTGCTAATATACGCATATCTTGATTTACTAATATACCGTATGTACTTACTTATATGTCAGGTTGAACTGCCAATTAACTGGCCCATCAGAGTCTTCAGTGCTTTTTCTACTGATTACTCCTAAACAAATGCATAGACCACAACGCATCATGTAATGGCAGATCTGTGTCTTTGCAGTTTGCAGCTGGAACAGACTTTTGAGTAAAAAATGGTGTGTCACTGTAATGTACAGCTGTTAATAATATGTATTATATTGTATTTAAATAACACAGCATACCAATCTATTGGTAATACAGCCTGTAATTTTACTACATTGACCCCTTATTATAATGCTCCAAATATAAACCATAGCATACCACATTATACAGATATAATCTTATGCTGTGACATGTTACAGTGGGAAATTTGCATGAAATCACATAGTTTGACATGTTACAGTGGGAAATTTGCATGAAATCACATTATAGTTTGACATGTTACAATGGGAAATTTGCATGAAGTCACATTATAGTTTGACATGTTACAGTGGGAAATTTGCATGAAATCACATTATAATTTGACATGTTACAATGGGAAATGTGCATGAATTACATTATAATTTGACATTTCAATCGAAAATGTACAATAAACAACATTGTAATTGACATGTTACAATGGGAAATGTGCATGAAATCACATTATAATTTGACTTGTTACAAAGTGAAATGTGCATGAAACAATATTATACTAAAATTTGATCAAACAAGGCAATAACTAAACTTAGTTGAAGTAAGAAATAAGATACAACTAAATTTTAAGCCACTTTGAAGAGACTTCAATATATAGGGTGGGTCGGTGGTTCTTTCCGGGGATGTCCCGGATTCTTCCTCCACCATTAATACTGGCCGCCATGTATAGCCTATCATGTGCTGAAAAATGCCATTAAACCCTACAACAACAACAACAACAACAACAACAACAATCAACATATAGGTAAATTGTGAGGGACTTCATTACGGTATCTTGAGGATCAAAGTGAGGATTTTGTTAAAATGGTCGCTGTTAACACAAGGGACCTTGTTATATTCAAGGTCTTTAAATGTGAGGGGCCTTGTTACACTGAGAATCTTCATAGTTAATGACCGTGTTACATTGAAGGTCTTTTATAGTGAGAGACCATTGTGTTTATTGTATTAATATGGAAACGTATTCTAAATGTGAACTCTCAGTGTCGTTCTCTTTGCTTACTTGAATATATCAGGCTTGTGCCACCTTCTTTCCACAACATGGATTTATTTGGTTACATTTATGTGACATGGGTACATTGAAAAATTGCTATTTGACTTATATCCTGGAAGAATTTGCACATTTCTGAAATACATCATAGTTGTTTTGCTTGCATCAAAGCAGTGTTTGATGGTCTCTCCAAAACCTTGTGTTCACCATATCATGGTTTTGTACATGACATGTATACTATCTTTTATTGCCCAAAAATTTGACACTTCAGAAAAACACCATGACAAAATAAATTTTCTGTGATCCAGTTTACATACCTTTAGTGTTCAGTGTTGTTTGCTTCAGACGTCTGTTTATTTAGATATTTCTTTTTTTGATAATCACACATACTGTTTGAATCAGGGTGTTTGTCTCTGTGACCTACATGCTGTTTGAATCAGGGTGCTTGTCTCTATGACCTACATAATGTTTGAATCAGGGTGTTTGTCTCTGTGACCTACATACTGTTTGAATCAGGGTGTTTGTCACAGTGACCTACATTGGTGTTGTGAAGTATGGGTATCACTTTTACAATGGTGACGGCAGTGTTAAAGTTTAATGTTGAAGTTCTGTGTTAAATTTTTGGTAGGTCAAATATGGGTGTAGGGATGGTGATATGACCGTTCACAGACAAATGCATGACACTGGATTTTTTTAAAAATTCTCTTTAGTCTCAAAGTTTAAAGTTATGCCAAAGGTTACAGTTGTCACAAATATTATAGTTGTCCCAAAGATTACATATTTTGTACAGAATCACATGTTCGTAAATATTGTGGATCCTGCAGTAGAATAATTAGGTTGGCAAAAGATTGCATCACATTTAACCAGAATTAAACATTTAGAATTCCAGACCTTCATTTATTTACAAAAGTGTTTTTTTTTTAAAATCAGTTAATTAGTACAATAAAGCATTTTGACAATTTTTTGCAACATACACTATCAAGTTTGAATACATGGTCTTCAGTTAAGAATAGTACATAATCATACTCTACACCACACATGTAAAGCGCTCTCCATTATGGATCACTGCCATCTCACCTCTGTCTGCGTGGGTTCAAGTCTCGGATTCAGCCAATGTGGGTATGTGAGAAAGCTTGCCAGTAGCTTCTCGTGGGTCGGTGGTTCTTTCCAGGGTTTTCCCGGTTTATTCCTCCACCATTAATACTGGCCGCCATGTATAGCCTATCGTGTGCTGAAAAATGGTGTTAAACACTACAACAACAACAACAACAACCCCACACATGAGAAATGTAGCTTCAGTTGATACCAGTGTCTCTTTAAGCAAGTGCCAATTTTGCTTTGTCCTGGACAGTATTTTGTCCTGCGGTTGACAAGTTGCATTTATTTTGCTTTCAAATTCATCCGATTATATGATGGGAAGATCTTAATAAAAATTTACTTATTTGAAGTTTGCACAGTATACAGATGCATTCAGCTGAAGAATAAGTGAATAAGGACATTTCTCATGTCAGCACTACATTTTTGAAAATTAAAGGATTCAAGTGAAAATGAAATTAAAAATAAAAATTATTAAAATGAATAGAAAATCTTAAATAATACGAATTTGATTAAAGTTTGTTAAGTTTATTAGTTGGGAGTTTTCAAATACGTCACAGGGGAGAGAATTCATCATGAAGTTTTATCATTTTTCTGATTTTGTAGAAGTAACAAATAGAAACATTGCAGTATAAAACAATTGTAATTTTCTTTAATAGCACTGAGATCTTTTAGATAAAAATTATTCTTCACATCAATCAATTTGTAGTTTTGATCTAAGTAATATCTAAAATAATAGCAACAAATGGAGACCGCTCCAGTGACCTAAGTGGTTTGAATGTACGCCTCAGATATTTGGTTGGTTGTGGGTTCAGTCTTCATCAGAGTCATACCAAAGACTTGTACAAAATGGTACTTGCACCTGCCTTGCTTGGCACTCGGCATGAATTGGTTAGTGTTAGGACTGGTTGGTCTGGTGTCAGGATAATGTGACTGAGTGGTACATGATGCTACATGTCTGTGGCATGATGCCCCAGTGCTAGACATTACTGTATACTGCCACACTGCAGACATCATAGTGATATGACTGAATTTTTTTTAAAGCTTTGTTAAAAATCCAATTACACACACACACACACACACACACACACACACAAACACAAATTGGAAGTTTCAGTTATTTCTAAAAACAATTGAAATTTGAAATTACAGAAATCATGGACAAGAAGATACAATTTCAATATATTATGTCTTGGGTTCAGCCAGTGTGGTTGTACTAGATAGCTTAGCTTCATGGAGCTTGGTGGTTCTTCTCAGGTTTTCTCTGGTTCCTCCTTCACCAGATATACTGGCTGCCATGTATAGCTTACCAAACCAACCTGCCTAGTGAAATATGTATGTACAGTATCTATCAAATATAATAATGAGAATTTAATTAATTTAAATGTTTATTTTTCTTACATTTTAAGTTTTGGTGTTTTTGAAACTGTCCTAATTACTATCAACATTAATAATACCATCACATCTTTACTCTAAACAAATAAAATTAGCATTTGTTTTATAAGACATAATTCAAATAGAAATATTATGTGACATTATCAGAACTCAAATATTGATAACACTGTGAAAAATGTTATCTCCCCTGAAAAAAAGTAGTTTGATATTGAACATCTCAATAACATTGATACTACTGTTACAGTTAAGATGCACTCTGTATTTTTTTTTTAAATTTATCTCATTAGTGTCACTTTAATTATTTACTAATTACACATTGATCCACCCAGAATTTTACTTCTTTATTTTTCAACCATCCGCCAGTACAAAATTAAACCAAAGTAATTACATTCACCAATTAATATTACTTTTTACAGGGTTATTTTTTATGAGAAAAAATTTGTTTTGACTTGTATCTGTTTATTTTAGCAACATGCAGTAATTACAAAAGATTTGTTTTGAGTAAGAAACATTGAAAAAAAAATTGATCTAGTATTAGTCATTAGTTGCTTATTAATATACAGTATTCCTTCTCTATAGCACTCATCAATGTAACATGGATTCCCTCTCTATAGCACTCATCAATGTAACATGCATTCCCTCTCTATAGCACTCATCAATGTAACATGGATCCCATTATAAGTCAAGGATCCCATTTCATTATGTATTACAAACGTTACATGTATAGATTACCTCATTATAAAGCACTCACAATAGCATGGCATACTCTAGGACTCCCATAGATTGCATTATAATAAGGGAATACTTGTCAGGTTCTATACTATAAGGTGATGTACTCATTTGCTGCCTTGAACAATGATGAGATAGTAGTGTATGTATAATAATTTATTATAAGGAAATCTCCATAAGTTTGTATGCTCTATGACTCCCTTTGACATCATTCAAATGAGGTATTACAGATCATATACTTCATTAAAGGCAGTCTCACTATATTGCAAACTGTATGACTCCCTTGGACATCAGTATAATGAGGGATTACATATAATATATTTCATTATAAGGCAGACTCACTGTAAAATAAATTATATGACTCCTTTGGGCATCATTATAATGAGGGAGTTCAGCATAATGTACTTCATTATAAGGCAGTCTCACTATAATGTAGACTGTATGACTCCCTTGGACATCATTATGATGAGGGAGTACAGATCATGTACTTCATTATAAGACTCTCACTATAATATAAATTTAATGGCTCCCATGGATTGCATTATAATAAGTGAGTACTGTATCTATAATGTACTTTACTTTAAGGAAGTATCATTAATGGTGCTGATGCATAGTGTTATAATGAGGGAATGCTGTATATACTTTTGTATTTTATTGTGACAAATCTTTCATAAAAAGTTCAGGGAATGGCAGTTTTTCTTCATTGTTAATGTTTGACTTTAAATAATTGTTATCGAAATTGAATTTTAAATGTTGATTGATAGACCAATAGCTTTTAGATGCACTCAGAACTTGATTTTGCCAATAAAATTGAAATATTATTTTAATATATTTTTCATTTTATATCCCCTTGTTGAAAGGCAAAGGGTGTTGCTGGATGGGACATGGTACTTAAAGGTCATTATTACATTTATATTAATTCGTTTTCGTAATACTGTTCCCACAGCTGAATGAGATGAGAAGGAAAGATTATATCAAATGTTGATGATGTCAAAGTCATGGGAACCAGTTTTTTTCTTTTTATGTTTAAGTATCTTTTGCTGCTTTGGATAGATGTTATCTGGAAGTAATTACTGTTGACCTGGATAGATATTTATTGGGAGGTATATGATGTTGCTATGGATAGGTAATTATTCGAAAGTATCTACTGTTGCTATAGATACATGTTTATCTGGAAGTATCTACTTAGGCCATGGATACATGTTTATCTGGAAGTATCTACTGATGCCATGGATACATGTATGATGTTTATCTGGAAGTATCTTCTCTTGCCATGAATACATATTTTCTGGAAGTATATCCTGTTGCCATGGATATATGTTTATCTCAATGTATCTTCTGTTGACATGGATACATATTTATCTGGAATTATCTACTGTTGCCTTGGATACATGTTTATCTGGCAGTATCTACTCCATGGATGTCTATTTACTGGAAGTATCTTCTGTAGCCATGGATACATGTTTATTTGGAAGTATCTACTGTTGTCATGGATGAATAGCTATCAGACATTACCATGATATAGAATAACATTTGTTCTCTCTACGGTTATGCTGTACTTCTAAGACCGGGACTGGTATAAGGTGATGCTGTGTGCATTTTGAAACAAACTCATTGTATGGCAATGCTGTATGTTAACTCATTGGATGGTAATGCTATATGTTAACTCATTGGATGGTAATGCTGTATGTTAACTCATTGGATGGCAATGCTGTATGTTAACTCACTGGATGGCAATGCTGTTTGTTAACTCATTGGATGGCAATGCTGTATGTTAACTCATTGGATGGCAATGTTGTATGTTAACTCATTGGATGGCAATGCTGTTTGTTAACTCATTGGATGGCAATGCTGTATGTTAACTCACTGGATGGCAATGCTGTATGTTAACTCATTGGATGGCAATGCTGTATGTTAACTCATTGGATGGCAATGCTCTATGTTACTTTAAGTACTTCTTTATACGTACTTTTAAGGAACAGCATGCTGCCAAAGCAGACAGCTAATCAAAATGGCCAGTTCCATGTAGCCAAGAAATGAACCTGAATAGTCTAAAGTACTCCACCTTAAGTAGTCATTAAAATGGGGTGAATTAATTTTTCCAGAGTAGACAATGCTAGCTTCTACAAGTGCAATAAATGAATTATAGAATATATAAAAAATTAAACAAATTTATTGGTTTTCTTTTTTCTTCTTCTTCAAATTATCTTTGAAGCCCAAGAATTGAAAATGACCAAGTAAAGCTAGCAATCTTTTGAGAGATGCACATCTAAAGTAAGGCAAAGGTGTATACTCTATAATCCGAATTGCACCCATCAATCAAACACCAAAATAAAAGGAATTAAAGTTTTGTTTTTAACAAGATATAATATGTAAAAATTCATTTTCATTGAACCAGGAAGAAAACCTGGGCTACTGTTCTTAAACAAATCAAACCCAGTGCAAATTATAAAATGTATAGTGGAACCATTATGTGTACATTTTGTACAATTGCTCTTTTCTTGTCACATCATCACTGAATAGTTATCACAATAAAATGGTACATCAGTAATCACATGTATAATTAATTGTCTCAATTTGGCTTAAAACGAATAGCAACCCTTTTTCTAATTTTGAGTTTCCTCGGAATATTCCCACCCAATTTGTCATATTTGGACATTTTTGTTGGGATGTGGGGTCATTGCAGCTGCATATCGAAAATTTTAATTTGTTGCCAACGTGCGGTAGCGACATTTTGGTAATCGCTTACCAGCGGGCCTAGAAAATTTAAACTTATGTTATATCGACTCATACCTGCATGAAATTGATAAAAAGTGATTTATTTTCTCAGAAATAGCAAGTAGTATAATCGCTATGTTGTTAATCCGCTGACAGACAAGACGAAACTACGGCGAAGATGAAACCTGACCCAGTACTCGCCATTTGCATTATCAGTCACATGACTTCACAAATTTCAAATGATGACATCGGAATTTCAATTGTCACGTGATATCAACAACAAACTCCTTTATAATATCGTTGTACAGAAATTCAATTTTATTAAATGAAAGTCAGATACTTTTTGTGAAAACCAGCAATCTGGCCAGTCTAATTTATCAAGCACAGATCACATGTCAACGTAGTAGTCACGTGATACAAAAAAACTGAAACTTTTATCGGAATATATAAATATGGAGAATTTTGTGTTCTTTCGTGTCTTTTTTTTTGTTGTTGTATTTTTACTACAACTAGTATACGACTTTCATTTCATATTTTTTTTAAATGTAGGTTGTTAGATTTGTGTACTCGTGCGACGAGCAATGGAAAGCGCGAGTACCAGGTCACATTTCATCAACGACGAAATTTTATTTTGTCTTTCATCAGATTAAAGACATAACGACTGTAATACTCACAATTTCTTAGAAAATAAGTTTCATATTGATTTCATGCATGCATCACTCGATCTAACAGCGTTTAAAGTTTGCGACGCCATCCGGTGAGCGGCTAGGTTTTGCCACCACCATGTTGGCCTCTTGTGATGCTAGACTAGTTTTCAAACCTTTCATGCAAGGAAAGGTACGGATATCGAGCTGACTTTGAAAGTTTTCCAAACGAATCTTATCCACTGGGCGCTTGGATTGACTCAGCATATATATTTATTGCAAGGAAATAATTGATTCATACTGCACCCTCCGAATATTTTGGTTAGAACTGGATAAATTTAACTCACGATCAGTTTAGTTACGATTCAATTACTTGATTGTTTCGGGCATCAAGTGGTGGCGGAAAAATCCCGGGTTTTTTTAAGACTTTCATCAATATTTTAGAAATTCAAGGAGGGGAAAATATTATCATTTCTCCCGACTTTTTCCGATTTCCCGGTAGCGTGGAACCCTAAATTGCTTATGTAAAAATGTTACTTCTCCCTGCAATAGCTGATGAGGGCAAGAGCTTATTTAAATTTGTTATGTCCCACTGCAGTAGATGACTGGGGTGGGGGGGGGGGGGGCAATAGCTTAGGTAAACTTTTTCTATCCCACTGCAACACCTGATGGGGGCAAATAGCTTAGGTAAATTTTTTATGTCCCACTGCGATAGCTGAAGAGGGCAATAGCTTAGGTAAATTTGTTATGCCCCAGTGCAATAGCTGATGGGGGCAATAGCTTAGGTAAATTTGTTACTCCCTACTGCAATAGCTGATTGGGAAAATAGCTTCGGAAAATGTATGTCCCTCAACAATAGCTGAGGAGGGCAATATCTTACGTAAATTTGTTATGTCCTACTGCAATAGGTGATTGGGAAATAGCTTACTTAAATTTGTTATGTCCCACAACAATAGCTGAGGAGGGCAGCAGCTTAAGTACATTTGTTATGTCCTACTGCAATATCTGATTGGGGCAGTAGCTTATGTAAATTTGTTACGTCCCACAACAATATATGAGGAGAGCAATAGCTTAGGTAAATTTGATATCCCACTGTATTGACTGATGGGGCAATAGCTTAGGTAAGCTTGTTATGTCCTACCGCTATAGCTGGTAGGGGCAATACCTTAGATAAATTTGTTATGCCCCACTGCAAAAGCTGACTTGGGTAAAAGCTTAGGTAAATTCGTTGTGCCCCACTGCAATAGCCTACGAGGGCAAAAGGTTAGGTAACTTTCTTATGCCCCACTGCAATATCTGATTGAGGCAATAGCTTAGGTAAATGCGTTATGTCCCACTGAACCAGATGATGAGGGTAATGGCTTAAATGTGGTATGCCCCACTGTAAAATCTGATTGGGGTAAAAGCTTAGGTAAATTCGTTGTGCCCCACTGCAATAGCTTACAAGGGCAATAGGTTAGGTAAGTGTGTTATGCCCCATCGCAATATCTGATTGAGGAAATAGCTTAGCTAAATTTGTTATGTCCCACTGAAATAGCTGATGAGGGCAATAGCTTAGGTAAATTTGTTATGTCTCACTGCAATTGCTGATGGAGGGGCAATAGCGTAGGTAAATTTGTAATGTCTCATTGCAATAGCCGATGGGGCAAATGCTTAGGTAAATTTCTAATGTCCCACTACAATAGCTGATGGGTGCATTAGCTTAGGTAAATTTGTTATTCCCTACTGCAATAGCTGATTGGGGCAATACCTTAGGTAAATGTGTTATGTCTCACTGCAATAGCTGATGAGGAAATAGCTTAGGTAAATGTGTTATGTCTCTCTGCCATAGCTGATGCGGGCAATATCTTAGGTACATTTGTTAAGCCCCGCTACAGTAGCTGATGGAGCCAATAGCTTAGGCAATTTGTTATGCTCTACTGCAATAGCTGATATGGGACAGTAGCTTAGGTAAATTTGCTATCTCCCACTCCAATAGCTGATGAGGACAATAGCTTAGGTAAATTTGTTATGCCCTACTGCAATAGCTGATGGGGGCAATAGCTTAGGTTAAAATGCTATGTCCCACTACAATAGCTGGTGAGGGCAACATCTTAGGTAAATGTGTTTTGTTTCATTGCAATAGCGGATTGGGGGAATTAGCTTAAGTAAATGTGTTATGTCCCACTGCAATGGTTGATAAGGGCAATAACTTAGATAAATTTGTTATTCCCTACTGCAATAGCTGATTGGGGCAATAGCTTAGGTACATTTGTTATGTCCCACTGCAATAGCTCTTGGGACATATCTTGGGTAAATTTGTTATGTTCCACTGCTATAGCTGATGAGGGCAATAGCTTTGGTAAATTTGTTATGTCTCACTACAATAACTGATAAGGACAATAGCTTAGGTAAATGTGTTATGCCATAGGGCAATAGCTGATTGGGACAATAGCTTAGGTAAATTTGTTATTTCCAACTGCAGAATACGATGAGTGCAATAATTACATAAATTTGTTATGCACTACTGCAATGGCTAATGAGGGCAATAGCTTAGGTAAATTTGTTCTGCCCCACTGCAATAGCTGATTCGGACAATACTAGGTAAATTTGTTATGCCACGCTGCAATAGCTGATGAGGGCTATAGCTTAAGTAAATTTGTTATGCCCCACAGTATTATCTGATGGGGCAATAGTTCAGGTACATTTGTAATGTTCCACTGCATTAGCTGATACGGGCAATAGCTTGGGTAAATTTGTTATGTCCCACTGCAAAAGCTATTGAGGGCAATAGTTATGGTAAATGTGTTATGCCCCACGGTATTATCTGATGGTGACAATAGCTTAGGTAAATTTGGTATGTTACGCTGCAATAGGTGATTGGGGCAATAGCTTTGCTAAATGTATTATGTCCTACTGAAATAGCTGATGTGGGGCAATAGTTTATTTAAATGTGCTATGTCCCACTGCAATAACTGATGGTGGGCAATAGCTATGGTAAATTTGTTATGTCCCACTTCAATAGTGGATAAGGTCAATAGCTTAGGCAAATTTGTTATATCCCTCTCCAATAGATGATGGGGCAATAGCTTAGGTAAAAGTGTTATATCCCACTGCAATAGCTGACGAAGGCAGTAGCTTAGGTAAATTTGTTATGTCCCACTGCAATAGCTGATGTGGGCAATAGCATAGGTAACTTTATGACCTACTGCAATAGCTGATTGGGGCAATAGCTTAGGTGAAGAAAGTATGTCCCGCTGCAGTAACTGATAGCTTTGGTAAATTTGTTATGCCTCACTGCAATAACTGATTGGGGCGATAGCTTAGGTAAATGTGTTATGTTCCACTGCAATAGCGGAATATGACAAAAGCATACGTAAATTTGTAATGCACTACTGCAATAGCTGATAAGGACAAGAACTCAGGTAAATTTGTTCTGTCCCACTGCAATAGCTGATGGGTGCAATAATTAGGTAATTTGTTTCGTCCCACTGCAATAGCTGATGAGGGCAATAACTTATGTAAATTTGTTGTGCACTACTGCAATAGCTGACTGAGGCAATAGCTTAGGTAAATTTGTTATGTCCCACTCCAGAGGCTGATGGGGACCGAAGCTTAGGTAAATTTGTTATGCGCAGCTGCAACTGCAATAGTTGATGGGGGCAGTTGCTTACATTTACATCTTGTATGTACCACTACAATAGCCGATTGGAGCAACACCGTACATATAGATTTGTTATGCCCCTCTGCAATAACTGATGTGGTAATTTTGTCTTATTGCTTTCCGTACATATGTCAGCACATCCATCTGGAGTCCGTTTTAGCACAATGTCATAAAGACTGTTAATTGTACAACCACGAAACATGTTTTGGTCATAATAAATTAGATTCTCAAATCATTACATGTTCTGAATCTGTATGGACCCTTGGAGCAAACCCTTGTTAACACAAGCAGAAAAAGACCTAAATTAACTTTTGTGTGCATGTTTGTATGCATATATACTGTTGATCTCTGTTGATTTTCAGCCTGTTATAGCAATTCAGTTTCTTCCTTTTTTAAAATACTTTTTAGGGCATAGACCTTTTGAGTCTGCGACTGCAGTGGGGTGTACATGTCTTACAATATATATATATATATATATATATATATATATATATATATATATATATATATATATATATATATATATATATATATATATATATATAATTTTTTTAGGTCTGTATTAGATGTATGCTGTAGAAACATTTTAACTACTGGAGTTTTTAGGAGTTTTTGCAAGTTGTGACTCCATCTGGGGATTTCGTCCTATATCCACGACTACATGTTTACGCTACCATAAATAATTCGAACTCGTCAGCGTCTTTATCACAAAATATCAAAGGTCAAGGTTAAATGATAACTTGTAAGGTATTGAGACAAACTCTGACAAGCTTTAAGTAGTGGGTATCTTTTGTTTCCATACACGGATGTATTTAACAATCGTTTGACCGCTAAAACAATATCTAGTACGTCGCCATTTTGTTGTTTCTTAGGGTTTAACGCCATTTTTCAGCACAAGATAGGCCATACATGGCGGCCAGTATTAATGGTGGAGGAAGAACCCGGAAAAAAAAACGGAAAGAACCACCGACCCACGAGAAGCTACTGGCAAGCTTTCTCACATAACCCGAATCCGAGACTCGAACCGACGCAGACAGAGGGGAGATGGCAATGATCCGTAACGGTGAGCGCTTTAGACCACTCGGCCACTAGGGGCCCCGTCGCCATTTGTAACTGAAACACTGCACATATTTGTAAATTATTTGAAGATGCAGTTTACGTATCTTGTGTGCATTTCGTACTACTTTTAGAAAGTAGAATTTGATACGATTACATAGAGAGAATGTCTGTCTGGATTTCTCTCATTCTGTACTCTAAATTTGCTGACTGTTAGTGGTCATAAGATTCGTGATGAGTAATTTGTCAATCACTGAGGTCTTGTGCCGATAATTCATAGATCTTTTGTGTTGTTCATTATGTCCATACTAGAACATTCTGATCAAGGTTACCACGTGTTTCACGTGCACATAACTGTAAAACTGAAGTGTAGAAACAGCATATACTATGTTTCGTTCAATTTCTGTCTACCTGGGATGTGTCAGAAATTGTTGTATCTGTGTACAATAGAATCTCCCTTTTATGTAAACACTACCGTCATAGAGCATATATATAACAGCTTCATGCGTGAACTACGCAGTGCATGCACGATCGGATGGCTTATTATTCCACACAAGGATAGAATGTACTATCATTTTTAACATGTAATAATAATAATAAATATTTTCTTCATACAACACCCACCCTTTATTAGTGTTTGGAAAATGCATACGTTTTCCATAATGACCCGTGTGCTCTCAGTTAGACCACATAACAAATTAGACCACATAACAAATTCGACCACATAACAGGTGTTAATATTTATCAAGTTATGTTTATACAGTTTGTCATCGAGAAAGAGAACACACCATTTACGTAGGAATGAATTCTTCCTATGTGATGAACTTGAGTTAATGGGAAGCGAGATGTAAGAGTTACTTCTCTTGACGTTGTCAGCAACAGTTTGTTATAGTTTTGGATTAGTTTTAATTGAAAAACATTTAATAAACCCACTGATTGGTTCTCGCCATTCTCGCGTTCATTATTATAAATGTCGGGGACAGATCAGTTTTGGGTGGGAGATGATGTCCAAAATTTCAAAATGGCCGTAACGTTCCTCGAAAGGGCACTAAAGCAAAGCCTATTCGTCTATTACTCAAAGTGTGCATACTACCCACTAAACAGGTGCAATAATTAAACGATGGTCAAATTTCAAGTGACAAGTGACTGTACGTTTGTGCGTGTACGTTTTTCTTTCCCTTGGCTTTTTTAAGGGGGGCGGGGTACTCCGGAAACCCACGACCCCTACCCATCCGGCCCTGAAGGTAACAATACATTTTGCATCATTCCCGCTCACTCTATTAAATTACGTCATAATCACGTTCTTTGAATCTTCCCGCAAAAGATTTGGTTAAGCTATTTTCTTTTTTTATTTCCATATATTTCCTACTAAACCCCACCCCGGAATTTTGTCACACTTTCACGCCAAATTCAGTTCCTTGCTGCACAATGGGGTCAAAAGTAGAAAAAATATAAAACTTCTTTTTTTTTTTTAATATCAAGAGAGTTCATTAGGTTCCTTACCATTACAAATTTATTGAATGACTTGGAAGCATTGCTATCAACAGTTTTTTGTTCCTTATATCATTTTCCAAATTCATTGCTAATTATCCATGCAGCAGACGTTTTATTGCAGGTAACACTACCGTTATGTCTTGCACATTCGACAGTTACATGTACGTTCGCAAATACGTGCACAATGTTATAGAATAACCTGGATTAAGAACATTATTCTATTCAGGGGTGACGGTTACTTTGCCTTTTTAATTGTAACAATGACGTCTTATTTAACACATACAATTCAATAGTATTTCGAAACTGATAACATCTTTTCTAATGTCTCTCGTCTACGGAGCCAAAATAAAACAACAGGGTGGAATATTAAGCATGTGTATAATTTCAATGTTTATCGTCCTAGATAATAGCACCCACTTACACGAACAATAGACTCTTCTTATACAAACAACCTGTTATTGTATGGTGCAAGTGCTAGAGATACATTATTATTTAAATCCTTACGATTGACTGGTTCTTGAAAATAAATATGGTTTTCTTTCAGTTAAGGTTGTTTCTTGTTCTTTATAGATTTGCGACTAACTTTGCAATAAGTATGAGAATATGACTGATATCCACAAGAAACCTCCATGCTGTCCTAGCCTTGTAACCCCATCATTGAAATAATATCCTCCGTGAGTTTGTGTTTAAGTTGTTTCTGACCTAGTTTCATGCACGTGCTACAGGAAATGTCACTCGAGTGCTGATCGTTTGTTTTGCGTTGAAGCGTCACCGTTGACACGATGTTTAATAACGTTAGCCCTATATTTGGACATGAACGAAAACAAAAACAAAGAAAATAAACCTCACCAACCAAAAAACAAAACGAAAAAAACAAACAAGAAAACATGGATGACATGTTCTTGAGTAATTTCTGACCTAGTTTTATTCATATGCTACATCAAAAAGGCAGTCGGTTATAGTACTGAGTAATTTCTGACCTAGTTCCATGTATGAGGTAGAATTCAATTTTCAGTTGACATGCTGTTGGGTTTATACTGACCTCGTTGTTGTTGTTGTTGTAGGGTTTAACGCCAATTTTCAGCACACGACAGGCAATACATGGCGGCCAGTATTAATGGTGGAGGAAGAACCCGGGAAAACCACGGAAAGAACCACCGACCCTCGAGAAGCTACTGGCAAGCTTTCTCACATACCCACATTGGCCGAATCCGAGACTCGAACCTACGCAGACAGAGGTGAGATGGCAGTGATCCGTAACGGAGAGCGCTTTAGACCACTCGGCCACTCGGGGCCCCCTTTATACCGACCTAATTGTATGGATGTGCAATTGTGGATTGTACTTGAGTATAACGGGTTGAGCCGGTATAAGCACGGGGATGTAAATGTTTTGCAAGAAAAATACAATGAAGCGTTGGTAAGGAATTTCCGACTGATTTAAACCCAATTTTAATCGATATTGTTTCCGAAATTAAATGCTTATAAAACTCAGAGTTTTAAAATAAATGAAGTGCTGAAAAAAAATTATGTCATTTATTTTTCAGGTTTATATATGGTCTGCATGTCGTTAGTACTAACTAGACTCATATTTTGGTTTCAGTTTCAGATGTTGATTGAAATCCAATTATAAGTTTTGGGACCGAGCTCTGGGAACAGCTGCCTTATATCTAGGTATATGCACCAGAAGTAATGATTCAATAGTTCGAATGATTGATGCTATCTGGATGAACTTTTGCAGTCTTCTTGTGGGTTTCACAACACTTTGAAACCCTTTTGTATTCCATTAGACACTATGCATACAGCAGAGACCCCACATACACACGCACGGACACACACGATACGCGTCCTTAAGTAAAATCATTACGAAAGGCAGCAGAGGTTGTACTAATATTTTTTACAATATGGTCTCACGGAGTATATTTAGCTGTTTTCATTCATTCCGTCTTCGTGCTTTTAATGAACACGATATAACGAAAGTGAAAGGAAAAGAAACAAATACACTGACATTTCCGACTGGCTAAATCCGGGACAGCGATGACTGCAATCGTATGTTCCCATTGGTCGATATCATGCCTTCGGCTTACTTTTTTGTGTCCATTGAGAGCTGGCAATTCTATTTAGCGCTGATTAAGACCTTTGTGCTTAACAATTCTTTTGCATAGGTAAGAACTGTCATTTGGAATGATTCTACCATATGTGAAACAAGATGGCGGCTCGCTGTCCTTTTCATAATATAGAGAAGATGCAATAAAGGGAAGAAAATGTAAACACTATCTAACGTCAAGATGCTGTGTTTGCTGTGAAAAACATGAAACCTAGCACGTAGGTCAGCTAATGTAATTTACAAAAGGAAAAACTCATTCTACAAGTCATAATGAGAAACGATAAAGTAAACGTCGTTGCAAATGTAATCCCAAAATTATTTCTTGTACCTTTTAAGTGGCTCTTAATGAAACAATTAATAAAATTCAAAACGATAAATATAAGCTTGAAAATTATCATAAACTTAAATATTTAAAATAAAAACTTAAAATCATTCTAAATAAAACTTAAAGAATTAAACTTTTAACTGAGATAAGTCGAAGGTTTCCTGTCACCTATATTGTACAAACTTGTGATATTATCAATCGTAAACAAAAACGCATTTGTTATGTATGCACACCATAAAAGTGTTTCATTAGACTTAAATATCCGCATTTTAAACTGAAACATTTACTCGGCAATCTCCGTGAACAATCTGTAGGTTCCGCGTGCAAACAACGGATATGACTTACATTTATCCCTTATATTCAACCTAGCCATTCAAGTTTTTAATTTCTCCACGTAAATGTCTGTGTTATATAACTTACAATTGTGCTTTTGTACATCAAATAAGGTGCACTCTGACGCATATGGATGTAAGCAAAAGATTGATGATGGAACAAAGAGGATCTTTCTTTTTCCGGAAGACCTTGTTTACTAGAAAAGAAAGTGGATTGAAACTGTGGGATCGAATAGGGTGAGGGATGGGAAAGTTGTACCATTTATGCCGGATTATGGTCGATTTGGCCCAAAGACAATTCGGCCCTAATTGGGCCGAAATTAAGACAATTCGAAATTAAGACAAGCGGATTGGAAAAGCATCAACAACTCTATCCAGGTTGTCGCAGAAAGTGTGGAACAACAGCATGCTGACCCTGAACACTAAGATCTCTGTGTATCGTGCCTGCGTGTTAAGCACTCTCCTGTGTGCCAGTCAAACATGGACTCTGTATGCCGCACAAGAGAAAAGACTGAGCGCCTTTCACATGTGATGTCTCAGACGCATACTTGGGATCAACTGGAGCGATCGGGTAAAAAACAACGATGATGTGCTTGAACGTGCCAAGATTCCCAGCATGGCCACACTCCTCCGCCAACGTCGCATCAGATGGCTAGGCCATGTACGTCGGATGGGTGACGGATGGATCCCCAAAGACTTTCTTTATTCGGAACTTGCTTCTGGCAAAAGGTCGATCGGACGGCCACATTTCCGCTTCAAGGATGTCTGCAAGCGCGACACGAAAGCCCTTGACATCTATGACAACACCTGGGAAGAGCTCGCTCTAGACATGCCCAGTTGGTGACACGCTCTGATCACTGGTTTGAAAACCGGCGAGGTCAAGCTACGCTTACTTGCTGACGAAAAGGGATCTCAGAGGAAGAATAAGCAGCTCAAGCACATACCAGACCCAACCTTCAAATGCAGCAAGGACTGCCACTCCCATGTTGGGCTACATAGCCACAGCAGACGCTGCACAACCACCAACCGGGACATATCTCATGGACGCACTTCTCCGACATCTCTCGAGACTAAAGATATTTTGTAAAGAGATTCTGAAATGAGATTTCATTGTGTTTGATTTACGTATATTGTTGCAACATTTTACCAAATTATTTTCAGGGTTAGTAATTCTCCTTTTAGGCAGAACGTCATATTATGCGAGTTCCTTTTCCGTTCCTTCTCGTTATGTGTCTAGACATCGTGCATGACCTTGACCCTTTAGGTTTATAAAGTTATAGAAAATGTTGTCCCCTTTGTATTAGGTGTCCATTTATGTGAGCATGTATTGTTTCGACTTCTTCCTGTGTTCATATTTGGGGACGGACTTATTTACATAAAATATTATTCTGTTTTATTACTACGTGTAAAGAAAAGAAGAAAAAAATTGTCTAAGTGCACTGTTGTGCGTGCAGATTTGTATTTCGTCAAGCGCACATTGTCCCCTAATGTGAGAAGTAAGACTGGCCCTCCCACGACGACTGCATTTTACTTGCTTAAAAAGTTGGAATTTAAATTTAAAAGAAGATACATACTTTACAATTAGGTACGTTTCTTTTCTTGGTGTGATGAAAGATATGGTTGAGGATTGGTGCTCCCAATATTGTATGTAAACTATTATAGAAGTCCTACCCAGGCTCTATTTTGCTGGAAGTCAAATTTAGTAAACGATAGATGTAAAGCTCCTAGCCCACAGTCAACAATGCCGAAGTTTAGGTGGTTAAATATATAAAAAGGTTGAAATTCAATGAATAACAATTTAATAACAATTCAGTAATCAAATGACACATATTTCCAATTACACCCCTTCCACTCGACTCATTAATAAGCCTATTGCATCACTTGATTAGCAGTGTGAGATTGATTTCCACTGTCCTTGTATTTCTACATCTGTTGTATCCTTTCTCTCTCCTATTTATCCCACTTCCTTCTCCTCTTCCTCGCCGACCTCTCTCCAAATCCTTCTCCTCCCCCTCGACTTTCTCTAGACTCCTTCTCCTTCTCCTCCAATTGCTCCCCCACGACTACACTTCTATCGACTTCGACTGTCTCGCTACAGTCTCAATTTCGTCTCCAACTCTTGAAGACTTGGGACCCGAGGGAACCGGAAGTTCTCTGTCTCCATGAAAGGTTCCCGTGAAAATACAAGGACTGTACAATCTTTTCCCTTAGCTCTTTCATCTCACACTACACTCAGCCTATCATCAGATAACGGCTGTTAAATTTCTTCGGTCACGGTTCACATCGAGATACACATACGTTCCTGTAAGGTAAAACAAACATCATAATACAGCACAGTATCAATTACTTCCTATATGTACATAAAAAGTCCATCACATCAGTACATATTCTTTAATCTCGTAATCTTGCATACTTCAACCATTTTCCAAATTCACAATTCAAGGAAGTGTAAATTCTAGCATAACGCATTAATAAATGTACTGGTTTACCACGAAGTAGCGAATTACAAAATTAATTCTGACCACAAGCTAACAATCACATACTAAACGATCCTAGTAATCAAGTGTACATACTACAAATAATTACAATTATTATGTCGTAATATTCTGCAAAAATAGAGCAAATAACTTAACTGACCTTTTCGAAGCTTTGTCTTTCCTTAGAATCTACCGCTTTTTCTGCCAGATAACGAGTGGCTTCTTTTCTCGGAGTAAATCCTATTGATCTGCAATATTTTCAGGCGAATACTGAATTAATCTTACGAGTTCGGAATGTATCATTCGGGTCACGCCCTCTATCTCAATTTCTGATTTGATATCGCTGTGGACCGATTCAATCAAACTTAGCGGACAATTTTCGTATCGCTGTCTGTCAACGTGCGGACGGATAAGAACATGCCCCGTTCACCCCGTGGACTTCCTTTTCATCCTTCAACTATACTTTAACATATAGGTTTGATAACGTTAAGCCTTTGTTAAGTGATGCGACCGGTCGCCTTCGCCAACTCAAGTTATCGGTCTCTGACTGGTCATGATAACCTTTGCGTAAGAATTCAACACTAACGCCGATGTTTGTTTAGAGATCAAGCATAAGTCCGCGGTAATATTCCCAAGACAGGTAGAGTATAGAGTATACACGACTTTATAGCTGGGGCTTAGCAAACGTGACATATGGCCGTAATAATGTCTAGTGTGATCTAAATAAACGAAAAGTAAGTGCTGATCTGAAAAGAAAAGATATACACTTCAGTTATGGGTAACGTAAAGGTCACCGGCCATAGTCAAACAATTTTCTATTTGCATCATAATTGCATTACATGATTAAAAGTAGTTATGCTCGCACAAAAATAATACAAAAGTTATCAAGTTTTGAAAAGAAAAAAAAATAATTTAATTACTCGAAATAGAAGTATACAACACCGTTACTTCTCTTTAGCTACGATTTCCCACCGATAGAGGACGCCAACGGGAAATGACGTACATTTATCCGCAGAAGACGAAGTACATGCTTCTTGTTGTCAAAAAATAAAACATTATAGACTATGAATAGAGAACATTTAGATGAAACTATTTAAAACTAATTTACTGTTCAGCCTTATATCGATGTGCGTGCACGACGCACTAGATTGTGTCGCTTTCAAAACTGTTCCATTGTTTTAAATTATTTTCAAAATTCCCATTAATACAGGTAAAAAGGAATCAATGCTGGCTTTCCTATGTTAGCCGACTTTGTAAAAAAAGAAGGACACTCTTAAAGAAATCCTAAGGAACCAAAGTTGGCTACCTTATGTCGGCCGAATGCATTACAAAAATCGGCACTCTCAAAAGAATCCAATGTCGGTCTCTGGGGTTGGCTTGCTTTATAATAAAATAGCCTTTGTATCTGATATCATGTCGGTAAGTTTATGCAAGCAGTTTATTGCTCGCTGACGGTTCTGTTTATTCATCACCCTATGTGCTTGCCATATGCAATCCTAATTGATGTTTGCAGGGTAAATAGTATACAGACAAATAACTTGCTTTAATAATACTTCATAGGTTTGATTTGATGACAAAGAACCTGTACAAAAGTCGGTCGCAGGAACCTTCATAGATCTGACTGGATGACAAAGAAGCTTTACAAAAACCGGTCGCAGGAACCTTCATAGATCTGATTGGATGACAAAGAAGCTGTACAGAAGGCAGGTCGCAGAAACCTTCATAGATCTGATTGGATGAAAAATAAGCTGTACAGAAGCCGGTCACAGGAACCTTCATAGATCTGATTGGATGACAAAGAAGATGTACAGAAGCCAGGTCGCAGAACACGTCTCCTCCCGTGGCTACACTTTCAATGATAGCCTATAATTACTGCTATAACAATGAAATATACGGGACACAATTTGCGCTTACATATACATATATATATATATATATATATATATATATATATATATATATATATATATATATATATATATATATATATATATATATATATATAAGGGAAATACATATTACAAAACTGTAGAGGATATGGATAACAGACTGTAACGCCTTGCAATTCGATAAATCCAGGAACATCTCTTAAAACACACTAGTTGTATATGCTGGAAAATTTCTGCATGGTGTCCATCAATAAAAGTATACATGTTGTGATGCCGTATATACTCTCTTATAAATTGTATCTAAATGCCAACCGTATATATCCAGATCTTCTGCCGTATAATTACATCCGCGGTTCCTATCTTGACTTGGCAGAAAAGGCTGTGATGTTCCAATTGTATATTGACTGTATGAGAGCTTGTAGCCTTTGGATTATTATCTCAGTTATCGTAAGAAACAAGAAAAGAAAGCAAGAAAAACATAAAGGAAACAAGAAGAGCAATGTTATAATCAGATATGCATGCGGATTGATGTTTAAAAAAAGCGAAAACTTTATTGGTGTAGGTTTTACAACACAAGGAGAGATTAAAAGTAAGAAAAATAAGAAAGGCGCATGCAAGTGTTGGTACATGTATATGTGCATATTAATAGATGTATATCATTATATTTATTTTTTGTTTTACTTTAATGAATTTTTGGCTCTGATTGAGCCTTCTAACTATATTTATCTTTACATAAATAATGATTGAACGTCATTCCATATTTTAATTATCTTTTATCTGTGCTTCTTCTGTATATTTGGTATGCATACGTTATGACTGACGTCATACTGGTCACTAACCAGCATGATATCCCTGACGTCATACTGGTCACTAGCCAGCATGATATCCCTGACGTCATACTGGTCACTAGCCAGCATGATATCCCTGACATCATACTGGTCACTAGCCAGTCAGATATCCCTGTTTCTTTTTCCGTTCGACAAAGTGATTGAGTCTGGATATTATTGGAACAATATTTCTGATATTATAAATCGATTTCCTAATAATATGAACTTTTATGACTAATATCATAAAATAATTTTTGAAACTAGAAATTTGTTTTCCAAGATTAGAAAAGTATTTGCTAAAATTAAAAAATAAATTATCTAATATTAGAAAATCAGATGCATTTCTATCATTAGAAAGTGACATAAGAGATTATTTTTGAGTAGCACAAATGCATTTTCTGATACTAATTTTGCTTTCCCCTTCAGATCTTAGCAAATCGTTTTCTAATATCAGTAAATGATTCTAAATTATAACGAAATTCCGATTTATGTCCACAACGACTTGCCGTAAACTTCGTACATTTTATTTGATATCAGCCATAAACAGACTGCCAACTCAATGAATTTATATTTCGTCGATATTTTAGTCTTCCTGTTTGAAAGTGTGTATCACGTCCTGTACTTTATGATATCCGCATGTTGAATCGATATAAATATATAGCTTTACGCAGACATCTGAAAAGGATCCGGGATTCAATCCGTGTGCAGGTCGCTGACAGAAACGGTTTCAAATGGCTGTACGGTTTGCTGTTGTAATTCTGTTCTTGGTGATGGTATGTGGAACTCCAATACAGAAATTCGACGTAGATGTGGCAGTATTGGAAGGTATATTTGGCATTGGAATACTTATTTTGACTTGAATATATCTAAATGAAACGGGCAAGCAAGAAATCATGTCTACTTTTCGTCTTACTACGTTTATCATAATGACAACGATAATGGTAATAAATATAATAGCTACATTATTATTATTATTATTATTATTGGAATAATGTCTTTTCATTCTGTATAATTGATAGTGAACGGTTCTTGCTAATTCCTCAACGTTACGTTTTCTTTCCCTTTTTGTAATTAGGAACTGCATAAGTACATGTATTTTTTAAAAACAATTAGTGAATATGAGGATAATTATTTACATAAAAACATAAATTATGTGTATAGGTGACACTCGAGCGATGCTCCATTCTGTCCATTCCATATAGGTGTCCGTATAGTCAAGGTAGGTATGATATACAATAATTTTTAATCTGGTTTAATAAACAGTGGTTATAAATGTTATTTAATACGCATGTCTAATATATGCCTTACGTCCCTCGAAAATTAAGTAGGCCTTACATCTCTCAAAATCGGTTAGGCCTTATGTCCCTGAAAATTAAGTAGGCCTTACATCTCTCAAAATCGGCTAGGCCTTATGTCCCTCAGAATCTGGTATATTTTATGTCCCCCGAAACTGGATATGCGTTATGTTCCTCAAAATCGGGTACGATTTATATACTTCGAAAATGGGTATGCCTTATGTCCCTCTGAACCTGATATGCATTATGTCGTACACGATTGCCTTGAGACTCGTGTAGACTGCGACGTTAAAGCCAACGTTTATTTGTTGGCTTGAGAGCCATTATGGTGTGGAATAAAATATAGTGTATGTTGCAGAATGTACCGAAATTTGCTATTATGTATTGTATAACTGCTTGTTGATCTTTGAACTCCATCATCTACTTCGTACAAACACCTTTTCCTTTTTGACAGAGATCCTCAAGGCCGTCAAAGTTGAAGACCTTGACCTTGAAGATGTCCTGTCAGCGATGGCCAAACAATGTCCTTGCAAGGAGAACAGATGTTTGTGCTGTGATTCCGTATCGGTCTTTGCAACGACAGTGGACGGTACATATTGAAAAACCTCATGTTTGATTTATTGCCTAGAATCGTTTGCTGTAACTCACCTTAACAAAATAATAAGATAGTTGAAGGCTCTCCGGGGAAAATGGGTAGGATTTTGGTGGCTTTTCATTAGCAATTGCTTGAATATAGCACTACTATTGCTACTACTTTTCCGCACTGCTAATACAACTTCAGTACTGTTACTACTACAACTACTACTACTACAACTACTACTACTACTACAACAACTTCTGCTACTACTACTACCACTACGTCTGTACTATTAGTACTACTGCTACTGATGCTGCTACTACTACTACTACTACTACCACCACCACCAACACTACTACTACTACTACCGTACTGCTACTCCTACTTATGTTAATACTACTACTACTGCCACTACTACTACTTCTACTACTACTAATAATAATGACAAGAATACTGTAATAACAACAGCCACTAAATATTTATACAATAGTTTATATAGATGTCCTCAGCTAATGTGCCAGCAGTACTGTTACATCATTATATCCTGACCCCTGCAACTGTCATCTGTAGGTGTTTCCATTACAAATGTATGACATTTAGTTTTGGGCATGTGTTTGATCACTGCATTCAAAATGATGAGTTTACTTTTAAAGAAATAATCATTTGTTCTGAACTTTTTATATGAATAATGATAGTGTTGGTAAAGAATGGCGACAGTGTGTGATTTGTATTTTTAACGTAGCTTCAACAATGTTGAGTCATATCGCTACGTTGTCTGCGGTGTGGCAGTTTATAGTGATGTCTAACACTGGGGCATCATGCCGCAGACATGTAGCATGATGTCCCACCCAGTCGCATTATTCTGACATCAAGCCGACCAGTCCTAACACTTACCTCTTAATACTGAGCACCAAGCGAGGCAACTGTTAGTACCATTTTTGTAAGTCTTGATTTGACTCGGACGGGGATCGAACCCACGACCTCCCGCATCCGAGGCTGACGCTCTAACCACTAGACCACCTGAGCGGTTAAAGAAGAATGGTTACAGTCTGAAGATAACGTTGGAAAGAAATGGTTTAATATAATATCAACACATGCTTAACACTTGTGTGATGCAAGAATTCGTACCTATACCCATCTTCTGATAGGGTTCGTGGTTTACCCTTTCTAATCTCTTGGTTTGTCCTTAGTTTCTTCCATTTTCTATCACAAATACCACACTGTACCATCACAGGGTGTTAAGAATCGTGTACCTTCCTTGAGCAATTAAATAAGCTTACAGAGCAATTAAGGTATGTTCTTAAAACAATTACAGTTTGCTTATATAGAAAGTATACGATGCTTATAGAGCAATTACATTATATCCATAGTGCAATTATAATATATTTTTTAGAACAATTCCAATATACTAATAGAGTAATTACTTAGAGCAATTACAATATACTACTAGAGCAATTACAATATACTAATAGAGTAATTACAATATACAAACAGAGCAATTACAATATACTATAAGAGCAATTGCAATATACTAACAGAGCAAATGCAATGTACTAATATAGCAGTTACAATATACTAATATAGCAGTTCAAATATACTAATAGAGCAATTACAATATACTAATAGAGCAATTACAATATACTAATAGAACAGTTCAGATATATTAATAGAGCAATTACAATATACTAATAGAGTAATTACAATATGCTCGTAATTTCAGTATACTACTAGAGCAATTACATTATGTCCATAGTGCAATTATAATATATTTTTAGAACAATTGCAATATACTAATAGAGCAATTGCAATATACTAACAGAGCATATACAATATGTTCGTAGAGTAATTTCAATATAATATTAGGGTAATTCAAATATACTAATAGAGCAATTACAATATACTAATAGATAATTGCAATATACTAATAGAGCAATTACAATATGCTCGTACAGTAATTACAATATACTAATGTAGAAATTACAATATGCTCGTAGAGCAATTTCAATATGCTAATAGAGCAATTACAATATGCTCGTAGAGTAATTACAATATGCTAATAGAGCAATTACAATATGCTCGTAGAGTAATTACAATATACTAATAGAGCAATTCCAATATACTAATAGAGCAATTACAATATACTAATAGAGCAATTACAGTATACTAACAGAGCAATTCCAATATACTAATAGAGCAATTACAGTATACTAACAGAGCAATTCCAATATACTAACAGAGCAATTCCAATATACTAATAGAGCAATTACAGTATACTAACAGAGCAATTCCAATATACTAATAGAGCAATTCCAATATACTAATAGAGCAATTACAATATACTAATAGAGCAATTACAGTATACTAACAGAGCAATTCCAATATACTAATAGAGCAATTCCAATATACTAATAGAGCAATTACAATATACTAATAGAGCAATTACAGTATACTAACAGAGCAATTCCAATATACTAATAGAGCAATTCCAACATACTAATAGAGCAATTACAATATACTAATAGAGCAATTACAGTATACTAACAGAGCAATTCCAATATACTAATAGAGCAATTCCAATATACTAATAGAGTAATTACAATATGCTCGTAATTTCGTAATTTCAGTATACTACTAGAGCAATTACATTATGTCCATAGTGCAATTATAATATATTTTTAGAGCAATTACAATATACTCCTTGAGCAATTACAATATACTTCTTGAGCAATTACAGTATAAAAATAGAGCAATTACAATATGCTCGTAGAGTAATTTTAGTATACTACTAGAGCAATCACAAAGTACTGATAAAGCAATTATTGTGTACTAAAATAGCAATTACAATATGCTCGTAGAGCAATTACAGAATACACATGGATCAATTATTTTATTCTCATTGAGTAATTACAGTTTTCGTTTGTGGAAAAACGTATTTCCGAAAGGAGCTAAAATAAACTTTGAAAATAGCGTCCTAATCTAGGATCGGAACAATTCCGTTCTCACTCGTTTCAGTTGCTGGAATATCATACAGTAGATGGTATGCTCCAAGTGGTCGTTTACAACCAAAATCCAATACACATAAACGCAGATTATTGTGGACGGAATTTTCATTGATTTTAAGCGTTACATACGTCAGAGATTGTAATCAGTTTTGGACTTTGCAAATCCTTCTCAAACTTTTAAATACAGCTACTTTTGGGAAATTCTTTTAATCAGTCTTCACATATCCATTAATACACAGGCAGACAGAATATGTTGCGGTTCATATTCTTATAACATTAGGCTGCTGTTCAGGATTGGCGATATGAGATTACGGACAGCTAGTAATCAAATGTGGTCATGTGGGAATGTTGGAATATAGTATTCACTTGACTAATTTACTAACGGTTAGTTAAATGAAATAAATTTATGTGAATTCAAAGAGAATGTATATACTCATTATACATAGCATGTGTTTAAATGATACGTTTATTCTTTAAATGTTAATGTACACATCAAATACCACGCTGTAAATATTTAAACTAAAAATTCATAGTGATATTTGAACATACATATATTTACAGTGTGTTTGGAGGTCACGCATGCGCTTAGGATGTTTAAGCTAAAGTTGCAAGTGTCTGATAAGAAGTATTGGGATGAAGAGATAGCAGGTATTGTAATTTATTTAGTCTAAATAACGTTACAGAAGATAACATTAGCATACATTTTCGAATGATTACACATATAAACTTCATTTTTACACTTATCTATTGTGTGCACTACTTATTTTTCATTGTTTATCAGATAGAGCAAAATAAAGGGCTGATATCAGTTGTATATAAAGATTCACAAGCTCGTTAGGACAATTTGGTATCAATATTTTCATATATGTGTGTGTGTGTGTGTGTGTGTGTGTGTATGTGTGTGTGTATGTGTGTGTGTGTGTGTGTGTGTGTGTGTATATATGTGTGTGTGTGTGTGTGTGTGTGTGTGTGTGTGTGTGTGTGTGTGTGTGTGTGATCAAACGGGTAACGATTTAATATTGAATTTATTAAACGAGTTGAAAAATGTTCAAAAATGTAAACTGGACATTAATTAACGAGTTTCATAAATTTAATATTAAGTCATTACCCATTTGATATTCTTTTTATCACATGGTTTTATTTCAGTAGAAATTATTTAGATAGAAAGAAGAATGAATAATTTCGTTCATTCTGACAAACAGTGTACCATTCATTTCTTTTGCTTCAAAAATAGTCCCAAACAAAGTTGAAATAGTAAAAGTATATTATACATTTTTGCTAAATATAAATCAAAGAATTAGCGTCCATCCAAATAAACAGAACATTTTACAAAAAACAAAACATTTGTCAACACTCAATGTCCAGTGCGTGTGATGTCACATTGTTTGATAAGGTGCACAGTACGGGTTGAGTTGGCCTGCACAACAGAGTGCCAGTGTTGACGATGAAATTTCACATCACAGCTGAACATTACATTGTTGCAATATTTTTGTGAAAGAAGATTACTGGATGCAGAAATATACATATCTACTGTAATGTATTTGTGACCAGATTTTGGAGGATTTTATTCGAAACGTTCGATCGTACAGAAAACATTCAAAAAATGTTTTTGAGTCGGTCTTGCATCACATATCTACCACGTAAATATGATGTGGTTGGATAAAGTTCTGTCAGTTAGGGAGACCGGTTTATGTCTACAGTCTTCTGTGAACAAAGGTGAATTTATTTACATTAGTAAGTTCACAATTAAACCACGCTTGTATATAGGGTGGATGTCATGCTACAGATATACCGCCCCTCCATCCCCACCCCCACCCTCGCTATCATCAGAGCAATACCCGTAGTTTTATTTGTTGTTATTGTTGTTGTCTTGATGGTTTTACTATTTTGCATGTTATGATATTTATACAGACGAGACCATTTTGCCCCACTTTCCTTTTGCGAGTCGAATCATAAAATGGCGGCTAGAAACATTGAATTAAAACAACAACAAAATTCCAGATGTTAAAAAAGTTTTCTCACGATCGCAGCCAATCAGTAAAGAGATTGCTGCAAAATAATTTCAATGGCTTCTTTGGGATCAACCAAAAGCACATAAAGTGATACTTTTTATATGCTATAATATCAGACAAATTAAAGTGAACAGTATAATCAAAGTGTACCGACTATGTGATAAAAAGAAATATCCGCACTAAACGTACACCATCCTTATCACCATGTTTTTATTAGCAATTTCTTGTATGTAGTTAGCTTTCCGATTTTGTTTGGGAACAAAGTCACTTGTCAATTTCAAAGTATGTCTTGTCAAACCTGTCATATGTAAACACGTCTTTGGTATGAGTTGGCCAGGGTTCCAACCCACAATCTTCCGCATCTAAGTCGGACGCTCTAACCATTTAGGCTACCGTAGCGGTCATCTGAAAAGTAGGACAAATGGTGTAAATGAGAATCCGTGGTTGCTTAATGTCATATTTTTTGAAGAATATGTTTGTTCACACGACCTTGAAAAACTAGTCATTTGTTGAATAAACGGAGCCTGTTCCGCTTATCTGTGTTTCGATGCATCGATAAACCTGAAGACATACGACAAAGAGAAGATCGTTGTTTGTTGAGTAAAGGAATCCTTTACCGCTTGTCTCTGTTTTGACGCATAGATAAACTTGTTGAATCAGTTAAATTTTAAATATTAGTCAATACGTTGCGAAAGTTGTTATTTGTTTGCTGAAAATATTGTATGAAACACAAGCTTTAATCATTTTATTTCAGACTCATCGGTAAAGAAACTCGTAGGAAAATCACAGACTGTGCAAGTATCGGGCCAATTTGGCAGCGTGAAGGGTTCGGGCACAATAACGTTTCATGATATCCAAATGACACCAAGAAACGTTGCGTCAAGTTGTGTTGACGGCATGGCAGTCTTTGAAAGAAAGGGACGTGTTGAAAGTGTATCATTTAACCTAGGTTGCTTTACGGTTTAAACTAAGTATTAAGTCAGCACAAACCGTGTCCAGCAATATTCCATATATTTTGCTCAATGGCATTTACATAACTGATATTGTTTACTATTCAAAATAGACCTCCGTCATTATTCTCCCTTTTAATATTACCCTTTCTTAGCTCATCCGTCAGAAACGATTCTGCCTCCATCTTATCTCGTCAGTCTGTTCTGCGCCACTGATGGCCCATCCCACAAAAACTGTTATTTCATCTACTCAAATAATTCGCCGAATTAAAAAAAAAATCCACCTTGTCTCAGAGTATCATGGCATCAAATGTTTCTAAATTTGTACAAATTATGCCTATATATTGTAAAACATGGCCGCATAACCCCAAAAGTGCCAAACAAAGAAAATGAAACACCTTTTGTCAGCTTTTCAAAAATAATTGAAGACAACTGTAGCGTCACCCTCTTAGTAAGAGAGTTGTTTAATTGGATTTGGCTGGCGTTATCTAGAGGATGACCTCCCTCGATATTATAGCCCAGAGGTAGTGAAAGAAAAATAGAATTTCAACAGAAAAGTGAGTGAGAATACTGGGAAGAAATAAAGCAATACGAAACCCCTTTGACAAGCAAAATAACAAATTTAATCGGACCAAATTAATAACGGCCATTCCGAGTCAAGTTAGATTATGTCAATATAATTTAACAGGAGAGTCCAATTTGGATTTATTTCATCATCTTAACGAGAGGTGAAAAGAGCGCTTTGTCCACGACTGATTTGCATCACCTTCCTCCCTTGACCGTGTATCAACGTCTTCGTTGTTCATCGACTTCCTAAGCTCTATGCTTTGTCCCTTCACGGACTTCCTAGTCCTTTATTCTGACCTCGTCCTTCTTTTCCCTCGGACTACTGTCTTCAGGCTGTCCCGTCTCTCTCCCAGAAAGCTGTTCCTTAAAGGACATAATTACACCTACATTTATGTGTACCCCACCCTCTAGACGTACATAAAATCCCTCACGTTATTCAGAGCATGTTGGCTATCCACACACTGCGTCAGTTCTGACTTAGTACGGTAGGACTTTGACCTCGCTTCCAGCGGCAGGTCTTAAATTACCACGCGAGCGTCTATCGAATATTACCGTATTCTTTTAGATATGCTACTACTTGTTCGATTACTATTGCATAAAATTCACAAATTGTTACTCATAGCAATCCTTAACCTACAAGATTATTCAAACATTACAAAATCAGATATAGTTAGGTAAGTATCCTTAACCGTCGATAAAATCTGTATCGTCCTAACAAACAAAGGAAGTTATTTCATATAACCCTATGAAATCCTACACATATGAACATTTGAATCGTATGCAATCAATTCTACCAATGAATAATAACTGTAAATTAAAAGGTGAATTGCATAACAACTCTGGCATCAACACATTTCCATGAAATTGAATTAAAACAATTGCATAACAACTTTAACATCAACACATTTCCATGAAATTGAATAAACGATAGAACCTAGTCATATCAAACACATTTGCATAAAACAGACAATCAAATGACAGAATATTTCGTGAAACTAAAATTGCGTACCTTATTGCTGTTCTCTTTAAGAACATGTGCGTCCTAGCACTAAAACCGTCCTAGCACTAAAACCTGTCTTTCTTTTTACCCGACGACCACCTGGTCCCTTTCTTGTTTAACGAGGAAAGCACTAATCTCTTTATGCTTCCTCATAGTTAAGACTACTCTTCCTCTTTTAGGAACTTTCAGACTAAAGAATTTGACCACGCTCGTAACATTAAGTTCTGATTGCTTCTAAATTAATTTATTCTGCCTAATCGTAGGCAGCGGTCCCTAATTTTTCCCAAAGAAATAATTCCTGTCATCAGATTTAGACAGCTCAGAATATATGAACCACGGTGCGTAAAAATTTCCCTTTGAAAAAATGTTAATTTGATATAGGTTCCTACCAAGCGGTTAGGGTTTGTAGCTCAAATATATGTTTCTAAGGACCGTGTTAAGATACCACGGTCAAGTTCACTGAGTTGGAATGCTGTTCTTTAATATTTACACTAACATGGGGGGGGGGGGGGGAGGGAGATAAGCGAAGAAAGGTCGACGTGACGCTTCACAAATACTTTCTGGCTTAAATGCGATAAAAGTTTAGTGCTCAATGCATTCAACTTTAAAGTTAAGTGCAATTGAAAATTCGACACTTCATAATAACCTTATCAATTGAATTAAGTCCTTTTAATTTTGTACGCATGATGCTGATCTGTCATCAGATATGGCCGCAGCTACTAAAACTATAAAAACTTTTAACCATCATTTTCTCAAAAATCGCCAGACTTGAATAAAATTAGGCTAAAATCGTTCTGCCACATTTGTTTTTAAATATCGTACAAGTGAGGCGCCTCTTCCTTAACCTATGGCAGCAGCTAAAACAAATATATATTTTTTTAAAATGGTTTATCGAATCAGCTGACTATGACAGTTTAACTTAATTGACTGTTTATATCTGTAAGATCTTTCAAATTTTAATAAATACTTGTCTAGTGGTATATATGGTCACCATTTCTATACGACTTTTTTCGAACTTAAACCTTAATAGAACATCGCTAAGTCTCAGAAAACGTCTGTCAAATTTGTACAAATTATGAAAATCCATGATTTTCAGCAGGTCTGCCTTTACTTAAAAAATAACCCACCTTGTACGAATTCCAATAAGCCAAATAAATATGGTTTTCTCGACTAAAAAAATGCAATTTAAATGACTGTTTGTAAAACTGCTAAGGACGCTTTAAACAAGTGGACAGAGAAACTGATATCATCCTGACGTAGACGCTTGTCAGTCTTGTACAAATGTTGATAATCTCCCATCTGATATGGATGAAGATACTATATATATGGCTGTTTGGTAGTTGTCAGTCATGGGGGTGAATTCAGGCCCACTCGGTTCTCTTCTAAAAAAATTATGCTTGTCTCCGTCTTTTCGCTTTTACATATGTCTCTTTCCGTCATTACAAAGTTTCATATCTGATTGACGGTAACGTATGCATAGTTCTTTCCTGCATTACTCAAACAGTTTTGTATCTGACAGGTGGTAACGTATGAATAGTTCTTTTCTTCAATTAAACACTTATAAGCTTATAATTGCAGGCTTTTGTTATTATTTATTTTCCATCAGGTCACGACTGGCAATGAACGATTTTTGAGAAAGCTATTACATTACCTTGATAGTTTGAATCACTCGTCGTTTATCCATTTAGGTCCTTTGATGTTGCCATTGAATAAAAATTATGTTGTACAAGTGTTGATTAATGTTCAGAAACTATGTCACAAATGTCATGGATTCCTAACTTCGTATGATTTTTCCAATATTTATTTGAATTGTGATAAAACAACAACACAAACGCCAAAAATTCTGTGCAGATTTTTTTAATAACCTGTAAAAGAAAAACGGTATACCATATAGCCAGGCCAAAAGATACCGACGCATTTTTCAGATGATTGTCAATTATAAAATCCTTTAAATAAATTACAAACATATTTCCAAAATAGAAATTATCCTACATATATAATTGATTCTGCGCTGAAAAAAGCCCGTAATCTTACTCAACACGAGGCTTTAAACACAGCAGAATGTAAAATAGAGAGAGATGTAATTCCTTTCACAATACAATATAATTCTTCATTACCTAATATAGGTCATGTAATTAATAAATATTATAGTCCCCTAAATTTATCCAATAAATCCAGCGTAAAATCACTTTACAAAATTAAATCAATTCTCGCTTTTAGAAGACCCAAGAATTTGCAAGAATTTTTAATTAGAGCTAAACAGACATAAAATAAAGAAATACACTTTTCGTCATCTAAATATAACAGACACCGGTGCTCTCAATGTGAAAACATAAGAGAAAGTACTTCTTTCAGTAAAAGATTGTTAGTATTGTAATATATAATAGTAAGGTTTACGACGATTATGGTTCATCTACGAGCACATGACAGAATATAAACAATATATAAAAAATCATATTGAAATCAAAGGAGTAAGTATTTGCAGAAGCACCCCACTGACCTTGATTTCCTGGACAAATGATTGTGCATTTAGCTATTTAGCAGTTTCCAGACGGAACTTAGTTACATATTTTCAACAAAATGTACTTTTAAACCGGAAACGGTTTAGATACATGTGAGCCGGAAATGGTTTAGATACATGTGAGCCGGAAATGGTTTAGATACATGTGAGCCGGAAATGGTTTAGATTGTTTGGTACGATTGACCTTTATATAAACTCTGACTGCACTAAGTAGGTTGATGATGTGAGAGCTGGTGAAATTTAAAATAATAATGAACTTTCTGTTGCACCACAAATAAAACAAAAAAGACTAATTCAAAATGCCAGCTTGCTATTCTGCCATATACTCTTAGATGAGCCACTTCCTGTTGGATTGTTTTTGATGTGATCCTGGAACTGTCACAGGATCTTCGTTAACCTTATTACTACAACACTAAAATACTAATGTGATATCTTAAACGTAACTTCTGAAATAAATGTCAGTACAATCCCACAATCGTGGTAATTTTAAAACACCAAACCGAACAGAAAGGAGTAAAACGTGATAAATGGTGTGCAAGTACTGTTTATGCAGAAACCAACTTGACTGAGGAAGTTCAAGTCCGACTGTTACTCCCTGAAATAGTATGAAAATTGCGGATTTATGTGTATAAGTGTTACAACCATTAAATGCACATTTTCCCATAAAGCAACATTACCAACAAAAGTGGAACAGAGAAATCAAGATGAAAACAGAAGAGAACAAATAATACATTGCTGTTAGCAGCCAACAAAAAGAAAACCAAGACCTCTGGCGCCTTGGACAATCGCCCCGTCCACCCCACCCCATTAGTACGCTACTGCTTCAGTTTGAGTTATAGACAGTCTTGACTCTGACTTTAGAAGGTTCCAGAAACGAAATTTGCATTAAGATGACAGGGTATTTGAGAAAATGGTAATTGTGACCTAGATCAATTGGAGTGGTATATCAAGTTGTTAATTTAGGATTACGCAGCCCTACTTTTACATTCGGAGTGAAACCAGTCTTATTGTTGTGTTCAGCGTTTAATTTTGAGTGAATTTATTTATTTAAAATAACGCTCATTAATTCTTCTTGGGATGAATCATTATTTTGGGTTTAGAGTGAATTCGTTCGAAGAAATTTTTGGATTATATTGATATGTTTCATCAAACGACTGTTAACACATCGCCACATTCCAGGCCATTGACATATTAGCACATTCAAGACTACTGGCACATCAGCATATTCCATATTGGAATTTGTTTGGAACACTACTAGAATTCATTTGGAACTCTACGTATCTGGACTTCTGATATCAAGTTTATAACTCTTTTGGATTTAATTCGCAATACTGAAGTTGTTCGTCTCTCTTTGTGTTTTAGGTAAATCGTGTATTTGCTGAATGTTACAAACAAAACTTGATGGTTTTCGTTCTTTTATGTTACTTAGTTTAAGGTCATACAGTCATAACAAGGGACATTGCCATTGTTGAAAGTATACCCTTTGAGTTCCGTCCCACACTACCATTCTATATCACTGGAATCTAGCGAATCAAATTGACGAATGGCGTAACTTATGACGTTCAAAGGTTCCAAAATCCGATCAAACATATATTATTGGAATGCATATCAATTATTTTCCCTATTCCTTATTCGCATGTGATAAACGCTAAATTCATATTCAATGTTTTTCATTGATATAAAAATGAATGGACATCAAAGTCAATTAAACGTCATTAGTATTCAATCAGTTTAGTTCGTTTGATTGGTATTTAATATTAATTTACAAGTTCAATTAATGTAGTCATATAAAAAAAACTCATACACCGTGTGGCATGTCACTTTTGCTATTTTGACACACTAGCATTCAGAGTCTTAAATCACATGGAAAAAAGCAATCACTCTGCCAGATACACATAGTACCAGATGGTGTACATGAACATTATTCTTTAACCATCTATCGAATCTAATCTTGACCAGCCTAATGATACAATTTTGTTGAGTCTAATTCACTGGATAACTATGGAAAACCATATCGTTCAAGCTGGAGAGATTGTCGATTGATCTTGAGATCATATGACGAGCTTCGAGAGATTGATGGGCCAGCTGAAAAGATGGTATAATTAGCTGGAGACTTCGAGCTGGAGAAAGGCGAGACAGATAGATCGCAGGGTGAGTGAGCAGATGGGATGGACAGAACATAAAGTGGGCTGGTGGGATCGTAGGATGAGCCGGAGAGATCATAGGACGAACGAGACATGTTATAGGGCGGGCTGGTGTAAGAGTCCTGCAGATATCGTAGGGTAAGATAAAGATGTAAAGTTGGATGGATCATATGACGGGCTGGAGTGGTCGTTGGGTGAGCTGGAGTGGTCGTTGAGTGAGTTGGAGTGGTGGTAGGGGAGTTGGAGTGGTTGTAGGGTGAGTTGGAGTGGTCGTAGGGTGAGTTGGAGTGATCGTAAGGTGAGTTGGTGTGGTCGTAGGGTGAGTTGGAGTGATCGTAGGGTGAGTTGGAGTGATCGTAGGTGAACTGGAGTTGTCGTTGGGTGGTTGGATAAACTGGAGCGAATGAGCTATAACGTCAGAGTAGGAGAGGGCGAGATGCAGGTGACTAGCTGGAGTAATCGATTATTAGAGGTATTGCGGAATACAGTTATGGATAATTTAACAAGAAACCGTACGTTAAAGTCTTCAAAAATATCAGAAGCTTGCTCTAGCTGAATCCTGGTAAAATCCCATGAACTCGTCATTTCATATAGGTTCCTTACGAATCATACAGTGGTAACCAGGCAAACAGGGAAAATGAATGAACATGTATATAATTCCGGGCACTTGCCCCCTCCCCTTACCTCTAAATATTTTTTATCTATATCCGTTAAACTTAATAGCTGGGGTTTCTAAATTAAGCATTACATCAATAACATTATATTCCTTTCTAAACCTGGTTTGTGCCTCATCGACGTGGTTATTTTAAACTTCGCAGGAGTAGATTTATCTGCTTAATAGGTTCGTGAAACCTCGCATAGTGTACACATTTGTGATATACATCGATAATTGTCAGTGTGATTTTGTATTAATTATTAATATACCTCTATATTAATGACATACCTCGATATTAATTAATTAATTACCTCTATAATTATGAGGGTGAGATCTACAACCACACTATGTATTGGACAAACACTACTTTTAGAATGCTCGATTGAGAAAGTTACCGGAATCAAATATTCAGTTAAAAAGAGAGTTTAAGAATGGAAAAACACTTTGACTAGTCAGCTATTAACAGATAATTTAAATCATATCAGGTCTATGAGTTATGTTTTTCATGACTTTAAACTGATGCTCTGTTATGATATCATGCAATAGATTATCAGTTCCAGCATTGTCAGGATTACTGTTAATTTGTTTCCATCTTGTAGTAGCTCTTTAAAATAACCATACCAAACTCGTTTTGAAATTATTTCCGTGCTGTAGAAGTTCAAAGTGGATCTTTTCTTTTTTGACATGATTAGAAAGGCTTGGAACATTTATCGAGAGCTTCATCAGTATTTCCAGGAATTATTATAAGTGTGCTCAGCTGGCTATACAAGATTTCTTGACTGGTTGTTTCATTCTTTTCTGAACGTTTCTCTTTGAAATTGTTGATCAAACCAAGTTAGGTGTTCTTCGTCACAAGCAGAGTGAGAACAGCTTAGACTAGGTCTTGCTTCACCACTCACAACCCGTTTATGTATAGAAATGTTATTGCCCACGATTTGTGTTGGTTATTGATGATGGTTCGCTGCATCTTTATGAAATCGAATGTGTTTTTCTTACTTATCTTCAACAAAAGAAAAACAGCTTAGTCAAACAAAACTTGGACTGGTTCTTAATTTGTTCCATTGTTACAAACAAATGAATTAACCTTTAGTAACGATGGAAAATGGATGTCACATATACATGGTTTATTTTACAAACCTATAGACGATACAATGATCATCACAAATTCAAGACTTATTTTACTCCGTCTGAAATATCATCTTTCCGACTACTATGAGATAGGGACTATGTCGTTAGCTCGTTCGGTCAATTGTTCTGGACTATATCGTTAGCTCGTTCGGTCAGTTGTTATGGAGAAGATTCATCTAGTTCAGGAAAACTGCAATTATAGAAACAAACTTTTGTGTCGGGGCTCTCTGGATTAAGAAACTTACAAAAGGAATTTTAATGACAAGCAATTAAATGAGAGTAGAAAATTTTATAAATTTAGAATTCGAACAGTAAGTAACATTCAGTATCTTGACCATCTACGTGATTTACTGACACCAGACAATTGCTTTTATTGTTAACTTTTATGTACTATATTCTCAATCATGCTACCATTCAGTTAACTGAGAACTAAAGTATCCCCGTGAAACAATATTTCTGTAAATAAGACTTTCCAGATATATTTTGGGATTTAAATTACTAAGGCATATGTAAAATAATTACCTACCACTTTATTACTCATGTGGTGCCAGAAGCCATGTGGTGCCAGAAGCCATATGGTGCCATATGTAAACCACATATGCCAGGTTGTGCAGAGGCACATAAAATGTATATCATTATTTCATAAGTGTAACTAGCGAAGTAGAGAAAACATTTATGACTCACATGATTGTCCTTATCATTATCAGCTGCTTTGTTTTTTTATGGTTATTCGATGATTTCATTAAATTATCGTTGTATTGTATTTAGATCTGAATATTACATTTCGAAGACTTTTTGTCATATGGATTATATATATATATATATATATATATATATATATATATATATATATATATATATATATATATATATATATATATATATATTGATGTATTTATTATGTATTATAGAAAGTGTCCGTAAGTTCACCTCGGTGTGTGTATGCATGGTGTCTGTATGTATGCCCTAATTATATATGTACGTTTTCATCATAGCCGAGTGTTTTATCTACGTTTCAGAACTTACAGCATAAGAGGAAATGCTTTATAATAAAGGATATGTTTAAACCTTAATACCGGATTAGGTAGGATGTCCTATTAATCCATAAGATTATTCAAGAAACCGGATATATAATTGTCTCTGGTGCAACATTGTAATGGTATTATCATCAGATAACAACATAATGGGATTGTCATGCGTATTGACATTTTGGTCCAATAACTGACTTTTCATGTGAGCTAAAATGATTCTTCTCTCTCTCTCTCTCTCTCTCTCTCTCTCTCGTCACACATGCACACGAAAATAAACAACAGGAATATACCACATTAAAGAGAAGTATAACAAGTTAGTTACCTTCTATGTTGATATATATATATATATATATATATATATATATATATATATATATATATATATATATATATATATATATATATATATATATATATATATATATATATATATATATATATATGTATGTATGTATGTATGTATGTGTGTGTGTGTGTGTGTGTGTGTGTGTGTGTTATCCGAGGATGTATATTAAAATCCCTATAGTGGACGAATCATGGGACATTGATTATTATAAATATTACTACATTCATTTACACCCTAGCGTTTAACAAATCTAGAGACCTTGATTACTACAATTTAAATAATTCGCTCCATACTGGGTTTCTGCTTGGTATCGAACCTAGGACCCCTTTATGCGAGATAAGACAACTATCGCCTGTCTGCACGTTCCAATGCCCATACAACCACGGCTACCGCCACATCACTAAAACATGATGTCTTGGCAGCCGTTCATATACGGTACTAGAACGTGCAGACACTTTCGAAACTTAGATATACACATTATTTGTTCCAAGAAACATGGGCTCTGGCTAGGTTAGGTTTTGTTTATATAAGAGAGTAATGTAACATTACTCCAAGCACTGGCCTAAGGATATAAGGATAATTAGTCTTAAGACTATATATATATATATATATATATATATATATATATATATATATATATATATATATATATATATTATACGAGGATATGTATTTAAATCCCTATGGTTGACGAATCTAGAGACCTTGATTACTACAAATATTGACACCCTAGTGCCAAACAAGCAATTAAAAAATTCGCTCCATACTGGGTTTCTGCTTGGAATGAGACTTGCGAATTTATTATAAAAGTGAGACGAGGTTAAAGTTCATTGTGTAATAAAACTCTGGATCAGATTATATTGGAATAGAGACTTTGTAATTAAAAGCTGCGGAAGGGTTAAACTCGTTGGGATACAATATTATCAGTCGTGAAGGGGAATAGGCGCAAAGAGCATCCATTGCCAGGAAGTTTCAAGGAAGGAACTAAAGATTTTCAACTAAAATTCTTGATTGTAGAAATACACAGAACATTTATAATATTCAACAGTGACGTAGGTAGGTACGTTAAAGTTTAGCACAGATCTGCCTAAAACCAACTCCAGGAAAAAAAGTGCTTGATTGTATCTACTTGGAGACGGCATATACCCAAAGAAGTTCTTGAGTCAAAATTAGTTGCGGAAATTATAAATGCAAATTTTGAAAAAGAGTTAGATTTCGGTTGATAGCTAAATTTGTTTTCGCTAAATGCCAAGGATTTCCTCGAATTTAACCTGAACGCAAATTTTAAGTAATCACACTGGACCCAACAATAGATATAAAAACAACTTTGTCAGGATGTTGGAGACACAACAAGAAACTATATACAATTCTGGCACCCTTCCAACCGGCTAAAGACGAAAAGGATGAAACGAGGCGAATGTTAGAGGCACCATACTCCAAGTACCTACATCAGTTTTTTACGATGGAACAAATGCTAGCAGCTGAAAATACCGGAAAAGGGCTGGTGAAGACCAAAGCATATCTTGTTTTTACCCTTTTTAAAAGCGATTGCTCTCGTCACAGCATGTAAATATGGAATGTCAAGCGATTTGATAGTGGAGTTTGCACCAGTAGTAATGAAATTGGAAGTGTGCGACCACCCAAGAAAAGTGCTAAGCATATGAGTCACCGTCCAATGCAAAAGAGCCGCTAATGGTGTTGACCAATTACTACCTTCGCCTTATTCCACAGTTTGTGGAGAACGCAGCATCCTTATATAACCTTCTTGAGAAATGATTAGTTTTCTGATGGGAAGGACTGGAGGCTGCATGTATCGAACAAATTAAAGAACACACAAGTGGTCCAGTTTTGTATTTCCCTACAGAGAAAGGCGTAACTGTACTGGACACAGACGACTCCAACTTCAAAACGTATGGGACCATCACAAGAAAAATATTCTGTCACCTTTCATGGTTATATAGCTTCGCGGTCATTTGCCATTGATCCTGGTGGAACTGATCCTTTAAACATGTATTAAACATGTCAAGGTGCATGGTGGAACTGATCCTTTATTCATTTACTGTGCAGTACTGTTTGAGTATTAAATGTGGCAACGCTGAGGCAATGTCTTGGATGTAAGATGAAACAGGGAGTTGTGATTGTAACATAGCTTTAAACCTCTTCAGTCGTATCACTACGAAGTCTTCAGTGAGGCAGTTTATGCTATATCTAGTACTCCATATCACGCCTCAGGCATGTAGCACAATGTCAAACCCAGTTACATTATCATGACACCAGGCCGACCAGTCCTAACACTAACTTCTTAATGCTGAGCGCCAATTGAGGCAGCTGTTAGAATCTTTTCATGTCTTTGGCATGACTCAACCTTCTGCATCCAAGGCGGACTTTCTAACCACTTAAGCCACTGGAGCGGTCATAACGATGACGACAATGGAGTCGACATTAAGTCTCTGTCATGTTTGGGCTCCAACTTGCATAACAATGCACACGTTTTGAAAGAAGGCGTAGATTAGGTCAAGACGCGGCATGGCCTTAGCCAGAATCAATCAAAGGGGATTGACCTTCTATAATTCCACATGAATCAAACTGTGAAGTGGCAAATTTTATGTCGATCTAACAAGAATACATTTGTTGAGACCAGAGAACCATTAATTAGATTTATGGAGACAAGCGCGTATCATATCGCCATACTACCGTGTACGGTAATGTCCTTTAGAGGGAGAATTTTGTTCCTAATTAAACATTTGTTTATACAGCAGCCAGACGGACTATTAGGGGCACGGAAAACGTCATTTTCATGGTAAAGTTGTCACAAATTGAGAAATCGCAGAAACTCTGTTACTCAAACTACCAGGTCAAGCTGACCCTGACTTTGGCGCCTCTGGAAAAAGGCGGCAGAGATATTTGATTCTGATTAGTTACGTTGAATAAGGGGCGTGTTTCCCACACAAAATTTTCTAGCTTTTAAAATCGCCACATCGGAAATTCTAATCAGTCAAAGCTTTTCCTATAAGAGGAAACCCAAAAAGTAGGACTCCTTGGGATTTGCAAGAAATTCCTCGTAAAAGAACGGTTGTCCAAAGGGGACTATTGTCGAAAGGAACCGACGAACTAATTTGCCGATTAGAGGGAGGAACGTTGAAAGCAAAGGGAGAAAATAACTCCTGAGACGTATGAGACTTGTTATCCTGAGACGTATGAGACGTCTAATCCTGAGACGTATGAGACGTACTATCCTGAGACGTATAATCCTGTGATGTATTATTCTGGGACGTATGATGTGATGTTATTCTGGGACGTATACTGAGAAGTATAGAGAAGTGCAGTGAGACGTATAATCCTGTGACGCAATACTACGACGTATTAATTTCTGAAACGTATTCTGAGAGTATCCTGAGACGGATGGTGGAAAGTATCACTCTGAGATCCAAGGGTATGAACAGCTACAGTGGAAACAGAACAGACTGGGGACGAGCAGGTTATGAAATCGTACAAGTCGTTGACTTCGATCGTTCACTCGATCCTATGATGAACTAAATCTATCAGTAAACAGATCGGCTATTTTATTTAAATCTATTTGCTTTTTCTTTGTATTTCGGTGAAAGTTAAATTTCTAAAAGCAGAGTACATTCCTGATGTAATGAGTTTTCACAGTGTTTTTATGTAATTGATTAAATTGTTTGTTTACATGTATGGGGGCTCGTGTAGGTTTGTTCTATATACCTGCTCAGATCTCTATTTCACCTTTAAGTTCACCACTTATATCTATATTTACTCGAACCGGGCAATAACATCGAGGGCGGTCAACCCCTAGATAACGAAAACCAAATTTGGCGGGGCACCCACCAGGGACAATTCTCCCCCATTACACAAACCATTACGTTAATTGATGTTGTGACTTTGTATGTTTATTTTGATGAAACGCTTTTTTATCTGCCAAAAAAGTTTTATCGCTATTTTTGCAACCAATAATTTCCAAAAGCGGATGTTGTGTTACGGGGTTGTGTTTTAGTAATGGTGGCGCTCTACAGTTTCATATTTTGCATAGTTAGAATTTTAAAGAAAAGGAATTTCCCCGGCTTTCCTCACTGGTTATACTGGCTATTTAAAAAGACTTTGTATATCTTAGGTATAATTCAAAGAACCTTTAATTCCCTTTATTTTGGTGTATGATTGATGGGTGTAATGTGGGTTATAGAGTACACAGCTTGGCCTTACTCCAGATGTGCACCTTTCAAAAAAGTGCTAGCTCCACTTGGTCATTTTCACTTCCTGAACTTCAGAGGTAAATTGTATAAAAAAAAAGAGCCGATAACTTTTTTTACATTTTACATATTAGGTAATTCATTCCTTGCACTTTCAGATGCTGGTATTGTCTAGTCTGGCAAAAGTCATTTTTCCTATCTTAATAGCTGCTATGGATAGTGTACTTTAGACTAATTCAGGCTGATTTTTTTGCACAAGGGAGCAGTCATTTTAGTTAGCAGTGTGTTTAAATCATGTATAATTTCCAAAAGAACAATATCCAAAAAAATATCATCCATATTACATTAATGTAGCATAGAGGTATGCCAACATTCTCTCCATTGTGCATGTTTTAAATACAAACAACTTCACCTTATATACGTCACTCTCTCAAAAGTATATAATAACTGGTGAGCGCCCCCCCCCCCCCCAACTCTCACACGTAGCGGTGTTCTTTTTTGTGCAAATGGATTCTGTTAATTCTTGTCCAGCTTTTAAGACGTGTACATTATTTAGTGTAACACAGAATACTGTCGAGGATTAAAAGTACTGTTTATAACCAACTGGGTTTGTTTTATATTGAACCTTTGTAAACTGCTGTGACCATACTATACCATCACTATCTTTAGTACACCTACATACGGCATACCTCGCTTTCAGGCTGCCAGATAACGCGATAACCCGCATTGCCTTGGCTTTTTCAGAGATGATCGTTGAGGTTTTTGAGGTCAAGTGATGATGCAAACAAATGATCTAAGGGGCGCTTATGAGAGACGAGATATTAAAAGTTGATGGATATAATCAAGAGGCCTTACTAACAGAAGAGATAGTAAAACTCCTAATAAATAATCTAATACGTCCTACAAAGAGACAAGCGATCAAAATCTTAATGCATATGTTCTAAGATTTCCTAGTGAGAAACAAATCAAGAACATTCCTTACAAATAATGTAAACTTTGTCCTAATGAGAACACTCCTTACAAATGATAAATCAAATCCATCACGTATACCCCCCCCCCCCCAAGGTTTGGTATACACAATGTCCAACTAGCAAAATAAAATATTACAGATAATACTGCAGAAAAACACGAATTATCAGGGATAATATAAAGAGATTATCACCTAATTGTTGGGAAATTACCAAAAGGAGCTTAATATGCAGCCTGTCATATATATTTCTTTCTTTATTTCATGACACAGCGAAAATAAATTGTTATAGGATGGCACGACTTTATGAGGTGTGATTATTTCTCAGAGTTTATTACTGAGAGATAAAAACAGACGGACAAAAGAGAGGCAGTTAGACAAATCATACATACATACATCAAATTAACTGAACAAAAGAGCCTTTATCTCACATAGTAGATACTCGTTTGTGGTCTCGAGCAGCTAGAAGTAACGCTCAGTATATAACTTTTTAAAAAAAATGGTAAGATGGCTGAAACGCGATCAAATAGTTTGTTTGGTCTCTCACGTGCTATAGTGATGGATGAAAATGCTACAGTCGTTATAAAAGAAAACAAGTCTTTTTAATCTTCATATTTGAAGTGGAGTGTTCATATTTAAAGTGGAGTGTTCATGTTTGAAGTGGAGTGTTCATATTCAAATTTTACCCTCATATTGAAAGTGAATTAGTAGTTTGAAAAGAGGTATCTCTTTCAGAAAATAAAAACATATTTTCAATGTCGCAGTTTTACTATAATCCCGCCCTCAAGGACTATAAACGACTGAAACATTTTAAGTTATCAATCACGATATGATTCCTTTCAGATCCTTATCCCTTGAATCCTTATCCCTTGAAGTCTTATCCATTGAATTCTTATCCCTTGAATCCTTATCCCTTGAATCGTCCACAGAATCGCATCAAAAACAAAATATCGAATGCTAGTAGCTAGGACGTAGAAACCCATGGGAAAGGAGTCCTCCGTAAGTACAGGTCAGGTAAAGGAGTCCTCAGTAATCACAGGTCAGGTAAAGGTAAATGCAGTAAGTACAGGTCAGGTAAAGATATATGCAGTAGGTATGGGTAAGGGAAACATGTCTTCAGTAAAATTGAGTCAGGGAAAGATTCCTGCAGTATTACAGATAAGGGAAAGGTGACTGGAGTAAACACAGGTTAGATAAATGTGTCCGCATTATGTACTGGGCAAAGAAAGGTTTCTACAGTAAGTACATGTAAAAAAGGATGTCCGCAGTAGGTATAGGGCAAGTAGCGGTGTCTACAGAACGTAAAGTTCAGGGTTAGGTGACTGTAGTAAGTATAGTTCAATTTCCTACGATTTTCGACACCCACACTCAAGAATTGTGTGTTTGTCATTTGTGTAGATTTTGTCAAATCCAGAGTTGCTAAAATCACAAGATAAAGCTTTATTTTATGAATCCTCAAGAGAATTTATTGCCAGGTATAGTAATGTGGAGATACACATGGACTTGTTAATACTAGTAATGCATTCCTAACATAGTATTATTATATTTGTCAGTTAATTATTACTGGTTGAAAACGAAGCGTTGAATCACTCTTTGCTTCCTTATGTGATGCAGTGTCCATTACTTTCTGATCCACTGGCGAAGTTTTCGGACCACTGACAAGTTCCGATTCTGTCGTATCGGAATGTGAAATATCCAAAACACTATCCACTTCCGGTTCCGGGTTCTCGCTGTCGATCGCTTCAGAGCCTGGCAACTTGCAACATCCCAATTTCATAACAACTGGCTTGGACAGATACAAACATACCTCTCCTAATCCTTTGAAACCCACCTGAACACTGACTTCCACGTTGCCTGTAAAGGTGTGACTGACGTCGGGAGTTTCCATGACTAGAAGCAATAAAAAATTGACTAAGAGAGTGCACATAGATTACAACCATAATCACTGTTACTCATTGGTAACTCTTGATATCTGAAAGGGAACAATCATATATATATATATATATATATATATATATATATATATATATATATATATATATATATATATATATATATATATATATATATATATATATATATATATATATATTGGGCACATTATCGACCTCTAAAATTGTGCAGATTCATTGACTACCAAGAATCACAATGCTACGAAACTGGTGATGATTCAAAATAGTTTGTATGCATATTTAGAGTTTAATGGTCCACCTGATTACACGGCAAGGTTAAAGGTTAAGTTCATAGAATGTAAAGTAAATAACGATAATCTTTAGAAAAATGAAACTTCTCAGATAAACGTAAATCTTTACAAGACAAGATATAAGAGGAAAAGGTGCTTAATTTATTTGAATATATATAAAATATCTAGAAAGGCTTATTATATTTAATAAGGATCCATATTTGCTATATAAATCATATTCATGTTGTACAGTGACACCTGCAAGGTATTTCCACTGGAGGTATGCACGATTCAGGTATGTATGTCCAGTACGTGAGCGGCAAGATACCAACTCGTCTCTGTGATTTGCTATGTATAAGATGTGTCACTCTTCATTGATGGGGTTAATGTTCCCAAGTTTTCATTCCACATTCCACAGAACTGTATAATGTTTTAAGTTATATTAAATCTTCCGTTCCGTAAAAATTGACTGCAAGTAGCTTTGGCTGCCTTAGTCACCGTTTTATTACCTATAATGTTAATGTGACTATACAGCCAACATCATTGAATACATTTTCTAGATTTATAGCACACTTGATCCTATTTGTGTTTGACTTGGGGATTTTAACTGGTTGCAAACATTAAGGTTTTGCAAGGCCTAAGTATGCCAAGGAGAACCCCAAAACATTTTGGAACAGGTTATGGTATAGTCAAGAATGTGAGTACAATTGTAATTTATGACGTGAAAATGGAAGATGTATCTGGTAAATGCAGCTGCAGTCTTCGTTCTCTCTTTAGAACTATTTGGTAAGAATGAAGCAATGTGATTGCATTGAACTGGCAAAACATAGTATTTTCTTTTAGGGAGCAGGTCTGAATAAATATAAAAGCTTTCTTTTGAAACAGAACAGTACAAAACAAAAACTTTTCTTAGGTGAATGTTTACGAGTAACATCTAAGTTATTGTTAATCTGTTGTTGATGCTATTCCTCGCATCAGACAACATCATAGAAAGACAACAGCAATAGAATGACAACAAAAATATAAAGGAATATAGCGTAAATATTTAGAAATAACATACCTTTAAAACCTTTCATAACATACCTGTAAACTATTTTTTCATAACATACCTGTAAAATGTTTTGTCCAGCTCTCTCCAGAATAATTCAGTATAACAATTAGGTGAGGAATGTATGTTGTGTCATTTCTGCTCACCGTGATGTTAACTACAATGAATCAATAACAAACCAGTTTAAATTTACACGATTATTTATCATGATGCCTACAAAAACATGTACGTCGAAAATATGTATGTATGTATGTATGTATGTATGTATGTATGTATAACACTATTTGTACGAACACGGATAAAAGTAATTTACGATTGGTAAAAAGTGTGATTACCTACCTGGTAAAGCATATAGAATATACACATCATGTGGAAGAGATAAGAGAGAAAATGGATGCATCTTATGTTCTTGGAAATCTCCAAAATATAGGCTACTAACTTGTGTAGGTCAGTAGATAGGTAGTTAGATATGTAGGTAGCTCAATCTCTGGTGATAGGTAGGGAGGTGTGTTCGTAAGTAATTAGAAACTAAACAGCCTGTAATTTTCAGAACTTGAGTGACTAATACAAATATGTTCTGACAAGGATATCGTATACCCTGTTTAAGCTTGACTAATACAGATATATTCTGACAGGGATATTGTATACCCTGTTTAAGCTTGACTAATACAGATATGTTCTGACAGGGATATCGAATACTTTGTTTAAGCTTGACTAATACAGATATGTTTCGGCAGGGATATCGTATACCCTGTTTAAGCTTGACAAATACAGATATGTTCTAAAAGGGATATCGTATACCCTGTTTAAGCTTGACTAATACAGATATGTTTTGACAGGGATATTGTGTATAAGCGTGGCAGATACAAATATGTTCTGACAGGGATATCGTATACTCTGTTTAAGTATGACAAATATAGACATATTTTGACAAGGATATCTAATAGTCAGTTTACATGAGACGGATACGGGCATATTCTGATAAGGATATCGGATATACACTGTTACAGTCATGCTCTGATTTAAATGTCAACAATTTAGAATTGTTGTTCCCTAACAATAATTGTTTTTTTTTAAATAAAATTTGACACATAAAAATGTCCCTTTTTGTTTTGTTTCCGTTGACAACTTCAGCACTATGACAAAGATATTTTGTATCACTCTTTTGGCACAAGTTCTGATTTGTTTGTTAATTTTACCGATTACAGACATTCTTCTACAAAGGAATCATTGTATGATTAGGACTTTACGTATTATTTATAGCCTGTGACGGTAGCCAGCACGAAAATCTTTTACACTCTTGGAGTTACCTGTCTTTGATTTGACCTTGATGGTGCATGTTTCTCCACTCGGCAAACATTTGCACGTCGGTTTTACATTTTCCAGGGACAGTTCACCGCTCTTTCCATTTGACAACGCAACAGGAGTTGAATGTATCTTTTCATCGTCATAAATCTCAAGGGCAAAGTTAGGGTCCATGTCATCGGAGTCATCAGAGATCACATCATCGTCACAATTTGTTTTCTCAAGTTCAAGTTCAGGTTCAAGGTCATCTGGGTAATCTTCGAGGATGGTGATATCGGGCTCTTGAAACTTTTTGTTAGCGTTCGCAACAAGGTCCGTCTCCAGAACTTCGTCTATATCTGTCGTAGTGATACCAATGGGAGAAAGCAAATAATTGATTTGTGAAGTGACCATGTTAAATCTGGAAAAATTATAATTTGCTACAGAATTTTAAATATTCATACACTATAAACAGTTTCTTAAAACGAAAAAAAAAATATCAGATTTTTTTGGCCGTACTTTTAACTTCGGATTGGTGCAAATGATTGAATAAAGTGGTAATGACAGTCCTGGCTATTTATTTTTAAAGTAAAAACAGAACACGAGAAGCATGAAGAAACAGCCGTTACTTTCATTTCTTTTTCCTTTATCTTTTTTTTGTGAACAAAACTTATTTTTTCATACATGTGTTTTCACGTGAAAATGTTTTAAACATCGATTAAATTTGCTTTTTTGCCACCATAAGAACATATATTCCATGACCAGCACCAAATCTGCTTCAAAATGAAAATGCTTTTTTAGGATTTGTTTCCTAAACCAATATTAATACGTCATGACCATCAGAAGACTACGATTTCTAACCAAATTTGTCAGAACAAGTAAAAATTGTTTTCGAATAAGTGAAATTCAATGTCAGTAACCTGGCTTTTTCTTCTTCAAATTAAAAATAGGAAAACATTATACTCCAGTGCCACTTCCCCTCATTCCCTCCTTTTCCGATATAGTAGGTACAAACTGCATTAGTCTCATCCTGACATTATGGTTGATTTGGGAGTGGGGTGGGTTATCATGTTAACATTCTCTGGGGGTGGGGTGCGCTCTACAAATATTAATGACTTCTGCGATAGTGGCAGGTGTGAGGTGAAGTTGTTTACATTTGCAACCTGCACACTGGAGAAAATGTTCGTATACCTCAATGTTACTTTCATGAAATTTTTTGGGATATTGTACTTTTGATATAAGCATACAGATACCCAAAATAACTTGCCCATTTTGCTCAAAAATCAGCCTGAATTAGTCTAAATGTCACTATCTTTAACAGTCATTAAAATAAGGAAACGAAATTTGCCAGACTAGACAGACCAGCTTCTGAATGTGCAATGAATGAATTACCATATATATATATATATATATATATATATATATATATATATATATATATATATATATATATATATATATATATATATATAATGTAATCTTTTTTTTCACAATTTACCACTGAAGTCCAGAAAGAGAAAAAAACTGACCATGCGGAGCTAGCAGCTTTTGAGAGATGCACATCTGAAGTAAGGCCAAGCTGAAAAGTCTGTAGCCCATATTACACACAGGAATCATACATCAACATAAATGGATATCAATTCTTTGGACAATAGCTAAGATGTAAAAGGTCAGTTTAAATAACCAGTATAACCAGTGAGGAAACCCGGGGAAATTCGTTTTTTTAAAAATTATAACCTATGCAAAATACGAAACTATAGAACGTCACCTTCCTTTAGAGGCAACTAGAGTAAAGTGCATTGCCCAAGGATGACGACAGTAGCCACCCCTGACTACTCCAATAAATGAATTTTGAACCCGCACCCGTTCTTTCCCGAGTCGCGCACTGAGAGCAGCAGGGAAGTTGTACAGACCCCCTGGCACAGACTAAAATAAGCCTCCCATCAAACATTTCTCCGTAGAAGCCTCAGAAAGCAGAAATAAAGCCTCCTACGAAAATTAATCGGCGAAAATCCGACCCAAAGTGCATTTTCAGACATAAAAAAAAACAGCAATTTTGGGGGGGGGGGGTATTGTAAAATTTATTTGTTATTGCAAATTTGGGCTGCAAATGCTAATTTTATTTCACATTAAAACAATATCATTGAAAATAAGATGAGTCGGAAAATTAGCACAGTTGGAGAGCCTCAATCTGCTAGATTAGCGCGAGATCAATTAGCAGCAGTAAAAAAGCTTATTCCGACAAAACGACTATTTAAGAAAAAAGTTCGTGAGTACGATGATGAGCAACATCATATTGGTGAAATATCGTCAAAGTTGTTGAGTCCAGTCACCGGAGCGATCGAACAAGTCGCATATGGTAGTAAAAAGGAAGATAAGGAACTTAGAGAGCTTGGGCTTATTCCTATGACAAGAGATATCGAGCAACACACTCGAGTTGTTCCTGGTCATCTTGATCAAATTCATCAAGAACAAACACAAGCACGTCAAGCACAAGAACAAGCACAAGCACAAGCACAAGCACAAATTTTGCAAGATCAATTACAACAAGCACAAACACAAGCGCAACCAAAACGAGAAGAAGAAGAACGAGATCAACCCCAAGAAAGAAGAGGAAGATATTCAGGTGCCAATAAATTTACCGATAAAGCAGTCGCAATGATAAAATCAATGAACCAGGATGATGTTGTAAAATTTGCTTCAGAAAATTATGATAAAGAAATACGAAAAAAATTTATGAAACCCGGTGAGGACAAAAATATAACATTTGCTAAATGGATAAAGTGGATATATTATGTGCACAGGGGCGTCACATCGGTTAGATCTAATGATCCAGATTATTCTAGATTTTTAGATGATATACGTTATTATGAACACTCAAGTTATACTGATCGGTCGCAAAAATTATTATCTTCATCTATTAGATCAGAAGAATTTGAATCAGAAGAATTTGAACCAAAGGAATTTGAATCAGAACCAAAAACAGGAAGCGGATATTCAGTTTGTCCCGACAATGTTGTTAATGACGTATCTCGCCTCGAAGTATTAATCGAAGGAAAACGAGCTGGAAATAACTCTCGCGAAATAATCAACGAAGCATCAGATATTTGTCAGCGGTTATTTCGCGGCGGTGTAATTGATTCTCGCATTTATAAGGAACTTATTGACGAGCTTATCGATTAAAACAACATAATTGAAATAATATGATTATTCACAAACATCAACGCAGACCAGCACCGGTCCGCGTAGTAAATTCTAGATTGCCAGTATATAAATACGTTCACGGTAATGGATTTGGAGATATCGTTAAAAGCCTTGTTACTCGAGTAGCGCCTAAAATTGGTCCCGTGTTCAAACAACTAGGATTAAAAGCAATAGGAAAGATTGGCGAGACCGCTGTTTCTGGTATTAGTAATTTAGCTAGTAAAGGCTTTAATGCTGTCAAAAGTAAAATATTAAATTTAATACGTAAAAAAAGACCAGTCAGATTACCTATCACTAGAGAGATGCCGCCCGAAATTAGCAAAACCATAAATGAAGCAGCAAATAAGAAAATAAATGATCTGGCGCAGGAAGTTGCTAAGACGAATATAGCACATGAAATTGCAAACACAAATCTAGCTCATGAGATTGCAAACACAAATCTGGCGCATGAAATTGCAAACACAAATCTTGGAAATACAAGTTTTGTTTCAGGAGATGGTCTTCGTTTTAGACGATATCATTAGTAATAATGTTTTCACAAGTGTCAAATGAAGTGTTTGACATGGACGAGCCAGTAGGTAGGGACACATCAGTGCGAGATTTTCAGTATTTCTCGTACGAGGTAGTTGAACCAAATACACCTAACCGCAAGGAAATTCAAGTTCACGATACAACAAGATATTTTCTTCCGTCTGAGGCGTATATCGAGGTTGTTGGGATACTTAATAAAACCGATAATACCAACTACGATGCAAATTTTAACGTTGGATTTGTCAATAACGGTATCATGGCATTATTCAAGAGTGCCACTTACATGATTGATGGAAGAGAGATTGAATCAATCACTGACAATGTTGATGTAGCAACAACGATCATAGGCCTAGCAAGATACTCGGATGATTTCACCAGATCGGCTGGTCCTAGTATGATGTTTGCTAAGGATAATTCTGATGCACCGATATTTAAACCGTTTGTCGTTAGACAACCGAATAATCGCGACCTTCCTAATCCTGTCCCTGCTGCTATCGAAAATATGATAATTAATCAAACTGAAAATTATAATCTTGGATTTGCTACGCGAAAGAAAATGTTAGTTGGAGCCGAGAATAATTTCTCTTGTGCAATTCCATTATCTCACATTTTTGGATTTTGCCGGCATTTCAGGAAAGTTATTTATGGAGCGAAACATACAATTTCCTTTATTCGAGATGCCGCGGGTAATGATAGAGCCATTTGGCGAGAGGCGGGTGCGGCCGGCGATGTTGGTAAGGTAACATTAACTAAAATTACTTTGTGGATGCCAGCAGTAACACCATCAATTCTCGAGGAAGAAAAATTATTATCATTCATGAATCAAGGAGGAAAATCCATCATGTCCTGGCTAACAACAACAACCGACTCCTCCGATGTTAATATGAACGGAATATATACTTGGCGAATTGCGTCACAGCAAGGTGTTTCAGCGCCCAGGCATATCTTCATTGTTCTTCAAAATGCAAATAGATACGATCAAACTCACAGTCACATGATATTTGATCAATTTGGGGCAACAAACGTATCATTAAGAATAAACGGTCAACAAGAACCATCCGAGGAAATAGCTATTAATTTTACTAATTATTCCACTGCACGCGCGTATCATCGATTATTAAGTTTTATGGGTCGCGATCAAAATATTGATACCGGATTGCAAATATCACAGTTAGATTTTAATACTCTCTATCCCATCTATTACTTTTCCCTGGAACATCTTGATTTGGTAAAGCAGTCGGTTGTCGATATTCATTTCAAAGCCAGAATTAACACTGGAGGACCGGCAAGAGCCATCGCGGTTATTCTTAGTGATAGAACAATGATCCTAGAAGGCATCAGTGGTAGAATGAGAGTCATCGACGCGCCCGTAGAAAATATGTGATAAATTCTAAATTTAGATAAAGTGATTATTAATATGCCATACGAACACGTCAGCGTAACACTGACCCCGGGTCAGATAAAAAAACTTCAAGCAGCAACAACGGCGCGAAGAGGTTTGAAATTAATCTTGAAAAATAATCAGATTCACGGTGGACCTAACAAACTATCACTGACACGAGGTCAACACGGACGATTTACCAAAGCCAGATCAATGAATTCTGGTGTTCATGTAACTCTCTCCATTGGCGCAGTGAAAGACATGATCAAGGTAGGTGGCTTCCTTCCTTTCCTATTGCCTTTATTAGCTCCGTTGATAACGGGCGCGTTATCAGCAACGGCTGGATTCGGAGTTAAAAAATTATTGGATAAAGTTACCGGAGGAAGATACGGCAAAAAAAAATACCATCGCGGATCCGGCCTGAGACTAGGACGACCTCCAATGTATGGATCCGGCCTAAGATCATCACGCCATCATCGAATTTAGATTTAATCAATGAAGCAAAGAAAAAGAAAATAAGATTTTTCAGAGGAGTATTCATGCGAGATCAACTACCGCACAAACCAAACTCTACCGAGACAGGAATAATTAACCTCGATAAAAATTCCGGCCCTGGCACTCACTGGGTTGCGTACGCGATTAATCCTCGCGAAATCATTTACTTTGATTCGTATGGACTAGCACCACCAAACGAATTTTTCAAATATATTTCCTCGCTGAAACTTCCAGTTTGGTATTCAACACTTCCAACGCAAACATCAACCGATCCACCAATATGCGGTCCAGAATCAATTAACGTTCTTGATGCAATTTCAAAATCATCCCGCCCTTATCACAAAATTTTATTTGAATACACCGTAGATAAATATCATGGTTGATATTTACGGTAGATCTCTCTTTAGAAAGAAAGAAGAAACAGATGAAGAAAAAAAAATCGATACATCAAATTTTGCAACCAAGAAAGACATTAACAATCTTCTATCGTTGGCAGAGATAAATCCTGGTGAAATTGCTGTTTTTCAAAACACCGAAGGTCGATTACAAACTAGCAATGTCAAAGTAACTGATATGATTAGCCGAGATGAATATAACGAACGCATCAAGCAATTTACTCAGTTATCAGATTCAGTAACAAAATCTATCACTGACGTTACTAATATTATCACAAGTTTACCATCAAAGGCAAATATCGCAGATGTAGAAAAATCTGATAAAGAACTATCAGCGACATTATTGTTAAAGTTGGATAAGGCAGTCTACAATGAAGATCAGGAAAAACTTACAAAGCAATTAACTAAACTAACTAATGATCTTAAAAAACTCGATGAAACCTTAAAACAACTTAGCAAGAAAGTTGATGATAATACAAAGAAAACAACTGATAATTCATTCGTCGCAGATCAATTAACAAAGAAAAAAGTTGATCAGGAATTGCACGATGATCTTATCGATAAAGTGAGTAAGATCAACGAAGATATTACTAATATTATCGCTGACGTTTCTGAAATAAAAACCACAATGGATAAGAAAGGCGATAAAGTGTTATACGACGATCTTAGCAAGACAACAAAGAAAATTAGCGATGATATTGCAAAAATCAATAAACACATCGAATCGTTACGTGGAAGTGATGATTACGATGATCTTGTTGAAAAAACAAAATCCATCAACGATGATATTGCCAAGATAAACAAAGATATCGAAGCGGTGCGTTCACTAACATTTCAAAAAGCTGATAAAACATCACACGACGATCTTAGCGATAAAACAAAGAAAATTAGTGCTGATATTGAAACAATGCGTGTGTTAATGAATCAGAAAGACGAGAAAACAAAATCTATCAATGATGATATTGATCAAATCAGCAAAGATATTGAAACAGTTCGCGGATTAGTACACCAAAAAATTGATAAAACATCACACGATGATCTTGGTGAAAAACTAACAAGAACAACCAGGGACGTTACTAACATTCTTGCCGATGTTACAAAGATAAATACTGCAATAAGTGAAAAGGTTGATAAATCATCACACGACGAGAAAACAAAATCCATTAATGATAATATCAATCAAATCAACAAGGACATTGAAACGGTTCGTGGATTAACTCATCAAAAAGTCGATAAATCATCACACGATTATCTTAGTGAAAAACTAACAAAAACAACCATGGACGTTACTGGTATTCTCGCAGATATTAACACAGTACGTGAACAGAAAATCGATAAATCATTATATGATGAGAAAACAAAATCCATCAGTGATGATATTACTAAAGTTAGTAAGGACATTGAAGCAGTTCGTGGATTAACACAACAGAAAGTCGATAAATCATTATATGATGAGAAAACAAAATCCATCAGTGATGATATTATTAAAGTTAGTAAGGACATTGAAGCAGTTCGTGGATTAACACAACAGAAAGTTGATAAATCATCACACAATGATCTTGGTGAAAAACTAACAAGAACAACCAGGGATGTTACTAACATTCTTGCTGATATTAACGCAGTTCGTGGATTAGCGATTCAAAAAATTGATAAATCATCACACGACGAGAAAACAAAGAAGATTGATGAGGATATTAACGCGGTGCGTCAAATCGCAAATCAAAAAGTTGATAAAACATCACACGACGAGAAAACAAAGAAGATTGATGAGGATATTAACGCGGTGCGTCAAATCGCAAATCAAAAAGTTGATAAAACATCACACGACGAAAAAACAAAGAAAATCAGTGATGATATTACTAAGGTTAGTAAGGACATTGAAGCAGTTCGTGGATTAACACAGCAGAAAGTTGATAAAACATCACACGACGAGAAAACAAAGAAGATTGATGAGGATATTAACGCAGTTCGTGGATTAGTAAATCAAAAAGTTGATAAAACATCACACGACGAAAAAACAAAGAAAATCAGTGATGATATTATTAAGGTTAGTAAGGACATTGAAGCAGTTCGTGGATTAACACAACAGAAAGTCGATAAATCAGCACACAATGATCTTGGTGAAAAACTAACAAGAACAACCAGGGATGTTACTAACATTCTCGCCGATGTTACAAAGATAAATACCGCAATTGTTCAGAAAGTTGATAAAACATCACACGACGAGAAAACAAAATCCATCAACGATGATATTAACGCGGTTCGTGAATTAGCTAATCAAAAAGTTGATAAATCATCACACGACGAGAAAACAAAGAAAATCGGTGAAGATATCGCCAAAATCAATAAGGAAGTTGAAACGGTTCGTGTATTAGCAAATCAAAAAGTTGATAAAACATCACATGACGAGAAAACAAAGAAAATCGACGAAGATATTACTAAAATCAATAAGGAAGTTGAAACGGTTCGTGTATTAGCAAATCAAAAAGTTGATAAATCATCACATGATAATCTCCTAAAAAGAACGAAGAAAATCGGCGATGATGTTACTGGTATTCTCGCAGATGTTACCAAGATAAATACCGTAATGGAAAAAAAAGTTGATAAAACATCACATAATTTTCTTGACGAGAAAACAAAAAAAATCAACGAAGATATTATCAAAATTAATGAAGAAATTTCCGTGATACGTCAAATCATTAATGGAAAGGTCGATAAAACATCACACGACGATCTTGAGAAGAGAGTAAAATCTATCAACGAAGAAATTGCTAAGGTAAATACAGCAATAAGTGAAAAAGTTGATACGACATTGTACGACAAAGAAATTCTAAGTATCAACACAAAATTATCAAAATTGAAAATTAATAAACTTTCGAAATTTAATATACCAGATCAAGTAGTGGCAGATAATTTATCCTGCCACGTGTCATTTGTGTTGGGGGCACAAGATCTTATCTGGACGCCTGAAAATGATTCTTTTTCTTTTACCGCGCCGATACAAGGTATTTATCGAATATATATTCTCGCCGGAAAAACAAAATTTAGCGTGAAGTCTGTCAAATACAACATTTGTGAATATTATCCTGGATTTTTTATTATTTCTATGAACAAAAATGATACTGAGACTTTCAGATTAACACCGCCGGATAGAACCACCACGGGACAAGTGTTTTATTTTGTAATTTTCGAATTTTTAGCCACATGGCATGAAATCTCTTCAGGAACAATAGTTGCCGAAATAGGGAAACCCCAACCAGCTGAAAAAATTCCAGTAATCAAATTTAGCTAGATAAACTTCCAACTAGCTGAAAATTTACTAAGAATTGGCTAGATAAATAACTAATAAATGACCGCATCGGATTACCGATATAATCTTGCGCGATCATGGCAAGATTCGCTAAAAAAACAAATAGACGAGTATCAAATAAAAATAAAGAAATACCAACGCAGATTAGTTACTATTGATGTTGTTGTTTATACCGCATCAGCAATAATCGCCGGTGCGGGTATTGTTTTATCCGTGGTAACAACAATCGCGCCAATCGTAGTAACGATAATAATTTCATCAACAACAACGATAGCCGGTGTTCTCAATATCATTGCAAGAAAAATATCTTCGTGCACAAGTGAGAAACTATTATCGTACAAAAATAAACTAACTAAGATCAATGACGCATATTCGAAATTATCATCGCTGATTTCCGAAAGTCTCAACGATGGAGTTATATCCGATATAGAATTTTATTCGATGATCAGTATCTACTCTGAGATTGAACAAATGAATAATAATAATGTCAGAGTTAGTCCAGATAGTGACAAACACAACACCGCCGACAACAACGTTAATATCACTAAGCTCAACTAATCCAGAATTTAGTATTAGTTTTCCAACTCCAATTGGTGCAAGGGAAATGGCATTGATACAGTTACGAGTTTATAATAGCTGGCCTAATATCAGATCAAAATCATTCGGTAAATTATTATCAAACAATTCACTTGTTGTTGCTAATAAGAAAAACGCCGATGGAACTCCTAATTGGTTTGCCGTTAGTATTCCAACTGGCAGCTATGAGATAGAGCAGATCGATAAAGAGATCAACACTAGAATATCGAATATTACTGGTGATGCAAATCCTGGAATAAAAATATCCGCGCATGAACCAACGCTATCGTCGATCATTGAAGTATCATCACCATATATGGTGGATATTTACCATTCGTCAATCAGGACGGTACTAGGCTGGCCCGAGATAAATCCGGCAAAACCAAAAAAACCAACGATGTTTATTCCCGGCTGGCACGAGGAGGGATTAGATCCGCCTGAACCAAAAAAATCAGATTTTATCACCGATGAAGGATATTACAAAACAACAATCAAACACAAAGATCTTGTCGAAGATGCCATCATTCTCATGAATAATCACAAAGCCAATTCACTGTTTTTTGCTTTCACCGTCCAAGATAAGTTATTCTCATGGCTGCCTCTTTCCCTAATGTCCCCCCCCGCTGGAGTTGTCGATTTTTTCCAAAATAGAAAGATAAAACCAATAGATGGTATCTTGGTAAAAAAAACCATCGATGATTTTAACCAGGAACATAAATTACAGTTAATTTTACTAAAAAAAATCTTTTACGATTGTATCTCAGAAGAATCAGAACCGTGCAATAAACTTATCATCGAACAAATTAAAACTCTTAATCAACTCGCGATTAATGTTGAATATTATCATAGCATGTTCATTCGGGCCATAATCGATGATATATCAGTCGCTGATCATAGCAGTTTTCGGTTGATCAGGAATTCTGGAGAAAAAAAGAAATTTATGTTATTATTTGGATTAACCGAGAAAACACTACCGAATTATAAAATTCCCGGCTATAACGTTGATGAAATGAGAAAATCCGTCACCGATGTCATTGATGATTTATTTCCGAAATTGCATGACGCATGGCTGGTTAGCAAAGCAAAAATAAGATCGATTCTTCAGCATGATAATAACGAAGTTGGACAAGGAAGACACATTTCTCCTGGGATAGTTAATATAACCGAAGTGATTGCTGTTTATCTTCACGCTGATGTTGTAGAAGGAAGTTATAATGTTGATCCTGCAATATCAAAAGCGGAACAAGGTTTTGTATTATACACATTCTCTCCTAACGTCTCTCCTGGTTACTTGATAATAAAGGAGCCGGTTAATCCGTTTTACCTACGCTGTCATAATCGATTATTATCAAGAATAAATTTCAAACTAACAAATCAAGATGGAAATTTACTTGATATTCGCGGAGAAACGTTAAGTATCAGCTTGTTGGTGAAATCGTGAGCGAGAGTCTTTGATTTTTAAATCTGTACCCCAGGGAAAAACAAACGAAAAAAATAAATAAAATCCATGAGAATTTTTCAAAATTAATCTTTTTTTTTATTTTGTAAATTTATACCGTTTTAGGAATCAGAGATTCTCTTGCTTTATTCTCATCAACAAGTTTTTTCAACTGTCTAACGCGCGAACTTGTAATTTTTCTTGATTCATATGCGTCGGATAAAATCAATCTAGCTTTTTCTACCAGCGTCGATAATTTAACGAAATCCTCGACGTGATCATCGCTGACTGTCGCAAGTGATTGATACATCGCGATTTGAATTTTCTTTATTAATTTATATTCTGACGGCAGGGTATATTTATATTCGAGTCTCCCTAGAATAATTGTTTCGAATTCTGATCTGATTTTATTCACATCAAGGTCCGATGGGAGATCTATTTTTCTTTTCAAACTATTAATCTCTCCCATAATATCGTTTATTATTTCTTCGTCCATTATACTAATTTTGTAGTATTTAATTATTCTTCGTCGTCATCATCATCGAATATTATTGGAATATAGAAGAATCTGATCCACTCGCCGAGATTGTAGGAAAATGTTCTGTGGTTTATTCCCTCCGCTACTCGCCATATCGATATTGGAGTAATTTCATAAAATTTCGCAGCAGCATATATCGACACAAATGCAATTTCTTCATTTGTTTCTTGATTTACCGACTTAACTGACTTGGCATCTTTCGGATACCTTCCAGTGTTACCGAAGGAACAATTTTCACTTTGAGTCACAGCCCGAAGGTTAGTTAATTCATTATTAAGTTTATTTCCATCGATATGATCTATAACCAAATTATCCTTGATGAGTCCATTGAAACATTCGAACACAAATCTATGAACGAAGTAATTTGTTTTTCTTCGCCTATTATTTTTGCTGATTGTGAAATTGAGATATCCATTCATATTAACACTACCAACAATATTCTTTGTCCTGATGTGTCTGACATTTCCATCGGCAGATGCTTCATAACCCTCGATGGTTGGATGCGATTTATACTCGTTCATGATTTTCATTGCAGGAATCGTTGATTTCATTTCCATATATAATATTTTATACTTCTAAATCATAATTTGCTTTGAAACGATTAATATAATCTTCTTCACAAGAAATTACTGAGGAAGATTTCTTTTCATAATATCTTCGTAATTCACGATATTTCTTTCCTCCACAAGAGAAACATAATCGAGTCTTTCCTCGAATACCAACTTGGCAAACCAAACATCGTTGTGGTCCTTTGTTACCTCGTCGAACTTCGTATATGTGAGCGCCGCAATATTCACCTCTACAAGATTTGTCACATGATTTTGTTGATCCAACTATTATCCACGCACATTGCTTCATTATTATAATTAGATATTTGTCTAAAATATAATAATGGAACTATTTGATCTTGATGAGGCAGAATATATCATTCCTGAAGTTGATCGTGCGAAGAAGGAATTTTTCGATGATGGAGCAATTCATGTTTGGTCAACTTGGAAAACTAACTTCATTGATGCTACGATGAATCTGGAGCGAGCGAAAAAGATAATCGAACACATAAAATCTGAACACAAAGAAGAGCGATTTATTTTCGGAATAAAATTTATTGCACAAATGCCTGATGATACTTGGATTATTCGTGATAAACGAGATCCGGTACGCGGCAGTAAGAAAAACGTCGTTCTTGATAAAAATTCAAAACCAGGATTGTTATTGGGAATTGATGGTCCTTATTACGCTAGAGCGTATCCATCTAGTGCTGTAGTTTATGGAATTTATCGGTTGAATAATAATCCTGATGCGAAAAATTTACCAGCGATGAAAGAATCACCGATGATAAATTGCGTTGCTGAGCGCGTCATCGAGCACATGAAAAATGCTCGTCGCGGATCTGGTCTGACCCAATTGAGATTGGATAAAATTAATTTATGGGCAAAGACAGTTGCTGATGGTGCATCGATTGATGATGTTGCTGCGTTGAGCAAGAAACTTAAATTTCCTATCACAGTAAAAACGCTATCGGGTGAAATATTATATTCGTCGCCGTATAAATCTCGAGGAACACCAATCGAAATCGTTGATCATAATTCACATGCGTGGACTCAGTCAGTGATGATATTCCCGAAGGATCGCTCCATTAAATTCTATCCCGTGGAATTTTCCACGGATGGCGCAAAAGACAATTCTGATGCAATGTTCCGATATATCAAATTATTAGCCAAGTCTGATCCAATATCGGTTTGGTTATTTTCTAGCGAAGAAAGATACGATCAATTTATCTTGCCACGCGGAGATATTTACCGTAATGAAATACTGCATGAAGCGATGAAAAATATCGCGGAGAAGTATTCATCAAATCCAAATCAGTTGCTGACAAATTGTTTTACTGTTCCGTCTGTTGCCGCTCATGCCGCCAGAGAAAGAAATTCGTGGAAACCTACAAGGAATGAGTTTCTTAATGATATTCAACTTAGCTGTATCGAATATGGCCATGGAGGATTATGGAATACCAAATATTATTTCGAAGATATGATCTCCGTTGTCATGAGCGCGTGCTATCCTGGAAGTTTCCTCGGATATGGCGATTGTGCGGATTACTTTGCTAAATTCGGCCATCCAACCAACGAGATGACGAGAGTGGCAATTAACGGACCGTTACCCGATTTTGTCATGACCGGATTCGCTCATGTTACTTCGTTCGAACTTGCTGAGAATTTACATAGGATTTGCTATATTTGGTTTGGTCGGCATTTATCTCAACGCAAATGGGTCCCTATAGTGCTGTTGAGGTATATGTTGGATTCATCGATGTTACTATCGCTGATGGTGAGTGAAGCGATTATATCCTATAGGAAACAAACTGAAGTGTGGTTACCCACGGACTGCGAGAACGCGAAAGATATTGGAAGAAAAATCATTGGTAAATTCACTCAAGGAGGATCAGTTGATCATAAACACCGACACGCTAGATTATTCATCAATGATGCTGAGATGGATTTTATTATTGCCGATACAGTATCGCGTGGAATATTCTGCAACAGAGAAAATATTATTATTGATGGAGAAAAATTAGGAACAGTGATAACTTATCTCGATGGAGAATCGGCGCAGTATACTCATTTAAGATCATCGATGCTCGCTTATGTGAGTATCAATTTGCTGTCAATGATAAATAAATTTTCTGATATCGCGGTAAGAGTTGCAACGGATTCGTTTTATATCGATAAGAAATATCAGTGTAGATTGGAAAATTTAATTGCCAATGGAGATTGGGGAACTTGGAGAATAAAAAACGAAGATATTCTAGATTATTGCGAAGACGCTGATGTAGAAGATTGCGATAAGTTTCATAAAGACCAATGCGATGAAGTATCAACAGCAGCATCCGCATTTGATCCGATTTCACGAAATAAATTCGTTTACCTAAATGGTCCTGGCGGTAGTGGTAAAACAACAAGAGCAATAAACTTATTTTCAAATTCTGATATGATAGTGTTAACTCCAACTCACAGACTAGCGCGAGAAATAAAGCAGCGTGGTGTTAGTTCTTGCACGTATCACAGTTATTTCAAATATAGTGGTGGATTATGGGATCCGGCTCGAATGGGAAACAAATATATCAACAAGATTATAATATTTGATGAAATTTGCACAGTAAATTTAGTTATACTAAAATCATTCCTGAGTTGGCTAGAAGAAAAAAATACTGCAGTAATAATGTGCGGCGATCATGGACAACCTGATCCTATTGATGGTGAATCTCCTCACAGGTGGCTTAGAAATTTTGTAGATTATTATGAGGAGATTGATGCTGATTATAGATCTAATGATAATTTATTGACTGAGTTTAAAAAAATGATTCGGTTGCAACCTAATAAATTTCAATGTGATGTGATGAGAAAAATAATTGACGAGACTTCGATGGATAATTTTCTAACTTTGTGGCGTCCAGATCATTTGATTGTTGCTAGTAGGAAAATTATTCGCGATGCTATTCAGGAAATACTATTCAAGCTTCACTGCGAGAAATTTCCAACGTTGCAGGTTCCGTTGTGCTATAGGCCTGCTGATACCAGAAAACAAAATATTAATGTTACTTTGCCATGCGGAGAAGAAAAAATATTAGTTTTGAATGATATTATTTTCGTTGATATTAATCTTGTCAATGATGCGATAAATGCTGAAAGATCTCCATGGAAACTTGGATATGCAGCAACGATACACTCGTCACAAGGATTAACAGTAGATGGCCAAGTTTGGATTGTCGATGATAGAATTTCCTGGTCAAATTTAGTTTATCTAGCCGTGTCTCGAGTAAGAAAATTATCTCAGTTGGGTAGAATTAAATTTCACATTAACGACGACGGCGGTAATTGAGTATCATTTGGAATTACTTGTAGTTCCTCTTTGGTAAATCCTCGTTGTGGTGCTAGTGAATCTAAGAAATAAATTGCTGGTCTTCCTGACGATCTTGTTACAGCTGATATTTTATGTGTTGTAACGCTCCAGGTTGGATCAGTTGCTCTTTTTCTTCCTCCCTCGGCTTCTCCTTCCTTATATAAATATCTGACTATGACGCTACCTAGCACAAGCGGAATTATGGAACTTCGCTTTAGTGGTATATTTGGTTTTGTAATTGCAGTTGCGGGCTTCATTGATATTGTTCGTGTTACTTCGTTATTTAGTGCGTTAATCACGTGAGGTAATCTTGTTACCCAATCGTGAGATCGTTTATCTTGGATAAATTCTCTCGCGTATTGATATCCGAATAATCTTTCTGCTAGTGTTTTGTTGAATCTCTCAACGATAGCTTGATTGTGATGAACACCAACTATGCCACGCCGAATTTTAACGTTATTCTTTTTCATCAATGAAGTAACAACACCAAGAAATTCTCGTCCTGGATCAATTTGAAGAAGATTCGGCCATGTTAGTGGAGATCGAGAGTAAATTTTCTCAAATGCATTTGCTATTTCCGTTGCTGTTTTATTCGATAATGGTTCTGCTTCTTTGTATCTACTAGCAATATCAACAATCGTCAGAACATATTTGTATGTGATTCCATTAACGGTATCGTAAGGAAGAAACATTAAATCGGCTTGATGAACTTCGTTAGGTACACTGACGGAAAAACTCGCATATGGTATTTTCTTAGGAGGTGGAAGATAAATTTGCCAAACCGCTTGCTTTGATAACCATGATGCAGCGGTGGATTGTTTTACTTTTGCGGCCTTGGCAAGTTTGGCAATTGCTGATTTTCCTCGCCAAAATCCTCGCGGAGAATAATATATTTGCTCCATTATAAATTACCAGCACCTAAAACTAATTTACCTTTCATTGCTCCTTTTATCAACCAAGTTGCCAATTTTTCTCTGAATTTTTTATTAGGTACTGCGTCTATTGCGTGAATTAGCTTCACATCAGCGAGATGTCTTTGTTCTAAATCTCCACTGCGATATGCAAGATCGTGATAGTAGCACGCGTTATCAATAGCATTTACTGGTTCTTCACCAGGATTTGGTTGATTATTATTATTAAGTCTTATATCTAGTCTTGTACCAGGTCCGCAATAGTTGTATCCTGGCAGATGCTTTTCTCCTGGATATTTCGCCCAAGGCAATCCTGGCAGATTTGTTAAGGAGGCGGCAATGTCTCCTCCGGTTCTACTTTTTTTTTTACAAATCTAAATTTGCTTGTTCCACAAACCACACATTCACCTTTGATTGCATTCCTGTTGTTGCGCGTAACGACTTCGATTGGATTTAGCGTAGCAGTTCGAGTGCGACACTTAACACAATATGAATCCATAATATTCTAATAACATGAATGTAATTGATTTTTCAGCCACAAAAAAACGCGAGCAAGTAAAACATATCGAGGCATTACCAAATTCGATTAGAATGATAATCATTGGACCATCTGGTTCTGGAAAAACGCAATTGTTGCTAAATTTGATAATGCGATGGCTAAAATGGGATAAGTTGTATTTGGTTGCACCATCCGTTGATGATCAGCGATGTTATCAAGTACTAAAGGAATTTAGCGATAATACTGAAGATGGCACAATAGAATTTATAACGGATATCAATGAAACTCCGTCAGTGGAAAGTTTAGACGGTGATGCTAATAATCTTGTTGTTTTTGATGATGTAATGCTAGATAAGCAAACTAACCCAGCTAGGATATTCTCGCGTGGCCGACACAAGAACACCGATGTGATTTACGTGACGCAGCGATATACGCAAATTCCAAAGGTGATTAGAGATAATTGTAATATTTTATCGGTATTTAATGGCGTTGATACTCACACGCTGAGGAATATTCATCAAACTTGGTGCAACGGCGACATGGATATAAATAAGTTTAAAAATTTCTTCAGTCACGCTCAAGCGACACCGCACGGATTTGTCACGATTAATCTTCATGATCCTCGTAGTAGATATCGAGTTGGTCTTGATCAAATTTACTCATAAAATTGCAGCCCAAATTTGCAATAACAAATAAATTTTACAATACCCCCCCCCAAAAATTGCTGTTTTTTTTTATGTCTGAAAATGCACTTTGGGTCGGATTTTCGCCGATTAATTTTCGTAGGAGGCTTTATTTCTGCTTTCTGAGGCTTCTACGGAGAAATGTTTGATGGGAGGCTTATTTTAGTCTGTGCCAGGGGGTCTGTACAACTTCCCTGCTGCTCACTGAGCCACAAAACCAGTCGTATAATGTGAATTTGCACGTTCGTGTAAAACACTGTCATGTGTTATACTGAATTATTTTATCTTATCTGCCACTTTGCAGTCTCCTTGACAGCAACTCTATTAGATCTATCGCACATATTCGCTCACGTACCCCCCAGAACAGTTGGTTGTTTTCGCTGCCGTACAATTTAGCAATATTATCTTAAAAAGCCTGGGTTTAAAAGTTTGACCACTGGTATTTTAGCAATTGCAGATCTATACAAGCCTAAATATGATTAAAATCATTGCTATATTTTGGGGTATTTATTTTTGCGATTTCACTCTAATCCCGCTAAAAATTCTCCACCGCAAAAAAACTAGCTACAAGACATTGCAGTTGATGATCAAAGTAAATAAATATTCTATGATATTTGAAAAAGTGTAAAACCGTAATTCGCAAAACGTTAGAGTCAATCAAAAAACTTCCAAGACAGTAAATTACATCGCAGGATGGCTTTGATGATTTTAGAATTTGTTTCTTGTTCTATTCCAAGACTGATTTTGTTTTTATTTTTAAAATCATTTATTGACTGACTGACTTATTTATTAAGAAGAGGTGAAATAAATGGATTCGGTTGAGGTTTGCAGTTATTTGGAACTGTACGTGTGTTTTCAATGTAGCATTTAATCAGGTTTTCTTTCTTAGGAACTACATACGTGTTTTCAATCTCTTGAGGTTTTCAGTCTATAGAACTGTAAACGTGTTTTCAATGCAAAAAGCTGAATGGACAGAATTTAGTTAAAAAGATAAATGCTATTGTGGCTCTGAAACCAAAATTTGTAATGTAGTATATAGTTCTACATTCTGTGTTCGAGGTTTCCAGGCCGCCCAGTGATATTATTAATTTTTACAATAATACATACAAGTATTCCTGCTGAGAGGGATAACAGTAGTGAGAAAAGGCACTTTTGTCGTCAAGGGAGAATCATACAAAATAATGATATATTAGAAGCTGCCTGATTTTGTTGTGACTCATTTGAAAATATCGGTGGCTGTAGTAAAGCAGCATAAGTCTCTCTCTCTCTCTCTCTCTCTCTCTCTCTGTGTGCATCTTCTGACCCTTGATGAGATGGTCGTCTACTGCTAGCAGATTACAACAACAGTAGCAGCTGTAATAGCGACAACAATTTATATATATATATATATATATATATATATATATATATATATATATATATATATATATATATATATATATGTGTGTGTGTGTGTGTGTGTGTGTGTGTGTGTGTGTGTGTGTATTAAATAGACTTCATCTATACCTTACCTATCAAAATATCTACTTCTTGTAGTATAAAGCTGTGGCAGCGGGATGCAAGAACCACGATAAGAAAGGCTTGCAACATTGTAGGCATAATGACAATATCCACCTCTCCAAACGTTTCTTCAGATAAAAATATTCAATGACTGATATATATCTCTTACACTTCGGTCGTTTATTGACTTGATGTTCAAGTGTATCTAGCAGATATAAGCTACATCCGGGTCTATGGGATGGTTGAGTCTCACGTGTACATGTATGTCCACTTGTATTTGACAATAACACGGAAATACGTAGGTTTAGTACTGAAATGAAAGGGATGTCTAGTGAAATTCGACGACGATGTGATAATCATCATTGTCATTATAACCACTACCATAAGCACCATAATCATCATCGTCGTCGTCACCGTCAGCGTCATCATAATCTTTTTCAGCAGCAGCAACAACAACAAGATCAACACATTCTAATAATGACCAATATAACAAGTACAGTACTACTATTAGAACTACTGCAACTATTATAATTACTATTAACAAGACTATTCATCCTTCATTTCTTCCATCCATCCAGATCACAACGACTACTAGTACCAATGATGCTGGTACTTTTGCTACTACTATAGGTTCTGCTGCAGTTGCCGCCACCACTATGACTATATTACCCTGCCGCTACTACTACTGTTATTATTATTATTATTGCTACTACTACTAACGCTAATTCTACTACTTCTGTTGCCGCTACTACCACCACTACTATTACTACTTCTACTGATGCTACTATAACTACCACCACTACTACACTTTCTTTTTAACGTGGCTAAACATTTGTCAAATAATTTGTTTGGAAAGTGCCACCTTCAAGCAGCCATCGTACTGAACGATCCTAGTGAGAAGCCTGTTTAAACTTGATGGAACCTTTTACGAATCCAACTCGAAGATGAATCTCTCTCTCTCTCTCTCTCTCTCTTTTTCTCTGAAGTCCGGTATTAACACAGGTTCCGTTGCGCACAATGACTTTATATTCTGAATGCAAATATTAAATTACCTGTATACAAATCAAATGTTCAAAATATAGGCAGCTGAGAAAAACTGGCCTTTGACATATTGCTGGTGACACAAGGGTGGAAAATACAGCTACATCGTGTTACCGGCATACCGGTTTACCAGGGTATAATTTCCTGTGTTACGTACTATGGTGTTAACTTGATAAAAATTAGAGCAATATCTTGGTTCCAGCATTTGACAGACGGTTTTATGACCGAGCTAGTGTCAAGGGAGCTAAGGGATTCAAATCTCCCATCAATAATTCAGAGTCATTTCCCCTAGACGGAAGAGAAATATCATGCCGACCATACTGGCAATCTTTCACACATATCCACGTTGGTTGAGTCGAGACTCGAACCTTTGCGAACTGAGATAAAATGTGTGAGTAGACTAATCGGTCTCTCTTGGACTCTTTTTGAAGATATATAATAAATGCCACCTGTCGTTGTGTGTGTGTGTGTGTGTGTGTGTGTGTGTGTGTGTGTGTTTTGGAAATTTAGTGTAACTTTAACAATTTTTCAGTCATATCGCTACCATGTCTGCAGTGTGACAGTTTATAGTAACATCTGGCATTGAGGCATCATGCCGCAGACATGTAGCATCATGTCCCACCCAGTCATATAACCCTGACACCAGGCCGACCAGTCCTAACAATAACCTCTTAATGCTGAGCACCAAGTGGGTTCGAACCCCCGACCTCCCTCATCCAAGGCGGACGCTCTAACCACTAGGCCACTGGAGCGGTCGCCACCTGTTGGTAATATGGAGTTTTATAATTCGATTCACCTGTGTTTTTGATACCGTTTATTTTCAAGGTCACAATCTTAAAATATTGGCACTAATGGTATCACTACGATGATATAATAATTTCGTATGCACGCCAGTGACGTATCATCCTCACATTAAGCAACCGGCTGCTGAGGGTGGAGGGGGAAGAGTTGTGGTGGGTAGCATAAATCCGTCAAACAACCTTGTTGCTGGGAGGGGCAGCATTCCTTGCTTCGCCACTGATATAGATGCAATAAATATGCGTACCCTAATAGTGCTAATGGAGACAGAATCCGGGACAACTGAACCAATACTCTTGGTATGACGTCGTAACTTTGTATGATTATTTTACTTGAAAACCACTATCCGACAATTATTAGATTATCTCCCCATATAAATTGGTAGAGACTCAGTATGTGAAAAGGTAAATGCTTCAAATAAAGGAGGTCATACAGCTGAGCAAAATATTACACTGTGTATACGTTTAAATATCCCATAATATTTGCATACAATGTGTAAGTTTTATTACCTAACATATGTGCATAATTTCGCTAATTTAATATATCGAGATATTGTGTGATTTATATTATATAATGTGCGCATGATTAATCGAATTTCATTTTCACCAGATCATGCGTAAAATTCGGGATTTAGCAGTGGCTTTAGTGCGCTATGAGAAGCAGTGTCAGAAGCCGCCATGTTGAGGAGCACTGTCAAAATGAAGTAACCCTTGCCTGTATTGTGCTGTCGAGAGCCTAAAAGATCAAGGACGATTGGTATTTGCTGGAAGTAAGCGATCTCCTTATTAAATCTGGTTATGGTCCGGAACCTTTTTGAGACCATGGGCAAAAGCATGACCTTAGTTCGTCTGGAGCCACGAGATCACAAGCGCAAGGTACCAGCTGAGATAGACTTCCTTAGATATTATTAACATAGTGGAACTACGATCAAAGTCAAATACATTACAAAGGTGTCAGATAACTAATGATGTTCCACTGGAAAGTTATTTCCCACAAAAATCTTGCATATATTTCAGTACAGCTGGTGTAAAAAAAAATGAAGACAAAGACAAAGACAAAACGGACAAGCCATCTCATCTCTTACGATATTTAATCTTTATTTAATTTTCCTCTCTAATGTTACTTGTTTAGGCTCGAATAAACAGTAACAAAAGAAAGAGTGAAAACAACAAGCTTTGCAAAATTTAACAAATAATTTATTTCCTTGGAAAAAACACTATAAAAAATTAAAAAAAGTAAGAACTTAAGGTTTTAAGAATCAAATTCAAAAGTAATCCAAGAATAATCTACGAATTAAATTTTAGAAGTCCTAAGAATGTTCTAATGAATTCAAGTTCGAGTCCCGACTAAGAAACCAAAATAGAAGGCGATGACGTATAATGTAGTCAGTATAGTGTTGTGTCGTCTATAGTTCTTTTTTTATTCCAGTCAAAAAAATTTCCGGTGTTTGAATTTCCTAATGAAATTTAAATAAATGCCTTTGTCCAAGAATTTTGTATGAGTACTCAAATATTTCCAGGCAATATTATAACTCCAAACTGACACAACAGGCACTGTCGAGTGTAAAGAAATAGCCCGACTGACGAAAGAAAAGTTATACAGTAACTTGCAACGCAAAACAGATTCCCGGATGAGGGTCAGCTCTCCAGATTTTTCGAGAAGTATTTAAGTCTACAATCACGTAGTCCCAGTATGACCTTGACAAACACCAATCATTTTATTCTAAGTAAAAGATATAAAATTAAAAAGTTGTTTACTTGTCTCAGTGATTTCTGAATTAAGGTCGGGAACTAGGTCAGCATAAGATACACAATTCTGTGTTTACGATAAAGGGTCAGGTCAAACTGAATTTTCTGGAAAATATCAAATTCCTAGTAAACAAAATTACATTATTTTGATATGTAATGAAATTAAAAAATAAAAAGATTTTAAAACTTGCAAACACTTAAATTAAATCAAATATAAATTAAATCAAATATACATAACACTTTTCCCCATAAACAAAAAGAAAGGCTTATATGGTAAAGCTTTCCTTTTATCATATATTACTTATACATGAGGTTAAGAAGAACTTTTCTAAATTATATAAAGTGTATATGAAATAATACACTGTTATACACGGGAAAGTTCATCTGCTGTTAAATTATCTTTCCCCTTGATGTGTATGATGTCACTATCATATTCCTGTAACAACAAACTCCATCCTAGTAGTCTTTGATTTTTATTTTTCGTCTTGCCAATGAATGTAAGGGGGTTGTGGCAGTAAACACGATAATCGAAGAAGGAACTGAACTAATGTAAACTTCAAATTGTTGTAAAATAGAACACTGGATGACCAATACCATTTTCGTCTTCTTTAATCAATACTGCTCCAACCCCAACACCACTTGCACCAACATGCAGTTTAAATGATTGGCTGAGACTTGGAACTGTAAGAACTGGCGTGATGTTTAGTATGGCTATAAACGTGTTAAAGACTCCTAACATTTTTCAGTCTAAAGAACTTGATTTTCTTACTCAATAAATTTGTCAGGTGTTCAGCAATTGTAGAACAATTGGAGAAAAAATTTCAGATAGTATCCAGCCATATCTAAACATTGCATCAGTTACTTTTTACTAACAGGCACAGGGAATTTAGAGATAGCCTTGACCGTAGCATTTATAGGTTTAAGTTGTCCATGTCCCACGACATGTCCTAGAAATGTTACATTAGCATGGCAGAACTCACTTTTGGATAAATTAGTCGTCAAACTTGCATGTGTGAGTCTGTCAAAGAGTTGTTGCTCAATGTTCTTTCCATGTGTCGTTGTAGATGATGACATCATCGATATAAGCATCACAATTATAGACCAGAAGTAATCATATTCATGAGACGTTGAAAAGTACTTGGTGACCCTTTCATCCCAAACGGCATTACTTTATATTGATAAAGTCCATCTGAAGTCACGAATGCCGACAACTCCTTTGCCATTTTCGTTAGTGGAATTTGCCTAAATGCTTTCAGAAGGTCAAATTTGGTGATATACTTGGCATTTCCGATCTTATCAATACAGTCATCGATTCTTGGTAATGGCAATTAATCTGTTTTTGTTACACTATTCACCTTCCAATAATCAGTGCACATAGTTGTATGTGGTTTTAGAACAAGTATGCATGGTGAACTCCAGTCACTTTTACTGGGCTCTAAAAAATAATTCTCCATCAAATACTGAATTTGATTTTTCAAGTATTCCTGTTTGTGAGGGTTCATCTTCTACGATTATTGTTTCACAGGTTTGGAATTTACAATTTCAACGTCACGGAAAATGTTGTTAGTTCTTGTAGGAACACCTGGAAATAAGTGCTCATCTTGAAATAATAACTGTTTAAGTTTATTCCTTTCTTGCACTTGCTAATGGGAAAGTTTCCTGTCCAGATCTTTCATACTTTTTGAATTCCGAAGATTTATCACTCCAATATCTGCCGAATCAGATGATATTTCTTCACTTAAATCTTCACTGAGTGGGACAGGTAAAAACTAAATTAATTGCATGTTTAACATGTCTGTCTCTTTCAATATACTGGTACTCCTATAATTATTTAGATCAGGAGTACTAATGTTATTATTTAACTCATTCATTTTCTTCGTAACTTTTTAAGGGCCGTAAAATCTAATCTGAAGAAAATTTTGAAGAATGAGACAGAACTCCATTATTACCAAATTCAAAAGTTCTCTCCATTGTAGTTCTGTCCTATCATAATTCCACTTTTAACTTTAACTGCTGAATGCCACATTCAAACATAATAGGCTGGTAAGTTCCAAATATTTGACCCTTGACCCGATTTTACTGATTTTGGAAGGCGAAACTGAGTAAAACACTTAATCAAAGTTTTAATATTCCTCAAAGGAATTGCCTCTGGAAACCTTGTTGATTCACACATAATGGTCAACAGGTAAGGAACCGACACAATCAACCATAATTTTACTAAATGGTTCGTCATAGGTAGGAATAGGTTGTAAATGAGCCTTATGTATTTTCTGGTTGGGTTTTCCTACCATTTGACAAGTATGACAAGATCTACAGTACTTACAAACATCACTTTTGATTTTTGGCCAGTAGAAATGAGTTAAGATTTTGTGATAAGTTTTATCAATCCCTAAATTACCAGCCAAAGGAGTTTCATGGGTCAGACTAAATAGTTCCTATCTGTAATATTTTGAAACTACAATTTGATAGTTCACTGACTACTCTTCACCAGCAGATACCTCGGGAGGTCTTCATTTTCTCATGAGAATTCCATTTTTAATGAAATAATGGCAGGTACTTGAGTGGCTTCAGTTTTACTAACAGCTTCTTGAAACAACCAGGAGATCTCTGGATCTTTTTCCTGTTCGACGACAAAATGATTGTCCTTTGTCACCCTGATTAGAATAAAGAGAATGAGTAGTTGGAAGAGGATCACTGTGATCAATACCTTCTGACTGATCCAAACAAGGAGTGAAAGTGACCTCATCTAAAACCATTCTTCCTCTTTCATCCCTGTTAGTTCATTCTCCCTTTTTCTTTTCTTTCTTCATCAATTCCTTCAGTCATACACGTTTTCGTTCTTTCTTACTTCCTTTCTTCCTACATTCGCGTGTCACTAGATTAGATCCAATTTATCACCGTACGATTTTAACACAGCAACAAAGAATAGACATGAAATCTAAATGAAGATTAAAACCCAACAATCTGTCACCACCCCCCGCAAGAAACATGAAGTCATTAATCATATAAAGTTAACAAAAATGGTGTACATGAATACATACTTTTATCAAATGGCTTCGTGTCAGTTCTGGATTTAAATGCAAGAAAATTTATAAGCACATTGCTTAGTAGATACGTGTACAAATTTATACGTTTACACACACTTTGTTTAGTGTGTAATTATACAAATTTTTACGTCCATACACACTTTGCTTTGTGTGTACGTGTACAAATGAACACGTCTACATACGCTATGCTAAGTGGGTACATGCACATATTTATACGTCTACACACCCTTTGCTTAGTGGGTACGTTTATTAATATAACAACAACTACTACTACTACTACTAATAATAATAATAATACTCGACTATGTAAGATTATTAAATATTACAATGACGACAATAATACATCTTAAACAAGTTAAAGATAATTAGCTTAAAATTGACCAATTTGTTTGAAGTCTAACTTAAAATTGACCAATCTGTTTGAAGTCTAACGTAAAATTGACCAATCTGTTTGAAGTCTAACTTAAAATTGACCAATCTGTTTGAATAATTGTAAGTCTGACTTAAAATTCATCAATAACATTTCTCCAGTCTGGACTTAAGCCTTGAGACACTTTGGTGATAGTAGGGACTCGGAAATCTGTTTCGTTAGTTAAAATTTATACTCAAGACAAAACTTTGAAAAAATGGACAAGAATTGAATGCGTTCGGCAAGGACCGTGATGTCCCTATGTGTGTGTGTGGGGTGGTGGTGGTGGTGGATTGATGGGGGTGGGGTGGCAGGCCTCTGTCTTTGGGAGTAGGCGGCTACTACCACGGTTCCAAAGTACTTATCAACGTAAATGCCTGTATTGTTATGGGTGATACATAAATGACAGTGCTGTTATGGGTGATACATAAATGAATGTTGTTATGGGTGATACATAAATGACAGTGTTGTTTTGGGTAATACGAATATGACATTGTTGTTATGGGGATACATAGATAACAGTGTTGTTATGGGGGATACATGACTGACAGTGTTGTTATGGGGGATACATAAATGACAGTGTTGTTATGGGGGATACATAAATGACAGTGTTGTTATGGGGGATACATAAATGACATTTGTTATGGGGGATACATAAATGACAGTGTTATTATGGAGATACATACATGGCACTGTTGTTATGGGGGATGCATAAATGACAGTTGTTATGGGGGATACATAACTGATAGTGTTGTTATGGGAGATACATAAATGACAGTGTTGTTATGGGAGATACATAAATGACAGTGTTGTTATGGGTGATACATAAATGACAGTGTTATGGGAATACATGAATGACAGTGTTTTATGGGGGATACGTAAATGACAGTGTTGTTATGGGTGATACATGTATGACAGTGTCATTATGGGGGATGCATATACGACAGTGTTGTTATGGGAGATAGATAAAAAAACAGTTTTGCTATATTTTAGTAAACTATTCTTTACAGACATCAAACCAATTCAGAGGAAGAGCACAAACACAATACAGAGATTTCCCAGCTTAACTTTTGTGTCCGCTGACGTACCCGGCTGTTAGCTTAATCAGATATCCTATGTATCGATTCTTTCTTAACTGTAAGTTCTAGTTATTTGATATGCTGTATGCAAATCAGTTAAATGTTAACACAACAACCTCTCTTAAAATGACATCCTCCGTTAACACAACATCCTCCCAACTGAGGAACGATAAACTGATAAATGTAAATCGTTCACGATCCCGGATCCAGAACGTTGTTAATTAGATGGAAGGGACACGGTTTACAAATATAGTCGCCCACGCCTTCTTGATAGGTATACATGTGCCAATTGTACAACCCTAGATAGGTATACATGTGCCAATTGTACAACCCTTGATAGGTATACATGTGCCAGTTGTACAACCCTTGATAGGTATACATGTGCCAATTGTACAACCCTAGATGGGAGGAGGTTAATGTTTAGGGAACATTGTAATCAGAAATAAACAACACTAGCTGTGAATGGTGCATTATGTAAGAGTTGTGCTTTCTGTTGGGCTGAAAAAAAGGTGAGCCCCTTGGCAACATGTGAGATTATGTTAATCCATATCTGGATATTATTTTATATTTTTTATGATTTTTTTTTAATGCGGTACATTGCTGAAAATGTGTATGTTTGACTAGATAATTCTCACCCCTCTCTAGTTCTAGCAGAGTTACCTCTCTTAAATGCAAAGGAGTACCTGGTTTTGTCCTTGTCAAATTGACAAACTAACATCGTTCTCTATGACAGTGTGTGACACGCATGCTGAGGTGGGATTAAAAGTATATTTATTTCACAAAACATTAGCATTGAGGTCTATGATACCTGATAACTTTCCCATCTTGGTTTAAACAATATTTATTTACCCCCCAAAAAATGTCATGAGGATGTAGTCAACATGAGCAAGAAATATGGAGGATTGAGTAACAAGCCTCAGCTTATTTCGAGTTCTCTCCTTGCTAACAATATGTGTTGTTTTATTGTAGCTAACTGAATAACGAAGGAATAATATTGCAAACACTGAAATATGCTAAGAAGGTATTAAAGTAACAAATAGTAAAACATTACTGTAATAAGGTCAGACAGTAATTAATTACCGTTTACGTGTTACTATATACACGCAAATCATCAAAAGAGGAGAAAAGTGAGAAAAAGGAATAAAACCTGCATATGAAGTAGGGATGGGTAGATAAAGGACTCTTAACTTTAGCTTGGGTGGTTTATATGTTTATACCAAAGATAGAACAGCTTAACGTTAAACATAAGCAATGAACAGGTAACTATGTACTTATGTACCGCCTTAATCATATCCGCCTTCACGTCAAATGGCTGCTCTTTATATATGTGATACGTAGCGATATTAATGCCGTGGTTTCTGAGAGTAACATATTTTGCACAGTATAAGAGAACATGCTTTGCGGTTTCTAGTTCGCTGCATGAACATCTATTGCTTGGTCACAAATGGTTTTTTGAAAAGATCGTCGTTCAACGTCTTTGCACATCGTGTAATATATCCGTCTATATGTCTTGTTTTTGCTCGGGCATATGTTCCCTATCAGGTACCGGAACCGGAATTGTATGGTGGTATTTTTATTCGGACACATAAATATATTTTATCCCATTCTCTGCACGTTGCTGTGCTTTGTTGGCCATCAAACAATGTGTCAAGTATTTTACCATGATGACCATCAAACAATCTGTCAAGTACCTTACCTTGACGATCATCCTGCTTTCTGTCAAATATTTTACCTTGATGTCCAGCATTCATTCTGTGGCTTTAAACACTTCCTTGTTTCTGTTGTAGCACATCCTCACGTCGTATTGATGAGGCATCATCATAATTTATTTTCGTTTTTTGGCCCGTAGTGTGCCCAAAAACTGCTGCGAATATTTGTTTTCTTCTTTAATCTCTCTCTCTGTCTCTGTCTCTCTCTGTGTCTCTCTCTCTCTCTCTCTCTCTCTCTCTCTCTCTCTCTTGGGCCTTGCTGCATCTCTCTGGGGTTGTTAGTTTTTGGGCTGTTTTTTTTTTCCTTTTTCGGCTTTAATCCTATTAATTTTCCTATTAAAAATGAGTCCTTCATAGCACATGTGTCTTGAATGCACCTCTACCGCTGGCACATTCGTCATTCCTGATAACCTTTTGTCTATTTTATCAGTACAGCCTTGCTCCACGAAGATATTACTGTCGACTAACCTATGAACAGATTATTTTGTATCCTTTCAAATTCGGCAAACTACAGCGTGTAATTTGTTGCTATACTGCTTGAATGTAATATTTTGTATCGTTTTGATTTTATTACTCAAACATGTATAGATTAATCATAAATTGACCCCACTTAACTCTTCGTTATTTCGCATTCACATTATTGTCTTTTAGGTTGTTTCTATTAAATCGTTTTTATTGTTCACTTCGAACATTGTTCTAATGTTAGCTGTTACAATGTTCGTCTAAGAGTAATGATTGTGAGAAACATAAACCCCTTTCTCGCATCTTTTTCGTTCTATTTGACAATTATTAAAGTCCTTCTGTAAATGTTCCAATTTAAACTGTAAACTACTATAGTTTGTCAATAGTATTTTTCTCCTTTTTTCTCCATATCACTCTCTAAAATATATATTTGTGTGTTTATCATTAATTCAGTCGGTTGTACATATTATTTTTGCTAGGCACAAGTTTGCAGTCTCTCTCTCTCTCTCTCTCTCTCTCTCGTACTCTCTGCGCAATGTTATTCAGGATTCGAGAAAGACAATAATCTTTGATATACACAAACAATCCAAATATAATATTTTTATATTGCAATGGTTAGTGCTGTTCTCGGCAAGTAAAAATTGGTAGAGTATCCATCTGTATTAGTCATAGATAGCAAACCATCTCTAAAAACGGCTAAAGTAATAAACATGTTTGAAGGATTAGTAACTAACGGTCCAGCATTGACGTAAAGGAAGCATTGACGTAGAGGAAGCATTGACGTAAGGGAAGCATTGACGTAGAGGAAGCATTGACGTAAAGGAAGCATGTGTTAAATATGAGCTGACTCTAATTCATCTCATGATGAAGGAAAGAGACACGGCAAACCAATATAAATTGTATGAGGTTTAAATTGTAGAACTTAATGATTATAAACAAAACATACGCATGCATAGTCGAATGAAATATTAAATTTAGGTCACCCATTACATAACAACCTGGACGGTGCTTATCTCTCAAAACGTCTATTCATAATGCTGATGAAAGAAATGTTTGTAACGATAACGGTAGTGCAAAATTTTCTTTCTAGTAGACAAGTTAATTTGCATTACATTTTCAACGTACCTTTCAGTGAGTTTAGTGTCCATGTTTTCTACAAGTTTCTGTGAAAGGCCATGGCGTTGTCATTCCTTGAATAGACTGCACCGAATCCTACCTGTGCGCACTCAGTGAATATGCGGATCTAAATTTTGGTACTCATTTCAACCCTTTAATAATATCAAAATTTGTCACAATTTCTAATTCAATATCGGTTTAGAAGATACCATACCACATCAAAGTTTCTTTTATCCAGTATAAATTGTGTATATCGTCTACTTTTTGAAAGTTCAAATGAAACATCACATGGTTACTGGATATGTGTGAATCATTTAACCTTGAATCGAATATTTATTTGCTTTGGTTGGTACAGCTTCTTCATTAAAAAAATTCCAAGATATTCAAGCTTTCGTAAGTGTGTACGTCTTTCTTCAAATATGTAGGTGTCTTTACCCAAAAATGTTAATCTCAACGACCTCGTGTCTCAACGACCTTGTCGTAGACCTTAGCTACATTCTCTAGACCTTGACCCATGAACCGAAATCTATCAAGCAATCAGATAATTCTTTCCTGAGGAAGTTTCCGAGATCCAAAGTGCTTGCTGAACGAAGTTTGTTTCGAAAAATTTATTTTATTGCAGATATTTCAAATCTTAGCTGAATAGAAGAGACTTAATATCCTCCATTCTCATTTTGTAATACACTGTTGTGCTGTCTGCAGTCATTTGTAAAACTACTGAATGCATTCAGTACGTCTGTCAACAATTCATTTTTGTAGCGTTTTATGGATTAATATGAGGTACATGCAAAAGCCTGAGGGAATGTGTTTACCTGTTTTGCATTGTCCAACTTTGTCATTGCTCTACCTGACGACTGACACGATTGATGTATTATCTCCGTTACATTTTAGGCATGTTCAGCACGATACTTTTTGTTTGCAGGACGATGGCACTTTCAAAAATGCAACAAACAAGTTGCGAATCAGCTGAAATTATAAACTGAACAACTGGTCCATCTTCTGTCGTTATTTCTATGAAATGTGCCTAGATGTGTGCATATAATGCTTTCTTTCTATTTATACATGCTTTACAGATCATCCGAATATGATCAACACATCACTGTGCGTTATATTTTATGTCTTATTTTCTCAATCGTGTCTAATTTACCCTCTATTTATCGTACACAATGACTGTATTTTTAAAGTTTTTATACACACTTACCTGGTGTATTTAGTCCGCGAAGTTGAAGAAAATCATGTTATGTTTTCTACATTTACAAAATCATTGGTGTACTTCACGTTTTGAGGCACATCTATATACGAGACTCCTCTGATCATTCTATCCTTTAAACATTCATCTGTTATTATTTCCTACCCACAATTGGTATACAAAATCTGAAATAAATGTTCGATGATAAAAAATAAATGTCCCTATTTAATATAGCAATAGGATTTGTTCTGTCGTGAAAATTGTTTTATTAATTTTTTTCTCCTATCTAAATTGAGCTTTGCACAGGCTTTGTACAGGCCTTGTACGGGCTTTGTACGGGCCTTGTACAGGCTTTCTACAGGCCTTGTACATGCTTTGTACAGGCCTTGTACAGGCTTTGTACAGGCCTAGTACAAGCTTTGTACAGGCTTTGTACAGGCCTTGTACAGGCTTTGTAAGGCTTTGTACAGGCCTTGTACAGACTTTGTACAGGCTTTGCCCTTGGCCATTTATTATGTCAGATCATTCTCCTAACTGTACCTTTTATAGAACCAAATTCCCGAATTCTTCCAATGATGACTTTGTTCAAATGTGTTTCATTGTGACTTAAAAACGTATGTAAATCTTGATTGTTTTCAATGTAAAATATAAACACATTCAAGTCTAATAAACTAAATCTCTAAATTGTTTCGCAATGATTGTCTAAAAACAAAGTATTCAAACAGATTAATTCTCCTCTTTTGGGGAAGTTACTAAGGAACTTTAAATATTTCTCATTTGCGTCTGAAATCTTCAATCAAGTATCGCAACCACCATCATCTTCCAATCAAGCATTGAAACCTTAATTACTAAATTTTTAAACTAGAAGGATTAAGAACTTTTTTGTTCTGCGATCATGCTTGTCATGAAATGGCTAATCAGCTTTGCTTATCCTCGTTACGCTTTGTATGGACTACTTCATCAGATTTGCATGGACTGCTTCGTTACGCTTTGTATGGACTGCTTCATCACATTTGCATGGACTGCTTCGTTACGCTTTGTATTGACTACGTCATCAGATTTGCATGGACTGCTTCGTTACGCTTTGTATGGACTGCTTCATCAGATTTGCATGGACTGCTTCGTTACGCTTTGTATGGACTGCTTCATCAGATTTGCATGGACTGCTTCGTTACGCTTTGTATTGACTACGTCATTAGATTTGCATGGACTGCTTCGTTACGCTTTGTATGGACTGCTTCATCAGATTTGCATGGCCTGCCTCGTTACGCTTTGTATGGATTGCCTCATCAGATTTGTATTGACTGTCTCGTTACGCTTTGTATGGATTGCCTCATCAGATTTGCATGGACTGCTTCGTTACGCTTTGTATGGACTGCTTCATCAGATTTGCATGGACTGCCCCGTTACGCTTTGTATGGATAGCCTCATCAGATTTGCATGGATTGCCTCGTTACGCTTTGCATGGATTGCCTCATCAGATTTGCACGATACTTAGCATGGACTGTTTGATCATGCTTCACCCTCCCTACATCATTATGTTTTAAATAGTCTGAATCATTTTGCTTTACACTGACTTCGTTGTCAGATCTGCATGGACTGCATCGTTACGCTTTGCATTGACTACGTCATCATATTTGCATGGACTGCCTCGTTACGCTTTGTTGTTGTTGTTGTTGTTGTAGGGTTTAACGCCATTTTTCAGCACACGATAGGCTATACATGGCGGCCAGTATTAATGGTGGAGGAAGAACCAGGGAAAACTCCGGAAAGAACCACCGACCCACGAGAAGCTACTGGCAAGCTTTCTCACATACCCACATTAGCCGAATCTGAGACTCAAACCCACGCAGACAGAGGTGAAATGGCAGTGATCCGTAAAGGCCACTCGGGGCACCGCGTTACGCTTTGTACGGAATGCTTCATCAGATTTGCACGATAATTAGCATGGACTGCTTGACCATGCTTCTCCCTCCCTACATCATTATGTTTTAACTAGGCTGAATCATTTTGTTTTGCATTGACTTCGTTATCAAACGTTATCTGATCTCTGCGATTTGCACTTGCTATAATGTTGTCACGATGTGACACGGCATGTCCAACATTGACAACACAGATTATTGTGCCAGCTTATCAGTGACACGACATGTCCAACTTTGACAACACAGATTATTGTGCCAGCATATCAGTTGCACTAGAGTAGCTAACACTCCTCTTAATGCACCTTCAAGTGCAAGAGCTACTGAGTTGCACTTCCATTACACTTCGTTGGTTCTTCATATTACTCAAGTTATTGTGCACAGTCCATGTAAAATTTTATTTTTTTCAAGCGGTTCAGCACTAAAATATCACTTTAGTCTAGCAATGAAATATCAGTATGACCCATCTATGAAATATCACTATGGTCTACGGACTCGAGGGTAGTTCTGAGTTTGGGTGGTTCAGAAATTTTCTAATATTATACGAGAAGGATGTCAAGAAAATGTTCATTTTCAAAATTTGCTAAGTTGTCTAGAAATCTTAATAAATGATCGAGGTGGGTTGCGAGGTAGAAGTGGGTTGAACAGGGTGAGTTGTGAGGTAGATGTGGGTTAAATAGGGTGGGTTGTGAGATAGATACTGGTTGAATAGGGCGGGTTGTGAGGTAGATGTGGGTTAAATAGGGCGGGTTGTGAGGTAGATGTGGGTTAAGTAGGGTGGGTTGTGAGGTAGATGTGGGTTAAGTAGGGTGGGTTGTGAGGTAGATGTGGGTTAAGTAGGGTGGGTTGAGATGCAAAGAATAGATAATATGTGCTGATTCGGAAATTGTGAATTTATTATTGGGTTTGATGGCGGCTGCACATCACAAATATTGCACTACTACATTATTTACACGTGTTGATAAGCAGCAGTTACGATCTACTTATCTGGCATTCTCTGCATTGATTTACGTTTCAACTAGAAATCAGAACATTCGCAGGTCAGAAACAATGAATGACTTTAAAAATATCCATGTACGAAAAATATTTATATTAAAGAAATTTACCCAAATGCGTTGCCGATAAAATAAAATTATATCAGATTAAAAGACTGAATTTAATGTTTCTATCAACAAAGACAGTGGTCACCAAATGGGCGATTGGTTGAAACAAAGACACGCATACGCCACAGTTAAAAAGGTTCAAATTTTCGCCAGGTGAGATAATTACAGGTGAGCTCGCTAGCTGTTAGACTGATAAACAACACAGGTGTATTCAGAGTGACAAAATTCCATCCGCGCAGGTTGAGCTAGTACTCTTGGTAAAGAACGGATTAAGATTAAAAGCTACGGAAAAGAGAATAAAATGGTAAGTAATACTCTAAATCCTATCTTATAATACCAGCTATAGGTCTTTACTTTTCTAAGACTACACTGGGTGATCCCCCTTGCTTCCAAAACGAAACAGGAGGTTCTTTTCTTTTCTTCTGAAATTGCCTGTGCGATGTATGGTTGTTTTAGAACTTACTTTGAATATAATTTAATAGTTTTAAAATAAAGGTTCATTCATTTAATATTGCTTTTTTTATAAGGAAACATTTAATGAAAATAAATAATTTGCGGGATGGAATGTAATACGCTGATTAAATAAGTATTGGCTACCTTCTCCATTGTAACGAACAAACTTGGTATTTGTTGAGATAAAATGGATCTAAGCATTGGCCTTTGATTCATGTACATAACTCCATAGCAAATACACATTGCACATGTTCTTACATACATTGTAAATTGTTATCGTTCAGTTCAATGCATGATGCATTGATATCAACATTTACAGATCATGGTTTATCTAGAAATGTACAACGACAGCCATTGAGTTCACAATACACTGTATGGTGAAATGTATGTCATATTAAAGTGTATGACACACAATCTCCAGGGTTATAACATTTTTGTTTTATAATGCTTGGTCAAAAATATATCTAGGGTTAAAATATTCGTGTTGTCCTATATAATGAATGGCATAACATCCATATGGCCAAAATGATGTTGTTTTACGATGCATGGTACAAATTCGCTATGGCTAAAATGATGGGGTTTTATAATGCATGGTTTAATACCTCTATGGTTAAAATGATGTTTTATAATGCACAGTATAAAATCTCTATGGATAAAATGACGGGGTTTTATAATGCATGGTATAACACATCCATGGCTAAAATGATGATGTTTTATAACACATGGTACAAATTCTCTATGGCTAAAATGATGGGATGTTATAATGCATGGCATAACACCTCTATGGCCAAAATGATAATGTTTTATAATGCATGGTACAAATTCTCTATGGCTAAAATGATGGGATGTTATAATGCATGGTATAACATCTCTATGGCCAAAATGATAAATGTTTAATAATGCATGGTACAAATTCGCTATGGCTAAAATGATGGGGTTTTATATTCATGGTGTCATACCTTTGTTGCTAAAAATATTGTTATGACTGCGTTAACTATTGTTTTAAAAGGTTATATAAAAATTTTAAAAACACTGAACGAGCAGCGTTTTGCTTTATTATTATTATTATTATTATATATATATATATATATATATATATATATATATATATATATATATATATATATATATATATATATATATATATATATATATATATATATATATATTGCATGAATAAGCATACTCGCTAGTCTTTATCACATCTGGTATCGATGTGGTTTATTTTTACCGTGGCATTTGGTTCTGACAGTCAACACTGAGAATAATGGTCATTTGAAAGTCAGTGTAACATCAACGTCTCTGTTCATGATACATTTCAATATGTTTTATTCAAAGACTTTCGTTTCAATTAAAAATAATGTTTTGTCTAATTAAAATGTAACAACCTTTTAAGGTTTAAATTATCGAATTCCCACAGTTATAAATTTAATCAGTTTATTTAAAAGAAGACATCATAAAATGACCTATAAATGTAATAATGATAGTTATATATAAGTAAGAAGATAAAGTGTCATGCTAATACTCATAGTCATGATTATAAGAATATAAACCGTCATGTTAATATTATTATTATTGGCTGTGTTTTCATCCTGATCTGATTTAGGGTATTATTTTTGACACGCATTAAATTTGATAAAATACTAATATTACTTTAGAATGTTATTTTGCATGGTACATATTTAAATTGTATTAGTCTTTTTAATATTCACATTTTTCAACATATTTACTGTGTCATATCAAAGTATCAAGGTAGTCTTACATCCATGATTTTCAATTACATTTACTGTGTCATATCAAGGTAGTCTTACATCCATGATTTTCAATTACATTTACTGTGTCATATCAAGGTAGTCTTACATCCATGATTTTCAATTACATTTACTGTGTCATATCAAGGTAGTCTTACATCCATGATTTTCAATTACATTTACTGTGTCATATCAAGGTAGTCTTACATCCATGATTTTCAATTACATTTACTGTGTCATATCAAGGTAGTCTAACATTCATGATTTTCAATTATATTTACTGTGTCAGTAGAATTTAAAAATAGGTTCCAAACATCGTTCCTTTGATTTGGATTAAAACAGTGATACTCCACATAAATTGCTTAAGTTCTGATATCCTGTTTGAAAGAGGGAACATGATGCAGCAAAGGTAATTATGCGCGACACGTATTTTTATTTTTTTTAGTTGCAATAAATAATTTGGCCAATATATTCTGCCTGTGAAAACGTGGCTGCATGGGTCGTGTATTTTGCGGTTTTGACCCAGAACGCTTTGTTCATTATCGTATCAAGTGAGTCATTTACCATCTAAATTAATCTGTGGCGAGGAGATTAAGTGGTTTGTCCGTATTTTAGGTCTCGTAAATTTCCCCATCTAAATAAATTTCTATGTGACTCCATATAAATTTGTCCAATTCACCTCGTGGAATAGACCAAGAGAGATCGTCAGTGACCATGCATTCCAATTTACCTTGCGGAATAGACCAAGAGAGATGGTCAGTGACATTACATTCCAATTTACCTAGTGGAATAGACCAAGAGGGATGGTCAGTGATATTGCATTCCCTAAATATTGGAAATTAATAGAATCTTACCTCAAGATTTCTTATTCAAAAGGATGCAATGTTTATGTAATTTAGTTTGACTGGTTTGAGTCTGCAAGGCTACTTATTCGCGAATAGTGTCAATATATTTATACTTGGAACCAAACTGATTCTTCGCCTCATCAGAAATAACTAGGTCATACTCATTATCAAAATAATATAATACAAAGTAGCTTACGTCGACATGTATCCCATGTACATTAGCCTTAATAATTTGAGTATTGTATGTTGACCTTTACCACATGTAAATGAGCATTAATATTTAGGGTATTTTATGTTTACCTTTACCACATGTATATGAGACGTTATATTTTTATATTTTGTCTTGAACCATTATCCCATGTTAATTAACATGAATGTTTTGAGTATTTTATGTTGATCTTTACCCTGTGTAAATTAGCATTAATATTTTAATATTTTATGTTGACCTTGACCCATGTAAACCAGCAATAATGTTTTAAATATTTTATGCTGACCTTTACTTTATGAAAATCAGTAATAATGTTTTAAATATTGTTTGTTGACTTTTACCCTGTGTAAATTAGCAGTAATATTTGGGTATTTAGTGTTGACCTTTACTCCATGTAAATCAGCAATAATGTTTTTAATATTTTCTGTTGACCTTGACCCCATGTAAACCAGCAATAATGTTTTAAATATTTTATGCTGACCTTTACCTTATGAAAATCAGCATTAATGTTTTGAACACATACCGAATATTACATGATAATGTTTGAAAAACTATTAACTTACAATGCCTTCAATCTGTATACGATGTGTAGGGGCAGCAGTCATCTATCAGCAAGGAGGCAAGTGATCGGCTGCTCCAATTGAAATCAACAGTAGCAAATGTTGATCCTCCAATACTGACGGAAACTGTGAAAGCAATTGACCTGCTCTCTAATGGCAAAATAACCAGATCAGATTATATGCAAGCAAAAGCTTAGTAAACCGGAAGCTGGCATATCATATGACACATAAACTGACTGAGCTCTTCCAGTCAATATGGACTCAGGGAACGATACCCGATGATTTTTAGGATGCGTCCATCCTCCACTGGTGCAAGCGAAAGGTAACATACATTTCTGCGACAAGCATCGGGGCATATTCTTGCTGTCAATAGCCGGCAAAATACTTGCCAAAATATTACTGAATGATCTTGTTCATATCGATCAAGGGCCCTTGCTTAATAGTTGTTGGGGATTCAGGAAAGGACAAATGACCACATACATGGCATTTTCACCTCGTCAACTCCAAGACAAATATCAGGAACGGATATACAACCTGTAGACGACATTCATCAACATGACAACAGTTTTAACACAGTCAGCCGTTGAGGCCTTCCGAAAATCATAACACAATGTGTTAGCTCAGTGATATTCATCATTATGTTTCGGCTGTTCCATGATAACATGCTTGCTGGTGTCGTGGACGATAGAAAGTAATCTGAACCATTCCAAGTAGTCACTAGTGTAGTGAAGCAAGACTGTCTGTTGCCCCAGGCCTCTTCAACAAGATGTTCTCTACCATGCTTACTGATGCCTTCCGTGACCATCGAATCGAAATGTGGCACCGGACTGATGGCAGACCTCTCAAACTTAGGACATTACTTGTGGAGAATAAATTACTGTTCGTGGTGATCTCCGATTTGCTGACGACTGTTACCAGAACGCCAAAATCAGAATCTGGCATATAACACTGTATGGCCATTTTCTTCAACTTGTGACAATTTAGGTCTCACAATCCGTATCAATAAGACAGAGGTGATGCACCAGCCTTATGTAGAATCTATCATCACAGTAAATGACCATCCCCCGTTGCAGTGAACAAATTCACCTATCTCGGCCGCACACTCTGTCTGCCTTTGTCAGACTACATGTAAATGTGAGGGAGAGCAGAAGCATCAGTCTACAAATAAAAGGTAAGTACTACAAAGCCATTCTGTTGCCGACCCTGCCGTAGGCTTGCGAAACCTGGACATTTTATAGACTCCATGTCAAGAAACATAATCATTTTTAGATGGACTGCCTGATGACAATGATGAGTATGGGATGGCAGGACAGAGTCGCAGATACTGAGGTCATCACACGGACAGGTATCAACATTCTGCTGACGAATTCAGTGTTGACATGGGCAAGTGACGTCACCAGGGCTTCAGATGAGAGACCACCAATGGTTTTCAACAGCGAAATAAATGAGGATTGTCAGAAGAAATGCTTCCAAGGTTCCCTCAAGTCCATCACCTTTAAAAACCCCACTTCAACAGTGACAGAGTCAACAGAGTCTTGGGAAAATTGCACTCGTTCCAACTAGTGTAGCTATATATTTTGAACGGAAGAGAATTACAGAGACAGTGAAGAAGAGCGAGCAGTGCGAAACCTCAGAACCGTGTGGCATCTCCTGTCAAGTGTGCTATACAGTTCCAATCACAAATTGACTTGGTCAGCCATTCACGTATTCACACAAAAATCAATCTCGCTATAAATAGCATGGTCATCTTCGAACTCGAAGGTTGAACAACACATACATACATACATACATAGATACATACATACATACAGACAGACAGACAGAGAGACAAACAGACAGACAGACATACATACATACTCTTATGTCACGCGTTTAGGCTCGAATAAATAGTAAAACAAGAAAGAGTGTTAACAACAATCTTTGACAAATACAATAATTTATTTCCCTGGACAAATTCTGTAAAAATGGGGGGGGGGGGAATGAATTCACTGACTTATAGAATCAAATCCAAAATAATCCAAGAATAATCCAAGAATAAAATTTTAGTAGTTCTAATAACAAAATGTTCTACTGATTTCAAGTTCGAATCCAGACGAAGAATCCAAAGATGGAAGACGGTGACATATGTTGTAACCTGTAGTTCTGAAGGCTACAGTTCCTTGTAGAAACAAGAATTATCACTCCGGTTTTGGAAAGTTTAATAAATTTTTATAAAATAAAAACTGTCCTTGTTCAACAATTTTACATGAGTACACGTATTTTCCAGAAAAATAACAGAATTAATCCTTTTGAATCCAAGTAGTTTTAAATAATTCCAATGCAAGTAATTTGAAATAAATCCAAACAGCACAACATACAACTTCCAGTATAACAGCCCAGCTTCTACTGAGAATAGCTATCCAAAACAGAGGATATATAGTCCCCTAGAACGTAAACAAGGGGTCACTTGGTCATATTCTAGAATTGGGTACTTGTTAAACATCATGTCTACCCAGTGTGGCCCTACGAAAACCAATCATTTTTCTCTAAGAAATAAAAATAATAATAAACACTAGGTCCCATCATGACCTCGACAGCAACCAATCATTTTAAAATTTAACAGAACTTGTTTACTTTGTTGTTAAATTTTTTCTAAACAAGGTCAGGATCTAGATCAACACCTGGTGTTTATAAACTAACAGTCAAGGTCGAACTATTTTCTGAAAAAGGTATCATCTTTAGTGAATAAATTTACATTACAGTATCATGTAATGAAAAAAGTAAAATAAAACAATTAAGTTGAAATAAATTAAATCAGAGATAATTAAATCAAATATATATAACAATACCTACCTACCTACTACATACATACATACATACAGACAGACAGACAGACAATACATACCTACATACATACATACAGACAGACAGACAGATGGCCAATTATATAAACTTTTAACTCAAAGTAGCTTGTTTCAGTCTGTCGTCCCATGTCCGTCAAACAATTCGTCCAATGATCCACAATCTTCAAAATGGGATCCATATTTTTTACCCGTCCACTAATTAGTTTTGTACCCGTCCACTAATTAGTTTTGTACCCGTCCGCTAATTTTTTGCGTATAGAAATACACTATTTTCACTATTTTGTAATAGTCGAGACATGTTAGAAATCAGATGTTGAAGGTGTATGACAATTACATAGTCTTAAAAATCTCTTAAAAATCATTATTTTTGGTAAAGGAAAACCTAAGGCAATTTCACAAAGCAGTAGTTCCTGTAACGTATTAAGTACGTTCTCAATCATCATACACTAGTGTATATTTCTTAGTTATCATGCATTACTGTGCAGATTATCATTTTACCTGTTTGTTGTATCAATAATATACATAGTAAATGTTAGGTTTCAGTGTCAACACATCTATTTTTATCAGCAAGCAATCTAATGTCAGCACAATCTATAAGTGGGCTAAATCATCCTACTTTAATAACAACTTACAGATTCCAATCTGTACAATTATTAGCATGCACATAGCAAATTCATCTACAAATATGCAAGGGGTGGGGAAATTTTCTTTGGAGCTTAGTATTTAGTTTCTTTTAATGGAAGATATTTCTTTGTTTCAGAGCATGTAATTGATATAACATGGTTTTATTTTGGTATAAATCAAGTCAAGATTCTTATTCGAGTTATTGAAAGACGGAACGTTACATTAAATTATTGCCCCACAAAATAATTGTGATATACAGTTGCACGTATCGTGGGTGTGTTATGATATACCGCGGTATACCGTGATACAAATTTTGTCGCCATATCTAATATGTATGTATGTATGTATGTATGTATGTATGTGTATGTGCGTGTGTGCGTGTGTATGTATGTATGTATGTATGTATGTATGTATGTATGTATGTATGTTATTAATCATCTTCTTTGACACATTATCCATGAGAAAAACATATTCTAAGGCTAAAAAAATAAAATATGTTTTGTAACGTCTTGATTAGCATATTAATCACCATGACCTCGATTCACCACTTTTATGATAGTGAACCAGACTCCTGTCAGTCATATGCCAGCCCTGTCAACTGTGTAAATGGCGAAGAGACCACTTCTTGCTAGCCGTCACCGGATGTGTTATTGATTTAATGATAACATTGACAAATAGTTCTTAGTACCGATGCAAACATAAACCACATGACAAAATGAATGCTTTATCAGAAGCCTATTATATGATACGAAGATTGCAGACATTTGTAAGCCTATGATGTTTTTTTTCCCATAGATGTACATCGTCTTTAGGTGGACGCACCATACCATCTGACCAGCCTGGAGAAACTACTGTGGCTTGTCCATGGGCAGGAAACTTTACCCCATTTGCCTCGGCATTAAATAACCTACTTGTGTTTATGTGCCTTAATGTACCAAACTAAAGCAAGCAAATATATTGCACCAGTGGACATGAAATTACTTTCTGTGAAGATTGATATAACGTCCATGGACATGCAGTTGCACATAGTACATATGTGTATTAGTACACTAATGGACATGACTTTCGTACTGTACATATATATATATATATATATATATATATATATATATATATATATATATATATATATATATATATATATATATATATATATATATATATATATATATATTGTACACCAATGTACATGACTTTTCATACTGTACGTATGTATATTATTAGTACACAAATTGACATGACGTTTCATACTGTACATACGTATATTACTACACAAATGGACATGACGTTTCATACTGTATATAGGTATATTAGTACACCAATGAACATTACGTTTCATATAGGGCATAGCTATGCTGCAACAAAGGACATGAAGTTATAACTCAGGCAGATATATAGCAAAATAAACTACAAACAGTTACCTATTTTTCAAATGTATATTATTGCATCGATGGACATGAAGTCCCATATTGGACAGATGTATATTACATTACTGGACAAGAATCTACATATTAGACAGATGTATAGTACATCAATTTTTGAATTTCGATTTTTCTACAGATGGCCAGCAGATAGTGTATAGATGGCTTGTATATAGTGTATTGATGACTTGCATATAGTGTATAGATGGCTTGTATATAGTGTATAGATAGATTGTATATGGTGTATTGATGACTTGTACATGGTGAATAAATGTGTAGTGTATTGATGGCTTGCATATAGTGTATAGATGGCTTGTATATAGTGTATTGATGGCTTGTACACAGTGTTTAGATGTCTTCTACATGGTGTATAAATGTGTTGCATATAGCATATAAATGGCTTATATATAGTATATTGATGACTTGTATATAGTGTATAGATGAGTTGCATACAGTGTATAGATGGCTTGTATATAGTGTATTGATGACTTGCATACAGTGTATTGATGGCTTGCATATAGCGCATATACAGCTTGTACATAGTGTATAAATAACTTGTATATAGTGTATAGATTGCTTGGATATAGTGTATAGATTGCTTGTATATAGTGTATAGATGGCTTGCTCATAGTGTGTAGATGAGTTGTATACAGTGTATATGTGGCTTTATGTAGTTTATATACGAGTTGTATATGGTGTATAGATGGTTTGTATATAGTTGTTGGATGGCTTGTATATAGTTTATAAATGACTTCTTTATAGTGTATAGATAGCTTGCGTATAGTGTATATATGGAATGTACATAGTGTATATATGACTTGTATATAGCGTATAGATGACTTATTCATCGTGTATAGATGATTTGTATATAGTGTCTAGATGGCTTGTATATAGAGTATAGATGACATGTGTTTAGTGTATGGATGAGTTTTATAGTGTATAAATGGCCTGTATATAGTATATAGATGAGTTGTATGTAGTGTATATATGAGTTATGTATAGTGTATGGATGGCCTGTATATAATGTATAGATGGCTTGTATAGAGGACTTGGACATAGTGTATTGATGACTATATATTAATTACTATAACAAATTCAACACCAAGTGTTGCCAGCATTGGTATTTGAGTGAACTGATTAGTTTAAATTAAGAATGCCGTGACAATTTGCTGCTTCTAGCTTTGGCCTTTGTGCGATTCCCATATTAACCGAGTCATTCAATTATTAATTTATTTACTTATGTGATTTAGACTATTCCCTAACTGGATTGTTTTGATGCTTGTTAAAGTTTCGTGGGATGGCTTATTTTCTGAAATAATATGATCGACTGTTTCGCATTATTTTATGTCAAATACATCAGACTGTAGCCTATATATCATTGACATGACCAATTTGCGCCAGAACTGCAATTCGTAAACTAGTATGTACAAGAGATATGTACACAGAACCATGCTTAATAGTGGTCCGGCAACACCCAATGGTACCAAAACATGCTGTACGTCTAATTCAAGGATGTGTATTATTAAAGATGTATACGATTTTATTCGTGGAGGACAATCACCTAGTAAGTTGTGCCCGACTCGACTTCGAGTAGTTTCATATCAGAACACACTTCCATTCTTTGTCCCTAATCTGGTTCATAATGTTAACTAAATGGACACCCCTTGGACAGGACTATCTTTTCATAACTGATATAGTCCGGTCAAATAGAGTCAAAGATTTTAGTCATCGAGGGCAATCACCTGTTTTGTTGTGTATTTCCAACTGGAGTAGTTTCAGATCAGGGCATTGTCCTGTCCTTTCCTTACACCTTGCTTCATAATGCAGATCGGTACCTCTTGAACTGGACTATCATTTCGTAGCTGATATAGTCCGGTCACACGGATACAAACATAAGATTCGTGCAAAATATGATAACAAAATGCCAGTTAGTACTTAGGTCTCAGATAGTATTATCAACACATCAATGCATTCAAGGTTTACCATAGTCCGTTTGACAGGATGACAGCATGGTTAAATATGACCATCGTTCATAAAAACACATCAATAAATGTATCAGCCATGTTGGAGCCGTTAAATTTCTGATTAAATTTATCGACTTAAATTAAATGCCAATTTTTATGTAAAATTGGATAGATTTGAAGCCTGTCGTTTATCGACTTTGACCCGTCAAAAAAAATCAGCGCATGTCCAGCCTTAAAATCAACGTTATTTATAAAATAATAATAGTATATTTCAACTGCACTATTTTATACAAATCGAACATTTCGCCAGAACGTGACGAAATAGTTACATTATATAATATGGTACTTTATATTACACCCCATGAAAACAATCAAGGCGTAAGATCACAATGTTAAAGGCAATGAAAAGCATTAGCTTGGAGCAAGTTAAGTAGATAAATATTCACACATAACTCATGCTTTGTCAGCTTGTGATTGGTCTTTAATCTAATTTTCTCTTATTCTGTGTATTGTAACATTCTAGATGAACACAGTAAGTGTATTATATATCTTAAGACGTCCAACGTGAGTAGTAAGGTGGGGTACATTAGCGACAATGGGAATTAGCATTACAGAGACCCCTGGGTCAGATTAGCGACAAGGGAAATTTAACATGGCGAAAAATCGTGGGTCAGATTAGCGACAAGGGAAATTAACATGGAGAAAAATCGTGGGTCACTCTAGCGACAAAGGGAATTTAACATGGAACTATAGTGTGGGTCTGTCTAGCGACAAGGGGAAATTAACATGGGGAATAGAGTTTGGGCTTTGGGGATTTTTTTTTTAAAATTTTTTTAAATTTAAATTTAAATTTAAATTTAAATTTTAAAAAAGGGTAGGCAATGGAAAGGCTATCTCTTTTCGAGAAATATGGCTGGCCCTGAAAAGGGCCTTTGGGTTTTCTTCTTCTTCTGCTTCTAATTTCTTCTTTTTCTCCACCAAGTTCTTATTTTATCTCCAACACTCTTTCTCTTCTTCTCTTTCTTTTTCTCCTGCTCTTCTTTCTTCTTCTTCTCTTCCTCCTCTTCTTTCTTCCTCTTCTCATTTTCTTCTTCTTTTTCAATCTTTTCGTTCCATTTGCTTATTCTTATTCTTTCCTCTTCATCCTCCTTCTCCTCCTTTATCTCTTTCATGACACCACTAATCTTGTCCTTTACCTTTTTTAAGTTATTAATTTCCATCTTTACACGATGGGGACTATAGGAATAATGGTCTTCAACCAGTCTTATTAACATCTGCTCCATCATTCCTAAGTTGTCTAAAACGTCTTGTAATGTTTGTATTTTGTCCATTTGGTTGGAAGCCATCTTCTTTTTTTATTCTTTGCAGAATGGTTTGAACGACGAATACTGTGGGTTCTTATACTTAAAGCGCGTACGTGAAGGAAAACATCCCCCTAAAACGTAAAATTGATCTTACCTAGATCATGACCAAACAACGCGCGAACGTGAAGGAAAACATCCCCCTACTTTTTCATTTCATATAATAAAACCCAAACTATACTTTCTCATTTCATATAATAAAAACCCAAACTATACTCTCCACATACGCTAAGAAACAATAAACAAAATCCATAATCTAATATCCACACAATCTTACGTGAGCGCTTACAAAACCCAAACTATACTCTTCACATACGCTAAGAACAATAAACAAATCCATAATCTACTATTCACACAATCGTACGTGAGCGGGTACAAACACAAACACACAAACACAAACACACAAACACAAACACACAAACACATACGCTAAGAAACAATAAACAAATCCATAATCTACTATCCACACAATCGTACGTGAGCGGTTACAAAACCCAAACTATACTCTCCACATACGCTAAGAACAATAAACAAATCCATAATCTACTATTCACACAATCGTACGTGAGCGGGTACAAACACAAACACACAAACACACAAACACAAACACACAAACACATACGCTAAGAAACAATAAACAAATCCATAATCTACTATCCACACAATCGTACGTGAGCGGTTACAAAACCCAAACTATACTCTCCACATACGCTAAGAACAATAAACTAATCCATAATCTACTATCCACACAATCGTACGTGAGCGCTTACAGAACCCTAACTATACTCTTCACCTACGCTAAGAAACAATAAAGAAACCCATAATCTACTATTCCCACAAACATACCTTAGCTCTTACAAGCACCAACACACAAACACATACCCTCACACTATCTTAAAAAAGAGTTAGTGTTTATAATCACACTACTCTACCTACACACATTGGCAAATCGATCGTTATTTCTTTTCTAGAGTATTGGGTAGCCCTGAAAAGGGCTGTTTTTTTGGAACTTCATGGACACCTGGTTAATGGTGGCACCTTCCAGGCCTGGCGCCACATACACATCTTGTCCCCCAGTTACTTTTTACCTTTTTGGGGCAGAGAGCAGAGGCAGGATATGTCGCTTCAGAATCCCAATTTTCGCTCTCTGGGATTCTGAAATTTCTTCTTCTTCTCTCCTTTTCCTCCTCCTCCTCTTCTTTGTATCTTCTCTCCTCCTCTTTGTATCTTCTTTCCTCTTCTTCTTTATATCTTCTCTCCTCCTCTTCTTTGTTTCTTCTTTCCTCCTCCTCTCTTATCCTTCCCTCCTCCACAATGGCTTCCGCGGCCAGTTCATTTAATATGCGCCTGGCATATTCCAGATGCACACGAAGTTCCAACAGTTTCTCCAGTCTCGTGTTCATTTTTGGTGTTGATCAATCAACAAGGGTAGCTGGACTGCCGAACGAGTTTCAATTTATAGTGAAAGCGCGGACGTGAAGGAAAACATCCCCTAAAAACATAAAATTGATCTTACCTACATCATGACCAAAAAACAACAACGCGCGGACCTAAAAGAAACACTCACTCACTTTTTATGCTACCCATCACTATTTTAAAATTTTTTATAAATCACTTCAATAGACTATCCACATACGCAAAGCAATCCAATCTAACCCCAAATTTACACCTCAAACACCAAAAAAAGACATCATTTTAATCTACTATCCATACCAACTTACTTAACCACTTACAAACACAAACACACAAACACATACACTCTCACTATCAATAAAGAGTTAGTGTTTATTTTCACACTACTCTACCTACACACATTGGCAAATCGATTGTTATTTCTTTTCTAGAGTATTGGGTAGCCCTGAAAAGGGCTGTTTTTTTTTTGTTTGCTATGGCATTTTTTTAGTTTCTAAGAATGCGATGTCCTCTGAGGATAGACTTTCTGGCGATAGGTCTGCTTCTTCGGAAAGAGAAGAAGAACTCTTTGGTGTCGATACGACAATCGACAAAGCCTCTGTCAGCTTCAGGTTGCTGCTGCTGCTCTTGTTGTTGTTGTTGCTGCTGTCTCTGAATTCTGTACTTCTCTGTCCATTCTTCTTTTTCCCTGTTCATTTCTTCTCTGAAGAGCTCTTCTATCAGGTCTTCAGTGACTTTTAACATTCTCACATTCTCTATTTCTTCTGGCTTCGGTATCAGACTGTGTCTGACCCTATGCAAATTCACGTAGGCTTCGTTGAGTTTAGCTAGTTTGGAGCACATCTTCTTAGGAGGATGAGTCGACAATGGATGGTTAGACTGGAAACAACCCGGTTCTTAAAGTCAAAGCGCGGACGTGAAGGAAAACATCCCCCACACGGTTTTTTAGTCGCAACGTTTAGTGAGTGTCATGAGAGGGATAGTAAGAAATGAAAGAGCATCAATCCAACATTCTTATAGCTAAACAAAAGACAAAGGCATTTTTTTCAAAACACAACATTTTTTTATTCAAAAATCACTTAACACTAAAGAACAACTCTAACATTTTTAACAATAATCCAACAGTAAAACATCAAACAATTTTTTCAAAACACAACATTTTTTATTCAAAAATCACTTAACACTAAACAACAACTCTAACATTTTTTAACAACAATGCAACACTAAAAGTTTCTCCACTAGGTAAAGAGGGATAACAGTCTTCCATGGTTTCTAGTAATCTAGGATGACTTCTCTCAAACTGTTGATTTCTATGGCATTATCGAATTCTGCATACAGGATGACGTTCACCGTTTCATCAGGGTCTCGGTCTTTAAACTGAATTTCCACACGAATCTGGCCGGATTTTATAGGGTGGAAATGTCCCTCGTCGCTGCCTTGGTCTGGAGTGAAATCGAAAGCCCACAAAGCGTAGCCTCCTGCATAATCCTCGTACGTAATACCGTGACTGGTATTAGTTCCTAACTGTCTGGTGGCTTCGTACAAGGACAAGTACGATCTCAAGTAATTCTTCTTTTTAAAGTCAGGTTCGAAAGGTCGGGTACACAAGGTCTTGCCATCGCGACTGACTTCGATTTTGGACACGCCAAAGTGTTGAAAGTAGAAAGGATTTTTTTCGGCAGCTCCGTTGAAGGCTGTATTCTCGACGATACCAACGATCAAACGTTTGGGTAACTGTCCTTGGAACAGATGATCTTCGATCATGGATCGCTGTCCCTTGGGAATGGTGAAGGTTTTCACTTCCACGCGTCGTATGGGATACTTGGCGGTCGTTCTGCTCAACGTCTGACTGATGTCGTTTCCCACTTTAGGTAACACTTCCACACGGCGTACGTAGAGTCTGGCTTCTAGGATTTTGGTTTTGTAACCGTCACTATCAGCCATCAAATGGAAAGCGGCACTGCTACGATTCAGTCTCAGGCGGGCATCCACCCCGTTCAGCAAATACTTTTCTTGCAACCACATGTCCAAATGCAAACGATCCATCAGTTCTAAACTTGTGTCGGCTCCCGTGATTCTCTTTCTTCGTTCTACAAATCCATCATTGTTGTCTTTCTTTTCATCAGTTTCCAATATTTCAAACTTGGTAGGTTCGTCAGCTTCCCATACCACACAGGCATTGAGATGAGTGTTCTTGGCATCTATTCCGTACGTCAAGAGATTTTCCAGGTAGGCACGATAAGGGTAAGTATCCATGCTGCTACTGACCAGTTTGTTATTCAAATACAAGTCCACTCCACTGAACAAGGAATGCATGAAATTGTTGACGGGAGCTACTGCTTCATCGTCTATAGCACCTCCAGTCTTATCTAGAATTTTGACTTTCAGGTACAAGTAACTGCTATTCAGATCGATGTAATCTTCGGGCTGTCCTTTGATTTCAAACTCGATGGGAGCGGAATCGGTCAGTGAGGAGACGGGGTGAAATTCCACCCACTGGGATTCTTGCATCGTCATCATCGTGGGGGGCATGGCAAACAGATCCAGTTCCTTCTTGGAACAAGCGCAAGATTCTCGGTGCATCATTTTTTTGTCTCTTTTCTCAATAATCGAAAACGTCTAAGTCTCGAACGGTTCTTCTTTTCTTGGCCTTTCTCGCTTGAAGTCTGGTGAAAGGGTGTTTTCTTCGTCGTCTCTTTCTGCCTTGTCCTTGCTGAATGCCTGACTCGGTAGCGTGCAGGGCATTTATAGGTGTTTCTCGTTGGCCTAAAATGTCTTTGCCCGTTTGCAGCAAGACATTTTTGCCTGCCCTCATGAAGGCTTCTTTAGGGTTTTGTTTGTCGATGATGACATTTTGGAGAAATTCTTTGCCTTGCGTCAGTGCCGCATCTTTCAAGGCGTGCAATCCGCGTGTCACCATCGGTTTCAACACCGGGGCCACCGAACGAAAGGCCGATTTTAACATATCTCCTAAGCCGTGTCCTCGCTGTCGAGCAACCCCTCGGTACACTGGATACATGACTTAAGAGTCGTGAGAGAACCGTTTTCGAAAATGGAGTTTCACCGTGACTTTTCCTTTGGTGAATGGAATATTTTGTCCCAGATCTCCTTTTATAGCAATGTTGACCGTGTCCAAATACGACTTGCTGACAGGCAAATAGTGAGGATGGACAAATTCGCGGTGGACGTGGTAGGTGTTTCCACCTTCCTCGTCAGTGTTCGTGGCAGAATCCACTTTGAAAGGAATGACACGCAGTAACGGTACGGAGGTGTGTCCCACCACGTTGTACTCCACCAGATCGGAATACACGAACATCAAATTCAGTCCTTGGTTCAGTTCTACCGGGGCACGAAATAACTTGCTAAAAGACTCGTTGTCGTAAACGATGGGTAATTCGTTTTTCTTTATCATGGTCTTTCTCATGTCCATGTCTCCGCCCAACATGTCAAACAATTCAGGACAAAATAAAATGGACATGATTTTACTCCGTTCAAATTTCATCAAGAAGCGACGAGCTGCTTTGTGGTACTCCATGGTGACATTTTTGTTGACATGCTCCAAAGCTTTCAGAAACACGACATTAAACCTGGAGGTTATGGTGCTGACCAAATGTTGACCACTAAAATAATAGCCTGGGGGAATGAACAAGTGATAGGTGGTGTACTTTTGTGTACGGGTTTTCTTCTCATATTTGACATTGCTATCCATCCACTGTTGCATTTGCTCGTCATGAACTTCCACATCAAAAAAATTTTGATTGGGAAGGACATTGAGGACTTGGGACGGGTGAATCATTTCTACTAAAGCCACTTCCCAATGGGCTTCGTGATCTAACTGGATGGCCTGAGGTAATTTGGCCGTGTAACAGCACAACGTGTTCTTGGGAAACACCTCCATGGAACTGTCACTGGGTAAAGTTAAGTAAAATTGGTTTTGGTGACTCATAATTCCAGAGTTCTGTGGCTGTCCGAGGGGTTACTGGACGTCAGAGGCGTGTCTCCGTCTAAAATGGGGTTCTGGTTGTGATTGAAGTGGTGACTGGCACTGGCACTGGACACAAGGTTCCCGGGGTTCCCGTTCGAGGTGAATTTCAGGGAGGGATTAGGAAGCAGGTAACCGATGCAACTGCTCAATAAAATGGTCCACAAATGTTTGTCTCCTTGTTGCAAATTCAAATTGGCGATGGCTGCCCCGATGACACAATACACCACGAAGATTTGGCAGAAAAAGACGATTTGCGTTTTAGGCACACGTTCTCCACACCACACCCACAAGGGTTGTTTTTGTAAATCTTGCACAGAAGAACTAGGGGAAGGAGGAGTGGTCGACGTAGCTGCGCCTGTGTGAAAAGGCATGATGGTCACTTCTTTTTATAGTCGATGACTTGCGAAGCGTCGATCCAAGAATCAAAACTGGGTGGATATCCTTTCCAACGTACTTTGACTTCTTTGACACGTCGTTTGCCCACTTTACGGGTTCTGCGTTCGAGAATGCTTTCGATGTCGTACACGTCGTCTTCTTTTTTGGTGACACGTTGTAACTCGGGCAAATAAAACGTTCCTTTGAGCACTTCTCCGTTCATGTCTTCCAATTTATAGACGGCAGGATGACGGCCATGCACTCGTCCAGTGACGCGAAACAATTCGGTGGTCCAGTTAGGTAAGTAACCTTTGTCGAAAGTGCGTTTGGTTTTGCCAATGCGCACCCAATCTCCTACGGCCAAGTCTCGACTTTTCTTGGGGACAGCCCTCGTCGGGGACGTACCAAACAGGCGCTCAAACACCAACACTTCGTTGTCGTGAGTCACGTCTTGCGGGGCACGTCCGATGCTTCGATGGTAAGATTGGTTGTACGCTTGCACCAGGTGCGGTAAGATGTCGATGCACTTCAGAGTGTGGTGATGCGTAAAATATTTCCACATGCGTTCTTTCAAAGTGCGTTGAAAACGTTCCACGATGCTGGCTTTGGTTTCGGGATTCTCGGTGGTAAAAACATGAATGTCACGTTTCTTTAATTCTTTTTGGAAAGCTTGGTTCAGAAATTCGGTGCCTTTGTCCGTTTGCCATCGAAGAGGGTGACGACCGCTTTGTTTCAACACTCGTTGCAGGGCTCGCACTAACTCGCTGCTCGATTTGGAAGTCAAGGGCACGACCCAGGCAAATTTGGAAAAGACGTCGATGACAGAAAACAAATATTTGTAGCCACGATTGTAACTGGCCAAATGAGAGACATCGGCTAAATCGGCTTGCCATTGATGATCGATGCCTTCCACTCGGGTGCGACTTCTGGCAAACTTGCGTCGAATGGGTTTGTGTAAAGTGTAGGTAGCTTGTTCTTGTAACCATCGTTGCACTTGAGGTAAACGGAGACTTTTCAGTCGCGTTTTGGCAGCACGATACAATTTTTGAACTCCTGCGTAACCTGCAGGATGGGAGGGATCGTAGTAAATGCTAGCTAAGACTTTTTCCATTTTTTTGTGTTGGTTGGTGTGTTAATAAGACACCCACTCTTGGAGGATGTTACTCTTTTTCTCTTGGGGTACTTTCTTGGATTGCAATGCTTTGCGTGTGCGACCGGCAATAGGTGTTGAAGAGGAGGAGGATGTCTGAGCGGGGGATATCGGTTCTTGTTTCACTTCTGTCTTCACTTCTGTCTTCACTTTCTTTTTCTCTTGTGATGAAGAAGGGGTGGCCATCATCTTTTTAATCCATCCAATTCTGGAGGTAGGTGGTGTTGTCAACTTGCGTACTTTTTCTGGTGGAGTTTGAAACCCTTCTTCTTCTTCTCCTTTTTCTGTCTTGGTCACTGGTACTGGTGGTACTGGTACTGGTACTGGTACTGGTGATGGTGCTGGACTTTTCATCAAGGTCTTAAAATCTTTCAGAGTGGGTAGAGCTGTTTCGTCTAAAGCTTTCTGGTGAAAGAGTTGCAGTCGTTGCAAGAGTTGACCGTACTTTTGCGATTTTTCTGTTTCGGACAAATCTTGGCGATCCATCAAGGACTGCAATTCGTGTTGTAACTGGGACATCTCGCTCAAATGGGGACTGGGAGGTAAATGCGGGGTGCGTTGTTCTTGCCACCGATGGTATTCCATCCATCGTTTGTAAGGCACTAAAGCTAGTTTTCGTCCTTCCATGGGGTTGTCAGGGGTCGATTCTGAGATCTTGGAACTTCCGAGGCCTTTTTATCTTGCTCCCACCAGTCCTCCCAACATGGTTCCCAAGACTCCTTTCAGTATGGGGCCTAACAAGAGAGGCAAAATACCTCCACGTTACACTAACATCTTTTTTTTTTGACGAATGGGAATTTTCTTTTGAACCATTTGGCGAAGAATGTGACGATGTTTGCCTAAGCATTGTTTCTGGTGTTTGGACAAAGGGATCGTGCCTTTCAAAACGTTCAAACAACATTCGCACACGGTATCGATGACCTCTTTGGAGGCTGTTTGAATGAGTTTTTTTCGTAGGGGTGGAGAAGCTTTGGACAGGACAGATAACATGTCCCCATGTTTGGCTAAACGTGGTGGCAGTCCTTTCCTTTTCTTTCCTTGGGGTTTTCTGGAGGGTGACATCTTTGAGTCTTCAGGAGCACCAAAAAAACACTGATACCCGACTTGGTCACAGGCCTTTTTTATACTGGAACGCGTCGCCACTGATTGTCTTTACGTCGTATCAGTTTGAGGACAGGCATGACACGTCGTGCAGGGGTACGCAACGGACTAAATCGAGCCAGTTCTTGCTTGGACAAATCCAGTAAACTTTGTAACATGCCCGATCTTTCTTGAACTTTGATTTTGGGAGAAGGTACTTTGTGAGCAGCAGCCACTGCCACTAAATTGGAAGGTCCTGCCACTGGGGAAGTTCTTTTGGGGGTCATCAACGGAGAAGTTCTTGGTGTGATCAACGTCTCCAAGTACTCTTCAGTTCTGGGTGTCATTAACGGAGAAGTGGACAAACGTGAAGCTGCCGGAGACGCACTCACCGCTGTGACAGGTCGTGGTTTGCGAGTGTAAGGTTGCGTCCTGGCCGAAGTGCCTCTCTTGCGACTAGTTTTCTGTGGACTTTTCTTTTTCTGGGGGCTTCTTTTCTTTTTCCGGGGTGGTGTCTGGTCAGAGGAGGGTCCTGCCACTGGAGAAGTTCTCCTTGGGGACCTGGTCTTTTTCTTCTTGGGGCTTCGTTGGACTTTTGTCATGGGTATAACTTTGGGGGTATTAGGATCCCATCTTAAGAGTGAGCGAATGATGACCCCTCCTAGAGTACCGCTCCCTCCAGGTTTCAAAATGATTTGTTTTTTGGTTTGAGTGTCGATGCGGGGATCGGCCAGTTGGACCAAAGCGACTTTGTTTCGATCGAAAAAGAGTTTGGTTTGATGAGGAATCTGAATGATTCCTTGGAGTAATTGACGTGCCGTCACCGTGAACCATCGTAAGACTTCTTTGAGACTAGCTTCTAAGACACGAGCTCGTGTTTGTGGATCTTTTTCTCGACTGATGCCATACAAGGCACGAATCAATTTGACGGGAAGATGCGACTGAAGGGACGTCATGTTCGCACTGAGAGTGAGACAGACGAAAAAGGGTCTGACGTTTTTATAGATTTTTTTTATGGGGAGTGAAATGAAGTCGAGGACGGAGACGTGTACAGGACAGGCCCTCCGTCTTGGCACCAGTGGTGAAACAAGTGGGTACGAAATCGCAAATCCTCGGGGGTCGTAGGTTTCAAATCGACGAGTAAATAGGCGTGTGGAGTTTGAGTGGCATCGTCGTACGCCTGAGTCAGCCAAGGCGTTCCTAACTGTTTGGCTAAGACTTGCACTTGCGATTTATCTCGAGGGCTTTTAAACAAGACCACGTAATGCGCATTGAGACTGATGGTGCGATGGGCTTTACTTTGTTGAAACAAATTTTGGGTGATGTAAACGACACTGGCATTACGGTGATGCCCTTTGCGCGTGAACCACAGTTTAATTTCTTCTTCGTCTTCTCCTAACATGTCGTCAAAAATGACCAAATGGGTTAGACGGGAGTCAGAGACGATGCTATCGTCTTCTTTAGGAATGCCTTCCACAAACACGATGGAATCGCCTTGACTTTCTCGCAAGAGGCTGTACGCCGATTGCCACTCTTTGTAACACCACACGATTCGTTGAGGGGGTCGATCGATCAAATGATGTTTATGTTCGATCAAACGTTTGACGAATTCGGTTTTGCCTGAACCGCTAGGTCCAGCAATGAGCATGTTAAAGGGATGGCGAAGATACAAAGCCTCCCAACTGGCACGATCTAAGTGTTCGTCGATGACTTTGACAGTAGAGGAAGAGGGAGCAGAGACAGCAGAGGTAGCCATGGTGTGAGAAATGTCACTTGTGACACGAAAAACAAACAAGACAAGAGTTTATATACTTTTTCAGAACACGTTTATTGAATGTTTTTTTTCAAACATGAATACGAAAGACAAAAATACATAAAAGCCAAAGCCTTAAGTACAAGAATAAAAGGCACATGATAACCATGAACGTGGAATAAACACAAGTGTCTGTACAACATGTTTTGGGTAAAGTTCTAACCAGTTCTATAGTAGGGGGGTAAGGTCACACAAGTGTCCTCCCGAAAGGGTCTTTCAGGCCTGTCCACGACAGTCCTGTCCTGGGTGACGGGTTCTTCTGGCACCGTCACTAACACAGGTTGAAAAGTAACTTTTTTCCTTGAATAACTCTCGTGCATACTGGGCCACCTCTTGTGTCCAAGCCTCAAAACCCTGGTCCCGGTGATGTCCAACATTTGACTCCTAACCAATCTGGTTTCTTCTTCGTCAACGACATGGTAAGTTACTTCAATGAACAATGAACTATCGATCTTGCCTAGGGTTCCTTTTCATATACATACCAATACCGACGTGACCGTACGGTAAGGTGAAGTGATTGGGAAGTCGCACTCGCTTCTGGTATAGAATTTGATAGACTTTTTCCAAGGGTCGACTGACGATGTGGTGAGTGGGTAAACGTACAATCTTGTTCGGTTGATAGGTGGTCACTTTAAAGTTTCCATCCTCTCCCGATTGCAAGGCTTCTTTCAATACCCCAAAGTTGACCACTCGACTGGTACGATGATTCAGAGTCAGTCCTTTCACTTTGCACGTCGTGTGCACTTCTCCTTGTTTGTCCCGGTATTCGTAGCCGTAATTTTTGGGACCACCACTGACGAAACTTAGAATCTTGTCGTCGGGATGCTCGTCTGTCCAGGCTCCTAAACGGTCTCCTTCGATGTCAGGGTGCTGTTGAATCGGGTGATCGATGTAAATGCAACTGTCCGTGTCAAAGTACAGGACGCGTTCTTCTAACAGTTCTAAAGCTTCGTACAATTTTAAGCGAGCATGAGCTGTCACGTAAGCCGCAATGATGACATTTCCAAAAGGGTCGTCTTGTACAAAGTCCAGATCTTCTTCGTAATTGACCAAGATCAAATCCTCTCGAACGACGTCCACGTGTTTCATGTATTTGGTTTTGTCGTGAATCATCTGGAAGTAGCGGGAAGGTTCTGTCAAATATTCCGTCTTGGGTAAACACGGTCGTTGTGCCATTTTACCCCACAAGCAATTTAACATCACTTTGGCAAACGATCGCCTGCCTTCGTTTTTTTCGATGTGGTCTAAAGAGATGCCTTCTTGTGCATAGTATTTCTCTTTGAATTGTATTTGGTCTTCGGGAGTGTGACACCAGGAAGGATAGCCGCTGGCTTCTTGTTTCAGTTTCAAAAAGGCATCCACGTAGTCGGCGAAAATGCCTTTCTGAGTAGGGTCACCCTTGTGGTACTGTTGTGTCTTGGGAAAGTGGCAAATTTCGTACACTTCTAACAGTTGGTATCCCATGTCCAGAGCTTTGAACAATTCCACGCTGACCCAGGTTCCCGTCAAGGCACGTTCTTCCTGGCTGTGATGGCAAGGTTGGTCCTGGTTGCACGTTTCGGCACAAGTACGCACAAGGGAAACATCAGTTTGCCTTGACAATGGTGAGGTAAGACGGGATGGTATAGGTTCGTGGGAGGCAAAACTTTACACTTGATCAAGCCTTCGTATTGTCGAATGTTTTTCAGGTCGATGTGTTCCGTCAACAATTGCGGGTGCCCTACAGGAAAGCGACAATATTTGCACACGTAGGGATACAGCGAACACACGTCCAAGTATTTGATTTCTTCTCCTTTCTCTTCGTCGGCTTGGTACAGCAAACAGGTGGCATTGGTCCTTCCTCCGTACAAACTATCCCTCGGGTTCAGCGGGTCCATAAACTGGTAACTTTCCACGAGGCGTTTAAACTCGGGATCGGTTTTCAAACGGTGATCGTACTCGTGTTCCCACATTTCCACCACTTGGTATCCTTGCTGTTCTAACTTTAGGCGTCGCTGACAAGTGTCCTGGTACAAGTCTTCCATGGTTCGTTGCAAAAACTGATTTTTAGTGTCACGGTCAGGGTAGCAGACGGGACATCCGTGAAATAAGCAACCGTTAAACTCGTACACGATCTTGGGGTTTTCTAAGTCCCAGCCATCGACCGAATACGTTCCGATGGTCTTTTCGCCTCCTCCGTTGCGGGTATGCTGAATCCATTTGTCTTCCTTGTCGCACAAGTAATGTAACCAACGTAGGGCTTTGACCGAGTATTGACGCTTGACATAGTGGGTCGTTTGAGGACTGATGACAGCCACGGTGTTTTCAGGCATGAATCGTTGGCGGTACACTAAGGAACACGCTTTGGCAATGGTGCAAGCTTCTTTCAAAGGATCGACCCCTCCGTGTTCCATGAACAGTTCTCGAAATTTTCCACAGCAACGCCGTAAAATGTCCACGTCGGAACGACAATACTTTAACATTTCTTCCTGAAAGTCGAAGGGGTCAGAGGCATGAGCCTGGTACCAAGCGTAGAAAGCTTCTCGTTGTTCGGTACGCATGTTGTCGGGGTCGTAATAGTAAGCCTCAGGCAAATGGGGTAGAACGGCATGTTGATTGGCTTCCGTATTGAAAAAGTGTGGAAAGTACCCTTTAGCCATTTCTGTCATTCCAAACGTTTTAGGCATTCGGCTCAAAGGCATGGCCAAGTAACTCATCGAATCTTTGAACTGTACTTGTCCCACTTGCATGAAAATGATTTTGGCTCCGTTCAAAGTCACTTTAGGACGTTCGGTGCCTTGTTCCGCATAGTACCTCAAAAGAAACTGTCCATCGTATCCGGAGAAATTGTGAGCCATCACTGTGGCATGACGATGACAATCTCCGTAACGTTCGATGTCCTCTTGGCTCCACGTCTTGTCGATGGGGTCTAAGACCCATTGGGCAAAATCGGCTAACGTGTTTGGTCCCCGAAAGATTTTTTCACGTCCTCCAGGAATCTTGCTGCAGTGAGGGCAATGACTGAAGATAGGTTCTTGAATGCACTTCTCGCACGCTCGATGAGCCACGCAGAAATTAGGAATGTGAATGCCGGTCTCTTGCATGCATTCGAAATCGAAAAAGATGAAATTGCCTTTCTTCTTGTGACCGTCCTCTTTCTCTGGTGGGGGTTGGTATTTTTGCACGTAGCATTGGTGTTCCAAGTCCACGATGTGGTGACAAATGTGACATTTTTTCTTTCCTCGACATACGTGTGCCTTGGCATTATTGGTAAGTATGCCTTGTCCACAGGTAGGGCACAATCTCAGGAGTTGACAAGCACATTTCTTCTGTGAACCTTGTGTTTTCAAATGTTGTTGGTGACAGGTAGGACTGACAAACGTGCGCAAACAAGTCGAACAAGGCACTGGTCCTTCACTCAGACAGGGTGGAGAGGCCAAACATCCTAGGCATTTCATTCCACAATGCTTGTGTTGCTCTCGATTGTTATAACCATAGTCACATTTCTCACAATAATAACTGTATCCCAGGAATCCAGTGATACTGGTAATGGTATCGAAATGGTCATCGTGATGATAGACATGAATGTGTTTTCCGTCCTTAAAATCTTGGCCTCGAAACAACAGAGTTCCACGCATTTCTTGAGGGTGCACTTTCAAGGTGTAGAGTGGAGCTAGGGCATCTTGCAATTTTTGCATCTCAGGAATGCCACAGGGTGTGTCTTTGGACAGTCCGGCTTGTTGCAACAGGAGTTCTGCTTCATTTCGTTGTTTGGCTCGATCGCATCGTTGAATAGTTTTCCAGGTTCTTTTCCATTCTACTGTGTCGTTCTTGTTGGCATAGGTTCGTCCCACCACGATGGCACGGGCTAAACACATCTGGTCTTGAGGGTTGTTAATTCGGACGAGACTGTTTTTGGTGTTGCGAAGGTCGTCCACCAATAACATCTTTTTGCATCCAGTTCCTTGAGGAGGAGAGACGTGGGCCATTTTCAGTGTGGCTTTACCATCGGTGATGTCAAACTGGTCATTAGATTGTTGCACCTGTTGTATCTTGTCCATGACTTTGGAAGGGGTCAGTTCTGCGGGTCTGCTAAACTCGATCCAAACAGGGGATTTCAAACCGTCGTGATCTATGGATAGTGTCAAGCGATCGTCTTCTTTGGCTTGACATTGTCGCTTGAGTGCGGTGAGCAAAGAATCCCACATCTCGGTGATAAACCCTTCTGCTTTCTCCAATGGTACGTCGGCCTTGAAATCTTTAAACTTCACCGTGTAGGTGTAAGCCGTGGTTCTAAATTTTCTAGAGGAGCGCTTTTCCGTCTCTCGAATGGAATAGTACTTTTCAGGGTTGACTAAGGGTGGTGAACTTGGTTTAGAGGGTTCAGATTCTGGTTCACTCATGTCCTCTTCAAAATCACTGGCATGAATTTGTGCGAAGATTTCAGCCCCGGTACGAGGCGATAGATCACGTTTCTGCCTCTTACTTTCTTCTTCTTCTTTCTTCTCGAATGAATGGGATCGTTTCATGTTGAGTGCAAAACGTCAAATGACTCAAGTTTAAACACCATAGACTAATTTATAGTCTTGGCAAACCAGCGTATATAAAAAGGGTGTGTGTCTTGTCCTTTCACTATTCATTTCACTCTCAAGCCGAGCACAACAATGGAAGAGACTACCCAGATGGAACGTTTCGTCAGAGCTTTGCGAGGGGTCATTAGAAAATTCTCTTCAGACCAGCCGACGGACTACTCTCCTTCCTTTCGAGATAAAAGTCAAGATACTTGCTATATCTGTCAGAAGAAAGGGCATTGGTCTTCAGAGTGTCCAGACCGTCAAAAAAGAAAAAGAACAGGGGCTAAAAAAGACAAAAGTCAAGATACCTGTTATTATTGTCAAGAAAAAGGACATTGGTCTCCAGATTGCCCAAAAAAGAAACAAGAGGAGTCAGAAGAAAAGAAGGATTCTTCAGAAGAAGAGAGGGATTCTTCGGAAGAAGAGAGGGATTCTTCGAAAGAAGAGAGGGATTCTTCAGAGGAAGAAGAGGAAGAAAGAAAACAATTCTATTTAAAAGAAGCAAAGAAACAGGAGAAGAAAAGAAGAAAGGAAGAAAATGAGGAAAAAACGGTGAAGAAATTAAAAAAACAGAGACTAAACAAGGAGAAAGAAGAAGTCAATGAACTTTTAATTAAAGTGTTCTGTGGTGAATTGTGAATTGGATTGTAAAAAAAATGGATAAAAGAATACATGAATGATATAAGGTAAGTGTCTTTGAGTTTTGATTTTAAAATAAGAAGCTACACTCACGCACTCATACACAGACACGTACTATAAGGTAAAATGAGTGGGGTTTATTTTTGAGTTATTGGCAAATTGAAATTGTATTTCTTTTCGAGAAATGTGGGTGGCCCTGAAAAGGGCCTTTTTGTTTTGGTGTAGGGGTGAGTTTAACCAATCAACTTTAACTGCCTTAAGCCTTTGCCACGGCCAAGGCCTACTTCTGATGATTGGGTTGAAATCACTAAGGGTGGTACGACAGGCTTAGTCACAGGGTTGGCGTGTTTAGCTCGGGGAGGTCGTATTCTCTTCGGTCGTGATAAAGAAGTCTGATACATTTGTTTCAGACTTCTTAACTCCGCTAAAATGTCCAACAGTACCGTAGCCGTTTGATTTTCACCCTCTTGTTTCTTTGCTGCTACTTCTTCTTGCTGTTGTTGCTGTTGTTTTTTTCTTACCTCTTCTTGTTGCTGTTGCTGTTGCTGTAGGAGAAAAGCTTGTTCCGCTTCCTTTTGTCGTTGCATAAATTTCTCCAATTCTTCTTTCTGTCTCTGTCTAAAATTCTCCACTTGCGGTAATGAAGAAGGTAACGAAGGTTCCGGAACAAATTCTTGCGAGGTAAGAAAATCCACAAAATCCCAATGTACCTCTTCTGAAAGTAAGTCCGGATTCCCTTGGGCAGTCTCCCCTGCTGGTGCACCCCAATGGATCGTTTTCTGAGTTTCCGTCATGTTGAATCACTGTCGCATAGATTGACTGCACACAAGCGCTAACGAATCTATATAGACCACGTGACGTCACAGACTGCTCTCTTCGGATTGGATGCGAGCTGACTGAATTTTGTAACGCGTGTTCGGATTGGTAAATGAATTCAATCCGTTTCAATCCTTCCTGTACCTATAAATAAGCGCAGTTCACTGCATTGATTCACTTGTTCTCGTCGCTTCAAGATGTGGACCGATGTGCAATCTTCTACGCTTGTGTCTTCCATGATGTTCCGGACGGACATGCTCATGTATGTCCGAGCCAAGTGGACCGTTGTCCACAGGACAAACAGCAGCCTGTGGATACGTAGGATCTACGTTGAAAGACAAGGATGCCTGAAAAGAGTGCTGATTTACGGACCAACAGTGAGACGTAGCCTAAGGACAAGAAGAAGACCAATGCGGTACCATTTATGTTAATGAATACATTAACATAAACCCAAAGGCCCTTTTCAGGGCCAGCCATATTTCTCGAAAAGAGATAGCCTTTCCATTGCCTACCCTTTTTTAAAATTTAAATTTAAATTTAAATTTAAATTTTAAAAAATTTAAAAAAAAAAATCCCAAAAGCCCAAACTCTATTCCCCATGTTAATTTCCCCTTGTCGCTAGACAGACCCACACTATAGTTCCATGTTAAATTCCCTTTGTCGCTAGAGTGACCCACGATTTTTCTCCATGTTAATTTCCCTTGTCGCTAATCTGACCCACGATTTTTCGCCATGTTAAATTTCCCTTGTCGCTAATCTGACCCAGGGGTCTCTGTAATTCTAATTCCCATTGTCGCTAATGTACCCCACCTTACTACTAACGTGCTACTAATTTTATATAAGTTATCAAAGTGGTGATAAAGCGTACTGTTAACAAAGTTAATCTTCGTTAACCTCACTGTTGGGCAAGTGGTCATTGTTAATGCCAAAACTTTCTTGCCACGACTTCTGAATGTGCTGCGGGTACTTGAGCGATTTCATTAACCAAAATGAGCGCCGGTAGCTCTTCTTGTGAGAGCGAGAAAGAAAAAGGCTGTTCATAAATCCAATGCTTGCATAGGGAAGATACCTTCCTTTCTGCATCCATGTAGAAAAATATTATCGTGTAAGCCGTCCATACGGAAGAGTCCATAAGCCGTCCATACGGAAGAGTCCCTAACTATTTTGGTTCACTACGTGCCCATTTGGTAGGGCGTATTATTCCTGTAAGGTTTTCCTAGCTAAGTCCTTACGTGCAGATGCTTTCATTCTTGTCAATAATAAAATACCGTCAGTCTCAGATGCGAGAAGTTGAACAAATCAAGAAATTTCCCGCGTATACTTGACGCCATGGCAAAAGGAGTATTGACCAACGACTGTTAAATTTAAACGTGTAAATTAGAACGATTACAATTCTTTACCGTGTCGTGGAGAAACGTAGAGATGTTCCGCATAGTCTTTGGCTCCCTCCTTGTTGAAGGACAGTGTATCCACAGCCTTAGCTTCTGGATCGGATACAGTAGACACATATATGGTGTGTGTGTGTGCATAATTCCACCTATTGCCAAAACAGATATATAATCATTTTCGGACGGTCCGTTCAAGTGCATTCAGTAAGTCAGGAAATGAATTAGTAAACTTAAAATCTCTTGTAATCAGAATTTGATCGCTCAAGCACATTCAATACATCACAGAGTGAGTTGAAAATACTCAATTTCGACATCGGCACTTCTTCAAGGCATAACTGTTAACTTAATTTGATAACTTCTTTCTTTTTTTTAAGAGAGGCAATCCCTGTTCATATGAATAAAACATTCCATCCCAAGACTTGTGACATCTGGATGACGACATTCTTGGTGTAAGTCTTGGTGATTAAAACTACACCGGAACGGAGTGGCGCATTAATCATATTTAAGAGTGAAAGTGTATTCAGTGTATGTCGGTGTAATTAGGCCTCGTTTCAAGCTCTATTTTGTATTTCGGTGTAATTAGCCCTAGTCTTTTCAAGCTCTATTTTGTATGTCGGTGTAATTAGGCCTCGTCTTTTCAAGTTCTGTTTTGTATTTCGGTGTAATTAGGCCTCGTCTTTTCAAGCTCTATTTTGTATGTCGGTGTAATTAGGCCTCGTCTTTTCAAGCTCTATTTTGTATGTCGGTGTAATTAGGCCTCGTCTTTTCAAGCTCTAATTTGTATGTCGGTGTAATTAGGCCTCGTCTTTTCAAGCTCTATTTTGTATGTCGGTGTAATTAGGCCTCGTCTTTTCAAGCTCTATTTTGTATGTCGGTGTAATTAGGCCTCGTCTTTTCAAGCTCTAATTTGTATGTCGGTGTAATTAGGCCTCGTCTTTTCAAGCTCTATTTTGTATGTCGGTGTAATTAGGCCTCGTCTTTTCAAGCTCTATTTTGTATGTCGGTGTAATTAGGCCTCGTCTTTTCAAGCTCTGTTTTGTATGTCGGTGTAATTAGGCCTCGTCTTTTCAAGCTCTGTTTTGTATGTCGGTGTAATTAGGCCTCGTCTTTTCAAGCTCTATTTTGTTTCAGTACAAGAAAATCGGAATATATGACGTGTATTCATTTCCTCGACCAATGTATATGTTGTTTTATGTCTCTTTAACTGTTTCTATTTATTCTGGAAAAGTTATATTTGCATTGATATTTGTCTATTTGTCGTGATCTCTATTTGCCGCGATAACTATCTATTTGCGACCACCTTTTTGTAATTAACAAATAGCAATCAATAACAGCATCTGTTTGGTTATTTTGTTCAAGTTGTTTATTGTCTAACATTTGTAGTCACTAATATTATCAAGTGTTTTTGAGTATGCGTGTATGAGAGAGAGAGAGAGAGAGAGAGATTTTTTTATTTGAGAAAAACACATTAATTAAGTCTTCTTTCAGATGCTAAAATCTGATTTTAAAAAAATTCTCTTTATTAATCTCAACGTTAGGTGTCGCACATAATGGACAGATGGCGAGTGTTTATTTGGAACGTGCCCCTGATTGCCAGTACTGTTTAATTTTCGGTGGATTCTATCTCTGAATCGGAAGAAGAAACATAACGTTTTAAAACTGGATCTATTCACACACTATTTCTTAAAATCCTCAATTTTCTCCAAAACTTCTATACATGATGTCATAAATGTTTACGAGTGAATGAGAGAATAACTACTTTAAGAATCAATTGGATTTTTTTCTTCTGGTATTTAGTCTTGAAGTCTGTAACACGAATAAAAGGTTTAATGTTTCCCATATGTTGTCTACGTTGCGTTACCATAGCAACTAGTTGACATCTCCATTTTCAGGGTGAATGTGAAATGTACATTGTACTTTATACACTATATCGAACAGTTCGTTGGATCATATACTTCCAGTAGCAAATCAGACTAAAAGTGGTTTTCAGAACTGAAGAGTAGCTATCTGTACAGAAGCGCATGGATTCATTCTTACGTATGATTTCTCAGGTAGTCAACAACTTAAAGATCGGCGTCAAATAAGGACTGCCATTTGTGGACTACAAAATTTAACCGATGAAGTGTCACTTCATCTGATAACATCCAAATGTAATTCACGTGAAATATGTAAATCCTCGGATCGAGCTAACCCTGCTGAATATGCTTACTGACTAATATCACATGACGTTATATTGATATGACAAATTGTGTCTTCTGCACATTGCCTGTATACTGTAACGTTCCTGAGTAGTAAGAAATATATTTTGATACTATCATTGAAGCAGAAACAAAAACTCCATACACCGTGGAATTTTTTTACCGAGTGGTATAAAGCGTTCGCATTTACCGATCTCTGCCATTTCACCTCTGTCCGCCTGGGTTCGAGTCTCGTGCTCGGCCAAAGCGGACATGTAAGAAAGCTTGTCAGTAAGGTCGGTGGTTCTTGCTGTGGTTTTCCCGGGCTCTTTCTCCATCAGTTGTACTGGCCGCCCTGTATAACCTATCTTGCACTGAGAAATGGCGTTCAACCCAAAACAACTAAACGGGGTACGGTCGCTGCCCATGATTTGTATGCATTCATCGCTGCTATAATAACTACTACTTGTCCTTGTGGACAGGATAACGCCAATTTAACAATTAATACCCATGATAAGACTCAATCAAGGCATGGGGAGCGGGCCGAATAAATGATTTGTAAAGCCACACCCTATGTTGTAAATTATAATAAATAATAATAAATAAGGTTACAATATGTTATCCCTATCTACACCTTGGCGGATCGATCAGATATAAGTTTAACCTTGAAAGTGTGGCAATGTACCAAAGATGCCATTGCAGTTGTATTTGAGGTAAAGAATGTATTTGTACAAACACGGACCAGCAGTGGAAAATGGCTGATTTTGTTAGCCCTTGTCTTGATCATGTAGTGTTTGTTTTGATTGGATGCAGTGGCATATTGCCACATCCAATGAAATTCACAGACCCAAAGCACTGAAATATCTGACTGATCTGCCACGGGTTAACATATTGGTGTTCTGGTAGATAATAACCTATCATGGACTGAACGTATCAAACATATCAGTAAAAAAAGTCAATTCAAGTTTATGGCTTCTTAGTAGGATAAGACATTTTCTCCCTGAAAGGCACAGAAAACTATTTTATAACAGTTACATACAACCCTATTTAGACTACTGTAATACAGTATGGGGTAATTCAAATCATAAAACATAGCAAAACTGGCACATTTTCAAAAAAGAGCATTAGGGCTAATATCAATCCAGAAAGAAAGCAAGGAAAATTTAGCTGGTAGGTCAAAAATATTACCTATTAAAGACCGAATCTGTTTGAGAAAAGCCAAATTGATGTACAGGATATCCCATAATAGCGCTCCTGAAAATTTACAATCACTATTCCAGTATAGGCTACCTGGTAATTCTCCCCACCTGCGATCCATGTCTACCAAACAGTATAAAATTCCCAAAACAAATAAGGATTTTTTTAATTTATTTTTTTAAAGTTTCCAATACTCTGGAACTCTGCTCTGGAATACTATTCCAGTTAAGATTAGAAATGCTCACTCTATTTCCTTCTTCCAAACCCAATATATCCAGTGACTTCAGAGATGCAACTAAAATAAATAAATTCCTTTGTATGAGGGCCTCAAGGTAGATCAGGTCTTAGCTAATTGTGTTACCCTTATTAAATAAGGTCATTATTATTATTATTATTATTATTATTATGTTACTATTATTGTTATTATTGTATTATTATTATTATTTTATTGTTATTATTACTCTTTATCATTATTATTATTGTTATTTTAATATTATTATTATTATTGCTATTATTATTTTATTGTTATTATTATTATTATTATTATTATTATTATTATTATCATCACGGGCCGGATCTAGCAGGCTGTATTTTTCACAACCCGTTCTAATCCATGCTGTAGAAAGGTAAAGCTATCCTATATATGTCTCTCATCAATAACAGTGATTGACAACAAAGTATCGATCCTCAGTTTACCTTCTGTGTCGAAATCTTTTCAGTTACTGGGTAAGTGGGGGAAATATTCGCCCTTTAATAATCACAGAAATGTTTTATCATAGAATTAGGAAAATCCTCGCCCTTTAATAAGCATAGCAATGTTTGTATTATCGGTGTTCCTAACGCTGAAAAATAATTGCTGTTAGTGGCACGGGGCTTTTAAGTACAAATATGTGGGGAACATCTCATGAAATTTGATGAGATTAAATTTTGGAGTAATAAAGATTTGAAATGACATTTGTTATATAGCGACCAAATGGGTTTCCGTGCGACTGAGTGACGAACCTAAGTACTTGATTCAGCTGGGTAGTTAGACTGGAATATCTGAAATGTCAAAGTTGATTGGTCAGGACGACTAGAATATCTAAAATGTCAAAGTTGATTGGTCAGGGCTACTGGAATCTCTAAACGTAAACGTTGATAATTAGACTGGTCAGGGCTACTAAAGTATCGAAATGTAAAATTTGATTGACAGCCATGCTTGTCCGGAAGGTCAATTACTAATACGCATGCAAGAATAGAAAGGACAAACTGAACGTGGTTTGGTCATGCAATCAGTAACGTCATTATTAATTAGAAATTGCACAAGTGCTTTGATTGTTTTTGTAAATCATTTAATTTCGATGTAGATTTGTATACATCTCATTGCCACAGAAAGTAGGTAGGTACCTTGCCTCTCTGGAATTGATTGAATAATTAAAACCGATTGACCGATTGATTAGTCGAAGGAACGACATGACACGAAAAAATATTTTAGTGTCGAGGTCATGGGAGTAGTGTGTCTTGCCCAGAGACACGCAATGTCGACCAACCCATAATGATGTTCACAGAAACCCAGCCGCAATACTGTAAACCCAAGTCCGGAAATAATAATAATAATAATAGGCGGCTTGGTATTCCCAAATGATTTGTGACTAAAAGTGATGGCTAGGTTAACATATTGCGTTGATTAAACTGCTATGTACTGTTTGGTGCGCCAACATCTTCCTTAAACATTTGTGGACACTAAGGACAGGGATGTAGGGTGAGTGTCTCAGATATTCCATATATATATCCATTGTATTTATTTGAAATGAATTCAAACTATTTTGAAAACTGGCATGCAATTTATTAATAAATAGACAAATCAATTAGTCTCCAATTTTAACGTATTTGCAACTATTACAGTCTCAGTTGAGTGTTCTTTAGTATCGCAAACAACACAAAAATGATGCTGAAAAATGATCAATAAATAAATGTCCTTCTGTCCATCCTGTATGGGTTATAACTATTTTTTTTTCTCGATGAGTTGAGCTCAAATTTATATTATCGTTACATCTTGAGATAATATGCATTAAAACTGGGTCACTACGTGGTATTGTTAAATGTTCCGTCATTTATTGAAAATGTCTTTAGGAAGCAACCGGGTTCCAAAACAGTGTGTCTCTGATCTAGATTTCACAATATATATTGATTGTTTACTAACTCTATCCAATCTTTGATTCCAGTTCTGTTTCAATAATTCCAACACCTTAAACAATGACGTGCACTTAGCAAGAACGTCTGTCGCACACCAATACTGGGTTGCTTTAACCTACTTTCCAGAGTTAATGAACATTGCCAAGCAATTATGTTTCCAATTTCAATACCGTTTCATCTCTGGTCATCAAATTTGCGCTGTAGGTGAATCTCAGAGTAAGCAAATGCCAAATACTAAAACTGGATAACCGAGGCATAGATTTTAGTATTTAACTTAGTTAACTCAACCAGCATTTCCCACCTGAGTACTGCATGCAAAATTGTGCGCTAACTAATGATTGGTTGCTTAAAGAAACTATTTAATATAAACTACAGAAAAAATATTTTGTCTTTAAAATGAAAACTTGTAAAAGACCATCGCTTCAGTGTTTAGTTGAGAAACGTTACTGTACATCAATCAACCAAACATATTGCTTGCCGCTATCTAAAAGCAAACGTCACACACAGAATCACATTTGAAAACAAATTCTCTTAGTCGAAAGTTCTTTTATATTATAAATTAAACTAAATGAAATGTGAAGAGACATGCAAAATTGCATTGACATTTGAAACAAGAAAACATATTGCATACCAAACCGTACCGGTTTATGGTGAATAGTCTGCAACCCACATTATTTATTTATTTATTTATTTATTTATTTATTTATTTATTTATTTATTTATTTATTTATTTTTATTTTTATGTTACAGGGAGAAAGCACAACACGAGCAAACTGGGGTAGCCAAATTGAGTTCATCCTTACACTCATTGGGTTCGCAGTAGGACTGGGCAATGTTTGGAGATTTCCCTACCTTTGTTTCAGAAATGGTGGCGGTAAGCAGACTACGCGTACTTCATTCTATTTCAGTGTGTATAAGAGGCATCCTACAAAGACCAGCGTAGATCATGACAGGCCTATGTATTATGCATCGGTAGATCAGTGTCTAATTTATTCGTTGTATAAGTTATTTCAAGCGAACATCGGTTTCGTGGTTAGAGCGTCCGCCTCGGATGCGGGAGTTCGCTGGTTCGAATCCCGTCCGAGTCCTACCAAAGACTTATGCAATGGTACTAACAGCTTCCTCGCTAGGCGGTCAGTATTAAGAGGTTAGTGTTAGGACTAGTCGGTCTTGTGTCGGGATAATGTGACTGAGTGGGACGGTTACAAGTCTGTGGCATGATGCCCCAGTGCTAGGCATCATTATAAACTGCCGCACAGCAGACATCGTTAAATTGTTAAACCTACTTTAAAAATCCAACACACACACACACACACACACACACACACACACACACACTATTTTTGTGAGATGTTCTATATAAACGGTTATAAATTTAACTTTTTCTCTTTGTTGCTTTAGAAACAAAATGCATTTTCCAAACATTTCAGACAACAAGTCACGTGTTTCGCCGTTCGAAAAAAGCTACAACTTATCTCATTTCTTTTATCAATACTTATATCGCATTGATACAATTTTATCCATTCCGTATACAAAGACGTATATCTTGGTTTTACGATTTTATGGAATACAGAATTGGAAAAAGAATAAACTCTCTTACATATTCCCGTGTTTGTATGACGCTCATATGGAAACCAGAAATCCAGAAACACCGTGATTACTTTATGGCATTCATATGGAATCCAGAAACACTGTGATTACTTTATGACACTCATATGGACTCCAGAAACACTGTGATTACTTTATGACACTCATATGGAATCCAGAAACACTGTGATTACTTTATGACACTCATATGGAATCCAGAAACACTGTGATTACTTTATGACACTCAAATGTAATCCAGAAACACCGTGACTACTTTATGACACTCATATGGAATCCAGAAACACTGTGATTACTTTATGACACTCATTTGTACTCCAGAAACACTGTGATTACTTTATGACACTCATATGGAATCCAGAAACACTGTGATTACTTTATGACACTCATATGGACTCCAGAAACACTGTGATTACTTTATGACATTCATATGGAATCCAGAAACACTGTGATTACTGTATGACACTCATTTGTACTCCAGAAACACTGTGATTACTTTATGACACTCATATGGACTAAGAGAAAATTGTAATTACTTTACTAAAAATGACTCTGGGGCAATTGTAATTACTTTATTACACTCATATGGACTCCAGGAAAAATGCGATTACTTTATGACACTCATATTGACTCCAGGAAGATTGTAATTACTTTATGACACTCATATGGACTCCAGGAAAATTGTGATTAATTTATGATACTCAATATGGACTAAGAGAATATTGCAATTGCTTTACTAAAAAGGGACTCTAGGAGATTTTAATTACTTTATGACATTCATAAGGACTCAGAGAAGATTCTAATTACGTAACTACAAAGGACTCCGGGAAGATTGTGATTACTTTATGACACTAATATGGACTCCGGAAAGATTGTACTTGCTTTATCACACTGATAAAGACTAAGAGAAGATTGCAATTGCTTTACTAAAAAGGACTCCGGGAAGATTGTAATTACCATATGACACTCATAAGAATTCCGGAAAGTTTGCTATTACCTTTTTACACAAGTAAGGACTAAGACAAGATTGTAATTACTTAACTAAAAAGACTTAGATGAGTCTATGTTACTTTATGACACTTATAAGGATTATATGAAGATTGTTATTACTTTATGACACTCATAAGGACAGATTTTAGTCCCGTTTATACTAATATCATGTAAGTGTAACTTAAACAGCATATGTATGTATGTATGTATGTATGTATGTATGTATGTATGTATGCAGGTAGGTAGGTAGGTAGGTAGGTACGCGTCTATACTTGTCTCGTTATCTATCAAACGTTTAATTCGTCTGCTTTATGTTGATTTCCAGGAGCCTTCCTTGTCCCGTATTTTATCAGCCTTTTTGTGATGGGAATTCCTCTTTTTTACATGGAACTGAGCTTTGGACAGTTTGCCAGTCTAGGACCGATTAAGATTTGGATCCTAAACCCGGCTTTTAAAGGTACGGTATTAAACTAGGTTTTTAAAGGTACGGTATTAAACTAGGCTTTTAAAGGTACGGTATTAAATTATGCTTTTAAAGGTACGGTATTAAACTAGACTTTAAAGGTACGGTATTAAACTAGGCTTTTAAAGGTACGGTATTAAACTAGGCTTTTAAAGGTACGGTATCAAACTAGGCTTTTAAAGGTACGGTATTAAACTAGGCTTTTAAAGGTACGGTATCAAACTAGGCTTTTAAAGGTACGGTATTAAACTAGGCTTTTACAGGTGCGGAATGAATGAATGAATGTTGGATTTAAGTCGTTATCGCCCATCGGGCATGTACGACTAAAGGTACGGTATCTCCTCTCTTTATATAAGGACGCAAATGTCAAGGTCAGTGTATAGACAGTTGTTATTACACGAGCAGTGTGAGCTGTAAATTTGTTATATTTTCATGATACAGTGTCATTCGTTAAATGATACAGTCGATACAACATGTTGTTTTTTCAGACAGTACTTTGCACACGGGTGTATTAGGGGCTAACGTTTAATTAAAGCAAGCCGAACGTGAGTTTCACGATCGTAACGAAAACGATAAGCTTTTAAATGAGAACTGTTACTGATTTAACGCTTATTAGGAAAATCAGTGAATACTTTATCAAGCCGTTTTGTGGCCTTAAAAACGTTACGACTACCTATTCAACAGTGTACCATTATCTGGTCTAAAATTTTATTTGCAAGAAGCCATCTTTAATTAGCAAAACAAAACAATAAATTAAGCTTCCAAATCACCATATAAATCTAAAGTTAAATTATATGTCGAATACGAAACGTTTTTAATTGTCCATAAGTTAACATATACTCTATTCCGCCTTCCCTGTCTTCCTTTTCAATGCATTAGAGTCTGTGTTTATTTATTTATTTATTTATTTATTTATTTATTTATTGCAGGCTTGGGCATCGCCATGGTCATTGTCTCTTGTTTTATTGCTTTCTACTACAACGTGATTATTGCTGTGTGCATCCACTACTTCTTTGCCTCCATGGCGAGCGAGGTCCCTTGGAGCAAATGTAATCAGGAATGGGTCTCATGCAATTGTCGGGATTCCACGATGAACGCTTCTGACCCCGACCCCTGGAACAAAACTTGGGATAAATGCGGTAATCTATAAAATTAAATTTCAGTTCGGGTTAGTAAAGTCAGTTAAACTCAAATCAATCGTTATTTTTCTTACAGGTAGAATAAAAACGATTACAATATATAAAGTACAACATCAATAAGGTAACCGTTGTACCTTCTGTGTGCGTTTATTCGTGACTTCTATTTCAAACAAGCGAAATCAATCGTTTCTGCATTAGTTGTTCGCTCAGTGTCAATTATTCCTGGAAAGCTTTTCCATCTACATTTGGGTAATTCTTTGTTTTTATGGGTTTAAGAGTATGAGTATTGTTCTTCTAACCTGGGTACATTCGTCTATATATGTTTGCTTTGCCAATACCTTCTTTTCTTTGTATTCCCTTGATTACAATCCGTCGAAAATAGATTTTCATTCATTGATGGCGTCCTGTTGAGATTCTGGCCGGTTGTTTTCTGTGATTGTTAATCCTATTAATACCCAATAAACGCACGAATTTACCTTATCCAAAACGAGACAAGGATGCTGAGCACGCGCTATTGGGCGTAATCGGACTTTCATTTGCCAAAAAGGCATCGTTAAAGGGGTCGTTCTAAAATTTTATTAACTTTGGAAGTTTTCTATTTTTACATTTCCATCATAAACAATGGAGAGAATGTTGGCATCCTTCGATGTTAGTTTCATATATTGTGGCTGGTATTTCTTTGGATATTGTACTTTTAGAAATCGTACATGGTTTAAACACGCAGCTAACTAGAATGACTGATCCATGCACAGAGGTTCGTTACTAAGAAAATTAAGCGTATGTGTCAATGAACAGAAGGCTGTGTGGATCCAACTGGGTGGTTCCAACTGGGTGGTTCCCTCAATGTCTCCAACACTGCTACTTTGTCCTAACTACGTCTGCTAATCTCCAGCTTATGAAACCAGCAAGTATAGTTCAGTTTCCAAAAGAAACTCAACGCGCTTCGTTCAGTTCGTGACTGATTGCAGAAATGTCAAGAATTGTTCGCCGAAACGACAAGTACATTGAAGGAAGATGTCGTTAGCAATAGAATAATCTTGGATTTCATCATTGGCCGAAAGGTAAGATCGAAACAACCTCAATCACTTTACCTTTCGATCAGTGGTGAAACCCACCCAGCTCTCAGTTCATTGATCGATACTCTTCATGGTTTTTGGTAACGGGCTTCTGTATTCCCATGTGTTAAAATGATTAGCCTGAAAATTAGTCTATCTTCAACAGTTATAAAAATAGGGACAGCAAAGTTTGCCAGACTAGACAATGCCAGCTTCTGGAAGTTCAACGAATGAATTACTAAATATTCAAAATGTGATAAACGTTAGTGGTACACATTTGGGGTAGGGCCAAGCTGTATCCTCTATAACCCATATTATAGACATTAATCATACACAAAATAAAGGGAATACAAGGTTCTATGAACAATACCTAAGATATACAAAGTCTTTTTTAAATAGCCAGTGTAACCAGTGAGGAAAGCCGGGAAAATTCGTTTTCTTTAAAAATCTGAACTTGTGCACAATACGAAACGGTAGAGCGCCACCATACACTACGGTAAGGAACTTTTGTTTCAATAATTTTCTCAAACGGACATAGCAATCAATTTAAAACGAGGCGATGAGAATACTGTATTTTTTAGAATTAAGGACAACTTGATCAGAATTATCGAACACAAAATTAGCCCATTTGATCAAAGGTGTAAAGCAAAGAGCGCTGAGCTTAATTTTCTAATCTTCTGAGGCAGTCAATTTAAACTTTAAGAAAACTGACCGGACTGTAACCCAGTCTAGGTAAACTCTTATATGCGTAAAATGTTCGTATGAAAATACTGACTGAAATGGGAAGGTGCAGAGGAGGAGGGGGGAAGACAGATACATATATTTATACATAGGCTTATCCGTGACCAACATTTCTAATCCACAATAGACCCGCTCCACCTCCTCACCCCAAAAATAAACAACAACAACTACAAAAAGAACACCAACAAAGGAACAATCTAAATGAGTAGAAAACTACAAAGGAAATATCAGTGCCAAATCAATTAGTATGATTACAAAAACAAAAGGTACAGACAATGTAACAAGAGTTACTAACATAACCGGTACGGACAATGTAATAAGAGTTACTAACATATCCGGTACGGACAATGTAATAGGAGTTACTAACATATCCGGTACGGACAATGTAATAAGAGTTGCTAACATATCCGATACGGACAATGTAATAAGAGTTACTAACATATCCGGTACTGGCAGAACCTTATTACTTATGTAACAAGAGTTACGAACATATCCGGCACGGACAATGTAATAAGAGTTACTAACATATCCGGTACTGGCAGAACCTTATTACTTATGTAACAAGAGTTACGAACATATCCGGTACGGACAATGTAATAAGAGTTACTGACATATCCGGTACGGACAATGTAATAAGAGTTGCTAACATATCCGGTATGGACAATGTAATAAGAGTTACTAACATATCCGGTACGGACAATGTAACAAGACTTACTAAAATATCCGGTACGGACAATGTAATAAGAGTTACTAACATATCCGGTACTGGCAGAACCTTATTACTTATGTAACAAGAGTTACGAACATATCCGGTACGGACAATGTAATAAGAGTTACTAACATATCCGGTACGGACAATGTAATAAGAGTTGCTAACATATCCGGTACGGACAATGTAATAAGAGTTACTAACATATCCGGTACGGACAATGTAACAAGACTTACTAAAATATCCGGTACGGACAATGTAACAAGAGTTACTTACATATCCGGTACAGACAATGTTACAAGAGTTAAAAAACATATCCGGTACTGGCAGAACCTTATTACTTATGTAACAAGAGTTACGAACATATCCGGTACGGACAATGTAATAAGAGTTACTAAGATATCCGGTACAGACAATACCATTACACTAATGTAATTATAGTCAGTCTACAAATAGTTGGTACCAGTCCCTGCGACTGCAGAATCATTTACTACCCATTATTACGTGGCGTCATAAGTAGTTATTGCCAGATTGTTGACGTCCTGATGTCACGATTATCTTCAGTAAAACTTTCATGCAATGCAGATTGTCGCGATTGTTGTAAAAATTTGATTAGCTGAACGACGAAATTTCCGGACAAAATAATTGTTACTCAATGTACACTTTAACCGACGTTTTACTGCAAGTTTTAAAAGAGATTCCTCTAATCGTCCCCATCAAAAGTAAAATCACAGATCTTACAAGCTTTATGTATATCTATATTGTGTACCTAACTTTTGTCCGTGATTCAGGGCTGTGCACATCTGACTTTTGTCATGTTTATAAATAGTAAAAAATGTGTTTACTTCATTTTGAGTTCAAGATATGAGTTTGTTAATCAGTTAGTGCGTCTTTCCATAGGGAATCTATTGCCTAGAAGGTCAGGTGGGGGTTGTATATGACGAGGTTTGATAAACAATTATTTATACCTGTTTTATGACCAGTCAGTGGAATCCCTTATAGTTATGTTCAGATATAATTTGAGACAAATTAATTATTTAAGTTATCCATTGGACTTACAAAGTGCTCATTCATTGTTTGGACTAAACATAACATTGGGATTATTGAGGACTCATTCAAAGACATTGTGGGTTATATCATTGTGATGCACCAAGACATTCAAAACTCTTGGAATTATTCGGAACATTCTGTACTTTGGGATGTGTGATAATACATTTAGGATTGTTTGTATTTAATTCACAGTACTTACATTCCTCATACATTTTCAGTTTGTATCATAGAAGATTAAATTTTTTGTTGAAATCTATACAAGGCTAATCAAAGAATGCCAGCGGCCGCTACCCCATCTCTCCCAACCCCTACGCTCAGTACAAACCCAAGCACACAATTGCAAGAGTAATCCCAACCATGCTCACACACTCTGTTGGGAAGAAAAACTTAATAATTATATATGTTTTCCTTTAGGACAAGGATAAAAACAAATGCTGAGTTGTTTGTGGTTTACGGATCATCGTCTTAGAAGGATTCTTCTAAGACTTGTGCTTTCAAAGTATATTCATCAAATGCGCGAAGCCTTTGCATTTTTCGATTGAAAAGAAACAAACTCAAAGTAAATAAGCGCTTTTTTCTTGTCCCGAATTATAATTTCTAATAAAAGTTTGTGAGTGATTGTTTGCCCTCCAAATATCGACACAAATAGCTTTACTCGTACGGCATGGGTTCATCATTTGAAAATGGAAAGTACTCGGTTTTACTAATTTCTTTTTAAAAAAATCTTTTTTTTCTTCTTGATTTTTAAAAACAATTTGTTCTTGAATTTTTTTTCTTGCTTTTTTATCTTTCTTGATTTTGTTTTTATGGATAAATATTATTGCTGACCACAAAAATATACATTTGTACGAGTTTTGCAATAGCGGTATTGTTTCAATATTTTTATCCAAACTAGTGTTAAAAATTTCTATACCCCACAATTTGACGTGCTTCTCATTGTTTTGTCTTCCTATCCTTCACATCTCTGATTTAAAAATAAATTGAATTGCCGAGTTGGACAACCAATCTTCCATTTTCTAAAGGTTTATCATTAAATCGTGCGTTCAATGACAATCGTAAAGGCACTATGACCTGATTTAAATTACCTCCCTTTAATTGCAGAATATTGGCCAGGGTGTATCGTTTCTATGCATACGGAAGTTAGATCACGTTTCAGATTCGAACTTCTGACATCTGTTAACTCAGTTAATTAAATCGATTTCAATGAAGCAATCAGTACCGGCACCATCTCAATCTAAGCTGTTTAAGTGCTATAAAACTTCGCAAATATGTCGAACGCTTTGCCCTCCGTCCGTGCTTTGAATTAAACGTGAGCTCAAGTTAGAGATATAGTTTTTAATTTACTGGTCTAGCTTTAATGTTGGAGTATACACGGTAGCGCCAGAAAATTGAGATTTCTAATCCAAGTAATAGACAAACCCTTTAGGTTGACAGTTAAATGTGTTTGTGTTTACATTAATAAGCAATTAATGTTTATGATATCCACACAGAAGAGTTAATCTCAACTCGGTATAATGTCCACCTACCCTATCTCCTCACACACCTCGCAATTTTACCCCTTCCAATTTTTTTCAGAAACAAGAGGTACAGAGGATATAAATATGTACGGAAATTATTAAATTTGTTCACTCATTTTTAATTTCGAACTCGACCGTCACCAAGCAGCCTCTAACATTTACATGTTCGTCGCATTTCGAATCAAATGGATTTTTTCACCGTAAACGAGGAGGCTTTTTACTGTAATTTCCTTTTCCTGGAAGAGTCCATTTTCAAAGAAGACGTCCACCCACCACATTATATGCAATAATAAATCCTAATATTTTGGTTGTTAAAAACGCGTCATAAAATATGGTTTCATATCTCAACATTGTTGAATTATCAGTAGATTATGAAACACTCTGAACTACATACATCCTGTTGTGCGAAAACACAGACTCGCCCATGTACGCCGTGTTGGTGTTTACGCTCTTTAGGTTTAATACGCGAAGAAGGTAACAATGTTAGGGACCATATGTTGGCAACTGAGTTAGAAATGATAAATCAATAAATAAAATGAGAAAGTTTTGTATCCTTGATGCTTTTCGTTTTAAAAATATATTGGGGATTACAAGCTGCTGGGGCGGGGGTGGGGATATGTAGTGCATATTAATTGTTGAAAATAATCAGTAAATCGTAGAGAACTCAGACATGTGTCAATTGTGTACACCTCTCGACTCGAATAGCTGTCAGTAGAGAGCAAAAAAATGGGTACCACAAGAGCGGGACTTCTTGATGCTTTACTGTATATATTCTGTTATACAAGGCATCTTATTATCTAACTGTAATATACCGCTCCGGCGGCCTAGTGGTTAGAGCTTTCTCCTCGGATGCGGGAGGTCGTGGGTTCGAACCCCGGTTGAGTCATACCAAAGACTTACAAAAATGGTACTAATAGCTGCCTCGCTTGGCACTCAGCATTAAGAGGTTAGTATTAGGACTGGTCGGCCTGGTGTCAGGATAATGTGACTGGGTGGGACATCATGCTACAGGTATGCGGCATGATGCCCCAGTGCTAGACATCACTATAAAATATCTCACTGCAGACATCGTTGCGATATAACTGAATAATTGTTAAAGATACGATAAAAATCCAAATGATACACACACACACACACACACACACACACACACACACATTAACTTTAATAACACAATTCATTCTTGCATGCAATAAACAAGTTATTAACTGCGTGTAATAAAAAGTTATTAACTGTGTGTCATAAACAGGTAAATAGTTAACTGCGTGTAATAAACAAGTGCATTATTACCTGCAATAATAATATTCATTGTTGCGTTTAATAATCACATAGCTGGACATTGTGATTGTGTCATATCTTGTTTGTTTGCAATAAATTGTGTTTGGCTATTACAGCATAAAAACTTATTTCTTTCTCTCTTTTTATAAAAGCTATAGAACGTTGCATATATAGTTTACTGTGAAAAATGTCTTCCTTAAACGTTTACTAAGAAGAATTTGTCCTACATGCAATTACGAGGATGAATAAGTTCTACATGCAGTTACGAGGACGAATTAAGTCTACATGCAATTACGAGGATTAATTAGGTCTACATGCAATTACGAGGGTGATGAGTTCTACATGCAAATACGAGGATGAATAAGTTCTACATGCAATTACGAGAATGAATTAGGTCTACATGCAATTACGAGGATGAATTAGGTCTACATCCAATTACGAGGATGAATTAGGTCTACATGCAGTTACGAGGATGAATATGTGTTAAATGCATTTACTAGGATGAAATGTTCTATATGCAATTACGAGGATGAATGTTTTCTTTACGTAATTACGAGTATGAATATTTTCAATATGCAATTAATTACGAGGATGAATGTTGCCTACATACATTTACGAGGATGAGTGTTTTCCAAAGGCAATTACTATGATTAATGTGGTCTATATGTAATTACCATAATGAATGTGTCTTATATACAATTACAAGATTGAATGTTTCCTATATGCAGTTACTAGGATGAATGTTTTTTTTATATGCAATTACTTGGATGTTTTTTTTTTTCTACATACAATTACTAGAATTAATGTGTTCAGTATGCCATTACGAGTAGGCATGTTTTCTACATGCAGGTACTAGGACAATTTTTTCTATATGCAATTACTAGGATCATTGTTTTCTATATGCAATTACTAAGAGGAATCCTTTTTATATGTAATTACGAGGATGAATGTTTTCTATATGCAATTAATAGTATGAATCTTTTCCATATGTAATTACGAGGACGAATGTTTTCTATATGCAATTACTAGGATGAATGTTTTCTAAATGTAATTACGAGGACGAATGTGTTCTGTATGCATTTACGAGGACGAATGTTTTCTATATGCAATTACTATGATAAATTTTTTCTATATGCTGTTACTAGGATGAATGTTTTCTACATGCAGTTACGAGGATGAATGTGTTCTATATGCAATTACAAGGATGAATGTTTTCCAAACGCAATTACTATGATTAATGTGTGTTATACGCAATTACGAGGATGAATGTGTGTTATATACAATTACTAGAATGAATGTTTCCTATATGCAGTTACTAGGATGAATGTTTATTAAGCAATTACTAGGATGTTTTGTTTTCTATATACAATTACTAGAATTAATGTGTTCTATATGCCATTACGAGGAGGCATGTTTTCTACATGCAGGTACTAAGATAATTGTTTTTTATATGCAGTTACTAGGATGAATCTTTTCTATTTTTATTTACGAGGATGAATGTTTTCTATATGCAATTACTAGGGTGAATGTTTTCTACATGCATTTACGAGGATGAATGTTTTCTATTTGCAATTACTAGGATGAATGTTTTCCATATGTAATTGCGAGGATGAATGTTTTCTATATGAATTTACGAGGATGAATGTTTTCTATATGTAATTACGAAGATTAATGTTTTCTGTATGTATTTACGAGGATGAACGTTTTCTATATGCAATTACTTGGATGAATGTTTTCCATATGCAATTACGAGGATGAATGTTTTCTATAGGCAGTTACTAGGATGAATCTTTTCTATATGTATTTACGAGGATTAATGTTTTCTATATGCAATTACTAGGATGAATATTTTCTATATGTATTTACGAGGATTAATGTTTTCTTTATACAGTTACGAGGATGAAAGTTTTCCTATATGCTGTTACGAGGATGCATGTGTTCTATATGCATTTACGAGGATGAATGTTTTCTATATGCAATTACGAGGATGAATGTTTTCTACATGCAATTACTAGGATGAATCTTTCTATATGTAATTACGAGGATGAATGTTTCCTATATGCATTTGCAAGGATGAATGTTATATATATGCTGTTACGAGGTTGTATGTGTTCTGTATGCAATTATGAGGATGAATCTTTCTATATGTAATTACGAGGATGAATGTTTTCTATATGCATTTACGAGGAAGAATGTTTTCTATATGCAATTACTAGGATGAATGTTTTCTATATGCGATTACGAGGATGAATGTTTTTTATATGCAATTACGAGGATGAATGTTTTCTATATGCAGTTACTAGGATGAATCTTTATATATGAAGTACTATGATGAATGTTTTCTACATGCAATTACGAGGATAAATGTGTTCTATATACAGTTACGAGGAGGAATGTTTTCTGTATGTAATTACTAGGATGAATGTGTTCTACATGTAATTACTAGGATGAATGTGTTCTACATGTAATTACTAGGATGAATGTGTTCTATCCTTTTTGCAAGATAAATGCAATTTAATAGGGATGAACGAATATAATCTTGAAATAAATAACCGTTAAAAGAAAGAAGAAAACTGCTTTCAGTGGCCGTCAGATAAATTCTAAGAACATGTCTATTTATGTCAACGTGTTCTAACATATGTAAATATAGAGCTAACTCAGCTCATGATTTTGTACATTTAAGCATTGGATCTTTTATGGGTAACTAATTTATTTTTATAGCAAATTTTACCTTCAACGTAAACGCAACAAAGAATCCCAGTGAGGAATACTTCTTGTAAGTATTTATTACATATATTCCTTTATTACATTATTCATTATTTCATATATTATTAATTCGTTACATTATTCATTTTTACATATATTCGTTTATTACATTATTCATTATTACATATATCAATTTCTTACATTATTTTATTAGCACATGTATTAATTTATTATATTATTCAATATTACATGTGTTCATTTATTAATAAATTTAATATTACATATATTCATTTTTTACATTATTAAATAGTACATTTATTAATTTCTTACATTATTCAATAGTACATATATTTATTTATGACATTATTTATTATTTCGTATATTCATTTATTAGAGCAGCTTTTCTACATATATTCATTTGTTACATTATTTATTATTATGAATTTTTCTGGAATTTTTTGTTTTCAATGAACATTTTTGCGCGCCATTTTTCGGATCGACTCGCAAAAGCGAAGTGGGGAAAATAGTCTCGACTGTTTCAGTATGGTTACTTTACCCCTGCAGAGGTTTGTTATGTCATGTCATGAAAAATGGCTAAAACCACAAGAGAAAAGCTATAACAACAACAAGTAAAACTACGTCATTGCTTGTGTGGAGTGGGGGTTGAGGGAGACGGTATATATGTAGCATGGAATCCACCCTATATTCAAGCGCGGTTGAAAAATTTACTTACAGAAGTAAATAAACTCGCCTCTGTTCACAGAAGAATGTGGACATAAACTGGTCTTCAAGCTGACTGAATTTTATCCATCCACTGCATATTTATGCGGTAAATTTGTTTTGCAATTCCAACTCAAAATGAAATTTGCTTATGTACTCTGTAATCTGCTGTTCCAAGTCAAATACTGTAAATATCCGGTCACAAATACATTACAGTAAATATGGGAATGTATGCATCCAGTACACCTTCTTTCATATCAATATTGCAACAATGAAATATTTAGTTGTGAAAGTGACATGCTAAGTTACGTAAACATGGATCTTTTAATGCAATCAAAATGCACCAGACAATGCGACATCACGCGCATCGGACGTTCTGTGTTGAAAAATGATTTTGTCTCGCAAAATGTTCTGTTCAGTAGAAAAGACGCTTGTTCTTTGACTTATAGATTGTCAGAAAAGTATAATCTACTTTTAAACATTAATATTAGTTCAGTTTTGTTCCGGACTATTTTTATGCACAACAAATGAAAGGTGCAATGTCTGTCAGAATGAACGAAATTATTCGTTCTTCTTTCCATACAAATAATTTCCACTGAAATAAAAACTATGTGATAAAAGAATCTCAAATGGGTGATGACTAAATATTAAATTTATGACACTCGTTAAACAATACCCAGCTTTTGCTCACCAAGGCTCACAAAAGGTAAACATTATTCAACTCGTGTCATAAATTCAATATTAAATCATTCCCGATCTGAGATCCTTTGTATGAGTCACATGAGAGACGCTTTTTTCCTATGGCTAACCCGACATCGTGTGATTTAAATGCAACATACGTTCTTAATGGGTAATGGTTTAATATTGAATTTATGAAAGTATTTGAATAATTTCCGGCTTTTGCGAGTCAGTTTATCTATAAACCCAGTATTAAGTCATTACTCATTTATACTATAGTTTCTCATATAGTTGGTATTTTAAGAGAAAAACTTAAAGGGACTGATAGGAGAACCAATAATTTTTTATCAATATTTACTGAGTGGAAATAAAGTTTTACCTTAACAGATCTAGCAGTATTTTTAAACAGTATTTATTCAAACCAATATTTAAAGAACGACACTGTCTTTAATGTTCATTTAACATTTTATAAGGAAATGTTATTGTAATGTGCAGCACATCCGCGGAAAATTCTTGGGGACGTAACTTTAGTTTCGTCCGGTGTCAGGATGTTTTTTTAATGAGGATGTAGCGCATATTTTCACCCTAAAATGCATGTATTCATCCACGAAAACTGACAATGGGTGCAGTATTAGATTTACTGGTAGATGCAAGAACATTTGTCCAGTTTGGGTATATCTGAGCTATGGATTGGCCAATAAAAAATGTGTTACTTAGGCGTGAAGAGAATTGGCCTCTGCTGGGTTGTATTCACTTGGCTATATCTACTGATAGACTGAATATATTTATTGTCAGACAATCTGCGTGATGTACTTAAGAAGTAAACGGTTGTCATTGACAGACTGAATATATTTATTGCCAGACAATCTGCGTGATGTACTTAAGAAGTAAACGGTTGTCATTGACAGACTGAATATATTTATTGCCAGACAATCTGCGTGATGTACTTAAGAAGTAAACGGTTGTCACTGACAGACTGAATATATTTATTGCCAGACAATCTGCGTGATGTACTTAAGAAGTAAACGGTTGTCACTGATAGACTGAATATATTTATTGCCAGACAATCTGCGTGATGTACTTAAGAAGTAAACGGTTGTCATTGACATTTTAAGTCCAATGCTTCCTGGCGCTGTGTTACGAGAACGTTTTGTCTGCGGAGATGCCAGTATTCACCGACTTCCTTTTCATCATAGAAATGGCCTTTTTAGGTTGGTAATATAGCCAAGTTTGTTCAGGATGTAGAATTTTCCGCGAGTTTGCTAATGTCTTTTTTTTCAGTCTGGCGCGCTGAGCATTCTCTATGATGTCGAAGGACAATATTCAAACACACGCTATCTCCGCAAGGACGGCCGCCATATTGCTAGTAGTAAATAGTGTTTCGAAGTTTTCCTCGCGTAACAGCTTCTTGCATGACAGGGTCAGTTCATGTGAGAAATGAATCTTAAAGGTAAGTATAACTTATGTTTCACGTTTTTGCTATATGTCTGAAAAATATTAAATGTCTGAATATTATCATATCTCTGGTATTAAATGCGTGCAATAAATTTATTCGCATCCATGCCGATGAGCCATGAACATTGTCAATGATCTAGCCATATCGAATTAACATTACTACTACTATATGATATTTATGTCTTTCAGAAATCGAGTTTTGCGTCAGTCGCCGAGGTTGTCCGAAGGTGGAGACATCAACTGGGAGCTCGCTCTGTGCTTACTCTTGACCTGGCTAGTTGTTTTTCTCGTGCTCACGAAGGGAATCGAATCTCTCGGGAAGGTCGGTAACTCAAGCAAACTATTGAAGATAGTTTTGCCTTGAAAAATATTAATCCCCTCGCAGTAACCCCCACCCCTAAACCCCAAACCGGAAATGAGCTAATTCCTCGTCGATATATCGAACACTCAATAGAACTCAATTTTTATATGCAGCAGGTAGTTAACTTTTAGCCTCTTCGATAATGGATGCGCTTTGCCTAAATAGTATTTTAAAATCGAAACAGAATTCATGTTAAGATTTCAACTACTTTGGCACACTGCCGTACAAATATATGCCCCCATTTCCAAGATAAATTATGTTGAAAATTTGACAATCGCTGTGCTTCTGTGTGTTATCATACAAATAAACTGAGGATTTAAAATGTTCATATCTGGTGAAGAAAAACAATCTAGTCTTTTACTCGGACTTTCGCTATGTTTACCATTCAACGGTTATCTTTGTTAAAGGGACGTAACTCTATAAGTCGCATATTCAGTTACGTACATCGTCATCTCATAATAAGATCCGATTCTTGGCCTGTTGTGCAATGTTTATTGACTAATACAAATGGTTGTCCTCAAGTTCGAAAAAAAATTAAATAAAATATTCAACATTGACATTCACTGGACATTCATTTTCCGTCTTAATACATTTTTGAGTAACAAATTAAAATTTGTTTAAATTCGATAGGATGTCATTTAAGTGCTGTCTTCGTATTATGTGTGTAAAAGGTACGAAGAAACTATTAGCTTGAAACAGATTTAGAAACTTCTAAAATATTTGTATTTAATGAAGATGAGAGAGAGAGAGAGAGAGAGAGAGAGAGAGAGAGAGAGAGTGTGTCTTGAGAGAGAAAGGGAGTAATCCAGTGGGGGCTAAACTCACAGCTATGTAGCCAGCCAAAACAAAGAGAGCTTGGTGGTGGGAGGACTAACTATAAGTTCGTTTTTATTGTTTTGTTCATCTCTTTGTTTCTGTTGTACCATTAGTCGGTTAGTGGCAGCAAGAGAGAGAGAGAGAGAGAGAGAGAGAGAGAGATGGGTTTCAATGACCTCAATTTGGGTTTATTGGAAACATTCAGGCGCAATTGTCATTGTCTTTTCATTTCGTGCAGCCGATACACGTGATAAAAGTTTAAATCAATGGAAGCATTTTATTGACATTGAACACTTGCATATTTACACATAAAACGTAGTTAATGTTAATAAAAAATTTCTAACCTTTTTTCTAAGAAATCATATTCACATTAAAATTCATTTTATAACCTCTTTTTTGCCAGATTGTTTACGTGACGTCTATCTTTCCTTATGTCTTGTTGACTGCTCTGCTTATCCGAGGCTGTACCCTGGACGGTTATTATGACGGTATAGAGTTTTACCTCCAAGCCAACATGAGTAAGCTGGCGGAAGCAAATGTAAGTATACAGTACCACATACATTATGTGTTCTCTGATAACGCGCACTCGACTACAGACAACAGAGACTGCGATTTGACGATGCGTATTTTATTTAAAGGGAAACACGTAAATCCTGATACGATCATTAAAAAAGTCGCTTGCAGTTTTGTGTTGACCTGGTTCCACAAGGCACCAGAAAAAAACATGCACTAGCAAAGTTTCGTAATTTTTGTAACAGTTTTGTCTAAACGTTTTGCAATTGCAAGATTAAAGCACACAACCTTTTTTAAACGGAAGACGTAGTAAACAAACCCATAAATGTACAATTTTTCTGTTGTGAACATTAAGCGTGTTATTCTTCTGTTTGATAATTTGTTTGCTTTTACGGCTAGTCTCTGCTGAAACTCAACGTTTTTATTATCGCAGGTTTGGAGTGATGCAGCCGTCCAGATCTTTTACTCTCTAAGCGTATGTTCAGGAGGTCTGATCGCTATGGCAAGCTACAATAACTTCAGGAATAACTGTCTGCGGTAAGGGGCCTTTCGAAATGTTTGTTCTGAAAATAGTTTTAAAGACAAAGATCATCTGAATCCTCTGACAAATGCCAGGTTTAATTCTGACACAAATGGCGTTTTTGGTTATAATAAGAGTTTAATTTGAATAAATCAAATTTGAACGTTTTAATATTCTTTATCCATTAAAACCAAATTTAATCCTTTAATATATTTTTAGATTAAAATCAAATTATCATATTAATACCTTTTTTATTCATTAAAGTCAGTCAAAGTCAGTAATGTGGGTAACTGATCAATTTTGTTTACGTGAGCAAATATATGGTATTTTTATGACTTCTCGCAACAATGCTCATGCTCGAGTACGAAATATTTGGTCATCTTTATGATCTATTAAGAATTGTATGCTGCGAAACAAAGTTATCTTCATGATCTTTAAGTTTACCTTCATACTGCTGTCGTTCTTTTGCGTTTTCTTTGCAGCAAGGATTTATTTCATTCTTACAATTTCAGAGATGCTTTTCTTGTCCCTATAATTAACTGCGCGACTAGCTTCTACGCTGGATTTGTGATATTTTCCTCCCTTGGATATATGGCGCACCAGAAAGGAGTTGGCGTCGCGGACGTGGCTGCTGGAGGTACCTATTCTCCTCATTCTTCCCTCAAAGTGCATTTGTTTTCATATCTTAACGAGTCTTATTTGTTGAATTCTTGTTTTTATTTTCACTGTTTTTAATGTGGCATTTTTTTTATTGCCCTGACACACACTGACATCGTTTTATCCGAATACATGTGCACATTATTTTTTCTTGATACATCTGCAGTTTTATCTTGACATAGGTGCACACACTGTTTATAATGACACAAATGCTGACTGTTTAATCGTTATCTACGTGCACACTCATTACACATATGCACACTAGTTTATCCTGACATATGTGCACACTGGTTTTTCTTGATACACGTGCACACTGGTTTATCCTGACACGCGTGCACTCTGGCGTATCTTGACACACATGCAAAGTGGTTTATCCTGACACACGTGCTCACCGGTTTATCCAGATACGTGCGCACTGGTTTATCCTGCCAAATGTGCAGACTGGTTGAGCCTGACACACGTGTACAAAGGTTTATCCCGACACACGTGTGCATTCTTTTGTCCAAACACGCTTGAAATTGAATGTTACACCTTTCACACGTGCACACAGGACCTTTTGTCAGAATAATCAGTTATGAAGCACGAAATTAACGAACATGACTACGGAAATATTAGGCTCACTCGTTTCTCTATATTTCAATTTTTTTTCGAGTTTATTATAAAGATCAAAAGTGCGATTAAATGTAAATTATCCATTTAATGAGACTGATCAAGAAAACTAACAATTAACAAAACGACTGTTTTTCTATATTCAAATTACTAATTGTGCGTAGATTGTGCGCATATTGGTGCTGATCTTAAGTTGTTTTCATTTACTTCTCCATCCAGCATTCGTTCTTTAGAACTGCTTATCAAACAATCCAACCATGCATGCATTCAAGTTTGATTCAGTCAACTAATCATATAGTTACCAATCCTCACCTTCTTCCTTCTGTGTATATTTTTTGTTAAGAGTCTATGCTCTTAAAATAAGTAGCAGAAAATACTGAAAGACAACAAACTTTGTAAAATTTAGCAAATATATTTTTATCCCTAGAATACAAAGTGAAAATGAGAAAAAAACTTACGATATTGCGAATTAAATTCCCAAATAATCCAAAATGTACAGACATAAATCCTTGCAATTTAAAGTCCAGAAAAAATCACAAAACTGAAGTAGATGACATGTCCATGGTAGCTATGAAAGTGTTAATGTGTCAACAGTTGTTTGTTGAATCACATAACTATAATTCCAGATTTGATTATACTATAAATCCCAGTGAATTTTTTTGTCCAAGAATTTTATCAGAGAACTTCTGTATTTCCAGAAAAAATGATTGCTTGAATTCAATAATTTGAAGAAAATTAAATTCAGCCCAACCGATCACAACATAATACAACTTAAAAGGGCTATATGTTAAAGTACGAATGACTAAGTCCTCACAATTACAAGATTATATAGTTCTCTACTTGACCTGGCGTCACAATTAGAATTTTCTATTTAAAACATTACCTAATGGAAAATAACCTTGTAGAATGATCCTTATGTTTACAAAATCAAACCCATAACCTGTAAAATTCACTTAGGAAAGTCCAAAACCCTGACCCAAATAAACATATTTATTTCTTTTATTAATAAAGATCCTGATACTAAACCCATACACATAGAGAATAATTGAGCTATGTATTAGTTGTTTACTTAAAATGAAATTTGAAAAAAGTCAATCAGGTCAAGCAGAAAGGAACTCAATTTTGGACAAGGTCAAGTCCAGCAGACAATGTTACATTACATTAGCATGTACTGAAATTAAACATTTTAAAAAAAAATAACAAACAAACAATTAAATTAAATATACATAGCACTATCTATCTGTCTATCAATCCAAAATTGTCCTCAGTAACCAAACCCATTTTTCACCTTTCGTCTCCATAGGTCCCGGTCTAGCTTTTATAGCTTACCCAGAGGCCTTACGTCAGATGCCGGTCGCTCCTCTTTGGTCCGTCCTCTTTTTCCTCATGATGTTGATGTTGGGATTCAGCTCCAGTGTAAGACTCAAATTTGGGCGACAAATTTAAAATGATGTAATATTACTGGAATGTATGTGTAATATTATTGGAATGTATGTGTAATATTATTTGAATGTATGTGTACTATTATTGGAATGTCCGTGTAATATTATTGGAATGTATGTGTAATATTATTGGAATGTACGTGTAATATTATTGGAATGTATGTGTAATATTATTGGAATGTACATGTAATATTATTGTAATTTACGTGTAATATTATTGTAATGTATGTGTACTATTATTGGAATGTCCGTGTAATATTATTGGAATGTGTGTGTAATATTATTGGAATGTACGTGTAATATTAGTGGAACGGAAAAATTCACACAGCCTGAAGTGAGATGGACAATCTGTCCATTCGAATGTTTAGTATGCAAGGATCATGTGACACATTATTACTGTGGAGGGAAATGACTCGGACTTTTATCATTGTGTTATCTACCTAATGATATTAATTATAACTTATCACATTTCATCGTCGTGTTACCTAGCTAATGATATCCACGGTAATTTATCATATTGCTTCTTTGTTTGCTCCAGCTGTCGATATGAACTATAATTTATTACATTTTATCGTTGTATGAACGATTTAAGCTAAGTTATCACATTTTATCGTTGTTATCGAGCTAACGATATAGACTATAATTTATCACATTTTGTAGCAAAGATAAACAAAATACTCTGCATGTAGTCACAAAAACATTGCATTCAATTCAAGTATTCAATACCGTTACATTCAATTTAAGTATTCAGTACCGTTGTATTCAATTTAAGTATTCAGTACCGTTACATTCAATTTAAGTATTCAGTACCTTTACATTCAATTTAAGTATTCAGTACTGTTACATTCAATTTGAGTATTCAGTACCGTTACATTCAGTTTAAGTATTCAGTACCGATGTATTCAATTTAAGTATTCAGTACCGTTGTATTCAATTTAAGTATTCAGTACCGTTGTATTCAGTTTAAGTATTCAGTACCGTTACATTCAATTTAAGTATTCAGTACCGTTACATTCAATTTAAGTATTCAGTACCGTTACATTCAATTTAAGTATTCAGTACCTTTACATTCAATTTAAGTATTCAGTACCGTTACATTCAATTTAAGTATTCAGTACCATTACATTCAATTTAAGTATTCAGTACCATTGTATTCAATTCAAGTATTCAATACCGTTACATTCAATTTAAGTATTCAGTACCGTTGTATTCAATTTAAGTATTCAGTACCGTTACATTCAATTTTCGTATTCAGTACCGTTACATTCAATTTAAGTATTCAGTACCGATGTATTCAATTCAAGTATTCAGTACCGTTGTATTCAATTTAAGTATTCAATACCGTTGTATTCAGTTTAAGTATTCAGTACTGTTACATTCAATTTAAGTATTCAGTACCGTTGTATTCAATTTAAGTATTCAGTACCGTTACATTCAATTTAAGTATTCAGTACCGTTACATTCAATTTAAGTATTCAGTACCGTTACATTTTACCCTGATATTGCTCTCACTTGTATGATTTTTATCCCTCAGTTACTTCTAACACAAAACAAAACCAAATATAGTTTAGCCCCCTTGATTTACAGTTTTCGATAGTGGAGACGGTCCTAACAGGAATTATCGACGAGGTTAGGTTTCTCAGTACATCCAAATGGGGTTGTGTTGCTTTCCGAGCCGCAGCTTGTACTTTTGGATTCCTAATGGGGTTGCCCATGACACTACAGGTATGATCACTCACGAACAGTAAACCAGCATAGTGGGTGTATGTATGTATGTATGTATGTATACATGCATGTGTGTGTGAGTTTATGAATGCATGCACGCACGTAAATACGCACACAAGCAATCATGTATGTGTGTATGTATGTACGTGCGTACGCATGTGTGTATTTATGTACGCATGTATGTATGTATGCATGTTATGTATATATGTATGTATGCATGCATGCATATATGTATATGTGCATTTATGAATGCATGCATGCACGCTCGCACGTACGCACGCACACACGCATGCATGTATGTGCGTATGTATGTACGTACGTATGTATGTATGTATGCATGCATGCATGCATACGTGTATGTGTTTGTTTATGAATGCATGCACGCACGCACGTACGTAAGCACATACGCATGCATGTATGTGCGTATGTACGTACGCACGCATGTATGCTTGTACGTACGTACGCATGCGTGTATGTATGTATGTGCGTACGTATGTATGTATGTATGCATGTCTGCATGCATGTATGTGTGTGTTTATGAATGCACGCACGCATGTACGTACGCACACACGCATGCATATATTTGCGTATGTATGTACGTACGTACGCATGTGTGTTCGTACGTAAGTACGCATGCATGTATGTATGTATGTATGTATGTATGTATGTATATATGTATGTATGTGTGTGTGTGTATGTATGTATGTATGCGTTTGTGTATATATATCTTTTTATATTTCAGAGTGGTTTTCATCTGCTTGATTTGGTCGACAATTATGTGGGAGGCTTTCCTTTGCTCTTTGTCGGACTCGTTGAAATTATCGTTATCATTTTTATCTACGGTAAGAATGGCTGGGTCAGAATTTAATGTTTACCAGAAAGAGCCGTCGGATTAGACATTTTTATTTACCATGTTCGATCACAATTGAAAGTAGATTTTATCAAGAGTGTAACGTATGCTAAAAATGACGGTTACACACACACACACACACACACACACACACACACACACACACACTGACTTTGAAAGCATAATGCGTATACCTGAAGAGTAATCATTATGATGATGCGAAAGCCTTGGAAGGAATAAATAATGATCATATCTGATATCCTGTTGTATTTATAAATTGATTTCCATATATGGGGAATGAACAAAATAGACGATTTTGTTAAATTGGACGGATAAGGGAAACTCTGTTGGATGGAATGTATTGCATTTTAACAATTTATTGTCTAATATGACAATCATCTGTTAGTTAGGTTTTATGTTGGAGCCATTTTTTTCCACTCAAGTTTTTAGAGGAAGAAGAAAACAAATCCCCACGTACTTTGGTCAATTACATCTCTACCTGGTAAAGCCAATCCAGCATTAATGCTTGGCATTCTTATACGATGTGATAAGTTCTGACTGGTCTGACGTGTTAGAATTTGTTAATGTCAGCCGTGCTAAAAACCTAGGAATGCATTGAGTGAGTACAATTAATACAAAAAAGCAAGCCACAAACAATTATCCTTTTAGCAAGTAGTAGGTGTATAATTGATGTACTTGATGAATGATAACGTGAGAATAACGTTTGCCACAAATGTGTTGTTTGCAATCATTCACGTTAACATTCGGAACCTTTGATATCGATCTCGTTCGTTGTACTCCAATAAATGCATCCCATATATTAGAGCCGTATATAAAGAATATAATAAGCTCTTGTTTTCACCAGGATTTTTTACCTTCAAGAAGGACCTAGAAATGATGTTAGGAAGCAAGCTTATCACCAATATTTCCTTCTTCTACTTTGGAATTCTGTGGTGCTTTGTCACTCCTGTTTGTCTTTTGGTACGTATATACAAAACCCCAGTGCCCATCTTGTAGTCACGGAACCGAATTTTGAAATACCTATGTAAAACATTTCTTCTGATTTAAAAATAATCATACCTTTCCTCACAGAAATATCCCGTCATGCATGTACAAGGAAAAAAGAAATAAATCAAAAGAAAGAAAAACGAAAAAAGAAAAGAAAAGAAAACAAACAACAAAACAACCCCCAAGAAACCACGAATTTTCGCCAGTTTAATTTTTTTAAAAAGGTCATTGTTTTATCTTTACAACCCAACCCACCCAAGAAACCACGAATTTTCGCCAGTTTATTTTTTTTTAAAAAGTCATTGCCCTATCTTTGGCTGCAAACATGTTTATATGTTGTCATTTTTCCCTCAATAACAAAGAATGGATTTAGAAAACATCATACCCGAATCATCGTGTGATAAAGATTGTATCTAGCGCCAGTGTATACTATAGATGTCATGTGATAAAGATTTCATTAGCCACTAATTTATACAATAAATATCTATGAAAAAATATCGTATCTCCGTCCAATGTATGCTAAAGTTTTTGACTAGGCGTATCATTGGCTTCTCTAACAAGACGTTAAATATTCTATTTTTGTTGGAAGCACAAATTTTATAGCTCACAACTGAGATCACACCTCGAACAAAGTGACGCATTTGCGTTAGAAATAAATAAAGAGTCATAGTGACCTATATTACTAATATTAGTACCTGTATCTCGCCTTTTCGTCAGTCGATTAATAGATCCATCTTATATCTGCTAATGGAACACTATTTTAGCAGCTGTTTTGAAAAATTGCATATATGTACTATTACAGACCGAAGTGTCCCTAATTTGTTCCAATAAAATGAAATACAAGATCGTGCCAAGAACAATCCACAATAACTATTAAACATATACTATTAATGAATGCGCCACGTCTTTAAATGTAACATCCGGCTGGATGAGCCCGATATGAAGAAAAATGTCCGTACCATATAAACTCATGTGTTTTGTAAGAAGAGAGACAAACTTATACAGTAACTTTGACTGTAATTGTGTTGCACAGCTGACACCTATGTGATCGACGCTATGTTTGGATTTCCAAATGTCAATCAAGGCCGCACTATCTTATCTAAAAGATATATTATGTAGGTGACTGTGGTCATTTTTTATTGACTTAAGCAGAAACAGCACAGAAGTTGTCCATGTGATATGGGGTGGTTATATATTTTGTGGGTTTAGCGCAATTATTTAAATACAATATATAAGATGCTATGAATGGCAGTCAGTAAATTTGGTGGAGGAAGAACCCGGGAAAACCCAAGAAGAACCGCCGACCCACGTTGAGCTACAGATAAGCTTTCTCGCATACCCACGTTAGCGAATCGAGACTCGAACAAACGTCGACAGAGGTGAAATGTCAGTGATCTGTAAAGGCGAGCGCCCAAAACCTCTCGGCCACCCGTGGCCACACCATATGAAGCAGACTATTGTGAAGTGTCCCTGTTATATGAAGTAGACTATTGTGAAGTGTCCCTGCGGTATTAAGTAGACTATTGTGAAGCGTTCCTGCTATATGAAGTAGACTATTGTGAAGTGTCCCAGCGATATTAAGCAAACTATTGTGAAGTGTCCCTGCGGTATTAAGTAGATTATTGTGAAGTGTCCATGCTATATGAAGTAGACTATTGTGAAGTGTCCCTGCGGTATTAAGTAGACTATTGTGAAGTGTCCCTGCTATATGAAGTAGACTATTGTGAAGTGTCCCAGCGATATTAAGTAGACTATTGTGAAGTGTCCCTGTTATATGAAATAGACTATTGTGAAGTGTCCCTGCGGTATTAAGTAGACTATTGTGAAGTGTCCCTGCTATATGAAGTAGACTATTGTGAAGTGTCCTGCGGTATTAAGTAGACTATTGTGAAGTGTCCCAGCGATATTAAGTAGACTATTGTGAAGTGTCACAGCGATATAACGTAGATTATTGTGAAGTGTCCCTGCGATATTAAGTAGACTATTGTGAAGTGTCACTGCTATATTAAGTAGACTATTGTGAAGTGTCCCAGCGATATTAAGTAGACTATTGTGAAGTGTCCCTGTTATATGAAGTAGACTATTGTGAAGTGTCCCTGCGGTATTAAGTAGACTATTGTGAAGTGTCCCTGCTATATGAAGTAGACTATTGTGAAGTGTCCTGCGGTATTAAGTAGACTATTGTGAAGTGTCCCTGCGGTATTAAATAGACTATTGTGAAGTGTACCTGCTATATGAATTAGACTATTGTGAAGTGTCCCTGCGGTATTAAGTAGACTATTGTGAAGTGTCCCAACGATATAAAGTAGATTATTGTGAAGTGTACCTGCGATATTAAGTAGACTATTGTGAAGTGTCCCTGCTATATGAAGTAGACTATTGTGAAGTGTCCCAGCGATATTAAGTAGAATATTGTGAAGTGTCCCTGCGATATTAAGTAGACTATTGTGAAGTGTCCATGTGATATTAAGTAGATTATTGTTATGTGTCTTTAAAATTGTCTTAGTAGTTGATAAATACTATAGAACACGTGTATTATGCCTCTTTACGGTAAACAGACATGTAACGTACAGTCGGAATCGATAGTAACAATAGGTAATTTGAATAAACGATGATTCCTTCATTGCAGGCTGTCATAGTATTTAAAGTCCTCCAGTATGAGCCGTACTATGTGACGAACGGTGCAGTTTTTGATAAATGGGCCGATGACATTGGTTGGCTGATTGTCGCTGCCGCTTTGCTTCCAATCCCCATCTGGTTCTTTGGATACTATTTCGTAATGGGTGGATATAAGGTAAGACCGTCTAGCAATCACGATAAAGGTGCTGAAATAGTGACTTTGCCGACTGGCGGATGGGATTAATCAACAGAGATGGGGAGGGTTGGATTGAGAGAGGACAAGAAGTCAAGCGGGGGCGGGGAGGGCAAGTGTTTGTCCTGGTGCCAAACTTCGTTTAGGTCCAGTCTCTATAACTACGCTAATGTCTAGGTTGAGGAGGAATGTAAACCAGTTCTGAATCCATCGCCCTAATGCACTGTTAATGCACTGTTACTTGCAACATGTAGCGACAGGAGCCGAGGCTTTTTTTCAAGCTTTGGGGAATCCACAAATACTTATCCAATATTAAGTAAACAGCGGATTCGAAGGAAATTTTCACGCGATGTGTGGGGTATTGTCAAAAAAACGTTTCACGCGATGTGTGGGGTATTGTCAAAAAAACGTTTCACGCGATGTGTGTGGTATTGTCAAAGAAACGTTTCACGCGATGTGTGGGGTATTGTCAAAAAAACGTTTCACGCGATGTGTGTGGTATTGTCAAAGAAACGTTTCACGCGATGTGTGGGGTATTGTCAAAAAAACGTTTCACGCGATGTGTGGGGTATTGTCAAAGAAACGTTTCACGCGATGTGTGGGGTATTGTCAAAAAAACGTTTCACGCGATGTGTGTGGTATTGTCAAAAAAACGTTTCACGCGATGTGTGTGGTATTGTCAAAGAAACGTTTCACGCGATGTGTGGGGTATTGTCAAAGAAACGTTTCACGCGATGTGTGTGGTATTGTCAAAAAAACGTTTCACGCGATGTGTGGGGTATTGTCAAAGAAACGTTTCACGCGATGTGTGGGGTATTGTCAAAAAAACGTTTCACGCGATGTGTGTGGTATTGTCAAAGAAACGTTTCACGCGATGTGTGGGGTATTGTCAAAAAAACGTTTCACGCGATGTGTGTGGTATTGTCAAAGAAACGTTTCACGCGATGTGTGGGGTATTGTCAAAAAAACGTTTCACGCGATGTGTGTGGTATTGTCAAAGAAATTACTTTATAGATAGAAATACGGAATGTATATAGTACTCCAAAATGTTTAACATTTTTGGACACATAAGTTCCAGAAATGTCGCCAGTCTCTAAAGCAATCAGCATATGGTGCGATGGGAGGGTGGCATGAAGAAATTTGGGGCTGAAGGAGGCGATTTGTGCAATTGTCTGAAGTTTAAGTTCTCTCCTAAGCTTTCAAAGAAGTTTCCAGAGATTGATCCAGTCTCTACAACACTTGGCATTCGGGGGCTGGGTTAGGTTTGGGTGGGCATGAGGTGTGTCGAGGATGGAGCGGGCGGATTTTTTGTGCACTGGTAACAAGATGAAGTTCTCTTCTAAGTATGCAAACCTAATCTTAGGTTATCGTATTTAGTGATTATTTTAAACGTATTTGCACTTTATTTCGTCACCTTTTCAAAACTGATAATTTATTTTGTGATAACTTCCCTTGTTATTGCATTCATTCAGATGTTATTTTGTTTCCAACACAGCTCTGCGTGGATGTTAACTCAGCCCAACCAAAGTGGGGCCCAGCTCTGGAAGAGAACAAAGACGGTTTGCGCTACCCTAAGGATGATCGTCAAATGCCAAATGGATACATGGATTTCCCTGAAGCATACCGCATTGGACACATTAACGTGGGCTATTTACCCAGTGGGGACGAGAATCATGCTCCAGTTAATGGAATATCAACAGTTACCCACAATATTCCCATGGAGGAAAAAAAATCTTTTACCCCATTTTAAAATATATCATATCAATTTATCGACTATTTGATCCATTTATTGAAAAATCCAGACCTTTAGTCTACTCCACCATGGATAGAGTAATCAGATTACCTTACTACCAGTAATCCATTTACAATTTATCGATTGATCTAATCGATTCATCGACAATCACCATCGATTTGATAATACAATTACTCAATTTTCACTATCGATTTCCTAATGAAACGAATCGATTAGTGCATTTTCCCTATCGATTTCCCAATGAAACGAATCGATTAGTGCCTTTTCACCATCGAGCAAAACAAACTGAAGAGATGAACATAAACACGGTGAACATGAAAACACTATTAACTACACATAATGCATAATTACATGGTTACGAAAAAAGTCAAGGTTTTAAGGAAAATAAAACTTATGATTAATACCTGCATGTAATCAAGAGAAATATACCTACTTACGTATATACATGCACATGTAAGTATCACAGAAGTTACGACCTGAGCAGAAATAACTCTGCTGAGAGTTACTATTTACAGTTAACATGTATTGTTTTAAAGTGTTAAGAATATGGTCTTAAACTTTAGTAACAGAAAAGAACGAAAATAACAAGTTTTGTAAAATTCAACTTATAATTGATTTCAATATAATGCAAAGTAATTTTTTTTAAAGAACTTTCATTACTGTGAATTAAATCACAAATAATCATAAAGGTTCTATTACAAGTCCAAATGTATAAAGTTCCCAATTAATTATAGTGGTGTTCCAATTAATTACAGCGGTGTTCCAATTAAATTATAGTGGTATTCCAATTAAATTCCGATACTGAACGTGTTGATGTGCCTGTAATCTTGAACACGAATAGCCTTGAGTGTGATGATGTGCTAACAGTCTTTTGATGTATCACAGTAATAAAATTCAAAATTTTCTTGTCTGAATTCTCTATAATGCCAATTAATTTTCCAGTCCAAAGAATAGTATAGATCACATTGTAATTCCAGTGAATAATAATTTGAATAAATAAATCTTCCCAAATCAAAAACGGAACACAGCAATAAGACTGATTCTGCGTCCGATGTTAAGTCAAGAATTATTCACTTCTTGGGAAAAAAGATTATATACCTATCTACTTGACCTAGGTCATAATTACCATTTTCTGGAAATACTTCGTCAACTTGCTGAAATTGTTAATTCTAATAGTGTCTAATGTCAGAATCAAGACCATAAACACGTTGACCATTAATAATGATCTGAATATTTAATCAACAATCATCGATAAATATTTTACAATTTATTATGTTATTTACAAAATAAATGCTACTGATCAAGTAGACCATTAACTAGATTTTGGATATGTCAGGTACAAAATACAGATGTGTATAACATACAGTCATTAAGAAAAGCCAACAAACAATACAAATTAAATATACTTAACAAAAGAACAGTGTGACACAACCAATAACGGTAAACTGTGATTTGATAAGTACAATCTTTTTTTAAATATATTTTTAATGTCCTTTTGGTCGTATCCAAATTTTAGTCAATGAGAAAATACATTCACCATGTCCATCACCAGACTTTAGTATGTATGTATGTATGTATATGTATATATATATATATATATATATATATATATATATATATATATATATATATATATATATATATATCATGCGGCTTTGCTGACCAAGTGAATTTGTTGTCATTTAATAAATAACATATAATATATTCACATAGTGAAATAGCTGGGAGAAAATCATTTTCTTAATTATTTTTTAAATGACGGGCAGGATTGAAATATATCTGTAATTTGATTGGTTACTTTTGGGTCCCCGATATGAGAAGGATAACCTTTACCTTGCCTTAATGCATCGGGAAATAAGGCAGTTTCCGAATAATTATTGAAGAGATCAGTAAAAGAGGGAGTTATACATGTACAGAAAGCTTTAATACATTGACACTAAAGTTGGCAGTAATCCCATTTGGCCCGGTATGGTTCCCTATTAGTGCTAAAATGAACGCTATAAACTAACCACATTTGGCCCGGTATGGTTCCCTGTTAGCGCTAAAATGAAGGCTATAAACTGATCCCATTTGGCCCGGTATGGTTCCATATTAGTGCTAAAATGAAGGCTATAAACTAACCCCATTTGGCCCGGTATGGTTCCCTATTAGTGCTAAAATGAAGGCTATAAACTAATCCCATTTGGCCCTGTATGGTTCCCTATCAGTGATAAAATGAGCCCTATAAACTAATCCCATTTGGCCCGGTATGGTTCCCTATTAGTGCTAAAATGAACGCTATAAACTAAATCGAGGCATAAATAATTAAATATCAGAAGGTATCCGTTCTGCTACAAAATCGGAGCAGAAAAAGTCTGTTGGCATGGAAATAACAAATAACATTTTTATTCATGCGATTACTAATAGATATGAAAATATCATATATTACAATTATATATTCATAATTACACCTTTATATGCAGTGATTTCATGTGGAATAGAGAAAGAATTCGTCGTGATGAGCTTTATGTTAAAAATATTCATTTGCAATTAAATTTATTTATATGTAAATACATGTAGATGTATAACAAATTCACAAATGAATAAATAGTGTAAATAACATTGTGTACACATAATTGGTCATTTAAAACACCCCTCTAGACTTAGGCCATCTCGGTCCTCACTCCTCATGTCAGGATCCTGATCGTAGGGTATCTAATGATCGCATCATCTCGTATTCCAGTAATCGGCGAACAGCGAATATATATATATATATATATATATATATATATATATATATATATATATATATATATATACACACACACTCGTCCTTTCGTCTATCCGGGTGGTAGTTGGCTGACCGATTAAAACTTTACAATGTACTCGTCCCTTGGCCCAGTATATACAGGTTCGGGCCTATAATATAAATCTAAATGCACATATACCCTTAGCAAGCACAAATATTCGACATTTAACATTAGATGTACTTCAGTTCTAAATAGATACCAAATTTGCCTACTTATGTCAGTCTAGAACGTATTGCAATAGCAACTACTTTGCTTTTATTACATATGTACCTGATGGTGGCTTGCTACTAAAATGGATAAATATTGTAAACATAATATGTTCCAGTTCTGCGTTTAATCATCCTTTAAAATAAAAATGTATTTACATTTAAACTGACATATTTATGTAATTTAGGCGCCATTCTGATGTGGAGAAAGTTTCCCTTTCAAAGAACTACAATACATTTGTATCAATCAGAATTCTAAGATGTTAAGAGACAGACAATGTACAGTGGATATTTATATAAGCTGTAGCAGCAGAGAGGGTGAACAGACCACTTAAGGGAATGGTCACCCTTGTGTTTAGACCCAAAAAAATAGTGACCCTTCATAGAGGTCAATACCACGTCTACGATTATTGTTTGTCCCAAACAGAATTGTAGACAGGACCCTCTCTGCTGCTATTAATTAAAAAATTGTTATATTTAAAATAATGGTACATCCAGAATCTCATACTGCAAGAATAGCACGAGAACGATTAGAAGCAATGAAAAAATTTCTTCCTGTCAGAGACTCATTTAGAAAAAATCTACAAGCGCAGCAAGAAGCACAAGTTGAGTACGAAGAAGAAACTAAAAAACTGTTTAAACCCGTCACTGCAGCTAGTGAAAAGGTTACAGCTGTCATCAAAGAAGATCTTCTTCCGGTATCAAAACAAACAGCAGAACAAACCGAAAAAATAGCAAGAAGAACTAAACAAACAAAGAAGATTTTACGAGATCTTCCACCTGGCATAGCCAGGGAAATAGCTGCGGCTCAACCTCCACCTGTTGGTGAGGAAATACTTGAAAGTATTGGAAAACTTCGTACTGAAGTCGCCGACGTGCAAAAAGAACATGCACCTGAACCCGAACTAGTAGAAAAAAACGTGGAATTGATTGCAAAATTTAGGAAAGGGATTGTTGAAGAAATTAGAAATACTAAAAGAGAAAAAATACCCGAAGCAATATTAAATATTATATTTAATAAATCTAGTATTTTAAAACCCCATTATGAAAAAGTAAATGATGATAATCTTATTAAATATATATATCGCGTATATTACAACAAAAAACAAGCTAGAGGTCAAGAATATGAAATTATTAATGAAGAAGTAAAAAGACTTTATAGAGAGAGAGTGAAACAACTAAAACAAGAACAACTCGCCCAGTATCAACTTCCTCCACCTTTACAACAAATAGAACAACATCAATTGATGTTAAAACCATCTAGAGAGAAAAGGAAGCAGATGGCAAAGGAAATGAACCGAAAAGCAGAAGAAAAATGGAAACAAGAAGAAGAAATATTTAGAGATATAGAAACTAAACAACAGGAGAAATTACGTTCACTGGGTAAAGAAAGAGACCCTGACGATGATCCTCCAAGCGCTGTAGGAAGTGGGTTCCTGACTACATCAGAAGGAAATAATTTTGTTTGTCCTGATAATATCCTCAATGACGTGTCACGGTTAGAAGTTCTCATAGGAGGAAAACGTGCCGGAAATAATTCACCAGAAATAATTAATGAAGCAGCTGATATTTGTCGGCGATTATTTCAAGGCGGTATCATGGATATCGGAGTTTACCGAGAACTTATCGATGAACTTGTTGATGACTAGTTGTTAAATAAATGGTAAATTAAAAAAGACGATCATACATAATAATCATCGTAAACCTGTACAGGTCAGAGCGGTGAACTCACGATTACCAATCTACAGAGCTACTTACGGAGATGGACTTGGTGATGTTGTGCGGAGATTATTCACAAGGACAGCTCCAAAAGCAGCACCCGTTGCAAAACAAATATCGATGAAAGCTATCGATATTGTTCGTGAAAAAGCTCCTGGAGCAATTGTCAATGTTGCTAGTAAGGCGTTTACGGCAATCAAAGAAAGACTAGCACGATTATTGCGACGAAAACAACAACCACCAGTGAAACTGGCAAGTACTGAAATTATGCCCGCAGACGTAAGTAAAATAATAAATCAGGCTGCAAATCAAAAACTAGCGGAATTATCTGAAGAGGCAGAAAGAAATATAACATCAAATTTGATAGATCAAAGACTCAGTGAATCAGGAAATAATATTTCAAGCATGATATCAGGAAGTGGAGTTTCCAAACACGGTTTTCGTGTTAGACAAAAATAATTATAATAAAATGTTTAAACGTGAATCCGATGAAGCATTTGATATGGTGGCACCTGTCCTTAAAGATGAACCGGTACGTGATTATCAGTTTTATTCTTATGAGGCACGAATACCAGATCAACGTGGAAGAACTGAACTACAAGTTCATGATACAAGTAGATACTTTTTACCCGCTGAGGCTTTTCTTGAGGTAGAAGGTACAGTTGTAAAAACGGATGATACTAATTACGGAGGTGCAGTAAAAGTTGGTTTTGTCAACAATGGGATTATGGCGTTGTTTGATAGCGCCACTTATATGATCGATGGAACAAATATTGAATCGATTCAGAAAGATGTAGACGTTGCTACAACAATAATAGGATTAGCAAGATATTCTGATGATTATACAAGATCAGCAGGTCCTACAATGATGTTTGTGGAAGATAACTCCAATAACCCTGAAAGCGATCCGTATAATATAAGACGACCAAGAAATTTTGCCAATAACGCTGATGCTGATGTGTGGCCAGTGGTTCATGGTTCTAGCGAAAATTTCAACTTGGGATTTGCAGCACGTAACAATATGTTACTAGGAGACAATAGAAGATTTTCATGTGCAATTCCACTATCGCAAATTTTTTGATTTTGTAGAAATTTTAGAGAAGTTATTTTTGGAGCTAGACACACGGTTGTTCTTGTGCGAAAAGGTGATGATAACGATGCTCTGTGGAGACCTGTTGGTGATGCTGGTAAAGTAATATTGTCTAAACTTTCACTATGGATGCCGGTAATGACTCCAACGATCGCAGTAGAACAAAAATTAATTTCTTTCATGGACACTGGTGGTAAATCCTTATTGTCATGGTTAACAACAAGCACAGATAGTATGAGAACTAACGTTAACGGTCAGTTTACATGGCATATAGCATCACAACAGGGTGTTTCTGCACCGCGACATATTTTTGTTGCGTTTCAGGAAACTAATCGATTAGGCTCACAAACTCACTCTCATATGATATTTGATAAACTAGGTATCGCAGATATTTCTTTACGGATAAACGGACAACAAGAACCAGCAGAAAATATACAACTAAATTATGAACAGAATCGTATAGGACGTGCATATCATCGTTTAATGTCATTCATGGGACGTGATCAAAATGTTGATACTGGATTGCAAATATCACAATATGATTTCAGAACTTTGTATCCGATTTATTATTTTTCACTGGAACATCTTGATCTATCAAAACAATCTGTCGTTGATGTACATCTTAAAGCAACATTGACTACAGGTGGTGCTAATTATAGAGCAATCGCGGTCATACTCAGCGATAAAGTCATGTTACTTGAAGGTGGTAGTGGTCGAATGAGAGTCGTTGATGCACCAGTGGAAAATCTTTAATTATTCAGAAAAATATTATTTATATAAAAATGTCGTATAGTCATGTTAATGTTACTCTGACTCCCGGTCAGGTCAAAAAGCTTCAATCAAAAACCACCAGCAAATGCGGAACTAAAATATCACTAAAACGAGATCAGATGGGTGGTGGTCCAAACAAATTATCGTTGACAAATAATCAGATTAAACATTTCAATAAAGCCCTAGAATCAAAAACTGGAGTTCAATTACGTCTTTCTCCGAGCGCCATCAAAGACATGGTTAAAACGGGTGGTATATTTCCACTTCTTACGGCTATTCCAGCGTTAATAGCTGCTGCCGCTCCAGCCGTAGCAAAAGCAGCCGCGTTAGGTGCTGTTGGAACAGCTGCTGGAATGGCTCTAAAGAAAGCAACAGGAAATGGGTACAAAAAAAGGGACGCGGTCTAAGATTACCCGGATCTCGCTGGGGAAGCGGTCTAAGGCTCCCACGTTAGATGTTCCAGCATCAAATTTTGATTTACTTGATGCTGCTAAACGATTAAAAATAAAAGCCTTTAGAGGTGTTTTTATGCGAGATCAATTACCAAAACAACCAAACAAACTCGAAACAGGTATTATTAATCTCGACGAACGTTCCGGACCCGGTACTCATTGGGTATCATACCCGGTTGATCCACGTGGAATCGTTTATTTTGATTCGTACGGGTTAGCTCCACCTGCTGAATTTATCAAGTATGTCGCACCACTCCACGCAAGAACCTCTGGTTGTAAAGTTTGGTATTCAACGCTACCCACACAAACAATGACAGATCCGCCAATATGTGGCCGTGAGGTAATTAATGTACTCGACGCTATATCAAAATCATCCAAACCACCACATAAAGTTGTGCATGATTATACAAGCAACCGCTTCGTTGCGCGGAAAGCGTTTTAAATTGATCTTGGATCTTATATAATGGTTGATATTTACGGAAGAAGATCCTTCCGCGTTAAGAGAAAATCCGGCGATGTTGATCTGTCGAAGCATGCGACTAAAGACGAACTCGCTGATATCATGAGCCTGGCAGGAGTTGACCCAGATGAGGTCGTTATTTTTCAAGATCGATATGGTAAACTAAAAACGGGCAACATCAGATGGTATGATATAATTCGACGAGTACTTGGTGCAGTTACGGATAATATTCCTGTGTTTACTGACGGTGGTAGAATCAGAGATTCAAGTGTATCATTTACAACCATCAGAGATGAAATTGCAAGAAGCGTTGCTAATCGCGTGAAAAATACCGGTGACACAATGACGGGTGAACTCGGCATGAACGGAAATAAAATAATAGTTTTAAGAGAGCCAACATCCGACGAAGATGCAGCAACAAAAAAATACGTCGACACCGTAGATGGTAAATTATCCACGCTGAGCGGCGAGTATGACGTTCACGTGGGCGCTTTTGCAAGATTTCGCAGAAACCATCAAAGAACCACAGAAGAATTCTTCGGCACTCCGTTTGTCGTTGACATGAAACTCGCTGATATCAAAAGTAACCTAGACACGATCAAACAAACACAGCAAAACGTCGTAGCCGAGATTCCTGATATCGTTAATAAAACCAATTTGATTAAAATTCCAGCCGGAATAACTCCCGGGCATATCACAAACATCGTATACACTGTATCATCGGGATTCGCAACATGGTCGCAGCAAAATAAAACCATCAAATATACCGCAACAGTCACTGGCGTGTACAGGTTGTCTGTGTTCAGTGCTGCGCGATTTGAAATATTTACAACGTATCCATGGCGTCATTCAACGGATAGGTTTTCCGGAGTTGCATCTGTTATATTAAATAGCGGAACCGAAAAAAATTTTATCCTGTAAGCAGATGATAAGAAATTAACCGCAACATCTTACTGGTGGTGTTTGGAATTTGTAGCTGAAACACCTCAGTTGGTTACTGCATAAAAATATATGGACAGTGCACAATACAGATACAATCAAACGCGTGAATGGCAGGCGGCGCTAAAAGATCAAGTCGAACAATATACAGTAAAAGTACAAAAATATCGACGACGATTAGTTATCGTTGATGTGATTGTTTATTCAGTATCCGCTGTTGTTGCTGGAACTGGTGTTATATTATCAGCGGTGACAATGATGGCACCAGTAGCTGTAACTATTTGTATTTCAGCAGCAACAACGATTGCAGGTGTGCTTAATATCATTACAAATAAAAATATGCACCTGCATGAATGAAAAATTATCCGATTACATGATAAGATTGCATACAGCGACGGTCACATACTCGAAGTTATCCTCGTTGTTATCAGCGAGTCTCAGTGATGGAATTATATCTGATGTCGAGTTTTCAATGATGACTAAAATATACGACGAAGGTATCGGTATTAAAGACATAAATACTAATAATGACAGAATTACTCCAGCAGATCGTGACTAACACAACTCCGCCAAAGATAACGATGATCTCGGTAATTTCAACTAATCCTGAATTTAGTATTAACTTTCCTACTGCAATTCTAGTAAAAGAAATAGCATTAGCTCAATTACGGGTATATTACAGCTGGCCAAATATCAGATCAAAATCATTTAATGGTACACCAGCAAATAATTTGCTTGTATTTGCTAACAAGAACAAACCAGATGGTACTCCTGACTGGATAGATGTTGGAATACCCACTGGTAGTTAGGAGATCGAACAAATCAATGAGGAATTTCAACGTAGAATAAAATCAATAACCGGAAAAGAAGCAAAAATATCAATTAACGTTCATGAACCGACGCTGTCCTCGACGGTTGAGATACGTTCTCCTGATTATGCCGTTGATATCTATCAATCCACGATAAGATCCGTACTAGGTTGGCCGGATGTTCCCCCGGTGTATGAAGGACCACCAGAACCGAAAAAATCTGATTTTACGTCAACAAATAGATCTCGTCACGAAGTTACAATGAGAGATCTTTGGTGGTGGTGGCGTGGACCTCGAACTTGGGATGATAGTTTGGATGATTTAATTGGTTATGGTGGTGACATATTTTCAGCTTTACCAGAAGATAAAACCCCTGGCCATATTCATGAACACGAAATTGAAAGAACTATTGACGTTTCCAATCTTGATCATAAAGATCAACTAAATAAACTACGTGAACGTCTCACTGAGTATCTTTTCGATATAACATCTCACGAGACACGAGGGGAAATTATCAAACAAATAGAAATTCTGAATTATATCGCAGAAGTTATGGAACGCACTCACAACAAAATTATAGACATAATTTTAAAATCATCTCCTGCTCCAAAAAAGTTTTTAATTGATAAATATAAAATCAAGGAACCTGATATATCGACGTTCATATTTCCCGATTATGACCCGGACGCTCGGAGAAAATCTGTAAATGATGTCATTGATGAATATTTTCCTAAAATACTCGATGCGTGGAAAAAACTAACACCACCTCCAACTGTTCTTAGATATAATAATGATCCACACGGCGGCGGCAGACACGTTTATCCGGGAATCGTTAACATAACCAGCACGATCGTGGTCAATCTGGTTTATGACATAGTCGATGGCAGCTATCAAATAGACCTCGGAAAATCAAATCAGGCTCAACAAGGATACATCCTATATACATTTACACCACAAGTTCCCCCTGGAAGTTTAATCGTGCAAGAACCAACTAATCCTGTGTATCTGCGGTGACACAATAATATGTTAACACGAATAGATTTTAAGCTCACAGACCACCTTAATCGCTTAATTGACATGCGTGGAGAAGAGCTTGTGATAAATCTGTATGTGAAATCTTAATTAATCCAGGAAATGTTATATAAAGTACCAGCACGTGATTGTTTTTATACATGACAAAGAAGCACTTGAAAAACGCCATCAGAACAGTGTTTTCAAAACACAGAGCAATTTAGCGTTAATTTAGTTATTGATGAATACGGAAGCGAGAACTGTTAGATGAGCTCCGCCGAGAACATATTATCGAAATCATCTGTAGAGAGATCAGATTCTAAATTATACACACTCATGTATTAAACTCGATCAACTTAAAAAAATAATATTTCAGAATAAATAAATATAATCACTGATGGGATAAATTACACAAATTAATCAATTTTGTACAATCTGAAATGAATCAATCTGATGGGGTGGTTGGTACAGAAAATTACAAAAATCAATCAGTTTGCTAATTCTGATGGGGTAATTGGTACTGAAAATTACACAAATCAATCAGTTTGCTAATTTTGATGGGGTAATTGGTACTGAAATTATACAAATTAATCAGTTTTCCAAAAAATACTACAAAAAAAACTGTATTATTATTCTGAAATATTTTATTTTTTTGTGAATCAATCTGATGGGGTGGTGGGTACTGAAAATTATACAAATCAATCAGTGTGCTAATTCTGATGGGGTGATTGCCACTTAAAAGTATACAAATCAGTTTTGTAATTTTGATGGGGTGGTTGGTACTTAAAAGTATAGAAATTAATCAGTTTTCCAAAAAATATTTTATTATTATTCTGAAATATTTTATTTTTATGTAAATTAATTCTGATGTGATATACAGTGAGGGAAATTATACTACTACTCAGTCGTTACCCGCTGACATAATTTTTCTTAAGTATCTTATGCGGGTACTGATTGTTTTTTTTGTTTCGTATTCGCTGGATAATCTCGACCTGATCTTTTCTACTGCAACAGAAAGAGGAATAAATTCATTTACTTGATCATCGTTCACCATAGCCAGTGACTGAAACATAGCTGCCTGAATCCGCTTTATGAACTTATATTGAGATGATAGAACATACTTATTTTCATTTTTAAGTTCTTCTAAAATCAGATATTATTTTTTCAGGATTTAGTTCATCAGATATATTAATTCCGTTTTCTTCTAGTTTTTTTATAGCAGAAATAATGTCTTTGATATTTTCATGGTTCATTATATAATATATAAATCTTCAAAATAAAAAAAATTATCCCTAGAACCCCTATCGAGTCTTTAGCGAGTTCAGGGTACAGGTACACGAAATACTACCCCCCCATGAGAGCCCCTAACCCGTCAAACAACGGTCTAGAGGCCCAAGAGGGTGTGTTTGGTGAAGACATACAATGAAATGGATATATACAATGAAATGGATATATACAATGAAATGGATATATCCAATGAATGAATGACGGCACAAACATATATTATGAAATGAACTTCTATTCTAGTTTTTTAGCAAGTTCATTAAGTATCAATGAAATGGGTATGTACAATGAATGAAGGACTGTACAAACATATAATGAATGAAGGACAGTACAAACATATAATGAATGAAGGACATACGCTCAGCAAAAACCCACCCACAATAGTCAAGCCCGTGGGTGATACGAAAATATGAATCAACCACCGGTTGATACGTGATTGAGTTTTGCTGAGCGGGGGGATTTGGCGGAGCCCCCAATTATTATAAAAATCGCAATCATGCGCAAACCACCGACATGTTGTCAGCCATGGGGATTCGATCCTGGACCGCGAGCGTCACAGTCCAATACGATACCGATTGAGCTATCAAATCTTGTTACAAACATATGTTTCGAAAGTTAATATATAGCTAATAATCATTGAAAAGGAACTAATTTCGAATATATTTACTCAAAATACAATTCTGAATTCAGGAAATACGTTTATATGATATATTTTCACCAAACAAAGCTAAATTAAGGAATTTCCTATTTACTATACCACGTCATGTATGATAGAACATCCGGTCTAGATCATCTAATTGCCAGATTTTTCCATCCCCCCATCACTGGTCAGAGGGAGTTTACTCGATAAATAAATAATCACACATACATACACAATCTCGCATTATATTTCTGCACTGAACAAGGAAAATGTATCTGATTTTTAATTCCAAACACTATCGTGGACCTACGAGTCAGTACATTGTACACTGGATCTAAAATTAACCCGCCACACGATACAGACTAGACGCTGGTTTCTGCACTCAGTAGGCTGGAATATACATGTCGGTTTTCTGTAGGTTAGATTAATGTATATGTGTTGCGCTGTTCTAATAGGGCAGAAAAATGCACGAACTGTATATTTTTGTAAGTTAGAAATCATAAATCCTTTCTGTAATGCATACTGTTCAACTTTCTCCACCAGGCATCACAGACCCTGGATGTTGTATATGTTTATGACCATAAATTACCTCCCTTTCATGAGTCAAAAAATAAGTAGGATAATAATGACAATTTCTGACCCCCCAAAAACTAAATATAATTCGAGGTGGTGATGATAGTTAACAGTACTGAAAGGTAATTTTCTGCTTATATATTTTTGAGAAAGCAGATCTGGTTATATTTTCTGCTACTCTTTGTACTGAAGACGGATTAATAACAAAGTATTTCGCAGCAGAACGTATCGAACGAAATATAATTACTTCGCCAGTTTCTGTGTTTGTGGAATTTACCGCACTCTTTCCGATTGTTTTACATCTTCCAGTATTACCATATGCAGAGGTCACGCTTTGTGTGACAACACGAAGGTTGGATAAGGAGTTGTTCTGAGGATCCCCGTCAACATGATCAATAACAAGATCATCTTTGATCACTCCGAAGAAACACTCATACGTGAATCGATGACACAAATATCTTTTCTTCCCAACTGTAAATCTAAGATAGCCAGTATTAGAAACAACGCCAACCGGTCTCTTCAACCTGCAGTGTCTGATCATGCCATTACGATCTGATTCATAGTTTGTTATTGTGGGATGTGGGACAAAAATATTTTGCTCCATATATGCAATAATATTATTTGTTTAAATCATTGTTTGTCTGAAATCTTGATATATAATCCTCCACGGATTTTATAGCGTTTTCACTATTATAAATTTTTTTGTCATAATATCTTTTAAGTTCTATGAACCGTTTTCCACCGCACTTTCCACATAATCCTGTTTTTCCTCGCACTCCAATACCACACCGCAGACACTGTATTGGTCCAAGACTTCCTCGTCGTATACTTTGTAAGTGCATCCAACAAAATTCCTTTCTGCAGGATTTGTTGCATCGATTTACTGAACCGATCATCAACCATTTGCATTGAGACATTGTATATATATAATTTTCTTTATTTAAATATTTGTTTTAATTATATGAATGAGTTTGAGAGATTATCCAAAACTAGGCCTGTTAAATATAAATTCAACCTCGACAGACTATCTCCAGACTTGCCAGTACGAGATCTGGTTGATCCGAAAAATAAAAGTCTGATCAAAAAATTCACGACGCCAAAAAAGAATTTTGCACGGATGGTGCATCTCATACATGGTCAACGTTCAAGATTATAGGCAATACTGTCAAGGACACCACAATTAATGACAAGCGAGCGGCAACTATCATTAACTACATCGCTGAGTATGAGGGCAATCAAAAATATTTCTTCAGAGTAAAATTTATTGTATTAACAGAAACAGGTAGTTGGATTATCCGTGACAAATATGATCCTGTCCTTGGCAATAATAAAATTGCCATATCAAGTAAAAATTCCAGACCGGGTCTATTGACGGGTATTGACAAACCGTATTATGAGCGAGCGTATCCTGTAGCAGCGGTTATTTATGGAATCTATGAGATAAATAAAAAACCCAACGTTGATAAACTCACACCCATGAAATTTTCAAGGTTAAATTGTGTAGCCGAGCGAGTAATAGAACACTTTACAAACGCGATGCGTGGAAATGGATTAACTGATTTAAGACGTAAAAAAATAAACTCGTGGGCTGATTCAGTTAAGGATACCGGTGCTACAATAAAAGATGTTGCTGAGTTAGGAAAAATATTAAAATTTCCAATAACCGTAGCGACAATAACGGGAGAAGTACTGTACGAATCAAAATATAAATCGAAAGGAGCTTCAATAAATATTATTGATCATAACGCGCACGCATGGACCAGCGCAGTAACAATATTTCCACGTGATCGAACTATTAGATTTTACCCCCCAGATATGTTTGATTTTATCAACGAAATAAGTAAAAACGATCCTGTATCAGTATGGTTATTTAAAAGTAATGAGGAAGGTGAATTTGATCAGTTTGTTGGACCAAACAGTGAAATATATCGAACAGAATCTCTCCATGACGAGATGAAAAATCTCGCGGAGAAGTTTTCCAAGTACAAACACGCGGAAAATACTGACAAATTACTAACTAATTGTTTTACCGTTCCTTCTGTTGCGGCTCATTTCGCTAGAGAAAGAAATTCATGGAAACCAACACGATTTGATTTACTTGAGGGTGTACGCGCAAGTTGCGTCGAATACGGACACGGCGGATTGTGGAATACCAAATATAATTACAACGATGTTATTTCGGTTGATATGGTTGCATGTTATCCGAGAAGTTTTCTAGGATACGGAGATTGTTCTGTATACTTTAAATGATTCGGTCACCCTATAAACGAGATGACCGAGTGGCAATTAATGGACCATTACCTGATTTTGATCTGACTGGATTCGTTTGTGTTGAATCATTCGAGCTTAAGGAAAATCTTCACAAGATTTGTTATGTTTGGTTTGGTAGACATTTTTGTGGAAAAACGTTGGACGCCTATAGTTTTGTTACGATATTTGCTAGATTGTGCGGCACTGACATCGTTGATGGTTAGTGAGGTAATTATATCAAATCACGCGCAGACCGAAGTTTGGTTGCCCATGTCAGATTCTATCAGTGCTGATGAAGTTATTAGCGAGTTTAAGGAAAAATGTCCTGATGTTTCCGAAGATGATATTATCAAAGAAGCTCCTAAAATTCTCGAGATTAAACTCAAAAACGCAAAAGATCTCGGTAGAAAAATTATAAGTAAATTTACTCAGGGTGGTGCATATGATCATAAAAGGCATCACACGATGAATTTTAGATGATGCTGAGTACGATTTTATAATCGCTGATACAACAGCGAGAAATATATTAGTAAATCGAGAAAGTGTTTATTTATCCGACGGAACAAAATTGGGCACGATCGTTAGTTATATAAATGATATCTCCCCACAGTATACTCATCTAAGATCTTCCATGTTGGCTTATGTTTCCATAAATTTATTATCGATGATTAATAGATTTCCTGAGACCGCAGTCAGAGTCGCAACAGATTCGTTTTATATTTCGAGTAAATATTTAGAGTCTGTTATGAAATTTACAAGCAATGATGAACGATGGAGTTCGTGGAGAATAAAAAAGGAAATATTACACAATTATACAGAATCAGCAGATGTTCCGATGAGACATTTTTATCGTAAGTGCAATAAAATATCAGAAATGTCGAAAGCGCCATCGTTGAGTGATCCAGTAACTAGATATAAGATATAATTAATGTTTTTAGAAATTCAGATATGATCGTGCTGACACCCACACATAGACTTGCACGGGAGATGAAACAACGGCAAGTACAATCGTGCACGTATCATAGTTTCTTTCGGTGGCGCGGGGATACATGGACTCCTGAGCGAATGGGAGAAAAATATATACCTAAAATAATTATTTGGGACGAGATATGTACGGTGTCATTGGATACATTAAAAATGTTTCTTGATTGGTTGCTGACGAAAAATACCTCTATAATAATGTGTGGCTATCATGGTCAACCACCGCCTTTTGTTGGACCATCTCCACATGATTGGTTAAAAAATTTCGTCGATTATTACGAGGAAATAGACGATGATCATAGAGCTCTTGATGCAAATTTAAAGGAATTTAAAAAATTAATCAGATTACAATCAAACAAAATTCAGTGTGAAATAATACGCGGAGTAATCTCAGAGACCTCAATGAGTGATTTTTTAAATTTATGGAGACCCAACGATTTGATCGTAGCAAGCAGAAAAATAATCAGAGACGATTTACAACAGCAGTTATTTCAGCTGCATAAAGAAAAATATTCAGAATTACCCGTACCGTTGTGTTATAGACCATCAGATACACGAAAACAGAATATTAATGTTGATATTCCAGGGCAGACTGAGAATCAAAATCTCGTATTAAATGATATTGTCGCTGTTGATATCAATGTGGTCGGAGATGCATTATGCGCTGACAAATCTCCATGGGTGTTGGGATACGCTATGACGATCCACTCGTCTCAGGGATTAACTATTTCTGATACACGAGTTTGGATTGTAGACGATCACATCGAGTGGTCAAATTTAGTCTATTTAGCGGTATCGAGGGTTAGATAAATATCTCAATTACGGAGAATTATAATTCCTGAAATCGTTAATAAATTTAACGTCATTGATGATGATATAATAAGAAAAAAATTAATCGGATACAAACAATCTGATAAAAAAATAAACGCGACTTTGATCTTGATGTTGAATTTATTATTGAGTTAAAACAGCAGCAGAATAATCATTGGGCAAGTTGTAATTGTATAATGCTGTGGAGGTATTCGAGTAATGATTCAAGACAATTTACCATAGACAGAAAAGATAATAGTCGCGGTCATACACGAGAAAATATCATGTTGACCTGTCTTGAGTGTAATCGACGTCGGGGTGCTGGCACCCTTGGCGCTATTGCTAGTTAAGTGATCACGGTGGTAGTTGTGTATCCGTGGGAATTATTTGTAGTTGTTCACGTACAAATCCACGCTGAGGAGCAGCCGAATCTAATCTGTAGATTGCAGGTCTACCTGGCGATCTTGTCACGGTGTGGTAACACTCCAAATAGGATCAGTCGCTCTCGCGCTACCACCTTCAAGTTCATCCGGTTCATATAGATATCTAACTGTAACATCACCCAATATTTTTTGTTTTTCAATATGTTTTCGTTGTGTTGGTATATTTTTTTTTGTTGATATTGCGCTAATGGGTTTCATGTTGGTTGTTCGTGTGATCTCGCTATTTAATGCAGCTATCACGCTTGGTAATCTTGCAACCCATTCGCGAGATCTCGTATCCTGAATAAATTCCTTCGCGTATTGATATCCAAATAACCGCTCAGCAAGTGTTCGATTAAATCGCTCAACAATTGCCTGATCACGGTGAATTGCAGTATGACCTCGTCGTATTTTGGTATTATGTCGTTTCATCAACGATGATACTGGACCAAGAAATTCCTTACCAGGATCAACCTGTAGCAGCTGTGGCCATCGCAGACCACCTTGTGGTCCACCACCTCGTTCATAAATTCGTTCAAACGCATCGGCTACTTCAGATGTTTTCGTTGATAGCGGCTCTGCCTCTTTATATCTACTTGCAATATCAACTACAGTTAACGCGTACTTGTTCGTTTTTCCACGCACAGTATCATGTGGTAAAAACAGAATATCTGCTTGATGAACTTCATTAGGAACACTGACATCGAAATACGCGTACTGAATTAGTTTCGGTGGTGGTAGACAAATTTGCCATATTGCCTGTTTGGATAATCACGCGCTAGCAGTAGAATGTTTAACCGCTGCTGCATCAGCGAGTTTACCAATTGCTGCTTTGCCTCTCCAATATCCTCTTGGTGAATAATAAATTAATTCCATTATATATTACCAGATTATATATTACCAGACCCAAACGCTAATTTACTTTTCATCGCAGATCTTACTAACCAATTAGCTAATGATTCTCTGATATTTTTATTTTTTATGGAATTTAACGCGTGAATTAATTTCACATCTGCAATATGTCTGTCTTGTAGATTTTTACTTTTATAAGCTACATCATGAATATGACAAGCTCGATCAATAGCGTTTACTGGTTCATCGCCTGGTTTTGGTTTATCTTGATTATCGAGCCTGATATCAAGTCGAGTACCAGGACCGCAATAACTATATCCTGGTAGATGTTTTTCTCCTGGGTATTTAGCCCATGGAGTACCTGGAAACTTTGACATCAAATTAGCAATATCACCACCGCGCTTATTAGGTAAAAACGAAAATTTCTTTCTACCGCACACAGAACATTTTCCACCATACGCTATTTTTTTATTTTTTGTTATAACTGTAGCTAAATCAGTAGTTGGAGTTTTAACTCTACAGCGTAAACAATATAAATTCATGTTATAATATATATGGATATAATTGATTTCTCAGCAACTCGGCAGCGAGAACCTGTTAAGCATCATCCTGCGCTACCGAATTCCATCAGAATGATTATCATAGGACCATCTGGATCGGGTAAGACGCAGTTATTACTTAATCTGATAATGAGATGGTTGAAATGGGAGAAGTTGTATTTGGTAGCACCATCCGTTGATGATCAACGATGTCATGAAGTATTAAAGATTTTAACGAAAATGCAAGATTACTGGACGAAGATAATGATGTCATAGAGTTTATAACAGATGTTGATGAAGCACCGTCCGTTGATTTTTTAGACGGATTTATTAATAATTTAGTTGTGTATGATGATGTGATGCTAGATAAACAATCAAATCCAGCCAGGATATTTTCTCGCGGCAGACATAAAAATACAGATGTCATCTATGTTACTCAACGATATACACAAATACCAAGAGTAATCAGGGACAATTGTAATATTTTAGTTGTGTTTAATGGCGTAGACACACACACGCTGCTAAATATTCATCAAACTTGGTGCAGCGGTGACATGGATATAATTAAATTCAGAAATTTCTTTTCACGAGCGCAAGCTACTCCGCATGGATTTATAACAATAAATTTACATGATCCTAGAATAAGATATCGTGTGGGTCTTGATAAAATATTTGGATAAATTAATAAATTTAATTAAACAGATATCATTCATATAATGAACAATTGTGCGTGGTTAACTCAAGGAACAACAAATAAATGCAACAAAAGGTGCCGTGGAGAATATTGCAAAAAACATAATTATATTTTAAAGAAAAATCCTCATGCTGGTCCACGAAGTTGTGTTGGATGTAACAACGGCGTTAGAGGATTATATCAGATTTGCAAAAATTGCGGTGGAGATCGATACAGAACTTTGATGATATATTACAAAAAAGAAAGAACATAAATCCAAAAAAATAGAAAAACCACCATCAGAACTTGAATATTACTTGAAGAACAAAACAAAAGATTCCCATGATTCAGATGAAGATTCCCAAGATTATTGAGCAGCAGAGGGGGTTCGTCTACAATTCTGTTTGGGACAAACAATAATCGTAAGTAGTGAAAGGGGTGAGATTAGCGACAATGGGAATTAGCATTAAAAACACCCCCTGGGTAAGATTAGCGACAATGGAAATTTAACATTAACCACCCTGGGTAAGATTAGCGACAATGGAAATTTAACATGGGCAAAAAACCCTGGGTAAGATTAGCGACAATGGAATTTAACATTGGAGAAAGGAAAAAAAAAGGAAATATCCATTTTAGCGACAAAGGCATTCGAACAATGGAAAAAAAATATCGATTCTAGGGACAAAGGCAATTGAACATGGGGAATAGAGTTTGGGTTTGTCTAGGGACAAAGAGGAATTGAACATGTTAGAAAAAAAAACTACTTTAGGGACAAGGGGAATTGAACATGGGATTTTTTTTTGTTTTTAAATTTTTTTATAAAGGGGTAGGCAATCGAAAGGCTATCTCTTTTCGAGAAATGTGGGTGGCCCTGAAAAGGGCCTTTGGGTTTATGTTAATATTATTATTAACATAGACGGCATCTGTCACATCTTCTTCTTCTTAAACTCCTTTTAACTTCAGGTCCATACACAAGTACCCTCTCGAGGCATCCTTGTCTTTCTATGTAAACTCTTCTCATCCATTAACTAGTATCTGTCCTATCAACAACAGTCCACTTGGACCGGACATACATGAGCATGTCCGTCCTAAACATCATTGAAGACACAAGGGTGGATGATTCAACTGTGGACCACATCGTGAGGCGACGAGAACAGGTGAATCAATGCAGTGAACTGCGCTTATTTATAGGTAGAGGAAGGATTGAAACGGATTGAGTTCATTCACCAATCCGAACACGCGTTACAAAATTCAGTCAGTCCGCATCCAATCCAAAGAGAGCAGTCTGTGACGTCATGTGGTCTATATAGATTCGCTAGCGCCTGTGTGCTGTCAATCTATGCGACAGTGATTCAACATGACGGAAACTCAGAAAACGATCCACTGGGGTGCACCAGCAGTGGAGACCGCCCAAAGGAACCCAAACTTATTTTCAGAAGAGGTACATTGGGATTTTGTGGATTTTCTTACCTCGCAAGAATTTGTTCCGGAACCTTCGTCTCATTCTTCATTACCGCAAGTGGAGAATTTTAGACAGAGACAGAAAGAAGAATTGGAGAAATTTATGCAACGACAAAAGGAAGCGGAACAAGCTTTTCTCCTACAGCAACAGCAACAGCAACAAGAAGAGGTAAGAAAGAAACAACAAGAAGAAGAAGTAGCAGCAAAGAAACAAGAGGGTGAAAATCAAACAGCTACGGTACTGTTGGACATTTTAGCGGAGTTAAGAAGTCTGAAACAAATGTATCAGACTTCTTTATCACGACCGAAGAGAATACGACCTTCCCGAGCTAAACACGCCAACCCTGTGACTAAGCCTATCGTACCACCCTTAGTGATTTCAACCCAATCATCATCATCAGAAGTAGGCCTTGGCCGTGGCAAAGGCTTAAGGCAGTTAAAGTTGATTGCTTAAACTCACCCCTACACCAAAAAAGGCCCTTTTCAGGGCCACCCACTTCTCTCGAAAACAGATAGCCTTTCAATTTGCCAATAACTCAAAAATCAACACAAAAAAAAAAACATTTTACCCTTATAGTACATGTTCGTGTATGAGTGCGTGAGTGTAGCTTCTTATTTTAAAATCAAAACTCAAAGACACTTACCATATATAATTAATGTATTCTTTTCTCCATAGTTACAATCCAATTCACAATTCACAACAGAACACTTTATAAATTACATTCACTTCTTCTGTTTCCTTTTTTACTCTCTCTTTTTTTTCAATTTCTTCACCGTCACAGTCTTTTCCTCCTCTTCTTCCTCACTTTCTTCCCTTCTTTTCTTCTCCTGTTTCTTTTTCTTCACCTGGCTGCTTTCTTCCTCTGAAGAATCTCTCTCTTCTTCCGACTCCTCTTGTTTCTTTTTTGGGCAATCTGGAGACCAATGTCCTTTTTCTTGACAATAATCACAGGTATCTTGACTTTTGTCTTTTCTAGCCCCTGTTTTTGTTCTTTTTTGACGGTCTGGACACTCTGAAGACCAATGCCCTTTCTTCTGACAGATATAGCAAGTATCTTGACTTTTATCTCGAAAGGAAGGAGAGTAGTCCGTCGGCTGGTCTGAAGAAAATTTTCGAATGACCCCTCGCAAAGCTCTGACGAAACGTTCGATTTGGTTAGTCTCTTCCATCGTTGTGCCCGGTTTGAGAGTGAAATGAATAGTGAAAGGACAAGACACACACCCTTTTTATATACGCTGGTTTGCCATGACTATAAATTAGTTTATGGGGTTTAAACTTGAGTCATTTGACGTTTTGCACTCAAGATGAAACGATCCTATTCATTCGAGAAGAAAGAAGAAGAAGAAAGTAAGAGGCAGAAACGTGATCTATCGCCTCGTACCAGAGCTAAAGTCTTGGCACAAATTCATGCCAGTGATTTTGAAGAGGTCATGAGTGAACCAGAATCCGAATTCTCTGAACAAAGCTCACCACCCTTAGTCAACCCTGAAAAGTACTATTCTATTCGAGAGACGGAAAAGCGCTCCTCTAGAAAATTTAGAACCACGGCTTACACCTACACAGTGAAGTTTAAAGATTTCAAGTCCGACGTACCATTGGAGAAAGCAGAAGGGTTTATCACCGAGATGTGGGATTCTTTGCTCACCGCACTCAAGCGACAATGTCAACCCAAAGAAGACGATCGCTTGACACTATCCATAGATCACGACAGCTTGAAATCCCCTGTTTGGATCGAGTTTAGCAGACCCGCAGAACTAACCCCTTCCAAAGTCATGGACAAGATTCAACACGTACAACAATCTAATGACCAGTTTGACATCACCGATGGTAAAGCCACACTGAAAATGGCCCACGTCTCTCCTCCTCAAGGGACCGGACAACGCAATAAGGTGTTATTGGTGAACGACCTTCGCAACACCAAAAAGAGTCTCGTCCAAATTCACAATTCTCAAGACCAGATGTGTTTAGCCCGAGCCATCGTTGTGGGACGAACCTATGCCAACAAGAACGACACGGTAGAATGGAAAAGAGCCTGGAAAACTTTTCAACGGTCCGACCGAGCCAAACAACGAAACGAAGCAGAACTCCTGTTACAACAAGCCGGACTGTCCAAAGACACACCCTGTGGCATTCCTGAGATGCAGAAATTGCAAGATGTCCTAGCTCCACTCTACACCTTGAAAGTGCACCCTCAAGAAATGCGCGGATCTCTGTTGTTTCGAGGGAAAGACTGTAAGGACGGAAAATACATTCATTTCTATTATCACGATGACCATTTCGATACCATTACCAGTATCACTGGATTCCTGGGATACAGTTATTACTGTGAGAAATGTGACTATGGCTATAACAATCGAGAGCAACACAAACATTGCGGATGGAAATGCCCAGGATGTTTGGCCTCTCCACCCTGTCTGAGCGAAGGACAAGAAAGAGTACATTGTCCTGCTTGTCTGCGCACGTTTGTCAGCCCTGCCTGTTACCAACAACATCTGAAGACGCAAGGTTCACAGCAGAAATGTGCTTGTCAACTGCTGAGATTGTGCCCTACGTGTCGACAACGCCTACGTATCAATAATGCCAAGGCACACGTATGTTCAGGAAAGAAAAAAATGTCACATTTGTCACCACATCGTGGACTTGGAACACGAATGCTACGTGCAAAAATACCAACCCCCACCAGAGAAAGAGGACGGTCACAAGAAGAAAGGCAATTTCATCTTTCTCGATTTCGAATGCATGCAATAGACTGGCATTCACATTCCTAATTTCTGCGTGGCTCATCGAGCGTGCGAGAAGTGCATTCAAGAACCTATCTTCAATCATTGCCCTCACTGCAGCAAGATTCCCGGAGGGCGTGAAAAAATCTTTCGAGGACCGAACACGTTAGCCGATTTTGCCCAATGGGTCTTAGATCCCATCGACAAGACGTGGAGCCAAGAGGACATCGAACGTTACGGAGATTGTCATCGTCATGCCACAGTGATGGCTCACAATTTCTCCGGATACGATGGACAGTTTCTTCTCAGATACTATACGGAACAAGGCACCGAACGTCCTAAAGTCACTTTGAACGGAGCCAAAATCATTTTCATGCAAGTGGGACAAGTGCAGTTTAAATATTCGATGAGCTATTTGGACATGCCTTTGAGTCGAATGCCTAAAACGTTTGGAATGACAGAAATGGCTAAAGGGTACTTTCCTCACTTTTTCAATACGGAAGCCAATCAACACGCCGTTCTACCCCATTTGCCTAAGGCTCACTATTACGACCCCGACAACATGCGTACCGAACGACGAGAAGCTTTCTACGCTTGGTACCAGACTCACGCCTCCGACCCTTTCGACTTTCAGGAAGAAATGCTAAAGTATTGTCGTTCCGACGTGGATATTTTACGGCGTTGCTGTGGAAAATTTCGAGAACTGTTCATGGAACACGGAGGGGTCGATCCTTTGAAAGAAGCTTGCACCATTGCCAAAGCGTGTTCCTTAGTGTACCGCCAACGATTTATGCCTGAAAACACCGTGGCTGTCATCAGTCCTCAAACGACCCACTATGTCAAGCGTCAATACTCAGTCAAAGCCCTACGTTGGTTACATTACTTGTGCGACAAGGAAGATAAATGGATTCAGCATACCCGCAACGGAGGAGGCGAAAAGACCATCGGAACGTATTCGGTCGATGGCTGGGACTTAGAAAACCCCAAGATCGTGTACGAGTTTAACGGTTGCTTATTTCACGGATGTCCCGTCTGTTACCCTGACCGTGACACTAAAAATCAGTTTTTACAACGAACCATGGAAGACTTGTACCAGGACACTTGTCAGCGACGCCTAAAGTTAGAACAGCAAGGATACCAAGTGGTGGAAATGTGGGAACACGAGTACGATCACCGTTTGAAAACCGATCCCGAGTTTAAACGCCTCGTGGAAAGTTACCAGTTCATGGACCCGCTGAACCCGAGGGATAGTTTGTACGGAGGAAGGACCAATGCCACCTGTTTGCTGTACCAAGCCGACGAAGAGAAAGGAGAAGAAATCAAATACTTGGACGTGTGTTCGCTGTATCCTTACGTGTGCAAATATTGTCCCTTTCCTGCAGGGCACCCACAATTGTTAACGGAACACATCGACCTGAAAAACATTCGACAACACGAAGGCTTGATCAAGTGTAATGTTTTGCCTCCCACGAACCTATACCATCCCGTCTTACCTCACCATTGTCAAGGCAAACTGATGTTTCCATTGTGCCGTACTTGTGCCGAAACGTGCAACCAAGACCAACCTTGTCAGCACACCCAGGAAGAACGGGCCTTGACGGGAACCTGGGTCAGCGTAGAATTGTTCAAAGCTCTGGACATGGGATACCAACTGTTAGAAGTGTACGAAATTTGCCACTTTCCCAAGACACAACAATACCACAAGGGTGACCCCAGTCAGAAAGGCAGTTTCGCCGACTACGTGGATGCCTTTTTGAAACTGAAGCAAGAAGCCAGCGGCTATCCTTCCTGGTGTCACACTTCCGAAGACGAAAAGACATTCAAAGAGAAATACTATGAACAAGAAGGCATCTCTTTAGACCACATCGAGAAAAACGAAGGCAGGCGATCGTTTGCCAAAGTGATGTTAAATTGCATGTAGGGTAAAATGGCACAACGACCGTGTTTACGCAAGACGGAATATTTGACAGAACCTTCCCGCTACTTTCAGATGATTCACGACAAAACCAAATACATGAAACACGTGGACGTCGTTCGCGAGGATTTGATCTTGGTCAATTACGAAGAAGATCTGGACTTTGTACAAGACGACCCTTTTGGAAATGTCATCATTGCGGCTTACGTGACAGCTCATGCTCGCTTAAAATTGTACGAAGCTTTAGAACTGTTAGGGGAACGTGTCCTGTACTTTGACACGGACAGTTGCATTTACATCCATCACCCGAGTCAACAGCACTCTGACATCGAAGGAGACCGTTTAGGAGCCTGGACAGACGAACATCCCGACGACAAGATTCTAAGTTTCGTCAGTGGTGGTCCCAAAAATTACGGCTACGAATACCGGGACCCACAAGGAGAATTGCACACGACGTGTAAAGTGAAAGGATTGACTCTGAATTATCGTACCAGTCGTGTGGTGAACTTTGGGGTATTGAAAGAAGCCTTGCAATCGGGAGAGGATGCAAACTTTAAAGTGACCACCTATCAACCGAACAAAATTGTACGTTTACCCACTCACCACATCGTCAGTCGACCCTTGGAAAAAATCTATCAAATCGTGTACCAGAAGCGAGTGCGACTTCCCAATCATTTCACCTTACCGTATGGACACGTCGGTATTGGTCTGTATATAAAAAGAAACCCAAGGCAAGATCGATAGTTCATTGAGACTACCAAGACCGAGCGAACAAGATGAATACTTTCAGAGAAACACAAAACAAGTTTAGACAGGCACAATTCAAGTGTGGGACTTCTGAAGTGGAATGCGATTGTGAGCCTTGCGACTTTTCAACCTGTGTTAGTGACGGTGCCAGAAGAACCCGTCACCCAGGATAGGACTGTCGTGGACAGGCCTGAAAGACCCTTTCGGGAGGACACTTGTGTGACCTTACCCCCTATAGAACTGGTCAGAACATTATCCAAAACATGTTGTACAGACACTTGTGTTTATTCCACGTTAATGGTTATCATGTGCTTTTTATCCTTGTACTTAAGCCTTTGGCTTTTATGTATTTTTTTTTGTCTTTCGTATTCATGTTTGAAACATTCAATAAACGTGTTCTAAAAAAGTATATAAACTCTCGTCTTGTTTGTTTTCGTGTCACAAGTGACATTCCAGACACTATGGCTACCTCTACTGTCTCTGCTCCCTCTTCCTCCACTGTCAAAGTCATCGACGAACACTTAGATCGTGCCAGTTGGGAGGCTTTGTATCTTCGCCATCCCTTTAACATGCTCATTGCTGGACCTAGCGGTTCAGACAAAACCGAATTCGTCAAACGTTTGATCGAACATAAATATCATTTGATCGATCGACCACCTCAGCGGATCGTGTGGTGTTACAAAGAGTGGCAATCGGCGTACAGCCTCTTGCGAGAAAGTCAAGGCGTTTCCATCGTGTTTGTGGAAGGCATTTCTAAAGAAGACGACGGTATCGTCTCTGACTCCCGTCAAACCCATTTGGTCATTTTTGACGACATGTTAGGAGAAGACGAAGAAGAAATTAAACTGTGGTTCACGCGCAAAGGGCATCACCGTAATGCCAGTGTCGTTTACATCACCCAAAATTTGTTTCAACAAAGTAAAGCCCATAGCACCATCAGTCTCAATGCGCATTACGTGGTCTTGTTTAAAAGCCCTCGATATAAATCGCAAGTGCAAGTCTTAGCCAAACAGTTAGGAACGCCTTGGCTGACTCAGGCGTACGACGATGCCACTCAAACGCCACACGCCTATTTACTCGTCGATTTGAAACCTACGACCCCCGAGGATTTGCGATTTCGTACCCACTTGTTTCACCACTGGTGCCAAGACGGAGGGCCTGTCCTGTACACGTCTCCGTCCTCGACTTAATTTCACACCACAAAAAAAATCTATAAAAACCTCAGACCCTTTTCGTCTGTCTCACACACATTTTGAACATGACGTCCCTTCAGTCGCATCTTCCCGTCAAATTGATTCGTGCCTTGTATGGCATCAGTCGAGAAAAAATCCACAAATACGAGTTCGTGTCTTATAAGCTAGTCTCAAAGAAGTCTTACGATGGTTCACGGTGACGGTACGTCAATTACTCCAAGGGATCATTCAGATTCCTCATCAAACCAAACGCTTTTTTGATCGAAACAAAGTCGCTTTGGTCCAACTCGCCGATCCCCGCATCGACACTCAAACCAAAAAACAAATCATTTTGAAACCTGGTGGGAGCGGTACTCTAGGAGGGGTCATCATTCGCTCTCTCTTAAGATGGGATCCTAATGCCCCCAAACTTCTCCCCAAGAAAAAGGTCAAACGAAGCTCCAAAACGAAGAAAAGACCAGGTCCCCAAGGAGAACTTCTCTAGTGGCGGGACCCTCCTCTTACCAGACACCACCACCCCGGAAAAAGAAAAGAAGCCCCCAGAAAAAGAAAAGTCCACAGAATAAAGCTAGTCGCAAGAGAGGAACTTCGTCGGCCAGGACGTAACTTTACACTCGCAAACCACGACCTGCCACGGCGGTGACTGCGTCTCCGGCAGCCTCACGTTCATCCACTTCTCCGTTGATGACACCAAGAACTGAAGAGTACTTGGAGACGTTGATCACACCAAGAACATCTCCTTTGATGACCCAAAAAGAACTTCCCCAGTGGCAGGACCCTCCAATTTAGTGGCAGTGGCTGCTGCTCACAAAGTACCTTCTCCCAAAATCAAAGTCCAAGAAAGATCGGGCATGTTACAAAGTTTACTGGATTTGTCCAAGCAAGAACTGGCTCGATTTAGTCCGTTACGTACCCCTGCACGACGTGTCATGCCTGTCCTCAAACTGATACGACGTAAAGGCAATCAGTGGCGACGCGTTCCAGTATAAAAAAGGTCTGTGACCAAGTAGGGGTATCAGTGTTTTTGGTGCTGAAGACTCAAAGATGTCACCCTCCAGAAAACATCCCTCTTCTAAACAGCCCCAAGGAAAGAAAAGAAAAGGTCTGCCTCCTCGTTTAGTTAAACATGGGGACATGTTATCTGTCCTGACCAAAGCTTCTCCACCCCTACGAAAAAAACTCATTCAATCGGCCTCCAAAGAAGTCATCGATTCCGTGTGCGAATGCTGTTTGAACGTCTTGAAAGGCACGATCCCTTTGTCCAAACACCAGAAACAATGCTTAGGTAAACATCGTCACGTTCTTCGCCAAATAGTTCAAAAGAAAATTCCCATTCGTCAAAAGAAGAAGATGTTGGTCCAACGTGGAGGCATTTTACCCCGCTTGTTAGGTCCCTTACTGAAAGGAGTCTTGGGAACCATGTTGGGAGGACTGGTGGGAGCAAGATAAAAAGGTCCTCTGAAGTCCCAAGATCTCAGAATCGACCCCTGACAACCCCATGGAAGGACGAAAACTAGCTTTAGTGCCTTACAAACAAAGGATGGAATACCATCGTTGGCAAGAACAACGCACCCCGCATTTACCTCCCAATCCCCATTTGAGCGAGATGTCCCAGTTACAACACGAACTGCAGTCCTTGATGGATCGCCAAGATTTGTCCGAAACAGAAAAATCGCAAAAGTACGGTCAACTCTTGCAACGACTGCAACTCTTTCACCAGAAAGCTATAGACGAAACAGCTCTACCCACTCTGAAAGATTTTAAGACCTTGATGAAAAGTCCAGCACCATCACCAGTACCAGTACCAGTACCACCACTACCAGTGACCAACACAGAGAAAGGAGAAGAAGAAGAAGGGTTTCAAACTCCACCAGAAAAAGTACGCAAGTTAACAACACCACCTACCTCCAGAATAGGATGGATTAAAAAGATGATGGCCACCCCTTCTTCATCACAAGAGAAAAAGAAAGTGAAGACAGAAGTGAAGACAGAAGCGAAACAAGAACCGATATCCCCCGCTCAGACATCCTCCTCTTCAACACCTATTGCAGTTCGCACACGCAAAGCATTGCAATCCAAGAAAGTATCCCAAGAGAAAAAGAGTATCATCCTCCAAGAGTGGGTGTCTTATTAACACACAAACACACAAAAAAAATGGAAAAAGTCTTAGCCAGCATTTACCACGATCCCTCTCATCCTGCAGGTTACGCAGGAGTTCAAAAATTGTATCGTGCTGCCAAAGCTCGATTGAAAAGTCTCCGTTTACCTCAAGTGCAACGATGGTTACAAGAACAAGCTACCTACACTTTACACAAACCCATTCGACGCAAGTTTGCCAGAAGTCGCACCCGAGTGGAAGGCATCGATCATCAATGGCAAGCCGATTTAGCCGATGTCTCTCATTTGGCAAGCTACAATCGTGGCTACACGATTGTTTTGTGTCATCGACGTCTTTTCCAAATTTGCCTGGGTCGTGCCCTTGACTTCCAAATCGAGCAGCAAGTTAGTGCGAGCCCTGCAACGAGTTTTGAAACAAAGTGGCCGTCACCCTCTTCGATGGCAAACGGACAAAGGCACCGAATTTCTCTACCAAGCTTTCCAAAGAGAATTAAAGAAACGTGACATTCATTTTTTTACCACCGAGAATCCCGAAACCAAAGCCAGCATCGTGGAACGTTTTCAACGCACTTTGAAAGAACGCATGTGGAAATATTTTACGCATCACCACACTCTGAAGTACATCGACATCTTACCGTACCTGGTGCAAGCGTACAACCAATCTTACCATCGAAGCATCGGACGTGCCCCGCAAGAAGTGACTCCCGAGAACGAAGTGCTGCTGTTTGAGCGTCTGTTTGGTACGTTCCCGACGAGGGCTGTCCCCAAGAAAAGTGGAGAGTTGGCCGTAGGAGATTGGGTGCGCATTGGCAAAACCAAACGCACTTTCGACAAAGGTTCCTTACCTAACTGGACGACCGAATTGTTTCGTGTCACTGGACGAGTGCATGGCCGTCATCCTGCCGTCTATAAATTGGAAGACATGAACGGAGAAGTACTCAAAGGAACGTTTTATTTGCCCGAGTTACAACGTGTCACCAAAAAAGAAGACGACGTGTACGATATCGAAAGCATTCTCGAACGCAGAACCCGTAAAGTGGGCAAACGACGTGTCAAAGAAGTCAAAGTACGTTGGAAAGGATATCCACCCAGTTTTGATTCTTGGATTGACGCTTCGCAAGTCATCGACTATAAAAAGAAGTGACCATCATGCCCTTTCACACAGACGCAGCTACGTCGACCACTCCTTCACCTAGTTCTTCTGTGCAAGATTTACAAAAACAACCCTTGTGGGTGTGGTGTGGAGAACGTGTGCCTAAAACGCAAATCGTCTTTTTCTGCCAAATCTTCGTGGTGCATTGTGTCATCGGAGCAGCCATTGCCAATTTGAGTTTGCAACAAGGAGACAAACAATTGTGGACCATTTTATTGAGCAGTTGCATCGGTTACCTGCTTCCCAATCCCTCCCTGAAATTCTCCTCGAACGGAAACCACGGGAACCTTGTGTCCAGTGCCAGTGCCAGTCACCACTCCAACCACAACCAGAACCCCATTTTGAGCGGAGACACGCCTCTGACGTCCAGTAACCCCTTGGACAGCCACAGAACTCTGGAATTATGAGTCACCAAAACCAATTTTACTTAACCTTACCCAGTGACAGTTCCATGGAGGTGTTTCCCCACAACACGTTGTGCTGTTACACGGCCAAATTACCTCAGGCCATCCCTTTATATCACGAAGCCCATTGGGAAGTGGCTTTGGTAGAAATGATTCACCCAACACAAATCAAAAACATCACTGAAACTCAAAACACTTTTGACGTCGAAATTCTGGACCCAACAGTGCAGCAAACCATGACCACCACTTCTCAACATAAATCACTTCCCAAGACCCCAATACCCCGCAGCAGCAGTGACACTTCACCTCCTTTTTACATTTATCACTTTAAAATTAATTCAGGACATTATTTTAGTGGCCAACATCTGGTGGAGGCCATCGCTGACAAATTCTATGCAGCCTTTGACAAAGTTCTGACCGGACTAAAAAAACGTGTCACCATGGAGTACCACAAACTGTCTCACCGTCTACTCATCAGATTTGAAAGTGAGGAAAAAAGTATACGTATTAAATTTTGCACTGAATTGTATGACATTTTGGGTGGAGACCTCAATATGGTCACGGATAAGCAGACCAAAAAAATTCACATAGCAGACATTGACAACAACGGGCATTTTGCGAGGTATTTTCGTTTCCCGGTAGAACTGAACCAGGGACTGAATTTGATCTTCGTGTACTCCGATGTGGTGGAGTACAACGTGGTGGGGCACACCTCTGTGCCGTTACTGCGTGTCATTCCTTTCAAAGTAAATTCTGCCATGGCCACTGACGAGGAAGGTGGAAACACTTATCACGTCCACCGCGAATTTGTCCATCTTCACTATTTGCCTGTCAGCAAGTCGTATTTGGACACGGTCAACATTGCTATAAAAGGAGATTTGGGACAAAATATTCCATTCACCAAAGGAAAAGTCACGGTGAAACTCCATTTTCGAAAACGGTTCTCTCACGACTCGTAAGTCATGTATCCAGTGTACCGAGGGGTTGCTCGACAGCGAGGACACGGTTTAGGAGATATGTTAAAATCGGCCTTTCGTTCGGTGGCTCCGGTGTTGAAACCGATGGTGACACGCGGATTGCACGCCTTGAAAGATGCGGCACTGACGCAAGGCAAGGAATTTCTCCAAAATGTCATCATTGACTAACAAAACCCTAAAGAAGCGTTCATGAGGGCAGGCAAAAATGTCTTGCTGCAAACGGGTAAAGACCTTTTGGGCCAACGAGACACACCTATAAATGCCCTGCACGCTACCGAGTCAGGCATTCAGCAAGGACAAGGCAGAAAGAGACGACGAAGAAAACACCCTTTCACCAGACTTCACACGTCTAAAACGAGAAAGATCAAGAAAAGAAGAACCGTTCGAGACTTAGACGTTTTCGATTATTGAGACACAGCAACAACAAAAAATGATGCACCGAGAGTCATGTGCCTGTTCCAAGTCGGAACTGGATCTGTTTGCCATGCCCCCCAACATGATGACGATGCAAGAATCCCATTGGGTGGAATTTCATCCCGTCTCCTCACTGACGGATTCCGCTCCCATCGAGTTTGAAATCAAGGGACAGCCCGAAGATTACATCGATCTGAATAGTAGTTACTTGTACTTGAAAGTCAAAGTTCTAGATAAGGGAGGAGATTCTATAAGCGGCGAAGAGAAAGTAGCTCCCGTCAACAATTTCATGCATTCCTTGTTCATCTCAGTGGACTTGTACTTGAACAACAAACTGGTCAGCAGCAGCATGGATACTTACCCTTACCGTGCCTACCTGGAAAATCTTTTGACGTACGGAATAGATGCCAAGAAGACCCATCTCAATGCTTGCGTGCTATGGGAACCTGACGAAGCGGGCGATTTTGATAAAACAGGTATTAGTGAAGACCCCCCCCCCCAAAAAGCAGACACCAATGAGGGGTTTGTAGAACGAAGAAACAAAATATTAAATGGAAAGAGTTTAGAACTGATGGATCGTTTGCATTTGGACATGTAGTTGCAAGAGAAATATTTGCTGAACGGTGTAAATGTCCGCTTGAGACTGAATCACACCAGTGCTGCTTTCCATTTGTTGGTTGATGGTGATGCTACTACTGGTGGCAATCCCAAAAGCAAAATCGAGGAGGCCAAACTCTACGTACGACGCGTGGAAGTGTTACCTAAAGTGGGAAACGACATCAGTCAGACGTTGAGCAGAACGACCGCCAAGTATCCCATACGACGTGTGGAAGTGAAAACGTTCACCATTCCCGCTAACCAACAATCCATGATCGAAGATCATCTGTTTCAAGGACAGTTACCCAAACGTTTAATCCTTGGTATGGTCCTGAATTCAGCCTTCAACGGAGCCTTCACTCAAAATCCTTTCAACTTTCAACACTTCGACGTGAAGAAAATCGAAGTCAGTCGCGATGGCAAGGCCTTGTGTACCCGACCTTTCGAACCTAACTTTGACAAGAAGAATTACTTGAGGTCGTACTTGTCCCTGTACGAAGCCACCGGACAGTTAGGAACCAACACCAGTCACGGCATTACGTACGAAGATTACGCAGAAGATTATGCTTTGTGGGCTTTCGATTTCACTCCAGACCAGGGCAGCGACGAGGGACATTTCCACCCTATAAAATTCGGTCAGATTCGTGTGGAACTTCAGTTTACAGAACCACTGAAAGAGACAGTGAACGTCATCCTGTATGCAGAATTCGATAATACCATAGAAATCAACAGTTTGAGAGTAGTCATTCTAGACTATTAGAAGCTATGGAAGACTGTTCTCCCTCTTTACCTAGTGGAGAAGCTTTGAAGATGGAATGTGAGGAGACCTTGGAAGGAGAATCCCAACACAAAGACGAAAATGACATCGTGATCAAGTCGAGATGTCCAGAACAAGAACAGCAATTGGTCTCCTACTGTGCTACATACCTGGCAGACACAATTACGATATGGATGAAGCATGATTACTATGGATGTCAAAACATCAGTCAAGAAGAAAAATTCAACGAATATCTGGACGAAGCTTGGAGTCTGTTTAAAAAAGATGTGTTACGTTGGTGGTATAAAGACTTGCGTGAACATTTCTGTAATCCATTAACGACTCGAGACATCCATTACATCAATGCCCTCTTTGACAAATTCAAAGAGAAAGTCGAGATCGAAATTGATCACTTATTATCAGCAAAAGAACATTTAGTGACTTATTTTGATCGTGATTTTTCTAGAAACGATCAGAAAGTAAATCGTTGATTTTGTGACTAGTATGCTTATTTTGTTGTCTTCAGCTAGGAAACGTAGTGTCCATCCATGACTCAATGACTTGCAACAGTGGAAATCACAATTTCATTCACAACGTTGCCAACCCTGTTCAAAGTAGAGTGTAAATTGAAAAAAATGTTTGTCATTTGAAAAAAATGTTTGATGTTATATTGTTGGATTATTGTTAAAAAATGTTAGAGTTCTTGGTTAATGTTAAGTGATTTTGAATAAAAATGTTGTGTTTTGAAAAAATGCCTTTGTCTTATGTTTGGCTATAAGAATGTTGATTCATGCTCTTTGACTTCTTACTATCCCTCTCATGACACTCATTGAACGTTGCGGCTCGAAAACCGTAGAGGGATGTTTTCCTTCACGTCCGCGCTTTGACTTTAAGAACCGGGTTGTTTCCAGTCTAACCATCTATTGTCGACTCATCCTCCTACGAAGATGTGCTCCAAACTAGCTAAGCTAAACGAAGCCTACGTGAATTTGCATAGGGTCAGACACAGTCTGATACCGAAGCCAGAAGAGATAGAGAATGTGAGAATGTTAAAAGTCACTGAAGACCTGATAGAAGAGCTCTTCAGAGAAGAAGTGAACAGGGAGAAAGAAGAATGGACAGAGAAGTACAGACTTCAGAGACAGCAGCAACAGCAACAACAACAACAACAGCAGCAGCAACAGCAGCAGGAACCTGAACCTGAGAGAGGCTTTGTCGATTGTCGTATCGACACCAAAGAGTTCTTCTCTTTCCGAAGAAGCAGACCTATCGCCAGAAAGTCTATCCTCAGAGGACATCGCATTTTTAGAAACTAAAAGATTGCCATAGCAAACAAAAAAACAAAAAAACAGCCCTTTTCAGGGCTACCCAATACTCTAGAAAAGAAATAACCATCAATTTGCTAATGTGTGTAGGTAGAGTAGTGTGAATATAAACACTGACTCTTTTTTTAATAGTGCGAGTGTACGTGTTTGTGTGTTTGTGTTTGTAACATCTCACGTGCGTTGGTGTGGATAGTAGATTAAGATCATGTTTTTGACTGTTTGAGGTGTAGGGAGAGTAGATTTAGGGGTTTGATTGGATTGCTTTGCGTATGTGGATAGTATATTTAAGTGATTAATGAAATTTTTTTTAGAATAGGAATGGGTAGTATAAAAAAGTGAGTGAGTGAGTGTTTCTTTTAGGTCCGCGCGTTGTTTGGTCATGATCTAGGTAAGATCAATTTTATGTTTTTAGGGGGATGTTTTCCTTCACGTCCACGCTTTCACTATAAATTGAAACTCGCTGGACAGTCTAGCTACCCTTGTTGATTGATCAACAATAAAAATGAGTAGCAGACTTGAAAAACTTTTTGAACTCCACATGCACCTGGAATATGCCAGATGCCTCCTGAACGAGCTGGCTGCGGAGGCCCTTGTGGAAGAAGCCAGGATAGAACAGGAGGAGGAAGAGAGAAAAATGAAAGAAGAGGAGGAAAGAAAGAGAGAGATCAGGTGTCACCCTATGATGAACCCTGTGTGCAAGGTGACACCTAAGGCAAGAACATCTCCCCAACCTGTAGCTACACCACATTTACAACAGGAGGTAAGGATGCCAATTCATCCTAGAATAAGAAATAGAAGAAGAGAAAGGGAAGTCTTCACTATTCCAGAGACAGAAGATTGGAATAGTGAAGCCACTCAACCCGCCTCTGCGCTTACAGCAACAAGGGTGAATTGGCAAGGAGACTGGAGTCGAAGATGTGTGTGTGGTGCCAGACCAGGAAGGTGCCAGCATTAGATAGGTGCATCTGGAGTTAAAAAACAGCCCTTTTCAGGGCTACCCCAATCTCCAGAAAAGATATAACAATCGATTTGCCAATGTGTGTAGGTAGAGTAGTGTGAATATAAACACTGACTCTTTTTTTTCTTGTGTGTGTGTGTGTGTGTGTGTGTGTGTGTGTGTGTAAGCTCTCACGTATGTTTGTGTGGATAGTAGATTTGGGTTTGTTTATTGTTTCTTAGCGTATGTGGAGAGTATAGTTTGGGTTTTGTAACCGCTCACGTACGATTGTGTGGATAGTAGATTATGGATCTTGTTTATTGTTTCTTAGCGTATGTGGAGAGTATAGTTTGGGTTTTGTAACCGCTCACGTACGATTGTGTGGATAGTAGATTATGGATTTTGTTTTATTGATTTGCGTGTGTAAATAGTAGATTTGGGGTTTGTTTATTGTTTCTTAGCGTATGTGGAGAGTATAATTTTGGTTTTGTAACCGCTCACGTACGATTGTGTGGATAGTAGATTATGGATTTTGTTTTAATGATTTGCGTGTGTAAATAGTAGATTTGGGGTTTGTTTATTGTTTCTTAACGTATGTGGAGAGTATAGTTTGGGTTTTGTAACCGATCACGTACGATTGTGTGGATAGTAGATTATGGATTTGGGGTTAGTTTATTGCTGATTCACTTATGTGAATAGTATATTATATGAAATGAGAAAGAAGGGGGATGTTTTCCTTCACGTCCGCGCTTTCACTATAAGAATCCACAGTATTCGTCGTTCAAACCATTCTACAAAGAATAAAAAAAGAAGATGGCTTCGAACCAGTTCGATAAAATGAAAACATTGCAAGACGTCCTGGACAATTTAGGTATGATGGAGCAAATGTTAGTGAGGTTAAACGAGGATCACTATTCTTATAGCCCACATAGAGTGAAGATGGAGATTAACAACTTAAGAAAAGTAAAGGAAATGATAAGTGCTGTGATGAAAGAAATAAAGGAGGAGAAGGAGGATGAAGAGGAAAGGATAAGGATGAGAGTATGGAACGAGAAAATTGAAAAGGAAGAAGAAAATGAGAAGAGGAAGAAAGAAGAGGAGGAGAAGCAGAAAGAAGATAAAAAGAAGGAAGAAAAGAAAGAAAAGAAGAGAAAGAGTGTAGGAGAGAAACTAAGAAGTTGGTGGAGAAATAGAAGAAATTAGAAGAAGAAGAAAACCAAAGGCCCTTTTCAGGGCCACCCACATTTCTCGAAAAGAGAATGACTTTCAATTGCCTACCCCTTTCTTTTAAAAAAAATATTTTTTTTAAAAAAAAAATCCCATGTTCAATTTCCCTTGACGCTATACAGTCCCACCCTGTTTAAATTCCTTTGACGCTATACAGTCCCTATTCCCATGTTCAATTCCCCTTGTCCCTAAAGTAGTTTTTTTTTCTAACATGTTCAATTCCCCTTTGTCCCTAGACAAACCCAAACTCTATTCCCATGTTCAATTCCCCTTGTCCCTAGACAGACCCAAACTCTATTCCCCATGTTCAATTGCCTTTGTCCCTAGAATCGATATTTTTTTCCATTGTTCGAATGCCTTTGTCGCTAAAATGGATATTTCCTTTTTTTCCTTTCTCCAATGTTAAATTTCATTGTCGCTAATCTTACCCAGGGTTTTTTGCCCATGTTAAATTTCCATTGTCGCTAATCTTACCCAGGGTGGTTAATGTTAAATTTCCATTGTCGCTAATCGTACCCAGGGGGTGTTTTTAATGCTAATTCCCATTGTCGCTAATCTCACCCCTTTCACTACTATCGTAGACGTGGTATTACCTCTATGAAGGGTCACTATCTTTTTTGGTCTAAACACAAGGGTGACCATTCCCTTAAGTGATCTGTTCACCCTCTCTGCTGGTGCTGTTTTGATATATTGCCATGCCAGCTTATGGGAAGAAGCCAGTGGATATTTATATAAGCCGTTTTGATATATTGCCATGCCAACTCAAAGGAAAAATCCAGTGGAGAGATTTATAAGCTGAACATAAAGAGTACATTACCTTTGGGGACGTCCATTAATTATTGAACATGGTTGGTTGTTGACGGGCGAGCGAGTGTGTGCCATACCAACGCACCGACTAATTTCCTATTTTTTTATTTATTAAATTTATTGTAAAAATTAACATTGTTGACGTCAGTTTATCTTGAACTCCCCCTTCCCCCATGTCAACAATTGTCAGATTTCTTCAAACCCCTCCCCCTATTTTGTTGACATAATTAATGGACGACCCCTTTATAAACTAAGCAATAAAAAAATAAAACATAAAATACAATTAACAACAACAATGGATTAAGTGTTTTTCATTCAATTTCTTTTCTAATTAGAAATAAGGAGTTGGAGACGAAAAATCTAAAGTTGAACACAAAAAGGTGAGGAAATAATCAAATGAAAACCGCACGTATTAACAAGAACGAAATATATACCTAGATTAGGTATGTCGGTAAGGTCAAGGTAAGGTCAAGGTAAGGTCAAGGTGTTTTAGACGATTTTATTTGTCTGTTTACTTTTAGTTTAGTTATAACAGGTGCTTCATAAAACAAAGCAGGACAGGTTTGATTTTGCACCTCTGAGGATACGGTAAACACAAGTCTCTTTTTATCTACAGAGTTGGTTAATTAGCTCTTCAAAATTATTTCGGTGCTTAAAAACAACATTGCACACATGCTCCTGGTAACCCCTCTCCCTTTGGGGTGGTGGTGGTGGTGGTGGTGGTGGTGGTCGTGACAAATTAAATGCCAAACTAATCAACCGCATATTCTTTCCCATTGCAGCTAATTATAAATTCGAATTGCCTCCAGTATTCTAACGTCAGCGTTATCACGATACAATTTGTTCTTGATCATTTAATTTCAATACAGATTATCATGTATGACCATATTTTATGGCAAACAATATTTATATATTATATGCATTTTTGTCTCCTTCCAATCATTTAATCTTACTTAGGTTTTAATAACAACTTATGTTATATGCGACTCGTTAAATATCAATGTATGGAAATTCAGTTTTACGTTTTTTGCAAAACTGGATGTATAGTTTAGCATAGTGTAGCCTATCATAATCCTTCAAATTCTACCATATGAATGTATATATTATAAAATTACATCCTGTACAGTTTCCGTATCGAACTCAAGGGAATATGCTATACCGGATGCCAAAAACCCATAATCGACGGCAAAACACACAGTGTATAAAGGGAGGTAAATGCTGTTGCTTGATTCCAATAGTTATTTTCCTTGTTAAAAGGCATATTCCCATATTTAAGCCATTTTTCTTAATTGTTTTTCACATTTATATTTTGATTTTCATATTTATATTAAAATAGTCTCTTCCACCAAAATATTAGCGAACACTTTTTCTTAAGCATAATTATGTAATTTGCCGTCAAGATGTATGCACTGTAGCCAGTAACAACTCCCCCACCCCACCCAGCTATTGTGACAACAAAGGCAACAAGTACCACATGTGTGATTTGTGTGTTTTAGACTCTTAACGTAGGTTTAAGAATTTTAACAAGTCATATCACTGCGATATCTGCAGTATGGCAGTTTATAATGATTCTAGCACATGCCACAGACATGTAGCACCATGTCCCACCCAGTCATACTATCCTGACACCAGTTCGACCATTCGTAACAATGCCAAGCGAGGCAGCAGCTTGTACCATTTTTATGTCTTTGGTATGACTCGGCCGGGGATCGAACCCTTGATCTTAGGCATCCATGCCGGAGGTGGGCGAGATCTAACCACATAGGCCACCGTAACAGTCAATTACAGCATAACAACTAAAACTGAACAACAGTAAATAATAATAATAATAATAATAATAATAATAATAATAATAATAATGTGATAATAAAAATAGCAACAACAACAACAACAAAACCCAAGTATTATGTTTACTATGATCACAATGATCATCGTTTCCTTAGATTTTTTAAAATTTATTCTGCTCTTCAAATTTACTTACATATTGTCTTATATTTTCATTTTATAAATAACACTCGTCTTGTTCTTGTTGAGTTTAACGCCATTTTTATGCACACGATAGGCTATGCATCGCGGCAAGTATGTTTGATGGAAGAAAATCCAAGAAAGACTCCTAACATAACCATCGACCCACCGAAAGCTACTGGCAAGCTTTCTCACATAACCACGTTGACTGAACAGAGACTTGAACTCAAGTGGACAGAGACAAGATGTGTGAATAATCTATAAATGCCAGAGCCTTAAACCACTCGGTCACCAATGTCCTTGCCAGCCATGTAACAGAATCAATGCCCATACCCGCATTGTTACGGGATCAGTGCCAATACCAGCCTTGTAACGGGATCCATGACCATACCCGTCTTGTAATGGGATCCATGCTCATACCCGCCTTGTAACGGGTTCAATACAAATACTCGCATTTTAACGCAATTAATGCCTATACCCGCCTTGTAACGGGATCCATGCCCATGCCTGTATTTTAATGGAATCAATGACCATGTCCGCTCTTGTAAACGAATCAATGCCCATAACCTCATTGTAATGCCCAATAATCCAATTTCTATGAGAAGACGTAATAATGTAATGTACAGCAGTCACAAGACTATACGACAACATGGATTAGTTTCCTAAAATGTACCCTCCTTAATTTATTAACATAAGGGAATTCTCTGTATATTTTTAGGTACAAGTGTTTAGTGCTTTTGACAGAGGAATAATTCTTTTTATTAGGTGTTTGGGCATCTTCGCTAGCCAAGGTTCCTAGCTAGGTGTCAAACAACAATATTAATATTCGACGAGTACTTCATCATTGTTCTAGAACGATCCAAAATTCAAATTATTATCCTTAGAAGCACAGGTAAGGGGGATTATCGGAGTTTTATTTGACCGTGTCCTTGTTTGGGTATCGCCCTTTGACATATATTTACAAAATCGTTTTCATACGAAGTGCGACACTGTCATCGTGTCAAGAAAATGCCTTTGTTATTAGAACGAAAAGTAAAGTATTGAATGGACTCCAAAATACAGCTGTAACACTTTAGTAACAACTAAAGTGCCTCATTGGTATTACACAATCATGATTCATTTATAACACTTTAGTGACATCTAATTTACCAAGTGGTATCATGAATTACACGACCATAATTCATTTATAACACATTAGTGACATCGAGTTGGTCCAATGGGATCATGTATTACACAATCATGATTCATGAATAACAATTTAGTGACATCTTTATGACCCAGTGGAATCATGTATTATTCAATCATAATTAGTGTATAACACTTTAGTGACATGAAATTGGCCCAATGGGATCATGTATTATACAATCATGATTCATGTATCTGCGATGGAATTTGTTTAATTATATAACGCTGATCTGTACCACATTTTGTATATTCATTGTTTTAAAAATCCTCATAAATAGAATTGTAACCCATTTAAACAATGTTCTCTTCCGTCAGATCTAGCTTCATTGTATATGGTCAGTACGTCCTGTTCTTCTGTTGAACATCTTGATTTTATGAGATAAAGTATTGAAAATGGTCCATCGTCTTTTGCTTCACTACATTTATCTTCTCATATCAAACATCGCTCTATTCCACAGATCTTGAATGAATAACACTGTAGTTGAAAGGTATCCTATATGTATCAAAGATTATAATTATCAACGTTCTGGGGAAAGTATGCATGTGGATTGACACTGATGCGAAAATGGCTGAATAACTCCGCCATTATTTGCTTTCGCAGTAAAGATTACATACGCAGTAGCAAATCAGAATTATCAGCCTTTGCTGTCATAAGTGTGTCAATTACTATATACTCCAGTTATCTGGCCATGACAAAGTGTGCCAATAACTATTTACTCCATTTACCTGGTCATTACAAAGTGTGTCAGTTACTATGTACTTCATTTATCTGGTCATGACAAAGTGTGTCAATTACTATATACTCCCTTTATCTGGACATGACAAAATGTATCAATTACTATATACTCCCTTTATCTGGCCATGACAAAGTGTGTCAATTACTATTTACTCCCATTATCTGGTAATGACAAAGACCACCTGCAAAATGACAAGGAATATAGGAAAATATGCTTCCAATAATGCCAAGAAAGCAATTTTAATGAAAACGCAATGATGACTTCAAGGTACGAATGACAATGAGCGTAAATTTTATGTACATTATAATCAAGTATTCTGTTCTAGCCAATATCCATAACAAAACATCGAACAGAGTCATTGGTCTTGTAGTATAAAATGATAATTGAGCATTTGACTTAATCCTTTTTTAGTTAATCAGACAACATATTGTTCGAAATATTGCAGCCTCAAGTTTATAAAAAGAGCTCGTTTATTTATTTTTATAAAAGCACCAATTGGGTGCAGTACAAGTAAATTATTAGAATAACAAGCAGGAAATTAATAAAAGTGTCAGACATTGTTATGCATTTGAAAGCAGCAATACGTGATTATATATCTCTAGTCAGGACAGTCATCCAATAAACAACGAGATCATCAAACAAACCCCCCTCCAACAAAAGAAAATTAACAAAAAAATATATAAAGAATAAAACCAATAATAAGGAAAAGGTTTGTTAAAATTTAATTCCGTGGGATGTTTTGGCAAAAACTTGATTGGGCACAAATAAAAACGTAAAACAGTTCTGACTGAATGGAATTTGGTTACTCCTCCTCTTCGAATGGCCTTTATTTATTTTGTGGTAATATTTAACTTTTTTCAAATTTCCCGGACTTTCCAGTGAAACATTCCAGTAAGAACTCCTCCATCGTTTGATACAGATGTCTCTGGGTATTTCCACCGCTCAAGGAATGTTGCTTGTCTGTATAAATCTGCCGGTAGAGAGGACGGATAATTATTTTATTTCATTTTATGAGTCTATGCTTCTGTGCTGTAGTTAATTTGATGGCCTTATTATTATGTTTCCATTCAAAGACGGTCTATTTAGTGACTACAAGTTAGCTATTTTAATATTTAATGTCCAGCTATTATGTTTCCTTTCCATTGAGAACTGCTTTAGCAAATACGAAGCTTTAATTTTTGCATTTAATAGCCAAATTATTATGTTCCCTTTCCAATGAGATCTGCTTTAGCAAATACGAAACTTCAATTATTGTCTCCTTTCCAATGAGATCTGCTTTCAACTGACATTATTTAGTGAATACAGTTCTGCAATTTTAATATTTAATGTCCTAATTTATCTATTTCCTTTATAATTAGAGAGTATTTAGTGAATATATGCCTTCCGGATTAGACGTGCATGACATGGACAGTAGTTCTGCAGTCACAACGTAAACTTCGCTGTGCGACGCGTCAGTGCAGCTGACGAAATGGATATTTGACAATGAAAATCTTCCATTCACGTTTTCAGATCCTGAAATACAACCTCGCTATCCCAGTTTTAAAAAAAAAGGAAATTTCTCGATTATTAATCAAAAGTATAGTTCGTTATGGAACTATGCTAACCGATCTTCATAGTACAATGGCATTGTCATAACTTTGATTGGTTCATTGTGGAATTAATTGCTGCAAATTTGGGTCCAGCCAGATCCAAATATGTTAGGATCGGTTTTGTACATTTGACCAATAAAAAGCGCGTTAGGTTAAAACGTGTATTAGACTAGGTTTTGTACATTTCACCAATAAAAAGGACACTAGATTCAAAGATGTTTTAGAATCGGTTTTGTTAAAAAGCATGCAAGATACAAATAATTCTTAGAATCTGTTTTGTACATTTTAGTAAAATATTTATCACAGTTCTAGGCTATATTACTCCAACTAGAATAGATAAATTAAAAAAAATCATAGATAACTACAGAATTTCCGAAGAAAAAAATAAATAGTTATTGCATATTAAAACAAAAATAAAAACGAATACTGATATGCATAGATAGTTTGGCAAAGTTATAAATCAGATCCAAAAAAGTATTGGACATATAATTTATAATAACAATGACAGAACGAGTCATCCAAGAAAATAATGGCAACTGTGGAAATCCATCAATTACAAGTTGAACAATGTCATGGTTGAATTGACGATGATAATGATAATCATAATCCATGTGTGTGTGTGTGTGTGTGTGTATGTGTGTGTGTGTGTGATTTGGATTTTTAACGTAGCTTTAACAATTTTTCAGTCATATCGCTACGATGTCTGCAGTGTGACAGTTAATAGTGATGTCTAGCACTGGGGCATCATGTAGCATGATGTCCCACCCTGTCACATTATCCTGACACCAGGCCGACCAGTCCTAACACTAACCTCTTAATGTTGAGCGCCAAGCGAGGCAGCTGTTGTTAGTACCATTGGCGGATACTCTGACCCCTAGGCCACCGGAGAGGTCCATAATCCATGTGATATTGCTAATTGACTATTGATGGTAATGATTGTTATGATCCGTGTGGCATTTCAAGTTGACTATTGATGTATGACTGTCACAATCCATGTGGTATTTCAAGTTGACTATTGATGGCAATGACTCTCACGATCCACGTGGTATTGTAAATTGACTATTGATGGTCATGACTCGTCATCCATGTGGTATTGCAAACCGACTATTGATGATAATGACTATCATAACCCATGTGGTATTTAAAATTGACTATTAATGGTAATGACTCGTCATCCTTGTGGTATTGTAATTTGACTGTTGATGGTAATGACTCGTCATCTATGTGGTATTGCAAATTGACTATTGATGCCAATGACTCATTGCCCGAGTGATATTGCAAACTGGCTATTGATGGTAATGATTGTCATGATGAATGTGGTATGGCAAATTGACTATTGATGGTAATGACTCATCATCCATGTGGTATTGCAAATCGACTACTGATGGTAATGACTCGTTATCCGTGTGGTATTGCAAATCGACTATAGATGATAATGACTCGTTATCCGTGTGGTATTGCAAATTGACTCTTAACTGTATGACTGTCATGGCCCATGTTGTATTTCAAACTGACTTTTGATGGTATGACTGTCATGGCCCATCTGGTATTGCAAATTGACTCTTGATGGTATGACTGTCATGGCCCATGTGGTATTTCAAATTGACTATTAATGATACGACTATCATGATCCATATGATATTGCACATTAACCATCGATGGTAATGACTCATCATCCAAGTGGTATGGCAAATCGACTCGACTACTGATGGTAATGACTCGTTATCCGTGTGGTATTGCAAACTGACTATTGATGGTAATGATTGTCATGATGAATGTGGTATGGCGGATTGACAACTGATGGTAATGACTGCCATGATCGATTTGGTATTGCACATTGATTATTAATGGCAATGGCTGTCATGATCCATGTGCTATTGTAAATCAATTATTGATGGTAAGGACTCGCATGATTCATGTGGTATTGTAAATTGACTAATAATGGTAATAACTATCATGATCCATGTTGTGTTGCAAATTGACTATTGATGGTAATGACTCATTATCCGCGTGGTATTGCAAATTGACTTTTAATGATAATTACATTCATGATCCATGTGGTATTGCAAATCAACTACTAATGATAATGACTCGTAATCCATGTGGTACTGCAAACTGACTATTGATGGTAATGAGTGTCATGATCCATGTGATATTGCAAACTGAATATTGATGGTAATGCCTTGTCGTCCATGTGGTATGGTAAATTGAATATTGCTGGTAATGAATCGTCATCCATGTGGTATGATAACTTGACAATTGCTGGCAATGACTTGTCATCCATGTGGTATTGCAAATTGGCTACTGATAGTAATGACTCGTCATTTATGTGGTATTGCAAACTGACAATTGATGGTTATGACTGCCATGATCCATGTGGTATTGCAAACTGACAATTAATGGTTATGACTGCCATGATCCATGTGGTATTGCAAACTGACTATTAACGGTATTGACTGTCTGATGCATGTGCTATTGCAAATTGATTATTGATGGTAATGACTCGTCATCCATTTGGTATTATTAATTGACTATTGATGGTAATGATTTGTCATCCATATGGTATTGCAAATTGACTATTAATGGTAATGACGTGTCATCCATGCAATACTGCAAATTGACTATTGATGGTAATGATTTGTCATCCATATGGTATTGCGAACTGATTAATGATGGTAACGACTTTTCAACCATGTGGTATTGCAAATTGACTATTAATGGTAATGATGTGTCATCTATGCAATACTGCAAATTGACTATTGATGGTAATGATTTGTCATCCATATGGTATTGCGAACTGATTAATGATGGCAACGACTTTTCAACCATGTGGTATTGCAAATTGACTATTAATAGTAATGCCTCATCATCCATGTGGTATTGTAAATTGGCCATTGATGGTAATGGCTCGTCATCCATGTCGTATTACAAATAGACTGTTGATGATAATGATTGTCATGACCGATGTGGCATTGCAAATTGACTTCTGATGGTAATGGTTTTCATGATCCATGTGGTATTACAAATTGACTGTTGATAGTAATGACTCATCATCCATGTGGTATTGTAAATTGACTATTGATGGTAATGACTCATCATCCATGTGGTATTGTAAATTGACTATTGATGGTAATGACTCATCATCCATGTGGTATTGTAAATTGACTATTGATGGTAATGACTCATCATCCCTGTGGTATTACAAATTGACTTCTGATGGTAATGGTTTTCATTATCCATGTGGTATTACAAATTGACTGTTGATGGTAATGATTGTCATGATCCCTGTGGTATTACAAATTGACCGTTGATATTAATGATTGCCGTGATCCATGTGGCATTACAAACTGACTGTTGATGGTAATGATTGTGATGATCCATGTGGTATTGCAAATTGACTATTGATGGTAATGACTCCTCATCCATGTCGTATTACAAATAGACTGTTGAGGGTAATGATTGTCATGATCGATGTGGTATTACAGACTGACTGTTGAGGGTAATGATTGTCATGATCCATGTGGTATTACAAACTGACTGTTGATGGTAGTGATTGTCATGATCCATGTGGTATTACAAACTGACTGTTGAGGGTAATGATTGTCATGATCCATGTGGTATTACAAATTGACTGTTGAGGGTAATGATTGTCATGATCCATGTGGTATTGGAAATTGACTGTTGATGGTAATGATTGTCATGATCAATGTGATATTGCAAATTGACTATTGATGGTAATGACTCCTCATGCATGTGGTATTACAAATTGACTGTTGATGGTATTGATTGTCATGATCCATGTGGTATGGCAAATTGACTGTTGATGGTATTGATTGTCTTGATCCATGTGGTATTACAAACTGACTGTTGATGGTAATGATTGTGATGATCCATGTGGTATTGCAAATTGACTATTGATGGTAATGACTCCTCATCCATGTCGTATTACAAATAGACTGTTGAGGGTAATGATTGTCATGATCGATGTGGTATTACAGACTGACTGTTGAGGGTATTGATTGTCATGATCCATGTGGTATGGCAAATTGACTGTTGATGGTATTGATTGTCATGATCCATGTGGTATGGCAAATTGACTGTTGATGGTATTGATTGTCATGATCCATGTGGTATTACAAATTGACTGTTGATGGTAATGATTGTCATGATCCATGTGGTATTGGAAATTGACTGTTGATGGTAATGATTGTCATGGTCAATGTGGTATTGCAAATTGACTATTGATGGTAATGACTCCTCATGCATGTGGTATTACAAATTGACTGTTGATGGTATTGATTGTCATGATCCATGTGGTATGGCAAATTGACTGTTGATGGTATTGATTGTCATGATCCATGTGGTATGGCAAATTGACTGTTGATGGTATTGATTGTCATGATCCATGTGGTATTACAAATTCACTGTTGATGGTAATGATTGTCATGATCCATGTGGTATTGGAAATTGACTGTTGATGGTAATGATTGTCATGATCCATGTGGTATTGGAAATTGACTGTTGATGGTAATGATTGTCATGATCCATGTGGTATTACAAATTGACTGTTGATGGTAGTGATTGTCATGATCCATGTGGTATTGGAAATTGACTGTTGATGGTAATGATTGTCATGATCCATGTGGTATGGCAAATTGACTGTTGATGGTAGTGATTGTCATGATCCATGTGGTATTACAAATTGACTGTTGATGGTAGTGATTGTCATGATCCATGTGGTATTGGAAATTGACTGTTGATGGTAATGATTGTCATGATCCATGTGGTATGGCAAATTGACTGTTGATGGTAGTGATTGTCATGATCCATGTGGTATTACAAATTGACTGTTGATGGTAGTGATTGTCATGATCCATGTGGTATGGCAAATTGACTGTTGATGGTAGTGATTGTCATGATCCATGTGGTATTGGAAATTGACTGTTGATGGTAATGATTGTCATGGTCGATGTGGTATTATAAATTGACTGTTGATGGTATTGATTGTTATGATCGATGTGGTATTACAGTTTGACTGTTGTTGGTAATGATTGTCATGATCCATGTGGTACTCCAAACTGACTATTGATGGTAATGACTCGTCATACATATTGTATTGCCATACATATGGTATTGCAAAATGACTACCGATGGCAATGACTCGTCATCCATGTGGCATTACAAATTGACTATTGATGGTAATGATTGTCATGATCCATGTGGTATTGCAAATCATTAAAATACATTATTCATAACAGCATCATCTATTCTCGTGAAGAAATTACCACCATCTTAAATACGTTTATAATATATTTATTTTTTTTAAAATTATTAGGTAAGAAGTTCTCATAATAGCATGTTACTTGTTTACACTATCATGCTAATTTATTGGATCGATGAAACTAACCCTGATCTGGAGTCAAAACACCTGACAAAATGTTTAAATAGCCCTGATCTGGAGTCAAAACACCTGACGAAATTTTGAAATAACCCTGATATATCCTAAGCTGACCTCTCTCTTCATAGACTAGTGTTGTTTTCATATTTTTGCCTTTGATGAAATTAATGAAAATTATTTCAAAATTAAAATTCTATATCACATTATTCGTAAGATGTAATTATCAATTATATCTGATAAGCTTTAACGTTCGAGAAAAGCTCTAAATAAAAGTTTAATTGCAGACTGTTCTGTAAAGATATAAATGGTTACCTGTGTTCTGAAAAATATATCAGCCTCTGTCAGTGCCCTCATCAACTGCGCTGAATTCTGGAAATGTACATTGTCTGTAAAGGATATAATCAAATGTAATTTATTTTACCATAATCGGAACACTCATCTGAAAGTTTGCATTGTTGTGAGAGAAGAAACATCAAATGGTATTTTTATATCCATATTCAGAGCACCTCGTCTGAAAAAGTGCATTGTTTGTAAGAGAAAATGTATCAAATGTTATTTATCTTACCAAAAAACATAACACCTTGTGGCTTTTCTACAACATTCCATTTCAGAAGTACCTTTATGGAGTGATATAACATCAAAAAGGGAAAATCGCAGGAAAGAAGCTTTCAACTCAATCGCAACCTAAACAAAGTGCTGAAGGCAAAGTCGAACTATGTCAAAATCATTATAATCCATTGATGTAACTATCTGCACAAGTTCAGGAAAGGAAAGTTTTTTGGTGAGTTTATACTTGAAGAAATAACAACTTGGAAATGTTTGTCCTAAGAATGACCCATCTCTATCTAGTCATCCGTAATGAATATTTTTATGGCATGTGATCTACATTTGATCTCATTCGGATAGCAAGGTATATGTAAATAAAATAAAAGGCAATAGCGGAAAAGAAATTTTTTGATGTGTTTTTCAAAACTATCAATTCATTGTTGTTGTTGTTTAACGCCATTTTTCAGCACAACATAAGATATAGATGGCTGTCAGAAAACCTGGTGGAGGAAAATTCCTGGAAGAACCACCGACCCATGGGAAACTGTTGGCACCTTTCTCACATACCCACATTCTCTGAGCTTGAGATATGAACCAACGCAGGCAGAGGTGAGATGGCAATGATTGGTAAAGTCGAACGCTTTTGACCACTCGGCCACAAGGAACCCCTGTATATCGATAAAGCCATGTGTGTATGGATGGATGGATGGAAGGATGGATGGAAGGATGGGTGGATGGATACATCCGTGCGTCAAATCATTATTGATTATACAATTATATTTGTCATCAAAGTGGAATGATCCTGAGGGGAAAACATCAAGTACTTTGTCTAATTAGATGCATGACCGAATTCAATAGCTGCGACGGACTGGTTAAGTACGTAACTGAATTTTGTCTGTTTTGAAATGAATGTTTGAAGTGGAATAATGCATGGACTTCAGTGAGTTTGAAACACCAGATTTTAGAAGTACACAGTAAATAGGGATAACTTAACTATTTACTTGGTAATCAAGAAGAGTAATTATTACTGACTTGGTAATTAACAGGAATAACTTTACTATTGACTTATCAATCAAAAAGAAGATTGTATATTCTAGCCTTCTTTACATTCGAGTCAGCTTCTGATGCCTGGACAATTTGCAGCTTCCTATGTTCACAACTGAAAGACCAAATTAAATATAGGTACCAAATCTGTAAAAAAGATGTGTTGCAAACATTTTAAAAGTTCACAGAATGGTGCAAAGTTTGGTCTCCATTAAGATCACGTAATCACTGTAATGGGAGCATTAGAAGGCGAACTAGAGCTTAGAGGCCATCAGCAAAGCTCAACAGGAAAGGAATTCTCTGGCAGATGTTCTGTATAGGCAAGCATCCACCTATGTACTGATTTAATTCTCGTTCTTGGGGAGTCTCGGTTTACCTGAATCTTGAATTCCAGACCTAGTTGACCGAAATCTTCTAAGGATACAAGGTCGGAGTTGTCCTTTTTGACAAGGACGACTGAGAATAAGAAGATGGAAAACAAGTGATGTCTAATTCAGTATGACTGTTTCACTGTAACCAGTGCTCTAGGGACGTCCCTGCGACCTGTTGTTCTTTTTGCCTTACGAATTCATCTGCTGTGACTGAAACTGCAAATGGAAAAAATGCATGTTTGATGGCTTGTTGCGAATTACCCCGGTTGATCATTAAAGCTGAGATTAGATGATTGCTGTTGTGAGCGTAGCTTGGCCTAAGATGGTCTTTAAGAAAGGTGGACATCATTGCATATGTTGTAAGTTCATAACCGCTGTTACGGCGATGGCCATATTATATTGGTCTTCTATGCTTCCCAAGTAGGCTGTTCTATATACAGGATCCCACGCACATCTGGTGAGATTCGAGATGTGAGAAGGTAAGCTGCATTCCGCCTATTTAAAGATCGCCATTGATAATTATACAATGGATGGGTATACAAATGGAACACTGGCATGTGGGACATGTATAACCGCTAACAACAATTCGAGGGGAAGGAATCCGTGAGAAAAAGAAAGGTTCGCAGATGCTTGGGACTTTCAAAAGACAATGTAAGCAGCTCAAACTTTCCGTAAGTCTTTTAGATTACGGAAGCAATTGAAAGTATATTCTTCCGTAGTCAGTGATGACCTGATGTCAGAACTGTATAATAGACAAGTGATGGAGAGGAATGGGCAGCAAAGAACACCGATGGGAGTGGGCAGAAAACATTGAGTCCAAGCGTGTAATGCTAAGTTTTCACTCATCATAGTGAAATCTAATAACGACGAGGGAATTTCACAGGCAATTTTCATCATGTTTGAATTAAAGCAGTGAAGCAAATGTCTCTTGAGCTACCTGCTTAGTAGCTAGAGATTAATAGCGAGGATGGCGGGTCGCTACACTTGAGGGACGTTATAAGTAAGATCCCGCTACCTCAAAGCAGCATTATGCAGGTTAGAATGGAACATTCAATTACCTGTATAGAATGGATTTCATTTGCAGGAAATGCTTAGGAGCACAATGCGATTCATGAACTGGGGTATTGTATATTTAGGCACTAAAGCTGGGCATGTCACGGAACTGGGCAATTTTGTATGGCGGCTGATTATGTATGATCAGTTGTGGTCGTGTTACATGGTCAAGTCCGGTGTGACATTTATATCTTGGCTGCCAATACGTCGTCTAGTTCTTGGGGTTTGGATGATGGGGTACTGGATATTGATCCATGATGCCTGTCTGTAATTCTGATATGCCGGACAGTAGCTGATTATGTTGGCCTTTACATCTCACTCCCCAGGAAATGTATGTTTTGAAAACCTTGCATGAAAGCTGATGATGTTTTTGTCTGTCAAGATTTGCGTCTGTGCCATTCCCTTAGTGCCACATGACCTTTGACTTTTGTCCATAATATGCAAGTCTGAAATGTGATCAAAGAACGACAACCTGAGATATCTACAAATGTAAAGTGGTTGTCAGACTTATCATGCCCATGGTCTAAATTAGTAACACAGAATAGAACAGATGAAAAGTACAAGTAGGCAACACGCGTTCTGCTTTATGAACTTGGGAGTGTTAGTGCGAAATACCTGTAGAGGGATGCATGTGGTCTGTACAGGTAGAACATTATATTTACGAAGTGGACGCTAAATAATCAATTCTAGAAATAGGAAGGCCAATTTATTTCACTGCTTATGCAAGTAAAATCACTAAAATGTCGCTTATAGTAACTGAATGTATGAAGTGGACACCGTGTGTAAATCATGCTTAGAAAACGCACCTGTACGCATCGTACGACGGCTGAACCTATACAGTAAAATAAACGAGTTTTCAAAAGCACATATAAAATCTGTACATTAAAAAGACACAGAAACGTCATCATTAGTATTTATGAAGTAAACGTTACAATATCCCTTGTCAGACAATGTTACCTGTATGAAAGGCTCAATGACGTTCTATACAGGTAAAAATCACTAAGGCACATTTACAAATGCCACACAGGTGGACATAAAACTTTCAGCTTTTTAACTAAAAAAGGTTCAAGCTGGGAGGTCTGGATTTGTAATGTAGTAGTAGTTCTCCTAAAGGTACTGTGACTGGGTAACGTATTTGAAGAAGAAACGGCATGTTCAGTTCCACCCATGGATTACACAGTATGCTTCATGAAGCCTAAAATGCAAAAGAATCAGTAAATAAGGGGACACAAAATGTTGAGGTCAACACAGGATTCATGGAATATTAGCCATGAGACGCAATACACAAAATGTTGAGGACAACACAGGATTCATGGACGCAATACACAAAATGTTGAGGACAACACAGGATTCATGGAATATTTGCCATGAGACGCAATACACAATGGAAGTCGTAGGTGCAATATACAACATATTCAGCTTAATGCTGGATTACCCAAGACAAACAAAGATGTTGTCTCAGTCATATATTTTAGAACAAAAATAAAATCTAACCCTATCTATAGATAACCTATTTATTTTAGGAAATAAAATTTATGCTATTGTGCTGGCCGTGGCAAAAGAAAAGCACCCATCTACCCCACCCAATAAAAGCTTGCAACTATATATCTGGGTTTTTCACAGAGAAAAGGAAGTTTCAAAACTTTTTTTTTACCGTACTACATCATGAGCATGCACAACACTTTGAAATCATGGCAGAGGCTTTGTGCCTCACTGAATTCCGACACTTGGTTTAAGTGTTTCAAGAAATGACAATGAAAATACAAGCCCAGGTTATAGATAGAACATCATCGTATTTTGCGCTCCTCATCAAGTAGCGAATAATTATTTTTATTCCGAGTTCGCTATCTCTTTTGCTGCATGTGATGTTGTTTACAAAACAGCATAGCGATCACGATGCATTAAGGTATTGCCATTTATCTCATCTATTTTCTTATATGAGCGGCTTTGACTTATTCAATCACTACGACTGAACATTTTTATTGGCTGACATAAGAAGCTAAGGCAAAAAATCAAAACTCTGTGAAATTCCAGAGTGTGAAATTAAGGATAGAATAAATGTACATGACATAATTACCTTATGGGAAATCAAAGGGTTGAACATATATTTTTGTAAATAACTTACCATCACCAGTGCCATGAATTAACAGGAATCGCGAGTTTTTGAAATTAGCCGCCTTTCCCGAAATGTTCGCGGCCTGAGAAAATAAAAAATAAAATTGATAGAATGAATGTATAAATTCGTCAATTTCAAGTTCAATGAAATGAAATAAAATTAAATAATATTGGACTAGAATCGAGTCATATAGTCCAAAGTATACAATATATTAAAATAAGCTTCTACACATAGGTCATTATTGTTCTTTTCTGGGATTTATTTTCATTTGTGTGTGTGTGTGTGTGTGTGTGTGTGTGTGTGTGTGATTTGGATTTTTAACGTAGCTTTTAACAATTTTTCAGTCATATCGTTACGATGTCTGCAGTGTGACAGTTTATAGTGATGTCTAGCACTTGGGTATCATTCCGTAGACATGCAACATGATGTCACACCCAGTCACATTATCCTGACACCAGGCTGACCAGTCCTAACACTAACCACTTAATGCTGAGCGCCAAGCGAGAAAGATGCTTGTACCATTTTTAAAATTCTTTGGTATGACTCGGCCGTGGATAGAGTCCACAAGTTCTTTCAGCAAAGGTGGATGCTCTAACCACTAGGCCACCGGAGCGGTCTTCATTTATGAAACTTTTGTAAATCAAAAGTGACGTAAATATTTACATTTATACTTTCAAACATCCCACTTTTCACTTATTATATGACATCTTATATAATGTTCTCTCAATGGCACACGAGGATACGGGTGATGTTTTTAAACTTGAGACAGAGGAAGGAATCAGCTTAGTTAATCATAGTCTTGGGGTGTACACCCACATGTCATTATTTCTATCATCAGTGGATTATGACAAAATGATTTCACCGTAAATCTAATCGTCTCAACGGATTAAGACAAGAGAACTTGTCGTCAGAATAGTTTATTTGTAAATACGTAGCACCAATCATATTTAATGCACTGCTAAAAGCACGTGTTTAAGAAAAAAGATTAATATATGCTATGAAACTAAAACAAACATTTCTGATATAAATAGGTATCCTTCATTGCAAAGCATATATTCATATTGGTTTATGTGTTCATCGCATGGTATTTAAATATTTGTCTGTGTTCATTTCACGGTATTTAAGTATTTATCTGTGTTCATTGCATGGCATGTAAGTATTTGTCTGTGTTCATTTCACGGTATTTAATTATTTGTCTATGTGTTCATTTCACGGTATGTAAGTATTTGTCTATGTGTCCATTGTATGGTATTTAAGTAGTTGTCTATGTGTCCATTGCACGGTGTTTAAGTCCTTATCTTTGTGTTCATTTCACAGTATTTAAGTGTTTGTGTACATGTTCATTGCATGGTATTTAAGTATTTGTGTGGTCGTTGCATGGTATTTAAGTATTTGTCTATGTCATCATTTCATAGTATTTAAGTATTTGTATGTGTTCATTTCATAGTATTTAAGTATTTGTCTGTGTGTTCTATTCGCAGTATTTAAGTTTTTGTCTATGTGTTCATTTCATGGTATTTAAGTATTTGTCTGTGTGTTCATTGCATGGTATTTAAGTATTTATCTATGTGTTCATTTCACTGTATTTAATTGCATATGTGTTCATTGCATGGTATTTAAGTATTTGTCTATGTGTTCATAGCATGGTATTTAATAATTTGTCTTTGTGTTCACTTCACAGTATTTAAGTACTTGTCTATGTGTTCACTTTACAGAATTTAAGAATTTGTCTTTGTGTTCATTGCATGGTATTTAAGTACTTGTCTATGTGTTCATTTCACAGTATTTAAGAATTTGTCTTTGTGTTCATTGTATGGTATTTGAGTAGTTGTCTATGTGTTCATGGCATGGTATTTAAGAATTTGTCTTTGTGTTCATTGCATGGTATTTAAGTACTTGTCTATGTGTTCATTTCACAGTATTTAAGAATTTGTCTTTGTGTTCATTGCATGGTATTTGAGTAGGTGTCTATGTGTTCATGGCATGGTATTTAAGTAGTTGTCTATGTGTTCATTTCACAATATTTAAGAATTTGTCTTTGTGTTCATTGCATGGTATTTAAGTACTTGTCTGTGTGTTCATTTCACAGTATTTCAGAATTTGTCTTTGTGTTCATTGCATGGTATTTGAGTAGTTGTCTATGTGTTAACTTTACAGTATTTAAGAATTTGTCTTTGTGTTCATTGCATGGTATTTGAGTAGGTGTCTATGTGTTAACTTTACAGTATTTAAGAATTTGTCTTTGTGTTCATTGCATGGTATTTGAGTAGTTGTCTATGTGTTAACTTTACAGTATTTAAGAATTTGTCTTTGTGTTCATTGCATGGTATTTGAGTAGTTGTCTATGTGTTAACTTTACAGTATTTAAGAATTTGTCTTTGTGTTCATTGCATGGTATTTGAGTAGTTGTCTATGTGTTAACTTTACAGTATTTAAGAATTTGTCTTTGTGTTCATTGCATGGTATTTAAGTACTTGTCTATGTGTTCATTTCACAGTATTTAAGAATTTGTCTTTGTGTTCATTGCATGGTTTTTGAGTAGTTGTCTATGTGTTCACTTTACAGTATTTCAGAATTTGTCTTTGTGTTCATTGCATGGTATTTGAGTAGTTGTCTATGTGTTCATGGCATGGTATTTGAGTTGGTGTCTATGTGTTCATGGCATGGTATTTAAGAATTTGTCTCTGTGTTCATTGCATGCTATTTAAGTACATGTTTGTGTATTCACTGTACAGTATTTTAGTACTTTTTATGCATTCACTGTACCGTATTTGAGTACTTGTGTGCTCAGTCACAGTATAGTATTTAAGTGCTCGTTTACACATTTACTATACAGTATTTGAATACGTGTTTACACATTCACTATACAGTATTTGAGTACTTGTTTATGCACTCACTATACAGTATTTGAGTACTTGTGTACTCAGTCACAGTATAGTATTTGAGTGCTTGTTTACACATTTACTATACAGTATTTGAATACGTGTTTACACATTCACTTATAATACAGTATTTGAGTACTTGTTTATGCATTCACTATACAGTATTTGAGTACTTGTTTATGCATTCACTATACAGTATTTGAGTACTTGTTTATGCATTCACTATACAGTATTTGAGTACATGTTTATGCATTCACTATACAGTATTTGAGTACTTGTTTATGCACTCACTATACAGTATTTGAGTACTTGTGTACTCAGTCACAGTATAGTATTTGAGTGCTTGTTTACACATTTACTATACAGTATTTGAATACGTGTTTACACATTCACTTATAATACAGTATTTGAGTACTTGTTTATGCATTCACTATACAGTATTTGAGTACTTGTTTATGCATTCACTATACAGTATTTGAGTACTTGTTTATGCATTCACTATACAGTATTTGAGTACTTGTTTACGCATTCACTATACAGTATTTGAGTACATGTTTATGCATTCACTATACAGTATTTGAGTACTTGTTTATGCATTCACTATACAGTATTTGAGTACTTGTTTACGCATTCACTATACAGTATTTGAGTACATGTTTATGCACTCATTGCACATTATTTGAGTTCTTGTCTATGTCCTTAGTTCACGGTTACTGAGTACCTGGTTATGCAATACATTCAGTGTTTAGGTGCACAGAAACGTTACTTGTCGTAAGCAGTAAAATAAATTTGAAAACTTGTAAAACCTCAAAAGAGGCATTTACATTAAGGAGAAAACATTGCTATAATAAGTTGTACATTTAGTTTATTCTAAGCTTTATGCATTTATATTTTATTCTGTTTATTAGTATATATAGATTTACATTTTATTCTGTTTATTAGTATATATAGATAAAAATGAAAATCAACTAACAACTGAACTGAGAAATTAGGTAAGGAAATTAGGACACTTCTTGTTTTATTCCAAACTTGGTATATTATTTTGTCACTTATCTAAATACATAGCACTTCTATGATTTGTTACATGTCGATTCAATATTGTTTGGGGCATAGTAGTGTAAGACGCAACAAAGGGGACGTCTTAGTATTGGTTCCTTTATTGGAAACGTTTAAAGACCTAAGGAAATTTATCATTTTTTGACTGTCGAATATAGAATTGAAACAGCAATGCATCAGTCTACCCGACAAAAATGATACACCATTAACATCAATGATGGAGACAATACAGCATTAACATCAGTGCTGGAGACAATACACCATTAAAGTCTCAGATCCTCAGACACATGACTTCTATCTTCCTTCTAACACATACTTTTTGAAACAATAGTGTAAAATATCCGTATCTCTGGCAATAGGTTAGTTAGAGAATGATGAGGACATTGTGGCTGATTTTATTTTTGTTGTTGTTGTAGGGCTGAACGCCATTTTTCAGCACACAATATGCTATACATGGTGGCCAGTATTAATGGTGGAGGAAGAACTCTGGAAATCCCCAGAAAGAACCACCGACCCTCGAGAAGCTACTGGCCAGCTTTCTCACATACCCACATTAGCCAAATCCATAACTTGAACCCACGCAGACAGGTGAGATGGCAGTGATCCGTAATGGAGAGCGCTTTAGACCACTCGGCCACTCGTGGCCCCGGCTGATTGTATATCATGGAATCGGGTGTGTTAGAATTTAGCTACAGTTATTTTGGAAATGTGATCATTTAGTAAGTTCATTTCGTAATAAAAGTAACTGACAAGATAAAGCTAAAAGTTTTTAATATAATTCCATTGTGTATTAGTCTTTCAATATTTAAAAAAATATTTCTTACATTGTAAGCATCCGCATTGTCCTTGGGGTGAGGGGTTCCCATGTATCTCTCTGTATAGATGGAGTCTGTAATTTAAACATACATGTAAGGCACGCAGTCTGTCAGTTTTACTTTCTATATAGTCTGAGATTTAGGATCTGTTTAATGCCCCAAAATGTTCGTAACTGAAACACATCCACTCTGCATTTTAATGTGACACATATTTTATTTCTCTAAACTGATTTTATGTTTATTTTCTAACACATACAGTAAATGGGTAAATATGGTAAATATGTATAGGTTACTGCATTTGTATGGGTAAATATGAATGAGTTTTTCAGATGTAAATACTGCACGATCTTAGGAGTGCAGTATATCCATCCAACAAAATGAGTTCATATTTTCCCAAACAAATGCAGTAACCTTTTTATTATATGCTTAAAAAAACTCTACTTAATGCTTAATTATATTAACAAAATACACCACATGAAACAAAGTAACTGAATGTATGCTGCATTCCAAACTAAATACACAAGTGCATATTCATTATTACACAACAACAACATTATTACTGCGCACATAACTCCTCCCAGATAATATTGAACTTAGTCGCGTGCTCGACATAACTTTCGAAAGGAAATGGCATGTCTAGTTAAAATTGAAATTTGGAGTCATATTGTGAATGAATGTACATTGCAACAACGTTTCCATTTCATCTGGAATGAATAGATTTTGGTATTTTTTTCGATTCTACGAAATTTCGTGATTATGGACTGGATTTATATGTAACAATTCCATATGAAATACATGGGATTGAAGAAGTGAGGAAGAAGTGTGTTGACATCTGCAAATGTGTTTCTGTTTCTATCACTGAATGTTTGAAATCATAATGTGGGAAAAATAAAAGGTCTTTCAATTGCAATTATCAAAAAGATGCTATGGAATTTAATGCTTATTTCATTTTCAGTGCAGTAAGCAGGATGTAATTGCATTTATCATCGAAATTACAGTACAATTTCAAAATGTGTAATCAAGATTGAGAACCTATAACATGGCTCATGTAATTCGGATTTGCAGAACTAAGACAGTACATTTTGAGGAAATTTAGGCTGCAAAACTGTAAGTATATTTTTTGCTATTCTTATCACCAGCTAAAGAAGACAGTATATGACTTGTCACTTGTATGCTAGTTGTAAGGACTCTTTGTTGCATCTGTTGTATACTGTAGCTAGCCTAAATCCGAAACATTGTATCAACAAATTTAATGCGGAATGTGCCAAAGCAGCTGGTGTGTGACAATCCATGAAACACCTGTTTTAGTTCATTCAGAAACAAATTTAAACAACCACAACATAAAGCACCTCTTACGCAAGTGTACATGATTTGTTTACAAATCAAAAGTGCTAGTGTCTGCATCCATTGTTTTTTTACAATAGAAAGTAGTTCCTTTATGCACATGAATGCAATATGTGTATTTGCACGTGAGTTCAATATTGGGTAATACTGAATTATTCTGACAATGTGAAATTAATGGAGACAAAAATGAGCATATAATAAAATAGCTTACATTATGGTATTGAGGCATTTGGCACATATCATAGAACTGTGAAATTTTGGGTGTATCAGAGCACTGAAGGAGTTAGAGCAGTGAGGAATTAATCAGATTAGTGATGGATTTGGTGTGCATCAGAATAGTGTGTGTTTGGTTCAAGTAAGAATAGTGTGGGATTTTGCACGGGAGAGAGTAGTGTTGAATTTGGTGTGCATCAGAGTAGCATGTATTTGGTTCAAGTAAGAGTAGTGTAGGATTTTGCATGGGACAGAGTAGTGTTGGATTTGGTGTGCATCAGAGTAGTGTGTTTGGTTCGAGTAAGATTGGTGTGGGATTTCACATGGGACAGAGTAGTGTTGGATTTGGTGTGCATCAGTGTAGCGTGTGTTTGGTTTGAGTAAGAGTAGTGTGGGATTTCACATGAAACAGAGTAGTGTTGGAATTTGGTGTGCATCAGAGTAGGGTGTGTTTGGTTCGAGTAAGATTGGTGTGGGATTTCACATGGGACAGAGTAGTGTTGGATTTGGTGTGCATCAGAGTCGGGTGTGTTTGGTTCGAGTATGAGTGGTGTGGGATTTCACAAAGGGACAGAGTAGTGTTGGATTTGTTGTGCATAGAACAGTATGGCATAATTCAGAGTAAAGTGGGATTTGACACACATTAACTTGTATATAATTAAACTAACTTAAAGTATGTACATGATAGCATTCATACAAACTAAGATCAAGGTCATGATATATTAGATTCCTTTCTGTAACTGCACCATGCAGCTCTTGATAATGTTGTTTTTGGTTATGCTTACTGAAATCTGCACCAACAGTTTGCTATAAAAGAAGAAACCCTTATTCCCCTCCAATCAACACAATTCTGGCCTCTGACCTACTATAATTTATCCAGTCTGTCACTGGTGCTACAGCAATCCCACAAACTACAGCAATTCCACATTGACCTACCATAATATCTCCAATCTGTCACTGGTGCTACAGCAATTCCACATTGACCTACCATAATATCTCCAATCTGTCACTGGTGCTACAGCAATTCCACATTGACCTACCATAATATCTCCAATCTGTCACTGGTGCTACAGCAATTCCACATTCAAATACATCAGCTCCTGAACCGAGAACAGATGCAGTCAAGAAACCACCATATGACTATAAGAAGAGAAAGGAATAATAATAATAATAATAATAATAATAATAATAATATGAAGAAGAAGGAGGGCAGAAGGAGAGGAGAAGGAGAAAAACAGCTACAACTACAATAATTGACCCACGTTGGGTGCCAGTTCGACATGTATTTTGTAAGATATTAAATGAATAGTACAACAATTATAGCATTGTGCTCAGACTGAGAGTAGGCCAGGTAAGCCAAAATGTTCACCACTTGGGCATGTGTAAATGGGAAAATAATATTATACAAAGGTATATGTAAGTTATACACAAGTATATGTGGATTAGAAAGTGGACACATCCTTGCATGTGTTCATTTTTGCCCTAAATTCACATTTTTCAAGGATCGCATCTATTTTACACAGGGAAAACACAGCATTGCTCTTCATCATAACATGTATTTTTTATATATCAATCATCTTTGTATCCAAACTGGTCTGAAACAAAATAGATATTGTGGCCTGAAAGATGTCAGAGACTTAAAATTCCATAATTTGGACACCTCTACCTTTTCTCAGAAAGTAATTTCAAGGATTTTAAAGCACACAATATTATACATTATATATCCCTAGGTGGAGTAAACGTATACAATATTGAAAGATATAAAATTGTATGCCTCCATGCAATAACACGCCGATATATACACTGAAATATACATCATGTCCTCTTTCGATCTATTTCATTGTAGTGAATTATTTATAATCTTAACCTCATTTCTAAGTATTTCATTTGATTTTTGGGGGCAGTCTATATCTAACATCATTTGACTGCACACTCTCCCCAAGGCGGTTATGCTGCATAAAAACATTTTAAAACTTAGTAAAGCTGCTGGTGGATTGCGATGTAATTGCTTCAAATGCCATAAAATGTCCATGAGGGTTGCTTCTATGGAAATTAAAGGTATTTTAGCCATATATATTAGTAATATTATATATGGGAATTCTAAATGGGAGAGCACACCTGATTAGCCTAAGAGACAAACTGACATATAAGTGACATATTAAAGTATGGGTCCATATAGGCTGGACATGCAAAGACAAACTGACATACCAGTGACATATTAAAGTATGGGTCCGTATAGCCTGGACTTGCAGAGACAAACTGACATATCAGTGACATATTAAAGTATGGGTCCATACAGGCTGGACTTGCAAAGACAAACTGACATATCAGTGACATATTAAAGTATGGGTCCGTATAGCCTGGACTTGCAGAAACAAACTGACATATCAGTGACATATTAAAGTATGGGTCCATATAGGCTGGACTTGCAGAGACAAACTGACATACTGGTGCCTAATTACTAAGAAAGGGTCAATGTAGACCAGATTTGCAGAGGTGAAAGGTCATACTGGTACCATATAACATTACAGCCCATGAAGAATGGACTTACAAAGGCAAACTGACATAGCACTGCCATACTAAATTACTCCCATATGTTCTTGTAGGCTAGATCTGAATTTTTTTTTTTTTTTTTACTATAAAAGGCATAAACAAGTTTCAGTTTTCCAAGGTGTTAATTACCCAAAGGAATAAAACCAAACTGTTAATTGTGTATTTACTGTACACACCACTAAAGCATATGCGCTTTATATACATTTATGACTCTAGATAGTGGAATTGTACTTACAGCATCTTTCTTCCAGGGGGAGGGTGGGTGAGTATTGTTAATGCCCAGTAAGCTTTACTTTAAATTGATCTATGTTCTAATTTGTTCAGTCAGTTCATGAGCGTGAAGTATATACCATGCACACAAGAACTTGAAAATGAGGTCACCATCTCCTCCACTTGATAGCAAAATATTATCCTACAGCAAATTTAACATATATATAACACTTATGCCTGTTCTTAACATACTATACCGCTCCATCGATAACTTGCTCCCTGATATCTTGTGTCAGGCATGGACCCCATTTTTATAAACCAGAAAATACACAATAAATTGATCCCTAGTTCTTGAACTTGAAGAAAATCATGATGAAATTGGTAACTGAAACGTTGATATATCACTTGTTTGATGGTCGAAAAGGATAGATAAGACCTGTACATTTTAATCAACATTTTGAAATTATCAACTTTTAATATTTCAATGTCAATTAAATCATTTTTATTAAGTGAAATTTATTTTTAAATTCTATCTTTTCTTTCCTCTTCAGTGTAATCATCATAAATGCAATGTGTATTTGAAAGTAAAATGTGGCAATCTACTGTAACAGACATGTCTGCAAGCATTTCTCTGAGAACCTAATTAAGTGCCAACCGTGTTTTAAAAACTGATTTGTGGAAGTATATGTATTGTTGCACTGAATTAAAAGTTGGCCTCCTTTGTATTATTATGTTATCTATGTCTTTTGAATCGAATAAAGTGGAATAAAAGAAAACATAAAAGGCATGAAAATCCAACATACTTAAAATCTAGCGGCACCAGTCATATGTTGGGTGAACTCACTTTGTTTGATCAATCAAATACTGGTATAAATGTTATTGTGTATGTAATAAAAACTACCTTAAATTAACCAACTCTTTCATAACTGTGATTAAAGATAGCAAGGCAGCCAAGCGAAATGAATACTTCATCCAATAAAGAGATTGGTTTCACATATACAGACCATTATGGGCAAGTGAGTTTTAGAGACTTCCTGAACTGGCACTTAGATATATCCTCAAGGATGATAAGAAGTTTCATTATTACTTCCAATGAAATCACAACATCAATATTGTACTAAGTGAACAATACAAAAATTGAGTTTCGATGTAGACGATTGTCTCATGAAATAAATCTCTCCAGTTTTTTTAAATAAAGGAATCTTGTTTGGTGATGTATCAACAGTTAGTCAAGTTCCCTGTTACACTGACTCCCAATTTGGCAGTTTATTATTAAATACCAGTCAGAGAACCAGACTGAGCAACAAAACAAAAAGCAATGACGTAATACAAAATGTTTTCGCGTACATGTGATGGTTGTTGAAACAAGTATAAACAATTTTACACATGTACCCATCCCCAGTGTACGTACACATCCCCAGTGTACGTACTCATCCCCAGTGTACGTACCCATCCCCAGATTGCTTTCTTGCTTGATTCCACATAGGTCAGATCACTGAAGAACCTGAATTAGAATATATTTGCAATTACTGTACATGTACATGTATTCATCATAATTTATTATTTTTTGTGGCAAAACATTTGTGAGGTGGACTTTACAAATTGAAATAAACTTGTTTGTTATTGTATATGGACTCTTTGAGACATATATATATATATATATTCGCATCATATGAAACTTAAAAGTCATTTGCCAATGCAAAGAGCTTAAAACCTTCAATTGCCCCAATTCCTAGAAAAGCTGATTCACTCATAAGACATGGCACCACAGTACAAACAAAATGATGAAAATTACATCTCGTATAGAAGAATGCTGTAACAGGTTATAAAGTTTTTTGTTTCTGTCATTTAATTTGCTCCTCTACGTTTGATTTAATCATATTGTCATGAAAAGTACGTCTATAAAACATTGCAGTACATGGCTTTTCATGTTAGACGAGAAAATGACAATTACATACATCCCTATAGGTTGATTATCGGTGTGATTATGAAGGTACCGTAGAACCATTTCAAGATTAACCCAGAATACGACTGTCATGTTGGATCCCTAATAAAATTCCTTTTATCAGAACATGACAGTGATTTTATCAGGATGGCAACATGAAATACTTTATATCATATTTGTTAACCTATCTCCTTTTCTTATTATAATAGAAAAGGTTATTTTTGGTGTTTTTTTAAATCTAGATTCTTCAATTCTAGTTACAAATTTGTCAGTAATTGTATACATGTATATACAAATTTGTCAGTCCATATTCATATGTAATACCTGCAGTCACATGTCATATTATATAAAGTGTGGTTGACTGCTCATATTTAATCTCTAAAACTAGAACCAGCTGTTGATGATTCTCTTTTCCATTTCTTAATGAGTTCCAAGAATTGAATTCCAAAAAGGAGATGAAGCTGTATGTTCAAGGATGTCCATGATAATACAAATACATTGATGAAGATGATAATACAGATACAAGGATATCAATGATAACACAGACACATTGATGATGATGATGATAATACATATACAAGGATATCAATGATAACACATACAACTTGATGATGATGATAATACAGATGCAAGGATATCAATGATAACACATGCAACTTGATGATGATGATAATACAGATACAAGGATATCAATGATAACATGGACACATTGATGATGATGATAATACAGATACAAGGATATCAATGATAACACAGACACATTGATGATGATGATAATATATATACAAGGATATCAATGATAACACATACAACTTGATGATGATGATTATACAGATACAAGGATATCAATCATAACACAGACACCTTGATGATGATGATAATACAGATACAAGGATATCAGTGATAACACAGACACATTGATGATGATGATAATATGTATACAAGGATATCAATGATAATACAGACACATTGATGATGATGATAATACAGATACAATGATATCAATGATAACACAGACACATTGATGATGATGATAATACATATACAAGGATATCTGTCATACTTTGCTATAAATGATAATACAGATACAAGGATGTCTGTTATAATACAGGTGGTAGGATGTCCATGATAATAGATATCTAAGGATTTCCATGATAATACAGATACAAGAATGTGAATGATAACACAGATACAAGAATTTTAATGATAATCCAGGTACAAGGATGTCCATTGTAATACAGATACAAGGATGTCCATGCAGATACATTGATGTCCATGATAATACAGATACATTGATATCCATGATACTACAGATACAATAATGTCCATGATAATATAGATACATTGATATCCATGATAATACAGATACAAGGATGTCTATGATAATACAGATACAAGGATGTCCATGATAATACAGATACAATGATGTCCATGATAATACAGATACATGGATGTCTATGATAATACAGATACAAGGATGTCCATGATAATACAGATACAAGGAAGTCTATGATAATACAGATACAAGGATGTCCATGATAATACACATACAATGATGTCTATGAAAATACAGATACAAGGATGTCCATGATAATACAGATACATTGACATCTATGATAATACAGATACAAGGATGTCCATGATAATACACATACAATGATGTCTATGATAATACAGATACAAGGATGTCCATGATAATACAGATACAATGATGTCTGTGATAATACAGATACAAGGATGTCCATGATAATGCACATACAATGATGTCTATGGTAACAGAGATACAAGGATGTCCATGATAATACAGATACATTGACATCCATGATAATACAGATACAAGGATGTCCATGATAATACAGATACAAGGATGTCTATGATAGTACAGAGAAAAGGATATCCATGATAATACAGATACAAGGATGTCTAAAATAATACAGTTACAAGGATGTCTTTGATAATACAGATACAAGGATGTTTATGATAATATAGTTACATTGATGTCCATGATAATACAGATACATTGACATCTATGATAATACAGATACAAGGATGTCTACAATAATACAGATACAATGATGTATATGACAGTACAGATACAAGGATCCATGATAATACAGTTACATTGATGTCCATGATAATACAGATACATTGACATCTATGATAACACAGATACAAGGATGTCTATGATAATACAGATACAATGATGTCCATGATAATACAGATACAAGGATGTCCATGATAATACAGATACAAGGATGTCCATGATAATACAGATACAAGGATGTCCATGATAATACAGATTCAAGGATGTCCATGATAATACAGATACAAGGAAGTCTATGATAATACAGATATAAGGATGTCTATGATAATACAGATACAAGGATGTCCATGATAATACAGATATAAGGATGTCCATGATAATACAGATACAAGGAAGTCTATGATAATACAGATACAAGGATGTCCATGATAATACAGATACAATGATGTCCATGATAATACAGATACAAGGATGTCCATGATAATACAGATACAAGGATGTCCATGATAATACAGATACAAGGATGTCCATGATAATACAGATACAAGGATGTCCATGATAATACAGATACAAGGATGTCCATGATAATACAGATACAATGATGTCCATGATAATACAGATACAAGGAAGTCTATGATAATACAGATACAAGGATGTCTACGATAATACAGAGACAAGGATGTCCATGATAATACAGGTTCAAGGATGCCCATGATAATACAGATTCAAGGATGTCCATGATAATACAGATACAAGGAAGTCTATGATAATACAGATACAAGGATGTCTACGATAATACAGAGACAAGGATGTCCATGATAATACAGATTCAAGGATGTCCATGATAATACAGATACAAGGAAGTCTATGATAATACAGATACAAGGATGTCCATGATAATACAGATATAAGGATGTCCATGATAATACAGATTCAAGGATGTCCATGATAATACAGATACAAGGAAGTCTATGATAATACAGATACAAGGATGTCTATGATAATACAGATACAATGATGTCCATGATAATACAGATACAAGGATGTCCATGATAATACAGATACAATGATGTCCATGATAATACAGATACAAGGATGTCCATGATAATACAGATACAAGGATGTCCATGATAATACAGATACAAGGAAGTCTATGATAATACAGATACAAGGAAGTCTATGATAATACAGATACAAGGATGTCCATGATAATACAGATTCAAGGATGTCCATGATAATACAGATACAAGGAAGTCTATGATAATACAGATACAAGGATGTCCATGATAATACAGATATAAGGATGTCCATGATAATACAGATTCAAGGATGTCCATGATAATACAGACACAAGGATGTATGATAATACAGATACAAGGATGTCCATGATAATACAGATACAAGGATGTCCATGATAATACAGATACAATGATGTCCATGATAATACAGATACAAGGATGTATGATAATACAGATACAAGGATGTCCATGATAATACAGATACAAGGATGTCCATGATAATACAGATACAATGATGTCCATGATAATACAGATACAAGGATGTATGATAATACAGATACAAGGATGTCCATGATAATACAGATACAAGGATGTCCATGATAATACAGATTCAAGGATGTCCATGATAATACAGATACAAGGATGTCTATGATAATACAGATACAAGGAAGTCTATGATAATACAGATACAAGGATGTCTATGATAATACAGATACAAGGAAGTCTATGATAATACAGATACAAGGATGTCCATGATAATACAGATTCAAGGATGTCCATGATAATACAGATACAAGGAAGTCTATGATAATACAGATACAAGGATGTCCATGATAATACAGATATAAGGATGTCCATGATAATACAGATTCAAGGATGTCCATGATAATACAGGTACAAGGATGTATGATAATACAGATACAAGGATGTCCATGATAATACAGATACAAGGATGTCCATGATAATACAGATACAAGGATGTCCATGATAATACAGATACAATGATGTCCATGATAATACAGATACAAGGATGTATGATAATACAGATACAAGGATGTCCATGGTAATACAGATACAAGGATGTCCATGATAATACAGATACAATGATGTCCATGATAATACAGATACAAGGATGTATGATAATACAGATATAAGGATGTCTATGATAATACAGATACAAGGATGTCCATGATAATACAGATACAATGATGTCCATGATAATACAGATACAAGGAAGTCTATGATAATACAGATACAAGGATGTCCATGATAATACAGATACAAGGATGCCCATGATAATACAGATACAAGGATGTCCATGATAATACAGATACAAGGATGTCCATGATAATACAGATACAAGGATGTCCATGATAATACAGATACAAGGATGTATGATAATACAGATACAAGGATGTCCATGATAATACAGATACAAGGATGTCCGTGATAATACAGATACAAGGATGTCCATGATAATACAGATACAAGGATGCCCATGATAATACAGATAGAAGGATGTCCATAATAATACAGGTGGTAGGATATCCATGATAATAAACATATGAAGATTTCAATAATAATACAGGTACAAGAATATGAATGATAATAAAGATGCATTGATGTTCCTGATAATAGAGGTACAAGTATGTCCATGATAACATATCCTTTATTACCTTCCAGCAGTATTGGTATCATCCACTTCAACAGTTCCTAGACGTTTATAGTTTGCATGTAGCCAATTGTCTCCCCTTCCACCAGTGCCACGTCCATCAGCAAATCCAATAATGATATTATGGGTCACACATAAGTATTGCTCCCATCCAAGGGAAAATCTTTCTGTAACCTTCTGTGTACCTGGACCACCATACCTGTTGATAGGAAAAGGTAACTAATTGGAGACAAAACATAAGGTTTGTAGCTATGTTTTACTTGATCCAATCCATTTACCAAACAATGTATGTATGTATGTATGTATGTATGTATGTATGTATGTATGTATGTATGTATGTATGTATGTATGTAATCCAAGAAAAGCTAGTACTTACACAGACAAAAGTATGTGATAGTTACACAGACATAAGTATGTGATACTTACACAGACATAAGTATGGGATATTTACACAGACATAAGTATGGGATACTTACACAGACATAAGTATGGGATATTTACACAGACATAAGTATGTGATACTTACACAGACATAAGTATGGGATATTTACACAGACATAAGTATGGGATACTTACACAGACATAAGTATGGGATATTTACACAGACATAAGTATGTGATACTTACACAGACATAAGTATGGGATATTTACACAGACATAAAGTATGGGATACTTGCACAGACATATGTATGGGATACATACACAGACATACATATGGGATACTTACATAGACATAATTATGGGATACTTACACAGACATAAGTATGGGATAGGCAAAGTCATCTTCTTTCTTCAAAACTGGTGGCAATAAAAGTTTTCCCCAAATTGCTGAAAATAGAATTTTTTTCATTAAAAAAAAATCAAATCTCTATATTTTCCCAATCTTTTTCTGTAAAAGCAAAGTAAATTATAACATTACAAGGTTCATGTAGTTAAATTTAATAACATTTATACTTGGTACAATATTATAATATACAAAGTTACATGCATGAGCTGAAACTTTACTAACTGAGTATTGTACAAGCCTATAAAATTGAGATTGAAAGACTGGTTATGCTGTATGGGTAAAGGCAGAAAAGGACACAGCAGAACCATACAGGTTACTTATTACTATAAGAACACTGTACAACCTTAAGTACACAGTAGAACCAACCAGTTTTTGGGATAAAAACCTTATATCCATTGAGTTTGAATAATTGTAACTTTACTGTACTAGTGCATGATAGGCAAATTAATGAAATACAATTTATATGAAAGGAATAGAGTGGTCCAAGATGTTGATGAAATACAATTTATATGAAAGGAATAGAGTGGTCCAAGATGTTGATGAAATACAATTTATATGAAAGGAATAGAGTGGTCCAAGAAGTAGATGAAATACAGTTTATATGAAAGGAATAGAGTGGTCCAAGAAGTAGATGAAATACAGTTTATATGAAAGGAATAGAGTGGTCCAAGATGTTGATGAATTACAATTTATATGAAAGGAATAGAGTGGTCCAAGAAGTTGATGAAATAAAATTTATATGAAAGGAATAGAGTGGTCCAAGAAGTTGACGAAATACAGTTTATATGAAAGGTGTGGTTAACCAAGTTGATGACATACAAATTATATCAAAGGAATGGTGTTGTTGGAAAGGATACAATTTTGGTTACAATATGATATATCTGAACTTGCATTATTTTCTTCCCTGTCTTTAAAACAAGAAAACAAAAAGGGTCGTACACTTTGACTTACTTTCATCTTCTGATATTGAAATGTGGAAATAATCGGCTTTTGGCATAGCTTTGTTGGATAGTTTCTGTCTCAACAAATGATTGTCTTCAAGTACGGCCACTGCAACATAAAATATGTACTGTCAGTACATGTTAACCAGAGGTACATGTATATAACAGAATAACGAGCTATTGACATACATGTATTTCATACGATTTACAAAAAAGTATTTCTTGTCATGTCATTTTCATTTGATGTGTGTGTTTGTGTGTGTGTGTGTGTTTGTGTGTGTGTGTGTGTGTGTATGTGAGAGAGACAGAGAGAGAGAGAGATCACATTTTAGATAAAAGAGCCTAGTGGCAAGGTTATTATATTACCCACACTATCAAAACCCTGCATAATCAGTCACCTCAATAAAACAACCACAATATTTAAGATGCTGCATTGCATAATACATTTATCTTGAAATTAACCTTAATATTACAACATACAGCCAGTCCCCAAAAAAGCTTTCTTAAACAGTTTTACTGCATATTTACTACTTTTTACGATCATGCTGTGTTAAATTTTCCAGGTCAAGGTTCACATTATTCTTTTACTTGTACTTTTCTCCAGACCTGGAGATTGTATAACTGCAGAACTTGAGTATGACAGTTTCCATTATTAGCCAATCAGAAATGAGGATGAGTATGATTGTTTCTATTATTAGCCAATCAGAAATGAGGATGAGTATGACTGTTTCCATTATTAGCCAATCAGAAATGAACTTTCAAATATAAAGCCACTGATGAGTGGTTGAAGCAAAATCTCAAACTCCAGATATTTTTGCTGTGTGGTGTCAGATCTGTATCTACTTTTGTAGTTTAATGCACTTTAGTTAAATATGGATGCAAATTGTGCAGTATCTAAAAAGGCAGTTATAAATAGCAATGCTTTTAAATAGGATTATCTATAAAAGTGAGAGTTTCTTCAAACTTATATGTTACACTAAAATACTATGAGCAAGAAGGCAAAGGTAATGCTAATGTCAAATAGGCTTAAATAAAAGATACAGTTAGAATGATTATCTCAAACAATACACAAATCCAACCAATAAACACACCCATCCACCTATATATATATATATATATATATATATATATATATATATATATATATATATATATATATATATATATATATATATATATATATATATATATATATGGTGTCTCAGTGGTTAGTCAGTGTTTGAATTCTGCTATCAGATCAATCCAGATCAGCTACCATGGTGTTTCTGTTTGTACTTCACCTAATTTCCTCATCACAATATAACTTTCATATGACTAAAACTACCAAAGCAAACCAATCCACAGGCTCCCTTTCTCTGTCACACACACACACACACACACATACACACACAATTAAAGAAAATTCAAACTCAAAAGAACTTACAATCCCTTCCATCGGTGGACCGCAGGATATAGGTAGGTACAGCAGGTCCCTCGCATCCTAACACGTAGAATTTCCCTGATGTGCTAAATGAAGCTGACACGTACTGGCAATCTTCAGCATAAGAACATGTTAGACAATCAGGTTGCTTGAAATTTTCAGCACTGGAATTCGTGGATGTGCTAAAATAAATTGAAAAAAAGATACATACATTTCTTAAAATAAAACACAAAAAATAAAAGAATTGTACATATTTTTTTATATTTTTTTATGAAACTTATGCTAGTATTGTCTTTTTTCTGATACAAAATAACAAAAAATGTCTTTAAGCAGTATTACATCCAATAATTGTATTGTTGGCAATTCAAAAATAATAATATTAATAATAATAATAATAATAATTATAATAATAATAATAATATAATTTCATCATGAACAATACTAATATTTTTAATAATAATAATATCACAAATAACAATAATAATAATAATATTGTTATTATTATTATTATTATTATTGTTGTTGTTGTTGTTGTTGTTGTTGTTGTTAATATATGGAACACTGAGTTTCCTCACCTGTATAGATGTCTTTTTCTTGGATCATCACTTTTTGTAACAATGAAATACCTGGAAAAAAATAAAAAAATGTACTAAACATTTCATCAGATGAATATTTTTAAATGAGATCTTCTATATATAAGATTTTAAAAAATCTGTTCAAATTTTCCACCATTATATCAGGAATTCAACCCCTCACTTAAATTTCTTATGTTTGTGAAATATAATTCTCTCATGAATATCAGCTGAATCCATGTAGATATATGGTGTCACATGACTTTATTCCATGTAGATATATGGTGTCACATGACTTTATTCCATGTAGATATATGGTGCCACATGACTTTACTCCATAATAATGCCAGAATGGTGACAATTTTCAGTGACTTTCATTCAGTACATGTCATGGGATAATAACACATGTATGTCAGTCCTGTGGAAAAAATAAAGGTAAAAACAATCCATTGCATGGAAATTATACATCGTCATAACACATTTTTAATGGTTTTACTAGAAATGTGACTTTTGACTTTGCAGTATTTATGCATGCAGTCAAACAATTGTCTGTATGTCTGTTTACTTAAAATCTTACATATTTGAAGTTTGAAGGAGACAATATATCAATATTTCCAAATACGCGAGTTCTTCGTCAAGTGCTACGACAAGCTAAATAAATTCAAAGCCTTTCCAGCTTGATGATAAATCAAGCTCCCAAGTCTCAAAGAGAGCTGATTTTCAAGTGAATTTAAATTTAATACGTGAATTTAAAAAACGCAAAGTGCTGATGGAGAAATAATTTGCTTGTTTTTCATTCTTCAAGGCTGCAAGGTCATCATCAAGGCAGTAATAATCACCACAACGAATCTGTGAATTATCAACGTTATATTGCAAACAGGTAGGTAAATAATAAATGTTACTTGTGTATGGAAATTTATGCTCCAGAATCTGTGAATTTTGTAATTTTGAATTCATTGTCAGAGAGAGAAAGAGAGAGCGAGTACTCACATCATCTGTAGCTCCTCGTCATAGCCAACAATTTCAATGACATCCCACATACCATTGGTCAAGAAATGTTGTCTTCCTTCTGCTCGTTGTAGCTACCACAAATATATAGCTAGTTAGATAGGGGAGATAACATGTTCCCAAAGCCCCTATATGGGAGGTCCTATTTTATTTCTCTCTTTCTATCTCTCCAAACACACACCAATGAGTGACTGTTAAAATTGTTTACGTTTTCTGATTTGCAATTGATCATCACACTGTCGCTATGATATAGTACTTGAAACTTCCAGAATCCAAGCCCCTCATCGCAAATGAGTAAAATTAGAAACAAGAACGATAAATAAAATAAGCTGTTGTATTCAAATACCTCAAAGAATAGTCCATACAGATACGTGGATATTACACCAGGGGTGATTTATAATTGTTTTGTGTCTTTTATCTGTTAAACATGTGTCAATAATTCACAAATTTGTTAAAGACCTACATGTCAAGTTTCATCAAAATGTAATTAAATTAAGACGTAGACTCCATCCTCCTTTTCATATTTCCTGAAGACCTTTGTTTGAATCTTATTATCACTTTTGAATTCAGTAATAAATTAACATGTGTTAACAACATTTGGATAAATTCTATCATATTTGGCAGCAAAGTGCAAACTGAAATTTTGACAAGTACATGTACTGCTTTTACCTGGGTAGAATTTGCATCTAAAAAGGATAAGCAAAGACCTTGAGCTTCCTGCATAGATTTTGCATCTGTGCTTTTCATTTGGCGTATTGTGTTCTAAATAAAGCATAATGCCTTATTAGTTGTGTAAAATGTGCTGTTAAACCTGGGACTGTGCAAAATGTGCTGTTAAACCTGGGACTGTGCAAAATGTGCTGTTAAACCTGGGACTGTGCAAAATGTACCATTAAACCTGGGACTGTGCAAAATGTGCTGTTAAACCTGGGACTGTGTAAAATGTGCTTTTAAACCTGGGACTGTGTAAAATGTTCTGTTAAACCTGGGACTGTGCAAAATGTACTGTTAAGCCTGGGACAGTGTAAAATGTGCTGTTAAACCTGTTACTGTGCAAAATGTGCTGTTAAACCTGGGACTGGTTCTGTATTCACTTAACTAAATTATATTACACTCTGAATCTCACATCATGATAGCTAATAAAATAAACTCACTGGAATACAAGAGATTTCAAAAGAACAATCGGGGCCCTGAGTGGCCGAGTGGTCTAAAGCGCTCTTTGTTACGGATCACTGCCATCTCACCTCTGTCTGCGGCGGTTCGAGTCTAAGATTCAGCCAATGTGGGCATATGAGAAAGCCTGCCAGTAGCTTCTCGTGGGTCGGTGGTTCTTTCCGGGGTTTTCCGGGTTCTTCCTCCACCATTAATACTGGCCGCCATGTATAGCCTATCGTGCTGAAAAATGGCATTAAACCCCACAACAACAACAACAACATCAAAAGAACAATCCATTTAGATAAAGATGACTGTTAAATATACAGTGTTCACTTTCTCATAATTTAAGAAAATAAAGACTTATGACAAAGGTGATTTCTAGTTTTACTGTACACTCAATTTGAAAAGTTTCATCAGCATGGAGTAACAAAAAAGAAAAGAAGAAACAAGGCAAAAAACAAATATAATGGGTCTTTAATGTGAGATAAGATTAAGAGTAAGAAGTAAGATTCTGAGATGGAGTTTTCACTCTCAAACAATCTTTCATACGTAATGTCATTTGTGACCATATGAAATAAAACCAAATTCTCATGAGCTTTTTAATTTTATTTTTAATTTCAACCTCTTTTCCATAGTTAAAAAAAAAATTATAAATAGACCTAGACTGACATGATTGATGTGCAGTAGACATGAGATATATATATTCTTGAAGATAAATATTATTTGAAGACTCAACTCACCGATGATTCTATCATTGCAATATGTTTGAAATGTCCTGACGGTCCATATCTTTGAGGTAAAATCAAGAAATAGTAGCTGCCATCAGACGTAAATATGGGTGGGGTGTACTGGAAGAAAAATCATATATACAAATGTATTATCGTAATGAGCACCCCTTTATCCAAAAAGGAAACAAAAATGAATAAGTTCAAATCTTCTAATAAAGGCATGATAATACCCATTCTAATACTGTCATAAAATGAAATTTACTAAAATGTAATGGCAAATTAATAAACATTCTAGTATTGTCATAAAATGAAATTTATTAAAATATAATGGCAAATTAATAAACATTCTAGTATTGTCATAAAATGAAATTTATTAAAATGTAATGGCAAATTAATAAACATTCTAGTATTGTCATAAAATGAAATTTATTAAAATATAATGGCAAATTAATAAACATTCTAATATTGTCATAAAATGAAATTTATTAAAATGTAATGGCAAATTAATAAACATTCTAATACTGTCATAAAATGAAATTTATTAAAATGTAATGGCAAATTAATAAACATTCTAATATTGTCATAAAATGAAATTTACTAAAATGTAATGGCAAATTAATAAACATTCTAATATTGTCATAAAATGAAATTTATTAAAATGTAATGGCGAATTAATAAACATTCTAGTATTGTCATAAAATGAAATTTATTAAAATGTAATGGCAAATTAATAAACATTCTAGTATTGTCATAAAATGAAATTTGTTAAAATGTAATGGCAAATTAATACCCATTCTAATATTGTCATAAAATGAAATTTATTAAAATGTAATGGCAAATTAATACCCATTCTAATATTGTCATAAAATGAAATTTATTAAAATGTAATGGCAAATTAATAAACATTCTAGTATTGTCATAAAATGAAATTTGTTAAAATGTAATGGCAAATTAATACCCATTCTAATATTGTCATAAAATGAAATTTATTAAAATGTAATGGCAAATTAATAAACATTCTAGTATTTTCACAAAATAAAATTTACTAAAATGTAATGGCAAATTAATAAACATTCTAATATTGTCACAAAATGAAATTTATTAAAATGTAATGGCAAATTAATAAACATTCTAATATTGTCATAAAATGAAATTTACTAAAATGTAATGGCAAATTAATAAACATTTTAATATTGTCATAAAATGAAATTTACTAAAATGTAATGGCAAATTAATAAACATTTTAATATTGTCATAAAATGAAATTTATTAAAATGTAATGGCAAATTAATAAACATTCTAATATTGTCACAAAATGAAATTTATTAAAATGTAATGGCAAATTAAAGTTAAGCTTTAATGTGATCTAGAAAAATAAAGTAATAATATTGTAAATGTTTAGGAGCATGGAGGTAATGAAGACAAATTGATATCAGCCACATTAGTATATGGGTTTAATTACTAAATCATGGATGTAATGAAGACAAATTGATATCAACCTCATTAGTCTATGGGTTTAATTACTAAAGCATGGAGGTAATGAAGACAAATTGATATCAACCTCATTAGTCTATGGGTTTAATTACTAAAGCATGGAGGTAATGAAAACAAATTGATATCAACCTCATTAGTCTATGGGTTTAATTACTAAAGCATGGAGGTAATGAAGACAAATTGATATCAACCACCTCATTAGTCTATGGGCTTAATTACTAAAGCAAGGAGGTAATGAAGACAAATTGATATAAACCTCGTTAGTCTATGGGTTTAATTACTAAAGCATGGAGGTAATGAAGACAAATTGATATCAACCACCTCATTAGTCTATGGGCTTAATTACTAAAGCAAGGAGGTAATGAAGACAAATTGATATAAACCTCATTAGTCTATGGGTTTAATTACTAAAGCATGGAGGTAATGAAGACAAATTGATATCAACCTCATTAGTCTATGGGTTTAATTACTAAAGCATGGAGGTAATGAAGATAAATTGATATCAACCTCATTAGTCTATGGGTTTAATTACTAAAGCATGGAGGTAATGAAGACAAATTGATATCAACCTCATTAGTCTATGGGTTTAATTACTAAAGCATGGAGGTAATGAAGACAAATTGATATCAACCACCTCATTAGTCTATGGGCTTAATTACTAAAGCAAGGAGGTAATGAAGACAAATTGATATAAACCTCGTTAGTCTATGGGTTTAATTACTAAAGCATGGAGGTAATGAAGACAAATTGATATCAACCTCATTAGTCTATGGGTTTAATTACTAAAGCATGAAGGTAATGAAGACAAATTGATATCAACCTCATTAGTCTATGGGCTGAATTACTAAAGCATGGAGGTAAAGAAGACAAATTGATATCAGCCTCATCAGTCTATGAGTTTAATTACTAAAGCATGGAGGTAATGAAGACAAATTGATATCAACCTCATCAGTCTATGGGTTTAATTGCTAAAGCATGGAGGTAATGAAGACAAATTGATATCAACCTCATCAGTCTATGGTTTAATTACTAAAGCATAAGCTGGCATCAAGTGTCACTAAATCAAACGGTACACTCCAAAGCTGTATTATCACATGCTCTAAAGTATCACAACAAACAGGATTTTCCACTTAATTTTGGACATGTGCCATCTAGCGGTTGTTTACAGATGTAAAGCTGTAGACAGTAAGGATGCAAATATCTTATAGCACAATTTCCTCTAAAATGTCAACATGTTTTATAAGTTTACACTGGCAAACAATGAACGTCACTTTTTTTTGTAAAGTGCATGCATACAATTATGCTGATCATCATATACAAAACTCTGGTCGAACATGTTATTGGCTTTGATTATGAAATTTATTCTGCATATTGTCTGATGTTTGATGATTATAGATGATATACCTGTGATGACATACACGTCCTTACAAAGTTAAGCGTGCAATTTTATTCCATGGTAGCCAAGATGCACCAAAATTGACAAAATGTTGCTTATGATCGTACTTCTCATACGTAAGTAACAATAACAGTTGAACTGTCTTGAAATAATTAATATTTCAATAATAATCATAATAATATTATTAATTTTAATAATATATGTTTTATATTTTCATTTCTTTGCCCACATTGAGTTTAAAATTCATATAAAGTCAAAAAATAATTGCTTGTAATTTTTAATGCTGTTATTTATGGATTCCACTTTAATTACATTTGTGTGCTCGATTTGATCATTGAATCCTTTGTTTATTGTGGAAATATTCTGCCAGTACAAGCATGGACATTCCTTCTCAGAGGTAAGTTGCAATTTATTGTTTATTATAATACCTGCATGTCACCATACCCAAGTTATACAAATACTGTGATTAGTCCCCCCATGGTACGTTAATCTGGGTCAGCCATTACATGCTGTTTTATCTACATTTTCACACTTTGATTGAAAAAGACTTTTTATAGGAATAGAGAGAGTGAACGTCATAGAAAAGTTACAAATTATAAGTAAGCAGCAATAGCAAAACAGTCTTAAAATGCACCAATAAAAACATTAAGTAACACAATAATACAGCGTTCCAGGCTAAAAGGAAAAAAAGTCATTGCTTCTCAATGAATGATAAAAGTCAAGAGAGAGAGAGAGAGAGAGGATGTACTTACTAATTCAACCCATCCTCCTTCAGTGAGAACTTGATAATTCTGAAAGAGGAGATTTTGAATTTATGTCTTTACAGTTATGGTGTAAAGACTACACCATTAAATGCTTGATTATTGAGATGTATGTACAATGAATCCTTTTCATCAATGTCTAAAAATAACACAATGTGTTGTATGTGAAGGTTTCTCAAAATTATAAAACTAGTAACGCAAGAAATGTTCCCGAAACTCAGTACATGCATAGTACGACATAAATCTGTGATAAAATTATACTGCAAAAATAGATCAGACTCACATCAATGTTTTACTTTCACTACTGTAGATATTCAAAGTGAAATTTCATTTGAATGTACCAGATCTTTTCATATGTTGTTTTGCAGACATTTCAATTTTATTCTTTGCGCCACAGATACTGGATACCAATGTAATTACAGCAACAAAATATTTACTGGAAACATGATAGGAGTGATGATAAATCATAATTTGTGATGTCAAGTTTAAGAAGTAATTTAGTTTTGATACTGATTGACTATTCCTGGATACTGAGTTTTTATATCAATATAGATGAGGCATGACTTACCTCTCACATAAATGACCCGTGATATCTTCAAAACAAGTGTTCACATTATTGTAGTTATATTCCTTTGAAGCAACTCTAATAAATTTTGATATAATCAGTTCATGCCTACTTACTTCAATACATGCACCATTTTCTCTGCCACACAATGAAAGTATGGAATAGTTTTGTTCCCTGTTTAACCATGTGACCAGAACATAGTTGTTGTCTTGCCAAACTACAGATGTGAAATAATAATCCCTGAAAATGAACCAAATGATACACATTTAGCAGTAATGAGAGGAAAACAATTAGCAGTAATGAAATGAAACACCAGCATTATGGAGATGATACACATTTGGCAGAAATGAGATGATACACATTTAGCAGTATGGAGATGATACACTTTTAGCAGTAATGCAATGATACACAATTAGCAGTGTGGAGATGATATACATTTAGCAGTGTGGAGATGATACACGTTTAGCAGTAATGAGATGATACACATTTAGCAGTATGGAGACGATACACATTTAGTAGAAATGAGATGATACACATTTAGCAGTATGGAGATGATACACATTTAGCAGTATGGAGATGATATACATTTAGCAGTATGGAGATGATACACATTTAGCAGTAATGAGATGATACACATTTAGCAGTATGGAGATGATACACATTTAGCAGAAAAGACATGATACACATTTAGCAGTATGGAGATGATACACATTTAGCAGTATGGAGATGATATACATTTAGCAGTATGGAGATGATACACATTTAGCAGTAATGAGATGATACACATTTAGCAGTAATGAGATGATACACATTTAGCAGTGTGGAGATGATACACATTTAGCAGCATGGAGATGACACACATTTAGCAGTATGGAGATGATACACAGTAATGCAATGATACACAATTAGCAGTGTGGAGATGATATACATTTAGCAGTATGGAGATGATACACATTTAGCAATATGGAGATGATACACATTTAGCAATATGGAGATGATACACATTTAGCGGTATGGAGATGATACACATTTAGCAGTAATGAGATGATACACATTTAGCACTGTGGAGATGATACACATTTAGCAGCATGGAGATGATACACATTTAGCAGTATGGAGATGATACACAGTAATGCAATGATATACAATTAGCAGTGTGGAGATGATATACATTTAGCAGTATGGAGATGATATACATTTAGCAATATGGAGATGATACACAATTAGCAGGAATGAGATGATACACATTTAGCAGTATGGAGATGATACACATTTAGCAGTATGGAGATGATACACATTTAGCAGTATAGAGATGATACACATTTAGCAGTATGGAGATGATACACATTTAGCACTATGGAGATGATACACATTTAGCAGTATGGAGATGATACACAATTAGCAGTATGGAGATGATACACAATTAGCAGTATGGAGATGATACACATTTAGCAGTATGGAGATGATACACAATTAGCAATAATGAGACGATACACATTTAACAGTATGGAGATGATACACATTTAGCAGCAATGAGATGATACACATTTATCAGTAATGAGATGATGCACATAATCATATCAGTAAGAAAACATGGATATTCCAGTTTCTTGTCATGTCTATATAACCATGTTAGTATGACAGCATGGATATACTACTTTGTTGTCATGTCTACATAATCATGGATATTCCAGTTTCTTGTCATGTCTATATAACCATGTTAGTATGACAGCATGGATATACTACTTTGTTGTCATGTCTACATAATCATGCTAGTTGGATAACATGGATATTCCAATTTGTTGTCATGTCTATATAATCATGTAAGTTGGATAACATGGATATACCAATTTGTTTTCATGTCTACGTAATCATTTAAGTTGGATAACATGGATATACCAATTTATTGTCATGTCTACATAATCATGTCAGTTGGATAACATGGATATACCAATTTGTTGTCATGTCTACGTAATCAGGTCAGCTCAGGGCTATGGCTAGAACTTGTTGATGTAACAGACATCATCTTGGTCATGTATGATACAGAAATATTGTGTGACAACAATGATAGCTTAATAATTCCTTACCACATGATTCACTGTGCTGAAACACTTATGTATATCTCAAAGAAACATTCTTAGTGCATGATTCACTCTGACAAAACACATATCTACATTTCAAAGTTTCTTTCATACCAAATGGCTCACTGTGATGAAGTGAACACTGATCATATATCTTCTATTATTATTATTTTTATTATTATTATTATTATTATTATTATTATTATTATTATTATTATTATTATACCTATTCTTGAACTCTCCTGGGGGTTCCAGATTGTGTGTCCTCATGTTGTCCAGATTTAGGATTCGTAGCATAAAGGTTGGATTTGTGGATCCCGGCTGGAAGACATAGATCACATATGCAATTTTAGCACAATATAAATAGCACTTCCTGGTTATCGTGCAATTCCTTTAACACATCAGATGCAATTGACTTGTATTTTCTTTAACAGATCAGATGCAATAGATGTGTGTTTTCTTTGACACATTACATGTAAATGATTAGTATTTTCTTTAATAAATAGTGATTGTGCATGATCTATTGTACATTTTGTACCATCTATCATTTCCATAGTGATTGCAAGTGATCTATTGTACATCTTGTACCATGTATCATTTCCATAGAGATTACAAGTGATCCATTGTGCATTTCGTACAGTGTATCATTTCCATAGTGATTGCAAGTGATCTAGTGTACATGTTGTACCATGTATCATTTCCATATTGATTGCGAGTGATCTAGTGTACATTTTGTGCAATGTATCATTTCCATGGTGATTGCATGTGATCTGTTGTACATCTTGTACCATGTATCATTTCCACAGAGATTACAAGTGATCCATTGTGCATTTTGTACAGTGTATCATTTCCATAGTGATTGCAAGTGATCTAGTGTACATGTTGTGCCATGTATCATTTCCATAGTGATTGCAAGTGATCTAGTGTACATTTTGTACCATGTATCATTTCCATATTGATTGTGAGTGATCTAGTGTACATGTTGTACCATGTATCATTTCCATATTGATTGTGAGTGATCTAATGTACATGTTGTACCATGTATCATTTCCATATTGATTGTGATTGATCTAGTGTACATTTTGTACCATGTATCATTTCTATATTGATTGCGCGTGATGTAGTGTACATTTTGTACCGTATATCATTTCCATAGTGATTGCAATAATTTCATTTTCCACTCACACTGTTCTGTCTATGTACCATTTTGAACTGTCCCATGACAGTGCATTAGTTTACTATTGATTTACACTTTTTCTGAATATTCTTCAATGTCTAGTTGTCTCATTAGCAACTGATGTGCACCTTTCTCCAAATGTTTCATACTGATTGCTGACCACTCCAGATGTGTTTATAACTGTACTGTTTCATATTGTATATTCCATATGTCCATTTGCATGCTTACAGTAAGTGTACAATATTCTAATCCTACTGTTTCACTTGTTATGGAAAGAGTTTTAATATTTGCAGTCAGTTGATGTACTTAGAAATGTAGATATCCCAAGTAACATGAAAACACAAAAATAAAACCTAAAACAAACTGACCATATTTTAAAATTAAGAAATTAAAGAGACAGAAGAGAGAAGAAAAACATGACTAAAAGGTATAATGCCAAGATTCTAAACAAGGAACAATTCTATTTCAGTATTATACTGTACCTTTGAATATGCTATTCTTCTGTACAAGTGTAATAATATACATTTGGATATGCTATCTTTCTATACTGGTATAATACTGTACCTTTGGATACGCTTTGCCTCCTTACCACTATAACACTATACCTTTGGATACGCTATTCTTCTGTATAAGTCTAATAATATACATTTGAATATGCTATCTTTCTATAATGGTATAATACTGTACCTTTGGATATGTTTTCCCTCCTTACCACTATAACACTACCTTTGGATATGCTATCCTTCTGGATTGGTATTATATTATTGGCATTGGATTATAATACAGTACCTTTGGATATGATATCCTTCTGGGTTGGTATTATATTATTGGCATTGGATTATAATACAGTACCTTTGGAAATGCTATCCTTCTGGGTTGGTATTATATTATTGGCATTGGATTATAATACAGTACCTTTGGATATGCTATCCTTCTGGGTTGGTATTATATTATTGGCATTGGATTATAATACAGTAACTTTGGATATGCTATCCTTCTGGGTTGTTATTATATTATTGGCATTGGATTATAATACAGTACCTTTGGATATGCTATCCTTCTGGGTTGGTATTATGTTATTGGTATTGGATTATAATACAGTACCTTTGGATATGCTATCCTTCTGGGTTGGTATTATATTATTGGCATTGGATTATAATACAGTACCTTTGGATATGCTATCCTTCTGGGTTGTTATTATATTATTAGCATTGGATTATAATACAGTACCTTTGGATATGCTATCCTTCTGGGTTGGTATTATATTATTGGCATTGGATTATAGTACAGTAACTTTGGATATGCTATCCTTCTGGGTTGGTATTATATTATTGGTATTGGATTATAATAATGTACCTTTGGATATGTTATCCTTCTGGGTTGGTATTATATTATTGGCATTGGATTATAATACAGTACCTTTGGATATGCTATCCTTCTGGGTTGGTATTATATTATTGGCATTGGATTATAATAAAGTACCTTTGGATATGCTATCCTTCTGGGGTGGTATTATATTATTGGCATTGGATTATAATACAGTACCTTTGGATATGCTATCCTTCTGGGTTGGTATTATATTATTGGTATTGGATTATAATACAGTACCTTTGGATATGTTATCCTTCTGGGTTGGTATTATATTATTGGCATTGGATTATAATACAGTACCTTTGGATATGCTATCCTTCTGGGTTGGTATTATATTATTGGCATTGGATTATAGTACAGTAACTTTGGATATGCTATCCTTCTGGGTTGGTATTATATTATTGCCATTGGATTATAATACAGTACCTTTGGATATGCTATCCTTCTGGGTTGTTATTATATTATTGGTATTGGATTATAATACAGTACCTTTGGATATGCTATCCTTCTGGGTTGGTATTATATTATTGGCATTGGATTATAATACAGTACCTTTGGATATGCTATCCTTCTGGGGTGGTATTGTATTATTGGCATTGGATTATAATACAGTACCTTTGGATATGTTATCCTTCTGGGTTGTTATTATATTATTGGCATTGGATTATAATAAAGTACCTTTGGATATGCTATCCTTCTGGGGTGGTATTATATTATTGGCATTGGATTATAATACAGTACCTTTGGATATGCTATCTTCTGGATTGGTATTATATTATTGGCATTGGATTATAATACAGTACCCTTGGATATGCTATCTTCTGGATTGGTATTATATTATTGGCATTTGATTATAATACAGTACCTTTGGATATGCTATCCTTCTGGGGTGGTATTATATTATTGGCATTGGATTATAATACAGTACCTTTGGATATGCTATCTTTCTGGGTTGGTATTATATTATTGGCATTGGATTAAAATACAGTACCTTTGGATATGCTATCTTCTGGGTTGGTATTATATTATTGGTATTGGATTATAATACAGTACCTTTGGATATGCTATCCTTCTGGGGTGGTATTATATTATTGGCATTGGATTATAATACAGTACCTTTGGATATGCTATCCTTCTGGGTTGCTATTATATTATTGGCATTGGATTATAATACAGTACCTTTGGATATGCTATCCTTCTGGATTCCACATATGGATCTTGAGCTTCACCATATATTATGTATTCAAATTTCTTCACACTGGTGTCATTAAACACAGCATACACTATTGAAGTTCCATCTGGAGACCACCAGACAGCATTATCTGAACTAAGAACTTCCTCTGCAATAAATAAATAGATAAATAGATAAAGAAAGAAAGAAAGAAAGAAAGAAAGAAAGAAAGCAATGAAACATTATGGTAATTGATTTATTTTAAGGTCATCTTCATCCCTGTTTTGCATCATAACAATGTATATTTCAAAACCTGGCATTCCTCACATACATTATCCATATCTACGTTCCTTTATCACAAATGTAACAAATTTGAGAAAACATTGACAAGAAATGCTCATGAAAATAATAACTGAAACATAATTGGTAGTGTAACTTTGGTATAGTTAATTAATTTGACACATTAACATAACTTAATGGCATAACATTGGTATGGTGAATTGACAGGGTAACATTGGAATAGTAAATTGACAGTGTAACATTAGAATATGAATTGACAGTGTAACATTGGTATAGTTCATTGACAGTGTACAGTGAATTGACAGTGTAACATTGGAAAAGTGAATTGACAGTGTGACATTGGAATATTGAATTGACAGTGCAACATTTGAACAGTTAATTGACAGTGTATAGTGAATTGACAGTGTAACATTTGAACAGTGAATTGATAGTGTAACATTGGAATAGTGAATTGACAGTGTAACATTAGAATAGTGAATTGACAGTGTACAGTGAATTGACAGTGTAACATTGGAATAGTGAATTGACAGTGTAACATTGGAATATTGAATTGACAGCGTAAAATTGGAATAGTGAATTGACAGTTGACAGTGTAACATTGGAATATTGAATTGACAGTGCAAAATTGTAAGTGATTTGACAGTGTACAGTGAATTGACAGTGTAACATTGGAATATTAAATTGACAGTGTAAAATTGGAATAGTGAATTGACAGTGTAAAATTGGAATTGTGAATTGACAGTTGACAGTGTAACATTGGAATATTGAATTGACAGTGCAAAATTGGAATAGTGATTTGACAGTGTACAGTGAATTGACAGTGTAACATTGGAATATTGAATTGACAGTGTAACATTGGAATATTGAATTGACAGTGCAAAATTGGAATAGTGATTTGACAGTGTACAGTGAATTGACAGTGAAACATTGGAATATTGAATTGACAGTGCAAAATTGGAATAGTGAATTGACAGTGTAAAATTGGAATAGTGAATTGACAGTGTACAGTGAATTGACAGTGTAACATTGGAATAGTGAATTGACAGTGTAACATTGGAATAGTGAATTGACAGTGTAAAATTGGAATTGTGAATTGACAGTTGACAGTGTAACATTGGAATATTGAATTGACAGTGCAAAATTGGAATAGTGATTTGACAGTGTACAGTGAATTGACAGTGTAACATTGGAATAGTGAATTGACAGTGTAACATTGGAATATTGAATTGACAGTGCAAAATTGGAATAGTGAATTGACAGTGTACAGTGAATTGACAGTGTAACATTGGAATATTGAATTGACAGTGTAACATTGGAATAGTGAATTGACAGTGTAAAATTGGAATAGTGAATTGACAGTGTAACATTGGAATAGTGAATTGACAGTGCAAAACTGGAATAGTGATTTGACAGTGTACAGTGAATTGACAGTGTAACATTGGAATAGTGAACTGACAGTGTAAAATTGGAATTATTAATTGATTTTGGACATGATAAATCCTACTTATATTCAGATTTGCAAAAATCCAATGCCATGAAATATGGTAATTATTTGTGAAATTTATTCCATTCTTCTTGGCAACATTTTTTCAAAGTAAAAAGCCTTTACATCACCCTGACCCTGACTATATAAAGCATACCTTATGCTGTGCTTCTATTTATAAACTTGATCTTGCTTTATAATGTGTTATGCATATCTGTATCATGAATTAATTTATAATATAGTTTTATTTAAGTCATTTGAGTTTATGACATTAATATTTTAATTTGTTAATTCAATGGCTGGTTTTTGTTATAGTAAAAGTAGACGTACCATACATAGTGAAATTTCCATTTATAAATAAAGGCCAATTGCTAAGGTCATGGCAGCAACTATTTTGGTCAAAGTAGTTTGAATGGAGGTCATGAAAAGATCATGTGATGCTAGGAGTACATTGGTTATGTAAAGACATTATGCAATCCCTAGTGGTTGAACTGATCAGACAATGACTGTTAACATATTTCACAATATATTATTTCAATGTTCGAGAATCTTTTCTGTGAGTCAGGATTTGTTGATTCGGTGCACACATAGTGACTATGTAGAACAATTAAAGCATCACATTATTATTTGACAGATATGTGCCAGCTTTGCAAGAGTCATGAGAGGAAATTGTGATTTATTTATAATTTGTTCATTTAATAGCAGCATGGAGAAAAACCTTCATTCTAAACAGATAGTAACTTGCAGAATATGTGAAATTATTCAAGGACTTGAATATTTAAATAATTCTGTCAAACATTTAAGGGTTCTTGTTATATTCTACTTTGATGGAATTTACCTTTAGTTAAAACATTTTGCATTTATAACTGCGATTGTTCAGTTTGCTAGTACATTAGCACATAAGCACACCAGAACCTCAGCCTTCATTCAGAATACCTTGGATAATTTCCAGATTAATAGTACATTTTGGACAATGTTCTAGGAATTCATACACTGTAAGTTATTTTAATTATTTTATTTTGTTAGAATATATATTTTAAATAAATGTATAATTTGGCATATTGCATGCTTGTTTTAATCTTGCCTTGTAACATAGTTTAAGCTTCTAGACAGAACAAATATCATTTTAAAAAGTCAGCATAGCAAAGTAAATTTTCCATCATACATGGAACCTAGGAAATATTTATAAACATCAAAAAATGAAAATTTATGATTTACCAATATTTTTAATGCTATCTGAAAATAACATTATTGGAATATTTAAATTACCTTCATAAACCCAATCTGGTATTCCATTGTAAATTTCCTCCGGCACTCCGTCATGGGTAAGTTTAACAGCTGGAGCCTGAGGGTCCTTTTTATAAAACAGATTATTCTGCTGTGCAAAGATCTGCAAGAAAAGTACCTGAGTCATGGTTTTGCAATGATCATGGCCAAACCTGTTTTATAGGTACCTTGTATTTTGCAATCATCTTTCTATTATAGCCTATATTTTAATACCGATACAGATTAAATTCTTATGTAAACAAACATCAATTAAACAGCATCTTTAAAGGCATTGTTTTGCACCTATAAATGGTGGCAGAATTTGACAAAATGACCTTAATGGTTTTAATTGCTCTTTTCCACTCCTTCTTTATTTTACATGCTGCATTAAAGGGAAATAACTCCTTAATTGTCATACGTTACTTTACAAACCTGATTTTGCCTTATATCATCTGGATGTGTTGTAGTTCTTTATTTTCATGATGTCTTGTGTCTTGGACTTTTGTCTCAAAAATATTTGATTTAAAAGGAAGCAATAAAAAGTACCATTTATGATCATTTATAATGCTGGCAGACATGGGTCTATGCAGTGTGTTAAGACTAATCAGCAAGACAAACTACACAGACCCATAGCATGATGTACTGGCAGACATGGTTCTATGCAGTGTCTTAGGACTACTCAGCAAGACAAACTACACAGACCCATAGCATGATGTACTGGCAGACATGGTTCTATGCAGTGTGTTAGGACTACTCAGCAAGACAAACTACACAGACCCATAGCATGGTGTACTGGCAGACATGGTTCTATGCAGTGTCTTAGGACTAATCAGCAAGACAAGCTACACAGACCCATAGCATGATGTACTGGCAGACATGGTTCTATGCAGTGTGTTAGGACTAATCAGCAAGACAAGCTACACAGACCCATAGCATGATGTACTGGCAGACATGGTTCTATGCAGTGTGTTAGGACTAATCAGCAAGACAAGCTACACAGACCCATAGCATGATGCACTGGCAGACATGGGTCTATGCAGTGTGTTAGGACTACTCAGCAAGACAAACTACACAGACACATAGCATGATGTACTGGCAGACATGGGTCTATGCAGTGTGTTAGGACTAATCAGCAAGACAAGCTACACAGACCCATAGCATGATGCACTGGCAGACATGGTTCTATGCAGTGTGTTAGGACTAATCAGCAAGACAAGCTACACAGACCCATAGCATGATGCACTGGCAGACATGGTTCTATGCATTGTGTTAGGACTAATCAGCAAGACAAACTACACAGACCCATAGCATGATGCACTGGCAGACATGGTTCTATGCAGTGTGTTAGGACTAATCAGCAAGACAAGCTACACAGACCCATAGCATGATGCACTGGCAGACATGGTTCTATGCAGTGTGTTAGGACTACTCAGCAAGACAAACTACACAGACCCATAGCATGATGCACTGGCAGACATGGTTCTATGCAGTGTGTTAGGACTAATCAGCAAGACAAGCTACACAGACCCATAGCATGATGTACTGGCAGACATGGGTCTATGCAGTGTGTTAGGACTAATCAGCAAGACAAACTACACAGATCCATAGTATGATGCACTGGCAGACATGGTTCTATGCAGTGTGTTAGGGCTAATCAGCAGGACAAATAACACAGACCCAACCTGCAAGCACAAGATGTTACAACATATAAATATCAATACTGTTAGACTTATAATGAATATATACCATTACAAAGAAATTTGATTCACGACTAATCCACTGCAGAAAATAAATTATTTGCAAATGGACCTAATTAGAAAGACAATAATGTTCTTTATAAAATCAAAATAATAAAAAACATTGTTGATAGAAATACACAAACAAAAGGGCATTGTTGATATAATAAAGTGAGGCATGCTTTAGAATGAACATTACATAATTTATGTTCTGTGATGAACTTACAAGAGAATGTCCGTTTGGGCCCCAACCCACATATTGTAACTGAGCTCCCTCTTCGCCGTTTAAGTCCTCGAGCAGTCTTTTAAAAAAATGAAGGTAAAAATGTATGTCATGCTAAAAGCAAGTACCTGTTCAAACTGTTCAAGATGAAACTAATAAGTTTTGATCAAAGTATTTACTAAATTCTTCAATTATGTCTCTTGTTTTATATATATATATATATATATATATATATATATATATATATATATATATATATATATATATATATATATATATATATATATATATATATATAATGTGTGTGTGTTTGTGTTTGTGTATGTATGTGCTTAAATTTTGTCCTGGATTGAGAGTTGTGGAGCTTTGCCTACCTGACATTTGTCATGGTTTTAAGTAATAAACAAGATGTTTACTAAAGTCTGAGTTCAAGGTCAGTCTTGCTAACAGTTAAACTTGGTTTTTCATTTGAATCTATTGTTTCATTCGACAAGTGCATATTTGTATACACAAAGATATGGTAAACAATTATTCATTCCTGTTTGATATCTGTCTTTGGGAATCTATGATCAGAGTTTGCAGTTTTGTTCAGACATAATTGTAGAATAGACTATTAAATTAAATTATTCATTGGAATTACAAAGTGTACTTTGACATTTTAGACTAAACAACTAGTTTGGGGTTATTGAGAACTCATTATTAATTATATCATCAGGAATTTCAAGAGTATTAGTACACTTGGACATTCAAGAGTATTAGTACACTAGGAGATTCAAGAGTATTAGTACACTAGGAGATTCAAGAGTATTAGTACACTAGGACATTCAAGAGTATTAGTACACTAGGAGATTCAAGAGTATTAGTACACTAGGAGATTCAAGAGTATTAGTACACTAGGAGATTCAAGAGTATTAGTACACTTGGACATTCAAGAGTATTAGTACACTAGGACATTCAAGAGTATTAGTACACTAGGACATTCAAGAGTATTAGTACACTAGGATATTCAAGAGTATTAGTACACTAGGACATTCAAGAGTATTAGTACACTAGGACATTCAAGAGTATTAGTACACTGGGATATTCAAGAGTATTAGTACACTGGGATATTCAAGAGTATTAGTACACCTAAGGACATTCAAGAGTATTAGTACACTTGGACATTCAAGAGTATTAGTACACTAGGACATTCAAGAGTATTAGTACACTAGGACATTCAAGAGTATTAGTACACTAGGACATTCAAGAGTTTTAGTACACTTGGACATTCAAGAGTATTAGTACACTAGGATATTCAAGAGTATTAGTACACTGGGATATTCAAGAGTATTAGTACACTAGGACATTCAAGAGTATTAGTACACTAGGACATTCAAGAGTACTAGTACACTGGGATAATCAAGAGTATTAGTACACTGGGATATTCAAGAGTATTAGTACACCTAAGGACATTCAAGAGTATTAGTACACTTGGACATTCAAGAGTATTAGTACACTAGGACATTCAAGAGTATTAGTACACTAGGACATTCAAGAGTATTAGTACACTGGGATATTCAAGAGTATTAGTACACTAGGACATTCAAGAGTATTAGTACACTAGGATATTCAAGAGTATTAGTACACTAGGACATTCAAGAGTATTAGTACACTGGGATATTCAAGAGTATTAGTACACTAGGACATTCAAGAGTATTAGTACACTAGGATATTCAAGAGCATAGTACACTAGGACATTCAAGAGTATTAGTACACTGGGATATTCAAGAGTATTAGTACACTAGGACATTCAAGAGTATTAGTACACTAGGAGATTCAAGAGTATTAGTACACTAGGATATTCAAGAGTATTAGTACACTAGGATATTCAAGAGTATTAGTACACTAGGACATTCAAGAGTATTAGTACACTAGGACATTCAAGAGTATTAGTACACTAGGACATTCAAGAGTATTAGTACACTAGGACATTCAAGAGTATTAGTACACTGGGATATTCAAGAGTATTAGTACACTAGGACATTCAAGAGTATTAGTACACTAGGATATTCAAGTGTATTAGTACACTAGGACATTCAAGAGTATTAGTACACTGGGATATTCAAGAGCATTAGTACACTAGGATATTCAAGTGTATTAGTACACCTAAGGATATTCAAGACTACTTCAATTCATCCAGAACATATTCTATACTTGAGGACTTGTGATATGTCATTTGAGATTATTTGGGATTTGTTAACAATACTGTCAGTGTCTCTTATAACAATACTGTCAGTGTCTCTTATAACAATATTGTCAGTGTCTCTTATAACAATATTGTCAGTGTCTCTTATAACAATATTGTCAGTGTCTCATATATTTTCACCTCTTAACATGGAGAAGTAAATTATTTGTTGATTTTACTAAACATTGTTGGTTTCACTTCTTTCTGTTACATAGTTTAAGACCTAGATTTTCAACACTGTTCCAATAATCATCCACCAATAACCAATCATGACAATAACATTCCAACACTACTCTTTCATTCCAATAAAATTCCAACAGTATCCCATTATGCCAATAACATCCCAACAATGGCCCATTATGCCAATAAAATTCCAACAGCATCCCATTGTACCAATAACATCACAACACTAGCCCATTATGCTAGTAACATCCCAACATGTGCCCATTATGCCAATGAAATTCCAACACTAGTCCATTGTGCCAATGAAATTCCAACACTAGTCCATTGTGCCAATGAAATTCCAACACTAGTCCATTATGCCAATGAAATTCCAACACTAGTCCATTGTGCCAATGAAATTCCAACACTAGTCCATTATGCCAATGAAATTCCAACACTAGTCCATTGTGCCAATGAAATTCCAACACTAGTCCATTGTGCCAATGAAATTCCAACACTAGTCCATTATGCCAATGAAATTCCAACACTAGTCCATTATGCCAATGAAATTCCAACACTAGTCCATTATGCCAATGAAATTCCAACACTAGTCCATTGTGCCAATAGAATACCATCACAAGCCATTATGCTTATACAGTACATTCCAACTATAACACATTATGCCGGTAACATTTGAACACTGGACTATAACATTCCAACACTAGCAAATAGCATTCAAACACTAGCCCATTTTGCAATTAGTTTGAATAAAAACAATGTACTATAAAAAAAAGGAAAATCAGATGACGTCATTTCTATGATGTTTGCATCATCCTAAACTTGAATTGTATTGATATTTTCAGTGTAAGTGACATAAATTTTGAAGTGTATTGACATTTTCAGTTAAAGTGCCATAAATATTGAAGTGTATTGACATTTTCAGTTAAAGTGCCATAAATATTGAAGCGTATTGCCATTTTCAGTGAAAGTGACAAATATTGAAATGTATTGACATTTTCAATGAAAGTGCCATAAATATTGAAGTGTATTGACATTTTCAGTGAAAGTGACATAAATATTGAAGTGTATTGCCATTTTCAGTGAAAGTGACATAAATATTGAAGTGTATTGCCATTTTCAGTGAAAGTGACATAAATATTGAAGTGTATTGACATTTTCAGTGAAAGTGACATAAATATTGAAGTGTATTGACATTTTCAGTGAAAGTGACATAAATATTGAAGTGCATTGACATTTTCAGTGAAAGTGACATAAATATTGAAGTGTATTGACATTTTCAATGAAAGTGACATAAATATTGAAGTGTATTGACATTTTCAGTGAAAGTGACATAAATATTGAAGTGTATTGACATTTTCAGTGAAAGTGACATAAATATTGAAGTGTATTGACATTTTCAGTGAAAGTGACATAAATATTGAAGTATATTGACATTTTCAGTGAAAGTGACATAAATATTGAAGTATATTGACATTTTCAGTGAAAGTGACATAAATATTGAAGTGTATTGACATTTTCAGTGAAAGTGACAAATATTGAAGTGTATTGACATTTTCAGTGCAAGTGACATAAATATTAATGTAATGATGTTGATAGAAGATCTCAAATGGGTAAAGATTTAATATTGAATTTATTGAACAAGTTTCATAAATATTAAATCATTACCCATCTGAGATTTTTTTTATCACAGTTTTTATTTCATTGGAAATTATTTAGATGGTAAGAAGAACAAATGATTTCATTCATTCTGACAGACATTGCACCTTTCATTTGTTGTGCGTACATAATTTTCCCAACCAAAGTTGAACTAGTATTGACATTTAAAAGTAGATTATACTTTTTATACAGCATATAAATTACAAGAAAAAGCATCGTTCCAATTAAACAGAACATTTTACAAAATCATATTCATCATATGAAGTCCAATGTGCGTAATGTTGCATTGTTGATGCACTATCTGCTAGATTAGAGTTGAGGATCCATGTTTACCTAACCTCAAGGGTCACCATTACAGCTAAACATTACATTGTAGCGATAATCGTGTGGAAATATAGTTTACTGTAATGTATGTATGACCAGATATTTACAGTGTTTGTTTTGAAACAGTAGACAACAAAATATGCAACAGAAGTTCATTTTGGACTCAGAATTGCATGACATATTTACACGTAAATATGAAGTGGTTGGACAAACTTCTGTCAGTTTGGAGACCGGTTTATGTCCACATTTTTCTGCAAGTTAACATTTGAACCAAGCTTGTATATAAGGTGGATTCCATGCTACAGATATACCAGCTCCCTCAACCCCCACCCCACACAAGCAATACCCATAGTTTTACTTGCTGTTATTATTGTTTTTGTCTTATGGTTTTAGCCATTCTTCATGTTATGATATGCTATACAAGATATAACAAACCCCTGTGGGTGTAAATTAGCCATATTGAAACAGACAATACCATTTTGCCCCAATTCCCTTTTGCAACTCGATTTGGAAAGGGCAGTCCAAAATGTTCATTGAAAATAACAAAATCCAGAAGGCGGGGTTAAAAAGTTTCCTCATGATTGGAGCCAATCAGTAAACAGAATATTGCACACTAATTTTATGGGCTTATTTTGACCAATCAGAATCACATAAATTGATATGTTCACATGTTATAATGATATCCAAAATGTGAAACTGCACACACTATAGGCAAAGTGTACCAACTATGTGATAAAATTGTATATGTGATAAAATTGTATATGTGATAAGATAAAATTCTATATGTGATAAAATTGCATATGTGATAAAATTATATATGATAAAATTGTATATGTGATATCACCATCCAGATATCTACATTCTCAATCAACTTATGAAGGCAAATTAGACAAACATTTGAAAAATCAGAATCAAACACAGACACACACACACACACACACACACCCTCAGACACACACACTATCATATACACAAACACATCACACACAACATTGGGAAGATATTTCTCAAATTGAATAATAGGCCACTTACTAAATGCAGCTGTCATAATATAAAGCATTCATATAAACCTTTATAGCTGCATTGATTATTTTCGTGAAAATGGACCCTTCTTAATTTCTAAACAAAAAAATTCTTGATTTATTGTTATATATAAAAAGGGGTTTAATAATTTGAAATCGAAATAATTATGTGCATTAGGTGTATGGGTCATATTGTGTAGTATGTGGCATGGAATACCTTTGTATGGCTAGGAAATTCACACTGATAAGTCATACGAAAGTGAAGCATCAAAAAACATGCAATTGTGTTATCAGACACTTGTGAATGCTCAGTCATTAGTTGATTAGAGGAAACTGATTTATTATATTTGAGAGTTTAAGAACCCCTTAGTTGATATCAGCTGTTTGTCTTGAGGTCCTTGGAAACGGGAAATATCAACCTGAAAATGGCACCATACAGGACTGGTGTTGTTTATTTTCATTTGGTAGTAAGGTTCTCTTAAGAAACCTTGCCTGTTACAATACTTACCTAGTATTCACATTGTATATTTTATATTTGGCTACTGTGGAATGTCTGTAGATCTAGAAGAAAATAGAGGTAAAATGGAATTAAAACTTAACTGAATTTATTTGGTAGTGCATTTTGAATAAAGTAAATGCAAAACAAACCTACAAATCAAAACAGTTACTGCACAGTGTAGAGCACATTTCAAGACAAGTTAGGTGTAACTGTGCAGTAAGTGAAGAGTTAGTTATAGCAGTCAGAACTTATATATGTGCTGGAACTTCAAGACTTGCACCTCTTTCTCATGTACTGCACAAAACACCTTGGCTCTATGAAGTCACAATAGACAGACAGACAGACAGACAGACAGATAGATAGATAGATAATGTTATTTGACTCATTGTGCCGGTCTATAAGAAGTTGTCCTCTGACTCAATCTAATGGTCTACAATAAGAAGTTATCATTTGACTCAATGTCTAACAATCTATAAAAAGAAGTTGTCATTTAACTCTGTGTAACAGTCTATAAAAAGAAGTTGTCATTTAACTCCGTGTAACAGTCTATAAAAGAAGTTGTCATTTGACTCAATGTAATAGTCTATGTAACAACTGCTGTGTCCTGGCAGAAATATATGTATCATTAGTCATTTGCATACTTACTTGATGAACATCATAGGAAAGTAGTACATACTGTTTATCTGCTGATATTTTGAAATTATGTGCATCCAATTCGCTCTGAAAATAATAAATGCGAATCAAAGAATTACTAGTACTGAATAATCCTGATTAGTTAGAACAAGTTAATGATCTGCAAAAAGAATTAATATAGAATTTATTTCTCAGGTTTTTGCACATGATACACATAAACACACAATCTTGCCTTACTGAAGAAGGAGAAGAACTAGAAGAAAATGAAAGAAAGGAAAGAAAGAAACAACTCAAAAGAAATGTCAAGATCAAAGCATGGTCTTTGAAATGAAACACTAGTTGTTACGAACGACTGCTTGCTGTCTTCTGACCAGGAATTTTTTACCTTGTACCTGGAGAAGGAGTCTAGCATTGGCATCAAATTTTCAAAGATTTCAATTAGGAGTCCATGGGGTCTTTCAATTATCTGACTGTGAAGAGTGGCTGGTAGGAATAATTTTTGAATTGAAAAGACCAACTCTCCACCAACCATCAAAGTTCCTATTTAAATAAACATGGCCAGGAATCATGGGATATCCAAAATAAAGCTTCAAATGCTGCACTATATTTACGAAAGGGGTAAATCACATTATTACTAACACAAATAAGTATAATGTTTATGGGGAAATGTATGTATGTATGTATGTATGTATGTATGTACATGTATGTATGTATGCATGCAATTATGTACATATGTATGCATTTATTTGTATCTCTCTCTCTCTCTCTCTCTCTCTCTCTCTCTCTCTCTCTCTCTCTATATATATATATATATATATATATATATATATATATATATATATATATATATATATATATAAAGTATACATGCATGTATTTATGCATGTATACATCTTTCCATGCTCTGTTAAGAAATAAAGATATTTGCTCAGGTTGATTTTATTATTGATCAAACTTCTACTTATTCATTTTAAGTTATTCCTGGTTTGAAAAATAATTTTAAATTTTGTCTTGGATTAAGAGATTACATCTTCAACATACGTAAAATTTTGTAAATTAAAGATAGGTCTTCTGTGACAGTAATGCATCCTTTCATTCACATATAATATTAAAGGCAAATATTTTAGAGTAGAGAATTTGGAAAATGTTGCTGTGTCATTTAAAGTGAATCCTATACTTTCAAACATCATGGAGTATCCTGGCATAGTTTTGAAAATGTTCTTACAGCATTTTAAGTGGAATTTCATACTTTCAAAGGAAAACTCTTGTTATGAACTGACATCTGCCTATTAGCTTGAATACCTTAAACTATTGTAGCAACATTGTAACAACAAATATACTCAGAAAGGTTGTTATTAGGACAGATGTACCCAGAAAGGTTTTTATTAGGACAGATGTACTCAGAAGGTTTTTATTAGGACAGAAGTACTCAGAAACATTTTTATTGGGACAGATGTACTCAGAAAGGTTTTAATGGGATAGATGCACTGAGAAAGGTTTTCATTGGGACAGATGCACTGAGAAAGGTTTTTATTAGGACATATACTGAGGAAGGTTTTTATTAGGACAGATGTACTGAGAAATGTTTTATTGGGACAGATGTACTCAGAAAGGTTTTTATTAGGACAGATGTACTCAGAAAGGTTTTTATCAGGACAGATGTACTCAGAAAGGCTTTATTGGGATAGATGTACTGAGAAAGGTTTTTATCAGGACAGATGTACTGAGAAAGGCTTTATTGGGATAGATGTACTGAGAAAGGCTTTTATTAGGACAGATGTACTCAGAAAGGTTTTCATTGGGACAGATGTACTCAGAAAGGTTTTCATTGGGACAGATGTACTCAGAAAGGTTTTTGTTGGGACAGATGTACTCAGAAAGGTTTTCATTGGGACAGATGTACTTAGAAAGGTTCTTATTGGGACAGATGTATTCAGAAAGGTTTTCATTGGGACAGATGTACTCAGAAAGGTTTTTGTTGGGACAGATGTACTCAGAAAGGTTTTCATTGGGACAGATGTACTCAGAAAGGTTTTTATTAGGACATGTACTCAGAAAGGTTTTTATTAGGACATGTACTCAGAAAGGTTTTTATTAGGACAGATGTGCTCAGTAAGGTTTTTATTAGGACAGATGTATTCAGAAAGGTTTTTGTTTGGACAGATGTATTCAGAAAGGTTTTTGTTTGGACAGATGTACTTAGACAGGATTTTGTGCTTTATTGAGACTCATTCTTACTATACAGCTGAATCTGCCTCTGGTGCTGGATCTTGGCAAATCTTTCATACCTATGCCCTTTGGACAATTTCTTTTGGCATAAACGCTTGTATTGCTGAATTTCACAAGGGAAATCACTTAAAAAATTGAATTTCCTCTGGGAAATACAACCCCTTGTTTAGCTTAGCCAAATTGTATTACATTCTGTCAAAATTTTAACATTCCCATAGGAGTCAGACTAATTCTCTCTTGACCACCTTTATTAATAACTATTCTGGAAAATACAATTTTATGACACCTACTTCAAATGGTCCAAGATTCCCCAATATTTTGCTCTGGCTTGTCTCAACTTTGGCATTTTTCATGACTTTACCTTATGTTAACATATCTATTTGACTGCTATCTGACAGACTCTAATTAAAATTCACTCATGCCTCGATACAAGAAAGGTTCAGCATGGTAAGCTAAAAATTTATTGTGAGCCTAGCTGATAAATCAATCTTAAAGGTTACGTGTCAGGCAGACCTTGACAGAATGTGCTGCAAAAATATGTGCAAAATTCTGCACCACTATATTTTTCAATCTTTTTTGGTGCTTAGAATTTATTTTATTTGAAAACTTTCCAAGGCACACTAACCGATCATATTAAATTATCAACCCCTGAATAGGTTTATATATGGTGAATACTTTTGTGGCATTTCTGGAGAGACAAGAATATCTGTCTGAAAACTAAAATCAGACTATTGTGAGCTCTAGTCATCTTAGTCTTTTTGTACTCATGTGAAGCACGGACCCTGACTGCAGAATTACAACGAAGAATCCAATCACTTGAAATGAGATGCTACAGAACCATCCTTGGCATCTCTTACATGGACCACATCACAAATGAAGAAGTGCGTAACACCATCAGGCGCGAAGTAGGCCAATATGAGGACCTCCTCACCACCGTCAAAAAGAGAAAGCTGAAATGGTATGGCCATGTCACTAGAGCCAACAGTCTATCCACAACAGTCCTGCAGGGCAGCATCCAGGGTGGCAGAAGGAGAGGTAGACAGAGAAAAAAGTGGACTGACAACATCACAGAATGAACCAGGAAAAGTTTTGCGGAGACACAGGCATTGGCACATGATCGAGACAAGTGGAGGGAACTGGTCAGATGTTCAGCAGCACAGTGCCTCAATGACCAAACTAGGTCATGAGACTGATGATGATGGTGATTTGTGGTATTGCATCTAGAGATGAAACATCCAATGTGTGCCAAATTAGTTGCAAATGTGGAGCAATACATTATTTTTTTTTAGATTTTCGTTGTGAACTAACAAAAATAAGGTCTAATTATTACTTACAAATGTGGAATTATCCATAAGGATGGACGTGGTGTTAGTTGAACAATTATACTCTATGACTGCTCCTTCGCTATTCCTGTAGACAAATGTATCTTCCCCTGAAGCACAGATGGAGTATTTCCTGTTATATACAAAACAGGCTAGGCTTGGATAAAATAAAATGAAAATATAAAAACAACAGAAGATATTATAACAGACCAAAATGAAAAATTAATATAATAGTAAGACAAGGATACATACATACATGTACACATGCATATATACATGCATACATTGAATGTCAACATGTATGTTTATGTCTTTGTATGCTTTATTAAGATTTATTGTCTTTATATCTTTTTATTTATATTATACTTTTATGTTTGGTACAATATTTTAAATATTATATAACTTATACTGGATATACTAATTTTTTGATGCACTGCATTCTTATATATCTTATACTGGATATTTGAATTATACTGTGTGATGTGTACTTTTATATTATACTGGATATGTGAATTATACTGTGTGATGCATACTTTTATATTATATTGGATACGTGAATTATACTGTGTGATGTGTACTCTTATATTATACTGGATATTTGAATTATACTGTGTGATGTGTACTTTTATATTATACTGGATATTTGAATTATACTGTGTGATGTGTACTTTTATATTATACTGGATATTTGAATTATACTGTGTGATGTGTACTTTTATATTATACTGGATATTTGAATTATACTGTGTGATGTGTACTTTTATATTATACTGGATATTTGAATTATACTGTGTGATGTGTACTTTTATATTATACTGGATATTTGAATTATACTGTGTGATGTGTACTTTTATATTATATTGGATATTTGAATTATACTGTGTGATGTGTACTTTTATATTATACTGGATATTTGAATTATACTGTGCGATGTGTACTTTTATATTATACTGGATATTTGAATTATACTGTGTGATGTGTACTTTTATATTATATTGGATATTTGAATTATACTGTGTGATGTGTACTTTTATATTATACTGGATATTTGAATTATACTGTGTGATGTGTACTTTTATATTATATTGGATATTTGAATTATACTGTGTGATGCATACTTTTATATTATATTGGATATTTGAATTATACAGTGTGAAACATACTTTTATATTATACTGGATATGTGAATTATACTGTGTGATGTGTACTTTTATATTATACTGGATATGTGAATTATACTGTGTGATGTGTACTTTTATATTATACTGGATATTTGAATTATACTGTGTGATGTGTACTTTTATATTATACTGGATATTTGAATTATACTGTGTGATGTGTACTTTTATATTATACTGGATATTTGAATTATACTGTGTGATGTGTACTTTTATATTATACTGGATATGTGAATTATACTGTGTGATGTGTACTTTTATATTATACTGGATATTTGAATTATACTGTGTGATGTGTACTTTTATATTATACTGGATATTTGAATTATACTGTGTGATGTGTACTTTTATATTATACTGGATATGTGAATTATACTGTGTGATGTGTACTTTTATATTATACTGGATATTTTAATTATACTGTGTGATGTGTACTTTTATATTATACTGGATATTTGAATTATACTGTGTGATGTGTACTTTTATATTATACTGGATATTTGAATTATACTGTGTGATGTGTACTTTTATATTATACTGGATATGTGAATTATACTGTGTGATGTGTACTTTTATATTATACTGGATATTTGAATTATACTGTGTGATGTGTACTTTTATATTATACTGGATATTTGAATTATACTGTGTGAAACATACTTTTATATTATACTGGATATGTGAATTATACTGTGTGATGTGTACTTTTATATTATACTGGATATTTGAATTATACTGTGTGAAACATACTTTTATATTATACTGGATATGTGAATTATACTGTGTGATGTGTACTTTTATATTATACTGGATATTTGAATTATACTGTGTGATGTGTACTTTTATATTATACTGGATATGTGAATTATACTGTGTGATGTGTACTTTTATATTATACTGGATATTTGAATTATACTGTGTGATGTGTACTTTTATATTATACTGGATATTTGAATTATACTGTGTGATGTGTACTTTTATATTATACTGGATATTTGAATTATACTGTGTGATGTGTACTTTTATATTATACTGGATATTTGAATTATACTGTGTGATGTGTACTTTTATATTATATTGGATATTTGAATTATACTGTGTGATGTGTACTTTTATATTATACTGGATATTTGAATTATACTGTGTGATGTGTACTTTTATATTATACTGGATATTTGAATTATACTGTGTGATGTGTACTTTTATATTATACTGGATATTTGAATTATACTGTGTGATGTGTACTTTTATATTATACTGGATATGTGAATTATACTGTGTGATGTGTACTTTTATATTATATTGGATATTTGAATTATACTGTGTGATGTGTTCTTTTATATTATACTGGATATTTGAATTATACTGTGTGATGTGTACTTTTATATTATACTGGATATTTGAATTATACTGTGTGAAACATACTTTTATATTATACTGGAAATGTGAATTATACTGTGTGATGTGTACTTTTATATTATACTGGATATTTGAATTATACTGTGTGATGTGTACTTTTATATTATACTGGATATGTGAATTATACTGTGTGATGTGTACTTTTATATTATACTGGATATTTGAATTATACTGTGTGATGTGTACTTTTATATTATACTGGATATTTGAATTATACTGTGTGATGTGTACTTTTATATTATACTGGATATTTGAATTATACTGTGTGATGTGTACTTTTATATTATACTGGATATTTGAATTATACTGTGTGATGTGTACTTTTATATTATATTGGATATTTGAATTATACTGTGTGATGTGTACTTTTATATTATACTGGATATTTGAATTATACTGTGTGATGTGTACTTTTATATTATACTGGATATTTGAATTATACTGTGTGATGTGTACTTTTATATTATACTGGATATTTGAATTATACTGTGTGATGCATACTTCTATATTATACTGGATATGTGAATTATACTGTGTGATGTGTACTTTTATATTATACTGGATATTTGAATTATACTGTGTGATGTGTACTTTTATATTATATTGGATATTTGAATTATACTGTGTGATGTGTACTTTTATATTATACTGGATATTTGAATTATACTGTGTGAAACATACTTTTATATTATACTGGATATGTGAATTATACTGTGTGATGTGTACTTTTATATTATACTGGATATTTGAATTATACTGTGTGATGTGTACTTTTATATTATACTGGATATGTGAATTATACTGTGTGATGTGTACTTTTATATTATATTGGATATTTGAATTATACTGTGTGATGTGTACTTTTATATTATACTGGATATTTGAATTATACTGTGTGATGCATACTTCTATATTATACTGGATATGTGAATTATACTGTGTGATGTGTACTTTTATATTATACTGGATATTTGAATTATACTGTGTGATGTGTACTTTTATATTATATTGGATATTTGAATTATACTGTGTGATGTGTACTTTTATATTATACTGGATATTTGAATTATACTGTGTGAAACATACTTTTATATTATACTGGATATGTGAATTATACTGTGTGATGTGTACTTTTATATTATACTGGATATTTGAATTATACTGTGTGATGTGTACTTTTATATTATACTGGATATGTGAATTATACTGTGTGATGTGTACTTTTATATTATATTGGATATTTGAATTATACTGTGTGATATGTACTTTTATATTATACTGGATATTTGAATTATACTGTGTGATGTGTACTTTTATATTATACTGGATATGTGAATTATACTGTGTGATGTGTACTTTTATATTATACTGGATATTTGAATTATACTGTGTGATGTGTACTTTTATATTATACTGGATATTTGAATTATACTGTGTGATGTGTACTTTTATATTATATTGGATATTTGAATTATACTGTGTGATGTGTACTTTTATATTATACTGGATATTTGAATTATACTGTGTGATGTGTACTTTTATATTATACTGGATATTTGAATTATACTGTGTGATGTGTACTTTTATATTATACTGGATATTTGAATTATACTGTGTGATGTGTACTTTTATATTATACTGGATATGTGAATTATACTGTGTGATGTGTACTTTTATATTATATTGGATATTTGAATTATACTGTGTGATGTGTACTTTTATATTATACTGGATATTTGAATTATACTGTGTGATGTGTACTTTTATATTATACTGGATATTTGAATTATACTGTGTGAAACATACTTTTATATCATACTGGATATGTGAATTATACTGTGTGATGTGTACTTTTATATTATACTGGATATTTGAATTATACTGTGTGATGTGTACTTTTATATTATACTGGATATGTGAATTATACTGTGTGATGTGTACTTTTATATTATACTGGATATTTGAATTATACTGTGTGATGTGTACTTTTATATTATACTGGATATTTGAATTATACTGTGTGATGTGTACTTTTATATTATACTGGATATTTGAATTATACTGTGTGATGTGTACTTTTATATTATACTGGATATTTGAATTATACTGTGTGATGTGTACTTTTATATTATATTGGATATTTGAATTATACTGTGTGATGTGTACTTTTATATTATACTGGATATTTGAATTATACTGTGTGATGTGTACTTTTATATTATACTGGATATTTGAATTATACTGTGTGATGTGTACTTTTATATTATACTGGATATTTGAATTATACTGTGTGATGCATACTTCTATATTATACTGGATATGTGAATTATACTGTGTGATGTGTACTTTTATATTATACTGGATATTTGAATTATACTGTGTGATGTGTACTTTTATATTATATTGGATATTTGAATTATACTGTGTGATGTGTACTTTTATATTATACTGGATATTTGAATTATACTGTGTGAAACATACTTTTATATTATACTGGATATGTGAATTATACTGTGTGATGTGTACTTTTATATTATACTGGATATTTGAATTATACTGTGTGATGTGTACTTTTATATTATACTGGATATTTGAATTATACTGTGTGATGTGTACTTTTATATTATACTGGATATGTGAATTATACTGTGTGATGTGTACTTTTATATTATATTGGATATTTGAATTATACTGTGTGATGTGTACTTTTATATTATACTGGATATTTGAATTATACTGTGTGATGTGTACTTTTATATTATACTGGATATTTGAATTATACTGTGTGATGTGTACTTTTATATTATACTGGATATGTGAATTATACTGTGTGATGTGTACTTTTATATTATACTGGATATTTGAATTATACTGTGATATGTACTTTTATATTATACTGGATATTTGAATTATACTGTGTGATGTGTACTTTTATATTATACTGGATATTTGAATTATACTGTGTGATGTGTACTTTTATATTATACTGGATATGTGAATTATACTGTGATATGTACTTTTATATTATACTGGATATTTGAATTATACTGTGTGATGTGTACTTTTATATTATACTGGATATTTGAATTATACTGTGTGATGTGTACTTTTATATTATACTGGATATGTGAATTATACTGTGATATGTACTTTTATATTATACTGGATATTTGAATTATACTGTGTGATGTGTACTTTTATATTATACTGGATATGTGAATTATACTGTGATATGTACTTTTATATTATACTGGATATTTGAATTATAGTGTGTGAAACATACTTTTATATTATACTGGATATGTGAATTATACTGTGTGATGTGTACTTTTATATTATACTGGATATGTGAATTATACTGTGTGATGTGTACTTTTATATTATACTGGATATTTGAATTATACTGTGTGATGTGTACTTTTATATTATACTGGATATGTGAATTATACTGTGTGATGCATACTTTTATATTATATTGGATACGTGAATTATACTGTGTGATGTGTACTCTTATATTATACTGGATATTTGAATTATACTGTGTGATGTGTACTTTTATATTATACTGGATATTTGAATTATACTGTGATATGTACTTTTATATTATACTGGATATTTGAATTATACTGTGTGAAACATACTTTTATATTATACTGGATATGTGAATTATACTGTGTGATGTGTACTTTTATATTATACTGGATATTTGAATTATACTGTTTGAAACATACTTTTATATTATACTGGATATGTGAATTATACTGTGTGATGTGTACTTTTATATTATACTGGATATTTGAATTATACTGTGTGATGTGTACTTTTATATTATACTGGATATGTGAATTATACTGTGTGATGTGTACTTTTATATTATACTGGATATTTGAATTATACTGTGTGATGTGTACTTTTATATTATACTGGATATTTGAATTATACTGTGTGATGTGTACTTTTATATTATACTGGATATTTGAATTATACTGTGTGATGTGTACTTTTATATTATACTGGATATTTGAATTATACTGTGTGATGTGTACTTTTATATTATATTGGATATTTGAATTATACTGTGTGATGTGTACTTTTATATTATACTGGATATTTGAATTATACTGTGTGATGTGTACTTTTATATTATACTGGATATTTGAATTATACTGTGTGATGTGTACTTTTATATTATACTGGATATTTGAATTATACTGTGTGATGTGTACTTTTATATTATACTGGATATGTGAATTATACTGTGTGATGTGTACTTTTATATTATATTGGATATTTGAATTATACTGTGTGATGTGTACTTTTATATTATACTGGATATTTGAATTATACTGTGTGATGTGTACTTTTATATTATACTGGATATGTGAATTATACTGTGTGATGTGTACTTTTATATTATACTGGATATTTGAATTATACTGTGTGATGTGTACTTTTATATTATACTGGATATGTGAATTATACTGTGTGATGTGTACTTTTATATTATACTGGATATTTGAATTATACTGTGTGATGTGTACTTTTATATTATACTGGATATTTGAATTATACTGTGTGATGTGTACTTTTATATTATACTGGATATTTGAATTATACTGTGTGATGTGTACTTTTATATTATACTGGATATTTGAATTATACTGTGTGATGTGTACTTTTATATTATATTGGATATTTGAATTATACTGTGTGATGTGTACTTTTATATTATACTGGATATTTGAATTATACTGTGTGATGTGTACTTTTATATTATACTGGATATTTGAATTATACTGTGTGATGTGTACTTTTATATTATACTGGATATTTGAATTATACTGTGTGATGCATACTTCTATATTATACTGGATATGTGAATTATACTGTGTGATGTGTACTTTTATATTATACTGGATATTTGAATTATACTGTGTGATGTGTACTTTTATATTATATTGGATATTTGAATTATACTGTGTGATGTGTACTTTTATATTATACTGGATATTTGAATTATACTGTGTGAAACATACTTTTATATTATACTGGATATGTGAATTATACTGTGTGATGTGTACTTTTATATTATACTGGATATGTGAATTATACTGTGTGATGTGTACTTTTATATTATACTGGATATTTGAATTATACTGTGTGATGTGTACTTTTATATTATACTGGATATGTGAATTATACTGTGTGATGTGTACTTTTATATTATATTGGATATGTGAATTATACTGTGTGATGTGTACTTTTATATTATACTGGATATTTGAATTATACTGTGTGATGTGTACTTTTATATTATACTGGATATTTGAATTATACTGTGTGATGTGTACTTTTATATTATACTGGATATGTGAATTATACTGTGTGATGTGTACTTTTATATTATACTGGATATTTGAATTATACTGTGTGATGTGTACTTTTATATTATACTGGATATGTGAATTATACTGTGTGATGTGTACTTTTATATTATACTGGATATTTGAATTATACTGTGTGATGTGTACTTTTATATTATACTGGATATTTGAATTATACTGTGTGATGTGTACTTTTATATTATACTGGATATTTGAATTATACTGTGTGATGTGTACTTTTATATTATACTGGATATTTGAATTATACTGTGTGATGTGTACTTTTATATTATATTGGATATTTGAATTATACTGTGTGATGTGTACTTTTATATTATACTGGATATTTGAATTATACTGTGTGATGTGTACTTTTATATTATACTGGATATTTGAATTATACTGTGTGATGTGTACTTTTATATTATACTGGATATTTGAATTATACTGTGTGATGTGTACTTTTATATTATACTGGATATGTGAATTATACTGTGTGATGTGTACTTTTATATTATATTGTATATTTGAATTATACTGTGTGATGTGTACTTTTATATTATACTGGATATTTGAATTATACTGTGTGATGTGTACTTTTATATTATACTGGATATTTGAATTATACTGTGTGAAACATACTTTTATATTATACTGGATATTTGAATTATACTGTGTGATGTGTACTTTTATATTATACTGGATATTTGAATTATACTGTGTGATGTGTACTTTTATATTATACTGGATATGTGAATTATACTGTGTGATGTGTACTTTTATATTATACTGGATATTTGAATTATACTGTGTGATGTGTACTTTTATATTATACTGGATATTTGAATTATACTGTGTGATGTGTACTTTTATATTATACTGGATATTTGAATTATACTGTGTGATGTGTACTTTTATATTATACTGGATATTTGAATTATACTGTGTGATGTGTACTTTTATATTATATTGGATATTTGAATTATACTGTGTGATGTGTACTTTTATATTATACTGGATATTTGAATTATACTGTGTGATGTGTACTTTTATATTATACTGGATATTTGAATTATACTGTGTGATGTGTACTTTTATATTATACTGGATATTTGAATTATACTGTGTGATGCATACTTCTATATTATACTGGATATGTGAATTATACTGTGTGATGTGTACTTTTATATTATACTGGATATTTGAATTATACTGTGTGATGTGTACTTTTATATTATATTGGATATTTGAATTATACTGTGTGATGTGTACTTTTATATTATACTGGATATTTGAATTATACTGTGTGATGTGTACTTTTATATTATACTGGATATTTGAATTATACTGTGTGATGTGTACTTTTATATTATACTGGATATTTGAATTATACTGTGTGATGCATACTTCTATATTATACTGGATATGTGAATTATACTGTGTGATGTGTACTTTTATATTATACTGGATATTTGAATTATACTGTGTGATGTGTACTTTTATATTATATTGGATATTTGAATTATACTGTGTGATGTGTACTTTTATATTATACTGGATATTTGAATTATACTGTGTGAAACATACTTTTATATTATACTGGATATGTGAATTATACTGTGTGATGTGTACTTTTATATTATACTGGATATTTGAATTATACTGTGTGATGTGTACTTTTATATTATACTGGATATGTGAATTATACTGTGTGATGTGTACTTTTATATTATATTGGATATTTGAATTATACTGTGTGATGTGTACTTTTATATTATACTGGATATTTGAATTATACTGTGTGATGCATACTTCTATATTATACTGGATATGTGAATTATACTGTGTGATGTGTACTTTTATATTATACTGGATATTTGAATTATACTGTGTGATGTGTACTTTTATATTATATTGGATATTTGAATTATACTGTGTGATGTGTACTTTTATATTATACTGGATATTTGAATTATACTGTGTGAAACATACTTTTATATTATACTGGATATGTGAATTATACTGTGTGATGTGTACTTTTATATTATACTGGATATTTGAATTATACTGTGTGATGTGTACTTTTATATTATACTGGATATGTGAATTATACTGTGTGATGTGTACTTTTATATTATATTGGATATTTGAATTATACTGTGTGATATGTACTTTTATATTATACTGGATATTTGAATTATACTGTGTGATGTGTACTTTTATATTATACTGGATATGTGAATTATACTGTGTGATGTGTACTTTTATATTATACTGGATATTTGAATTATACTGTGTGATGTGTACTTTTATATTATACTGGATATTTGAATTATACTGTGTGATGTGTACTTTTATATTATATTGGATATTTGAATTATACTGTGTGATGTGTACTTTTATATTATACTGGATATTTGAATTATACTGTGTGATGTGTACTTTTATATTATACTGGATATTTGAATTATACTGTGTGATGTGTACTTTTATATTATACTGGATATTTGAATTACACTGTGTGATGTGTACTTTTATATTATACTGGATATGTGAATTATACTGTGTGATGTGTACTTTTATATTATATTGGATATTTGAATTATACTGTGTGATGTGTACTTTTATATTATACTGGATATTTGAATTATACTGTGTGATGTGTACTTTTATATTATACTGGATATTTGAATTATACTGTGTGAAACATACTTTTATATCATACTGGATATGTGAATTATACTGTGTGATGTGTACTTTTATATTATACTGGATATTTGAATTATACTGTGTGATGTGTACTTTTATATTATACTGGATATGTGAATTATACTGTGTGATGTGTACTTTTATATTATACTGGATATTTGAATTATACTGTGTGATGCATACTTCTATATTATACTGGATATGTGAATTATACTGTGTGATGTGTACTTTTATATTATATTGGATATTTGAATTATACTGTGTGATGTGTACTTTTATATTATATTGGATATTTGAATTATACTGTGTGAAACATACTTTTATATTATACTGGATATGTGAATTATACTGTGTGAAACATACTTTTATATTATACTGGATATGTGAATTATACTGTGTGATGTGTACTTTTATATTATACTGGATATTTGAATTATACTGTGTGATGTGTACTTTTATATTATACTGGATATTTGAATTATACTGTGTGATGTGTACTTTTATATTATACTGGATATGTGAATTATACTGTGTGATGTGTACTTTTATATTATACTGGATATTTGAATTATACTGTGTGATGTGTACTTTTATATTATACTGGATATTTGAATTATACTGTGTGATGTGTACTTTTATATTATACTGGATATTTGAATTATACTGTGTGATGTGTACTTTTATATTATATTGGATATTTGAATTATACTGTGTGATGTGTACTTTTATATTATACTGGATATTTGAATTATACTGTGTGATGTGTACTTTTATATTATACTGGATATTTGAATTATACTGTGTGATGTGTACTTTTATATTATACTGGATATTTGAATTATACTGTGTGATGCATACTTCTATATTATACTGGATATGTGAATTATACTGTGTGATGTGTACTTTTATATTATACTGGATATTTGAATTATACTGTGTGATGTGTACTTTTATATTATATTGGATATTTGAATTATACTGTGTGATGTGTACTTTTATATTATACTGGATATTTGAATTATACTGTGTGAAACATACTTTTATATTATACTGGATATGTGAATTATACTGTGTGATGTGTACTTTTATATTATACTGGATATGTGAGTTATACTGTGTGATGTGTACTTTTATATTATACTGGATATTTGAATTATACTGTGTGATGTGTACTTTTATATTATACTGGATATGTGAATTATACTGTGTGATGTGTACTTTTATATTATATTGGATATTTGAATTATACTGTGTGATGTGTACTTTTATATTATACTGGATATTTGAATTATACTGTGTGATGTGTACTTTTATATTATACTGGATATTTGAATTATACTGTGTGATGTGTACTTTTATATTATACTGGATATGTGAATTATACTGTGTGATGTGTACTTTTATATTATACTGGATATTTGAATTATACTGTGATATGTACTTTCATATTATACTGGATATTTGAATTATACTGTGTGATGTGTACTTTTATATTATACTGGATATTTGAATTATACTGTGTGATGTGTACTTTTATATTATACTGGATATGTGAATTATACTGTGATATGTACTTTTATATTATACTGGATATTTGAATTATACTGTGTGATGTGTACTTTTATATTATACTGGATATTTGAATTATACTGTGTGATGTGTACTTTTATATTATACTGGATATGTGAATTATACTGTGATATGTACTTTTATATTATACTGGATATTTGAATTATACTGTGTGATGTGTACTTTTATATTATACTGGATATGTGAATTATACTGTGATATGTACTTTTATATTATACTGGATATTTGAATTATACTGTGTGAAACATACTTTTATATTATACTGGATATGTGAATTATACTGTGTGATGTGTACTTTTATATTATACTGGATATGTGAATTATACTGTGTGATGTGTACTTTTATATTATACTGGATATTTGAATTATACTGTGTGATGTGTACTTTTATATTATACTGGATATGTGAATTATACTGTGTGATGCATACTTTTATATTATATTGGATACGTGAATTATACTGTGTGATGTGTACTCTTATATTATACTGGATATTTGAATTATACTGTGTGATGTGTACTTTTATATTATACTGGATATTTGAATTATACTGTGATATGTACTTTTATATTATACTGGATATTTGAATTATACTGTGTGATGTGTACTTTTATATTATACTGGATATTTGAATTATACTGTGTGATGTGTACTTTTATATTATACTGGATATGTGAATTATACTGTGTGATGTGTACTTTTATATTATACTGGATATTTGAATTATACTGTGATATGTACTTTTATATTATACTGGATATTTGAATTATACTGTGTGATGTGTACTTTTATATTATACTGGATATTTGAATTATACTGTGTGATGTGTACTTTTATATTATACTGGATATGTGAATTATACTGTGATATGTACTTTTATATTATACTGGATATGTGAATTATACTGTGTGAAACATACTTTTATATTATACTGGATATGTGAATTATACTGTGTGATGTGTACTTTTATATTATACTGGATATTTGAATTATACTGTGATATGTACTTTTATATTATACTGGATATTTGAGTTATACTGTGTGAAACATACTTTTATATTATACTGGATATGTGAATTATACTGTGTGATGTGTACTTTTATATTATACTGGATATTTGAATTATACTGTGATATGTACTTTTATATTATACTGGATATTTGAATTATACTGTGTGATGTGTACTTTTATATTATACTGGATATGTGAATTATACTGTGTGATGTGTACTCTTATATTATACTGGATATGTGAATTATACTGTGATATATACTTTTATATTATAATGGATATTTGAATTATACTGTGATATGTACTTTTATATTATACTGGATATTTGAATTATACTGTGTGATGTGTACTTTTATATTATACTGGATATATTAAAGATGTGTTGCATACCTACATCATATACTTGATATATAAATTGTATGGTGCGCTGCATGCTTATATGTTTTACTGGACAAATTAGTTACACAATGTTCCATATAATTATATTGTACACTAGATATATTAATTGTATGATGTACCACATATTTATATCGTACACTGGATATATTAATTATATGATGTACCACATACTTATATCTTACACTGGATGTATTAATTATATGATGTACCACATACTTATATCTTATACTGAATATATTAATTACATAATGTACCACATACTTATATCTTATACTGGATATATTAATTACATGATGTACCATGTACTTATATCTTATACTGGATATATTAATTACATGATGTACCACATACTTATATCTTACACTGGATATACTAATTATATGATGTACCACATACTTATATCTTACACTGGATATACTAATTATATGATGTACCACATACTTATATCTTATACTGAATATATTAATTACATAATGTACCACATACTTATATCTTATACTGGATATATTAATTACATAATGTACCACATACTTATATCTTATACTGGATATATTAATTACATGATGTACCACGTACTTATATCTTACACTGGATATACTAATTATATGATGTACCACATACTTATATCTTATACTGAATATATTAATTACATAATGTACCACATACTTATATCTTATACTGGATATATTAATTACGTGATGTACCATGTACTTATATCTTATACTGGATATATTAATTACATGATGTACCACATACTTATATCTTACACTGGATATACTAATTATATGATGTACCACATACTTATATCTTATACTGAATATATTAATTACATAATGTACCACATACTTATATCTTATACTGGATATATTAATTACATGATGTACCACATACTTATATCTTACACTGGATATACTAATTATATGATGTACCACATACTTATATCTTATACTGAATATATTAATTACATAATGTACCACATACTTATATCTTATACTGGATATATTAATTACATGATGTACCACATACTTATATCTTACACTGGATATACTAATTATATGATGTACCACATACTTATATCTTATACTGAATATATTAATTACATAATGTACCACATACTTATATCTTACACTGGATATACTAATTATATGATGTACCACATACTTATATCTTACACTGGATATATTAATTACATGAAGTACCACATAATAGTATGATGTACCACATACTTATATCTTATACTGGGTATATTAATTTATGAAGTATGACATAATATTATTATCTTATCCTGGATATATTAATTACATGATGTACCACATATTAATTACGTGATGTACCATGTACTTTTATCTTACACAGGATATATTAATTAGGAGCTCTACAGTTTCGTATTTTCCATGGGTTAGAATTTTAAAGAAAAAGTATTTCTCTGCCTTCCCTACAGGTTATACTGGCTATTAAAAAAAGACCTTTAATTCCCTTTATTTTGGTTCATGATTGATGGGTGTATTATGAGTTATAGAATATACACCATGGCCTCACTCCAGATGTGCACCTTTCAAAAAAGTGCTAGTTCCACTTGGTCATTTTCATTTCCTGAACTTCAGAGGTAAATTGTATAAAAAAGAGCTGATAACATATTTTACATTTTATATATTTGGTAATTCATTCATAGCACTTTCAGAAACTGGTATTGCCTAGTCTGGCAAGATTCATTTTCCCAATTTTAATAGCTGCTACAGTTAGTGTACTTTAGACTAATTCAGGATGAATCTTTTTTTAGCAAAAGGGAGCAGTCATTTTAGTTAGCAGTGTACAATTTCCAAAAGTACAATATCCAAAGAAATATCATCCACATTGCATTAATGTAGCATAAAGGTATGCTAACATTCTCTCCATTGTGCATGTCTTAAACCAAACAACTTCACCTTACATACATCACTCTCTCAAAATTGCATAATAACTGGTGAGTGCCCCATATTAATTACATGATGTACCACATGCTTATATCTTACACTGGATATATTAATTACATGATGTACCACATGCTTATATCTTACACTGGATATATTAATAACATGATGTACACATACTTATATCTTATCTAATCAGGCCACAATTAATAGTTTTGGTTCAGTACTCATGAATGTAGTTCTGGTCTATTTTTAGAACTTTTTTTTCTTGCTCATTTTGGTGGTGATAGAAGAATTAGATTTATTCATTTCTGGTAGGGATTAAAAAGGCAATTGTTTATTCTTGAGAATATGAGCTCAGGTGTGGTTGTCCTTGTGCATTTTGGTGACAGTGCACAGTGAGTAATAAGGCCATCGTGATGATCCAGAAGTGAAATATGTGTTCTGATTACATGCTGCTCTGTTTACAGTGCATCCTCTCACAAAAATGCAGGTCAACCTTTCACAAGAATTTGACCATGAAGTCATCTTTGAAGGTATTTTAGATTAATATATGATTTGTATTGATTGTTACACAGTGGAAAGGTCAGTACTAAGAAACAAATGTAGAGAATATATAGTAAAATTAATTGTGTTCTATGGCCTTATACTGAATATGTTAATTACATGATGTACCACATACTTATATCCTTTACTAGCTATATCAATTACATGATGTACCACATACTTATATCTTACACTGGATATATTAATTATGGCTGCATATTATATCTAATGTGTTGGATGTTCTAAGAAAACTTGTTTTGAAGATGAGACAGTATTCTTGCATTTTCCTTGCTTTCCATATGGGCTATGATATTAATTAAATAGAGACAGAAAAATAATCTTAATGCAGAGATCTAATGATGAACATTGTAAATATATTTAGATATATATGTGTATTCATTAATGTCACTTTATTTTTCATATTGTGGATACATAATAATGACAGTAACTGAATGTTAAAAAAGTCAGTCAGTCATACAAACACGTATGCACCTACCTATCTACCTAACTATCTACCTACCTATATACCTACCTATCTACATATATACATACATACGTACATAGAGAGACAATCAGTTAGTATGGAATATAAAAGAGCTGGATCAGTCATATTTTATGTATCACCTTCATGTTTGTACACAATAAATGATGACGTATTTATGTATCACCTTCATGTTTGTATACAATAAATGATGACGTATTTATGTATCACCTTCATGTTTGTACACAATAAATGATGACGTATTTATGTATCACCTTATGTTTGTACACAATAAATGATGACATATTTATGTATCACCTTCATGTTTGTACACAATAAATGATGACATATTTATGCATCACCTTCATGTTTGTACACAATAAATGATGACGTATTTATGTATCACCTTATGTTTGTACACAATAAATGATGACGTATTTATGTATCACCTTCATGTTTGTACACAATAAATGATGACATATTTATGTATCACTTTCATGTTTTATCACCATGTCTGTACACAATAAATGATGAAGTATTTATGTATCACCTTCATGTTTGTACACAATAAATGATGACCTATTTATGTACCACCTTCATGTTTGTACACAATAAATGATGACCTATTTATGTATCACCTTCATGTTTGTACACAATAAATGATGACGTATTTATGTATCACTTTCATGTATTATCACCATGTCTGTACACAATAAATGATGACGTATTTATGTATCACCTTCATTTTTGTACACAATAAATGATGACCTATTTATGTATCACCTTCATGTTTGTACACAATAAATGATGATCTATTTATATATCACCTTCATGTCTGTATACAATAAATGATGACGTATTTATGTATCACTTCCATGTGTGAACACAATAAATGATGACGTATACATAATCCGAATTTAAAACAAAAATTATACAATGATACTTTGCATTGAATTCATTAATTCTTAGCGTGATTAGAGACAACTTACGAGTTTAACAAAGTAAAGCTACAATGTCACTATTAAGAGACAATGATTATGTGTGTGCGTGTGTGTGTATGTGTGTGTGTGTGTGTCAGTGTGTTCACAGTGTGTCTTATAACAAAAACATATCATACCGGACAGCCATATTGGATGGAAATACTTTGGTTTGAAATCCTGATCCATGAAGTCTTCAAATGTAAATTTTTCTCCAATCTTCTGATCAGTATCGTCTGGCAATACACAAAAATGAATGCTGTAAAATTTGATACATAAATATTTATGGATAAAACTGCATGTCTATGAAAGTAAACTCTTTCTGTGTTTTCATCAACAATTATTATAGTGATTACGAGTGTATCCATCTATATGTGTGTCCATTTATAGCTGTGATAACGAGTGTAACAGTCTTTATGTGTTCATTTATATCCGTGATTACGAGTGTAATAGTCTGTATGTGTTGATTTATAGCTGTGATTACGAGTGTAAGAGTCTTTATGTGTTCATTTATAGCTGCGATTACTAGTGTAACAGCCTTTATGTATTCATTTATTGCTGTGATTACGAGTGTAATAGTCTGTATGTGTTGATTTATAGCTGTGATTACGAGTGTAACAGTCTTTATGTATTCATTTATAGTTGAGATTGCGAGCGTAACATGGGTTCGATCACCAGCCGGGTATAGCAAAGACTTATAAAAATGATACTAACAGCTGCCACGCTTGGCGCTTGGCATTAAGAAGTTAGTGTTAGGACTGGTCGGCCTGGTGTCGGGATAAAGTGACTGGGTTTTACATCGTGCTACATGTCTGCGGCATGATGACCCAGTGCTAGACATCACTATAAACTGCCACACTGCATACATCGTAGCGATATGACTGAAAAATTGTTAAAGCTACGTTAAAAATCGAAATCACGTACACACGAGTGTAACAGTCTTTATGTGTTGATTTATAGCTGTGATTATGAGTGTAACAGTCTTTATATGTTCATTTATAGCTGTGGTAACTAGTGTAACAGTATTTATGTGTTCATTTATAGCTTTGATTACGAGTGTAACAGTCTTTATGTGTTGATTTATAGCTGTGATTACAAGTGTAACAGTCTTTATGTGTTCATTTATAACTGTGATTACGAGTGTAACAGTCTTTATGTGTTCATTTATAGCTGTGATTTTGAGAGCAACAGTCTATGTGTTCATTTATAACTGTGATTACGAGAGTAACAGTCTTTATGTGTTGATTTATAGCTGTGATTAAAAGTGTAACAGTCTTTATGTGTTCATTTGAAGCTGTGATAACGAGTGTAACAGTCTTTATGTGTTCATTTATAGCTGTGATTATGAGTGTAACAGTCTTTATATGTTCATTTGAAGCTGTGATAACGAGTGTAACAGTTTTTATGTGTTCATTTATAGCTGTGATAACGAGTGTAACAGTCTTTATGTGTTCATTTATAAATGTGATTACGAGTGTAAGTCTTTATGTGTTCAATTAAAGCTGTGATTATGAGAGCAATCATCTTACGTTGTTATGTATATTTAGTTTAATTATTTGTTTGTTAGTTTTTGTTTTGTTTAATTCTATTACATGCTATTGTAATTAATGTAACTTTCTTTACTGGACTTGATTTTGTCTAGAACATAGTTTTCACTGATTTTTTAAAATTTTGACGGAAACAACTTTATAGAAACATTGTATCTAATGCTGACCTAGATCCTAACCTTTATTATTATCATTATTATTATTATTATTATTATTATCATCATCGCAAGTAGCCCGAATATGTTTGTTATAATAGCAGAAGGTTGGTTTCAATACAAACGCCATTGAGGACAGATTTAGCTCAGCATTATGCCAGGCAAGATCTCCAGTGAATGCTCTCGCTGATGTTTCATTTATGAGCTAAGGTCAACAACAGTGCAAGCATTCAGCTTACAGAAGAGTGAGCTGGAAGGGTTCATAGAGAATAATGTATTAAAGGAAAAGCCCTCTTGTTTGACTAAGTCTTGTGTGTGTGTGTGTGTGTGTGTGTGTGTGTGTGTGTGTGTGTGTGTGTGTGTGTGATATGGATTTTTAAAGTAACTTTAAATATTGTTCAGTCATATCGCTACGATGTCTGCAGTATGGCATTTTATAGTGATGTCTAGCACTGGGTCATCAGATATGTAGCACGCTGTCTCACCCAGGAACATTATCTTGACACCAGGCAGACCAGTCCTAACACTAACTGCTTAGTGCTGAGCGCATGGCGAAGCAGCTGTTAGTACCAATTTTTTTAAAAAAAAGTCTTTGATATGTCTCGGATGGGGTTCAAACCTTCGACCTCCCGCATCCGCGATGAAACCACCGAAGCGGTTGCATTTAACTTATAAAGTGTGTATTTTTAAAACCAATAAGACATAAACGCCCATTCGAAGCCAAATCTTTTCCTAGCGTCGTAACTAAAAACATTGTAGAAAAAAAAAAAAAACACGGAATAAACAACAGTAGATGCTTCTTAGTTGAGCGTAGTAAAACAGAACCATTTAGAAATTCTTCTTATAAGTAATTGTGGACTGGAATTATCTTAGTGATGGTGTTGTGTGCACGTCTACAGTGGAAAGCATCAATACAGCTCTTTGACAGCTTTGAACTGTTTATCCTGTTCGTCTCGACAGGCAATTGCAACTTTGTATCATTGGTATCGTGTAACATCGCATCGACACACTACCGCAGCTTTGTATCATTGGTATCGTGTAACATCGCATCGACACACTACTGCAGCTTTGTATTATTGGTAACGTGTAACAATTGTATCGACATGTTACCGAAGCTTTGTATCATTGGTAACGTGTAACTTACGTATCGACACGTTATTGCAACTGTGTAGCATAGAAAAGGTCACGTATATACCATAGTTCAATATCAGTACCAGGTTTCATATACATACCTTTAACTGTTTCAGAGCTATGTTTCGGAAACGTTGGGTACAGACAGACAGAGGGACATAACAGTATATACGTTCTTCGTACTACATACATAAAGATAATAAAAAGAATGAACGTAGAATATAGTCTGAAGGGGAGAATGGTACATGAATTTAGTCATGATACTACTGCAATACGTACAGTTGAAGAAGCTCATCGGAGTTTTTAAACGTGGGGCATTGTATACCAGGTTACTCTATTACATGACTGATCATATTTTCTCTGTGGGAAATCTCTAACGTTAATAGTATTATATCTGTGGGATATCTCTAAGGCCCAGTATGTTATATCTGTGTTATATCTCTTATGCCCATCACGTTCTATCTGTGGGATATCTCTAAGGCCCATGTTATCTCTCTTCGACATATCTAAGGCCCATCATGTTATTTCTGTGACAAATCTCAGAGACCCATCATAATATCTCTGTGATAAATCTATAAGACCCATCATGCTATCTCTGTGCAAATCTCTAAGGTCCATCATACTATCTCTGTGACAGATTGCTATGGCCCATCATACTATCTCTGTGACAAATCTCTAAAGCTCATCAAACTATCTCTGTGACAAATTTATATGGCCCATCATACTATCTCTGTGACAAATCTCTAAGGCCGATCATACTTTCTCTGTGACAAATCTCTAAGGCACATCATACTATCTCTGTGACAAATCTCTAAGGCCCATCATAATATCTCTGTGACAAATCTCTAAGGCACATGATACTATCTCTGTGACAAATTTATAAGGCACATGATACTGTCTCTGTGACAAATTTATAAGGCCCATCATACTATCTCTGTGATAAATTTATATGGCCTATCATGCTATCTCTGTGACAATTCTCTAAGACCGATCATACTTTCTCTGTGACAAATCTCTAAGGCACATCATACTATCTCTGTGACAAATCTCTAAGGCCCATCATAATATCTCTGTGACAAATCTCTAAGGCCCATCATAATATCTCTGTGACAAATCTCTAAGGCAAATGATACTATCTCTGTGACAAATTTATAAGGCACATGATACTGTCCCTGTGACAAATTTATAAGGCCCATCATACTATCTCTGTGACAAATCTCTAAGGCCGATCATACTTTCTCTGTGACAAATCTCTAAGGCACATCATACTATCTCTGTGACAAATCTCTAAGGCCCATCATAATATCTCTGTGACAAATCTCTAAGGCCCATCATAATATCTCTGTGACAAATCTCTAAGGCACATGATACTATCTCTGTGACAAATTTATAAGGCACATGATACTGTCTCTGTGACAAATTTATAAGGCCCATCATACTATCTCTTTGACAAATTTCTAAGGCCCATGATACTATCTCTGTGACAAATTTCTAAGGCCCATGATACTATCTCTGTGGCAAATTTATAAGGCCCATCATACTATCTCTGTGAAAAATTTCTAAGGCACATGATACTATCTCTGTGACAAATTTCTAAGGCCCATGATACTATCTCTGTGACAAATTTCTAAGGCCCGTCATAATATCTCTGTGGCAAATTTATAAGGCCCATCATACTATCTCTGTGATAAATTTCTAAGGCACATGATACTATCTCTGTGATAAATCTCTAAGGCCGATCATACTTTCTCTGTGACAAATCTCTAAGGCACATCAAACTATCTCTGTGACAAATATATAACGGTCATCTTATTCATTTAAAGTTAGGCTAGAATCTGTACGCCACAATTAAGCAATCTTTGATTTTTGAAATGTATAACATACTCACGTGGCTTGACAAAAATAATTGCCACTACGATAAGGGAACACACAACCACAATGACCAGTAGGGCTATTGCTATTCCCCGCCAGTTCCTCTGTTGCGATGTGTTACCCACCACATCCTGTGAGGAAAAGTAATCACCGTTAATACTCAAGTCATATGATATAATACTAATAATAATAACAATAATAATAATAATAATAATAGGAAGAAGAAGAAGAAGAAGATGATGAAGAAGAGCTAGTAATAACCGTTACCACTATTCAAATTTTAAAATAATATATAATCCAGCAGAATTGTTATGAAATTACCTGTGACTAGGTCTCTGTCAGTGAACAGGTGAACATAATACAGATCAGAGAAATACGTCAGACATAATTATTATGCTGATTAGGGAATCAGACTGACACTGTAATACAGATCAGAGAAATACGTCAGACATGCAATTATTATGATGATTAGGCAATCAGGACGACACTGAAATATAGCTCAGAGAAATACGTCAGACATATAATTAGTATGCTGATTAGGGAGTCAGACTGACACTGTAATACAGATCAGAGAAATATGTCACACATACAATTATTATGCTGATTAGGGAATCAGACTGGCACTGTAATACAGATCAGAGAAATACGTCAGGCATACAAATATTATGCTGATTAGGGAAACAGACTGACACTGTAATACAGATCAGAAAAATACGTCACACAAACAATTATTTTGCTGATTAGGGAATCAGACTGACACTGTAATACAGATCAGAGAAATACGTCAGGCATACAATTATTATGCTGATTAGGGAGTCAGACTGACACTGTAATACAGATCAGAGAAATACGTCAGACATACAATTATTATCCTGATTAGGGAATCAGACTGACACTGTAATACAGCTCTGAGAAATATGTCAGACATACAAGTATTATGATGATTATGGAATAAGACTGACACTGTAATACAGCTCAGAGAAATACGTCAGACAAACAATTATTATGCCGATTAGGGAATCAGACTGACACTGTAATACAGATCAGAGAAATGCGTCAGACATACAATTATTATGCTGATTAGGGAAACAGACTGACACTGTAATACAGATCAGAAAAATACGTCACACAAACAATTATTTTGCTGATTAGGGAATCAGACTGACACTGTAATACAGATCAGAGAAATACATCAGACATGCAATTATTATGCTGATTAGGGAATCAGACTGACACTGTAATACAGATCAGAGAAATACGTCAGACATGCAATTATTATGCTGATTAGGGAAACAGACTGACACTGTAATACAGATCAGAGAAATACGTCAGGCATACAAATATTATGCTGATTAGGGAAACAGACTGACACTGTAATACAGATCAGAAAAATACGTCACACAAACAATTATTTTGCTGATTAGGGAATCAGACTGACACTGTAATACAGATCAGAGAAATACGTCAGGCATACAATTATTATGCTGATTAGGGAGTCAGACTGACACTGTAATACAGATCAGAGAAATACGTCAGACATACAATTATTATCCTGATTAGGGAATCAGACTGACACTGTAATACAGCTCTGAGAAATACGTCAGACATACAAGTATTATGATGATTAGGGAATAAGACTGACACTGTAATACAGCTCAGAGAAATACGTCAGACAAACAATTATTATGCCGATTAGGGAATCAGACTGACACTGTAATACAGATCAGAGAAATGCGTCAGACATACAATTATTATGCTGATTAGGGAAACAGACTGACACTGTAATACAGATCAGAAAAATACGTCACACAAACAATTATTTTGCTGATTAGGGAATCAGACTGACACTGTAATACAGATCAGAGAAATACGTCAGACATGCAATTATTATGCTGATTAGGGAATCAGACTGACACTGTAATACAGATCAGAGAAATACGTCAGACATGCAATTATTATGCTGATTAGGGAATCAGACTGACACTGTAATACAGATCAGAGAAATACGTCAGACATGCAATTATTATGCTGATTAGGGAATCAGACTGACACTGTAATACAGATCAGAGAAATACGTCAGACATACAATTATTATGCTGATTAGGGAAACAGACTGACACTGTAATACAGATCAGAAAAATACGTCACACATACAATTATTATGTTGATTAGGGAAACAGACTGACACTGAAATACAGCTCAGAGAAATACGTCAGACATACAATTATTATGCTGATTAGGGAAACAGACTGACACTGTAATACAGATCAGAAAAATACGTCACACATACAATTATTATGTTGATTAGGGAAACAGACTGACACTGAAATACAGCTCAGAGAAATACGTCACACATACAATTATTATGTTGATTAGGGAAACAGACTGACACTGTAATACAGATCAGAGAAATACGTCAGAAATACAATTATTATCCTGATTAGGGAATAAGACTGACACTGCAATACAGATCAGAGAAATATATTTATGTGTATGTATGTATGTATGTATGTATGTATGTATATATATATATATATATATATATATATATATATATATATATATATATATATATATATATATATATATATATATATGTATGTATGTATGTATGTATGTATGTGTGTGTACATATTCTGTATATGAAGGCACACATGCAAATACAGTAATCACATTTCTCTTAATTAATTTGATGTCTGTTTTTTTTATATAGTTATTAATGAGAAATGACAAGTTCCACAACGCATTAAGACCCAGTTTAATAAGATCTTCCAGTAAATCATAAACCTTTAGAATAAACATAAAACGTCCTTTCCACAGCAAGTGCCCCTTTGGCCCAATTCATTCAATGGTGAATACATGAATATGTCCATTTTACTCTATGGTGAATACATGAACAGGTCCAATTCATTCTAAAGAGGAATACATGAACAGGCCCAGTTCACTCCATACTAAATACATGAACAGGCCCAATTCATTACATAAAGAAATACATGAACAGGTCCAATTCATTATATAGAGAAATACATGAACAGGCCCAGTTCATTGTAACATGAACAGGTCCAATTCAATCCATACTGAACAGATAAACAGGCCCAATTAGTTCCATGCTTATTTGAAATTAAATATACCATTATTTGCGTAGAATGGATGAAAATAAATGCTTGCAAGTCAATTTACACTTTTGTTTCTTAATTCGAGTCTATTTTCTTCACTAAATACATTTTTGTTTAATTACAAGGATTGATACTGCTATGCGAAACACAGTCTTCAAATTCGTACTCAAGAAAGATGAAGTATTTCCTAGTTTAATACGATCCTAAGCTTCCTCTCACAGTCCAACTAACGTTTTTAAACAAATAATAATTTCCTCGCGTTTTTGTGTGCAAGTTCTTCTAGTGATGACAAGAACTAATTTACCTTTCTTTCAGAGAGCTTGTTCATTTCCATTTTGCCGCGTTAATGTTTCTCTAGCTGAGCTAGATCAAAGTGGTATATTATCCAGACGAACTAGATTTTGCTAGAGAATCTAGTAACACTTCATTCCATGACATAAACTTTTCGGGTTCTGAATTAACGCTGCGGGTCTATCTCCCTTGATAGCTCCAAACGCAATATGCGTCATATCTACCCGGGTCAAAATAAATGCAAATAAGAATATATCGTATGAGCAGTAGTACTTTACACCTTTAAGTACAAATGAAGGCAACCATAATATGCCCTACATTACTGTACGTCAACTGGAGGTCAGTATCATCGTAAATAGCTTGACAATAAACTGCAACCTATAGTCACAACTTCCAGCTATTTATCTAAACGCTTGTGCTAATCAACCATGGAATACGCAATTTCTTCTACGTACCTGACCGCTCGTGCTCGACAACCATGGAATACACAAGTCCCCTGCCAAAGCGCCGGCTAACAGTAGACATCAACATCTGGGTATTTACCTGGACTGTTTCCAGCAGTTAAATATGTTGAGGCGAATGTCCCCAGTTTTTGGTCATTGCAATACGTATTTTGGCCGCAAGAGTTCAAACGAGTACATTCGAAACTACACTGTAATTAATTCTAACTGCTCATAGTACATCAATTCAATTACGGTAATTGCAAAAAAGTTAAATATAAATTGCCATTTGAAGAAAAACAAATCCAAAATCATTCACGCTTACCTTTGAAGATTTCTTAAACATAAGTCTTAAATCTGAGCCTACACGTCCCGAAAAATAAGTGACCATGTTTTGATGATTTACATACATGGCCACTATTGTGTGAATACATGACCACTATCGTGTGAATACATGACCACTATCGTTTGAATACATGACCATTATCGTGTGAATACATGACCACTATCGTTTGAATTCATGACCACTATCGTGTGAATACATGGCCACTATCGTGTGAATACATGACCACTATCCTTTGAATACATAACCACTATCGTGTGAATACATAACCACTATCGTGTGAATACATGACCACTATCGTTTGAATACATGACCACTATCGTTTGAATACATAACCACTATCGTGTGAATACATGGCCACTATCGTTTGAATACATAACCCCTATCGTGTGAATACATAACCACTATCGTGTGAATACATGACCACTATCATTTGAATACATAACCATTATCGTGTGAATACATAACCATTATCGTGTGAATACATAACCACTATCGTTTGAATACATGATCACTATCGTGTGATTACATGACCACTATCGTGTGAATACATGACCACTATCGTTTGAATACATAACCACTATCGTGTTAATACATGACCACTATCGTTTGAATAGATAACCACTATCGTGTGAATACATGGCCACTATCGTGTGAATACATGACCACTATCGTGTGAATACATGACCACTATCGTTTGAATACATAACCACTATCGTGTGAATACATAATCATTATCGTGTGAATACGTAACCATTATCGTGTGAATACATAACCACTATCGTTTGAATACATGATCACTATCGTGAGAATACATGACCACTATCGTGTGAATGCGTGACAACTATCGTGTCAATACATGGCCACTACGAGAAAAGACAACGATGGTGTGAATAAATGACCACCATGATGTGAATACATCAGCACAGTGATGAATGATCACAATCATGTGAATACATGACCAACATGATGTTAATACATGACCACTATGGTGTGAATGCATGACAACTAAGGAGTGACTACATGTCCATCAAGAAAAATGACCACGATTGTATGAATACATGACCACCATGATGTGAATACATGACCACTATGATGAATGACCACCGCGATCTGAATACATGAACACTATAATAATTGACTACTATGATGTGAATACATGACCACTATGATGAATGACCACTATCGTGTGAATACATGACCACTATGATGAATGACCACCATGATGTGAATAGATAACCACTATGATGAATGACCACCAGGATGTGAATAGATGATCACTATGATGAATGACCACAATAGTGTGAATACATGACCACTATGATGAATGACCACCATGATGTGAATAGATGACCACTATGATGAATGACCACCAGGATGTGAATAGATGATCACTATGATGAATGACCACAATGGTGTGAATACATGACCACTATGATGAATGACCACCATGATGTGAATACGTGTCCAATACGGTGAAATTTATAGGGGCTGCTTCAAGGAGCAAACAAAAGTTGTGAACTTATGATTTTTTTTCAGTGCTGATTTATAAACTAAAATGAAAATTAAACTGTTTTGTTCTAGTTACAGTTTCTTAATTATTAGCACGTATTAACAATTATTATAGGTACTATCATCGATTACAGCAATTACTATAGGTACTCCCATCGATTATGGCAATTACTATAGGTACTCCCATCAATTACAGCAATTACTATAGCTACTCCCATCGATTACAGCAATTACTATAGCTACTCCCATCGATTACAACAATTACTATAGGTATTCCCATCAATTACAGTAATTACTATAGCTGCTCCCGTCGATTACAGCAATTACTATAGCTACTCCCATCGATTACAGCAATTACTATAGCTACTCCCATAAATTACAGCAATTACTATAACTACTCCCATCGATCACAGCAATTACTATAGATGCTCCCATCAATTACAGCAATTACTATAACTACTCCCATCGATTACCACAATTAATATAGTTATTCCCATCAATTACATTCATTACTATAGCTACTTCCATAGATTACAGCAATTAATATAGGTACTCCCATCAATTACAGCAATTAGTATTGCTACTCCCATCGATTACAGCAATTACTATAGCTGCTCCCATCGATTACAGTAATTAATATAGGTACTCTCATCAATTACAGCAATTACTATAGCTATTCCCATCGATTACAACAATTACTATTAGTACTTCAATCAATTACAGCAATTACTATAACTACTCCCATCGATTACAACAATTATAATAGGTACTCCCATCAATTACAGCAATTATTATAGCTACTCCCATCGATTACAACAATTACTATAGCTACTCCCATCGATTATAGCAAATTATAATAGGTTGTAGATATGAGGTCTAATATGCACAACAAAAATCTTAATTGGATTTTTGGGTACATGCATTTATAGAATGACACAAACTAAAATTCAAATGGATAGTTGATCTTCATGAAATCTGAATTTGCCAGCAATGTAACTAGTATTATAAAGAGTGAGTTGAATGTATGCACAAGTTCCAACATGTGAAACAGATATCAGCCATTACGAAACGTACAATCATATTGCTAACATTGCATTTTGTATATAAAAATTATTTTCTTAAAAAATCTAAGACACCGTATGAATAAGTATACAAATGGTAACAACAGAGATTTTAAAATTGATCTAGATTTATAAATGGAGATCAAAATACTCCTCGAATATCACACGAAATCCATCCTCTAATATTAGACCAGTTTTAACCCCCTAATTTATTATACATATAAATCCCCCACCCCAACCCTTCCCAGATAAAATATGTTTGACTTATGGTGATGTCTTTTCCGTAATGTTTATAATAAATCGTCTACTTAGTACAAAAGCTTCAAAAATTAAAAAAGGGAAAACAAAACGCTTAAATGTAAAGATTATCTATATAATACTTATATTTCTTTACTTCTAACCTGCGAATTATAAAGTACTTAAGTTCAAATAATTGCATACAAATCTTATATATGTGACAGAATTTCAGCATAAAAAATTTCCGTTGACGCGACAAATGTTTTCATCTCCAGTTGGCTTGCTATATAAATGCGGCCTTGAGACGGTTTAGTGATAAAGTAAAGTCAACGAGATCTAGATCGCTTTGTATTTATCATAACGCCATACCATTAGGAGCAAAACAAGTTTTTAGAATGTCAACAAGTCCTGTACCTATTTCCAAATGAACATTCCCTTCTAATTCTTATTCCTTTTTATCCACATTCATCACCAATAAAATATTCTTTGAGCCAGACTTATACATATGGTTTCAAGAAAATGTGGGGTTTTTCTTTGTTTGCCTCAGACTTATACATTGTTTCAGAATTTGGTGGAAACACGAATGTGGCGTTGTGTAAATTTGACTAATTTTCCTATCATGAATGTGGCGTTGTGTAAATTTAATAATTTTCCTATCTTTCAAATTCATTGAATAAAAAATATGATTTGACCTAAGCAACAATTACGTGTCTGAAAACATGTTTCAGGTGCTTCCAAAACAGCTCCAGATTATGGTAAACAGTCTGTAATCGGATCATTATCGCTCAAAGGTAATTCACTAAAAGTTGGTTGGTTGGCGTGTGTTTAACCCATTTTTCAGCACTTGATAGGCCAAACATTGTGTCCAGCATAATTAGTGTAAAAAGAACCTTGGAAAAGCCAGAGAAGAACATCCGAATCAAGGGAAGCTACTGGCGAATTTACGTTGTGCAACTGAAACTGGTACTAAACGACTTACTTCAAAATAAACATCAAGTCGGCAGAGGGAGCTCTTCTAAAAGGAAATGTCTCAAAGATGGAAGGCCTTCTGAAATACCACTTATCCTGTCATAACGAAGATATTGTTTTTAATACCATGAAATTGTTTCAATTTTACTTATTTAATATAAAACGTTAGAACAGGGTATTGTTAAAGCATCCCTCAATAAAAAAAATCCCTCACTTAATCCCTCGTCGGATTATACTTCAGGCAACATATCAGACTAAAATAGGTTTTCAAACTGAAGAGTATTATCAGTGAAGAAGCGGATCAATTCATGCTTACGTTCGATTCTCAAGTAGTCAACAACCTGAAGGTAGTCAAATAAGGACTGCTTTATGTCATTTACAACATGTAATCAATAAAGTGCCAAATATATTCTACATAATATCTGTAAATACTCGGAGCGAGCGAAGCTTGCTGGACGTGTGTTCTCACTGATATCATGTGACGTTATATACATAAAACGTGTTGTGTCCTCTGCACGTTGCCTGTATATTGTAATATTCCTGAATAGCAATAAATATATTGATATTATACCTGAAGCTGAAACAAAAGTTACGTGTGCTGGTTTTTATTTTTAAAGAATGATTAGGTGCAATATTGCAGTTCCTCGAGTTACAACTCTTGTATCTTATTCATGTTTATATAAGGAGCGATGTATCATAGCATGGATTGTACCCATTTTAGGATCTCGCTCGCATCAGGCGCCTTTCGTTCTTGAATGAAAGCGCTATGCTGTGTGGTGAAGACGAGTAATATGGGTCGTATGTTGAGGACAATGACGAGTACCTCTTGCAATTCACTCAGCCCAAGGACGAGTACCGCTTGCAATTCACTCAGCCCAAGGACGAGTACCTCTTGCAATTCACTCAGCCCAAGGACTAGTGACCGGGAACGTGTTTTATTTAACGTAATCAGTGATATATACCTTGTTACGTTTAGGGTCTTATATATATATATATATATATATATATATATATATATATATATATATATATATATATATATATACACACACACACATGTACTAAGACAAGGTAAAACCCAGCAAGCATTAAGTTTTATTAAATATAAATTTATTTCCCGAAAGTAAAAAAAAAAAAAAGAAGTGAAAGAATTAAAAATATCTTACAGTATATTATTTCCTAGAATGTTGTCTTAAATTGTACTATGAATTTTACAATAATCTGGAATGTATCCAAAGCTATTCAGAATGATGGTTTTATTGTACTGATGTTCTAAATCCAAAACTTTTATTTATTTTAGGTGATCCAGTGAAAGTGGAGTATTACTAAAGTCCTTGAACGTTTCATATAATGCAAAAGATACACTTAAATGTTCCAGTTCTTGGATAATTCATATAATCCTCACGGAAGTTTCAGAATAAATATTTTCCACTCTGCAAATCCCACGAACATATTAATATTCAATCATGATTTCCTCTCAGAACTCTTACAAAACTGGCACATGACTGACGAATCCTAATATGGTGCTTTAACTCTTTTATATAGTCTATATGTGCGCATCAGACCAACAATATCTGAATCTCCATAAAGATTATCGAACTTTCAAATGATATTATTGTGAAATAACTTGTTAACAGTCATGTTGTGAACTGCTCAAATTGCTGAACCAATCAACAGATAGGCCGTGCATTATATATATATATATATATATATATATATATATATATATATATATATATATATATATATATATATATATATACAGGACAACGTGATATTTTCGTGACCTCCTTTCAAACTAAAGCGTGCCGTACTTGACTGAAATAGTTGACTTGAACTTCGTAATCAACCTTTGGGGAATGTACATGCATGTTCTCTTTTCACGACTGGCCAGCCATGGGATTTAAAGAATTAAAATATAAACGTCATTAACTCAAATGACTTAAATAAAACTATGACTGGTGATTTACATCTTGTTGATGTTGTTGTTGATGTAGTGTTTAACGCCATTTTTCAGCACAAGATAGGCTGTACATGGCGGCCAGTATAACTGGCGGAGCAAGAACCCTGGAAAACCCCAGGAAGAACCACCGACCCACGATGATTTACATCTAATTGTACATTCGTATTCTATAGCATTTAGCTGATGCTGTATTTAGTCTACTTTCATAGTGGTGTCAACCAACCTCCTGTACCTAACCTTCTTTACTAGTATACTGTCTTGACTACACAAATATCTATGTATAGTCATTTGATGTAAGTCTCTCCCCCCACTTTCTCTCTCTCTCTCTCTCCATCGAGCTAGGTTAGTTACATTTTCCTTGTAAGATGAATGGCCTTATTCCACAAAAATATACGTACAACTAGTTGGTGTCTTAAAGGGAACATCCAACGTATGCGCAATATGCTCACATTAACTGTACCACTCTCAGCCTGTTTGTCTGTCTTTGCCCCCACTACATATATAGTGAAGTTTCTGACATTTTAAGCTTTTAATTTGATAGAAAAAGAGACAGAGGGAATTCGCTGAGATATTGTCCCTATCACTTGCAATATGCATTGATGTAAATTGTAATTATTTGTTGAATTTATTCGTGTTAAATCCACAGTTCACCTTTCCCCGAGCTCAGAAAATAATCGTGCATTCGTGTCATAAATGTAATTGAAATCATGTAGTATAGGAATTTCATGTATTATTCTGATATGCATTGTGACAATTTATTTTACTGTAATGTTCTACGAATTATGTGTCGCAAATATTTCATGCGTTCCTTCTGTGGAAAGTAATTGATATGTCTTAAAGATTTGTACCCTGAGAAATGATTTTTCTATGTCTGGAAATGTATGTCTATGAATCGCTAATTAGCGAGAAATGTAGTTAGGACCAATAGCGAAGTCAATTCATTTAAGTTGTGATATCTTTTCAAATGAAACGCATTAAGACGTGTTAGTAGTGAAGGGGGATACTATACGTACAATGGGAATTAGCATTACAGACCCCCCTTGGGATACTATACGTACAAGGGAAATTTAACATGGCGAAAAATCGTGGGATACTATACGTACAAGGGAATTTAACATGGGAATAAATCGTGGGATACTATACGTACAAGGGGAATTTAACATGGGATTTTAAAAAAAAAAAAAATATTAAAAAAGGGGTAGGCAATTGAAAGGCTATCTCTTTTCGAGAAATATGGCTGGCCCTGAAAAGGGCCTTTGGGTTTATGTTAATGTATTCATTAACATAAATGGCACCGCATTGGTCTTTTTCTTGTCCTTAGGCTGCGTCTCACTGTTGGCCCGTAAATTAGCACTCTTTTCAGGCATCCTTGTCTTTCAACGTAGATTCTACGTATCCACAGGCTGGTGTTTGTCCTGTGGACAATGGTCCACTTCGATCGGACATACATGGTCATGTCCGTCCTGAACATCATCGTTGACACAAGCGTTGAAGAGTGCACATCGGTCCACATGTTGAGGCGCCGAGAACAGGTGAATCAATGCAGTGAACTGCGTTTATTTATAGGTAGAGGAAGGATTGAAACGGATTGAGTTCATTCACCAATCCGAACACGCGTTACAAAATTCAGTCAGCTCGCATCCAATCCGAAGAGAGCAGTCTGTGACGTCAGTTGGTCTATATAGATTCGCTAGCGCTTGTGTGCAGTCAATCTATACGACAGTGATTCAACATGACGGAAATTCAGAAAACGATCCATTGGGGTGCACCAACAGGGGAGACTGCCCAAGGGAACCCGGACTTACTTTCAGAAGAGGTGAATTGGGATTTTGTGGATTTTCTCTCCTCGCAAGAATTTGTTCCGGAACCTGCGTTACCTTCTTCATTATCGCAAGTGGAGAATTTTAGACAGAGACAGAAAGAAGAATTGGAGAAATTTATACAACGACAAAAGGAAGCGGAACAAGCTTTTCTCCTACAGCAACAGCAGCAAGAAGAAGAGGTAAGAAAAAACAACAGCAAGAAGAAGTAGCAGCAAAGAAACAAGAGGGTGAAAATCAAACGGTCACGGTACTGTTGGATATTTTAGCGGAGTTAAGAAGTCTGAAACAAATGTATCAGACTTCTTTATCACGACCGAAGAGAATACGACCTTCCCGAGCTAAACACGTTAACCCTGTGACTAAGCCTACCGTACCACCCTTAGTGATTTCAACCCAATCATCATCATTACGCAGTCCAGAAGTAGGCCTTGGCCGTGGCAAAGGCTTAAGGCAGTTAAAGTTGATTGCTTAAACTCACCCCTTCACCATGAAGAAAAAAGGCCCTTTTCAGGGCCACCCACATTTCTCGAAAAGAGATAGCCTTTCAATTTGCCAATAACTAAAAAAAAAATATTAAACAGCCCATTTTACCCTTATAGTACGTTTCTGTGTATGAGTGCGTGAGTGTACGTTCTTATTTTAAAATCATAACTCAAAGACACTTACCTTATATCATTAATTTATTCTTTTCTCCATTTTTTACAATCCAATTCACAATTCATAACATAACACTTTAATTAAAAGTTCATTGACTTCTTCTGTCTCCTTTTTTAGTCTCTCTGTTTTTTAAATTTCTTCACCGTCACACTCTTTTCCTCTTCTTCCTCCTCGCTTTCTTCCCTTCTTCTTTTCTTCTCCTGTTTCTTTTTCTTCACCTGTCTTCTTTCTTCCTCAGAAGAATCCCTCTCTTCTTCCGAAGAATCCCTTTCTTCTTCTGAAGAATCCCTCTTTTCTTCTGACTCCTCTTGTTTCTTTTTTGGGCAATCTGGAGACCAATGTCCTTTTTCTTTACAATAATAACAGGTATCTTGACTTTTGTCTTTTTTAGCCCCTGTTTTTGTTCTTTTTTGACGGTCTGGACACTCTGAAGACCAATGCCCTTTCTTCTGACAGATATAGCAAGTATCTTGACTTTTATCTCGAAAGGAAGGAGAGTAGTCCGTCGGCTGGTCTGAAGAGAATTTTCTAATGACCCCTCGCAAAGCTCTGACGAAACGTTCGATTTGGTTAGTCTCTTCCATCGTTGTGTTCGGCTTGAGAGTGAAATGAATAGTGAAACGACAAGACACACACCCTTTTATATACGCTGGTCTGCCATGACTATAAATTAGTCTATGGTGTTTACACTTGAGTCATTTGACGTTTTGCACTCAAGATGAAACGATCCCATTCATTCGAGAAGAAAGAAGAAGAAGAAGAAGAAACTAAGAGGCAGAAACGTGATCTATCGCCTCGTACCAGGGCTGAAATCTTGGCACAAATTCATGCCAGTGATTTTGAAGAGGACATGAGTGAACCTAAGTTCACCATCCTTAGTCAACCCTGAAAAATACTATTCCATTCGAGAGACGGAAAAGCGCTCCTCTAGAAAATTTAGAACCACGGCTTACAAATACACGGTGAAGTTTAAAGATTTCAAGGCTGAAGTACCGTTAGAGAAAGCAGAAGTGTTCATCACTGGGGTGTGGGATTCTTTGCTCACCTCACTCAAGCGACAATGTCAACCCAAAGAAGACGATCGCTTGAGACTTTCCATACAACATGACGGTTTGAAATCCTCTGTTTGGATCGAGTTTAGCACCCCTGCAGAATTGACCGCTTCCAAAGTCATGGACAAAATTCAACACGTGCAACAATCTAATGACCAGTTTGACATCACCAGTGGAAAAGCCACACTGGACATGACCCACGTCTCTCCTCCTCAAGGGACCGGACGCAAAAAGATGTTATTGGTGAACGAGCTTCGCAGCATTAAGCGTAGCCTCGTCCAAATTCACAATCCTCATGACCAGATGTGTTTAGCCCGTGCCATCGTGGTAGGACGAACCTATGCCAACAAGAACGACACGGTAGAATGGAAAAGAACCTGGAACACTATTCAACGTTCCTATCGAGCCAAACAACGAAACGAAGCAGAACTCCTGTTGCAACAAGCTGGCCTGTCCAAAGACACACCCTGTGGCATTCCTGAGATGCAAAAATTGCAAGATGCCCTAGCTCCACGATACACCTTGAAAGTGCACCCTCAAGAAATGCGCGGGCCTCTGTTGTTTCGAGGCCAAGACTTTAAGGACGGAAAATACATTCATGTTTATTATCACGATGACCATTTCGATACCATTACCAGTATCACCGGATTCCTGCGATACGGTTATTATTGTGAGAAATGTGACCATGGTTATAACAATCGAGAGCAACACAAGCATTGTGGATTGAAATGCTCAGGATGTTTGGCCTCTTCACCCTGTCTGAGCGAAGAACCAGTGCCTTGTTCAACTTGTCTGCGCACGTTTGTCAGCCCTACCTGTTACCAACAACATCTGAAAACGCAAGGTTCACAGAAGAAATGCGCTTGTCAACTCCTGAGATTGTGCCCTACGTGTGAACAAGTCGTACGTACCAATAATACCAAGGCACACGTATGTTCAGGAAAGAAAAAATGTCACATTTGTCACCACATCGTGGACTTGGAACACCAATGCTACGTGCAAAAATACCAACCCCCACCAGAGAAAGAGGACGGCCACAAGAAGAAAGGCAATTTCATCTTTTTCGATTTCGAATGCATGCAAGAGACCGGCATTCACATTCCTAATTTCTGCGTGGCTCATCGAGCGTGCGAGAAGTGCATTCAAGAACCTATTTTCAGTCATTGCCCTCACTGCAGCAAGATTCCTGGAGGACGTGAAAAAATCTTTCGGGGACCGAACACGCTAGCCGATTTCGCTCGATGGGTCTTAGACCCCATCGACAAGACGTGGAGCCAAGAGGACATCGAACGTTACGGAGATTGTCATCGTCATGCCACGGTGATGGCTCACAATTTCTCCGGATACGAAGGACAGTTTCTTTTGAGGTACTATACGGAACAAGGCACCGAACGTCCTAAAGTCACTTTGAACGGAGCCAAAATCATTTTCATGCAAGTGGGACAAGTACAGTTTAAAGATTCGATGAGCTATTTGGCCATGCCTTTGAGTCGAATGCCTAAAACGTTTGGAATGACAGAAATGGCTAAAGGGTACTTTCCACACTTTTTCAATACGGAAGCCAATCAACACGCCGTTCTACCCCATTTGCCTGAGGCTCACTATTACGACCCCGACAACATGCGTACCGAACAACGAGAAGCTTTCTACACTTGGTACCAGGCTCACGCCTCTGACCCTTTCGAATTTCAGGAAGAAATGTTAAAGTATTGTCGTTCCGACGTGGACATTTTACGACGTTGCTGTGGAAAATTTCGAGAACTGTTCATGGAACACGGAGGGGTCGATCCTTTGAAAGAAGCTTGCACCATTGCCAAAGCGTGTTCCTTAGTGTACCGGCAACGATTCATGCCTGAAAACACCGTAGCTGTCATCAGTCCTCAAACGACCCACTATGTCAAGCGTCAATACTCGGTCAAAGCCCTACGCTGGTTACATTACTTGTGCGACAAGGAAGACAAGTGGATTCAGCATGCCCGCAACGGAGGGGGCGAAAAGACCATCGGAACGCATTCGGTCGATGGCTGGGACTTAGAAAACCCCAAGATCGTGTACGAGTTTAACGGCTGCTTATTTCACGGATGTCCCGTCTGTTACCCTGATCGTAGCACTAAAAATCAGTTTTTACAACGAACCATGGAAGACTTGTACCAGGCCACTTGTCAGCGGCGCCTAAAGTTAGAACAGGAAGGATACCAAGTGGTGGAAATGTGGGAACACGAGTACGATCACCGTTTGAAAACCGATCCCGAATTTAAATGCCTCGTGGAAAGTTACCAGTTCATGGACCCGCTGAACCCGAGGGATAATTTGTACGGAGGAAGGACCAATGCCACCTGTTTGCTGTACCAAGCCGACGAAGAGAAAGGAGAAGAAATCAAATACTTGGACGTGTGTTCGCTGTATCCCTACGTGTGCAAATATTGTCGCTTTCCTGTAGGGCACCCGCAATTGTTGACGGAACACATCGACCTGAAAAACATTCGACAATACGAAGGCTTGATCAAATGTAAAGTTTTGCCTCCCACGAACCTCTACCATCCCGTCTTACCTCACCATTGTCAAAGCAAACTGATGTTTCCCTTGTGCCGTACTTGTGCCGAAACGTGCAACCAAGACCAACCTTGTCAGCACAGCCAGGAAGAACGGGCCTTGACGGGAACCTGGGTCAGCGTGGAATTGTTCAAAGCTCTGGACATGGGATACCAACTGTTAGAAGTGTACGAAATTTGCCACTTTCCCAAGACACAACAATACCACAAGGGTGATCCCAGTCAGAAAGGCATTTTCGCTGACTACGTGGATGCCTTTTTGAAACTGAAGCAAGAAGCCAGCCACTACCGAAGACCAAATACAATTCAAAGAGAAATACTACGAACAAGAAGGCATCACTTTAGACCACATCGAGAAAAACGAAGGCAGGCGATCGTTTGCCAAAGTGATGTTAAATTGCTTGTGGGGTAAAATGGCACAACGACCGTGTTTACCCAAGACGGAATATTTGACAGAACCTTCCCGCTACTTTCAGATGATTCACGACAAAACCAAATACATGAAACACGTGGACCTCGTTCGAGAGGATTTGATCTTGGTCAATTACGAAGAAGATCTGGACTTTGTACAAGACGACCCTTTTGGAAATGTCATCATTGCGGCTTACGTGACAGCCCATGCTCGATTAAAATTGTACGAAGCTTTAGAACTGTTAAGGGAACGCGTCCTGTACTTTGACACGGACAGTTGCATTTACATCCATCACCCGATTCAACATCACCCTGACATCGAAGGAGACCGTTTAGGAGCCTGGACAGACGAGCATCCCGACGACAAGATTCTAAGTTTCGTCAGTGGCGGTCCCAAAAATTACGGCTACGAATACCGGGACCCACAAGGAGAAGTGCACACGACGTGCAAAGTGAAAAGACTGACTCTGAATTATCGTACCAGTCGAGTGGTCAACTTTGGGGTATTGAAAGAAGCCTTGCAATCGGGAGAGGATGGAAACTTTAAAGTGACCACCTATCAACCGAACAAGATTGTACGTTTACCCACTCACCACATCGTCAGTCGGCCCTTGGAAAAAGTCTATCAAATCGTGTACCAGAAGCGAGTTCGACTTCCCAATCATTTCACCTTACCGTATGGACACGTTGGTATAAAACATTGGTTGTAAGAGGATAGTTACCCCACCAGAAAGATGACTTCGCCACAGCAAGAATCGAGTGAGAAACCCGATGAGAACTCCAAGTTCAAACCCTACCATTTTCCAGTCTTCTTACCTGACTATTGTGATTGTGCCCGTCGATTGGACACGTTTCAGAAATGGCCTACGGATAGGGAAGGTTTACCTTCTTCGCATGTTTTAGCTAGAACAGGATTTGTCTACTTGGGACCTGAGTCAGGATTGGGATACGAGGTACAGTGTTTCGCTTGCGGACTGAAGTTACGAATGGATCTATGTATCTATAAAGATTCAGCTATTCTGGAACATACTCGATGGTCTACGCACTGCTCTTACCTTTCTATGGCCTTTCCACCCATTACACTACGGTACAATGTTGACGGTACCTTAGAGACGGTACCTTCCAGAACAGGACATAAAAAACGTAAAAAAGGAAAGATGTACAAGCTGGAGACTGCATTCCGACAAGTATAAAAAGGGGCTATGGTCAAGATCGATAGTTCATTGTGACTACCAAGACCGAGCTAACAAGATGAATACTTTCAGAGAAACACAGAACAAGTTGTTTATAAAGGCACAATTCAAGTGTGAGGCTTCGGAAGTGGAATGCGATTGTGAGCCTTGCGATGGGTACGATGCTGTACCTTGTGACCTGAGCGATGCCGTAAAGCATCATGGGAACTTTAGTGTCCCTACCCCTATCATGGAAAGTGATGCTGTGCGTGTCGAACCTGTGGGATGCGAAAGTGATGCCGCTCGTCCTCTTGGACATTTTACTGGGTTTCGTTTTAAAGGGGAATGTTCACCTTCACGTCTACCCCCCTACGGATGTCATCCAGCCCTGAGCAAACTCCTACCCATGTCACTCAACCCTCATCGAAACGAACCTGTGAAAGACGAATATTCGTTCCCTGTGCGTTTGTCGGAATACTGCGACTTTGAAAATCGTCTTCAATCGTTCAAAGGAAAATGGCCTAAGTATCTGGGAGGACCGACCCCCGAAGAATTAGCCAGAGCCGGATTTTTCTACTTGGGCGAAGGAGATAAAGTCAAGTGCTTCAGTTGCGGTGTGTCACTTCACCACTGGGAACCGCAAGATTCGGCCTACGTAGAACATGCTCGATGGTCACCGAATTGTCATTACTTACCCTTAGTGGGACCGAGACATTGAAGTAACTTCTTACCATAATAATCTGTTCATGGATACTTTACAAGAGAACATTCGTGCTTTGCCTGTGGAGTTGAGAGAACGCATTTATCGAGAACTGGTTAAAATACAAGTGAAACGTAAAGAACAATTGCATCCGTTACGTCACTGGTGTTTGAACCACTGGTACCTGAAGGCTATACAAGGATTGATTCAATTGAAAGTGTTCCATCGGACAGACATTGATCAACGATCCTCTAGTTTTAAAAAGGATTGGTTTGGTATGGACGATTCTACCTACATCATTGTAAACGTACTGGATCGAATTCCAGAGGAAGAGTTAACGAATTACCAACATCTTGAACACAATGTCAACTTAGTGAAAGAGGAAACTTCTGAACGAATTGTAATGTGTAGATTAGTGACTCAACGATTTAAATTCGACACTGAAGTAAAACCATGTTTGTGCAAAGAGTACATTTCTTGTGTCAGACCAAAGAGGATTTAGTATGACCTATTCATGGATACTTTGCTAGAGAACATTCGTGCTTTGCCTGTGGAGTTGAGAGAACGCATTTACCGAGAACTGATCAAAATACAAGTGAAACGAAAACTCAAAGTCATTCGTCCGTTTTTAAATTATGCTATGTTCCAAAGTACAAGAAGACTGATTATGAGTGGATATTACATTAGGCACAAAGTTAAACGAGGCTATTGGCCACCACCCAACGATTCCAAAAACAGTGTATATACTTATGGATACTTTACAAGAGAACATTTTGGGCTTGCCTGAGGAGTTGAGAGAAAGGATTTACCGAGAGCTGGTGAAAATACAAGTGAAACGTAAAGAACAATTGCATCCGTTACGTCACCAGATCTTTAACCACTGGTACCTGAATGGAATAAGAGGACTGATTCGTCAGAAATTTTTTCAGTGGTCAGACCTTGTTGAACACTTTCAGTGTATGAATGATGATGATGATGATGGACTAGACGTTCGTAATTTTGGTTACTTCGAGATTCACTTACTGCAACGTATTGAGGAAGACGAGTTAAAGGATTACCAACATTTGTTACATGGAATCTGCTTAGAAAAAGACGAAACATCTAGACAGACTCTGACGTTTCAGTTACAGTATGTAACATTTAAATTCCCTACTGAAGAACGAACGTGTTTGGTTAGAAATTACCTTTATTGCTTCCGAAACAAAGACACTATAAAATCAAGTTGCCATGCCACGGATTATGTCACATATCATTCAACAGATTCCGTGGAAGGAACTCAATGACCATATTCAAACCGTGGATCATTACCATCAATTATTACAAGAATTTTATCCATTCAATTTGGGACGACAAGTGGTGTGTGTCTTAGTGACTTGTTTTCTGGGATTTCGTTTACCAGCCGATTCTTTGTGGACTCTTTACGATCAGTACTTACCACCTCAATGGCCTTAAATGGTCACGAAAAACTCCTTTTGCTCAAAGCCTTGCGTTTTCATCTGGATACTTCTCGACCTCAACAGGAAAAAAAGATTCGTCAACTTTTAGCTACCCAAGACGTGTATGACGATGTGTGTGTAGCTTGTGACTTACATCCCCATTGGACAGATGTCCGTGCCTGGAAAGAATGGGGTTTTGAGGCTTGGACCCAAGAAGTGGCCCAGTATGCACGAGAGTTGTTCAAGGAAAAAAGTTACTTTTCAACCCGTGTTAGTGACGGTGCCAGAAGAACCCGTCACCCAGGACAGGACTGTCGTGGACAGGCCTGAAAGACCCTTTCGGGAGGACACTTGTGTGACCTTACCCCTACTATAGAACTGGTTAGAACATTACCCAAAACATGTTGTACAGACACTTGTTTTTATTCCACGTTCATGGTTATCATGTGCCTTTTATTCTTGTACTTAAGCCTTTGGCTTTTATGTATTTTTGTCTTTCGTATTCATGTTTGAAAAAAAACATTCAATAAACGTGTTCTGAAAAAGTATATAAACTCTTGTCTTGTTTGTTTTTCGTGTCACAAGTGACATTTCTCACACCATGGCTACCTCTGCTGTCTCTGCTCCCTCTTCCTCTACTGTCAAAGTCATCGACGAACACTTAGATCGTGCCAGTTGGGAGGCTTTGTATCTTCGCCATCCCTTTAACATGCTCATTGCTGGACCTAGCGGTTCAGGCAAAACCGAATTCGTCAAACGTTTGATCGAACATAAACATCATTTGATCGATCGGCCACCTCAACGGATCGTGTGGTGTTACAAAGAGTGGCAATCGGCGTACAGCCTCTTGCGAGAAAGTCAAGGCGATTCCATCGTGTTTGTGGAAGGCATTCCTAAAGAAGACTAAGGTAACGTCTCTGACTCCCGTCAAACCCATTTGGTCATTTTTGACGACATGTTAGGAGAAGACGAAGAAGAAATTAAATTGTGGTTCACGCGCAAAGGGCATCACCGTAATGCCAGTGTCGTTTACATCACCCAAAATTTGTTTCAACAAAGTAAAGCCCATCGCACCATCAGTCTCAATGCGCATTACGTGGTCTTGTTTAAAAGCCCTCGAGATAAATCGCAAGTGCAAGTCTTAGCCAAACAGTTAGGAACGCCTTGGCTGACTCAGGCGTACGACGATGCCACTCAAACGCCACACGCCTATTTACTCGTCGATTTGAAACCTACGACCCCCGAGGATTTGCGATTTCGTACCCACTTGTTTCACCACTGGTGCCAAGACGGAGGGCCTGTGCTGTACACGTCTCCGTCCTCGACTTCATTTCACTCCCCATAAAAAATCTATAAAAACCTTAGACCCTTTTTCGTCTGTCTCACACAGTGTGAACATGACGTCTCTTCAGTCGCATCTTCCCGTCAAATTGATTCGTGCCTTGTATGGCATCAGTCGAGAAAAAGATCCACAAGCACGAGCTCGTGTCTTAGAAGCTAGTCTCAAAGAAGTCTTACGATGGTTCACGGTGACGGCACGTCAATTACTCCAAGGAATCATTCAGATTCCTCATCAAACCAAACGCTTTTTCGATCGAAACAAAGTCGCTTTGGTCCAACTGGCCGATCCCCGCATCGACACTCAAACCAAAAAACAAATCATTTTGAAACCTGGAGGGAGCGGTACTCTAGGAGGGGTCATCATTCGCTCACTCTTAAGATGGGATCCTAATGCCCCCAAAGTTATCCCCAAGACAAAAGTCCATAGAAGCCCCAAGAAGAAAAAGAAAAAGACCAGGTCCCCACGAAGAACTTCTCCAGTGGCGGGACCCTCCTCTGACCAGACACCACCACCCCGGAAAAAGAAAAGAAGCCCCCAGAAAAAGAAACAGAAAAAAAGTCCCCAGAAAACGAAAAGCCCACAGAAGAAAACTAGTCGCAAGAGAGGCACTTCGGCCAGGACACAACCTTACACTCGCAAACCACGATCTGCCACCACGGCAGTGACTGCGTCTCCGGCATCCTCACGTTTGTCCACTTCTCCGTTGATGACACCAGGAACTGAAGAGTATTTGGAGACGTTGATCACACCAAGAACTTCTCCGTTGATGACCCCCAAAAGAAAATTCCCTAGTGTCATGACCCTCCAATTTAGCGGCAGTGGCTGCTGCTCACAAAGTACCTTCTCCCAAAATCAAAGTCCATGAAAGATCGGGCATGTTACAAAGTTTACTGGATTTGTCCAAGCAAGAACTGGCTCGATTTAGTCCGTTGCGTACTCCTGCACGACGTGTCATGCCTGTCCTCAAACTGATACGACGTAAAGACAATCAGTGGCGACGCGTTCCAGTATAAAAAAGGCCTGTGACCAAGTAGGGCATCAGAGTTTTTTGGTGCTCCTGATGACTCAAAGATGTTACCCTCCAGAACACCCCAAGGAAAGAAAAGGTAAGGACTGCCACCACGTTTAGCCAAACATGGGGACATGTTATCTGTCCTGTCCAAAGCTTCTCCACCCCTACGAAAAAAACTCATTCAAACAGCCTCCAAAGAGGTCATCGATACCGTGTGCGAATGTTGTTTGAACGTTTTGAAAGGCACGATCCCTTTGTCCAAACACCAGAAACAATGCTTAGGCAAACATCGTCACGTTCTTCGGAAAATGGTTCAAAAGAAAATTCCCATTCGTCAAAAAAAGAAGATGTTAGTGCAACGTGGAGACATTTTACCTCTCTTGTTAGGCCCCATACTGAAAGGAGTCTTGGGAACCATGTTGGGAGGACTGGTGGGAGCAAGATAAAAAGGCCCTCGGAAGTCCCAAGATCTCAGAATCGACCCCTGACAACCCCATGGAAGGACGAAAACTAGCTTTAGTGCCTTACAAACGATGGATGGAATACCATCGGTGGCAAGAACAACGCACACCGCATTTACCTCCCAATCCCAATTTGAGCGAAATGTCCCAGTTACAACACGAATTGCAGTCCTTGATGGATCGCCAAGATTTGTCCGAAACAGAAAAATCGCAAAAGTACGGTCAACTCTTGCAACGACTGCAACTCTTTCACCAGAAAGCTTTAGACGAAACAGCTCTACCCACTCTGAAAGATTTTAAGACCTTGATGAAAAGTCCAGCACCATCACCAGTACCAGTACCAGTCCCACCACAACCAGTGACCAAGACAGAAAAAGGAGAAGAAGAAGGGTTTCAAACTCCACCAGAAAAAGTACGCAAGTTAACAACACCACCTACCTCCAGAATTGGATGGATTAAAAAGATGATGACCACCCCTTCTTCATCACAAGAGAAAAAGAAAGTGAAGACAGAAGTGAAACAAGAACCGATATCCCCCGCTGAGACATCCTCCTCTGCAACACCTATTGCCGGTCGCACACGCAAAGCATTGCAATCCAAGAAAATACCCCAAGAGAAAAAGAGTAGCATCCTCCAAGAGTGGGTGCCTTATTAACACACCAACCAACCAACACAAAAAATGGAAAAAGTCTTAGCCAGCATTTACTACGATCCCTCCCATCCTGCAGGTTACGCAGGAGTTCAAAAATTGTATCGTGCTGCCAAAACTCGACTGAAAAGTCTCCGTTTACCTCAAGTGCAACGATGGTTACAAGAACAAGCTACCTACACTTTACACAAACCCATTCGACGCAAGTTTGCCAGAAGTCGCACCCGAGTGGAAGGCATCGATCATCAATGGCAAGCCGATTTAGCCGATGTCTCTCATTTGGCCAGCTACAATCGTGGCTACAAATAATTGTTTTGTGTCATCGACGTCTTTTCCAAATTTGCCTGGGTCGTGCCCTTGACTTCCAAATCGAGCAGCGAGTTAGTGCAAGCCCTGCAACGGGTGTTGAAACAAAGCGGTCGTCACCCTCTTCGATGGCAAACGGACAAAGACACCGAATTTCTGAACCAAGCTTTCCAAAAAGAATTAAAGAAACGTGACATTCATTTCTTTACCACCGAGAATCCCGAAACCAAAGCCAGCATCGTGGAACGTTTTCAACGCACTTTGAAAGAACGCATGTGGAAATATTTTACGCATCACCACACTCTGAAGTACATCGACATCTTACCGCACCTGGTGCAAGCGTACAACCAATCTTACCATCGAAGCATCGGACGTGCCCCGCAAGACGTGACTCCCGACAACGAAGTGCTGGTGTTTGAGCGTCTGTTTGGTACGTCCCCGACGAGGGCTGTCCCCAAGAAAAGTGGAGAGTTGACTGTAGGAGATTGGGTGCGCATTGGCAAAACCAAACGCACTTTTGACAAAGGTTACTTACCTAACTGGACGACCGAATTATTTCGCGTCACTGGACGAGTGCATGGTCGTCATCCTGCCGTCTATAAATTGGAAGACATGAACGGAGAAGTACTCAAAGGAACGTTTTATTTACCCGAGTTACAACGTGTCACCAAAAAAGAAAACGACGTGTACGACATCGAAAACATTCTCGAACGCAGAACCCGTAAAGTGGGCAAACGACGTGTCAAAGAAGTCAAAGTACGTTGGAAAGGATATCCACCCAGTTTCGATTCTTGGATCGACGCTTCGCAAGTCATCGACTATAAAAAGAAGTGACCATCATGCCCTTTCACACAACAGACGCAGCTACGTCGACCACTCCTTCTTCACCCAGTTCTTCTGTGCAAGATTTACAAAAACAACCCTTGTGGGTGTGGTGTGGAGAACGTGTGCCTAAAACGCAAATCGTCTTTTTCTGCCAAATCTTCGTGGTGTATTGTGTCATCGGGGCAGCCATTGCCAATTTGAGTTTGCAACAAGGAGACAAACAATTGTGGACCATTTTTTTGAGCAGTTGCATCGGTTACCTGCTTCCTAATCCCTCCCTGAAATTCACCTCGAACGGGAACCACGGGAACCTTGTGTCCAGTGCCAGTGCCAGTCACCATTCCAACCACAACCAGAACCCCATTTTGGGCGGAGACACGCCTCTGACGTCCACTAACCCCTCGGACAGCCACAGAACTCTGGAATTATGAGTCACCAAAACCAATTTTACTTAACTTTACCCAGTGACAGTTCCATGGAGGTGTTTCCCAAGAACACGTTGTGTTGTTACACGGCCAAATTACCTCAGGCCATCCCCTTAGATCACGAAGCCCATTGGGAAGTGGCTTTAGTAGAAATGATTCACCCGACCCAAGTCCTCAATGTCCTTCCCAATCAAAATTTTTTTAAGGTGGAAGTTAATGACGAGCAATTGCAACAGGAGTTGGATAAGAGAGCCATACTTGACCAGAAAACCTATGATCAAAGCACTAAAACGTGGACCTACAACTTGTTGATTCCCCCAGGCTATTATTTTAGTGGTCATAATTTGGTCAGCGACATAGCCTCCAAGTTTAATGGCGTGTTTGGGAAAGCTTTTGAGAATGTCAAGAACAAAAGTGTCACCATGGAATACCACAAAGTAGCTCGTCGCTTCTTGATGAAATTTGAGCGAAGTAAAATCGTGTCCATTTTATTTTGTCCTGAATTGTTTGACATGTTGGGCGGAGACATGAACATGAGAATGACCATACTCAAGAACAACGAATCATCCATCGTTTACGACAACGAGTCTTTTAGCAAGTTATTTCGTACCCCGGTAGAACTGAACCAAGGACTGAATTTGATGTTCGTGTATTCCGATGTCGTGGAGTACAACGTGGTGGGACACACCTCTGTGCCGTTACTGCGTGTCATTCCTTTCAAAGTGGATTCTGCCACGAACGCTGACGAGGAAGGTGGAAACACTTACCACGTCCACCGCGAATTTGTCCATCCTCACTATTTGCCGGTCAGCAAGTCGTATTTGGACACGGTCAACATTGCTATAAAAGGAGATTTAGGACAAAATATTTCATTCACCAAAGGAAAAGTCACGGTGAAACTCAATTTTCGAAAACGGTTCTCTCACGACTCGTAAGTAAGTCATGTATCCAGTGTACCGAGGGGTTGCTCGACGGCGAGGACACGGTTTAGGAGACATGTTAAAATCGGCCTTTCGTTCGGTGGCCGCGGTGTTGAAACCGATGGTGACACGCATATTGCACGCCTTGAAAGATGCGGCACTGACACAAGGCAAAGAATTTCTCCAAAATGTCATCATCGACAAACAAAACCCTAAAGAAGCCTTCATGAGGGCAGGCAAAAATGTCTTGCTTCAAACGGGTAAAGACATTTTGGGTCGCCGAGACACACCTATAAATGCCCTGCACGCTACCGAGTCAGGCATTCAGCAAGGACAAGGCAGAAAGAGACGACGAAGAAAACACCCTTTCACCAGACTTCAAGCTAGAAAGGCCAAGAAAAGAAGAACCGTTCGAGACTTAGACGTTTTCGATTATTGAAACACAGAGAAAAATGATGCACCGAGAGTCTTGCGCTTGTTCCAAGACGGAACTGGATCTGTTTGCCATGCCCCCCACCATGATGACGATGCAAGAATCCCAGTGGGTGGAATTTCACCCCGTCTCCTCACTGACCGATTCCGCTCCCATCGAGTTTGAAATCAAAGGACAACCCGAAGATTACATCGATCTGAATAGCAGTTACTTGTACCTGAAAGTCCAAGTTCTAGAAAAAGATGATAGTGGAGTAGATGACGCTGAAGAAATAGCTCCCGTCAACAATTTCATGCATTCCTTGTTCAGCTCAGTGGATTTGTACTTGAATAACAAACTGGTCAGCAGCAGCATGGATACTTACCCTTACCGTGCCTACCTGGAAAATCTCTTGACGTACGGAATAGATGCCAAGGATACTCATCTCAATGCCTGTGTGCTGTGGGTACCTGACGAAGCGGGCAAGTTCGACAAATTGGATGGAACCAATCCCGGCTTTGAGGCAAGAGAAAGCAAAATCTTAAACAAGAGGAGTTTAGAACTGATGGATCGTTTGCATTTGGACATGTGGTTGCAAGAGAAATATTTGCTGAACGGGGTGAATGTCCGCTTGAGACTGAATCGCAGCAGTGCCGCTTTCCATTTGCTGGCTGATGCTGCTAAGGCTCCTAAAAGCAAAATCGAAGAGGCCAAACTCTACGTACGACGCGTGGAAGTGTTACCCAAAGTGGGTAACGACATCAGTCAAACGTTGAGCAGAACGACCGCCAAGTATCCCATCCGACGTGTGGAAGTGAAAACGTTCACCATTCCTGCTGGACATCATTCCATGATCGAAGATCATCTGTTTCAAGGACAGTTAACCAAGCGTTTAATCCTTGGTATGGTCTCGAATTCAGCCTTCAACGGAGCCTTCCCTGAAAATCCTTTCAACTTTCAACACTTTTTAGTGAAGAAAATCGAAGTCAGTCGTGATGGCAAGACCTTGTGTACCCGACCTTTCGAACCTGACTTTGCCAAGAACAATTACTTGAGATCGTACTTGTCCCTGTACGAAGCCACCGGCCAGTTAGGAACCAACACCAGTCACGGCATTGAGTACGAGGATTATGCAGGAGGCTATGCTTTGTGGGCTTTCGATTTCACTCCAGACCAAGGCAGCGACGAGGGACATTTCCACCCTATAAAATCCGGCCAGATTCGTGTGGAACTTCAGTTTGCAGATAAACTGGACAAGACAGTGAACGTCATCCTGTATGCAGAATTCGACAATAAGATAGAAATCAACAGTTTGAGAGAAGTCATTCTAGATTACTAGAAGCCATGGAAGACTGTTATCCCTCTTTACCTAGTGGAGAAAATTTTGAGATGAAATGTGAGGAAACTGTGGAAGAAGTGATCATGATGAAGTCGAGATGGCCAGAACAAGAAGCCCATTTAGTCTCCTGTTTTGCCAAACACTTGGTGGAAAAAATGACGGAATTGATCAAGAAACATTTTTATGGATGTCAAAACGATCATCCCAGTCAAATTAAACACGATAAATGCCTAATGTTAAGTCAAGAAGAAAAATTGGACGAGTATCTGGACGAAGCTTGGAGTCTCATCTCGAACAAAGACGTGTTGCATCAGTGGTATAAAGACTTGCGTGAACATTCTTGTCCACCATTAACCACTCAAGAGATCCATCGTATCGAAGCTCTCCTGAATCAGAGTGAGGAAACAGAACGAATAACCGTTTATTCGTCAGACATTTTCAAGCAAAAAGTCAGGATCGAATTGACGACTTATTATTACCTGTGAAGAAGAAAACAACACAAATGGATACCTGGGAACTTTATTACCTTTTGAACCACAGTTCGTATACGGCTTCTTGGAATCCTGTCATCTGTGCTAAAGATGAACTCCCTCATCGCAAACCTAAAGACCATCAAGCTTACGTGATCAACACGGACGACAGTCTCCTCCCAGGAACCCACTGGGTAGCCGTCTACTTTCCTCAAGAAGGATGTGTGGAATATTTCGATTCGTACGGATTACCTCCTTTGGAAGACGATATCATTGACTTTATGAAAAGAAATGCTCAAACCACCCGATTCAATAATGTGAAATTAAAAGGCACAGATTCCTTGGTGTGTGGACAGTACTGTGTGTATTTTCTGCATCATCGCAGCCTGGGCTATTCCTTAGAACATTTAGTGACTCATTTTGATCCTCGTTCTTCTTCAAGAAATGATGTGAAAGTAGATCGATGGTTCTGTGACCATTATGCTTATCTTTTGTCTCAAGCTAGGAAACGTAGTGTCCATCAATGGCCTAATGATTTCCAACAGTGGAAATCACAATGTTGTCAGCCCTGTTTAAAGTAAATTGTCAATTGAGAAAAAATGTTTGTGATTTGAAAAAATTGTTTGATGTTATATTGTTGGATTATTGTTAAAAAATGTTAGTGTTAAGTGATTTTTGAATAAAAAATGTTGTGTTATGAAAAAAATGACTTTGTCTTTTGTTTAGCTATAAGAATGTTGGATTGATGCTCTTTCATTTCTTACTATCCCTCTCATGACACTCACTGAACGTTGCGGCTCGAAAACCGTGTGGGGGATGTTTTCCTTCACGTCCGCGCTTTGACTTTAAGAACCGGGGTTGTTTCCCGTCTAATCATCCGTTGTCGAATCATCCTCTTCAGAAGATGTGCTCCAAACTAGCTAAACTCAACGAAGCCTACGTGAATTTGCATAGGGTCAGACACAGTCTGATACCGAAGCCAGAAGAAATAGAGAATGTGAGAATGTTAAAAGTCACTGAAGACCTGATAGAAGAGCTCTTCAGAGAAGAAATGAACAGGGAGAAAGAAGAATGGACAGAGAAGTACAGACTTCAGAGACAGCAGCAACAGCAGCAACAACAGCAACAACAACAACAACAGCAGCAGCAGCAGCAACCTGAAGCTGACAGAGGCTTTGTCGATTGTCGTATCGACACCAAAGAGTTCTTCAGCAGCAGAGGGGGCGAATCGGACATTTTGTCCAATCGTTATTTTGCTTAATTATTACTTTCTGCAACTCAACGATCTAGTGTCGTCAGCGCCTGGTAAAAAAAAAACGACGACGTCGTTGGGGGATCGTCCAAACGTCATTTGGTTTAATTAACACCTTCTGCGCGTTGATCCCCAGCGTCGTCAGCGTCCGGTAAGCACATCGACGACCGCGTCGATGTCATCGCCCCCTCTGCTGCTAAGTGGTTATTTACAATGAAAATTATTTACAACTAACCGAATATTTGGTCAAGTCCGATACGATATCGTGTCCGAGGATCATGTAAATTTATCGTTACGAATCCATGTGGGGTCGACTGAGCATGACTAAAAAAGTTTCGAAAAACATTAAAGTCCATGTCACCGCCGCACCATGTCTGCCAAATATTTCGTAGCGTGTGTGTATCAACGCCGTTGAACACAGCAAGAATATTACAGTTGTCTCTAATTACTTTTGGAATCTGAGTGTATCGTTGAGTGACATATATCACGTCAGTGTTTTTATGCCTGCCTCTGGAAAATATCCTAGCTGGGTTTTTTTGATTGTCTAACATAACATCATCGTACACGACTAGATTGTTAACGTCGCCATCAATATCATCAATACCCGGTGCATCATTGATATCCGTAATAAACTCAATAACATTTTTTTTAGCGATCGCTGATGCATTCTCGTTGAAATCTTTCAACACCTCGTAGCATCGTTGATCATCTACGCTAGGAGCAACCAAATACAACTTATCCCACTTCATCCATCTCATTATTAAATTGAGTAACAATTGCGTCTTGCCGGATCCAGATGGTCCGATGATAATCATCCGGATCGAGTTTGGTAACGCTGCAACATGCTTAACTGGTTCTCTTGTTTTAGTCGCCGAAAAATCAATTATATTCATATCTCTATACATAAATTATGGATCTATATTGTGTGAAGTGTAGAGTGCGTACTGGCACAAATGATATGACAACCGCTACAACAAGAAATAACAGATCGGCGCTTACTGGTAAGTGTGTACAATGCGGTACAAAGAAATTTAGATTTATTTCTATTAGACCCGGAGATGTTTTAAAAAAAAGCGAGGAGGTGACATCGCAGCCAAATTGGCAAAACTCCCCGGAACACCGTGGGCAAAGTATCCAGGAGAAAAACACCTCCCAGGATATAACTACTGTGGCCCCGGAACACGATTAGATATTAGACTCGATGATCAAAATCAGCCCAAACCCGGTGAGTATCCAATAAACGCTATCGATAAGGCGTGTCATGCTCATGATGTTGCTTACAAAAGTAGCGATCTGCAACAGCGTCATATCGCGGACGTAAAATTAATTCACGCGCTAAATGCTATTCCTGATAAATCCTTCAAGGAAAAATTGGCCTCATGGTTGGTAAAATCGGCTATGAAAGGTAAATTAATGATTGGAAGCGGAGCTTCTCGCGCTGGTAATTGAAAACGCTAGCGTTTATAATAACAACATGGAATCCATCTATTATTCTCCGAGAGGATACTGGAAGGGGAAGGCCGCAATTGGTAAGCTTGCAAGCGCTGCAAAGGTAACAAAGACCACTGCGGCTAATTGGTTATCCAAACAGGCTATATGGCAAATCTATCTACCACCGCCTAAACAAATCAACTTCTCGCGCTTTGATGTCAGCGTACCTAATGAAGTTCATCAGGCTGATATACTATTTTTGCCGCATGACAACGGTTACAAATACGCGCTAACCGTAGTTGATGTTGCGAGTCGATATAAACAAGCGGAGCCGTTAAAAACAAAGTCGGCAACTGAAGTAGCCGCTGCGTTTGAAAGAATTTATCGAAGAGGCCCTCTGCGCTGGCCAAATCTATTACAAGTTGATCCTGGTAGTGAATTTCGCGGCGTTGTTTTATCAACGCTGAAACATCATAGCGTCGCGATACGACGAGGTCATACTGCGCTACATCGTGATCAGGCAATTGTTGAACGATTCAATCGGACTCTCGCTGAACGGTTATTTGGATATCAATACGCGAAGGAATTCATCCAAGAAAAACGATCTCGTGAATGGGTTAAAAGGTTGCCAGGTGTAATTGCAGCGTTAAATAACGAGATTACCCGAGCAATCAACATGAAGCCCAGCGACGCGATTAAATACGAGTATATACCCGGAAAATCAAAAATAAATAGCGTTTTCAAGCCGATTCTCGGCAATGTCACCGTGAGATATCTGTATGAACCAGGAGAGCTTGAAGGCGGTAAAAAAAGAGCTACTGATCCTATTTGGAGTGTTACCACACATAACATATCAACGATAACACGATCAACTGGTAGACCACCGATCTATAGACTGGATTCAACTGCCCCACAGCGCGGATTTACACGCGAGCAACTACAAGTGATACCTAACGATACTCAATTACCCCCACGTGGTCTTAACTAGCGCCGTTGCGTCTATTGCACTCAAGACAGGTCAACCTCACATTGTTTTTGACATGACCGAGACTGTTATCGATCCTATCCACGGTAAATTGGCGAGTGTCTTTATCCGAATAACGCCAGCGCATTACACAATTACAACTTGCGCAGTGATTATTCTGTTGTTGTCGTAACGCAATTATTAATTCGGCATCAATATCAAAACGCCGCTGTTTTTTTTTATCCTGTTGGCGGTAACCCGAGAGTTTTCTATCAATGACGCTTGCATCGATAATGTCGTTGTCGTCACTGACCTTGTCAGCGACTCCGTCACTGACTTCGTCAACAACAATTCTTCGAAGCTGATTTATTCTCCGTACTCGGGACACTGCAAGATAGACTAGATTCGACCATTCGATGCGATTATCAACCATCCAAACAATTGTGTCCGTGATAGTCAGTCCCTGCGAGGAATGTATTGTTGTTGCGTATCCTAGCGTCCACGGGGATTTATCAGCACGTAGCGCGTCCTCGACGACGCTGATATCAACGAGCACGATATCATTCAGCACGAGAATTTGTTTTTTTGTCCCCGACGCTGTCGGGGCTGGAATTTCAACTTCAATGTTCTGCCGCCGTGTGTCAGCGGGTCTATAACATAACGGCACTGGACGCGTTGGAAACTTTTCCTTATGCAACGCAAACAACCTCCGCTGAAGTGTGTCTCTGACTATCTTTCTGCTCGCTACAATTAAATCGTTTGGTTTCCATGTTTCCCAGAATTCATTCAACGGCGTTTCCGGAATCACCTCGCGGATTATTTCACACTGAATTCTATCCGGCTGTAATCTGATTAGTTTTTTAACCTCGCGCAGTTGTTCATCAAGTGCTCGGTAATCAGTATCGGTTTCTTCATAATAGTCCACGAACCCGCTCAACCAATCATGTGGACCCTCGCCGACAAATGGTGGTGGTTGGCCATGGTCCCCACACATGATTACTGCTGTATTCGCGCGCAGCAACCACTCAAGAAACATTTGTAAAGTATCTAACGAAACAGTACATATCTCATCCCAGATGATAATGTCGGGAATAAATTTTTCACCCATTCGATCAGGAGTCCACTCACCGCCGCTGTATCGAAAAAAGCTGTGATAAGTAACGGCGTCAACATTTCGTTGTTTTATCTCTCGCGCTAGTCTATGGGTCGGTGTAAGCACGATTATACTTGCCCGCGTTCGAAATAATTCAATTGCCCGAGTCGTCTTTCCCGACCCGCCACAGCCGCTTAAATAAACCGTCTTGTGTCTACAAATTGGATCAGAACACGGTGGTGCATTAGACCATTCTGATAAATTATTACCGCGTAGGTAATTGTTCTCAACGATGACATTTGCTGACGGGGAATAATCGCGTCGTATTTCTTCTTTAATTCTCCATGTACCCCAACTCTCGTCCGGACTAGTAAACTCGGTTACGTTTTTCTTATACTTTACGTCAATATAAAATGAATCAACGGCTACTCTAACCGCGGTATCGGGGAATCTATTTATCATCGAGAATAAATTGATAGCGGCATAACCCAGCATAGACGCCCTCAAATGTGGATACGCCGGGCTGTCTCCATCGCTGTAGGTAACAACTGTACCCAACCTCGTTCCATTGGACAAGAAAGCTGTTTTGCAGTTCACGTATCTATTTTTCGCCACTGCGTCCTTGATTACGAAATCATATTCTGCGTCATCTATAATCAGCCGTGAGCAATATCGTTTGTAGTCGCAGTTTTTTCCACCTTGTGTGAACTTACCAATTATTCGTCTACCGAGATCTTTTGCCTCGTGGTTTCGTTGGTTGAATATCCTCCTGGACCATTCGATGATATATTCCTCGTCGGCATCAATGTTTTTTCTGGACTCGTCAATTATGCTATCTAGACGCTCCGGTTCTGGTAACCAGACTTCAGTCTGCGCCCGGTATGATATAATCGCGTCACTGACAATCAACGAAACTAGCATGCTACAATCAATCATATACCGTAGCAGCGCTATTGGCAGCCACTTCTTTTCAGACATGTGTCTACCGATCCAAATATAGCAACAGCGATGGAGTCCTGCCGCGAATTCAAATGATACTATGCGAGCGAATCCGGTTAAATCAAAATCAGGCAGTGGTCCATTAATAGCAACACGAGTCATTTCATGACTGGGGTGTCCAAATCGTCTAAAGTACTCGGCGGCGGATCCATACCCGAGAAAACTCGCTGGATAACAGGCAACCATATCAACCGAGATCATAGCGTCGCGGTTGTATTCAGTGTTCCATAGTCCACCGTGATAGTATTCCAAACAACTGGATTGTACATCTGGTAAAAATTCCTTGCGCGTTGGTCTCCACGCATTTTTCCTTGCTGCAACATGAGCTACAACCGATGGAATCGTAAAACAATTTGTTAGCAGTTGTTCATCATGCTCCTCAAATTCTATGGCGGTTTTTTTCATCCTGTTGTGAAATGCTTCAGTGCGATATAATTCGCCGTTTGGTCTTACAAACTGATCAAAGGTATCCGCATCGTTTTCAGCGCTGCGAAGTAACCACACTGATACAGGGTCGTTTTTACACAAGTAGGCAATAGCATCAAATAGTTTCCTCTCCGCGAGAAAACCATCCCGGGAGAATTGTTCTCCCAGGAATTCTTCGGGTATATACTTTACTGTTCTATCCCGTGGAAATATTGTGATCGCGGGCGTCCATGCGTGTTCGTTATGATCAATAATTTTGATTGGGGCTCCCTTCGATTTGTACTTCGATTCGTATAATACTTCACCGGTTATCGTTGTAACGGTTATTGGAAATCTCAGCGATGTTTCTAATCTCGCTATGTCGCTGATGGTCGCTCCACGCTCTTTTACGGTTAGTTCCCACTGGTTGATTTTGCTACGTCGTAAATCAGTCAATTTGTTTCCTCGACACGCATTTGTAAAATGCTCTATTATTCGTTCTGCTACACAATTTATCCCGGTTGACTGTTTCATCGGTTTCAGTTTTCCGATATCAGGTTTCTTATTTAACGGGTATATTCCATAAACAACTGCTGTTTCAGGATACGCTCGTTCATAGTATGGTCTGTCAATTCCGGTTAACAACCCCGGCTTGGAGTCGCGGCTGACAATGACTGTTTTCTTGTCGCTGAGAACCGGTTCAAATTTATCACGTATGATCCAATCGCCTGATTTCACCCGGACAATGAATTTTACTCTGAAGAAATATCTTTTACCGTCAAGTTGTGATATTATCGTTGCTGCGCGGTTGTCGTTCATGGTAGCATCAACAATGCCATCAATTCGAAATGTTGACCAACTGTGAGATGCGCCATCACGCTTGAATTCATTGATACAATCGCGTATTTTACTCAACAGGGTTTTATCGTTTATTAACGCTTTTGGTGTGTCCTTGAGGACTCTATCGAGATTGAACTTAATATTTTTCCAGGATTTAATTGCTGCCAATCTCTCAAACTCATCCATATAATTAAAACAAGTATTTAAATGAAAGAATATAGTATAATGAATCACTGCAAATGGTTGATGATTGGGTCGACAACCCCGTGCAATAAATCATGTAGAGGTGAATTCTGCGGGTATCATTTACAAAGCGTTCGTAATGGTTCTCTTGGCCCTCTCCCGTGCTTGGTTTGCCACGTCGGTGTAAGAGGAAAATCACAGTTATGTATTAATTGTGGCGGAAAGCGATACAGGGAACTAAAACGCTATTATGACAAGCGAATTAAAAACGCCGTCATTGACCCTACCGCAGACTTCGTCATCAAAACCCCCCAAGACTACGTTGAAAGATTTATAATTAAACCAAATAATAAATTAGACAAATAGTATTATTATACAAATGGACCAAGAATTTCAGCCGCATCCTGTGCTCGTCAGTTACGAGGCATCTCGCGACGGCATTGTTAGAAACCGCAAACTGAAGAAGCCGGTTGGTACCGTGAATAATCGGGGGTATTTGCAATTTAGTGCTGGAAAGAAGACGTATTTTGTTCACAGGGTGATATATGAAGCGTTTAACGGATTGATCAAGGATGGCCTCGTTATTGATCACATTAATTCTAATTGTCAAGATAACAGACTGTGTAATCTGCAAGCTATCTCTCAGAGCGAAAATATTAAAAAAGGCCAAACTGGTAAGTGTTCAAATCAAGCAAGAGGTGTCAAATCGTTTAATACATCAACGCACGAGGAAAAAACATTTCACTCCATGCATGCGGCAGGAAAATATTTCGACATTTGTAGGGCCTCAGTACGATTTGTTGCAGAACGAGTATATCAAACAGCGATCTCAAAAAGGACCGGACACAGAATTCGATTTTCATATGTAAATATCAGCGAGTGACGAAGTCACCGGCGCCTATGGCGCTGACAAGGCCACCGGCGCTGACAATAAATTGTCCGTTCCGGAAGAAAACAAAGTATGAACACCTCGGAATTGATACACGGGGTTTTCATTTTTTTTTATTTAAAAACAAGATGTTTTATAAGAATAATGAATATCGAAGACATCAATAATATATTAACTGAGATTTCAAAATTAAAAAATCAAGGAATTGAATTATCTGATGGTCTCGACAGTGAAAAAATATTATCCGATTATGAGATTATTAACGAACAGTCGAAACGGGGGCGTTTTACCCTGGCCCGCGAGTACTTTTTTATAAAACGATTACAACATACGATTAATGAGAACCTGTACCACAATGACGCAAATGCATTCATTGGACTATTCACTGCCGTTGAAATAATACGAAAAAAACTCGGACGTGTTTATGAACGACGCCGGGAGATTTCTAGTAAGATCAAAAACATTAGAAGGATTATAGACGAAAACTCCGTGGAGCCCCCGATGGTACACTCGGCGGAAAATTAGAAAATTGCGGATCAATTTACAATAATGGTAGGTGAATCACTTACTACTCGGCTAGCCAGAGAGCGACTAGCAGCGCTTAAAAAGTTTATACCGTTACGAGACAGAGTGAGAGAGAAACTTCAAACGCGACAACAAATGCAAACCGATTTTACTGTTGGAAGCGAACAGTTATTTGCCCCGGTAACTAAAGCGACTAAGGATGTTACAGCTGCAACAGAACGAGCAATATACGGGGATATTCCTAAGGAGGGCGAACGGAAAGAGGCGCCTCTTCTTCCTGTACTTGAAAAGATAGCAGCAGAGACAGAACAAACACAGCAACGGATAAAACAACTTTCCAGTGATATAAAAACCCAACGAGAGTATGAACGATTAGCTGATATTGATGATTCTGAACAGGGTGATGTTGGTGAACTTCAAAAAATTTCCACTCAAAAAGGAGTCCCCTTTATAGATAAACTCACTGAAGGGGCTATAGCACAAATAAAACGACCTCAATTACTGAAATCCGACGAGTATAGGGTTTTTGGTAATTTTGCCGCTCAAAGCTATCATTCAAGAAAAAACTTTTTAAAAGACGAGTATAAAAACAGTAATATAAAACGAGATGACTGGGTTAATTGGTTGTATAAAACGAATAAAGAGATTGATCGCTTGGATACAAAAGAATTGGGATATAAAGAATTTATAAAAGGAATTGATGATTATGATATACGACAACAACAAGAAATACTACAACAGCAAAAAGAAGAAGTCCGAGAAAAACGTCAAAAAAAAGCTGGTTCTAAAAAAACAAGCGGAAAGGGGTATCCAAGTGGTAGTGGTCTAGTTGAAAACGCTAGTGTTACCTGCCCTAATAGTGTTCTCAGTGATATATCACGGCTAGAGGTATTAATTGGAGGAAAACGAGCCGGAAATAACTCTCCGGAAATAATCAATGAAGCCGCTGATATTTGCAAGCGTTTATTTGCAGGCGGTATTATGGACATTAATGCATATCGAACGCTCATAGACGAACTCGTGGATGATTAATTGGAAAACTGGTGTTTTTATAATAAAGATGATCATACACTACAACCATGATAAACCAGTACTCGTCTACGTGGTAAACTCGCGATTGCCTGTTTACCGCGCGTACTATGGAGATGGTCTCGGTAGCACCATTGCGGGGTTATTTACAAGAATGGCTCCAAAAGTAGCGCCGTTAGCCAAACAATTAGGAATGAAGGCTATTGATGTTATTCGTGATAAGGGTATTAGTGCTATTGGAGATGTTGCCGGAAGGGCGTTTTCTGCCGCACGAGACAAACTAATGTCATTGGTGAAATCCAGGAGGAAAAAACAGAAACCACCGGTGATGCCATCAACGACAGTGATGCCTGCAAATGTCAGTAAAGTAATAAATAACGCCGTGGAAGAAAAATTAGAGTCGTTGGCGGCGACGACTCCGCCAATGGCGACTTCGCCATCCGCCGATGCGGCAACCAACGCGCTCATGAACGCGATAGCGGGAAGTGGTTTACGACGAAAAAATCGCAATTGAAAACATCAACATGATAAATAATAAAATGTTTGCGCGTACCGCTGATCCCGCGTTTGATATGGACGCCCCAGTGCGCAGGGATGATTCTGTCCGTGATTATCAATATTATTCTTATTATGCAGCGCAACCCGACCTACGATCGCGAATTGAACTTCAGGTCCAAGATACCAGTAAATACTTTCTACCGTGTGAAGCGTTTATCGAAATTGAGGGAGAACTCGTGACAAATGCCGCCGATAATGCACCATACGCAGATGACCATCGTGTTCGAGTTGGCTTCGTCAACAACGGTATCATGGCGTTATTTGAGAGCGCCAGATATCTTATTGACGGGCGAGAAATTGAATCAATAGAACGCGAGGTTGATGTTGCAACGACTATAATTGGGTTAGCGAGATACTCGGATGATTATACAAGATCGGCGGGCCCATCTATAATGTTCGCAAAGGACACCACTAATAACGCTGATCATATTCAGTATATCAACGTGCTAGCGAAGGAAAATATCGCAGTTGACCCACAGGCTGAAGCAGCCAATCCAGATCGCAGAGCAAAACCAGGCGCTGATTTCAATATTATAAAAAGTCTTAACGATAATTACAATATGGGATTCGCAGCACGAGTAGGAATGTTGCAAGGACCACGCCGACAGTTTTCATGCGCGATTCCACTCCATCACATATTTGGATTCTGCAGAAATGTCAGAAAAGTTGTCTATGGGGCTAAGCATACAATCGCGCTGACGCGAAGGGGCGATGATAACAATGCAATATGGCGTGCTGCTGGCGTCGCTGCCGGTAAAGTCGTTTTAACTAAAATGGCATTGTGGATGCCGGTGCTGACTCCATCAGTTACCACGGAAGCACAATTGTTAGCATTTATGGAACAGGGAGGGAAATCGCTGTTGAGTTGGCTAGCGGTAACAACTGATGCTAAAGAGGATAACGTCGCCGATACGTTTACATGGCACCTGGCATCAAAACAAGGTGTTTCAGCCCCGCGTCATATATTCATAGCGCTACAGAATAGGGAACGATTGGGCAGTCAAGAACGCAGCCATATGATATTTGATCAATTAGGAGTCAGGGATGTTTCGCTGAGAATAAACGGACAACAGGAACCATCCGAGGATATACAGCTTAATTACGGCGACAACCATATCGCACGTGTGTATCATCGATTGCTGTCATATATGGGTCGTGATCAAAACGTCGACACTGGTTTGCAAATATCACAACTTGATTTTAAAAAGCTGTATCCGATTTATTATTTTTCGTTGGAACATCTTGATTTAACGAGACAATCCGTCGTTGATATACACTTCAGAGCTCGTATAGCCCCGGGTGGTGTTAATTACAGAGCGGTTGCTGTCATTCTCAGCGATAAATCAATGCTGTTGGAAGGTGTTGGTGGACGAATGAGAATCATTGATGCACCAGTGGAAAACATGTAATTGAAAGCACAAAACGCGTTTACAATAAATGTCGTATAGTGTCGTCAGTGTAGAGTTGACTGATGGTCAAGTCAAGAAATTACGATCAAAGTCGGCTAAACAATGCGGGACCACAATAACGCTGAAGCCGTCACAGATGGCAGGTGGTAATCATAAGATATCGTTGACGGCGCGTCAAATAAAACATTTCAATAATGCGATGAAGAATAAAAAGGGTGTTCAAATAGATTTCTCGGCCGCAGCGATCAAAGACATGGAAAAGACCGGTGGGATATTTCCGTTGTTAGCCGCGATTCCGGCATTGATTGCCGCGGCGGCCCCAGCAGTGGCTAAGGCGGCTGCGTTAGGAGCCGTTGGTACCGCGGCGGGGATGGCATTGAAGAAGGCAACCGGGAAAGGCTACAAAAAAAAACGATCCGTGGCCGGAAAGGGTCTAAGACTACCGGGAACCCCGTATTCATGGTACTCGGGAAAGGGTCTAAGACTACCGGGAACCGTTTATTGACTCGGGAGTCTATGACTCCTGAGTCTATGACTCCAATGTCTAATTTTGATTTAATAGACGCCGCAAACGCGTTAGCGATAAAAAACTTCAGAGGTGTTTTTATGAGGGATCAATTACCGGCGGCACCAAGGAATATTGAAACCGGCATAATTAACCTCGATGGGTCCTCCGGAGCGGGGACCCATTGGGTTGCATACGCGATTGATCCGCGTGCGATCGTCTATTTTGATTCATACGGGTTAGCCCCGCCGAAAGAGTTCATGCGGTATATCCGGGCGTGTTCAGCCCGGGCGTGTTCGGCCCGGGTTTTTTATTCCACGCTGCCAACACAGCGATTAAGCGACCCACCGATATGTGGCCGCGAGGTATTGAACGTACTTGCGGCGATTTCATCATCGCGAAAACCACCTCATATGGTTGTAAACGAATATACTAGTGGGGTCGTAGAGGCCCGGCGGGTTAATTAGAAACGCTGGTTTATTTTACAATAACGATGATTGATATCTGGGGACGACCGGTTTCGGCGCTGAAAAAGCCCACGGAAACGCCCGCCACCGATGACATAAAAAAACTAATTGAGGATGAAATCGCTGATACGTTGAACTTAACCAGTGTTGACCCAGATGAAATAGTTGTATTTCAAGACCGCCAGGGTAAATTGAAATCCAGTAATGTGTCGCTGAATGACGTTTTAATACGACAGCGTGATGCCGCCGAGGACACTATCGCGTTGTATACCGGCGACGGACGACTCAAACCGGGTGAATCCATCTTGACAATAAATGGAAAAATAAGTACACTTGGCGACAATTATATAACCATGTCAAATTCGTTAAAGGGTTTACGTGGTGAATTTAACTTTCATGGAGAACAGTTCAGGTCGATGATAACGCACGTCAGCGAAATGCGAGACATTGTCAATAGTTTTTTTCGGGGACCCCCGACGGCAGACGAACCAAATCTTGTAATAATAAAAAATGCTATTTCGGATCTTATGGAGATGTCGGCCAATTTACCCCCGTTGCGAAAAAATGTTAACAGGATCGATGACAACTTTGATAAATTCTTTGGTAAAAAAAATACCAAGCCGGATGAGATTACAATAACTATAAATGATATCACTGCGTATGGACAGGAAATAAAAACAATCAAAACTGATGTTGCAACAAACAAAAGGAGTGTAGACGCGCATGAACGGGAAATAGAAATAATCGGCGCTAATGTTGCAACGATCATAAATAATGTAGACTCGCATGGACGGAAAATAGAAACAATCAAAACTGATGTTACAACGATCATAAATAATATGGACGCGCATACACAGGAAATAGGAACAATCAAAACTGATATTGAAGCGAACAAAAAGGGTGTGGACGCGCATACACAGGAAATAGGAACAATCAAAACTGATGTCGAAGCGAACAAAAAAAATGTAGACGCGTATTGGCGGGGAATAGGATTAATTAAAACTGATGTTGCAGCGAATAAAAAAGGTATGGACGTGCATACATATGAAATAGAAACAATCAAACTTGATGTTGCAGCGAACAAAAAAAGTATGACCGAGAATACACGGGAAATAGAAATAATCAAAACTAATGTTGCAGCGAACAAGAATAATATAGACGCGAGTTGGCGGGGAGTAGGAATAGTTATAACTGATGTTGAAGCGATTAAAGACAGACTACCGAGAATGGCAGAGCAACTCGAAAAAATAAAAACCCCTCATGAGAACATCATCAACACAGTATACACAATTCGGCATGGATCATTCGATTGGACTCTTACACAGAATACAGTAAATATCACCGCAACTGTTAAGGGCATTTATCGACTGACACTGGTTTCAATGATGCAGTTTAATATATTATCGTCGAGTTCATCCGGGTTTAACAATACAATATCAACAATTATAGACAAGGACGCAACTGAACCGTTTACAATTTATGCCGTTGATGGAAATTTAACCAGGGCAAACATTACATGGTATGTGGAATTTGTAGCGAATCTAAGTAATTAAAAACACTAGCTCTTTTAAAATAAAAATGACCACCAAGGAAATTGAATCAGAGGTATCACCGACGTCACATCAATATCGATTCGATACCGCAAAAGAATTTTCCGCGAACTTGAAAACGCTTTCCGAACAATACCGTGCAAAAATAAAAAAATACCGTCGTAAAATAACCGCCATCGACGCGGTCGTGTACTCGGTGTCGGGTATAGTAGCTGGCGCCGGTGTTATTTTATCCACGGTGACCACGATAACCCCGATCGCTGTTCCAATCGCTGTCTCCGCAATGACAACAGTTGCTGGAGTTGCCAACGCAATCACTAGGAAGATATCATCGTGTTTTCAGAAAAAACTCAACGAGTATACAGTAAAACATCAAATAGTATCCGACGCATACTCGAAATTATCCGGGTTGATCTCGTTATCGATTGATAATTTGTTCGTATCCGATGTTGAATTCTCCACGATGGTCCAGTTATATAGCTCCGCGATGTCAAAAATCGAGGATTTTCAACTGGAAGCCGAAACCACCTGGTTGTTAAAATTAGACACTAAAAACAACGAATAATAATAATGTCGCTGAACCCCGAAGGGTTTCAATTACTTCAGCGGATCGCGGAGAACACCACTCCGGTACAAACAAATATGATATCAATAACGTCAACGAAACCCGAATTCAGTGTGAACTTCCCATCACCGGTTCCAGTGAAGGAAATAGCGCTGGCAAAATTGCGAGTATATCACAGTTGGCCTAATATTCGAGCGGACGCATTTAACGGACAACAACCTAATAACTCGCTGGTTTTTGCACGGACAAATAAACCCGATGGGACCCCAGACTGGGAGGAGGTTACAATACCAACTGGGTCATACCAAATAGAGCAAATCAATAAAGAATTTCAACGCAGGATAAAATCGATCACAGGAAAGGAATCAAAAATCGCTATTACGGTTCATGAACCGACGTTATCGTCGACGATTGAAATAAGCACACCGGGGTATATGGTTGATATTTATAACAGTTCAATAAGAACCATACTAGGATGGCCTGAGAATCCAGCCGCGGACACCCCCCCATCAACTATCCTCAGACACGATAACGGAGATGGTGGTAGGCATATTGCTCCATACAACGTAAATATCGCATCAGTGATAGCGATCAATCTAGTGTGTGATGTTATCGAAGGGAGTTATCAGGTGGATACCAAGCAATCAAATCAAGCTCAACAGGGGTATATCCTTTATTCGTTTTCACCAACAGCCCCTCCGGGATTTTTGATCATTGAGAGTCCGATTAATCCGGTCTATATGCGATGCCATGATCGGTTTTTAACGAGAATTAATTTCAGACTTACCGATCAGTCAAATAACCTAATTGATCTGCAAGAGGAGGAGTTAGTGATCACTCTGTTTGTAAGATCATAGCAGCAGAGGGGGCGATGACATCGACGCGGTCGTCGATGTGCTTACCGGACGCTGACGACGCTGGGGATCAACGCGCAGAAGGTGTTAATTAAACCAAATGACGTTTGGACGATCCCCCAACGACGTCGTCGTTTTTTTTTTACCAGGCGCTGACGACACTAGATCGTTGAGTGCAGAAAGTAATAATTAAGCAAAATAACGATTGGACAAAATGTCCGATTCGCCCCCTCTGCTGCTTCTTCTTCTCTTTCCGAAGAAGCAGACCTATCGCCAGAAAGTGTATCCTCAGAGGACATCGCATTCTTAGAAACTAAAAAAAAGAATGCCATAGCAAACAAAAAAACAGCCCTTTTCAGGGCTACCCAATACTCTAGAAAAGAAATAACGATCCATTTGCCAATGTGTGTAGGTAGAGTAGTGTGAAAATAAACACTAACTCTTTATTGATAGTGAGAGTGTATGTGTTTGTGTGTTTGTGTTTGTAACAGTTTATGTAAGTTTGTGTGAATAGTAGATTAAAATAATGTCTTTTTTTTTTTTTTGGTGTTTGAGGTGTATATTTGGGGTTAGATTGGATTGCTTTGGGTATGTAAATAGTCTATTGAAGTGATTTATAAAAAATTTTTAGAATAGGAATGGGTAGCATAAAAAGTGAGTGAGTGTTTCTTTTAGGTCCGCGCGTTGTTGTTTTGGGTCATGATCTAGGTAAGATGAATTTGATATTTTTAGGGGATGTTTTCCTTCACGTCCGTGCTTTCACTATAAATTGAAACTCATTCGTCAGTCTAGCTACCCTTGTTGATTGATCAACACCACCAGCAGAAGAATGAACACCAGAATTGTGAAACTGTTAGAACTCCAGATGCACCTGGAATATGCCAAGTGCATAGTAAATGAACTATCAGCGGAGGCTATTGTAGAAGAAGCAAGAATAAAGAAGGAAGAGGAGGAGAGAAGAGAGAGGGAAGAAGAGGAAAAGAAAATAGAAGAGAGGATGTCGTACAATATTCCCGAGACAGATGACTGGGGTGCTGAAGCGAATCATCCCGCCTCTGCACTCTCAAGACAAAAAGTAAAAAGAGACTGGAATCAAAGATGTGTGTGTGGCACCAGGCCTGGAAGGTGCAACCATTAGATAGGTGCATCTGGAGTTGAAAAAAAACAGCCCTTTTAAGGGCTACCCAATACTCTAGAAAGGAAATAACTATTAATTTGCCAATGTGTGTAGGTAGAGTAGTGTGAATATAAACACTAACTCTTTTTTAAAAAAAAATGTGAGGGTATGTGTTTGTGTGTTTGTGTGTTTGTGTTTGTAAGAGCTCAGGTATGTTTGTGTGAATAGTAGATTATGGGTTTATTAGCGTATGTGAAGAGTATAGTTAGGGTTCTATTATATGAAATGAGAAAGTAGGGGGATGTTTTCCTTCACGTCCACGCGTTGTTGGGTCATGATCTAGGTAAGATCAATTTTATGTTTTAGGGGGATGTTTTCCTTCACGTTCGCGCTTTTCGTATAAGAACCCACAGTATTCATCGTTCAAACCATTCTGCAAAGAATAAAAAAAGAAGATGGCTTCGAACCACCTTAACAAAATGGAAAAATTGCAAAACGTCCTGGACAATTTAGGAATGTTTGAGCAAATGTTGGTTAACCTAAACGAGGATCACTACTCTTATAGTCCCCATCAAGTGAAGATGGAGATAAACAATTTACGAAAAATGAAGGTAATCATCAGTGATCTGTTGAAAGAAATAAAGGAGGAGAAGGAGGATGAAGAGGAAAGGATAAGAATGAGAGCATGGAATGAAAAAATTGAAAAAGAAGAAGAAAATGAGAAGAGGAAGAAAGAAGAGGAGGAGGAAGGGAAGAAAGAAGAGGAGGAGAAAAAAAAGAAGAAAAAGAGTGTAGGTGAGAAAATAAGAAGTTGGTGGAGGAAAAGAAGAAATTAGAAGCAGAAGAAGAAGAAGAAGAAAACCCAAAGGCCCTTTTCAGGGCCAGCCATATTTCTCGAAAACAGATAGCCTTTCAATTGCCTACCCCTTTTTTAATTTTTTTTTTTTTTTAAAAAATTCCCATGTTAAATTCCCCTTGTACGTATAGTATCCCACGATTTATTCCCATGTTAAATTCCCCTTGTACGTATATTAACCCACGATTTATTCCCATGTTAAATTCCCTTGTACGTATAGTATCCCACGATTTTTCGCCATGTTAAATTTCCCTTGTACATATAGTATCCCAAGGGGGGTCTGTAATGCTAATTCCCATTGTACGTATAGTATCCCCCTTCACTACTCGTGTTGACAGACATAATTTACAGGCAAAGCGGGGTGTAATGGTTTATCTTAGAGGTCTAATTATGCCATGGTTCTAGTAGAAATGCGAGTAGCCTCTAGAAAAGACATAAATTCACATTTATAGGATTGTGTATCAGCAGTAGCATGTCAACTGGCTTAGTTCTGTTGAATTTCTAGCGACGATATGTGATGTGAAAAGAGCAGGAATATTGTTTGATCCCAGGAGAAGAAAAAACCAGACACGTATTTAGGTTGGGTATTGTATTTATTTAAGGGAAAATAGCCCAATATCTGTATTTCGCAGTGGAAAACAAGTGTAGTCTACAACCAAGATGGTTGAGGCTACAGGAAGTGAGAGGGAAGGAAAGGAAATAGTAAATGCTGACCTATCACCAACAGTGATTTGGAAAAGACTGCAAGCAACCAGGTGCTGCTGACATGCTGGCAATTTGAGTTCGACAAGCCACTAGATTATATGACGAAATTCGTTGAATCTGTGTTACAGAATGGCTAATTGAATTTTACATAAATTTTGTAACTCTATTTCTAAGAGAAAGGGAATCATTCAAAAGTCACGTTCAAATTCATTTCGTTTCTGTCATTGATTAAATTGTTATATCCCTAGATATAGGGAAAACAGACAGTCACATCAGGCAGAAGTTGCTTAATACTGCACGAGACCCTTGCATCCTTGTGTGCATGAGTTTTTAGATACACACACAGACATGTCAATCTTGGGTGTGTGTGATTTAGGATTTTAACGTAGCTTTAACAATTTTTCAGTCATATTACTAAGATGTCTGCAGTGTGATAGTTTATAGTGATGTCTAGCGCTGGGGCAACATGCTGCAGACATGTAGCACTATGTCCCACCCATTCACATTATCCTGACACCAGGTTGACCAGTCCTAACACTAACCTCTTAATGCGGAGCACCAAGCGAGGCAGCTGTTAGTACCATTTTTGTAAGTCTTTGATATGACTTGGGTGGGGATCGAACCCACGACCCCCTGCATCAGAGGCGGATACTCTAACCACTAGGCGACCGGAGCGGTCAGCCTCAGTGGGACTTTGTATTTCACATTACCTCATATAAGGTCATTAATTACATTGTTTAGAAAGAACACATGAATAATAAATAAGAAAACCATTTAGTAAAAGAGATATGATTACACATATTAAAAGATTATGTATGATATTTAATATTATCATAAGGTTTATTTATGTTTCATGCTGATGAAAATGAGCAAGAATAAATACTTAACTTATTTTAAAGATCTGTTTGCACAAAAAAATCTTTCTATCTGTATACTGTTGTTGATGAAGGAAATGCTGTAAATGTTGAATAATTTACTTTTTTGTTATGAATATGTGGAATGAAAACACTAGACTTACGCATTCAGTTGAATAAATATTAAAGGGAATCCAGTTTTTAAAAAAAATAAAATACATTTGTACAAAAGATGTACAACTGATTGGCAAATCAATGCTTTTCTATTTATGTGTTGTTACTAAGGAAGGAACACAAATGCTGGAACTGTTGAATAATTTACTTTATTCATGGAATTAAAACACTAGATTTTTACATACAATTGAAATAGTATTAAAGGGAACAAAATTTCAAAAAATCCATAGATATATACAAAAGATCGATACATCTATACAAAAGATCAATGACTTTTTGACAACCATTAATCAACAACCAGTAACAATTTTTTAAGAAAATAAAAAAGAAAAAGAAATAATACATCTCTATTTCCATTACCCAACATAAATTATGACAAAGAGATTAATTTCCCATAATTCCCTACAGTTTTCCACTGTTAGGAATGTCCTCTTTGGTACAGCTGACAGAAGAAAAAAAGTTTGCTTTACCCCATATTGAAAACAAATGTCAAGGTCAAAAGGAAATGGAAGAAGCCCCTACGGTTCTCATATATCTACATGTTGAAAAGTTAAATTAAAAGTTAGAAGTAAATAATGCACTGACCTGCTTAAATAAGTACACAAAACATGAACACATTCACACAAAACATGAACACATTCACACAAAATATGACCACATTAATATAAAATGTGACCACATGCACACAGAATCTGGCCACATTAATGAAACATTTAACACCTGGCCACATTAATGAAAAATGTAACCACATGCACACAAAACATGGCCACATTAACATAAAATACAATCATATTCACAAAACATCTTAGGACTTTACAAATCCTGTCACAAAGCACATTATGGCTTTAAAAATCCTGTCACAAAACATCTTATGGCTTTATAAATCCTGTCACAAAGTACCTTATGACTTGACAAATCCTGTCACAATACATCTTATGACTATATATATCCTGTCACAAGACATGTTATGACTTTGAAAAATCCTGTCACAATATATCTTATAACTTTATAAATCCTGTCACAAAACATCATATGACTTTACAAACCCTGTCACAATACATCTTATGACTTTATAAATCCTGTCACAGAACATCCTATGACTTTACAAATCCTGTCACAGAATGTCTTATGACTTTACAAATCCCGTCACAAAGCACCTTATGACTTAACAAAGCCTGTCATAATATATCTTATGACTTCATAAATCCTGTCACAAAACACCTTATGACTTTACAAATCCTGTCACAAAACACCTTATGACTTTACAAATCCTGTCACAAAACACCTTATGACATTACAAATCCTGTCACAAAACATCTTATGACTATATATATCCTATCACAAAACATTTTATGACTTGAAAAATCCTGTCACAATATATCTTATAACTTTATAAATCATGTCACAAAACATCATATGACTTTACAAACCCTGTCACAATACATCTTATGACTTTATAAATCCTGTCACATAACATTTTATGACTTTACAAATCCTGTCACAAAGCACCTTATGACTTTACAAATCCTGTCCCAAAACATCTTATGACTTTATAAATCCTGTCACAAAGCACCTTATGACATTACAAAGCCTGTCATAATATATCTTATGACTTTACAAATCCTGTCACAAAACATCTTATGACTTTACAAATCCTGTCCCAAAACATCTTATGACTTTATAAATCCTGTCACAAAGCACCTTATGACATTACAAAGCCTGTCATAATATATCTTATGACTTTATAAATCCTGTTACAAAACATCTTATGACTTTACAAATCCTGTCAATCTAAAAACATTCCTGCAGGATTTTATTTCATTTGTATTTTTGTTTTTCATGGAAACATAATATCTGCACTGTTGTATCCACCATGAACTTCACTAGTATGATATAATTATTGTCAGGGTCAAACAATGTTACCCAACATAATGTTATTTATAGCACTGAAATTATTCATTTACTTCCAAGAAACAAAATATAATAGTCACAAATATTTCTGACTCTACTGTAGTCTTCTAGAGAATTTGTCCTGATGTGAAACTGTAACTTTTGCATGCAGAATGGCTATGTTTGCAAGATAATGCACAGATAACTGGGAATGTGAAATACTGGATTTCACACCTCTAGATGTTTATCTCTCTACTATAGCTATGAATACATTCAATTCCTCCATTTGAGACCAAATTCGTTGCTGAAAGTTTATATGAAATGTATACACTGAACTGTTGATGGAATAAGTTAAATAATCTATATATAGCAAATATATAATCCTTTCATTATCAGCCCCTAAACATTCAATCAATATAATCACAGGTGTGGGGTTGATTTATTGGTCTAATAACTAACAACCGCTAGAACTTAATCTTTGAAAATTTGATTTATATGTTTACTTTTTCATATGTATAATCCAACTTTACAAAAACTAAAATCAGTCACCTGAATACTTCCTACCAATATTTGCATTCTGTTTCTTCTGGAAATTTTTAAATTAAAAATCCTCACTCTGTCCATTATGCAATATATTGTTCATTATACACATCAAAACATGACAATTTTCAATGATGAAATACATTGTGCAAAACCCCACATATATAATGGGTCAACACACAAAAAGAACAGTTGTAAGAACATATATAAAAATCCTGTGGTATATACTGATCAAACAGCCAATGTGGTATATACTGATCAAATAGCCAATGTGGTATATACTGATCAAATAGCCAATGTGGTATATACTGATCAAACAGCCAATGTGGTATATACTGATCAAATAGCCAAAGTCTGAAACAAAGGTTTGGCAGTTATGTTGGTGAACAGGAAATATGCAGGTATCCTACAAATACATGAGTACATCATCATTTATCCTTTCAATTGAGTTAGATATTTAAATTCAACATGAATTTTGGCTTCTTTGGAGTATATTTGGATTCCCCAAGATATGCATCAGTTCCCGCATGCAGTAATTGATATCCAAATGATGCATGATTCACCATATATATATATATACATATATATCCCTTGACACAGATTTGTAAAATGATTCTGCAAAAAGTGGACCACTGTCTTCAGGTCAAGAAAATGCCATTTTTATTACAACAGGTAAAACGTATTGAACCAAACCCGAAAGACAGGTGCCATCTAAACTGGCTCACTGGAATATTATCTTACCTAATCCTGATTAATGTATGACACTTTAGTGTTATCTAAATTGGCCCAATGGTATTACATATTACATAATCATGGTTAATGTATAACACTTTAGTGTTATCTAAACTGGCCCAATGGTATTACATATTACATAATCATGGTTAATGTATGACACTTTAGTGTTATCTAAACTGGCCCAATGGTATTACATATTACATAATCATGGTTAATGTATAACACTTTAGTGTTATCTAAACTGGCCCAATGGTATTACATATTACATAATCATGGTTAATGTATAACACTTTAGTGTTATCTAAACTGGCCCAATGGTATTACATGTTACATAATCATGGTTAATGTAAAACACTTTGGTGTTATCTAATTTGGCCCAGTGGTATTACATATTACATAATCATGGTTAATGTATAACACTTTAGTGTTATCTAAACTGCCCCAATGGTATTACATAATTATGGTTAAAGATATGCAATGGAATACTTTTAAATATTTAATGCTGATCTGTGTAACATTTTCAGTTATGTTTTTTAACCTATTTAAACAATTGTCCATTATTCTGACAGATCTATCTTTATTATATATGGTCAGTAAGTACTGATTTTCCGTTGAAGTTCTTGATAATGACACAAAAAAAACAAAATTGTCCAGTTTTTGTCCTTCTCATGCCACACATAAGTGTGCTACTCGAGTCTTGAATGAACAATTGTAGCTGAAAGATATCCATTATTCATCAATATCCATTATTCATCAATATCCATTATTCATCAATATTCATTATTCATCAATATCCATTACTGATCAATATCCATTATTGATCAATATCCATTACTGATCAAATATCCATTATTCATCAATATCTATTATTCATCAAATGTCCATTATTCATCAATATCCATTATTTACCAAATATCCATTATTCATCAATATCCATTATTCATCAAATATCCATTATTCATCAATATCCATTATTTATAAATATCTATTATTCATCAAATATCCATTATTCATTAAATATCCATTTTTCATCTATATCCATTATTCATCAATATCAATTATTCATCAGAGATTATAAACATTCTCGGAATATTAAATGTACAGTGACACTGAAGTAAAAATGGCTGAATAACTCAGCCATTCATTGCTTCACAGTAAAGACTCCATAAGAATGTTGATTACTATCTGCTCCAGTTACATGATCATGTAAAGGACCCTTTGCAAAATGGCAAGAAAGCAGTTTTAATTAAACCACAATGACGACGTAAAATGTACAAATGATTCTAAGATTATCTTTGATGTGGACTTCAGTGATACAGTGTATTTTGTACAACATCCATTAGAAATATATTGAACACATTCATTGGACATATGAAAGCAAATGATAACTGAACATTTGACTTGGTTATTTTTACTTATTGTTCAAATTATTGCAGATGACAAGGACTCTGTTATTCTTTTAAAGCACTTGAGTAAGAGTCAATTATTTTGAATAACAAGCAGTAACCTAATAAAGGTGTTATAATTGTGATGCCCATGAAGATAACAAGGAGTAACTTTATAAAGGTGTCAAATTTTGATGTCCTTGAAGGTAACAAACAGTAACCTAATAAAGGTGTCAAATTTTGATGTTCTTGAAGGTAACAAGCAGTAACCTAATAAAGGTATCAAATTTTGATGTCCTTGAAGGTAGCAAGCACTAACCTAATAAAGGTGTCCAATTTTATGTCCTTGAAGGTAACAAGCACTAACCTAATAAAGGTGTCAAATTTTGATGTTCTTGAAGGTAACAAGCAGTAACCTAATAAAGGTGTCAAATTTTGATGTCCTTGAAGGTAGCAAGCACTAACCTAATAAAGGTGTCCAATTTTATGTCCTTGAAGGTAACAAGCACTAACCTAATAAAGGTGTCAAATTGTTATATCCTTGAAGGTAACAAGCACTAACCTAATAAAAGGTGTCAAATTGTTATATCCTTGAAGATAAGAAGTAGGAACCTAATAAAAGGTGTCAAATTGTTATATCCTTGAAGATAAGAAGCACTAACCTAATAAAAGGTGTCAAATTGTTATATCCTTGAAGGTAACAAGCACTAACCTAATAAAGGTGTCAAATTGTTATATCCTTGAAGGTAACAAGCACTAACCTAATAAAGGTGTCAAATTGTTATATCCTTGAAGGTAACAAGCACTAACCTAATAAAAGGTGTCAAATTGTTATATCCTTGAAGATAAGAAGTAGGAACCTAATAAAGGTGTCAGACATTGTTTTATCCTTGCAGGCAGCCCCATGTGATTAAGTATCTCCAGTGAGGACAATCAACCAATCAACAAGATCATTAAACTAAATGGTTTCTTTACTTTTAGTTCCGCTGGCTGATTTGGCACCACAGATCTAATTGAATGAAATACAGCTACTCCTCATCTTCAAACGGTTCTTGTTTATTTTGTGGCAATGTTTTACTTTTCTCAAATTTCCCAGACTTTCCAGTGAAACATTCAAGTAAGAAATCCTCCATCGTTTCATAAAGATGTTTCTGGGTATTTCCACCATTCAAGGAATGTTGCTGATCTGTATAAATCTGCAGAAAGAGAGGACAGATAATTACTTTATTTCATTGCATGAGTCTATGCTTTTAGACTGTAGTTAATTTAATGTCCTAGTTCTTCCGTTTTCTTGCCACTGCTAACTACTAATTCAGTATCCTAATTATTCTGTTTCCTTCCCAGTGGTAATCTATTTAGTGAACACAAGTCTTAAATTTTAGTATTTAATGTCCTAAATATTCCAATAATCCATTGCTGATCCACTTAGAGCTATTAGTGATAACAAGACTTCACTTAGAGCTATTAGTGATAACAAGATTTCACTTGGAGCTATTAGTGATAACAAGATTTCACTTACAGCTATTAGTGACAACAAAACTTCACTTAGAGCTATTAGTGATAACAAGACTTCACTTACAGCTATTAGTGATAACAAGATTTCACTTAGAGCTATTAGTGATAGCAAGACTTCACTTAGAGCTATTAGTGATAACAAAACTTCACTTAGAGCTAATATTGATAACAAGACTTCACTTAGGGCTATTAGTGATAAGACTTCACCTAGGGCTATTAGTGATAAGACTTCACCTAGGGCTATTAGTGATAAGACTTCACTTAGAGCTATTAGTGATAACAAAACTTCACTTAGAGCTAATATTGATAACAAGAATTCACTTAGAGCTATTAGTGATAACAAGACTTCACTTAGGGCTATTAGTGATAAGACTTCACCTAGGGCTATTAGTGATAACAAGACTTAACTTAGGGCTATTAGTGCTAACAAGATTTCACTTAGAGCTATTAGTGATAACAAGACTTCACTTAGAGCTATTAGTGATAACAATACTTCACTAAGAGCTATTAGTGATAACAAGATTTCACTTAGAGCTATTAGTGATAACAAGACTTCACTTAGAGCTATTAGTGATAACAATACTTCACTTAGAGCTATTAGTGATAACAATACTTCACTTAGAGCTATTAGTGATAACAAGATTTCACTTAGAGCTATTAGTGATAACAAGACTTAACTTAGGGCTATTAGTGCTAACAAGATTTCACTTAGAGCTATTAGTGATAACAAGATTTCACTTAGAGCTATTAGTGATAACAAGACTTCACTTACAGCTATTAGTGATAACAATACTTCACTTAGAGCTATTAGTGACAACAAGACTTCACATCAGTAGCAAGTGCAGACCTGCTAGTACACTCCGTATTCTGTCCAAGATTCAAGAACGAGTAGTTTATATTTAACATGAATTTTTTTTATCGAAGAATACTTTGCCATCGTCTAGTTTTAGGGGAATCATCAATGCTGGTATAGCAATACTCCTATATGAACAATGTTTTAATACTATGCTGTTGATTCAGTGGATCATGGATGAAGTTCTAATGATTAACCATTTGCAATGATAGAAAATGAGAAAAATATTTGCAATCACTGGTTTCTAAATTAATTAAATAAGGCAAATAATTCAACAGAAATTATTTCTGCTTTGCGTGCTTTTTCGTCTCTTTCGATGGACACATTTTTGAGTAAATCTGTGGAGTGAGAGTAAAAAAGAATTTCATTTTGATGAAGCCCTTGAAACTGAACTTTACATCAGGTAACTTACAAGGACCTGGGTCATCGTAACCATATGTGTACACTTTACATCAGGTAACTTACAAAGACCTGGGTCATCGTAACCATATGTGTACACTTTACATCAGGTAACTTACAAAGACCTGGGTCATTGTAACCATATGTGTACACTTTACATGGGATTTATCTATAGTGTTCACAACACCAATGATACCAAGCTGTAATAGTAAATTATTAGCCTATCCAACTGTATCATACATTTCTTGGCTTGGAGGCTCACATACTGTAATCTATTTAATGATTTTTTTCCCTTAAACCTATAATAAGGTTCTAAAAATTAAAATGTCCAAATGCTGCCCCCCACCCCTTCTCTTTATCTGTGTTGGTTGGTCAGGCAGTAAACTAATTGAGCAACAGAGAAACATAGGGATCAGCAACAAATGAGCCCCTATTTTAATTCTTCCATTCTCCTCCAACCACAACACACACACACACACACACACACACACACACAAACACACAAAAACACCACATCGTGAAAAGACTGAAATCTGAAATACAGCAATTTACTATAAAAGGATTGATATAAGGACAGTATGAAAGGACACATAACTGTGAAAGGACTGATACAAGGACAGTATGAAAGGCAGCAATTTATTGTGAAAGCACTGATATAAGGACAGCATGAAAGGACACATAACTGTGAATGGACTGCTATAAAGACAGTATGTAAATCAGCAAGTTACTGTGAAACAACTGATGCAAGGACAGTATGAAAGAACACAATTTACTTTGAAAGGACTGATATAAGGACAGTATGAAAGAACACAATTTACTTCGAAAGGACTGATATAAGGACAGATTGAAAGGACACATAACTGTGAATGGACTGCTATAAAGACAGTATGTAAATCAGCAAGTTACTGTGAAAGGACTGATACAAGGACAGTATGAAAGGACATATAACATTGAAAGGACTGATATAAGGACAGTATGAAAGAACACAATTTACTTTGAAAGGACTGATATCAGGACAGTATGAAAGAACACAATTTACTGTGAAAGGACTGATATAAGGACAGTATGAAAGAACACAATTTACATTGAAAGGACTGATATAAGGACCGATTGAAAGGACACAATTTACTTTGAAAGGACTGATATAAGGACAGTATGAAAGAACACAATTTACTTTGAAAGGACTGATATAAGGACCGATTGAAAGGACACAATTTACCTTGAAAGGACTGATATAAGGACAGTATGAAAGAACACAATTTACATTGAAAGGACTGATATAAGGACAGTATGAAAGAACACAATTTACATTGAAAGGACTGATATAAGGACAGATTGAAAGGACACAATTTACTTTGAAAGGACTGATATAAGGACAGTATGAAAGAACACAATTTACATTGAAAGGACTGATATAAGGACAGATTGAAAGGACACAATTTACTTTGAAAGGACTGATATCAGGACAGTATGAAAGAACACAATTTACTGTGAAAGGACTGATACAAGGACAGTATGAAAGGACATATAACTTTGAAAGGACTGATACAAGGACAGTATGAAAGAACACAAGTTACTGTGAAAGGACTGATGTACAGACAGTATGAAATACCACAATTACTGTGAATGGACTACTAAAAAGACACTATGCAAAGCAGCAAGTTACTGTGAAACAACTGATGCAAGGACAGTAAGAAATAACACAATTTACTTCGAAAGGACTGATATAAGGACAGTATGAAAGAACAGAATTTGCTTTGAAAGGAATGATATAAGAACATTATGAAATGACACAATTTACTTTGAAAGGACTGATATAGGACAGTATGAAAGAACACAATTTACTTTGAAAGGACTGACATTAAGACAGTATGAAAGGACACAATTTACTGTGAAAGGACTGATATAAGGACAGTATGAAAGAACAATTTACTTTGAAGGGACTGATATATGGACAGTATGAGAGGAAACATTACTGTGAAAGGACTGATATAAGGACAGTATGAAAGGACACAATTTACTTTGAATGAACTGATATAAGGACAGTGAAAGAACACAATTTACATTGAAAGGACTGATATAAGGACATTATGAAAGGACACAATTTACTTTGAAAGGAGTGATATAAGGACAGTATGAAAGGACACAACTTACTGTGAAAGGACTGATATAAGAACAGTATGAAAGGACACAAGTTACTGTGAAAGGACTGATATAAGGACAGTATGAAAGAACACAATTTACTTTGAAAGGACTGATATAAGGACAGTATGAAAGGACACATAACTGTGAAAGAACTGATACAAGGACATTATGAAAGAATACAATTTACTTTTAAATAATTGATTTATGGACAGTATGAAAGGAAACATTACTGTGAAAGGACTGATATAAGGACAGTATGAAAGGACACACTTTGAAAGGACTACTATAAGGACAGTATGAAAGGACACATTTTACTGTGAAATGACTGATATAAGGAGAGTATGAAAGGACACAATTTACTTTGCAAGGACTGATATAAGGACAGTATGAAATGACACAAGTTACTGTGAAAGGACTGATACAAGAACAGTATGAAAGGACACAATTTACTTTGAAAGGACTGATAAAAGACAGTATGAAAGGACACACATTACTGCGAAAGTACTGATATAAGGACAAACATTAATGTGAAAGGACTGATACGAAAGGAAACAAGTTACTGCATATGTATAAGGACATTAGGAACTGTTACAGCAACAGGTTACAGTGAAAGAATGAATATAGGACAGTATGAAAGGCCACAAGATACTTTGAAAGTACTGATATAAGGACAGTATGAAAGGTAACAAAATTTTATGAAATGATGGTATGAAAGGAACAAGTTACTTTGAAAGAACTGATACAAGGACAGCATGAAAGGCAACAAAATACTATGAAAGGACTGTATGAAAGGCAACAAGTTAATTCTGAAAGGACTGCTATAAGGACAGTATGAAAGGCAACAAGTTACTAAGAAAGGACTGATGTAAGCACAATATTAAAGGTAACAAGTTGCTGTGAAATGACAGATTGAAAGGCAACAAAATACTGTACACATTTAATTACAGTACAAATGGCAACAAGTTACTATATACATATAAAACGAGTATGAAAGGAAACATTACTGTGAAATAACTGATGTCATTATTTCCTTTGGCATGCTAATAACTGGATCAATGAACATGATCTGGAGTCAAAACTCCCGACAAAATTCTGAAAATATTCTATTCTGTCCTAAGGTGACCTCTCTTTGGGGTCATATATATATATATATATATATATATATATATATATATATATATATATATATATACACACACTTAAGGTGAAGGATTTTATTACACAAGTGTTTGATGATATTTTACCATGGATAAAATGAATTTAAAATTATTTTTAAAAATAATAAAATATATGACATTATTCATAAAAATGCTGCTTTCTAAAATGGTACAACGGAAAATGAAGAATATAGTTGTCAAATAGATCTGATAAGTGTTGACAATGCAAGCTTCGAAAAAGTTATAAATAAATGTTTTATTGTTGAATTGTCTGTAAAGATGTAAATCGTTTACCTGGGTTCTGAAAAATATATCTGCCTCTGTCAGTGCTCTAATCAACTGTGCTGAATTCTGGAAATGTACATTGTCTGAAAGGGAAAATAGTAATAACCATAATGTGGTCATAGTAAAGTGTGTGTGTGTGTGTGTGTGTGTGTGTGTGTGTGAGATTTGGATTTTTAACATAGCTTTAACAATGTTTCAGTCATACTGCTATGATGTCTGTAGTGTGGCAGTTTGTAGTGATGTCTAGCACTGGGGCATCATGCTGGAGACATGTAGCATGATGTCCCACCCAGTCACATTATCCTGACACCAGGCTGACCAGTCCTAACACTAACATCTTAATGCTGAGTGTCCAGCGAGACAGCAATCTTAAGAAGCTATAAGCATTTTACATTATTAGACAACACTTACAAACAATTTATTTACAAGATTACAATAACAAACACTATGAAATAAAAACATTAAAAAAACTAATGTTATTTATCTAATACCAGAACACCTCATGGCTTTCACACAACATTCAATTTCAGAAGTACATACACTTATGGAGTAATACAGCATAATAAGGGGAAAATCTATAGCAAGAAGCTTAGAACTCAATCACATACGAAAGGCAAAATAGAACTATGTCAAAATCGTTATCATGCATTTATGTAACTATTAAACCACCTTAACGATTCTTAGACATTATTGGGAATCAATAATAAATATTCACCATAATTTTTTAAATGGATCAAATATTTTGTTTTGACAGACATTATCAAATAAGATTTAGGTTTTTCTTGTCCTCATTTTCTTTCTCGCATACCAAGCCTAATCCATGATGGCATCACTTAAGACTTTTTCATTTCACTGAAAAGTCTGGTGAGATTTGACAAATATTTGACTAAAACATTTGTGAGATTTCACTAAAATTTTGATCATCATATAATATTTTACTGAAGTTTCAGAAGTTTTTCATACATTTCAGAAGGTTTCCAATTAATAATGAATATGAATTAAACAGAACTTTGTTAACCAAGGTGATATTAAGTTTGCATGATTTTTTTTTTACAGATGTTGTAATCATATGACATCCAAGGCAAGAGATATGGGAGTTAATAATAATAATAATAATAATAATAATGACTTTATTTAGAGAAGGTAACTTAATTAATTACAGAGCTAATCTACCTTGAGGCCTTCTATCTGTTATGTACAATATTTACAGTATATACAACATGATGTGAAGAATCTGGCTTGATACTAAATAATTAAGTGATTTTAAAAATCAAAGTATCAAGCCTGGAATATATGCACAGGCATCTGTGAACACATAAACACACACACACACATATATATATATATATATATATATATATATATATATATATATATATATATATATATATATATATATATATATATATGTGTGTGTGAAAATAATGCAAAATTACAGAAAAGCATCCATTTGAGACATGAAAAGAAGGAATGCTAAAAGCCTGCCTTAAGTCACTTGTACTGCAGACTTGATTTTTGATTAATGTACAAACTATGATGCTGTTGTGGTCTCTTGAATTAGTCCTTGTTCCATAAGCAGCTGTGACAAACGTATTTTTATTTTACTCTGAATTCCAACACACCTATAATATTTTGATAATATACACAATAATGCCTCACGATATTGAACGATGATTCTACGTGTGGGCCAAGAAAATTCCGCAAAGATATGATGATCTTTGATAGCCATGGGTCCTCCTTAAATTCATCCTGGAAGTTAATCAGTTTTGAGTTATATAACTTCGAAATCATCCTGGTGCAATTCCTTGCCCTATTTAGCATGTTAGCTGCTACTGTAGAGCTGTTTATGGCACAAAAAGCAAAATGCTAGTCCTGGCGTTCAGTTTTCATACAGACTGACCAATTATGTTCCCATCGACTTTGCATTCAAGCTGTTCTCATTGCCACACATTTTTCAAATGGTTATTTAAACTCATATCCCACTCGAATCGCCATGTTTAGCATTATTCCCATCAGTTTCTGTTACGCAACGATTTATTGGGCAAGTACAAAATTTTGCCCAATCAGAAAGCTCTTTTCAATGATCATCCTTTAAATAATAAATGGAACAAATGCTTATTAGAACGCTCATTGCGGAATAGGACTGGCTAGAGCATTATTTAAAAAAAAATTCGGAGATGATATTAAAAAAGGGTCCATATTGAGGAAAATCAGATACAGGTCAGGAGAAAAGCGAAATTCTCATTTAAAACAGAAAACAAGAAAAACTTGTATGAGGGCAGTTAAATCCAGTTTAAGTTATAAAAAAATACAACAACAACAATAACAAAATTTGATGAAAAAAATACAATACAGAAAGATATGGAAAGAAGTTACTGTGCCCAAAATAAACAATACATTTACAGCTATCAGAAACAGGGAATATAAATGCTGCTGAATATCATTCAAATTGTACAAGAAACAAAAATTAATTTTATTATATCTTATTGATATTTTTTAATGAAATGTCAGTGATATTACAATCACAAAATATCAGTATGTTTTTAGAATTTTTGACAAACTCTCAGTAAAATTTCAATCACAAATTCCCACTGATATTTTCAGAAATGTTGGCAGAGTCAGTGAAATTTCAATCACAAAATTTCACTGATATTTTCAGAAATTTTGGTAAAATCTAAAATACCATAATTTTTGTGAAAAAGGACATTTGAGTGAATGTCAAGAAATGTTCATTGATTTTGCTGAAATTTAAGTCACATTTTCACTAGGGTATGATTTTTGTAGAGCATATTTTAATAGGAAGCCAACAAAATTACTTTTCAGAATAAACATCAGATCAAGCCCAAAATCCACCTTGTACTAGATTTCAAAGTCCAAAGATTCATCTATGCTTGTACTACCAGATATTAATTTTCTGATCATGTTTACATTTTCTCTACTTTTTTGGTCATGTCTTTGTTTTTAAACATCTGTGGAAATAAATGAAAGAAAACTGACATACATGTGTTTCTTCAAATTTATATGAGTATTATATTCATCCTTCCACATCAGCTACACTGACATATACAAGTACTATAACTCCCACCAATATTTATATTTTAATCAGATAGTTTAGGTTATTAATTCTTCAGAGAGTATTTTCCATGATGCTATAATACATGAGCCTGCTTTCCATATGGAAAAAAGTGCTTATGGATTAAAGTTGCAACTTTATTCCATATGGAATTTTCACTTGCTGTGAAGTACTTATGGAATTGATATGGAATAAATTGTCTGATTCCATAAGTTTTTCAGTCCAAATCTCTTCCAAAATGGATTCCATAAGTATTCCATACGGATTCCATAAGTATTCCATACGGATTCCATAAGTATTCCATATGGATTCCATAAGTATTCCATACGGATTCCGTAAGTATTCCAGTTCTGTACAGGCCATCTCAATCTAGTTGAATCCCATAATGAATACTGTCATGGAAACAAGACAACATTCAGTTAGCACATGTAAATGCAATAGTATAAACCACATTTTCCAGGTGTTTTTCCAAACAAAGACAGAAAGGTCCCATATTTCCAAATGCTGTTGTCAATGTTGGCTTATGTATTTATATTGATCAGTTGTTGTTCTTATGGGTTTAATGCCTTTTTTCATAACAGCTGGTGGAAGAAGAGCCAGGACAGCCCTGGTAACTACTGCCAGCTCACAAAGCTATTGGCAAGCTTTCTCACATATCAATCTGAACGACCTTGACCCACACAGACTGAGAAGGTATGGCAGTGATAGGTAAAGGTGAGTGCTTTAGACCACTAAGCTGCCCAGACCCACCATATATCGATCAAACCTCGTGTGTGTGTGTGGGGGGGATGGAAGTAATGATAGATGCATGCATGCATACATATATGTCTTTCATTCTTAATTATACAATTATTTTTGTCATCATAGTTGATAGATTTTGAGGGAAAAACATCAAGTAATTTGATCAGATTGGTTAAGTGCTTAAAAGACTCATCTGTTTTAAAATAAACATTTGAAGTGGTATTATACATAGACTTTGTTGTTTCTGAAACCCTAGATTTCTGAGCCACACATTAAAATAGAGATAATTGTACTATTAACTTGATAATCAATATGAATAACTATACTATTGCCTTGGTAATCAAAAGTAATACAGTGAAACCTGTCTTGAGAGACCACTGCTATGAGAAACCACCTGTTTTGAGAGACCAGATTTTCCATGCACAGCTTCATTAATTATTTAGTGTTATGACCTGTTATGAGAGACCACCTGTCTTGAGAGACCAGTATTTGTTGGCAGAAGGGGTGGTCTTTCAAGACAGGTTCTACTGTAACTGTACTATTAACTTGGTAATCAATAGGAATAAATGCACTATTGACATGGTAATCAACAGGAATAACTTTAGTATTCAGTTCTAGAAATTCATGAAATTAAAAATGATTTGAATTTGATCAATATAGTTTTTTTTGCATATCTGACACCTATATTTATTTTGGTGTTTCAACCAACATCATATTTTGCTGAGACACAGAAGCTCTCAGCCTTGAAAAACAATATTTTCATACTATGTGATGAATATGTGGGACACATTGGAACTCTGACAGTAGCTTGGTGCTTGGTTCAAGTGTTTGAAGAAATCAGAATGAGAAAGTGAGCCAAACTAATTAGATACTTTTTCATTGCATTTGGGACCTCATGAAGTGGCAAAGGATTGTTTTTATTCCGATTTTGCCATCTCTTTTGTGGCAAGCTGTTTTGTATGCAAAACATAATGATGCTCATCAAGCATTAAAGCATTATCTATTTATCGATTTTCATTTCCGAGTGAATCAGATCAATTCAATCACTTTTACAAATGTTATGATCTGCTGACATTAAAAAGTTAAGGCAAAAAACATGAATGATCCAAATGCTCATGAATTTCAATTTAGGGATTGCAGAGTGTGAAAACAAAAACAGCAAAAGCTTGAACTACTTCAGTGTACGTGATATAACATCCTGATAAACTTATGGACAAACACAAGTTTGAACATACATTTAATAAATAACATACCATCGCCTGTGCCATGAATTAAAAGGAATCTCGAGTTTTTGAAATTAGTCGCCTTTCTTGAAATGTTTGATGCCTGGAAAGATAAAAATGAAAATGACACAATGAATATGTAAAAAAATCCAACTTAAGCAGAATTAAACTGAACTATATCAAATTAAATTGAACTGCATCAAATTAAATTGAATTGTATCAAATTAAATTGAATTGTATCAAATTAAATAGAATTGTATCAAATTAAATTGAACTGTATCAAATTAAATTGAAATGTATCAAATTAAATTGAACTGTATCAAATTATAGAATTGTATCAAATTAAATTGAACTGTATCAAATTAAAGTGAACTGTATCAAATTAAATTGAACTGTATCAAATTAAAGTGAACTGTATAAAATTAAATAAAATTGTATCAAATTAAATTGAACTGTATCAAATTAAATTGAATTCTATCAAATTAAATTGAACTGTATCAAATTAAACTGAACTGTATTAAATTAAATTGCATTAAATTAAATTACATTAAATATTGAATTGGAATCAAGTTATTGAACCAAATCTTTTCAATATATTCAAATAAGCTTTTAGACTGATGCAATTATGTTCCATTGGATGGATGAATTTTGTGTATGTAAAAAGTGACATAAAGATTTACTTATGAGCATCTCTGTACAATTTTTGACTGCTTTTAACGTAATCTTGGTGGCTCATGTGGAGATGTGTGTTTTTTAAAATTGAGACAGAAGATGATCTCAAAAAAGTTAACCACAGTCATGGATCATAATTTGTGTCATCATTGGTATATGTGATCACAAAGATTAAATGATCTATGTAATCTTCTTAACAGAATTCTGCTAAAGAACTTGTCATTAAGGTTTTATTTTTTAAAAAGTCAGCAAAATTTCTAATGAATACACACACAGCTAAAAGTATGCATTTGGAAATGGCTACTCATCAACATTTTTAACAATTACATAGCAAAAAGTATGCATTTTGAAATGGATACTTGGCAACATTTCCAACAATTACATAGCTAAAAGTATGCATTTAAAATGGATGCTTGGCAACATTTCCAACAGTTACATAGCTAAAGGTATGCATTTTGAAATGGATACTTGGCAACATTTCTAACAATTACATAGCTAAAATTATGCATTTGAAATGGATACTTGGCAACACTTCTAACAATTACATAGCTAAAAAATGTGTTTTGAAATGGATAAATTATTATAAGACTAAAACTTTCTGATATAAATAAATATACATTATTTAATACATTATTTGTTGTAATGGAGATTTTCATACTTGTTGATGACCTCACTAAACTGCGTTTGAGTACTTATTTATTCACTGCAAAGTACTGAGACTTGTACACTGACTGCAAAGTATTTCATAGCTTACTTATGGATTAATAACACAGTATGTGAGTACTTATTTATTCACTGCAAAGTACTGAGACTTGTACATCGACTGCAAAGTATTTCAAAGCTTATTTATGGATTAATAACACAGTATGTGAGTACTTATTTATTCACTGCAAAGTACTGAGACTTGTACATCGACTGCAAAGTATTTCAAAGCTTATTTATGGATTAATAACACAGTATGTGAGTACTTATTTATTCACTGCAAAGTATTGAGACTTCTACACTGACTGTAAAGTATTTCATAGCTTACTTATGGATTAACAACACAGTATGTGAGTACTTATTTATTCACTGCAAAGTATTGAGACTTGTACACTGACTGTAAAGTATTTCAAAGCTTATTTATGGATTAATAACACAGTATGTGAGTACTTATATATGGATTAATAATGCTGTATATGAGTACTTATTTATTCACTGCAAAGTATTGAGACTTGTACACTGACTGCAAAGTACTGAGACTTGTACACTGACTGTAAAGTATTGAGATTGGTACGCTGACTGCAAAGTACTGAGACTTATACACTGACTGCAAAGTATTTCAAAGCTTATCTATGGATTAATAACATGGTATGTGAGTACTTATTTATTCACTGCAAAGTACTGAGACTTGTACATCGACTGCAAAGTATTTCAAAGCTTATTTATGGATTAATAACACAGTATGTGAGTACTTATTTATTCACTGCAAAGTATTGAGACTTGTACACTGACTGTAAAGTATTTCATAGCTTACTTATGGATTAACAACACAGTATGTGAGTACTTATTTATTCACTGCAAAGTATTGAGACTTGTACACTGACTGTAAAGTATTTCAATGCTTATTTATGGATTAATAACACAGTATGTGAGTACTTATTTATGGATTAATAATGCTGTATATGAGTACTTATTTATTCACTGCAAAGTATTGAGACTTGTACACTGACTGCAAAGTACTGAGACTTGTACACTGACTGTAAAGTATTGAGATTGGTACACTGACTGCAAAGTACTGAGACTTATACACTGACTGCAAAGTATTTCAAAGCTTATCTATGGATTAATAACACGGTATATGAGTACTTATTTATTTGCTGCAAAGTACTGAGACTTGTACACTGACTGTAAAGTATTTCATAGCTTATTTATGGACTAATAATGCAGTATGTGAGTACCTAGTTATTCACTGCAAAGTATTGAGACTTGTACACTGACTGAATAAGTATTTCAAAGTTTATTTATGCATTAATAATGCAGTATGTGAGTACTTGTTTAATCACTGCAAAGTATTTACACTGGGACACTGACTGTAAAGTATTTCAAAGGTTATTTATGGACTAATAACACAGTATTTGAGTACTTATTTATATATGCTCCCTGCAAAGTATTTGAGACATGCATTCGCTACACAGTTGTTCAGTATTTATTTAATATGCATTTAAAATATAGTATTTTAGTAACTGTTTATTACTCACTGCATTATGTGCTTGTCTATGTACTCACTGCCCTGTATTTGAGCACTTGTTTTATAAGCAAGTGAACAATATTTGAGTGCTTGTCGATACACTGTATTTGAGTATTTTTGTACTAACTGTCCTGTATTTGAGTACCAGTACTTGTTTGTACATTCATTGCATGACATTTCAGCACTCACTGTACAGTATCTGAGCATTTAATTTTATGCTCACTGCATGTTATTTGAGCATCTGTTTATGCTTTCAATGCACAGTATTTGGGTACATAGAAAATAGTATTTGGGTTCATAGAAAATAGTATTTGAGTACATAGAATTTATTTGACATAAGCTGTACACATTACAGAAAACTTTTAAAATCTCAAAAGAATTGATCACACTAAGGAGGCAATAACTAAATTAAAGAAATTGTAAAATTAATTTAAATTGTAGGCAATCTGCATTTGCATTTTATTTTGCATAAGAGTACATTTATAAAAAATGGAAATGAACTAGCAACTGAGAAAGAAGATATAAAAAGAGGAAACTTCTTTTTTCATTCCAAGGTAGGTCGATTTTGAAATTCTTAACTGAATACAAATGCATCTATTAATTGTTATCTCTATAATCAATTCTTATTTGAGATATTTTAGTGCATGAAGCAGTAAAAGGAATCTCTTAATATGGGTTCCTTCATTATAAATTTAGGAGAAAACAGAATTGTTTCAGAAATTCTGGAGTTTAATCATGGGTTGAGTGTTAAAAACTGGCTTGAATAGCAATGTTTCAGTAGACATGACAAAACTGATGTATGAAACAAACCGATGAGACAAAATTAATGTTTAAGACAAACCGATTATGAGACAAACCGATGTTTGAGACAATACTGATACAAGTTAAGAATTTCAAAAATTGATCAACCTTGGATTAAAAAAGAGGTTTCCTATTTTTTTTATCTAATTTATACACCAATAATGTCTTCAAATCCTCCAACACAAAATTAATATTGTCATTCTAACACACACTTTTGACAATTTTGTCAAAACAGTATCGTAAAATACCCTTCTTTGGCATTATGTTCCATGGAAATCATGAGGTCATATGATAATATCATTAAAATGGCTGACTATATTTTGTGGAATTTAGTTTTGTTAGAAGATAGCTGGGATTTGGATTTTTAATGCAACTTTAACAATTTTTCAGTCCTATCGTTACAATGCCTGCAATGTGGTAGTTTATAGTGATGTCTAGCACAGGGGCATCATGCTGCAGACATGTAGCATGATGTTCCACCCAGTCACATTATCCTGACACCAGGCCAACCAGTCCTAACACTAACCTCTTAATGCTGAGCGCAAGCGAGGCAGCTGTTAGTACCATTTTTGTAAGTCTTTGGTATGACTCGGCCGGGGATTGAACCCATGACCTCCCACATCCAAGGCGGACTCTTAAATGACTAGGCAACCGGTGTGAAGATACTGTTATGTTAGAAATGTGATTATTTAGTAAGTTTATTGCGTAGTAAACAGAACTGACAAGGTGGCATGACGGTTCCAGTGTACTTCGTTTGTGTGCTAGTACGTTAATATCTAAAAAGTAATTCTTACATTGTAGGCATCTTCATTATCCTCGGGGTGAGGGGTTCCCATGTATCTCTCAGTATAGATGGTGTCTGTAATTAAAATATACATGTAAGGCACACACACATCAATTAAAACATACATGTAAAGCACACACATATTAATTAAAATGTACATGTAAGGCACACACATATCAATTAAAATGTACATGTAAGGCACACACACATTAATTAAAACATATATGTAAGGCACACACATATAAATTAAAACATACATGTAAGGAACACACATATCAATTAAAACATACATGTAAGGAACACACACATATAAATTAAAATATACATGTAAGGAACACACAAATCAATTAAAACATACATGTAAGGCACACACACACATATCAATTAAAACACATGTAAGGAACACACATATCAATTAAAACATACATGTAAGGCACACACACATATAAATTAAAATATACATGTAAGGAACACACAAATCAATTAAAACATACATGTAAGGCACACACACACATATCAATTAAAATATACATGTAAGAAACACACATATCAATTAAAACATACCTGTAAGGCACACACACATATAAATTAAAATATACATGTAAGGAACACACAAATCAATTAACACATACATGTAAGGCACACACACACAAAAATATCAGTTAAAACATACATGTAAGGAACACACACAAATCAATTAAAACATACATGTAAGGCACACACATATCAATTAAAACATACATGTAAGGAACACACACATATCAATTAAAACATACATGTAAGGAACACACATATCAATTAAAACATATATGTAAGGTCAATTATATTTTCTACACAGTCCAAGATTTAGGATATGTTTTATCTCTTAAAATGTTCATAATTAAAACATATTCACTCTGCATTTTAAAACTTTTAGTTGTTAAAACTGTTTTTATCTTAGTTTCTAACACTTACAATAAATAAATAAACACAATTGCTTACATCAGTGTATGCATCATGGGATTTAGCACACATCTTGATGTAGAATGATTTGGCATGGATCAGAGTTCTGTGTGATTTGGCTATGTAGTTTGAGATTTGGTGTGTGTCATTGGTATGAGAGTGGGGGGGATTCGGCATGAGTTAGCAGTGTAGGATTTGGTGTGCATCAGAGTACTATGGGATCTGGTGTTCATCAGAGTAATGTGGGATCTGACATGCATTAGATTAGTGTGGGAATTGGCATGTGTAGTATGGCATATGGTATGAGAGTAGTGTGGGATTTGGTGTGCATCAGAGTACTGTGAAAGTTGGTGTGCTTCGAAGCAGCATGGAATTTGGTGTGCATCAGAGTAGTGTGTGATCTGGCATGAGAGCAGTGTGGGATTTAGCATGCATCAGAGCAGTATTGGATTTGGCATGAGAGCAGTGTGGGATTTGGCATGCATCAGAATAGTATGGCATTTGGCATCAGATCAGTGTGGGATATGGTGTGTGTCATAGTATGGCATTTGGCATGAGAGTAGTGTGGGATTTGGGATGTATCAGAATAGTACGGCATTTGGCATGAGAGCAGTGTGGGATTTGGCATGTGTTAGAGTAGCATGGCATTTGGCATGAGAGCAGTGTGGGATTGGGCATGTGTCAGAGTAGTATGGGATTTGGCATGAGAGTAGTGTGGGATTTGGCATGTATCAGAATAGTATGGCATTTGGCATGAGAGCAGTGTGGGATTTGGCATGTGTTAGAGTAGCATGGCATTTGGCATGAGAGCAGTGTGGGATCTGGCATGTGTCAGAGTAGTATGGGATTTGGCATGAGAGCAGTGTGGGATTGGGCATGCATTAGAATAGTATGGTATTTGGCATGCAAGTAGTGTGGGATCTGGCATGCATGAGAGTAGTGTGGGATTTGGCATGAGAGTAGTGTGGGATTTAGTGTGTGTCAGATTAGTATGACATTTGGCATGACATTAGTGTGGGATCTGGCATACATCCGAGTAGTGTGGGATTTGGCGCATATCAGTATGCATATAATTAAACTTAGAAAATATAATCTACAATCAACTATTTGTGAATATTTTGGTAAGAATAACTAAAAGCCATCTGTCTCAGGTCTGCATGGTGCAAATACAATATTGCAAGATTTGAATGCAATCTACATGAAGACTGATAATGCTACAGTATGTTTCAAAATCCATTTACACGTCTAGGTTATAGGAAAGAATACATTTAGCTCACAATCTTGCACATTTAAAGTAGTGGAAATTGTAATAATCAAACAAATTCCTTTCCTTTTCACCTTAACTGTTTCGGTGTGTCCCTGGGAAAGGCAATTATCTCCCTTTCTTCAGCATTAAAGTGCCATAAAAGTCAATAAAAACAAAACCAATAAGCCCACCCCCACCTCTGTGAAAAATGCTGGACAAGTATGCCTTCTTACAGACATGTTATCAGTTAGGATTTCTCTTTGCAACTGATGATACTAGCTAAACATTAGTCAAGATGATCTCGTAATGCAACCTGTAAATCTATATAAACATTAAATGTATATAATATTTTTTTTATGAAATGTGACTTTTGATTTTGGGTCTCAAAGCTACAAACTAAAGCATCAAACTAAAACAGTTGACCTTTCACAGAAATAACCAAGCTGTATAATAGGAAAAGCCAAGCCTCATTTCTAAGGGTACATACTGAGTAGATTGATATTTATCTACAAATGAAATATTATTTAAAAACTTTACACAAGTCACAACCATAAGACAACAGGTCTGACCTAGTATGTAACTGTATAACCGTTACTCTGACTAGACGCATACAAATCTGGGTACATTGATATTTATATACACATGAAATATAATTTAAAAATTTGTACACAAGTCACAACCATAAGAAAATTCACTATGTATCAGTGTAAACAGTTGCTCTAATTAGATGCATGCAAAAACAGTTAATTGTTTGATGTCATAATGATTACCCAAAAAGCCATATACTGTGCTTTAAATAGACCAAGTAACAAGCCTAGTAACATACAATAACAGAACAATGGTGGTTGGCATTTGATTAACTTTTAATTTAAATGAAATAAATTACTATGCGTTACCATTTTCATCTGCAACCATGTAGGTATCTTAACACTTCTGGTAAGAAAAACTGTGTTGATCTGTCCTTCCATTATGGAGAAGCAACAAGATGGTTTGTTTTACAATGGATGCCATCGAGGATAATATGCAATATCAGATTGGCACCATTTGTATTTAGTACCAGCTAAACATGACCAGAAAGCGCTTGAAGAAAGCAGAGGGCTGATATGATGTTGTTGTTGTAGGGTTTAATGCCATTTTTCAGCACACGATAGGCTATACATGGCGGCCAGTATTAATGGTGGAGGAAGAACCTGGAAAACCCTGGAAAGAACCACCAATCCACGAGAAGCTACTGGCAAGCTTTCTCACATACCCACATTAGCAGAATCTGAGACTCGAACCCATGCAGACAGAGGTGAGATGGCAGTGATCTGTAACGGAGAGCGCTTTAGACCACTTGGCCAATTGGGGCCCCAAGGGTTGATATGACAATTTATCTAGAAGTAGTGATAACAAGAATTCTAAGATGGCCATTTTGTCAGCCATATTAGGTCAGGTTGGCACCATTTTCATGTATGACCATTTACACATCATAAAACATCTTTCAGTGACAAAACCATTGTTGTTGTGGGTTTAACACCGTTTTTCAGCACATGATAGACAATACACAGCAGCCAACAGAACTAGTGGAGGAAGAATCCAGGAAAAACCAAGTAAAAATCAACAACAAAATTTGTTATAAAAATGTTTCAAAATGCCTATTGTTGCAGACAGATTGAATGTCTGAATCATGCTATTAGAAGAAAGATTGAATGTCTGAATCATGCTACTAGGAGACAGACTGAATGTCCGAATCAGGCTATTAGGAGACAGACTGAATGTCTGAATCATGCTATTAGGAGACAGACTGAATGTCCGAATCAGGCTATTAGGAGACAGATGGAATGTCTGAATCATGATATTAGGAGACAGATGGAATGTCTGAATTGTGCTTTTATGAGACAGACTGAATATCCAAATCATGCTATTAGGAAAGAGATGGAATGTCTGAATCATGCTATTAGGAGACAGACTGAATGTCTGAATGTCTGAATCATGATATTAGGAGACAGTTGGAATGTCTGAATTGTGCTTTTATGAGACAGACTGAATGTCCAAATCATGCTATTAGGAGAGAGATGGAATGTCTGAATCATGCTATAAGGAGACAGACTGAATGTCTGAATCATGCTATTAGGAGACATGGAATGTCTGAATCATGCTACTAGGAGACAGCTTGACTGTCTGAATCATGCTATTAGGAGACAGCTTAGGAGACAGATGGAATGTCTGAATCATGCTATTAGGAGACAGATATAATGTCTGAATAATGCTATTAGGAGACAGATGGAATGTCTGAATTGTGCTTTTAGGAGACAGATATAATGTCTGGATTGTGCTTTTAGGACACAGAGGGAATGTCTGAATCATGCTATTAGGAGACCAAATGAATGTCTGAATTGTACTATTAGGAGACAGATTCAATGTCTGAATTGTGATATTAGGAGACATATAATGACTGAATTATGCTATTAGGAGACAGATGGAATGTCTGAATCATGCTATTAGAAGACAGATGGAATGTCTGAATCATGCTATTAGGAGACAGACATAATGACTGAATTGTACTTTTAGGAGACCAATTGAATGTCTGAATTGTACTATTAGGAGACAGATTCAATGTCTGAATTGTGATATTAGGAGGCAGACTGAATGTCTGAATCATGCTATTAGAAGACAGATGGAATGTCTGAATCATGCTATTAGGAGACAGATGGAATGTCTGAATCATGCTATTAGGAGTCAGATGGAATGTCTGAATCATGCTATTAGAAGACCAATTGAATGTCTGAATCATGCTATTAGGAGACAGATGGAATGTCTGAATTGTGCTATTAGGAGACCAATTGAATGTCTGAATTGTACTATTAGGAGACAGATGGAATGTCTAAATCATGCTATTAGGAGACCAATTGAATGTCTGAATTATGCTATTAGGAGACAGATTCAATGTCTGAAATGTGATATTAGGAGACAGATATAATGACTGAATCATGTTATTAGGATCAGCTAGACATCATACATATTTGTTTAGCAAAAAACTATGTTGATATGACCAATGTTTACAAGACAACCACTATAACAACCTTATCAGACAGTACCATATTTATAGGATCCAGCTGGATATCATAACAAGTCTTATGGTGAAGCTCCATCTCAATATGGCTTTGGCAGCCATATTTGAATGTCAGATTGGTACCATTTTCATTACACATCATAGACTGTCCTTAATTGTTGACATTCCCATGTCAGTATGACTTTCCATGCAGAAATAGTAGCATTCACAATGTTTGTAAGATGGCCTCTGTGGTGGCCATATTCTAAATTCGAGTTATGCGATTTTCATTTAGGGTCAGCTGGTCATAATAAGTGTGTAAAGTTTCACATCAACCCTCTTAGCATCATAGTAAGATGCTGTGATAAAAAAAACAACTCGTCGGATTGATGGATGACAGATGACAGATGAACAACAGACCATCATGTGGTATCTGCTAACTTATGACGAGTGAGTTAATAATGAACGTTTTATCTTCCCCCTGATTTAATCATATTTATCCTGCGTTCTTAAAATGTTTTCTCATACTGAGATTGACTTTGGAGTTACTGCTTACATGATCTTGTTTTGCATGAATAACAAACTTTACTTATACAAGAATAAAATAGTTCAATGCTTTGCATGACTAGATAGCTAAATAAGAAAGTGAATGGTTATGGTGGTAGTCAGCTTGTAACTTTTAGATCCATTAATTATTTCTTTTAATTGAGCAAAATAATAGTCCCATTTCAGCAAACACTTTAAAACTTAAGTTGAGGTTTGTCAAAAGAAAATAATAGCGAGAACAGAAATGTTTTGATGCAAGTATATCAATAATAGTTACAGAGATTTGTTATCTCTAATTTTCAAAATAGATTCTAAGTCTAGCTGTTTGATTTGGTAGTCACATTCTATTAAACTACCTTTCCATTATTTCTCTATGGTACAGTTTGCATGGTCTCTTTCTAACAATATATTATGAACTAAACATTTGTCGAAAAGCTGCAGTTTTCTTCAGTGACTGTAAGAAGCTAGAAGGAAACCTTACCCCACTCCACTCAACACCTTCTGACCTCTGACCTACCATAATATCTCCAGTCTGTCACTGGTGCTACAGCAATCCCACATTCAAACACATCTTTTCCTGAACCAAGAACAGATGCAGTCAAGAAACCACCATGTGACTGTAAGAAGAGCAAAAATAAAAAAATAAATAAATAAACATATAAATAATAATGATGATAATAATAATAATAAGTAGAAGAAGAAAAATAAGAAGGAGGAGGAGAAGACATCAACAACAATGATGATGATGATGATAATGATGATGATGAAAAAGGAGGAGAAATAGGAAGCTGAGGAAAACAACAACTACAACAAATGACACACAAAGACACTCCTGCTCAGTGTGTTTTTGTAGGATATTAAATTAAGAGTACAACAATAATAGCACTGTGTTGAGACTGAGACTTGTATGGGGTACAGACCAAAATGTTCACTACCTAAAAAATGTACATGGGAAAATAATACTCGATGCAAGTATATGCAATTTATAAGATAGAAATATCTTTGAATAAGTATCCTTCACTTTCTGCCCTAAATTAAAAAATTTCATAGGTACCATATATTCTACACAGAAAAGACATGCCATCAGTTTTCATGGGTGTCATCTATTCTACACAGAAAAGACACACCATCAGGTTGCATGGGTGTCATCTATTCTACACAGACAAGACATGCCATCAGTTTTCATGGGTGTCATCTATTCTACACAGAAAAGACACACCATCAGGTTGCATGGGTGTCATCTATTCTACACAGACAAGACATGCCATCAGTTTTCATGGGTGTCATCTATTCTACACAGAAAAGACATATCTGTTTTTCATCATAAGATAATATTCTTAAAGATGAATAATTTTATCAAAGTTGTTATGATGTAAATAGATTTTTGATCTGAAAGATACCAGATAGATCAAATTATATTTCTGGTCACCTATACATTTGTTACAAAAATGTTTACGGGTTTCAAAGCAAATATTATTATAGGAGGTGGGCAGTATCTATAGATATAAATGTGTCTGTCTCCATACAATAACATATTATATATAGACACTAAAATATATTTCCTATCTTTCTTAGTATTTTATTGCTGTTCATATTTTTATGGTAATCAATATCCACATTTCTTGTCTTCCCCACATTTCTTGTCATCCCCACATTTCTTGTCTTCCCCACATTTCTTGTCGTCCCCACATTTCTTATCTTCCCCACATTTCTTGTCGTCCCCACATTTCTTGTCTTCCCCATATTTCTTGTCTTCCCTACATGTCTTGACTTCCTCTTTCTCTTCATGCAAACTTTCATAACATAACAAACAGCTATTTTTATATCATCAATACATATAATCATAGCTGATGGTGTGTGGAATACAGTAGTCCCCCTCTTGAATGGCCCCCCTGACCAGCGGCCACCCGCTCCTTACGGACAGAATCCATTGGCACCGACGAGTTTGTGTTCTAAAGTACCCCTCGCGAAAGGCCACCCATCTAACGCGACCAGCGGCCAGCATATTAGTGCAATAATATAAAATTTACCCCTCACAAGCGGCCGCATTTTATTTGAATATGTATCCAGAACCAGTATTTTATTCATAACGTGTGTTAAGTAATCCGGTTTCTGTTTCCCTGATGTCAGGTTTTCATTACTGAAAGAAGTGTTGAGTAAAGTACATTTACCACTAAGATTAATATTATATCATTTGCGTCTCACGAGAAGCCAAATTTATTCCATAAAAACCGAGAAACACTCAAATTTTAATCCATACAAAAGGGTACGTACATGTAATCCAATTAGCCTTACTGCTGTGTTATCATAAAATGTCCAGTTTAGTCATTCTGATAATTGTTAAGATTACAATTATTGAACAGTAGTAACAGCTGAGAAGTGGCAGTATCGATGTACAATACACAAGTCAGCAGGAAAATGGTTTGACAGCCTTTATGGCTTCCCTCAGTAAGATGTTGAGCTTGTTCACTTTGATAATCAGTGGCTATTACTACTGACAATAATTGTCAAAATTACGAATCCTAACGGCCGCGAGGTCAAATCTGCATGATGTTAATGGTACATATCGAAGCCATTTTAGCTTCTCTCACTTAGAGTAAAGAAATGTATAAAAACAATAGGGTACCAGACTGTGACTAGCGAATCACGTGACAAGATCACTTCCTTTAAAAACACAGCAATTTGTTTAGATGCATACAAAATTGTTTTATCAGTATTGTAGTTGGCAACATGAATAACTTACTGCAAAAAGATCAACATGTCATCAAGGAAAATAAAAATTCTCAGTTTAGAAGAGAAAGTGAAAGTAATTCAACTGATGGGGGGAGGGGCGTCGAGAATCCTTGCAGAAAACTAATGTCGGGAAGACTCAGATAAACAATATCGTGAAAGATAATGAAACAATTCTGCAGAAGTGGGAAGGTGAAATGGATGGAGAAAGGAAGATTGTTTGAGCTAGGAGACGTTTGAATCTTGATTTGAATGACAAGAAAAGGCAACAATTTTGTCAGTTGAAATGGGATATGACGACTTTACCGCAAGTAACGGATGGTTGCACAGAATTTAAGTGTGTCACAACATCAAGTGTTCTGTCCTTACTGGATAATCAGCTGATGTTAATAAAGAAGTTGTCGAAGACTGGAACAAAAGATTAAACAATATATGCAGGAGATATGACAGCAAGGATATTTTTAATGCGATGAGACTGGTTTGGTTTTTAGACTGTTACCAACAAAGTGACAGATGATGTGATCTGTAACATAATTATAAAGACAGTTTTAAAACTATATCAATGGTTATTCATAGCATTCTTTTGAAAATGATGACACAGTTTGTTTTACATTTATTTCACATCATGCATGTGATTTTTTAATGAAAATATTAAATATTTAAAATTAAATGTACTTGTGACTTTCTTCATATGTATTTACTATTTGCATTTGTCATCCCCCTCTAGAAAGGCCACCCGCATTATAAGGCCACTTCCCTGCTGCATTAGGGGTGGACTTATAAGAGGGGGACTACTGTATATGGCAGCCACAAAAGATTCAAATTTACAGCAAAAATGAACTGTCTTCAAGGAGGTACACTGGAGTCGTTTGACCATCTAATAACCTGGACAGTTATGCTGTGCACAAACATTTTTAACAAACTGGACATTATGGTTGGTTTAGGAGGCGATTGCTTCAGAAAATGTTCATGGTACTGGTTTCTAATAAACATAAAATGTCCCCAAAGCTTGTTTTAAATGCCACAAAATGTCAATGAGAAATGTTTCTAATGCCATAAAATGTTTACAAGACTTGTTTCCAATCCCCCAAAATATCCATGAGACTGGTTTCAAATCCCCCAAAATATCCATGAGACTGGTTTCAAATCCCCCAAAATATCCATGGGACTGGTTTCAAATCCCCCAAAATATCCATGAGGCTGGTGTCTAATGGTACCAAATGTCCATGAGGCTGGTGTCTAATGCTACCAAATGTCCATGAGACATGATTCTAATGCCATAAAATGTCTACAAGGCTGTTTTCAAATCTCCAAAAATGTCCATGCGACTGGCTTCAAATGCCACATAATGTCCACAACTGTTTAACAACTAGCAAAAACAATTCATGCCATTCACTGCTAGTCTAAATATTCACTAACAAATGAATTAGTTTACTATACTTTATCATTGCTATAAGCTCTGCATTTCAATTGTATCTATTAAAAACAGGGCATTATTTGATTTTCTGGAGTTTGAGAATACGTGTTTTCATTTTCTCAATGAAGCACCACTATCTTTGCAGTATCAATAATGAGTCATGGGTCTTCTTCTGAAGTAGAGATAACATGATTTGAAGACAGGATTTATGCAATGTAATTTAAGAATTGTACGTACACATCCCCAGTGTACGTACCCATCCCCAGAGTACATACACATAGCCAGAGTACATACACATCCCCAGAGTACGTACCCATCCCCAGAGTATACGTACCCATCCCCAGTGTACGTACCCATCCCCAGAGTACGTACCCATACCCAGAGTACGTACCCATCCCCAGAGTGTACGTACCCATCCCCAGTGTACATACCCATCCCCAGAGTACGTACCCATCCCCAGTGTATGTACCCATCCACAGAGTACGTACCCATCCCCAGTGTACGTACCCATCCCCAGTGTATGTACCCATCCCCAGTGTATGTACCCATCCCCAGAGTACGTACCCATCCCCAGAGTACGTACCCATCCCCAGTGTATGTACCCATCCCCAGTGTATGTACCCACCCATCCCCAGTGTATGTACCCACCCATCCCCAGTGTACGTACCCATCCCCAGATTGCTTTCTTGCTAGATTCCACATAGGTCAGGTCACTGAAGAACCTGAAATTAGATTATATTGGCATTTAATACACATGTATTTATTGTAGTCAATCATTCATTTTGTGGTAAAACGTTTGTGAGTTATATTTAGCAATTAAAATAAAAGTGTTTGCTTTTACAACTCTGACTAACCTGAATGCTTTCTTTTTAAAAATGGCAAATATCTATATTTAGATTGAATGAACCTTAATAACACAATGATTGGCAATTTCTTTTTAAAATATCTATATTTAGATTGAATGATACACTGGGGATGGGTACATAACACAATGATTGGCAACAGAGAATAAAAGCATCAATCATCCCGATTCCTAGAAAAGTTGACTCACTCACAAGACATAGGAAAAAATGATGAAAATTGCATCCTATTTTGATGGAGTGATATAGCTTTTGGTTTTGTCATTTGATTTGCTCCTCTATGCCAGATTCAGTCATATTGTCATGAAAAGAGTATTTTTTGAAACATTGCAGTTCATGGCTGCCTATGTTAAACAAGAAAATTACCATTCCAGGCATCCCTAGCTTGTTTATTGGTATGATTAAAAACATACTCTACAACCATTCCAGGCATCTCTAGCTTGTTTATTGGTATGATTAAAAACATACTCTACAACCATTCCAAGCATCCCTAGCTTGTTTACTGGTATGATTAAAAACATACTCTACAACCATTCCAGGCATCTCTAGCTTGTTTATTGGTATGATTAAAAACATACAATTCCAGGCATCTCTAGCTTGTTTATTGGTATGATTAAAAACATTCTCTAGAACCATTCCAGGCATCTCTAGCTTGTTTATTGGTATGATTAAAAACATTCTCTAGAACCATTCCAGGCATCTCTAGCTTGTTTACTGGTATGATTAAAAACATACTCTAAAACCATTCCAGGCATCCCTAGCTTGTTTATTGGTATGATTAAAAACATTCTCTAGAACCATTCCAGGCATCTCTAGCTTGTTTACTGTTATGATTAAAAACATACCATTTAAAGATCTACACAGAACATGACAGCCATGATGAAACTCAAATAAATTCATTCTCAAAAACAATTATAGTTGTTTTAAAATAATGACATAATGATTGAATGTATTAAATGTAATTTTATCATAGTGGCACTTGTATACTTGATATCATACTTGTTAATCTATCTTCCTCGTCACATAGAAAAGGGTAATATTTGGAGTTATTATGTAACATTATCAAACTCTAATTCCAAATGCATCAGTCCACTGCCTACAATCCATGTATCACATGCAACCATGTTGTGCAATCACATTTATTGTGTATAAAGTGAGACCAACTGGTCATACTTCATGAAATGAGATGGAAAAAGATTAAATCAACATGTTGTTGACTTGCTCTTGTCTCTTTCTTATTGAACTATTGAGTTCCTAGAAAGGAGAACTGATTTTACTTGGTTTATGTCATGGATAACACAGACACAAGCATGTCAAGGATAACACAGGTATAAGGATGTCTATGAAAAATACAGCTTATATTACCTTCCAGCAGAAAGCGTATCATCCACTTCAAAGGTTCCAAAATGTTTATAGTTTGCATGTAGCCACTTGTCTCCCCTTCCACCAGAGCCACGTCCGTCAACAAATCCAATAATGATATCATGTGTTGAACATAAGGAATGCTCCCAACTGAGGGAAAATTTTTCTGTAACCATCTGTGTCCCTGGAGAACCATAGCTGTTGAAATCAGAAACAAACAGTACAGGATTTTAACCATGTTTTACTTGATTCAAAATTACTGACACAATGTATGTATGTATGTATGTATGTATGCATGCATGCATGTTTTCAAAGAAAAATATACTTTTTTACATCCAAATAAGAGTAATAGTACTATCCAGTACTTACATTAACTGTCCATTACTTACATAACAGTACTACCACAAACTGTAAAGTACTTACACAAACTGTCAAGTACTTACATATCAGTACTACCACAAACTGTCAAGTACTACCACAAACTGTACACAGTACTTACATAACAGTACTACCTCAAACTGTCAAGTACTTACACAAACTGTCCAGTACTTATATAACAGTACTACCTCAAACTGTCCAGTATTTACACAAACTGTCCAGTACTTACATAACAGTACTACCACAAACTGTCAAGTACTTACATAACAGTACTACCACAAACTGTCCAGTACTTCAACAAACCGTCCAGTACTAAGGTGGTGCTCTACAGTTTCGTATTTTGCATAGGTTTAGGATTTTAAAGAAAAAGAATTTCCCCAGCTGTCCTCACTAGTTATACTGGCTATTTAAAACAATTCCTCACTGGTTATATTGGCTATTTAAAAAAGACCTTGTATATCTTAGATATAATTCAAAGAACCTTTAATTCCCTTTATTTTGGTATATGATTGATGGGTGTAATATGGGTTATAGAGTATATAGCTTGGCCTTACTCCAGATGTGCACCTTTAAAAAAAAGTGCTAGCTCTACTTGGTCATTTTCACTTCCTGAACTTCAGAGGTAAATTGTATAAAAAAGAGCCAATAACTTTTTTTACATTTTATATATCTGGTAATTCATTCATTGCACTTTCAGAAGCTGGTATTGTCTAGTCCAGCAAAATTCATTTTCCCTATTTTAATAGCTGCTATGTATAGTGTACTTTAGACAAATTCATGTTGATTTTTTAGCACAAGGGAGCATTCATTTTAGTTAGCAGTGTGTTTAAATCATATATAATTTCCAAAAGTACAATATCCAAAGAAATATCATCCACCTTAGATTAATCAAGCATAGAGGTATGCCACATTCTCTCCATTGTGCATGTTTTAAATGCAAACAGCTTCACCTTACATATGTCACTCTCTCAAAAGTACATAATAACTGGTGAGTGCCCCCACATAATAGTACTACCACAAACTGTCCAGTACTTACATAACAGTACTACCACAAACTGTACAGTACTTACATAACAGTACTACCACAAACTGTACAGTACTTACACAAACTGTCCATTACTTACATAACAGTACTAACACAAACTGTACAGTACTTACATAACAGTGTACCACAAACTGTCCAGTATTTACATAACAGGGCTGCTACAAACTGTCCAGTACTTACACAACCATTCTTACACACTGTCCAGTACTGATACAAACCGTCCACTCTTACACAGACTGTCCAGTACTTACACAGACACAAGTATAGGATAGGCAAAAACTTCTTCTTTCTTCAAAACTGGTGGCAGTAGAAGCTTTCCCCAAATTGCTGAAAATGGAGTTTTTAAAGCTTTTTTTGAAAAAAATTCTCTTTATTTGATCACATTTTTTATGTAAATCCAATTAAAATGTAACATTATAAGAATGGTCAATTAAAGGTGCTTAATACTTTATACAATATTTGAAACTTAAAGTTATATACATAGATGTGAACTTTATTAATTTTTAAGTTTAATGCAAGTCAATTAAAAATGGAATTCAATATGTTTGGTTATGCAAAATACATAAATGTACAAAAAGGATACAGTAGAGCCTTAATCACATGTCCACTTATTGTCCAGTTTTTGGACATACGGAGTAACAAAGAGTTCCTCAGACACATGATTATTCTTTGCGAAAGCTATCTGCTACCCATAAAACCTGTTTTGGAAATCTCCCAAGTGTTCTCCATTGAGTTTCAATAATTGTAAATTTACTGCACTTGTGCATGTTGTACAAAATTGATGAAATGCAATTTAAATGAAATGAATGGTGTGGTCAAAGAAGTTGATGTAATACAATTTAAATGAAAGGAATGGTGTGGTCAAAGAAGTTGATGTAATACAATTTAAATGAAAGGAATGGTGTGGTCAAAGAAGTTGATGTAATACAATTTAAATGAAAGGAATGGTGTGGTCAAAGAAGTTGATGTAATACAATTTATATGAAAGGAATGGTGTGGTCAAAGAAGTTGATGTAATACAATTTATATGAAAGGAATGGTGTGGTTAAAGGAGATAAAATCTTAGTTGCATTACAAATTATTTGAATACAAAATATTTGTTCTCTTTTTTAATACAAGAAAACAATTATTAAGGAAAATATATACACTATGACTTACTTTCATCTTCTGATATTGAAATGCGGAAATAATCGGCTTTTGGCATAGCTTTGTTGGATAGTTTCTGTCTCAACAAATGATTGTCTTCAAGTACGGCCACTGCAACATAAAATATGTATTGTCAGTATGTGTGCACCAAATGTGTACAGCACACCAAATGTGTACAGTACACCAAATATGTACAGCACATCAAATGTGTACAGTACATCAAATGTGTACAGCACACCAAATGTGTACAGCACACCAAATGTGTACAGCACATCAAATGTGTACAGTACACCAAATGTGTACAGCACACCAAATGTGTACAGCACATCAAATGTGTACAGTACACCAAATGTGTACAGCAGAATAGCAAGTTACTGACAAATAAAACTTATCAAAATATAGTTCTAATCACAGTCATGTAATTTTCATTTGGTGTGTGTGTGTGTGTAAGAGAGAGAGAGAGAGAGAGAGAGAGAGAGAGAGCGAGAGAGAGAGATCCCATTTCAGATAAAAGGGCCAAATAAAAAAAAGACACTAGTGATAATATGATTATATCACCCACACCATAAAAACCCTGTATAATCAGTCACTTCAATAAAACAACAATTTTCAAGTTGCAGCATAATGCATAATATAACACGCTATATCCGATCACAACATACCCTCCTTTAATATAACAACCTATATCCGATCACAACATACCCTCCTTTAATACAACAACCTATATCCGATCACAACATATCCTCCTTTAATATAACAACCTATTTCCGATCACAACATACCCTCCTTTAATATAACAACCTATATCTGATCACAACATACTCTCTTTTAATATAACAAGCTATATCCGATCACAACATACCCTCCTTTAATATAACAACCTATATCCGATCACAACATACCCTCCTTTAATATAACAACCTATATCCGATCACAACATACCCTCCTTTAATATAACAACCTATATCTGATCACAACATACCCTCCTTTAATATAACAACCTATATCCGATCACAACATACCCTCCTTTAATATAACAACCTATATCTGATCACAACATACCCTCCTTTAATATAACAACCTATATCCGATCACAACATACCCTCCTTTAATATAACAACTTATATCCAATCACAACATACCCTCCTTTAATATAACAACCTATATCCGATCACAACAAACCCTCCTTTAAGCAGTCTTGCTCCAGATCACAACATACCCTCCTTTAAGCAGTCTTGCTCCAGATCTAATACTGTTTAAAATCGATTCTCCAGCAGGTATGATTCCATGATGTTCTTTTACCTGACTTTTTACACCTGGCCTGGAGACCATAGAACTGATCTTGAGTATGAGAGTTTCCATTATTAGCCAATCAGAAGAGGGCTTGAATATGGGAGTTTCCATTATTCGTTAATCAGAAGAGGGCTTGAATATGGGAGTTTCCATTATTAGCCAATCAGAAGAGGGCTTGAATATGGGGGTTTCCATTATTAGCCAATCAGAAGAGAGCTTGAATATGGGAGTTTCCATTATTAACTAATGAAAAATGAGATTGAATATATGAGTTTCCATTATCGTTCAATCAAAAATGAACTTTAAAATGTAATGCCATTGATGACTGGTTGAAACAAAACTCAGATTTAAGATATTTGTTTATGTGACATCAGATCTGTATCTCCTTTTAGCAATTTAGTTTTTATAAACAGGTAAATACTTATGTAACTTCTAAAATATTTGAAAAGACATTTATAAAATGGAGATGATAAAATTGCAATGCTTTTAAATAGAATTATTTCCGAAAATTCAGTATTTATTCAAACTTGTATAATGTTATATTGAATTAATACGAACAATGTGGCAAATGTAACAGTAACGTCATATGTAACAAAAATGTCAAATCAGTTTAAATGTAACAATAATGTCA